>CM067293.1:7200000-8670000 GCA_033220335.2 Troides aeacus | reverse complement strand
AGCGTGGTGACTGGCCCAATCGCCCTCATATTGAGGGTAGGCCTGTGCCCCAGCAGTGGGGACGTAAATTGGCTGTTATAGATGTTTATGCGAAGTGGATTGCATCAGGCAGGTTGTTTTTAATTAGCGGAGACAAAGCATCGTCCTGAACGCATGTGTACATGTTATATGTTTGTTAGATATTACGATTGAAACTAACTGTTGGTCGTGACGTACGGCACGACGAGCACGGCGATGTCGTTAGCGAGCGTGGCCGGGTCGTAGCCTCCGTGCGCGATCACCGTGCTCGCCGAGTACCGCTGGCCGCCGCTGAACAGCCGCACGGAGCCGAGCACCGCGGTGATGGCGTACGCCTGCGCGCGCCCGTCCCACCAGCACTGCGCCGCCGTCACCAGCCGGTAGCTGGTCACGAGCGCGGAGCCGCACACCGACGTCTGCCCGCTCGACAGCGTGATCACCAGCCCCGCCTGCTCGGCGTTCCGGTAACACCGGACAGTATTATTGTTTACATGCGTTGCCGAGCACGGCCGACTGTTCCGTACATTCATTAACAAGAAAATCTTATGAACATATGTGAAAACTCACAAAGAAGGGGTGCTCGCCGACGTACGAGGGCAGGCCGCCAACGATCCTGACGGAGGCTTCGCCCCCGTCGGCCTTCGCTTCGGCGCGGCGTAGGGCTGCGGCCAACGGCACGCCCACCCGCTCGTGGTAGCGCGTCGCCCCGGCTGACCCGCCATCCTCAGCTGCCTCGGCCGGCTGGTTCCGGAGGGCCGGCGGCTCGGTGCTCAGCTGGACCCGGACGACTTCCTCCGCGGCCGCCAGCGTAACCCACAACAGGCTCCACACGATCGCTCTCATGTTGCAACGCGTTTGCAGTGCGCAATGGGCGCGCGCAGCGGCAGTTATACCCGCCGTGCACTCGCGAGGGGCTTCCTCGCGTCGAGAGTCCCCTCGCGTCGAGAGCCCCCTCGTGCCAATCGCACCGGCACGTAACACTCGTAACACTCGTAAACACTCCAAACTGGAGCGGCTGCCGCTGCACGTCGGCTGCAACTCGCGCTCGCGCACGCCTCTACTTACTATATTAATAGAAACTAATTTTTTTGACTTTACAGAAAATGCCAAATAGCATTACCTTTGTAACCTATTTATTATTAAGCAGTAATATATGTTTTCTGATTAAAGTCAGGGAGTGATTCCGCCTCGCAAGACACCGGGCGAAATATGGTGAACTGCCCGCCAGCTTCCACTTGTAGGAGAGGCACCTTAAGAATAAGAAATAGAGTCAGTGCTCGCACTCGTTGTGCTGTGCGCGACGCTTGGTTATGGCCATAGGCGAAGGGACTCATGGGGAAAACTAATAATTTATTTAAAAAAAAAGCGGCATACGGTTTGTATGATTAGGGATGATGCCAGTGATTGCCTCAAAGGGAGGACGAAACAAGACACAGAGGTGGAAAAAAAATTTAAATAGGTTTTTTTTGCATAAATATCGTAAATATATATATATATATATATGTGTGTGTGTGTGTACCTATATATATATATGATAGAGATACCATAGATAACATGATATATATATGGATATGGAATCATAAGACTTGAAGGTGAAGGCTGAAGGTTGACATTTTGTAGGAATATCTGTTTTGCCGAGTATAGGTTAGCTAAGAATGGATTTTGCAACATTCCTTCCCCGAAGAGAGTTGCGAGGGTGTCACGGCAACAAGTCGGCCCAGACACAGCTAGTATCATATATATGAAATAAATTCCTGTCGTTTCCGCATCACGAATAGGAGGTACTTATAATGATGAATATTACTCATGCGTACGTATGAATAGAGCCTTGCTGATAGAAGCGGCACATCTTGTCGGAAACTGTCTAGGTGTCTACCACCACAACTCTATTCCTCCTCTAAATATTAGTGAGCAAACATTACTTTGTTCAGGTGTAAAGGGCGCTGTGGCTAGTGAAATTACTAGTGAAATGAGACTTAATGTTTTATGTCTCAAAGCTACGAGTAAAATGCGGTGCAGTGTATATCATCTAATTATTTACTTGGTACACCAACAGCATATTATATATAATTTTTTGGTTCTAGGTATATCATGCAATATTACATATGTAAGCCTATTATAGGCGTGCATGGTATTGCTATTGACCTTAACAGCATCAAACTGACTTAACTAGCGCCATGTTGTTATGGACGAAGGGATCACTTACTATCAAGTAAAAGTTTCGCCCGTCTTATCGCTTGGTTAATTTAAAAAAAAACAATGTAAATACATGTTAACAAAGAATAATTAGAGAACAAACTCCGCGCTACCGGTAAGCAGCCGGTCACCGGGTCGGCTGCTCGCGTACCTGCGCACGCGCCGCCGCCGCACTTGAAAGTCCACAATTTCTGTGACATTGGCTGGGTGTGAAGCTCGTGCTGCTACAAAAATAGTTTAATATGGCGCATCGCGTATAATAACTATTGCAACAATTGTTTAAAGTAATTGAATAAATATACAGTGGCTTCTCGGAAGTCCCGCGGAGGCTACACTTGAAAGATAAGCCTTTATCGTTGGAAACGGTGGTGTGTCAGTGTTTCAATTGCACGCGATTATGTGCCGTGTCGTGTCGTTAGAATGACCTAACGGAAAAATTGCAGTTTGCGGAAATGAGCTATGTTAAGGTAAAGGTTATGTGGGCCTTCTACTCACTAAAACCTCCTCGGTGGTGTATGTCACTGCATTAGGAGGGCTGCACGATTCCCTACGGAACGCGCCGTGTCCCCACGGCACTCTGGCTAAAACATCTCACGGAAGAGCAAAGCCCTCGGCACCCACGCTGTGCTACGGCAGATAGAAGACAACCATGCATTTACCGTTCTAAGGTTTGCTTATCGAGCTCTAAGGGCTCCTAAAAGGCAATAAAGACATAGGTCTCGTTTAATACAATAAGGTAATTGATTTTTACATTTCGAGTTTTTATGATTCTTAAAATGTTTCCTAAAATCTGGTATATACTTTCATAATTATAGGCACATCTTTATTCTTAGTGTGAGATGCTTATTTATTAATTTATTACTTGATGTTACACACAGAACTAATAGTACATAATAACTTAATTTAAAAATTGTTATGTCGGTTAAAATATTACAATTACATCCTTGTTTAAAGCGCTATTGTAATAGACCACAGACGCATCAGGGAAAGCAGACTTAACATGTCAATAAACATGCATGCCAAAACTCACTCATGGTCACTTCAACGGTCCGGATTCTGGGACTTTAATTTCTTATTAAAAATTGTTGCTTGTTTTGTACGCATGTGTTATTATTCTAAAATTATTACAAGGAAATAAATTCTAATTAGTAATTAATAATCCAAAAGGTCACCAATCCGGATTGGACCCGAGTGGTAACTATGGCCAATCACCCTCATATTGAGGGTAGGCCTGTGCTCCAGCAGTGGGGACGTGAATTGGCTGTTATGATATGGTTATAAATAATAATTATTGTGTTTACTAACTTATCGCCGTGATTTTGTTTTCAAATTGTCTATAAATAACTTACTACACTGGGTGAAACTGATTACACTCCGCAATTTTTTTGTTTTTAAAGAAAATACTATTATAGTTATAAAACTCCACGTATTAATTAGTTACCTACAAGTGTAATTGGATGGAGGTGAAGAAAAGAAAGACATCTGTAGCAAAGTTTTTTTTTTGAACACGAATTTTTTTTATAAATCCACTTATCTATAGAGCATAGCACAATAGATGACGTGGACTGCAAGTCCTGCACAGTACTCATATTAATCATACATCTGAAAAACATTAAAAATAACAGTATTTTTTAAAAAGTAGTAAATAACTGATTGCGACCTCTAAAAATATGCAAGTAGATAACACGTCGTACTTATCGTCTCGCAGGTTGTATTTGTCGATTGTATAATGTTAATCAAATGAAAAACTCTCCAGCCCTAGTTTATGGCGCGTCAATTACTACAAGTTTAACTTATGTAATCATTCACAAAGCAGGTCTCTTTCATGAACAAGAATGAATAAAACGCACGCAGAACGGACCAGTGGAACGTTATTTCGTGTGTTTTCTTCTATGCTGCGTTGCCACACAAAGCGCATCTCACCATCCATCCAAATTAAAGCAAAAAAAAACGCTTGCTTCATGTTGACTCCGCATGCCTCTAATTTGTAAATTAACAAAACAGAAAACTACTTCATCTTAATTTTATTTGTGTGTTAATGTGGCTATAGCAAAATATTTTTTAAGAGATGACTATTGACCATTAATTGGAGAAAAAGAAGAGAAAATATTATATTATTCCTATCCACGCTATCTTGAATTTGCGATAGGTCTGCTTATCTGTATATGTGTGTTAGAAATATTGTTCTTCACACATATTTATTTTAAAAATTTTGTTTTCATTTATGGTTTTTTTTAGAGCGAAATGGTATTATGCATAAACGAAAGATTTTTAAAAGTGGATCTTTTTAAAGTACATAAACGAAAGAAATCTAAAACAAAACGACGTGCGGCAACACTGTCGCGGATTCCGCGCGGAGACGTCAACGTCAAGGGATCAAAACAAGGCGCGTGCGGCGAGCGGTGGCGTTGTCGGCCGTGAGCGAGCACTGGCGGCGGCGTAGCGCGTGTCTTCTCCCACTGACACACCTGGCCACCGGCGGCGCCCGCGAGGCTCCGGTGTTCGAGGTGCTGCTGCAGGCTCGTGCCGGTGCGGAGTCAAGCAGAGGCGGCCTACGGATGCGCGGCGCTGTCATGAAGCCCCACGACGATGGCACTAACGGCCACGGTGAGTAGCTCGGCCGGCATAGCTGCTGCCGTTTGGCCGGTCGTTTGACAAATGTAATTAGCACAATGTCGTGAGGTACCTACGTAATCATTACGAGACTTATTGATTATACAAACAGACACTAAAATTTAATCCAAAAATTATTTGCATTGCATTTCAGTTGTCTTGTCAGTGACATAAACGAAAAACAATTAGACTTCGCTTTAAAGTTATATTTAGAGGGGAAATTTTAATGCATTTATAACTTGTGTACTTTACACAAAATGTGTTTTTGACTGTATGTTAATGTATTGTCATAATTTGTTCAAAAATAATTATTTTGTTTTGTTTGCCAGCCAAAACATGTGCAGCTTATCATCCATAATGTTTTATTAATTATTTGAAATGAGTAAATAATGTAAACATAATCAGCACATTTTGTTCTAGAAATATAAGTTGATGTTCCTTGGCATTCATAAACCTAGCAATGAACTGATTGAAGTTAATCTATTTAATTGGTAAATTGGCCGACATGTTGCCACTGAGTGTAACTAGTACACAGTGTTTGAAGATCATATGCATATACAATTTCAAGTAGAACAGTTTTCAATTAGCACCAGATAATATTTAATTTGTTTTTTTTGTCATAAACGAAGACCTAGTTTCTTACTAACATAGACAATTTGTTATCATACTATACAAGTAATTAATTCTAATAAAATTCTATTCATAATGTATGACGAAGCAAATACACAACTATGTTATGTTACTTTGAAAATGAGAACCCTAGTTTTTGTCTTGCGCATGGCTTAAAAATGTTTATGTAAATCATGAACATACAAAAAATTCATGACTAGGAAGCAAATAGACCAATGTTAAGAAATAGTGCTTTTGCAGCACACGAAGCTAAAAGCACCCTGAGTACAGTGTTATGAGATGAGTACAGCAATAGTAATTCAATTATCTTGTAGAACTCTTTATTTTGAGTTAATGTGTCAGATTATTGTTAATTATGTCAGAATACCTGTTTTATTCTAAATACTAACCCTCAAGTTTAATTATTTTGGACACAATTTCATTCCTTGAGAGTTCACATAGACTCTTTGTATGAAATGTTAATAATGACATGTCAACAATCCACCTCCACACTGCTCTGTCCTTGACGAGCCTCAGAGTATTTGTGATGTTGATGACTAATATAGAAAGAAAGAAAATTATTTTATTCAGTACTACCTATATTTACATAAATGATGTCTTGAAAATAAAAGTCAAGAGTAATAAATTTATAAAATAAAACATGAAAACTCAAAAAAACTAATAAAAGTAAAATTAGATAACAGCTGAAATGAATTCTAAATTGGCTAAATGCTCCTGGTATTAGAAGTAGTACAGTTGGGTCCTTATGGGTATTAGAGATATTTTATATACCTTAATAAGAATTGTCCAATATTTGTATAACTGCATTTCCATTGGAAATAAGATGATACAGGCTCTATTGATGAATATAGCGTTACAGATTCATATCTTAAAGCACAAACAATAAAGGCAATAAATCAATGGAACTCACAAAACTTACATCAGTAATTTGTAGTTACAAAGCACACTTTCTTATTAAATTTTAAAATTTTTTCCAAAGACAACATTAGAAACGGGTGGAGGTATAGTGTTTCAAATTTTAGCAGCAATATCCTAAAACTACCCCTAAAAGTAAATGTCATGTTCTTGAGTGTTTTGAAAATGGTTGCAGTGATCTATAAACGGTCTATGTCGATTTTTCTTAAAGGTGAGCTGGTTGACGTGTCTTAACAAATTGATATGAGCATATTGTCTAGATGACATTTAGAGTACTTTTCTCATGATTTGAATATGGCGTTATAGAAGTTCCGGGAGCAATATTAAATCAGTATCTATTGCTTGCATTTGTATGAAATTGACGGAGAATCATTTACGCGCAGACTCTGACGACGGACTCCTTCAACGGTGTTGGTGACCCAACTTTACGATCTGCGACAGGAGGCTTTCACTTGTTTCACATATTTATTCAAAGGTTGCCTTGTAGAGTCCTTATCATAATTATACGGAGTATATAGTCCTGTATGTGTGTATGCAGTGTTCTTGAGTATGCATTGTTATTGTTACAAACGCGCCTCGGACAACTGGTGCGCCGGCACAGCTCGCCCGCACCCGCCGCAGCACCCGCCGCAGCACCCGCCGCACTGCCAAGGTCACGTTGCGTAACGCGTACGGCACTACGGCCGATCGGCGACGTCGCTACAAACTGCGCTACCCACTATGCGCCCCCACCACCGCACTGTCGCCACCCTACCGCCGCACACGATGGGGTGTTTCTCCCTTAAACAAAGACATGTCTGCCAGTTGAGGGCTACCAGCTGTTTGTTGGTGCAGTATGCGACGCGATGGAGAGCGAGAGAGGGAGGGAGAGAGCCGCTGCTCGGATGGAGCGGCACGTGGGCCGAGCCGCGAGCTGCCCGGCGTTCGCGGAACCGGTTTGTTTGCGCGCCGCGTCCGTGCTACAGGAACACACGCCGTTGGGCGTATTATTGAAGTTTTAGAATATTTCTTTAACACTTTAATTTAATTATAAAACTTTTATTTATAAAATTTTAATAGCCTTTCGTTCAAATATTCCTCATAATATTATCCCGCTGCTGTACGTAGGGCGCTTGCATGCACCGATTCTCTGAAATCTTCACCAGGTCATCCCCGCCGTGTGGCCAAGTGCTCTTGTTATTTAGTGTTCCGTATAAAACTGGTTCAGGAGTCCGCAGCACAGCTTTCATCAAAAACTACGTGATAGTCTTACCGGTGGATGTCAAGCTGTCGCCTCTATGACTTCTTTGTTTGTCGTCATGTAATAGTCTAGGTGAAATCAAAATAGTCAATGTCTGAATCCTAGCGTGCGCGTTGCCTCTTGACAGTGGTGTAGTCCCCTTGACGCAGTGTAGTTCGCTTCGTATGGCGATAGTAATCGGATCGCAGCACAGCAGTAGGCGACCGTGGCCATGCCGGACGCAACGACCGTCCGACATTCCGACCGTCGGACCTTCCGATATCGGGAAGGTTTTCGGAGATACCCGCCGGTGCGAGCTGCCAATAGAATTATATCTATCCTACCCATAGCCGTAAGATAACCCGTATTTTTATACGTAAGAATAGACGTTACCCCCACCGAACACTGTAACAATTTTATCAATTTGGAGAATTCGTCGCAAGAGGAACGCCATTACCACAATTGACAATATATTAGGTTGTCAAATATCTCCCTTCCGCCTTTTTGTCTTTTGAATTTCGCGGCTATGTACAAAGCGCTAAAGAGCTCGTATCTGGCAATACTATACATTATTAATTTGAAAGGTCTTGACATAACCTACAAAACGACGCTATGCATAATTAGTTTGGATATTGCGTTCAACAGTTATAGACGTGTAAACATGGAGTTCACTAACGCCGAAATTCGCGCTATTTTAAAGTTTTCCTTCGTTAAAGGCAAATCCGCTAGAGAAACGTTCCGTGAGATTAATGGTGTTTTGGGGGATGGTACTCTATCACTTCGAACCGCGGAGGAATGGTTTCGACGATTCAGAGCCGGTGAAAACGACACCATGGATAAGCCAGCCGGCGGAAGACCTGTGACGACAAATACCGATCAAATCATGGACTACATCGAGTTAGACCGGCATGTGGCATCTCGTGACATCGCCCAGGAGATGGGAGTTAGTCACCAAACCATTTTAAACCATCTGCAGAAGGCTGGATACAAAAAAAAACTTGATGTTTGGGGGCCGCATGATTTGACGCAAAAAAACCTTCTGGACCGAATCAACGCCTGCGATATGCTGCTGAAACGGAACGAACTCGACCCATTCTTGAAGCGGATGTTGACTGGCGACCAAAAATGGATCACATACGACAATATCAAGCGAAAACGGTCGTTGTCGAAGGCCGGTGAATCGTCCCAAACAGTGGCCAAGCCGGGATTGACGGCCAGGAAGGTTTTGCTGTGTGTTTGGTGGGATTGGAAGGCAATCATCCACTATGAGCTGCTCCCATATGGCCAGACGCTTAATTCTACCATCTACTGCGAACAACTGGATCGCTTGAAGCAGGCGATCGACCAGAAGCGTCCAGAATTGGCCAACAGGAAGGGTGTAGTGTTCCACCAGGAC
This sequence comes from Troides aeacus, assembly GCA_033220335.2. Taxonomy (NCBI): domain Eukaryota; kingdom Metazoa; phylum Arthropoda; class Insecta; order Lepidoptera; family Papilionidae; genus Troides; species Troides aeacus. Next base: position 8,661,013 of record CM067293.1, on the reverse strand, counting down.
AACGCCAGACTACACACTTCGTTGATGACTCGTCAGAAGCTACGGGAGCTCGGATGGGAGGTTTTATCGCATCCACCATATAGCCCGGACATAGCGCCAAGTGATTACCACCTGTTCCTGTCCATGGTGAACGCCCTTGGTGGTGTAAAGTTGAACTCAAAAGAGGCTTGTGAAAAGTGGCTGTCCGAGTTCTTCGCAAATAAGGAGGGGGGCTTCTACGAGGGAGGTATTATGAAGTTGCCGTCTAGATGGAAACAGATTATCGAACAAAAAGGCGCATATTTGAACTAAATCCGATCACTGTAACACTTTTTATAAAGCATTGAATAAAGAGCAAAAAAGCGGAAGGGAGATATTTGGCAACCTTATATATACCGATAGTGTCTAACTAACCAGACAAGTTCGATAAAACCCGCCACCCTATCCCCAGCACTTGTGTGACTCCAGAACCAGTATTAGCGTATTTGAAATGCGTCTACTATATGCTATTTTCTATACTAGTCCAGATAAATAGCTCCCGACAAACTCAATAAATGATTGCTGAACACAAATTTGAACGACAATACAGGTCGTATTGTTTGATGTCGTGGCTAGTGTTGCCATAAAGTGGACCCCGCGAATTTCCTGTCGACGCATCGCAACAATAGTCGCTTGGGACGTTTAGTGTTTGGACAAACACAATAACAGAGATTATGGGTGGAAGTGTTAACACGAAATCAATTAAGAATTTTCCTCTGCACTACCGTATAATGTAATAAGTTTATATTATTTCTATTGTTTTTATTCGTTACTATTACCAAATAAACACTTTAAAACAGAATTCCGTTTGGTCGTTATGGTGGAGCTCAGAAGACGTCGCCTGGGGTCTTCCACAATGAAACTAAGCGGTATTTACCTGGCTGGCCCGAGGTGGACACCTCGAATAAGATCAACGAGTTCATCTTGGATGTGAACCCTCCAATCATCCTGTTATATGGGCCGAATCATCGGGGTTCGAGACCCATACAAGTTGTTTTTTGCTCTCTATAACGGTTGTACCTTGCGTCCTCTTGCCTATTTAAGACGTGCAAACGTCTCTAAAACCACTTCGTTACGCTCCGCCGTTGCAACTCCATGATTATTTGGATCTGCAACAGGTCTGATCTCGTTTAAAGCTGCTCCAGATTACGAACAATCGATGTGCGAACTCTCTCACCCGTCTATAGTTGACCTGCGACTTCACCACGTCTGGTAAATATATCGGAACTATATTTTAACCCTGTATCTCATTCATCATCTCACTTCTTGCTGCTTCATACGTTGGGCACTTCCGCAGTACATGATGCACGTCCTTCTCAGCCGAGGCTGCGTGGACACAGTCCTTCCTAACTTCCTAGCCTTGGTGGAGTCGCTTTAAAAGAAGTGTCGAATTGGGATTTGCCGCTCCGCCTATCCTCAGCAGCCGTATAATGGTTAATAGCGGAGTCGAAGACTAGGTGCGCAGCAGGGATAGAGTTTTTTCTCTTGACTCCGATGGCCCGTGGGTGACGGATTCGGCGTGCTGTTGCCTTTCAAACCTGTGCATATTAGTAATGTTTGCATGCTACTATTTGGCAGCAGTAATAAGCACTGCGGTAGTATCTATCTAGATGGTCTCTGGCAACAGAGACATATCACCATTTCCTCTGAGCTGGGGTACGACTGAAGCGTGCCTGTGGCTCGGCCGTATAGCGTGGGAGGTGAAATATTTCGGTGTTCGCGTAGAGTCCGCTAGATGGCGCAAAGAGGGGGTATGAAACACGGTGTCGTTTGCTGACGGCAATGTACTGACTATGTGCATAAGATTGTGTTAATAAGTCGTAATAACGTGTAACCCTTCGATCTGAAGTGTATTTTTTAATGTACTCCAAACGACATTAATTAGATAGAGCAATGCGGTGTTCAGCATTCTAGTCGGTATAATTTGCCTTTGCCACCGTGAAGGTAGGTATAAGAAATGATTTCCCCCGCCATGAAACAAAAAAAAAGCGGTCGGCAGAGCAGGCACAACATGCAGAGCTAATTAGAGCTAAGCTGTCGCAAATTAACATTAGTGATAACTAATGAAACAGTTTCGGATCGGATGGATCACGATGATCCACCATCAAGATCCGTGTGTGAGCGGCGACAACTGGACAATCTGAAGTAACGGTCTAGTGGGACGACTGTGCGGGTGCATGCAACCCTACGTATGTGTCAGTGCGCTCACAGGTTATGTATGGACAGAGTTCGTGTGCAGTTCTCGTGCAGATTGCGCGCAGTTCGTGTGCAGTTCGCGTGCAGATTGCGCGCAGTTCGTGTGCAGTTCGCGTGCAGATTGCGCGCAGTTCGTGTGCAGTTCGCAGGCTTTTCGGGGGCGGCTGCTCGGACCTCTACGATTGTGCCTAATACTCGCTCTGGCATTGGCCTATTGAAGTGGCGTTATCGTAGAAATGCAGGCGTCAAGGTCAGCGATTGCGGCCGCCTTTCGACAGTCACCGGGTAGTCTACAAACAAACGGCCGCAGCACGGCGCCGTGGCGGGTAAGGCTCCGGGGCGCAACATACGCAACGCGCCACAGGTACCCGCCTGCAGCAGAGGGTGGCGGCGCGCGCGCCAGCACCCTCAGCGGGGCAGGGGACGAGGGATGGGCGGGGCTCGTGCAAACTTCGCCGTTTCCTACGTAAGAGAAATGATAAAATCCGTCTGAAATTTGCTGCAGTTTCCCGTCGACTTTACGCGGTCACATCCGCCTTACACTAATATTTTAAAAGAACGCATTCATTTTTGAAATAGTCTTAAAAATTTGAGATGACGCCGATGCGGAGATTCGCTCCAATTATCATAGAATCGAGCAAATGCTGATCTAAATCCTCGTTTGTCGAACTCCATCAGTGGTCTACTGATGTAAGATACAAAATGCTCATTGGCAAACCAACAGTATAATGTAATGTCGCCGTGGGTCTCGCGTTTATGTAATATGATTTCAATTAGGCACAATTCATGTGTAATGCTGGTGCTGGTGGAATGGGGAGTACCGGGAGGGGGTGGGGAGGAGGATGTCGCGTGGCGGCCCGGCTATCTCTGGGCAGGCCACGGTATCGGCCGCCTATCTGTGTAGTAGTGTACAACAATCTTAGATTATGTTTATCGTATCGACGAGACGGACTGTATCGGCTGTGCACCGCTGGCTATACGGCATGGCCGCTCCGCTGCTCGCCCGCTCGGCCGCTCGGCCATACTCGCTTCAGCCAACGGCGGGTGGGCCCGGTGCAGTATCGACGCGAGTTGCAGTGAATTTGTTTATCGATTTATAGACTCCGGCAGCGGGGGGACGCGCTCGGACGACAGCGAGGGCGACGAGACGACCGCGATGGAGGACGAACTGTCGCTGGTGGACGAAGGGGCCCCGGCGCGCGCGCTCGCCGCACTGAACGCGCTGCGCAAGGCGCGCCAGCACTACGACGTGATGCTGGCGGGCGGCGCGGCGGGCGAGGAGGTGGCCGCGCATCGCGCCGTGCTTGCGGCCGCCTCGCCGCGCCTGCTGGCCGCGCTGCCGGCCGCGCTGCCACTGGAGCCGGCCGCCGCGCCCGCCCTGCGGCTGCCCGACGTGGACGCGGAGGCGTTGCGCGAGCTGGTCGAGTACGCGTACACGGGCCGGTTGCGCGTGCGCGACGCGGCTTGCGCGCGCCGGCTGTACTGTGCGGCGGCGAGCCTGCGCGTGGAGGCTGCGCGCGCGCACCTCGCCGAGCGGCTCGTGCGCCGCGCTGCGCCGCAGGACGCGCTCGCGGTACGCGCGCTGCCCGACCTGCGGCGCCACCACCGCGCCGCGCTAGACGCGTACATCGCGCAACATGTCAGTATCATCACCTCGTTACCATATCATTACACCGACGCGGCCGCGAGTTGTTATCGTTGGCCGACGTAGCTACTTCATCTTTACGGTAAATCGACAGTTAGTGATTAACGGCCAAGTGAATAATCTTGTCTCCATGGTAGTGTACGTGGGTTAATTACTAAGCAATTTTTTGTTAAAGTAAAATTAATAAAACCAACTGAAACAAGTTTACTTATAACTTATAAGAAATTGGAAATAGAAACAGTATCACTTGTATTGGTGAATCCTTTGATTCTGAAAGTATCTCGCTGGCCTAATGGTTAGAGCGTGCGGCTTTCATTCCGAAGGCCGCGGGTTCGAATCTCGGCATGTAGCCATGACTTCAATATTTAAGTTATGTTCATTTGTGAACTTTAGTTACAACAGCGAGATACAAACGGTGAAGGAAAACATCGTGAGGAAACCAGCATACTGAAATCATCTTTGTGTGTGTGTGTGTGTGGTTGTCCCAGTAAAAGTGGCAATAGGCTCGCCCCCTGTTACATGGGACCTAATCTGACCACATCTGGCGAAATGTGGGTGTTTAATCACCTCTGCCTACCCCTACTGGGAAAAAGGCGTGATAATATAAAAAAAAATTGATTCTGAACATCAGTGCAGTGCGCCAGAGGCGCCGATGGCGATGGTGATGCCGATGGCGGCAGCTCCCGGCCGCCTCCCGCCGGGTGCTGCCGCCATCGCTAGACAAATACGGTATTGAAATGACATATCTTTTTTATGGCGAAATTTCGTTTGTGTTTTGGTATAAAACTTACAGCTCCATTTAACGAATAAAAGTAAATCTCATCCTTTTTGTACGTTTATTCATCACTATGTACATGTGTATTGTTACCATGTGTAAGTGTCCATGTATTTGTATATAAATACAATATATAATATATATTATATATTATAATATTATATATTTGTTGTGTTCATGTAAATGAGATCTGTTTCCAGTTCGACGAGATATGCGCGTGCGGCGCGCTGGCCCCGCTGCCGCTGGTGCGCATCGAGATGCTGCGCGAGACGAGCGCGGAGCGGGGCGAGGAGCCGCCCGCCGCCGTCGCGCACGCGGCGCTCGCGTGGCTGCGCGGCCAGCTCGCTGCCGGCTCGCTGGTCGGTGCTTTGATTATTCACTTGTTCATTATGTCACATTAATAAACCGGAGATGTTGCATCAGCAATGTGAACGTTTGTTCTTACAACTTGAACCTCCAGAATTTTCTTGTAACTACCATTTAATTTTCCAATTGAAGCTTCATGGAGTCACGTGTGTCCCGTTATCCTGGCAGCAGTATGCAATCTGGATGTAAAAAACGACTTACTTTGATGTGTTTAAAGTACATCCCTCTTCTCCAAACTAGTATTCAGATAATTTAGGAGTTGAGCTAGGCGGTTATATAAGGCTTATTTCATTGCGCAGCTAGAGGAGTTGTGTTCACGCACGCACCTGCTGTTCGTGGACGCAGGCGGCGCGCTGCGCGACTGCGGCGAGCTGCCCGCGAGCTGCGGCGACGCGCCCGAGCTGCACGAGTACCGGCGTGAGGCGGCCGAGCGCGAGCGCGAGCGTGGGGCGCGTCGGCGGGCCGGCGAGCGCGACCGCGATCGCACCGAGCGCACCACCGAGCGCACCACTGAGCGCGCCGAGCTCTCGCCGGAGGAGCGCGCTGAGCTCTCGCCGGAGGAGCGCGACGCGGGCGACACGGGCGTGCTGGCGGCGCGCGTGGCGCCGGGCGCGGGCGTGACGCGCGCGCTATTCGTAGTGCGCGGGCAGCTAGCGGCGGCGCGCGTCGCGTGGCGCACGGGCAGCGGCAGCGGCGCGGCGCGCGGAGGCCGGCTCGGCGGCGCCGCGGAGCCCGGGGATGCGCCGCGCCTCGCGCCGATGTCGGTGCCCCGTTGTGCGCTGGGCGCCGCGGCGTTGGGCGGCCGCCTCCTGGTGTGCGGCGGCTACGACCGGGCGCGCGTGCTGCGCTGTGCCGAAGCTTACGATCCGGACACCAATACTTGGAGTCCACTGCCAGACATGCGCAGCGCACGTGCACGTTTCCCTATCGCCGTTTTGGGCGGTGTAGTGTATGCGTTGGGTGGTAGCGACGGACATGCGGAACTGGAGTCGGTGGATGCGCTGGAGGGAGGCGCTTGGGCGGCGCGTGCACGTCTCCCGCTGGCGTGCTCCCACGCCGCCGCTGCCGCTGACGAGCAGCGCGGTGTGTTGTATGTGGCGGGAGGCTGGGCGGCAGGCCGCAGCCTTCGCCAGGTGTACTGCTACTCTCCGCAGACAAACAGCTGGACTGAAGCACCTTCCCTCATCACAGGTGTGCATGTGGTCTTACACAGCCTCACATTGAGTGTATTTTTGTACGGTGAGGTCCATCATATCAAGCGGCACGTTTTCTTTTATTAGTGTGCCTTAAGTGACGAATCGTCCAAGTCCGCCTTCTATATAATGTAGACCCCCACACGAGTTTCCACCTAGTGAAGGGGCTGCTCGGGATGTGTGCCGCAAAGTGTCGGTACCGTCTTTCCCTCTTCCCTATCCCTAGCGGTCGAATTACCATTGGTGGTAAAGTTGTGGTTATAGTCTCTTGATTTTTAATACCTGCGACAGATCAGATGCAAGTATTTATTGCAGAAGAACAAAAAAAAAAATCCTTTTTTTGTGTTGGCAACAATCTATTAATGTCGCTTAGGTTTTTTTCTTGCGTAAACGAACTATATTTTGTTACTTTGTTGTCTAAATAAATTTATAACTAAAAATATCTATAACCGTAATAAATGTACAGGGCGGTCGCAGTGCGCAGGCGTGGTGTGGGAGGGCACGGCGTGGGTTTTGGGCGGGTGCGACGCGTGGCACTGCCTGGCCAGCACGGAGCGGCTGGGCGCAGGCGGCTGGGCGGCGGGCCCGCCGCTGCCCACCGCGCGCCGCTCGGTGGGCGGCGCAGTGTGGCGCGGCCGACTGCTGGCGGCGGGCGGCTCCTCGGGCGGGGCCTCCCTGCGGCGCACCGCGTGGCTCGCGCGCGACGCGCTCGCCTGGCAAGAGGTAGCGTTCTCCTCTACAAAGTCGACAGATCAAGGCAGATAGTGTTCACCAAGTGACGTCTGTGAGTGTTGCTCCCGCCGACTACAGCGTGGCGCAGGTTATAACGATTTACAGCAACATGCGCGCGCGGCGCACACGGCGTACGTACTGCTCGGCGACATTTATTTACCAAAAAAGAAAATCATACATCAAGAGTCATCTACAGATGGCACCCACATTAGGCGCACGCCTATCGTGTCCTTATTTAGTTTTACAAGATTTAACTTTATACATAAAGCAAAGTATTTATTTATTGACACATAATTACTTGGGAAACGATATGACCCCTGTGCGCGCAGGGGCCGCCGCTGCGCGAGGCGCGCGCCGCGCCTGCGCTGTGCGTGCTGCGCGACGTGCTGTACGCGGCGGGCGGGTTCAGCGGGCAAGAGTTTTTGGCGAGCGTCGAGTGTCTCTACGAGCCCGACGGGTGCTGGACTTCGCTGTGGGTCGGCCATACGCTCACTGTCGTGTCTGTCGTTAGTACTGGCATTACATTACAATACCATTTCATTTGATCATAACTTGTAGTGTAATAAAATTTTTATTAATGTACTTTGGAAATGGCGCATTTATTGTATATTTGTAATATATATGTATAAAGATTCAATTAAAACGAAAAGTAAAATTTCGTTTATTCCTTATATTGTAAGACTTTATACTAAAATTTAAGTGTTCTTTAGGTCTTAAATAGTTTGGACTGTTTAAGGTTGTATCAAATAACGCTCTTAATGTTTGTTTTTATTTCAGAGTAACTCTGATGTCGATGGCGCGCACGGCGCTGCGCTTAATGGTGAGCGGGAATGTAGCGAGCAGTGCACAGAGGAAAGGCAGGCGAGCGAGCGGGACAGCAATTGTAACGCCCAACATGATCCGACGCCCTTCCGCAAGAAACTTGGAACGGAGCGCGACGACGCATGCGCGAGCGGGACTAGTGAAGCGTTCCCCACCGCGCAGTAGAGCGGAAAGCACAAGCGCAGCGGCGGCGGGTTGGAGGCAAGCTGTTGGAAGGCTATCCGTGCCATGGCACTCACTTGTCTTCTGGCACCCCATGAGAGCACTTATCCTCCCCACGCACGTGCACACGGGTCGCTGCGAAGGCGGACACGTGCAGTGCGTGACCTTCATACCGGGCCACGTTACGAGCGCGTCACGAGCAACGCAACTCGTCGTCATTGCTAATTAGCTGCTCCTATATATATATATATATATATATGTATCGGTCGTTGTGCCGTGGCGTACAATGCGCGCGTGTGTGCGCGAACTTCCTGATGTCTTTATATGCATTTTTACATAATGTTTTTACTGTACGAACAACATTACCGCTTCGTGCTGCGGGCGAGCGATCGCCGCGTCGCCTCGCTGCGCCATCCATTCCAACGTGTTTCTACTTCTGTACTCTTATCGCGCGTCCGGGCACCGCTAGCCCGCCAGCCCGCTCGCCAGCCCGCCAGCCCGCCAGCCCGCCTGCGCGTGCGCGCGCGGTGCATCTGTAAGTCAGAGGTTACGTTGGGATTCCATCGTTAGGGATCGCAGCCCGGTACTCTGTGCTGGTGTGCGGGCAGGCCACGCTCGTCACTTCACCGTCGTGTCTGTTTATTGGCCGTTTATGGGGTTACTTTCGGAATGGCGAGCGGACGCCGTCAGTCGCGCCCCGCCCTGCGCCGCGCCGCACCGCGCCGCGCCGCGCCGCGCACACCCGGGCGCACCCCAGCAGCGGGTGCAACGTTAGATTAAGGTTTAGTTTTTAGTTCATGTGTAATTAGTTGTAGCGAGTGTTGGCAATTTGTTTTTGTTTTTGCAAACGTCCATTTTATTATTGAAGCGGGGGAGCGCGGCGCCCTCTGCGCCCTCACAAATTATACGTAAAAGAGTTAAAACTCATATTAATAGGATTTTTTTTTTAAAAATGGATAGGTTGAATCAGTTGAGGAGCGAAGCGGGTGGGCCGGGAGAGACCACTCTCTAGATACGAACTCTGCGCCAAGTGATGCATATTTGACGGTAACAGTTCCAAGTACTTTTCTCTGTTGGAAGACGAATCCAATTTTAATATTTCCAAAAATGCTGCTATCAATATTTTTCAATAAAAGTTAAAGTGCGATAAAAGCAATTAAAAACGAATACCAACTAAAGATTCAAAAACTGCAGTGATGTTCAAAGTATTCCGACAAAATGCGTAAGCGCCGCTGTTATTATATACCTGGCGTTTAGTATCTTCTTTCCGCGAGCTCGTCGACAAACGGCTGATATTACGTTCCGCACGGCGGTAACTGTATGTGTACACATATTGTTAAGAACCCTCTCTTGTTGCATTTTGACAGCCCTGTTTACTCAACTCGTATTAACAGAATATTATAACATAAATGTTAAACATTGAACGGGTTTCCGGCAACGGACAGTGAATATTGTTACTATATCCGGGATAATCTCAATTTCAAATTATAAAACCCAACTATAATAATTTTTTTTTACTATTTTCACAGTCACCATCTGCCAATGTTTAAGGTGAACGCGGCCCGCCCGCACCGGGCCGGGTCGCAGCACGTACACTAAAAATTGCGCTTGGAGATTGCCACTCACGCGTCGCCAGTGTTGCCATTCAAATTATATTAATCTGTAAATATATGAAACCTACACACGAGAAGAGTGCGGCGCGCGCCCGTGGGTGTGGGGCTGGGGCTGGGGCTGGGAGTCTCGGATCCCTTGGACGCGGATTTCACCGGGCGGCCGTGCTGGAATCCGGTTCCGGAGGTCTCGCAAACAGTATTATTTTATTTAATTGGCGCACGCACAGGCCATACGAACAAGTGCAAGTGCTGCAAGTCACCACTGTTCCTTACAAGCCGAGCACACGTGTTAATTGAGTAAATCTATTAAGGTTTATTATTGAAATAGTGTAAGCTCTTGCAAAGGGAGGGCGCGCGCGGGCGGGCTCGCGGGTGTGGGGGCGGGGACGGGGCCGAACAAATGTTATTTTAAAAGACAGTAATTTTAAGGGATGCCTGCCGGACGCGGTCGATGTCTTGTTTACTTTGTTTAATTAATAAATTGCATTTAAACTGTGACGATCTTTCATTTCGGGCGACACGGTACCGGCACGGAGCGGACGCTCGGGCGAGCGCTTGCTTTGTTGTACCTTTTTCAGGAAATAAAATTTTCTATTGAACATATAATGTCTTCTCAGTGCAATCGTCAGTAAATGGTTTCCCGATCGTCCCGGTCGCAATCAACTAAAGCAACGACTAGGACCACCAGTGCGCCGCTACTCCATTTCAACATTGGACCTTCGAATCGGATTAGTATAGTCGCGAAGTGTGATCGGTGAAAGTGAAGAGTGGCCAGTAGTGTTTAGTGTAAGTGGAAATAATCAGCGTGCGTGTCCATGTGGGTGTTCCAATGGATTCTGATTCTGCAGTGTTGGACTGGAAACGAGGTGATGAGTAATAAATAATTAAGGAAACAGTAGTGTGACCTTGAAACAGCTAAATTTACAAAAGTGGATTTTCAACTAAAAATAATTTCAACTACCCGGACTTGGAAAAAAATCCTTGGAATATATATATATATATATATATATATATATATATATATATATATATATATATATATATATATATATATATTTATATATACATATATATATATATATCATATTTGTATTATTGATAAAGAAAAATATCTTGGATTCTTTTTTTTTTTTTTGTAACGTGCTCTCGAAAATGGAGAAAAGCGAAGTGCGAACCGTTATTAAATAGATAGCTCTGTTTAAAAATATTAACGACGCAAGAGATTCATTGCGACTTGGAGGCAACGTTAGGAGAGTCTGCTCCGTTGTATTCCACTGTCACTGTCGCAAGGTGAGCTCAATTTCGTGTGGAGAGAACGAGCACGGAAGACGAACATCGTTGCCGTCGTCACCACGTCCATTGAAACCAGTCACCCAAGAACATGTTGCGAAAGTCCAGAAAATTGTACGAGTATTGAGCGATCGAAGAGTTACCATCCGATAAGTATCACGTGGTAACGGATGGTTACTAGTAATTCAAGAAACGGGCATTTCATATGGAAGTATTCAATCCATATTGAAACAATCTTTGAATATGAGAAAAGTCTCCGCAAGATGGCGAGGTGCCGAGAATATTAACAGACAATCAGAAACAAAATCGACTTTACATTTCGAAGGACAAGATTCTAAAAACTTTTTGTTTCGTTTCGTAACAATGGACGAAACATGGCTTCGTCATTTTGATCCCGAAACAAAACTGTAATATTCGCAATGGAAACGGAAACGGCCATCATTACCGACCCCGAAGAAGTTTCGTGCCGTGACATCGGCTGGCAAGGTTATGGCCTCAATATTCGGGGACTCGGAAGGGATATTGATGATGATTACCTGGAGCGTGGAACCACTATTACAAGCCGATATTATGCAGCTTTAATTCCCAGGTTGAGGAATGCCATCAAAGAGAAAAGGAGAGGGAAACTTCGAAGGGGCGTGCTGTTTCATCACGACAACGCACCCGCGCACAGGTCGGCAGTTGCGATGGCTGCCATTCAGCGAGCTGCCTTCGCATTGGCTGACCACCCCGCTTATTCAACGAATCTTGCACCTCGCAATTTTTATCTGTTCTCCAAACTGAAAAAAAATACTTAAGGGGAAACAGGTATGAAGACGATAACTAGGACGATAAGTAGGTGATGGATGCCGTGGAGAGCTTTTTGCAGGACCAAGACAAAAAATATTTTTTAGAAAGGGATAGAAGCCTTGGAAAAGCGCTGAACTCGGTGTGTAGAGAAACTGGGAGACTATGTAGACAAATAAATTATTAAGTTATCAATAGTCATTATAATTTACCTCATTCTTACTACTTTTAGATCCATCGTAAAACTTATTGAAAAATCATACTTTGATCTCGAGAAAACTCCGAAAACAAGATTAAGTAAAAGATTGTTAACTATCACGCAACGTTAATTAAAGAAGAAAGCGCAAAAAAAAACTGATTATACAGTTCAGGATCCATATTCGGAGGCAGAAGAAGCGCACGTTGTAGCCTAATGTGAAATGTTAGAGACACTTGTGAGAATGCGGCGCGCTGCACAATCCGTACGACACGAGCTGCTGCTGCGAGCAGGTTGCAGCAGTGAACAGCTAGGGACCATGTTACAAGAACATTCATTATTAACAGGAAAAGACATTCGCGATCGGCTTGCGGTGCATTGCATGTTGCATGTGCTTTGCAGTGCAACATTATCGGCACAGATGGAGTCGAGAATATTTGAGCAGACTTCAACACTCAAATGGGAAAAACATTAATAATGATATCAGGGTTGACATGTTAGTTTTAGTCAGGGATGACAACCACCCACACCTGCCACGTTGTCATGAGTAAGCACATCACGCACTTTCAGGTGAACGTTCCGCTCGTTTCGTCGTTTAATTGTATTAAAGAAAAAAAACACATAACAGCGGGTCCGCCGTACACTCGCGGTTTGAATGTTTATCGCAACTGTTTACGTTATACACAAACCCGAACCGGAAGGCGGCGCGCGGGGAGCGGGGAGCGGCGCGCGGCCGGCGGGAGCGGTGTGTAGCTTTTAATATTACAATTGAATGAAACGAACTGCTCTGGGCCTTCAATTTGTAGTAAGTTATTAATGAGTAAAGTCTCCTGAAATCCTTTCGGGCGGCGAGCGGCGAGCGGCGAGCGGCGGGCGGCGGGCGGAGTGCTCCGGCTGCGGCGGCGGCGGCGGCACTCGCGCGGCGACTCTGTCAGCGGTGAGTCGCTTCACTGTACGTATTTAAATTATATTTCTCTAGTTCATATCCAAACGTAAATACACAGTTCTTTGTAATTTCCGTGCATAAAGTTCATCGGATATCCACGATCTGTAGTGTCTCTGATTTATTGAATTCATTTCTTGTTTAAAGAGCGAGCCCGCCGGCGGTGTTCTCGCCATATTTAGTAATAAAATATATCCACTCGCTCGGTACAACTCTTTAGTTTTAAAATTTGTTGCAAATACAACTCGTACGCCACCAGGGCGCAGCGCGCCTTACCATTTATCAGTAACACAAATCAGCAGGATTTGTTTTTGAAAAGTAATTTTATCTCTCTACGTTACTTGTTGCCCATGTTGCGGGTCCCTACACCATTAGGTGAGGGGAAGTTGCGAGTGTCGGCAGCCCGGAGTACGCGGGCGTGTACCCGACGTACCCACACGAAGGACAGTCTTCTGAACATAGAAAGACGCGTTTTCAATGATTGTGTGACGAGCGCATTCCCTGGCTCGGCTGCGCCCAGTGCGCGCGGTCTCGGCTGCGCGGCCCGCCGCAGACCTGGGCCGCAGCCCTGGGCCGCTGCCCGCTTGCACCCAACGGCTGAACTGAAAGGAATCTTTGTGTTCAATCAGTTCACCTGTCAACCACAAGAGTGTTTTAGTTACAACTCGGCAACGCGCCACCAGAAGTTCGTACGACGCGGACATGCGATATAGGAATAGCATTAATGTATGTATTGACGACTTGAAACGCTTCCCTTCCGCACAGCTCATAATCGCCGTTGAATGCTTTTTATTTATTTTTTTTCGTCTGTTTGTTATTTATTATTATTTCTTGAGTGTGTGCAGTGTGCGTCTGTGTGTGTTGTCTATTTAAGTTGCACCAGTAAACGTTTCATTTCTCGCTGAAGGCATTCGCTCGTTGATTTTGCAAGGGCTGCGGCGCCCGCGCCCCTATTCATTTACAAAGAACGCGTTAATATTTATTTTATCTTTAATAAGAATAAACAAAACTTATAAACGTGTCGAGCGATTTCACAAATACATTAAGGAAACGGTTAAAGTTTCATTAAAACTATAAAAGGTGTGAAAGCTCGCGATCGCAATATTTGCGGCGATCCAAGCTAATCTGCAAAAAGAGCGTGTATTTTTATATTTGACACAATCCTCCATTCCGCATTGTATGGTGTCAACGAGTCCGTTCAGCCCCAGGCCCCAGAGGCTCGCCAGCCGCGCTCGGTGGCCGGAACACGGCGCCAGCGACGGCGTCACCGCGGCGGCGCTCTGACCGGAAGCACCCTGCACAATCCGTAAACGCCGCTGAATGTTACCCAACTACTAGAAAACAATTAGTTTAAATTTTTCTACATCTAGTAATGATGTTTACACGGCGGACGCACTTGCTGCAGAGCTTCACGAGCTGCACGAGCTGCCCGAGCTGCACGACCACTACTACACTACAATGACTCGTTGGTTTTTTTTTTGTTGACAACAAACTAATTGTTGACTTCTGTTCCACACGATATCTGGTGGCAATGAGGCTGAGAAGTCGAAGCGGACTCGCTGTGGCTACGTACTCGTATCCTTGGAATCATTCTGTTTATAAATAATATATATCACGCCTCGTTCCCAGTGGGGTAGGCAGAGACCACCTCTATCCACCTGCTACGATCCTGGCACACCTGTCTCGCTTCCAAAAATATACACGGTAAGGATGATTTAAAAAATCGGTGCAGGTCGACCTAGGCGGACATGTTGCGATCAAATCGGAGATGTCGTAAAGAAAGGCCGGGTCAAAAGCACTCGCAACCGACGAGCGTGCATGAAGACGCTAAATAATTGTATATATATATATATATATATATTTATATATATGTATATATATTTATATATATATATATAAATATATATATATATATATATATATATATATATATATATATATATATATATATAGCGCCGCCTGTTGTTTGTGCTGATATTTCCTTTTACTATCAAAATTACGGTTAATTTGGAGCTGATTTCAAGTGGCGTTTAGTAAAACAAGATAAGGTATCAGTGACGTCACCGCGCCCGGCCCCGCGCCGCGCCGCCCCGCACCGCACCGCACCGCACCCGCCCTGTCACAGGAAACGAAACGGAGCGAGGGTGAGGAGCCGGTGTGAGCAGACCAGACATGCGCCCAAGCGGATAGATCACTAGCCGCTATTAATGAAGACGTTACAGTCGCGATACGGTTGCATTACAGTCGCGTTACAGTCGCGATACGGTTGCATTACAGTCGCATTATAGTCGAGATACGGTCGCGTTACAGTCGCGTTATAGTTGAGATACGGTTGCGTTACAGTCGCGTTATAGTCGAGATACGGTCGCGTTATAGTCGAGCTACGGTCGCGTTATAGTCGAGATACGGTTGCGTTACAGTCGCGTTATAGTCGAGATACAGTTGCGTTACAGTCGCGAAACGACGCGACACGGCGCGACGTCGCCCCGGACGCGCAGCAGATAACCCCGCGTGCCGCACGTGAACGCAGAGGAGCTCTCTGCTCTGCTCTTCTTACTTTGTTGCGATTTCCTTTGTCTCGTTTAACTTCATAAACAAGATGGCGAGTTCGTTGAGAAAGGAAAAAAGGGATGACACAACGCGCCTACGTCGTCACCAGCCGGGGGGCTGCGGCGAGGTGTCGCCGGGGCGCGGGACCTCGCCCCGCACGACCGACGGCGCCCATCTCTTAATTAATGGGAAACCTGATACTTTGTTGGGTCGCAGGCGAGCTGCCTAACGGAACTAGTCGATAAGTCGCCACCAGATCGGCAGCGGCGGCGGCGGCGGCGGCGGCGGCTCGCTAGTCCACGCCCGAGATGTGACTACAGGCGGTGCGCTCGCTTTGCTTCAGGTCGCGGGCCCGGCGGCGCGCCCTCCGGAACAAGCGATGTCATTAAATATCAAATTAATTGTATTGATCGCGATCATATTTGTGGACATCGCTCTTTGCACCGAAACAAATGAAGGTCCGGATGAAAATGTCCTCCAGCTCTTCAAGATATTAAAGCAGGACAGGGAAAAGTTCAAGGCGAGGTACCGCAGAGTGACCCGCGACGCGGGCGGCGGGCAGCGCGACGCGCCGGCGCCTGCGCCGTGCGTGGGTGCGCCGGAGTTCTGCAACTTGACCGAGGAGGAGTACGTGGGCATGCTGGACGCGTACATCTACCCGCAGCCGTACGAATGGGCGCTGATCGCGACTCACGGTGCCGTGTTCGCGGCCGGCCTGCTGGGTAACGCGCTGGTGTGCATCGCCGTCTACAGGAATCACACAATGCGCACTGTGACCAACTACTTCCTAGTGAACCTGGCGGTGGCCGACTTCCTGGTGATTCTATTCTGCCTGCCGCCGACTGTCCTTTGGGACGTGACTGAAACCTGGTTCCTGGGAGACGCGCTCTGCAAAATACTGCTGTACTTTCAGGTGAGCCGAGCTTTTGTTTTAACTGTAACCGCGTCGCGCGGCGGTGACGCGCCACGCGCACGCGCACGCGCACGCGCACGCGCACCATGTGTGTTTACATCATCTGCGATGCAATGAAACGTGCGAGGGTCGTAAAGCGGCATCTTGTCAATCGGAGCTCGTTAATCAGTCCAGTGCAGCATGATGACCGCGCGCGCGTCGGCGATATTCAATTAACGTAAATACAGGCGCCATGTACACATGTTTATTACATATATGTGTATGTGCGTGTGTGTGTGTGTATGTGCTGTGCTGTGCCGCCGGCGTGGTGAGGCAGTCGGTGTCGGTGACGGTGTCGGTGCTGACGCTGACTTTCATCTCGCTGGACCGCTGGCACGCGATCTGTTTCCCGCTCGAGTTCAACTCCACCACCGGGCGCGCCAACACCGCCATACTCGTCATCTGGACGGTCTCGCTGCTGTTCAGTAAGTAACAAGCTTTCGATTCTCCTCGGTTCAGTCGCGGGCAACAAGCGCACGCGCTGCCAATGTTACACTTTAACTAAACAACGCTGCCCTAGGGCGGGCAGGAGGAGCCAGGGGCTGTGGTGGTTGTGGTGGGTGGTGGTGGCTTGCGGAGATGTTATAACTCGCCTCCGCCCACTCGTTATGTAACTATTCATTTATCCAAGAAATCATCAGCTGATAGAAGTCTCCCGTCGGCACACGAGAGGGTAGAATGTTCACTCGGCCGGTCCGCTCCGACTCCCCAGGTGCCGGTCTCCGCTAATGTTACCGCTACACTATCATTTGTTTCGTGTCCAATTCTCCCAATCAAGCATATAACATTGTCGTTATCGGTTCCGCCCGTCTCGAGGCATTCAGAGACACTGGCACCGTCGCACCGTCGCACAGTCGCACAGTCGCACAGTCGCACAGTCGCACTTGACCGTTTGCTACGACTGCTGTTCTCGTACGAGACATACATATTACTCATATACACGAGCAATCATCATCCATATCATCATCCCCAGCCCGCGGCGCTCCACAGCTGGACATAGGCCTGTCCCACGGAAGATCACTTAGTCAGCTTACGATTGTACGCATGCAGTCGGCTGCAGCCGCTCCGCGGGCCCCTCGTGCCGCTCGTGCCGCTCGTGCCACGTCTGCCTATATACATACGACAATGTCATCAACAGCTGGAACAGCGAATTACTCCCCGCGTGCACGGCACACGGGACACGGACTTGTGAACAGAATTTTGACGCCGCCTCCGTTTTATTTCCGGTAATGGGAAATGATCGCCGGAAGTCAAATGCAATATAACACAGCGCGCCCCCGAGGCGTTATTTAATTATTGCGGAGCATTAACTTATTCAATAATTCGTTTAGCAATGTCTAAAGCGACTTCCGTTTCCACGACACATTTTGTCCGTAGTACAGTCCGTACACCTCAAGTGACACCGCCTGAGGGTGGATGTTATCGACATCCCGTTGACTTTACTTTTATTAAAAACACCTGATGCGGAAGTATTGTATTTACTGATTTTACTAAATGGGATTCTTCATCAGAAAATCAGTAAAACGTGTGGAATCCGATGTTTCCGCTGCAGTTCTGACAGACTTCCGCTCCGTTGTCCCATTAACTCCTCACACCGGGTCGGTTCGGAGTGCAGGAACTTCACCGGAGACGGATTCAAGTAGAATTATTGCAACGTCTATTTCCGCCACCGAGCGATAGTGTACGTATTGTTCCGTGTTGCAATCACTTGGCTTGGTGCTGCCGAGAGATGGTTCTGCTCGGTTCCGGCGGCTGCGGTGACTGCGGCGGCTGCGGAGACTGCGGCTGTACCAGCGCGACGGTTATGATACACAAAAAAATATATTTCGAGGTTCTTACATTATGTTCTAGACAAAAACTTTTACCTTCGCAAGAGAGTTTTATTTTGCTGATAGGGAGACGTGGACACAAGCAAAACGCTCATGCTTCATGGCGACATGCGGTGGTGTGCGGTGGTGTGCGGTGGTGTGCGGTGGTGTGCGGTGGTGTGCGGTGGTGGACGGTGGTGGACGGCGGTGCCGACGCTGCCGGTGGGCGCGCCTGCCAACTATTTATCGTTCTGTTCCCGGAGTTGCGCCTTCACATAAAAATCTTATCACGCCGCCAGATACTCCAGAGCTGGTGGTTCTCACAACTGTAAAGACGGTGCCGCTGCGCTTCGGGCTAGAATACCTGGTGCAATGCATGGCTACCTGGTCCTCCACGAGCGACCTCGTCTGGCACATCATCAAGGTGCTCTTTATTTACACGTAAGTGAACGTGTAAGTGGTGGCTTTGATATCGCTAATAGATGTGGTATGCAACCGCAGTCTGCACACCGTTATTTTATCGCTGATCCCGTTACCGTAGTAACTGCACTAGCCGTAGCGTCCCTCGAGCCGGACCTGACAGTTGACGGGAATCAACGCTGCAGAAGTATGTCCTCAAGGGGCCGCGGGTGACGGAAGCCAGTGATTAAATCTACGGAAACCTAATATCGTTTATTTTGATATTCGTGAAACACAATCGTCTGAATTCAGCCGCGACGCTGTTCTCAGGATCCCCTTGCTGATGATGGCGGTCGCGTACCACCAGATAGTGAGGGTCCTGTGGAAGTCGGACAACGTGCCGGGCCAGGCGGGGACCATCAAACCGGCCACCGCCGAATACAGTAAGAAATAATTACATTATTATATATTTTTTTCTCATTTGGTTGTTTGTTTAGAATAATTTTCGAAACGTTTGCACTTAAACGAATAGGATCGCCACTGGCTGGAGACCGAAGCCGTGCAGCATGAACTGTGCCAGCTTTGTCCGTGAAATTATAGACGTTACATTGTCATGAGACTTGGTCCAGTACTGCCGGCGTCGCGACGACGAGCTGGGCGTCTTCCGCGTTATATGAAGGCAATGTCGACAGGTCAGGAGTGGAGTTACCACGAATAGTGATTTCGCCGAATACCGAATACCGAATATTCGGCAACGCTGTCGGCCGAACTCCGAATATTCGGCGAACCGTTCTCACTTGTTGAACGGGTCGGGTTTCAGAGGCTTATGGCAACCGCTGTGCCCAATTATAGAGTACATGGTCTTACACTTACATGACCGAGAAAGTTGTTCCTGATATATGCAACAGAATTAGGTCTAAAATAGAAGCCGCAGGCAACAGCAGTACCAGTGGCATTTGATATATGGACATGTCAGCACAATAACGAGAGCTTTTTGAGTTTCACTGCGCACTGGATATCTCCAGAGTTGAAACTGGAAATGGAACATGGCGCTTTAGCTATGAAACCGTTTCCCAGCTCACGTTCTGGTGCCAATATTGCAATATTGCAAAAGAACTCAATGCTATTACAGAAAGATAGAATATTCCTTAAAACAAGATCCATTTACTTATCCACGATAGACGATAGTGGGACTAATATAATAAAAGGTGTGCGAGATGCAGGAAGTGATTCAGGCAGGTGCTTTATTCATTCATTGCATCGAGCTATAGAGGGGTCGCTTAAATCTCAACCAGAAGTACTACAGACGGTAGCAGGTGGTACTGCTGGACGAATTGTTACCCATTTTAACCATTCAGGCATAGCAGATCAGAAACTTCAATGCATTCAACAAGAACTTATCTCGCTTAACCACCAACCAGTACAAGATGTGAGCGATTATTAGAACAAAAGCGAGCTGTATTCTTGTACATTACAGATCATGAAACTAAATGATCCAACACATGCTTTATGGGAACTAATGGAACAATGTACCAAACTTCTCAGACCATTTGAAGGGATTACAAAAATAACTAGCTCAATTATCTCCTGCATCTCTGAAGTAATTCCACATGCAGTTACTTTATTAAAATATCTGGGAAAGGCTGAGACAGCTGAGGGAGTACCAAATTTAGTGACAATGAGATCTTCACTGCGAACTGGGCTTGAAAAGTGGTATAACTTTGATGAAAACAACAAATATCTGGTCGCTACGTTTCTTGATCCACGCTTCAAAACAAGTTTCTTAGGTTTTGTTTAAACAGAAAGAGCAAGACAAAAAATTCTTCTAGAAGCTCTGAAACTAAGCTGTAATGATGAATTTAGTAGTACCGATGACGAATCATCTCCACTTCGTAAGAAAAGAAACTTGAATGTAAATGATGTTTTTTGAAGTACAGGACAGTTTCTGGAACTGCTTCGAGGAAGTCGCTATAAATTATATGCGAAATAGGAATGATGAGGACAACGTGGAGAGGAATACTGTGGCAAATGAGATGGATTTTTATTTGAAATCAGTTCGCCTAGATCGGAAAGCTGATCCTTACAAGTGGTGGTCAGCAAACGAAAAACAATACCCAAACCTCTCGAAATTTACTAAAGTTTATCTTTCTTGTCCCGGGGGTAGCGCGCGTATAGTGAGAGGTCGTTCGCTTTGTTCGCTTTGTTCGCTTTGTTCGCACGAAGGGTGCATCATTTACGACGAAACGCGTAATCGTTTGCTACCATCAAACGCTGAAAAGCTTGTTTTTATCCATCACAACTTACCACTGATGAATTTTACTTATTAAATTTATTTATTGTGTTTTTTTCATGTTCTGCTATTCGGTATTCGGTGTTCGGCCGAATATCGATTACCAATCAAAGTGGCCAAATATGCCGAATACCGAATAGTAGTCGAACATTCGTGGCATGGCTAGTCAAGAGCACTCTCGAGGACAAACTGAAAGATTTTGTTAAATTGGATTTGTGACTCCGACTAAAATCCCCCAGTCCATCGCGTTTTAGATCCTATGTGAATAGAACCAACGTGTAATACGTGTGGTGTGCATGCGCACGCGCCCGTGCTCGTGCTCGTGCTCGTGCTCGTGCCGCGGCCCGTGGCGAGCGCACCGCTTACTCATCGTCGCGGAGTGTGCGTAACGTTCAAAGAAGGTTTTGTTTGGGATATTTCGAAGTCTCGAGTAAAAATACATCGTAAATAATTTATCACTCGGACGGACGCGGGGGTGCGGGGTGCGGCGCGGCGCGGGATGGCGGCGCGAGCGCAAATTTATTGCGACGAGCGGAGCGATAACACAAACAAATGTAGTTATTTGCTCCCGACACAAAACCTGCGCGAGTCCGGGGTTGGCTGCGGCGGGCGAGCGGCCGAGCGGCCGAGCGGCCAAGCGTCGGGCGGGCGGCCGAGCAAACAGCAGCGTGTAAACAGTATTGTGTTCCGGTTCGAAGGCGTTGTAGTCAATGGAATCTCGGGTATACGAACATTGTCATGTGCTGGAATATCCGCCGCGTGTCCGCGCGGCCGCGCCACGCTAACGCTTCACACCATAGCACGGCTCTCAACACTTGGGCCGCGTAAAAAATTCCACCTCACTGATATGAATAACAGCGCGACGACGTGAAGCAAAACATTGTGCGGCGCGAGTGCGTGCGCGGGCGCAGCGGGCACAGCGGGCGCAGCGGGCGCCGCGGGCGCGGTGACTCGCCGCGCGAGAATGTGAGCGCGGCATCGCAACTAATCAAACGGAACGCTACTTGCGCGGCG
Source organism: Troides aeacus (assembly GCA_033220335.2). Classification (NCBI taxonomy): domain Eukaryota; kingdom Metazoa; phylum Arthropoda; class Insecta; order Lepidoptera; family Papilionidae; genus Troides; species Troides aeacus. The sequence goes on along the minus strand of CM067293.1, from coordinate 8,639,263 downwards.
TGTCGGCGTGTCGGCGTGGATATTCCTAGGGGATGTCCGTTAGTTCCACCCGGTTCCGGGGTTAAGTTATCCTGCCATATCTGGCTGCGAGGTGTGCGACCATTTTGGGCGGACGTAACTTGACCACCTGCTTCATTATCATTTATCATCACTTATAATTTAGTTCGGCGCAAGTATATTTTAAATAAAAAAAACAATTGTTACTCTCTGAACTTTATCTAATTGCTATAACACAAGGGTTCCTGCGATTAGGAAACCCCTGCAATAATAACACTTACCCGCGCGTTCCCCTTCCCCAATTACCAGCACCAGCACCAGCAGCGATTGCGAGTGACGTTAATTGTCAAAAAGCGCCTCCCCCCGGCAGTGGGTGGGAGGTGAGTGGTGAGCCGAGCGACCGGGTGGCCGGGGTCGCGGCGCGGCTCACGCGTAATGGCGTGAGATGATATCGGGCGAGTGATGTCTCGAGCTGATTGCGCGTCCCGTGTCACTCCAGTGTCACTCCGAATGGGTGCGACGCTAATGGGATCCTGTTGTGCGACAAGTGCCGCGGGCACCAGCGCGCCGCCCTGCCCCGACCCGACCCGACCCGCACCCGTCGCTCACAATTAGCGAGGAATGGACAAAGTGACTCCTCCTCATCATGTACACTGGCACGCAGTCGGTGTGCAGTGTACAGCTGCTACGATTTGCCATCTATTCTGTTTGCAGTTCAGCTGCGCTCCCGGCGCAAGGCCGCCAAGATGCTGGTGGCGGTGGTGGTGATGTTCGCGGTGTGCTACTTCCCGGTGCACCTGCTGTCGGTGCTGAGGTAGGGTCTGGTCGATTTCGACACAAGCGCATTTACATTTTTAAACCTCGCATCAAAAATAGCTTATGTATGTGTACATGTGTGCATGCGTGCGTGCGTGCGTGCATGCGTGTGTGCGTGCGTGCGTGCGTACGTGCGTGCCTGCGTGCGCGTGCCTGCAACGAATGTGTGATTGTGCGCAGGTACACGGTGGACCTGGAGCAGAGCGACGCGGTGACCTGCATCGCGCTCATCTCGCACGTGATGTGCTACGCGAACTCCGCCGTCAACCCGCTCATATACAACTTCATGAGCGGTGAGTGCGCGCGGCGCCGGGCCCCGGTGTACTTCGTACCGCGCAGCGTCCGCTGACACCGGGCCCACGCGGCCATGGCCCCGGAAACTGTCGATAGGTTTCTATCTGTATTTGACATAAGCAAGATGTGCGCGTGTACACGTGGCTACTAACACTGCGTTCCAGGCAAGTACCGGCGCGAGTTCCGGCGCGCGTTCTGCTGCGGCGCGGCGGCGGGCGCGGGCGCGGGCGCGGCGGCGGGCTCGGCGGCGGGCTCGGCGGGCCCGCTCACCGGCAGCACGCGCGCCAGCTCGCGCAGAGGGTCGCGCGGCGGCGGGCGAGCGGGCGCGCGCCTCGCCGACCCGTTCCTGCCGTAGCGCCAGGAATCGGAACTCCGCATCGCGCAATGCACTCGGCTACGTACCGATGGCCGTGGTCGCTGGTTCACCTCACGTCCCCAGAGGTGACGCGCCAGGGCTTAGCTTGAGCTGTACCCGCCGCGACGTCCGCCGCCCGGCCGGCCGGCCCTCGGATCCAGTTGTTATCTATACGCAAATGTTATTTCATTTTGAACTTCATCATATTTTTTTATTCTATTTTAAACCATACACTTTATAGGTTCAGTTGGCGACTACATAATTGACCATACAGAAGCTATAAACAAGAAAAGTTAGATTCTTTTACTGTCATTACGTGTAAGCAGTATAATAAAAATTCTGTGAAAAATAAAAAAATCATGTCTACTACATCCAATACACCAATATCGTCACATTTACTCTTTCCGGTTCGTTCCGCTCCCACTCGGTCGTAGTACGATATAAATATTCCTTCACATTTAGCGACGCGTCACAATATGTATTATACTTGTTTTGCCCACTACGAATGTGCACACATTCAGTGGGACACGCGTCCCACGCGTCCCACTACTTACTCATACGGACAATAAGTTATCTACAGTTAAGATTACATTGGTAGAACCACGGAATTTGGAGCGTCATGTACCATATTACCTTTTCTTAAGAAATTTTGTCAAACCACATTTTCCAAACATCAATAATAGTTTCTCTAATTTGTCCCAGATAGTCAGTGTGATGTGTGATCAGTTACCCGCAATCCTACACCTTCACTTAAGGCTTGTTTTGCAATTGTATCAGCCACCTCGTTACCTTCTATTGCTACATGTGAACGAAGCCATTGTATTTTAATTTGAACATCGTTACGTATTAGATTCCAAATACATTTAATAAGGAAAGCTCCCCACTCACCTCTACCAAAGCAACCCTTATTGCATTGTAGCAGGCGATGTAAGGACGATACGGAGTCGGTAAGTATAATTATTCAAGTGTATCCGCAGTATTCAGCGTAATAAAGAGTATTGCAACAAACTCTATGCCCGTAATCGGAATCAGCTTATTATCTACGTGTATTTTGAATTTGGCTTTGAAGGAAGTCCTTTGATCGTAAAAAGGAACATCCTGAATTAATACTATCCTTAGAAGCGTCGATATAAATTTGAATAAACTGCCGATAATCATGATATTTTGAGATCTCCCAATTATTGTCTGAAGCAATCCTTCTATTAAATTACATGATATGGAGTAAAATAACATGATGCGTTAGTGTTTATTATTTTTAGCCATTTCTTTGGTGGTGTTCAGCGTCGCCCTGGTCGGCAGGTCTGTTGGCGCCGGGCGGCGGACCCTCGCCCGCCTGCAGTGAATCAGACATAAATATCAATATATATATATATATATATATCGTTATATCGACGGGTCACCCGGGCGGACTTTCCTAACCGTAACCTGATCGAATAAAAAACATTTCTTTTAAAGTGTTACCCGTCGCCGATATCCAGAGCAGATACATAATGTACCGAAACCCCTCGTTGGCCGTGACGGCTTTGAAGCACTGAAAAACTCCCTCGGTAAGAGCTGCTGCGCTTGGCACTGCGCGACTGCTGCCAGGTGGATTGTATAAGCGAGCGCGTGTTCGTCGCATTCATTTACATCAAACGTCTGTTGCTGGGGACCGTCTAGGCAGGTACCATCGCAGCGCCTCTTTCTGCTGCCAAACAGTACTGTGCAAACGTTACTGTGTTCCGGTTTGAAGGGCATCGCAGCTGATGTAATTACCGGGATAACGAGACTATACCGTAGGGCTCAGGCAACATGGTGCAGTGTATAACCACGTCGTTTCTTATAGGCGAGCGCATCACTCACCATTAGGTGCACGTCTCGTCACTTAATTATATAAAAAAAACATCTCCCACAGCGTTACGTAATCGTTGCACCGCTGTGGCTGTGCGCGACACCTGCGCGCGGCCGGAAGTGTTTCTTGCGACAGAGAGCGGCGCGCGCGCACCGGCTGAACTCGGCAACACTCATCTCCCGATTAATGTTGAAAAAATGTATCGCCAAGCGGTAGTGTGCACCGGATATGGGGGCATGTCAACCAATGCACTTACTGCAACGTAGACTCTATGAGAGGACCCGCACGATCCGGCTGTTATCGAATACCGAATACCGGAAATGCTAATTGTTGATAGTGGCTGAATAACTTGAGTGTGATGAATAATAACTGATAATTAACAGATGTAACGTCATCACTACAACACGTGTTATCTGTTATCTTCGAATACTTGTGATTTATATACGTTATGAGAGATCCGGCGCACTCCTAATGAGGCGACCTCACCGGTCACTCGCACTCTGTGTCCGCGTGCGTGCACACGGACCGGCGGCGTGCGCCGCGCCGCGCCGCCGGTGCCGTTGGATACGCAGGAGCGCGGGGCGGGCGGTGCCGTTGGATACGCAGGAGCGCGGGGCGGGCGGTGCCGTTGGATACGCAGGAGCGCGGGGCGGGCGGTGCCGTTGGATACGCAGGAGCGCGGGGCGGGCGGTGCCGTTGGATACGCAGGAGCGCGGGGCGGGCGGTGCCGTTGGATACGCAGGAGCGCGGGGCGGGCGGTGCCGTTGGATACGCAGGAGCGCGGGGCGGGCGGTGCCGTTGGATACGCAGGAGCGCGGGGCGGGCGGTGCCGTTGGATACGCAGGAGCGCGGGGCGGGCGGTGCCGTTGGATACGCAGGAGCGCGGGGCGGGCGGTGCCGTTGGATACGCAGGAGCGCTGGGCGGGCGGTGCCGTTGGATACGCAGGAGCGCGGGGCGGGCGGTGCCGTTGGATACGCAGGAGCGCGGGGCGGGCGGTGCCGTTGGATACGCAGGAGCGCGGGGCGGGCGGTGCCGTTGGATACGCAGGAGCGCGGGGCGGGCGGTGCCGTTGGATACGCAGGAGCGCGGGGCGGGCGGTGCCGCCGGCCACTTATACATTTTACAAAAGGAATTTCTCGCGTTAGTGTGCTCGTACACATGTACACATTTATACATTTATTTACTTATTTCTTTATTTCCTCCCTCAAAGGATATCCTAATACAGCAAAATAAGTGCAACATAACGCAAATAATTAAATAATAGACAAATTAAATTTTTAAAATCCTAACATTCCATATAAAACTATCATGGTCGCTATCTTTGTGAATTCACTCCGATACAAGCCTGCGCGTTGCGAGTGCAAGCGGGCGGGCGCGGGCGCGGGCGCGCGGACGTGGCGCTCCTTGCAGCAGGTCGGTGGGCGTGGGGCTACGCCTTGAGTTGTACACAGCTCCGGAACCCACATCCCACCACGCATTAATAAATCGCTGTTGCCTATTTTGCCAGGCCCTTCCTTACCTTTGTTCCTTGCATCCAACTAAACCTAAAATAAATAGAGTTGGCTACATCAATGGGTCAAATGGATATACCCCGTATTGTTTTACAAATTTATTTTGTACTGTAGCGACTCTGTCGCACCCTATAACTATGGCAACACCTAAATTATTGACTTCGGTCATTTGAATATCCACGTGGTCATGCTGTTCAAGCGGACGACCCTCGCACGCGCAACCCTTGTCATGAACACCGCAGTAAGTTTTCTTTATTTTGTGTACATTAATTATTTAATGTGTTGTGGTAACGTGAACCTCGAATAAAGGGTTACCGCCCTGGTCACCCCTGGCGGACAGCGCTCTGGTTAATGGCGTAATGTTGGTTTTTGTTGCATAAAAATGTTATGAAAATAATTATTATCAAAATATTGAACGATATGGTACAGACAAGCGTCGTTTGAAAAGGTCTCTCCAGGTCAGCAGGTTATTGTGTCACCTGCATTAATAGTTAAGGTCAGGTCATTTGGCATTCGAACGATACAATTATTTAATTATTGTTGATGAATACGTAACACAACACACGGCTACATGAACGTCGTGTAACGATGAAATCTATTTACAAGCAGACAAACACGAGCGAGCTCAAAACCACACAAAGTGTGCATTATCAGAGTCCTTCAATAAGGATTTAATAAAAACAATGACAGAGGCGTGCCTCGACCAAACTGCGGAGATGCATAAGCTTCCGAGAGAGCGATGACACTATGCAGAGGTGCACAATAAGCATTGCAGACCCAGTTAAGTTGTCACTTTAAGTAACGATGGCGCTAAAAATAAAATGCTGTGCACGCTGCAGCCCCTCACCGGACAGGAGGAGCAGGAACACGCGGGGGCAGGTGCTCCAACGATCGGTCTGACTGAAACGCGATGTCATACCATACACTCACACACACACACACATACATACATACTTATTCTTCATATAAATTGTGTACATTTATACCGTTCGATATGTTAAATATAATTGTCTTCGTCGACGTTTATTTCCCTGAGCATCCAGTGGAGGTCCTGCATGACCGCGTCGATCCAGGAGCTGATGTTAGGCGCGGCGACCAAGTTTACAAAAATGGGCCCGGAGTCGGTCGCGCAGCCGTCCGATTTCCACGAGGACACGACGCCCCACAGCACCCCGTTGAGCACGACCGGCGCGCCCGCGTCCCGCTGAAACACGCGCCACACCGCTCACTCGCGACCGCGCACGGCACCGCTCACCCCCGTCACCAACCATCAGGGCACTGGGTGCGCCGCTTGCAGTTGCTTGCAGTCGCTTGCAGTCGCGGGCAGCACTACCAGATTACCGTCTCGACGAAATTTGACGCACCCGAGGGGGCCAGGTCGGAACATAGCGACGTCTGTGCCGGCCCCAGTCAGTGCTCGTGCTAGTGTTGTGTCAGTAACCTTGCAGGGGTCGGCGGCGGGCGGCGGCTCCAGGCACATCAGGCTGCGCGCGCCGCCGATCGCCAGCGCGGCCCGCACCCGCCGGCACCGCGCCTCCTCCAGCGGGTGCAGCTGCATCGCGGACAGCATCCTGCTGCGCTTGATCATTTCCATGGATTCGGGGAACGTTTTATTCTTTGACACTTGATGCTGAAAAATGTACAACAAGGCACAATAATACAAATTTATACGAATATAAATATAAAAATGAAGTAGATCTCACCGTGTAGTAGGGCGCCCAGGCCGCGACTATGAAGTGGGTAGCGGTGACCACCCGCGGCCTCCTCTGCAGCCGCACCGGGCGCGTCGGCCCCGCGGCGGTGCGCGACAGCCGCAGCAGCGCCACATCGTATTCCGGTTTGCTGTCATCGAAGTACGGATGTATCCGGATGTACTTCACCGGGAGCAGGGCGCCCCCTTTCTTGTAGTTTACACTGCCCAGCCGGATCCGCAGAAGTCTCACTGATTCTCTTACTCTAGAATATAAAGCTATGGCTCAGCTCGCACCGGCGGTTCCTCTGCGCTCACAACAACGCTGCTAGTGTTCACAGTGACGCGACTGCGCTACACTGTCGCGCACGAGCCGGAGCCTCGCGCCACTGGATACACGGCAACCAATAAAGCTGCCACTTGTCATACACTCAAGTGAAACGTTGTGGCGTGTACGTATGATGGAGATGCAAACACCGGCATATAGGCTGCACTTCTGTGCGCGGGTGTGCGCGTGTGCGCGTGTGCGCGTGTGCGCGTGCGTTACAATGTGTAGGTCGGCGTGTGCGGGTGAAGCGGGAGAGTCGGTGAGGCGGTTGGGATGTAATGCAAATACCAACAAGTAGAGTCCGTCGGCGGCGGTCAGCACCCAGTCGTCGTGGATGATCGCGCCCGCGCCCACATAGCTGCTCATCCTGAGCACGGCCACCATATAGGGGAACAGTTCGCGTCCGGCGAGCGCGTCGTGGTCGCCGGGTGGGCCGCGCGCGCCGCCGCCCGCCGTCAGCGCCGCCTGCGCTGCGCACGCGCACGCGAGCGCCACGCGTACCGCTGTCGCAGCGCTGAGCATCGCACGCGCCCGGCTGCCTCTCCGTCTGCACTGCGGCTGTGCGCTGCGGCTGTGCGCTGCGGCTGTGCGCTGCGGCTGTGCGCTGCGGCTGTGCGCTGCGGCTGTGCGCTGCGGCTGTGCGCTGCGGCTGTGCGCTGCGGCTGTGCGCTGCGGCTGTGCGCTGCGGCTGTGCGCTGCGGCTGTTCGCTGCGGCTGTTCGCTGCTTATACAGCGGAAACTAACCGAGCGCGTGTTTAGTAAACACGGACGCGCGCGCGTTTGTTTGTAAACAGCCGCCGCCGTGGCCGCCGGGGCCCGCGCGCCCGCTTAAGTATAACACATCTAACGCTCTTGTGAGCGTCCTCCGGCACAGCGTCCTCCGGCACAGCGTCCTCCGGCACAGCGCTACCTCACCACAATATCCATCGCGTAATCATTACACGCGTATAGCATAGCACGACGCCGAACGGAGCACGAGCGAGGTTGCGCACCGTGGCCAGTCCGCTTGCCCACTGCTGGGCAATAAGCGCAGCAATTCCTTTGCACACCTCGTGTCCATGCTGACAATAACTCTTAATTTTTTTCCATGGTAACAACGGAAATGGTATTAACGTTCAAGGCCGTGCGCCGAGCCCTGCGGTGGCCGTGTGCTGCTGGGTGCCGGGCCGCCGCGCCGCCGCGCCGCGCGGTGAGCTCTGTCCCGAGGGCCGGCGCTGAATATGCAATTAACTTTCTATCTGTAACATAATGGCGGGGGGTTCATTCCGTGCGCTCGCTTTGTGTGCGAGCTTTGTTCTCGCTTAAAAGCTCCGTTATTGGCTGAAAGCCCATCGACTGGAAACCCACTCCTCGCTAATAGAATCATAAAGCAATTATGGGACGAATAAGCCGTTAAACACTTTTCCATTCAATTTCAATTATTTTAACGCCTTTTGTGTATTGCGACACGAGGCCGCGCACGCGAGCCTCGTGGTACACGCGGCGCACGGGGTGGTGCAGAAGTAAGGGTGGGGGTAGAGATCTGTGTTCGTCGTTTTGGAACTACTACATGGTGTGACGTCGTGCGTGTGCCGCGTGGCGGTCATTACTACTATCCATGTAAAAATGTTTGTCCAGCGCGGCGGCCGGTGCGGCGGAACCGGTTAACTTTGTGAGGTGGGGAACTTCCTTTTTCAGAGCTGACGCTGTTTCGGCGCGGAAGTGACATGGATCGGCAGATTCGAGACAAGTTAGATTGCGGGCAGTCGGGAACTTCGCTCGTGCGTGCGAGAGTGTGTGTGTGCGTGCGTGTGTGTGTGTGTGTGTGTGTGTATGTGTGTGCTGGTGAATTCGCAATAAAAATAATAAATCGGAATTAGTGATGACATATAATGTTTATATCTTAATATACATGGTGGTAGCGCGGTGCGGGCGCTGGCGAGCTGGCCCATCAGACGAGCGGCACTCTGCGCATCTGGCGCTCCACCTGGCGCACGGTGCGCCCGCGCACGGCGGGCAGCGCGCACGCCGAGTACACCGCGCCGAACATGTCCACCCCGGCGAACAGGTACAGCAGCGTGTACACGCCCACGTACTGCTCCACGTGCTGGTGCGCGAGCGTGTGCGCCAGCCGCACCGCCTGCGCGTACACCCACACGATCGCCATGCCGGCTGCGCGGACCTGCGTCGTGACACCTCGTATTCAGTCGCGTGACTACTGCAGCATTTATCCAGTGCAGTGCGCCCCCGCGCACCGAGCCGCGGGGCGAAATACTCCAGCAGTTCACCTGCTGCTACATCACGACAGCACGTGGCAGCGAGGCGCTCGCAGCTCTGTCGTATGAAATGTCAAATGCTGCCAGCAGGGCAGAGTAAGCTCGAGATCGGAACATAACCGCAATCATATTAATATATAATTATCATGCGTACCTCCAAGTTGAGGATCTCGACCAGCAGGATGGTGGGCATGCTCCAGATAGTCCCGTAGCTGAATACGAGTATCGGAAGAGTGGCGACCGGTACCCATTGCAGTGACGTCACCGTGAGGTCCGCCTGATTGTAGACCGCCAGCGTGCCCACGGACAGCACCATTACGCTGTACGCGGCAGTCAGCAAGTGCTGTCAATTGATCGAAAGTCGAGTTAGCGCTAATAGACATTAAGTGTAATAGCGGCGATCGCGCACCGGCAGTGTATGGTGCACGGTGGTTCCGTTAGTGTATGGTGCACGGTGGTTCCGTTAGTGTATGGTGCACGGTGGTTCCGTTAGTGTATGGTGCACGGTGGTTCCGTTAGTGTATGGTGCACGGTGGTTCCGTTAGTGTATGGTGCACGGTGGTTCCGTTAGTGTATGGTACACGGTGGTTCTGTTTGTGTATGGTGCACGGTGGTTCCGTTAGTGTATGGTGCACGGTGGTTCTGTTTGTGTATGGTGCACGGTGGTTCTGTTTGTGTATGGTGCACGGTGGTTCCGTTAGTGTATGGTGCACGGTGGTTCTGTTTGTGTATGGTGCACGGTGGTTCCGTTAGTGTATGGTGCACGGTGGTTCTGTTTGTGTATGGTGCACGGTGGTTCTGTTTGTGTATGGTGCACGGTGGTTCCGTTAGTGTATGGTGCACGGTGGTTCTGTTTGTGTATGGTGCACGGTGGTTCTGTTTGTGTATGGTGCACGGTGGTTCCGTTAGTGTATGGTGCACGGTGGTTCTGTTTGTGTATGGTGCACGGTGGTTCCGTTAGTGTATGGTGCACGGTGGTTCTGTTTGTGTATGGTGCACGGTGGTTCCGTTAGTGTATGGTGCACGGTGGTTCCGTTAGTGTATGGTGCACGGTGGTTCCGTTAGTGTATGGTGCACGGTGGTTCCGTTAGTGTATGGTACACGGTGGTTCTGTTTGTGTATGGTGCACGGTGGTTCCGTTAGTGTATGGTGCACGGTGGTTCTGTTTGTGTATGGTGCACGGTGGTTCTGTTTGTGTATGGTGCACGGTGGTTCCGTTAGTGTATGGTGCACGGTGGTTCTGTTTGTGTATGGTGCACGGTGGTTCCGTTAGTGTATGGTGCACGGTGGTTCTGTTTGTGTATGGTGCACGGTGGTTCTGTTTGTGTATGGTGCACGGTGGTTCCGTTAGTGTATGGTGCACGGTGGTTCTGTTTGTGTATGGTGCACGGTGGTTCTGTTTGTGTATGGTGCACGGTGGTTCCGTTAGTGTATGGTGCACGGTGGTTCTGTTTGTGTATGGTGCACGGTGGTTCCGTTAGTGTATGGTGCACGGTGGTTCTGTTTGTGTATGGTGCACGGTGGTTCCGTTAGTGTATGGTGCACGGTGGTTCCGTTAGTGTATGGTGCACGGTGGTTCCGTTAGTGTATGGTGCACGGTGGTTCCGTTAGTGTATGGTACACGGTGGTTCTGTTTGTGTATGGTGCACGGTGGTTCCGTTAGTGTATGGTGCACGGTGGTTCTGTTTGTGTATGGTGCACGGTGGTTCTGTTTGTGTATGGTGCACGGTGGTTCCGTTAGTGTATGGTGCACGGTGGTTCTGTTTGTGTATGGTGCACGGTGGTTCCGTTAGTGTATGGTGCACGGTGGTTCTGTTTGTGTATGGTGCACGGTGGTTCCGTTAGTGTATGGTGCACGGTGGTTCTGTTTGTGTATGGTGCACGGTGGTTCCGTTAGTGTATGGTGCACGGTGGTTCTGTTTGTGTATGGTGCACGGTGGTTCCGTTAGTGTATGGTGCACGGTGGTTCTGTTTGTGTATGGTGCACGGTGGTTCCGTTAGTGTATGGTGCACGGTGGTTCCGTTAGTGTATGGTGCACGGTGGTTCTGTTTGTGTATGGTGCACGGTGGTTCCGTTAGTGTATGGTGCACGGTGGTTCTGTTTGTGTATGGTGCACGGTGGTTCCGTTAGTGTATGGTGCACGGTGGTTCTGTTTGTGTATGGTGCACGGTGGTTCCGTTAGTGTATGGTGCACGGTGGTTCTGTTTGTGTATGGTGCACGGTGGTTCCGTTAGTGTATGGTGCACGGTGGTTCTGTTTGTGTATGGTGCACGGTGGTTCCGTTAGTGTATGGTGCACGGTGGTTCCGTTAGTGTATGGTGCACGGTGGTTCTGTTTGTGTATGGTGCACGGTGGTTCCGTTAGTGTATGGTGCACGGTGGTTCCGTTAGTGTATGGTGCACGGTGGTTCCGTTAGTGTATGGTACACGGTGGTTCTGTTTGTGTATGGTGCACGGTGGTTCCGTTAGTGTATGGTGCACGGTGGTTCTGTTTGTGTATGGTGCACGGTGGTTCCGTTAGTGTATGGTGCACGGTGGTTCTGTTTGTGTATGGTGCACGGTGGTTCTGTTTGTGTATGGTGCACGGTGGTTCCGTTAGTGTATGGTGCACGGTGGTTCTGTTTGTGTATGGTGCACGGTGGTTCCGTTAGTGTATGGTGCACGGTGGTTCTGTTTGTGTATGGTGCACGGTGGTTCCGTTAGTGTATGGTGCACGGTGGTTCTGTTTGTGTATGGTGCACGGTGGTTCCGTTAGTGTATGGTGCACGGTGGTTCCGTTAGTGTATGGTGCACGGTGGTTCCGTTAGTGTATGGTGCACGGTGGTTCTGTTTGTGTATGGTGCACGGTGGTTCCGTTAGTGTATGGTGCACGGTGGTTCTGTTTGTGTATGGTGCACGGTGGTTCCGTTAGTGTATGGTGCACGGTGGTTCTGTTTGTGTATGGTGCACGGTGGTTCCGTTAGTGTATGGTGCACGGTGGTTCTGTTTGTGTATGGTGCACGGTGGTTCCGTTAGTGTATGGTGCACGGTGGTTCTGTTTGTGTATGGTGCACGGTGGTTCCGTTAGTGTATGGTGCACGGTGGTTCCGTTAGTGTATGGTGCACGGTGGTTCTGTTTGTGTATGGTGCACGGTGGTTCCGTTAGTGTATGGTGCACGGTGGTTCTGTTTGTGTATGGTGCATGGTGGTTCCGTTAGTGTATGGTGCACGGTGGTTCTGTTTGTGTATGGTGCACGGAGGTTCCGTTATTGTATGGTGCACGGTGGTTCTGTTTGTGTATGGTGCACGGTGGTTCCGTTAGTGTATGGTGCACGGTGGTTCTGTTTGTGTATGGTGCACGGTGGTTCCGCTAGTGTATGGTGCACGGTGGTTCTGTTTGTGTATGGTGCACGGTGGTTCCGTTAGTGTATGGTGCACGGTGGTTCCGTTAGTGTATGGTGCACGGTGGTTCTGTTTGTGTATGGTGCACGGTGGTTCCGTTAGTGTATGGTGCACGGTGGTTCTGTTTGTGTATGGTGCATGGTGGTTCCGTTAGTGTATGGTGCACGGTGGTTCTGTTTGTGTAGGGTGCACGGTGGTTCCGTTAGTGTATGGTGCACGGTGGTTCTGTTTGTGTATGGTGCATGGTGGTTCCGTTAGTGTATGGTGCACGGTGGTTCTGTTTGTGTATGGTGCACGGTGGTTCCGTTAGTGTATGGTGCACGGTGGTTCTGTTTGTGTATGGTGCACGGTGGTTCCGTTAGTGTATGGTGCACGGTGGTTCTGTTTGTGTATGGTGCACGGTGGTTCCGTTAGTGTATGGTGCACGGTGGTTCTGTTTGTGTATGGTGCATGGTGGTTCCGTTAGTGTATGGTGCACGGTGGTTCTGTTTGTGTATGGTGCACGGTGGTTCCGTTAGTGTATGGTGCACGGTGGTTCTGTTTGTGTATGGTGCACGGTGGTTCCGTTAGTGCATGGTGCACGGTGGTTCCGTTTCCATGAATAAACAGCAACAGGCGGAAGGCGGGAGCGACTCCGGAAACTTATCAAGTTAACAATACCTCCTGTATCTTACCTTCCGTTCCAAGAACCTGATGAGAGCAACGCACGCAGCCCCCCCCAACAGCAGACTGACCGGTACCAACGCCTCCCCGGGCGCCGCGGCCGGCTGCAGCTGGCTGAGAGCCTTGTCCTGGTCCAGGAATATGATGCACCCACTCAGGATCGTCGTCGTGCTCAGCGTAAACCCAATTTTCATCTCATCTCTGTATATTCTGTTCTTAACTAGAAGTAAAACGCAACATTTGATTAAGCACAGGCCCGCGTGGAAGTGGGTGTGGGTGTGGGTGTGGGTGTGGGATTGGCGATATTCCGGACGCTTTGAACCCAAGAGGGTTGACGCTCCTTCAGCAGAATCTGCAGTTCTGTCATTAGGTAGAAATTAAAAATTAGATTTTTATACTGAACGTCTATCAAAGTCATTTGCCTATTTTAAGACCTAGCACAAAGTGCGTAAACTCGGACACTGATGCCGGTCGGTTCGTGGCGGCGGAAGTGGCCGCCGAGGCAGGAAGTGCGTGTGCAGCCGCGGTGGCTGCAGTCTATTGTGTGCGAATGTTCGGTGCTGTGTCGGGGCTCCGCCGCCGCGGCGCTCACTTACGGATCGCGCAGACGGTGGGACTGCCGGCGCCGGCGCGGGCGCGCTCGCTCTCCTGCTGCAGCCGGCGCGTTTCGCTGCAGACGAACGCGTCCTCGCATTGCGAGGAGACGAGCGTCGCAATACTTCTCTTGGCATCCTGTTAGTACAAAGATAACGCAGCAATTTTAGTAGCTGAAGTAAACAATTGTGCAGGTTTGTATGTTTGTATGTTGTATGCAGCAAGCCAACCTAAGTGGGACAGCGCATGGCTCAGCGATGGTGCCTAGGAGGATCAGGCTCCTCTTCGGAGACGTGTTAACAATCTCACCTGTTTTGACTTTCTCTAAGAAGTACGGTATCTTCCTAAGATTTCCCCCCCGAAAAAATATATAAAGCATGTTTACCTGCAACTTGTTAATCTTTACGTAGAAAGCAGGACTTTCTGGAATGCAGGCTATCACAAGTAATTCAACTGCAACAATTATGATCATCAGGTACAGCATGTGCTCAGCCGGCAGAAGCAGTTTGAGCGCGTTGCCCGCCGACGTCATCAGCATCATCAGCGACAGGGTGAGGCCGCGCGCGCTGTCGGCGCTCACCTCGCGCACGTACGCCGGCACCGCCAGGAATAGGCCCCCCCAGCTGGCGCCGGCCGCCACCGCGCCCGCCAGCAGCCCCGCGTCCGACGCGGAGACCAGCGGCGGCACGCACGCCACCTGCGGACACAACATTTCCTTAAACAATAACACGAGCATGGCATGGCGCGCCGCTCCAGCCTGCTCTGCTAGATCGCAACAAAGAAACTACTTCGTATTAAGTGAAGCACGTTTTAGTCCCACGGCTGGGACTCGGCGCCGTCTCTTGTTTCTTTCTCGGTCTCATTGGAACTGTTGCTGCCGGAGGTGCGCTATCCCCTCTCCTACAGAGTTCTGCAATTCAGAACATCTGTACAAATAATTTGAAATGTACCTCGGGCCCACTAAAGCGCTGTACTCACTCCTTGTAACGTCGCCACCGCGTACATGCCAATTTTCCTTCCATATCTGTTTATAAGGAGAGCGTACAGCGGGGCGGCGACCAGCGAACTGGTGATGGTTGTGACGGTACTCCACGGCACGTTCACGGAGCTGATCACCGGGCCCGCGCCCGCGGCGAGCACCGCCTCGCCCGCGCCGTGCACCACGAATGGGAGACTAGCTGCAATCAAAAAATACCATCGGTTTACTTTTAGTCCGAAGTCCAGTGCTAGACATGTTGCGGTCACCGGCGGCTGAACAGTCACGTGTCACGTGTCACGCGTCACGCGTCACGTCGGTTAAATATTCATCGTTGTGCACGCTTTGTAACGTGCGTTTAACGGTCCAATGCAACGCACTGCAGCGAGACGCCCACGCGAGACGAGACGCTGCGGCCTCGCGTCAGCAAGCGTAGCACCGAGCTAAGCTCAGCCTGTCCCAGAAGGCGACTAAAAGCATAGATGAGTTTCGCAGGCCACTAATGAGTAAAAGTCTCACATAACCTTGATTCCACCCAGAAGCATGGCATCTCTCGAAGATTTCACCCCGACACCAAACAAAGGTGGAAACGCTCACAGAGACGTTTATCCGGCAGCGCTCTGGCGCGGCCTCAGTCAAACACCATTTGGCAGTCGGCGGTGTGTTTGCTTTCTCCATGAGTGGAAATTAAAATATCTAGTCTAAAGTTAATAATATAGGTCAAGTGAGTGTAGACTACGTCTTTTAGTGATAAACTATATGTTGACTTAAGTGTTAAGTGTAAGGCTTAAACAGAAATTAAACTTAATATCTAACTAACTAATATAACTGTTTTCAAGCACAGCGCGGGCGCGCCGCGCGTTACGTTGTGCGCGTAGCGGTGAAATTGGCGTGCGCTGTCGCGGGGAGCTTTGTTTGCTAAATCATAATGACATCGGTTAGAATCACTGACACTCTTTTTACCATTCTTAAGAAAATGAAGTGTGCTGGTTGCATGAAGCCGACCAAAGCCCCGAATGTCTCAAAATGTTCTTCAGGAGAACGTGAAAAAATATTTTGCACTCTGTGTATCAATGTACCTACTATGACCGCTGAACGAAAGAAGCTCTGGATATACCCTTCATGCTGCGCAGCTCAAAAAAGGGTGGTGATAACAGCCGTAACGTAAAAAATATTACAAGTAGGAAAAAAGTGGACCTTTCCACAGTGTGTGATCCGTGTCAGCCTGCAGATTACCAAAGTTTTTTTTTTATTTATTTTATTATAGTATCACCTTTTTCCCAGTAGGGGTAGGCAGAGGTGAATAAATACCCACATTTTGCCAGATGTGGTCGGATTAGGTCCCATGTAACAGGGGGCGAGCCTGTTGCCCCTTTATTGGGGCCACCACGCACACACACACACAAAGATGATGTCAGTGTGCGGGTTTCCTCACGATGTTTTCCTTCACCGTTTGTATCTCTCTGTTGTAACTAAAGTTCACAAATGTACATAACTTAAATATTAAGTCATCGGTACATGCCGAGATTTGAACCCGCGACCTTCGGAATGAAAGCCGCACGCACTAATCATTAGGAAGAATGCCAATGTTAACTGTCAATGAATTAAGCCAGCCCATGGAGCGAGTGCGCTCACTTACATTTGAGTTCGCATCAGTTAAAAATAAGCTTGAGGACGAAACTCAGTCACTCACTTACAATAATGAAAGATCAGAGGAGATTATTCCTAGATGTGCCACCAATTAAGAACGGTTAAAATACTTAGAAAAACGAGATATTGAATGTGAGGTCTCACAGGCAACTGTACAACAGTTGCAAAAAGAACTAAAACATCAAACAGAACTTAATATGAGAAATGAAATTGAATCAATAGGAATCCCAGAGTACCTGTCTGGAAACCTAAACCACATTGTTCTAGTGGCGGCTAAAATAGTGGGTGTGGAATTAGAAAATAAGGATTTAGACTGGGTAAATCGTGCCGATTCACGAAGATCCGTCCCGAAAACAGCCTTGCCTGAAGACGGTGATAGAATGCCTCGCCTGGTGGTGGTTCGTCTACTCAGACATTACAAACGAGGTCAATTCCTTAAAGCTGCAAAGTCGAGAAAAACCTAAGTAGCGCGGACCTAGAAGTAGGCGGCACGTCAGGGAAAGTATACCTTAACGAGAGATTAACTTGTTTCGCGAAACCGGAATCAGATCCAAACAACTTCCGAGAGGTCACTCCCTATCGCCGCTACGAGCGCGGCCCTATCCCCCCCCCCCCCATCGCGGGCAATCGGCCAAGGTGTGGGACGATGTGTCCACCGGGCGGCCACACTCGTCGCACGCCACGTCCGTCCTACCTCTACTGTTCCGCTGGTACAGATACCTCCCGAAGGAACCATGCCCCGTGAGTATCTGCACCGAGCGGAAACTGAGGACTCCGAAGTCCCGGTCCAGCCAGTCACCGATGACCGGCCGAACGGCCTCAACGGTGAGGTGACCGTGCGACGGTTCAAGGAGTCGCCGCTCCCATCGTCGAAGCACCTCCCTTCGCGTTGTTCGGCGCCACCTCTCCACCTCATCCGGCGGCGGAAGCGCACACTCCCGCTCGAGGGCTTTCTTCCGCCGCCAGTAGAGGCGCGCCAGCGACTCCGCTTTGAGTTCCCACGGCGGCGTCCCGGCGAGGACGCACGCCACCTCGAAGGAGATGGTACGGTAACCTCGTACGGCCCGTATAGCCATGACGCGCTGCGGCGAGCGCAGCAGCGTCACGCCACGGGTCGAGAGGTGTTGCGCCCATATGGGCGCACCGTATGGCGCCATAGAGCGCACCACCCCCGTGTAAAGTCGCCGGCATCCGACGCTCGGCCCGCACAGACTGGGCAGGAGGCGGCTCAGGGATCCGGCCGCTCGAGTGAGCTTCGGGCCCAGCTGCCGAAAGTAAATAATCACTAGTTCACTCACAATAATTAAGTAGCTTAGCTTAGCTTATTAGCCTTTGATTGGAGTAAAGTCTCTACTCATTGAAGCATTATTTATTACTTTTATTTATTTTTACCATCTAAGCACATACAAACTTGTATATTTTAATAACTCATTTCTTTCACATAACTCAAATATTATTTTTATGTACCCTAAACACGTGTGCGATTACTTCACTATTTTTATAATGTACTCTGTTTACTTACTAATGCCACATCTTGCTTTAGCTATAACAATTCAGCCGAGGACTGCCGGTTATGTAAATTTTCTTAATTTAAACAGTTGCATCATACTGTTTACCAAATATTAATATAAATCGTGTAGCGGAACTAACAGAATAGGCTCCTTTGTGGTC
Organism: Troides aeacus; assembly: GCA_033220335.2. Lineage (NCBI taxonomy): Eukaryota > Metazoa > Arthropoda > Insecta > Lepidoptera > Papilionidae > Troides > Troides aeacus. The sequence goes on along the minus strand of CM067293.1, from coordinate 8,621,250 downwards.
ACTGTGCTCAAGTAGTAACAATTACCAACCATGACGTTTATCATTTCGTTATCATTCATCTAGAGTTAGATTCCGTAAAAATTAACTATGAATTAATAAGTAATATAGAAAACTGTAAACAGGTAAACACGTGGGAATACTCATTTAAGATGTTTTGTTAGATTTAAGAAGCATAGAAAAAAACTTGGATGTTTTGGAAGCAACCCTAGTGCGATGCAAAATGATATTTGACATTTTGATTTTAACTGTAACTTTCTTTCTTTCAACTGAATGTTGCCTGCGCAACTCTCCGATCGTCCCCGATATGGCAGGATACAACTGTTTTAAAACGCATAGATACATAGCCAACACAGTGGAGTGGTAGTATATGTTAAAAATACTTCATCATCAGCCGATAGACGTCCACTGCTGGACATTAAACATCGGCCGTCGGTCCGTCGAGCAATGTGCCCTGCCCACTGCCACTTAAGTCTAGCAATCTTTAGAGCTATGTCGACGATCTTAGTTCGTCAGCGGACATCCATATTTCTGATTTGATCACACAGAGAAACTCCGAGCATAGCTGTCTTCATTGCCCTTTGGTTGACTTTCAGCCTGTTTATAAGGCCGACAGTAAAGGGCCACGTCTCGGATCCGTATGTCAACACTGGCAACACGCACGAGCTGAAGACTTGTCTTCAGACATTGCGATATCTGAGACAGAAAGGTGCTGCGTAGTTTCCCGAACGCTGCCCACCCGAGTTGGATTCGTCGATTGACTTCTTTTTGGAATTCGCACTTACCTAGCTGGGCTGCTTGTCCCAGGGAAATGTATTCGTCGACCACTTCCAGTGTAGAGCCCTCGACCATTATTGGCGTGGGTACAATATGAGCATGAGACATAATCTTTGTCTTCTCCATATTTATTTTAAGACCCACGTGTCCGGACGCTCTACAGAGGTCATCGAGCATTTTGCCAAGGTCTTCCATGGTCTCTGCCATGACCACGATGTCTTCCAGCGCTGCGGTGAACAGCTTTGGATAATAGAATATCGCCCTGTCTGACACCTCGCTGCAACTGGATCGGTTTCGAGCGATGATCTTGGAGACGAACTGACACAGTGGCATTTTCATACAGTGACTGCAAAACTTCAACGTAACGATGGTCTATTTGGCACCACTGGAGCGGCTGTAGCACAGCCCATGTTTCGACTGAATCGAAGGATTTTCGATAGTCCATGAACGCTAAGCATAGTGGCAAATATTCTTCGGTCTTCTGTATAACTTGCCGCAGTGTATGTATGTGGTCAATGGTACTAAAGCCTTTTCGGAATCCTGCTTGTTCGGGAGGCTGGAAATCGTCTAGAATTTAAGCCTGTAATATTTAAATGGCTAACTCCGCAAACTTGTGATACAACAGAAGAACTTTTAAATGTTGATACTTAGTGTGTATATTATTACATACGTATTGTATGTTGTGTACTGCCTGTCATTAAACTAAATTTGTATAAATATATTGTATACTTATACAAATTTAGTTATAAAATATATCTTTATATATATATATATAATATATATAAAGAAATAAATATGTACGTTGTCCAACCCTATAGACTACTGAGGTAACCTTCCTATCCTCCGCGGCCGCTAACGGGTAGCGGCGGGCCCAACATCTGTCCGCCGCGGGGAGCCCGGAGAGGATATCTCCCGGGGCTCCCGTGGCCACTGGACGGAGGGTTCGGGGCAATGCGTCGTCCACACAATGGAGGCCGAGGTGGGGATGCGCAGCATGTTCCAGCGCGCCCTGCAAGGGGGGTTTATCCCTCTCTACCGATGTGGAGCTGCGAAAGCGGCCAGCGCCGGTGAGAGTTGCGGATGAAGGCACCAAGCCGTACCCGTGACCCATGCCACCAGGCGACGAGTCGGGAATATCGAAGGGGTTTTAGTCGGTGCAAGTCCGACATAACCCGTCCTTGCCCCCGCGAGGACAAGTATACGTAGGCATTTCCCCCACGAAAAAAAAAACAGTCACTGCCAAATAAAATAAAATAAATATGTTACAGGAAGTTTTGTGTCCTGGGTTTCCTCGCCACGGGCGTCGCCTGGTGAGGAACCCGGAGGCTAAAATCAACAGAAAGGACACAGTTTTGCTAATTAGTTATTACTACATAGAAACATATTTGTATTTCTGTAAAATTTGCTGAAACATTAATTTAGAATTTTTTAAATTTTTTCATTAGGTAACGACACGAACGGGACGATCACTTAATGGTAAGTGACACGCCCGCTCACAATAACGTGGCGCTAGTTAGAATGGTATACACTGCACCACTTTACGCTCGTCGCTTCAGACATAAGATGTTTAATCTGTTTACCCCAGTAATTACACTAGGTACAGCGTTCTTCAAACCGGAACACCGTAATGCTGCGGTAGTACCTAACTAAACGCAGCACCAGCACCAGCACGCTCACAATGCGTGCTTATAACGACCAGCAGCAATGATTTTGCGGCGGAGGATTTGAAACGTGGGAGGCGGCGCCCCGGCCGGGCACTGCGCGCGCGCGCCAGGCGAGCACTGCGCCAGGAGGGCGCATGGACTCGTTCCGCGGTAGTCCTTAATCTTTGCTCAACCACACAAAGCATCCTGTTTTATTAATTCTTCGGAAAGGTTCCCGCTGGGCGCGGGCGCGGCGCGGGCGCGGCGCGGGCGCGGCTGGCGACACGTCGCCGCCGCGTGCCGCCTCCAAATAATTGCGAGAGTTCAAAGTCGACAGGAGCAGTGGTCGGTAACCGCGGCTCTTCCATGTCATTTCAGTGAAGGGACGGAAAACTACTTATTATCTAGCATTGTAAGAGTTGTCGAGGAAACAATTTTCAGATGCGTATCTATAAAAAAGAGTGGGGGGTTGGGGCTCGGCGGCAGCTCGCAGGCTCCTTAAAACTGACGCCGCCGTCGCAGAGCTGACCTGCTGCCAGTCGGGCGGAGAGCGCGAGCCGCTGTTCGCGTCGCCGCAGGATAAGCAGTTAGTTTTAAAAATATGTTCTATGTTATTTAACCGGTCATATTTTTAACCACGTGTTGTGCTGTGTTGTGCTGTGCTGTGCTGTGTTGTGTCGCGTGCCGGTGGCGCGGCGGTGCGCAACGAATATTGTTAAAGCTGCCGGTCGTGAACCCAAAACTTGTTTGAAGAGGGTGAGGACGATATGGACTGTACTTCCATCTTAATTGTTTCCGTTTCCTGCTTAAGGCAAACCCACTCCAAACAAGCTACGATGGTATGGTATATATGTTTGTATGAATAAATTTCAACAGTTTACTATCCGTGTTTGATTGTTCTGGATGACAACTTTGCCGACCGCTGGACTACAACATTGAGACGTCCTCGCGCCAGCAATTAGGTGAAGTCCGGCGCAACAAGTGCGCGCGTGCGCACGCACACACGCGAGCACACACGCACATGGGCACACACGTATGCTGCTGTGTACAGCTGGTCGTCGCGTTATTTTTCTTGTGATGAAATCCGCATAGGAAGTTAGTTGTACAAAATACTTAGAATTTTTAATTTAATGTTAATTAAACTTTTGAAATATATCGTTTCTCAATAGATATCTAATTGTATGGAAATAAAAACTCATAGCTACGTATTAGTTTTTGTGTTATTACTTAATGTTATGTCTCCGCCTACCCCACTGGGAACGAGGCGTGATATGATGTATGTATGTATTATATGTATGTAATGTTCACTGCAAGGCCTTAAACGACCTAGGTGGGGCGCGGGCAGCGCGGGCGCCTCGCCGGAAGTGCAGCGGTCGCTAAGGATTAAATGTCGCTAATCTAAAACGGCCCTATGCAAATTGTTTAAAAATAATTTCAATGAATTTTTTTCTTATTTAATAAACTCTATGGTTAAAATAAACTTTGTTACTTCGTATAATACTTATTTGAATAATAGATTTATATAAAAAAATGTCTCTAGAACGCAGCACTTGCAGCAGCAGCCTTGTATTTCGACAGCAGCAGCAGCAGCAGCAGCAGCAGTGTTCTGCACACTAATTACTGTTTGGCGAAAAATGAGTTAGAAGAAAGAAGTCCACCTAACATTTTTGTTATAATTATAAACACTGGTACGTACCAAAAAAGGATATCAAATATTGTTTCCAGAGCACGTGACCACTGCGGGCGAGCGCTGCGCCTGCGCTGATGGTGTACACCATCCTACCTCAGCCGACGCGACCGACTGAGCGCGGCGCGGTGGCGGCACGGCGCGGCGCGGCGCGGCGTGGCTCCGGCTACGTGAGCAATTGAGAGCTAAGACTACTGAATTAGTTTCGTTATTTGCAGAGGATTCGTCGTGCAGCGGCTGAGTGATAAGCGCGCCGTGCGCCGGGCAAACAGCGCTGCGGGAGCGCGCGGCTCAGCGCGGCTCAGCGCGGCCGGTACGTGAGCGGCGGCACGCGATAACGCGCACCGGGAAGCGCGCGGCGAGCGGTGCGGTGCGGTGCGGGGCGGAGCGGGCCGGGACGCGCGCGGACGGTCACCATCACATAAGTTTAGGCGTTTGATATTTGTGTTTAATCATTACTATTCAGAATAGACAATTATTAGTGCAACGTTTTCACTTGCCGTTGTTCGTGCAACGTACCGGCGCACCGCGGCCTGTGCGTGTACCCACGGCAACACAACCACGCAACCACACGCCATGTACACATCGTGCATTATCGCAGAGATAACAACAATTCACTGCCAGACGTCTTCCGGGTGATTACGCGCGCGTATTTAATTGAGACACTACGCGTCGGACGTCGGACGTCGGGCGTTGGGCGTCGGGCGTTCAGTCAAGCGAATTCACTTCTATTTAATGACGTGTACGGGGTGTCAGACAAGTTGCGTTACTGTCACCTCTGCATGTGTTCTCGCTCCGAGCGCCGCGCGTGCCGCGAGTGATGCTGCAGACGGCGCGCGTTTTGTAAAGACCGTAACGATGTTTACAAACGCGCGTTGCGGCTCCACGCGCCCTTACTTGCAATACGAGCGGCGGCACGAGCTGGTACGAGCGCGGCGCAGGCACCGGGGCGCAACTACCTGACCCTTGGCTGTTTCGTGGACGCATGACCTTCACAAACGTACCGGCTGCACAATGGTTGCAGCCAACGTGCGGCCGGTACGTTGTCCACGCAGTGCAACCGGCGCGGCGCGTGCGCAGGGCGGCGCGGTGCTCCGACGCGTCCCCGACGTCTACTATTTCGGTTTCGGTAGCTGCACACGATGGGGTGGTTTCGTTCAACGAGTGCCGATCGGCGGGCGTCTCACCCCCGCACCATCCCCGCCCGCAAACTTGTAATAATAGTAATTGATGATAACCTTATTTATAAATCTCAACGAGAGGATATTTCTCTTTGAAGAGAAAAATCGATGATCGGATCAATAGTAACCGATATAGTTGGTCACCAGCAGCTGGTGAAAGTGCCGACCCGGCGCGGGTGCTGTGGTGTTGCGGTCAGAGAGGAAGCTAACCACCAGGGTCTGCACGGTGTGTGCGGGCTGGTCGGGCACTCCCCTCACTTGGCGGGATTGCCAACAAACGGTCTCACGACTGTTAGTGTCGGCTGAAGCGGAGGGATTCTTTTTGGCCCCGATTTATGTCGGTTTTATTTTGGGTTTTATAAAAAGCATTTCGCGGAAATCCGATACGACTTAACGAGGCTCGAGCCACTTCTTATATTTCCACTTCAGCTGCGCAAAAAGGTTTCAATTTCTGCAAGAATGGATTTATCGGGGTCGCGAGGCAACCGCCGGACTGCGCCCCCGAGCGCCGACCCGCGGCGTAGTGACGCGCCCCATCCCCCGGGAGCCGCGCGTCACTACGTGGCCGTTACAAGAGAACGCGCTCACAACTGACCTTGTATTGATGTCACAAGCCGCGCAGTGCGTGGCGCGGTGCGCACGCCCAGCAGTGGGCGGACAACACCCACGATGTATCTATCTATCTATCTATCTATCTATCTATCTATCTATCTATCTATCTATCTATCTATCTATCTATCTATCTATCTATCTATCTATCTATCTATCTATCTATCTATCTATCTATCTATCTATCTATCTATCTATCTATCTATCTATCTATCTATCTATCTATCTATCTATCTATCTATCTATCTATCTATCTATCTATCTATCTATCTATCTATCTATCTATCTATCTATCTATCTATCTATCTATCTATCTATCTATCTATCTATCTATCTATCTATCTATCTATCTATCTATCTATCTATCTATCTATCTATCTATCTATCTATCTATCTATCTATCTATCTATCTATCTATCTATCTATCTATCTATCTATCTATCTATCTATCTATCTATCTATCTATCTATCTATCTATCTATCTATCTATCTATCTATCTATCTATCTATCTATCTATCTATCTATCTATCTATCTATCTATCTATCTATCTATCTATCTATCTATCTATCTATCTATCTATCTATCTATCTATCTATCTATCTATCTATCTATCTATCTATCTATCTATCTATCTATCTATCTATCTATCTATCTATCTATCTATCTATCTATCTATCTATCTATCTATCTATCTATCTATCTATCTATCTATCTATCTATCTATCTATCTATCTATCTATCTATCTATCTATCTATCTATCTATCTATCTATCTATCTATCTATCTATCTATCTATCTATCTATCTATCTATCTATCTATCTATCTATCTATCTATCTATCTATCTATCTATCTATCTATCTATCTATCTATCTATCTATCTATCTATCTATCTATCTATCTATCTATCTATCTATCTATCTATCTATCTATCTATCTATCTATCTATCTATCTATCTATCTATCTATCTATCTATCTATCTATCTATCTATCTATCTATCTATCTATCTATCTATCTATCTATCTATCTATCTATCTATCTATCTATCTATCTATCTATCTATCTATCTATCTATCTATCTATCTATCTATCTATCTATCTATCTATCTATCTATCTATCTATCTATCTATCTATCTATCTATCTATCTATCTATCTATCTATCTATCTATCTATCTATCTATCTATCTATCTATCTATCTATCTATCTATCTATCTATCTATCTATCTATCTATCTATCTATCTATCTATCTATCTATCTATCTATCTATCTATCTATCTATCTATCTATCTATCTATCTATCTATCTATCTATCTATCTATCTATCTATCTATCTATCTATCTATCTATCTATCTATCTATCTATCTATCTATCTATCTATCTATCTATCTATCTATCTATCTATCTATCTATCTATCTATCTATCTATCTATCTATCTATCTATCTATCTATCTATCTATCTATCTATCTATCTATCTATCTATCTATCTATCTATCTATCTATCTATCTATCTATCTATCTATCTATCTATCTATCTATCTATCTATCTATCTATCTATCTATCTATCTATCTATCTATCTATCTATCTATCTATCTATCTATCTATCTATCTATCTATCTATCTATCTATCTATCTATCTATCTATCTATCTATCTATCTATCTATCTATCTATCTATCTATCTATCTATCTATCTATCTATCTATCTATCTATCTATCTATCTATCTATCTATCTATCTATCTATCTATCTATCTATCTATCTATCTATCTATCTATCTATCTATCTATCTATCTATCTATCTATCTATCTATCTATCTATCTATCTATCTATCTATCTATCTATCTATCTATCTATCTATCTATCTATCTATCTATCTATCTATCTATCTATCTATCTATCTATCTATCTATCTATCTATCTATCTATCTATCTATCTATCTATCTATCTATCTATCTATCTATCTATCTATCTATCTATCTATCTATCTATCTATCTATCTATCTATCTATCTATCTATCTATCTATCTATCTATCTATCTATCTATCTATCTATCTATCTATCTATCTATCTATCTATCTATCTATCTATCTATCTATCTATCTATCTATCTATCTATCTATCTATCTATCTATCTATCTATCTATCTATCTATCTATCTATCTATCTATCTATCTATCTATCTATCTATCTATCTATCTATCTATCTATCTATCTATCTATCTATCTATCTATCTATCTATCTATCTATCTATCTATCTATCTATCTATCTATCTATCTATCTATCTATCTATCTATCTATCTATCTATCTATCTATCTATCTATCTATCTATCTATCTATCTATCTATCTATCTATCTATCTATCTATCTATCTATCTATCTATCTATCTATCTATCTATCTATCTATCTATCTATCTATCTATCTATCTATCTATCTATCTATCTATCTATCTATCTATCTATCTATCTATCTATCTATCTATCTATCTATCTATCTATCTATCTATCTATCTATCTATCTATCTATCTATCTATCTATCTATCTATCTATCTATCTATCTATCTATCTATCTATCTATCTATCTATCTATCTATCTATCTATCTATCTATCTATCTATCTATCTATCTATCTATCTATCTATCTATCTATCTATCTATCTATCTATCTATCTATCTATCTATCTATCTATCTATCTATCTATCTATCTATCTATCTATCTATCTATCTATCTATCTATCTATCTATCTATCTATCTATCTATCTATCTATCTATCTATCTATCTATCTATCTATCTATCTATCTATCTATCTATCTATCTATCTATCTATCTATCTATCTATCTATCTATCTATCTATCTATCTATCTATCTATCTATCTATCTATCTATCTATCTATCTATCTATCTATCTATCTATCTATCTATCTATCTATCTATCTATCTATCTATCTATCTATCTATCTATCTATCTATCTATCTATCTATCTATCTATCTATCTATCTATCTATCTATCTATCTATCTATCTATCTATCTATCTATCTATCTATCTATCTATCTATCTATCTATCTATCTATCTATCTATCTATCTATCTATCTATCTATCTATCTATCTATCTATCTATCTATCTATCTATCTATCTATCTATCTATCTATCTATCTATCTATCTATCTATCTATCTATCTATCTATCTATCTATCTATCTATCTATCTATCTATCTATCTATCTATCTATCTATCTATCTATCTATCTATCTATCTATCTATCTATCTATCTATCTATCTATCTATCTATCTATCTATCTATCTATCTATCTATCTATCTATCTATCTATCTATCTATCTATCTATCTATCTATCTATCTATCTATCTATCTATCTATCTATCTATCTATCTATCTATCTATCTATCTATCTATCTATCTATCTATCTATCTATCTATCTATCTATCTATCTATCTATCTATCTATCTATCTATCTATCTATCTATCTATCTATCTATCTATCTATCTATCTATCTATCTATCTATCTATCTATCTATCTATCTATCTATCTATCTATCTATCTATCTATCTATCTATCTATCTATCTATCTATCTATCTATCTATCTATCTATCTATCTATCTATCTATCTATCTATCTATCTATCTATCTATCTATCTATCTATCTATCTATCTATCTATCTATCTATCTATCTATCTATCTATCTATCTATCTATCTATCTATCTATCTATCTATCTATCTATCTATCTATCTATCTATCTATCTATCTATCTATCTATCTATCTATCTATCTATCTATCTATCTATCTATCTATCTATCTATCTATCTATCTATCTATCTATCTATCTATCTATCTATCTATCTATCTATCTATCTATCTATCTATCTATCTATCTATCTATCTATCTATCTATCTATCTATCTATCTATCTATCTATCTATCTATCTATCTATCTATCTATCTATCTATCTATCTATCTATCTATCTATCTATCTATCTATCTATCTATCTATCTATCTATCTATCTATCTATCTATCTATCTATCTATCTATCTATCTATCTATCTATCTATCTATCTATCTATCTATCTATCTATCTATCTATCTATCTATCTATCTATCTATCTATCTATCTATCTATCTATCTATCTATCTATCTATCTATCTATCTATCTATCTATCTATCTATCTATCTATCTATCTATCTATCTATCTATCTATCTATCTATCTATCTATCTATCTATCTATCTATCTATCTATCTATCTATCTATCTATCTATCTATCTATCTATCTATCTATCTATCTATCTATCTATCTATCTATCTATCTATCTATCTATCTATCTATCTATCTATCTATCTATCTATCTATCTATCTATCTATCTATCTATCTATCTATCTATCTATCTATCTATCTATCTATCTATCTATCTATCTATCTATCTATCTATCTATCTATCTATCTATCTATCTATCTATCTATCTATCTATCTATCTATCTATCTATCTATCTATCTATCTATCTATCTATCTATCTATCTATCTATCTATCTATCTATCTATCTATCTATCTATCTATCTATCTATCTATCTATCTATCTATCTATCTATCTATCTATCTATCTATCTATCTATCTATCTATCTATCTATCTATCTATCTATCTATCTATCTATCTATCTATCTATCTATCTATCTATCTATCTATCTATCTATCTATCTATCTATCTATCTATCTATCTATCTATCTATCTATCTATCTATCTATCTATCTATCTATCTATCTATCTATCTATCTATCTATCTATCTATCTATCTATCTATCTATCTATCTATCTATCTATCTATCTATCTATCTATCTATCTATCTATCTATCTATCTATCTATCTATCTATCTATCTATCTATCTATCTATCTATCTATCTATCTATCTATCTATCTATCTATCTATCTATCTATCTATCTATCTATCTATCTATCTATCTATCTATCTATCTATCTATCTATCTATCTATCTATCTATCTATCTATCTATCTATCTATCTATCTATCTATCTATCTATCTATCTATATATATATCTCCTCCGGCGGCGGAAGATCGCGCTCACGCTCGAGGGCTCAGTTCTGCCGCCAGTAGAGGCACGCCAGCGACTCCGCTTCGGGTTCCAATGCGCGGCGTCCTGGTCGAAGACGCACGCCACCTCGAAGGAGATGGTACGGTAACCTCGTACGACCCGTATCGCCACGACGCGCTGCGGCGAGCGCAGCGGCGTCAGGCCACGGGCCGACAGGTGTTGCGCCCATACGGGCGCACCGTATAGCGCCATAGAGCGCACCACTTCCGTGTTCTTAATTCTATTTGTGTTATGTAAACTTAGATAAGCTTATAAATTGTGTTCAGTCATGATATTCATGAAAAATACCTCCAGCCATTGTATTAAGTCCTGTGATTGTTGGAGGCAGCAGTCATGGACGCGACGATGGAGGGGCTAAATGCTGTGGAGTCGTGATCAGAATTGTGTGAGTTTTCGTTGCTATTTGTTTTACAGTGGGCAGTGGATGGCGTAGTATGGACGGATTGTGTGTTGTTTTGTGTACGCGTTTGTTGTACATGCGGGTGTTGTGTTTTCGCAGGCAGATCCTACAGCTACCTAGCCTACACTGGTAGGACGGATGACCACTGCGCAAACAATTGGTACACAACCTTAGTAACGAAGTTTTAGCAATGCGTTCATCGACAGGCAACCATTTGAATTTGTTACATTCGTATAATCTTTGTTCTTGTTTGCAGAAGCCGCATCGCTTGCGAGGGGGAGAGTCTACGCATGAAACAGTGAATGATTTCATTTTTGGAAAACTGACGTTTCTCAAATATAGAAGGCTTCCTAGCATTTGTAGTTTCCAAAATTGTTGCTTGTCGACGTAACAAAGAATAAAACTCGTGTATGCTAGGCGAATCATTGCTGCTTCGAAATTCCTCCCACTGTCCCACAGCTGTGACACCGTCCAGTTCGAGCGACGCCATGTAAAAAATAATAGTGTCCCACTTGTCGGTGGGTTCGTCTGATGAATTAAGTGCACTTAGACTTTTAGAGAGAGTGTCAATTAAATTCCGAATGCCACTGTCAGTTTCTTTCTGCAGCGGTTCGATTCAAAGTAAACATTTAACATGTTCGTTGACAAACAATCGTTTATTATTGCACCGCTCGCGTAGTAAGTACCAAGCGATAGAATAATTATTCGAGGATACGGACACCGGCTGTACGACCGAAGTCGCGGCGCCCTCTAGGTACGATTTAAGGTAGTGAAATTTACTAATATTGTCGATGTCTTCATTGTTATGAATGAGCGATAAACACGAATCTGTAAAAGTAAGTCACTTCTTTGGATCGCCGTTAAAGGGCGGGATTTTTACTGGGGGTAGCTTTAAATGACGACTACCCTTGCTACTGCTGGATGAAGTTTCAGTTTTGTTAGTCTTTTCCCAAAAGTCCAGCAGCGACTGGGCTGAGCGATTAAAGAAAAGAATAAATTTTCTGTCACTTCGCGTTCTTGTAATTGTTTGTCACTGTCTTCATCCAACCTCTCGATCTGTAATTGAACCTCTTCGAAGTTCGATGACAGATCTAGCTTTTAATTTAATCTAAGACTAAGTTCATTTGTCCTTAGTGTACTAGTTTCTTTGGAATCCATCAAAGGCGCTAAATACTTTTGAAATAAAGTTAACCTCGCCTTGATGTTACCTCTTTGCTTAATAAGTTGCGGTAATTCACCCCCCGTGCGTCGTGCGAGTTCAACAGATGTATCACAGCCAAGTGAGGATAACACTTGTACATATACTACTGCTGTTCGTGGAAACGGTCGGCTGTAATAATGAAAAACGGGTGAGTACGTTACAATGTATGGACGGTGCGCGGGGACACAACACTCTGGTCGCGATGCCGGTGAGCGAGGTGGCTCGCGGAGTGATCGCGGAGTGATCGCTGGCTCCGCGGCCCGAACTCGGATCGCACCTGGCGTTGGCATGTGGCGAATGTGTTTTAGAATATATTCCAACGGGTGACGACTCTGGAATCAAGATTAACAAGAAATAAAATTGAGCTAAAGCAAAGTAGGTAGGTATTTTTCGAACTGTGCGACAGTGTCTTGAGTGCAATCAATTGATCTGCACGGTGGCAATCACTGGATAAGTTAGGTTACTTGTAGCGAAATGCACTCGGCAACAACCATTTGAGTTAGTTTTATAATCAATTTGATGAGAAACTAGTGAAAAATATGATTTAAATTTTTTTCTAAGTACCGACGAGTAAAATTGAAATTGTAAGTAAGTATAAGTAATTTACCTTTTCCTCGCGGATCATCAGCGATATTCACGCAGACTGAGGTAGAAAGGAATGTCAGGATAACAAAGGAAAAAAGTGGCACTTCTCTTGGAATTACGGCTGCAGCTTTGCGGATGCAAGTTACGGGTCGGACGGAGGGCCAGTAAGCTCAGCGGTCACTTTGGTACGTAACGTGAGTGCAAGTGTAAATGTGTCGCTTCAGCTGAAAGTACCTGAAGGAGTAAATAAACAATGAGTGTTCACGTTGTACTCGTGGAATGTTTCATGTATTTTATTCGATGAAACGAAGCTACGAGCAAGAAGTTCACCTGACGGTGAGTGGTACTCTTACTTGTAACAACCTGTCGCTAGTTAGGGTGATATACACTGCACCACATTGTGCTCATCACTTTGATACATAAGATGACGAGTGTCGTCACAACAGTAATTACACTAGCTACAGCGCCTTTCAAATCAGTACATAGTAATGTTTGCTCACTGCTGTCTGTCGGCTGTCGGCTGCAATGGGCGCTGTACGGTTGTACTCATCTATGCGAGCTCCGGCAACAGAGACTTACCACCACAAGTAAAGAAAAATGGATTAAAAAAATAAAATCGCAGTCGCAGTGGCGGTCACGTGTATGTTCATCGCGTACGAGATAACTCGGGCTCCGCAGTGTCAGCTATCCCCAGGGCGGCCCGGCGAGTGGCGCTGCGTCGCGCAGTTGTGTAAACAAGTTCTCGGAGCAGACGAACTAATTCCAGTTGGTCTGCGTCCCCTAACGATGTCCGCCGGGTTATCCGCGGCGACGTGCGACGTGCGACGTGCGATCACAAAGTTTGCGTCGGCCGCAGACAAATCGCACCCGGATCCGGATCCCGGAGATTAGTCTGATATAGAACTTCTCGCCGGTATCTATTTCGTTGTTCTCCGAATATCGCATTTCATGAGGGAACCCGCCTCACGCGCGGAGCGGCGCCGCTGCGTGCGCGCAGCACCCGCCGGATGCTGTAAACATATATGTAATATTATATTCTTAAGTCGAAATATGAAAATGCGAAAATTAGCCGCAATCGTTTCCTTTTTCTGGCTGCGATAACGTTTTTCATTCCGAGTGGAGCGGCGCTCGGCCCCCGCTCGATGTTGGCACTTCCGTTTCCCACAACAGGGCGCCCGGCGGGAGGGAAACTTCCCTGCGCCGACAACTCCCCGCAGGGACCGCAAACCCCCGCCATGCGCCGCCCTGGATGAAACTAATTTTAAACTTTTGATCTTTGTCTTTTCTCATTGATGCGTAATTGTAATTTCATGGTCGGTGTTAGAACTCTGAATGTTAGGTGTTGTCAGCCGTCGAGAGCGTCGCCCTGTCCGGAGCTAAGGACTCTGGGAAGCACACGCACCACCACACTACACACCACATTGCCCTTCCACACAAACTTGGCAGGATTTAAACCCTCACTAAGTTCGCGCGTCGTTCGGCGAGGAGTCAGCGGAAATAGGAACTTTCGTTGTTGTGACCCAACCGTTCGTTAGCTTTAGAAGTCTTTACTGGTTAAGAACTTTTAGTGCGAGGGGCGGATATCAAAGCACTGACTGTTACCGTGTCGTGACCTTTTTCAGCAGACAAAGAGTAGCGCCACAGCGCCACAGCGCCACACCGCCACAGCGCCACAACACGCGCACGCGGCGGCGGGCGGCGGGCGGCGGGCGGCGGGCGGAGTGTCGCCGGTCCTCACTTGTTATACAAAATTTTAAGCTCGACGCTGCTTAAGTGACTTTTACTTAAGTATAACTTTTAACAACGACGGGGGCACGGCCCCGACTCGCGCGTGCTTTGACATCTACTTGGACAAGTTTGGAGACGTGGATGTGTTATAACAACATCAGAACCTCGCTTCGCTCGCGCCCTGTCAGAGGTGGCGGTGGCGGTGGCGGTGGCGATGGCGGTGCTGACCGAGGCCCCAGTTTGAAAATCAATTCATTTTTGATTAAAATACCTTTTTTTCTTGACAGCTAGTAACAGTTTTCGATTTGTTGACAACAATATGAAATAATGGTTTTCGATCCAAAAATTCCATGTGTAACAATAGAATCGCTCCGTGCGGCCGCAGCCGCAGCCGCTGCCGCAGGCTGCTGCGTTGCTTTATAGCGGGCCCACGGGAATACGACCGCACCGGCCGACCTCGCCCCAAGGGAGAAAAATTCTCCACTTGTGTAAGGGCACGCCGGAGCATGCAGCGCGCCTTCTTCTCGCTCGAATCCGTCACCCAGAGGCCATGGGAGCCAAGAGAGAAAACTCTCCCGACACTCGGCAGCTTATCTGTTTTGGGGCTCCGACTGCGGCAGGGCCTGGCGTGGCCCGACAGCCCCTCTGGCGTATGTAGGGAACACTTGGCGTGGTGTGCTGCAGACACGAGCACTTGGCTAGGTTTGGTGCCACTCGTGTTCGGGGCGAGGTTTGCCGCCGACACGAGCACTTGGCGAGGTTTGGTGCCGCTCGTGTCCGGGGCGAGGTTTGCTGCCGACACGAGCACTTGGCGAGGTGTCGCCTGAAATGTGGATTAATTTTATCACCTTAAATTTCTAATCATTATAAAATAATAACAAACACAAATTCAAATACAAATCAAACTCTGTAACTGAAATGTAATGAACTGTGTACGTGTGAACGGCCCGGCCGCGACTACTTGCTGGGGCGGGCCCAACTAACCATAAAATGATTGGGGCGAGGTCCCTCCGCAACCAGGAGACAGGTACAGGCGCACGGGTGCTCCTACGTAGGCCTTTGTTAATCTGATCTTAAGCTAGTCGCCTGCATCGCAACCCACAAGCACACACAGCAACGCGTGTAATGAACACTATGTACTTCCGGTCACCGTCCAAGTATAATAGAAGTAATCTTAGCGTCTATTTCTATTACTAAATAGTATTTCAGTTCGAGTGTGAATATGAATGTGCTTAGGTTTCAGCGGTGGTGCAGCTGCTATGTGAACGGAAGTTCATTTATGCCTTCACGACGGAACTAGATCCCACAAACTGCGTGAAAGCGTCCTGGACCGTCTGCTGGAAAGAAATTTTTTATCACCTGAAAAATTTTTCAAATGACGGTAGTACTTTGGGGCGACGTCTGCCGAGTGCGGAGGATGTCGCGTGGTTTCTACCGGAAGCTCCTGTACAAGTTCCAATGGTTTTTCGTGCAGAGCGATGTCTTGCGTTATCGTGGAACAAAAGTAGCAGTGATCGGTTCACGAGTGGGGCCTGTTCCATTGACAGTTCACCATAATTTTCTGAATTTTTGGAACAGTAAATATGTGTCGTTACAGCTCGGCCGGACCAGGGAGAGGAATATTGAATAATAATATGAAGACATAGCAAACAGTTACCATTCCCTTTTTATTGGTAGCCTTTGCTCCAGGGCACTGGTGCGGCGTTTGACCTGGGATCAGCAATTGCCTTTTTCACTTACGGTTATCCTAAAGAATCGACATTTGGTCAGGCCTCAGGTCGATCCAATGTTCTTTGGTTCCTGTACGATTCAGCGAGCCATCACAATTGCCAACAGGCGTTCACTCGCAGATCAGTCAAATCGTGAAGCGATGAACCGTCTCTCACATCCCTTATGTTATCGATTTGATGGAAACGAGATAATACTGCGCGTAGGTTAATGTTAAAGAACATTTTGTCTGTGTGTGTTTATTTACTCATCATCGAAGGATCGTTCATCGTTTACCATTAGGTATGTCCTTCCCGTTCCGTTACGTCATGTTTTTTTCATTTAAAAATTCATACTTTGCTCTCGTCGAGATCTCAATAGTTTTGTATTTGTGTTCCCTTGAGCCCAGTCAGTAGCCGCGACTCCGCGCACAACATTTCACAATTCGCACCTTACAGACACATGAAACCGCTTCAGGAACAACCGAAACATTTATTTAATCGCGCTAACACTCGACGCGCAATGTTACATGGCGATTCCGGTACTGAGATGTTGCTCGCCGGAGCGCAGGGGGTAGCTGTGGCCATATATTTAAACTCAGCCACCACTAACACCCCACAATAAGTTGTTGCGGAAACGGTGAAGAGCTTCCGCCTCCGCCTTCGCCTCCGCCTCCGCCGGGGTGGGTCCGAAATTTAACTTTCACTTGTTAACTTTGTGAAGTGCAACGTGATTCTCGTTTCAGTTCCTGCAGGGAACTTACGGGTGGATGCGAGCGGAAGTAACCTAATTCGGGTGCTCGTTAAACTGTATTCGGTACACGGGCATGATCAACACATCCGGTACACGGGCAACAAGTGAATGAAATTCAAATTAAACTGATATTGTACCAAGTGTTATGGTTATTAGAAGGTTTTCTTTAATATTAAAAAGTGTATCCTTCTACTGTGAACTATATGTAATTGAAGGTGTTGTGTTCCCGCGCCGGAAGTCGGGGCTGCCCCGGGTACTGGTCACACATTTGGTGCACACGCCAGCCGACACGGGGACGGGGAGTCAATGTCGTCACCTGGCACTGCGCGTCCCCCGCGACGTTTGCTTTCGGAACCGGGCACGTGTCGGCTCGTGCCGCACCATGCCGCACCGTGCCGCACCGTGCCGCACCGTGCCGCATCGTGCCGCAGACTGGTACCAGAGTCAGTAACAAACTTTATAGTTTGACAAAATTGAACTAAGACAGTTCTGAGCAGCCCTTTGAACCCTTACAATGAAGTTTAGCAAGTTAGGTAAGTTAGCGGGAGTGGAGCTGATAAGGCGCCGCGGCCACCGTGCCCAGGCCCAGGCCCAAGTACCAGGCTCAGGCTGAGCCCTCGGTGTGAACGTAACGATATGAAATTGGCGTTTTGTACGGGAGCAATGTAAAGTAATTTTTTTTTGTAAAATATATTTAATTAATCAAAGTATGCAGCGTTGTTATGTAGGCGCTTTTGTCGTCTCTCAGGTAGTTCATTGACCCCTTTATAAAAAAAAATTACGAGGGCGAGAATCAATAAAGTGTTTGTAGTCGGTTTGGACTGCCGCGTCGGAGGTGAATATTTACCTTTTAAGAAATTGTCCAAATTTCCGGAAAGATTAGTATAATCTGTTGGGGCTTGCTCCGCGGCCCGCGGGGTGCGGCGCGCGCCGCGCTCATTGCAGTTGTAGCTCATCTAACTTAGTGGTTGTTTGTTGTGCAGTGTGCAGTGTGCACTGTGCACTGTGCAGTGTGCACTGTGCAGTGTGCACTGTGCACTGTGCAGTGTGCACTGTGCAGTGTGCATTGTGCAGTGTGCACTGTGCAGTGTGCAGTGTGCACTGTGCAGTATTACTTTTCAACACAAGTTATTATTTGATTTAATATCCCTTCATTATTATTATATCCATCGTTCAAGTTTTTTTTACTTTGCCGATTTGCTTCCAGCGCATTAATACAGTGTTGTGACCTACCCCGAAGCCTGCAGCTATCTCTGAAGTGCTTTGTGATGGATCCTCTTTCACAATAGCCTTTAAATCTGCATTTTCCACTTTAGTCTCCGGCCGTCCACGGGGTTGGTTCTGAAGGTCGAAATTTCCAGAACGAAAACGTTGAATCCAAAAACCTATCGTGCTTTTTTTTACTACACCAGCGCCAGCGCCGTACACATCAGCGATCCTTTGAGCTGTTTGTGCAGCACTGGCGCTGGCGCCGGTGCCGGCGGTAGAACTCGTACTCGTAAATATATCGATGTTTCATGTTCTTCATTATGCAGCACTAAGCGACGCCAAGGAAAAAATAATGACGAAAAAACCAAATGAATGCCTGTTGTTCATAATTCAAATGTAGCAGCTAAATGAATTTATAAATTTGAATTTGGAATTCTCAACCATAGAGTAGATATTTCATACCAAAGTGGTGTCAGTGCGACAAAACGTTAATTCCATATGTAAGGAGCTAATATATTTCATTGGTGCGAGTTCTACTCGCTGGGGCAGCGTTTACATAATTCAAATCTTAATTTTTTTAACGTTTTTATAGATTATGTAATAATGAAATGAAAATAGCTGCAGTACTGCGAGCGTACTCGCGCGCAGCCCCAACGCGCGGGTATAAATCACCGCGGGATATAATATAATATTACCTCGCACGGCACGCGCGCGACGTCGCGCGGACACGGTGCGTACGTAATGTTTGATCGTGTCTTTTGTAAGGATACCCTCGTCGGCGGACCCTCGTCAGAGCGGCGCGGGGCGGTGCGGGCGCGGCGCGGTGCGGTGCGGGCGCGGTGCAGGCACGGGCGCGGCTAAACGACAGCTCCTAACAGCAACTCGCCGCGCCGCGCCGCGTCCGCACCGCGCCCGCACCGCGCCCGCGCCCGCGCCCGCGCCCGCGCCCGCGCCCGCGCCCGCGCCCGCGCCCGCGCCCGCGCCCGCGCCCGCGCCCGCGCCCGCGCCCGCGCCCGCGCCCGCGCCCGCGCCCGCGCCCGCGCCCGCGCCCGCGCCCGCGCCCGCGCCGACAATTGAACAGCAGCCGTTGTTACCGCGCGCGTACGGAGTACTCGCTGCGCGCGGAACATCGGCCGGGACGCTGCCGGCCGACGGTGCGCTGAGGTCCCACACGTGCGCTCGTATGCCCACGCCCAGCGTTTAATAGATAATTATCAATAGATATAAAAATTTGATTCTACTGAATAAACAAGCGCGCCTCCTCGCATCGTAATTTTGAATACCGAAAAAACTTTTTCACCGCGTCACCGAGCACTCACAATTTGGTGATGAAAAATATCATTTCAAAAATCGCTTTTATATCGAGGGTAGGCCTCGGGGCCTGTGCCCCAGCAGTCTTCTTCTTCTTCTACTTGTGCCTCTCCACTACTGGAAGTCGGCCGTCAGCTCAGCGACCTTCTCCCGATCCTGTGCCAAGCGAAAAAGATGTACTACGCCGGCAATTTTGTCCGTTCCCGGATGTTACGCGACCGCGACCTTTGTCGACGTCCAACGCGCGTTTTGCCTGCGACTGCCCATCACTATTAGCTGCAGGAGTTCATATTTGTCGTGTCGCAAAATGTGTCTTAGATATGCGACTTTCCTTCTCTTGAGGGTCTACGACAATTCGCGAGTCTCACCGACACCTTGGAGCACTCGCACGTTGGAAACTTTCTGGTTCCACCTGATACGCAGCGTTCTACGGTACGCAGCACCACATCTCGAAAGCTTCGAGGAAACTTTGAGTTTTGGCTTTCAGAGTCCAGGCTTTACCACCGTACACTACCGCAGGGCACACGTAACAATGTGATGTTCTTACTCTGAGCTTTATTGATAATTAGCGACTACATAAAACTTTACTCATTTTCTTTAATGTGGCGTGGGCAATTCCAATCCGGTTACGAATTCCTTGTTCGTTATCTCATTCTTCATTCCCCCATGCATGCCCCAGCAGTGGGGATGTAAATTGGCTGTTATGATATGTTATAATACTCAGCCATAACACTCTCGACAGAGTATGTTGTGTCAGACAGGCAGACATTCGGGCGGACACACTACCAGTCGTGATCAATTCATTGATCCTATCATTTTTTGTGTCGGCGCTCGTTTTATTTATTCTGACGCGTCGCGTGCGTGCGTGCGTGCGTGCGTGCGTGCGAGCGTGCGGCGTTGCGAAGCCAATGTCAACAAAATCAATTAGCATTCGGTTGCTGCGGAGGGCTGCACTGTGTCCGCTGGGGGCGCTAGGGGCGAGCCCGCGGCACAAATATTAAAGCCTCAATTGTTATGTACTGAGGTGCGACCTCTCTCAGAGGCGGCGGCGCTACGCGGTAACTACACGCGCGCACACGCGAGCAGCTCGCGAGCAGCTCGCGGGCAGCTCGGGTGCAGCTCGCGGGCAGCTCGGGTGCAGCTCGTGAGCAGCTCGGGTGCAGCTCGCGGGCAGCTCGGGTGCAGCTCGCGGGCAGCTCGGGTGCAGCTCGCGTGTAGCTCGCGGGCACCAGTTGGAGCGTTTAAACTGAATAGATGAGACGCGGAGTACTCACTGCACGAGAGCGCTCCCACTCACCACGACGGTGTAGCCTGCGAGCGGGTAGCGGGTAGCGGGTAGCGGGAGGTCGAGGGTAGGATGTTTGTTGGTCAGCTGTGACGCCAAATATAAAAATGTGTCATTAAGGTGAAAGTGTTGGTGCACTGCAGCAGACATAGCGCGCCGCCCGTGCGTGCTCGTGGGGACGTCGTGCGCGCGTCGCGCACCGCGGCTACCGCGCGCTGCGTTCTGTTATACACCGAGATCTGGCGGCGAGCGGCAGTGCGCGCGCACTTCATTAATATACGGTTTGAAGGACGCGTTAGGAATCATGGTTACGAGACAACGTTCATATATCACGAGGAGGGGTGCGGCTCAATGCCAGCACATTAAGGAGGTGTCACGCCACGTGTCCGGAGGCGGGGGTTCTCCATCCACGTTCCACATAAACTGGGGGTTGCAAGAAGGGAGAGTTTGGTTCAAATGGAGTTGTTATGGAGGGTTATACTAGAGTTAGCTGCCTTTCGATTGCAGTCAGTGCCGTGACCGGTGAATGTGTTTATTGAAGGAGTTTATTTCGATTCTGTTGTAACGCTGTCCTCGCTCCTCGCTCCTCGCTGCCGCTGCCGGTGCACCGTGAGGATGTCTTACATCCAGTCTTATTATGTAGCGCTAATTAATTTATACTTGCCATCCATTTTATGCATTAACAGGCGGTGGGTTTCAGTTCCGGTGTGGAGGGCAGAGTGCGGGCGGCTCACCCCGAGAGATACTCACGCGCGAAAATATTGTATCGGTAAGTGAGGGCGGGCCCGCACCGCGCCCCTGCGCCCCGGCGCCCCCACGCCCCCACGCTCGGTGGAGCAGCTCCCGGGGCTAATAGGGGATAAGTGCCGGGCGAGCAAACTTCAAGTGCAATTTGCTGAGTTCCCGACGTGATGTAACATTTCTTAGATCAAAGACCCTCCCCGTGGATGTGGCCTCGGCTCGCGGCCACACCCGCGGCCTGCTGCGGCTCATTCAGACTCTACAGGGTGTGCAGGTGTTACGCGCGCGGTGTGTCGGCTGCGCGGGCGCTGCCTTGGTGTTATCAGTACACAAGGTAGTGCGCGGTGCCGTGCCGCGGCGAGCTGACGGCGAGTTGCTGCAGCGCAGCCAGCTCGTGCGCGCGTCCGCACCACTGTGAGTCGGAAGTAGCTCAACATTTTCACCGCCTCACCGTTGGGCAGCGGCCCGGCCCAGGTCTTCTGAACTTCAGGATAAGAAATCTGTTCAAGCGCATGAAGTTGATCAGTGTTACGTCATTTCCTAGTGTCCGTTTGGTTTATTGCGCCGCACTATGAACAGTTTTATTAAACGAATACAGAAATTATTTAAAATAAAGGGTGTCTGGCGGCAGATTTATATTTTAAAAAACGAATATCTCAATAAGTTATAAACAGTGCGGGGTGGTGGGGAAGGTGGTGTCATTAGAATCACCGATCGTGCGGATTGCTTAGTCACGATGTCGCAGTGGTGCAGTGGTGCAGTGGTCGGGTGAGCATCGCGCGTTCGCTATTAAAGCATTATTCAAGAGTAACGATTCTTACGTACTCGCTCGCCGACAGTTTTGTTCACATTTCAATATTCGACGGATAGGCGATGGGCCGAGTGTGAATTTAATTCGTTCGTGGGTGGAGAGGTTCCGCGCAACTGCTTCGGCTATGAACACACCACGGCCAGGACCTAGTCGATCGTCAAGGACCCCCGAAAACATTGAACTGGTTGAACGCAGTTTACGTGAAAATGCACGACTTTCGATACGGAAAAGGGCAGCTTCACTGGGACTTGCAAGAGCATGCGTGCATGAAATTTTGAAAAAAGATATGAAGTTTTATCCTTTTAAAATTCAAATAATTCAAGAATTGAAAAAAAATGACTTTGCGTCACGCAAATTTTTTTGTGAAACCATGTTGGAGCGTTTTCGCACTGTGAATTCCATTTTTTGGAGCGACGAGGCTCATTTTCATTTAAACGGACACGTAAACAAGAACAACACACAAAATTGCCGTTACTGGGCTCTAAGAACTCGCAATCCTCGACTGAAGCACCAAAAACCATTACATTGCCCAAGGGTAACTGTTTGGTGCGCTTTATCCACGGATGGGATAATCGGACCATTTTTTTTTAAAATGCACGGGGCCAAGCGACGAATGTCAATGGTGAGAATTATCGGCTCATCATTTCATTCTCATCACACACGTGGTTTCAACAGGATGCGGTACAGGTGCGACCGCACACACGGCCAGAGCTTCGATGGATTTGTTGCGAGAAAATCTCCCTCAAAAACTGATTAGTCGCTTTGGGGACATCCCGTGGCCACCGAGGTCACCCGACCTAACTCCAATGGATTTTTTTTTGTGGGGCTACCTCAAAGAGAGAGTTTACGCCAACAATCCGCGAACTGTTGTCGACTTAAAAGAAAATATTCGGCGAGAAATCAGCGCAATTGAACCAAGTTTACTGCAGCGTGTGGCACGGAATACGAGGCTCCGTTTCGAACAGTGTGTGTGTGTGTGTGTGTGCAACAGGATGGGAGACATTTGGATGACATGATCTTTAAAAAATGAAATCCGCATTTGTACTCTATCTTTTAATACTTTGAGTAAAATTATATGTCAAACATATTATTTTTTATTTAAATTTGAAAACATAAATCTGCCACCAGACACCCTGTATTATATAAATAGTACGCAACTAAAGTAGTGCTGGTTGCAGCGCCGCGCGCGTCACGCCGCCTCGCCCCATCCTGTACCCGCCGCCGCCGCGGGAAAACAAATTGTGGGAAAACAAAGCGCGTGAAGTCGCGTGGTGCCGCGCGGTGACGCGTGATGTCGCGTGGTGCCGCGTGATGCTGCGTGATGCCGCGTGGTGCCGCGTGATGACGCGTCGCGTCGCGTGGTGCCGCGCGGCGACGGAACAAACGTTCAAACTATGTCCGGTGCGTTGAAGTTGCAACCAAACACATAATTGAGAACCTCCTTATTTTCACCGGTTAATAGAAGTAACAACACGTGCCAGCGGTTACCGGGGTAACGAAACCATATGTTATGCACCAGGCGACGATCGCAGGGTGGTGCACTTTATAACTAGCGGCACGTTGTTATAAGCAAGCGTATCACTTAGCATCAGGTGAAGGCAGCTCGGCAGCTCGGCAGCCGCGCGCCGCGTCCTTAATCGAAATGAACTTACGTCATTTCCGGTATTGGCTCGTACAGTAGCAGCTGATGCGGTTGTGCTGGCCCTCACCAGATCCACTGTTTCAGAGCGTGCTCCTTGAAACTGCAGATTGACAGTTTAACGGTGGCAACTCGCCGAGCGGTTTTGGAAAAGTTTACTAGCAACCACAATTTCCTGTATCACCTTTAGAATCGAACTTGGTAATTAGGCATTAGCCACTGCACCGCGGGGGAAGGGAATAGTGTAATAAAGAGCTGTGCGAGTACGAGGAAGGCTCCGGCGGAAGTTGCACGGACGCGACGGATTAGACTCTATTAGCACTCGTACATAATTGTCCATCCACAGCATCATCGTCAGCCGACAGACGACCACTGCTGGGTACAGGTGTCCCATAAAGATCTCCACTTCGTAGAATTAATTGAGGGAAATAGAGCTGTAACCCACAACACTGGCCTAGTACGAGTTGGTGGGTTGTCAGAGCCTCGTCTGATATTCAGCAGAGTGCACCGCGTGCATACCAGGTTCACTTGGGCTCCGTGAGATCTTGGGCGGAAGCCCTAACACCCCTATAATAGCAAGCGAACCAGTATACAAGTTCTGTAATGAGACTGATGGCATCGAGGAGGAAATATTGCCTTAATATATATTATAATCTGCAGTGATCAAGAACCGGGAGTCATTGATAGTAGACGAGGAGAACAGCGTCCCGGTGCTGCCGTCAAGGACACGAGAGGAGCTGCAGTCAGCTCCTGCGGGCGCGCGCCCGTCGCTTCAGGAACATGGAAGATCGAATAACACTATTCCATGTAAACAAAAAGTTTAGTAAATTTTAACTAATTTTAGAATCATATCTGGCGCGCCGCCGCCTCCGCCGCCGCCACCGCCGCCGCCTCCGCCGCCGCCTCCGCCGCCGCCTCCGCCGCCACTTCCGCCGCCGCCTCCGCCGCCCCCGATGCCCCCACTACCCCAGTGACCACCTCACCATCCCACCAGTCTGGCCCTGCCAGCCGCTGCCACCAATATTACTTACTCTATACGCAATTTTTACTTTTTGCAGTTCAAGCAAACCTGTTCACCACTCGGTGCACCTGATGTTGGTTGACGTGACACCGGGTCGCAACGTGGGGACTTGCCGCTGGTTTTCAAGTCGATAACTATGTTAGACAGCGCCTCAAGTAGCTACTACCGCAGACGAGCAGTACGGTGAGCAAATATTACTACGTTCCAGTTAGCAGCGCGCTGTGGCCGGCGGACGGAACGCGACCCGGCCACAGCGCCCCGGGACCGGCACACTGCGCCCGCCGCGCGACCAGCTCCGTTTGTGGGCTCCACTGCTTGCTGTAGACATTGGACATTACCATGTACAAAAATGAAACCAGACTCTCTTCCGGTTACAATTTGCCTGGCATCGTCAGAAGCCAGTGGTGCGGGCATCGCTAGGAGCCAGTGGTGCGGGCATCACCAGGAGCCAGTGGTGCGGGCATCGCCAGGAGCCAGTGGTGCGGGCATCGCTAGGAGCCAGTGGTGCGGGCATCACCAGGAGCCAGTGGTGCGGGCATCGCCAGGAGCCAGTGGTGCGGGCATCGCCAGGAGCCAGTGGTGCGGGCATCGCCAGGAGCCAGTGGTGCGGGCATCGTCAGGAGCCAGTGGTGCGGGCATCGCCAGGAGCCAGTGGTGCGGGCATCGCCAGGAGCCAGTGGTGCGGGCATCGCCAGGAGCCAGTGGTGCGGGCATTGTCAGGAGCCAGTGGTGCGGGCATCGCCAGGAGCCAGTGGTGCGGGCATCGCCAGGAGCCAGTGGTGCGGGTATCGCCAGGAGCCGGTGGTGCGGGCATCGCCAGGAGCCAGTGGTGCGGGCATCGTCAGGAGCCAGTGGTGCGGGCATCGCCAGGAGCCAGTGGTGCGGGCATCGCCAGGAGCCAGTGGTGCGGGCATCGCCAGGAGCCAGTGGTGCGGGCATTGTCAGGAGCCAGTGGTGCGGGCATCGCCAGGAGCCAGTGGTGCGGGCATCGCCAGGAGCCAGTGGTGCGGGTATCGCCAGGAGCCGGTGGTGCGGGCATCGCCAGGAGCCAGTGGTGCGGGCATCGTCAGGAGCCAGTGGTGCGGGCATCGCCAGGAGCCAGTAGTGCGGGCATCGCTAGGAGCCAGTGGTGCGGGCATCGTCAGGAGCCAGTGGTGCGGGCATCGCCAGGAGCCAGTGGTGCGGGCATCGTCAGGAGCCAGTGGTGCGGGTATCGCCAGGAGCCAGTGGTGCGGGCATCGTCAGGAGCCAGTGGTGCGGGCATCGCCAGGAGCCAGTGGTGCGGGCATCGTCAGGAGCCAGTGGTGCGGGTATCGCCAGGAGCCAGTGGTGCGGGCATCGCCAGGAGCCAGTGGTGCGGGCATCGTCAGGAGCCAGTGGTGCGGGCATCGCCAGGAGCCAGTGGTGCGGGCATCGCCAGGAGCCAGTGGTGCGGGCATCGTCAGGAGCCAGTGGTGCGGGCATCGCCAGGAGCCAGTGGTGCGGGCATCGTCAGGAGCCAGTGGTGCGGGTATCGCCAGGAGCCAGTGGTGCGGGCATCGTCAGGAGCCAGTGGTGCGGGCATCGCCAGGAGCCAGTGGTGCGGGCATCGCCAGGAGCCAGTGGTGCCGGCATCGCCAGGAGCCAGTGGTGCGGGCATCGCCAGGAGCCAGTGGTGCGGGCATCGCCAGGATCCAGTGGTGCGGGCATCGCCAGGATCCAGTGGTGCGGGCATCGCCAGGAGCCAGTGGTGCGGGTATCGCCAGGAGCCGGTGGTGCGGGCATCGCCAGGAGCCAGTGGTGCGGGCATCGTCAGGAGCCAGTGGTGCGGGCATCGAGTAATATGTACTTACCTGGTACTCAAATCTTTGATAATTTATATTTATAGAGTACACTATCAGCGCATTGGTCGCCAACGGTGGCTGTGTGGGCGCGCGCACTCGGGCCGGGTGGGTAGCGGTGGCGGCTGTAGGGGTTGTAGGGGCTGTAGGGGCGGTGAGGGTGACGTGCCAGCTCACGCTGCATCACGAGTGTACCCGCCATAATCAGATTACCGGCCGGCCTCGTTACCCGGGTAATCGAATCTTTTTCCCGACCGATACGCTTTTTACGGAATCTGTGCGACAATTAATATTGATATTAATTATTATTTATTTATTTATTTAAACGCCGAGGCGCGCGCGACCGCGCCTTGCTATATGTTAAGTGATACGTCAGCCGATAACTACGTTGCGCCAGTTACGATCATACATACTACACCATATTGCGCTTGTCGCCTGAGACAAGATGTTGAGTCTTGTTATCCCAAAAATTACACTAGCTACAGCGCCATTTAAACAGGAACACGCAGACGGCCGCCGGCAACTTATAACGATTTTATTGGCTTAAAAATTTTAATGTAAATAAACTAAACATAAAAATAGAACTTTTCCAACTGCGGACACAACGCAGCCGCGCGACCACACTCGTGACCACCCCGCGGCCACACCCGCGACCACACCCGCGACCACACCAGCGACTCGGAGCTACTTCGTACAGCTGCAGTGGATGCGTAGCCTTATATTAACTACTCCTATTTCCGTGATTATCTTATCACTTGGATCCCGACGGTTTCGTAAGTCGTCTTTACTGATAACCATGTCAACCGGTTCCTGTCCACTGTGCGGCCATGTGTGGCCACGGACTGGCCCGGTAGCGGCGGACCTGCACTTCGGAGATATTCGCAATGCCCCTCGCCGCTGTGGGGGGTGCAGGGTGCGTGGTGCGTGGTGCAGGGTGCGTGGTGCTGGGTGCAGGGTGCAGGATGCAGGATGCATGGTACTGTTTGTGTGGTGCGTGGTCCAATGTGCGTGGTGCAGGGTGCGTGGGGCAAGGTGCGTGGTGCAGGGTGCGTGGCGCAAGGTGCGTGGTGCAGGGTGCGTGGTGCAGGGTGCGACGGGCCGGCCGGACGGGGCCAACGGCTCGGGGTGTGAGCACTCCCCTATTTACTCGTATTGAATAATCAATCCTACATTGCGATGACACAGCGCTACAGGAAACGTTACGTTTCTACAAATAGAATAGAATTTAAGTTATAGATCTCAAAAAACTTATTGTTAAGGTAAAATTGTAAACAAAACAATCATGATCAGCCGACAGACGTCCACTGCTGGACATAGTGCCCACTGCCACTGCCACTGCCACTTCTATCTTCACTCTTTCACAATCCTTCGGGCTAGGTCGGTGATGTTATTTCTTCTGCGAATCTCTATGATCGCTCCATTCACCACTGTCTGTTGACCTGTTGACGGATAATCAAATGTAAGGAAGGCTGTCCCACAAGAAAGTGTTTGTTTGTTTTTTTGTGAAACCGGCGACTGGAATTTTGTGCAATAGTTATAAAACGCGGGCACTACCCAACGATACTTTTATTTCAACTTATTAATCTACGTTGGACACGCGCACGTGCGATCCAGGGGTCCTAGGTGTATTAAGGCTTGTTGTAACAGCTTGTATGACAGACAGGCACGATTTTAAATGACTACGAAAAAACCAGGACTATAGAAGAAAGATACCGTTAAATGAGATCGCTAGTTCTGATGTCAGGTGGGAGATCTAATTAAAAGATGTACATTTATATGCGATAACATAATGAGATAACCGGCGTCAGTCGGAGAAAAGGAAATGTTTTTATAGAGCAGGAAAGTGAATTAGTTGTCGCCGCACAATACGTTCATATATCTTAGTGTATAAAATGAATATATATATATTAGGTTGGGGAAAAAGAAATCCATTATATTTTCGGTAGATGGCTGTAGTGATAAATTTCTCGTAAAGTATCGATCAAACAGTTTCAGATTTATGCTCGTTGGAAAGGTGACATTTCGCAGTAAAAAAATTCTTTTGGTGTTTTTTGTTTGGTGCATTCAATTGTGATATACAGGGTGTTAAAAATGGAAGTGAACAAAGAGAAAATTCGAAACATTTTACAGTTTTTCTTTGACAAAGGCGAAAATGCAAGCCAGGCGGCTAAAATTGTGATTGGTGTTTATGGACCCGATACTGTAACAGCCAATTATGTGCAATTTTGGTTTCGTAGATTCCGTTCAGGAATTTTTGATGTTAAAGATGCACCTCGCACAGGTAGGCCGGTCGCCGAAAATGTCGATAAAATCGGAGAAATGATCGAAGTTGACCGGCATGTTAGCAGTCGTAACATCGCCCAGGAGCTAAAAATGGACCACAAAACAGTTTTAAACCATTTACACAAAGCTGCATTCAAAAAGAAGCTCGATGTTTGAGTGTCACACCAATTAACAGAAAAAAACATGATGGATCGAATTTCCATCTGCGAAGCCTTGGCCAAAGGGAATGAGATAGACCCATTTCTTAAACGGATGGTGACTGGAGATGAGAAATGGATCACATAAGATAACCCTGTGCGAAAACGATCATGGTCAAAGAGCGGTGAAGCACCTCAAACGGTGGCCAAACCAGGACTAACGGCCAGGAAGGTTCTGCTGTGCATTTGGTGGGACTGGAAGGGGATTATTTATTATGAGTTGTTTCCATATGGCCAAGCACTAAATTCTGATCTCTACTGTCAACAACTGGACCGTTTGAAGATAGCAATTGACCAGAAACGGCCAGAATTGGCCAACAGGAGAGGTGTCGTGTTCCACCAGGACAACGCTAGGCCACACACGTCTACAGTGACTCGCCAGAAACTTCGGGAGCTTGGTTGGGAAGTATTATATTAATGCATCCGCCATACAGTGCGGACTTGGCACCAAGCGATTACTATCTTTTTCTTGCATTACAAAATATCTTTAGTGATAAAAAATTGGCATCTAGAGAAGATTGTGAAAATCGGCTACTAGAGTTTATTGCAAATAGAGACCAGGACTTCTACGAGAGAGGCATTATGAAGTTACCTTTAAAATGGAAACAAATCATAGAACAAAACGGTGCATATTTGACCCAAATCGGACAATCCGAAGCATGTTAAATAAAGTCCTGAAGTTCATATAAAGATAATGGATTTCTTTTTCCCCAACCTATTATATTATATATATATATATTACTCACCTGCACTACATCATGTGCCGGTGTGGCAACGTGTTCGTTATGAGCAGCGGTCATCGCTACAGATTTAGCAATCTGTCTGTATGTCTGCTCGCTTTGATCTTCGAAGAGACCGAATCGATTTCCACGGGTCTTTAACCGGCGGCGGGTGCGGAGCGGGAGCGGAGCGGGACCGGAGCGGGACCGGAGCGGGTGCGGAGCGCGCGGAGGACGGATGTGAAGTTTTATTTTCATTATCTTTAATTAGTTAACCTGACAAATTTTTGAATGAATGTGAAACACTCACATTTATCCGCGCCCCCGTCCGCGCCCTCGCCCCCGGCCGCGTGCCGCGTGGCAGCGCCTCCGCGCGGTGGCAGTCGGCGCGGCCGGACATTGCTCTGCGAGATGGCACCGATATGAGGCTAATTTATTTTCAGGATTCGTTTGCTCCGTCCCGATAGGATCTATCCGGCCGCGCTACCTTCGGTTCCAATATATTTTCATTACGCAAAGTGGGAGTCGTAATCAGAACGTAACCTTCATTAAAGATATATCCGGATGGAGCCGGACCGTTTTACGATCGCCGTACGCTTCACAGGATGCGTCCTCGTAAAACTGGCCCAAAATGATCAACGATAAAAGTCTGTTTAACTGCGCGACGTTACCCGGATTAACCGCTTCCAAACGACGCTCCGACGACGTCTTCCGGCGGCCGAGGCGATCCGAGTCCACGGAGAGCTCCCCTCGTCCCTCGAGACCGAGGCACTGTGCTGGTGGTCCCGAGAGCGCCGCGGTGTAGAGCACTTCGCGCATAACAAGTAAGCTTCCTATTGGACTTACCGCAGCTGTGGTGACGGCCGGTGCCAAGCTTTTATCTGTCGCAGCGTGCACAGTTACGGTTGGTGACACAAATAGGCACTGATAATATTTATTAACAGAACGAGCAGATGCACCGAAGAAGTAAGGTCATCGAGGGATTGCTGCACGCGAGTGGTAGTGGTGGTGGGCGGGGCGGGGCGCACTGCCGGGAGGGCTGGCGGCCGGCGGGGCGGCGGGGCGGCGGGGCGGTGCGGATGTATCTTAAAATAAATATAATAACTTTTCATGTAACTAATTAGATTTCACTTTGCTATATGGATCAAAACTTGCTCATGAAAGTGAACGGAAATACAAAGACTGTGCAGCGAGTGGAACTGCTGCGGTAACCACGTCCTGCCTGCAGCCCCCTCGCTGCGGGCGCGGCGCGGGGCGCGGGGCGCGCGGCACCGGCCATCGCGCGAACCTCCCCACCCCCACCCGATACGTTCATTTTTTTTTTGAAGACAACTCTCCACTATGGTTTTGATGCTTAAGGTAAAAGTGATATCACATCAACAAGAGATACGCGACGCGCAGCGAGCACACCGCCGACCCCCACACCCCACAGCCCACAGCCCACAGCCCACACCGCATCAGCACGAGTACGTCGCTGCGCACCGCAGGCTGGCGGTGGTGTTGCTGATTCGAGAGCGATTAAGTTTAAGTAAGGTCGCGGCGCGGCCGGAAGCTGTGAGCGGGGGAAGCGTCGCGCCACCGCCACTTAACACCGGATGCCCTTGTTCCATTTACCAAGCGACGTAAATACACGTCACGCAATGACGGGGTCGTTAACGACTGTCTTAAACAATTTCTGCTCGTTGGCAGGGTTGTTTGAAACCTATTCCGCATTGCCACGGCTCTGGTGCCGACCTGTGCGAGCGCCTCATCGTCAGCGCTCTCACATATCGACCTTCGTCACCATTAACAGCCGATACACGCCCACTGCAGGACACAGTCATCCCTCAAAAATCTCTACGTTGTTCGGTTCTGCGCTGCCGCGACCTTCAGCCGCGTGTAGGGGTTCCCATGGGGGGAGCAGGACTACAAGGTCAGCTCATTTTAATTGAAATAAATAAATAAGCTTCTATAACCAAGTAGGTCTTTGAGTTCTAATTCAACTCATCCTCACGTGAAAGCACTTGCGGCGACGGACGCGATAGACGCGACGGATATTGTTGTTCTCTCTAATCAGGTAACTTGGGTTTTTTTTAATGTTGGTTTCACTTGGGACCAATTTTATTTAATATTTTTGTCAATGATATCCCCAACAACATTCAATTTTCAAAAATCTATATGTATGCTGACGACCTTAAAATGAGCAAGACCATTGAAACAAATGATGATTCCCTAAAACTGCAAAAGGATCTTAACTCCCTGGTGCCCCGGGACCCGACAACATCTCCAATAGAGTTGTGAAAGGTCTCCCGCCCCCGATC
Organism: Troides aeacus; assembly: GCA_033220335.2. NCBI lineage: Eukaryota > Metazoa > Arthropoda > Insecta > Lepidoptera > Papilionidae > Troides > Troides aeacus. The sequence goes on along the minus strand of CM067293.1, from coordinate 8,588,480 downwards.
GTCGGTTTGCTAGTGGCCATATTCAACGCCCTGCTAGCCGACTGCTCCTTCCCAGACGCCTAGAAAGAGGCCGTAGTGATAGGTATTCCGAAGCCCGGAAAGCCGAGGAACCTACCCAACAGCTACCGTCCGATCAGCCTACTGAACACCTTTGGCAAACTGTACGAGCGCATCATCCTAGAGCGTCTGCGCCATTTCACCGCAGAGAACAACCTCCTCCCCGACGAACAGTTCGGTTTCAGGAGCAACGACTCTTGCGTTCACCAAGTGCACCGACTGACCGAGCACAACCTGGTCGCTCTGGAGCACAAACATACGATCGACACCTGCGCCGTCCTATTCGATGTCGCCAAGGCGTTCGACAAAGTCTGGCACGAAGGCTTGTTATACAAGCTTTACACTCACAAAGTGCCAGACCGTCTAGTCACCGTCATTCGAGACTTCCTCTCGAATCGTTCCTTCCGCTTTCGCGCCGAGTACGCTCTCTCCTCGCCCCGGCCGATTAAAGCCGGCGTCCCTCAAGGCTCTTGCCTCTCCCCGCTACTCTTCTCGCTCTACACTAGCGACATACCTAGAGACCCTTTTGTCAGGATGGCCCTTTTCGCGGACGACACCGCTCTTTATCACTCCGGCAGATATCCGGGTCTTATAACGATGCGCCTTCAGAACGCGACCACCCGCCTAGGCGAGTGGTTCCGGACGTGGCGAATCGACGTAAACCCGGAGAAAAGTGAAGCCATTCACTTCACCCACCGAAAGCCATCGACACTTGTCAAGATGGCGAAAAAACGCGGCCATGAACTCGGTCAAATCTCTCTCTTCGGCCAGTCCATCCCATGGAAGAAATCGGTCAAATACCTCGGCGTCACGCTCGACGCCAGACTCAATTTCATCGCCCACATCCGAGAGGCGAGAAAGAAAGCGGTCCACGCACTGGGCAAGCTATACCCCCTGCTGTGTAAGAAGAGTAAGCTCTCTCTCAGACACAAGCTTCACCTTTACAAGGTATGCGTAAGACCTATAATGTCTTACGCAAGCGTTGTCTTCGCCCATTCGTCCGAAGACCGTCTCAAACCTCTTCAGACCCTCCAGAACCGTTTCACCCGCACCGCGACTGGTGCCGAATGGTACCAGCGCAATGTGGACATCCACAGCGACCTTAAACTCCCAACGATCAAGGAGCACTTCAGAGAGTGCTCCGTGACTTACTTCGCCAAGGCGGCAACTCATCCCAACCCTCTGGTGGCCAGCGCGGCCAACTACGAGCTACCTCCGAATCCCAGGACGAAAGGCACGCGCTTATTCCAACATCCTAAGGGATCCCGCAAACCACACACATACACTTAGTCACCGACAGCACCGACGTCACCACCACACACACTTCGGACACTACCAACACGCTCCGAATATCAGCATCACGCCGCCCTCGCTTCAGAACGCGGCGCCGCAGCTACTCACACACCGCGTACACTAAGTACACCCGCGATCGTGGGCGGTCCTCGCCGCCCAGAGATTCCGATACAGGCGAAGGTAGTCGGGGAACGGGCCCGCGCCCGGCCTCGACGACCGACTAGAATCGCCAGATAAAGCACAACAAGAACCAGACACACAATATACAGAATCATCCGCCAGACAGCTACATCCCGCGTAGCGCGTTTTAGTTTATAGAAACTCAGGCCGTGGATCCGTGTCCACGAGCCCATTGTCAGATGAGCTGTAAGAGCCACTGTAGCTTGCAGCCCGGTCTACATCAAGAATTAGGAACTCCCTGGTTGAATGGTCTGATAACAATGGCATGGTCCTCAATTGTAATAAATGTCTCGTTGTAAGATATGCTAGGAAAAGTAACATAATCACTTACATATACAGCATAAAAGAAAATATCCTCCAAGAATTCGAAGTAATTAGAGATCTAGGGATTATCTTTGATAATAGGTTGACTTTTGTGCCTCATCTCGAAAATATTACGAAACGAGCCTCAAAAATGCTCGGGTTCATAACTCGTAATTCAAAGGTTTTCGTTGTGATGCTAAAATGATTCTATACTACAGCATAGTGCGCAATATTTTGGAGTACTTCTTCAGTTGTATGGAGGCCACACTATGCTACCCATACATTAAGAATGGAACGGATACAAAAAAAATTCGTTAGACATCTAAAAATTCTCTTGTCAAATTCCTAAACGAGAAATCTCATCATACAAAAACCAACTATCACATTTTAAGATGATCTCTCTAGCTGATCGCAGTGTATTAAATGACTTATTGTTTGTATCCAAAATCTTTAATAATAAACTAGATTGTTCTCCATTGTTAGAGAAATTTCAATTACGCGGCCCTGTTAGATATCCTAGGTACAAAATAACTCCGTTCCAGCCACACTTTCGTAGAACAGTTTTCGGATCAAACTCTCCTATTTCCAGACTATGCAAGTTGCTCAACCAGTATAGCGATCACCTGGACATCCACAATGATTCACCCAACAAGCTCCGCCAAATAATTAAAGAGTTATTTTTAAAGAGTTCCTAGTTGGAATGACTTCCTCCTACAGTCGTTATATAATATACAATAACTGCCAGTATTAGATTATATTAATGTATTATAAGATGTATTTACCTGTAATTGCCTTGTTACATTTGATTTAATATAATTGCATGTATTTTTGTTAAAGAATTAGTGTATACAGGCGTTGGTAAATCAAATAAATGAATAAAAAAAAAATCTTTAATTGGATAGAAAAGTTATTTTTAAAGTACCGGAAGATTGGAAAGTGGTATATTATTACCGAACCCGCACACGGTGAAGTTAAATCTTCAACCGTTTACTTCGGAACTTTGCTTCACTTGGCCGAGTTGGGAGTTCGCGCGGCTTTGCCAGCTACGAGCGTTGACTGAGTACACATTATTATGCAGCGGCATAGGGAGAGGGAAGGAGGCATCCCACCACTTTGTACGGCGTCTTAGACTCAACATGCTCCGAACAGTATCTCGTCCTCGGCAACAGCACCACACGAGCGGGAGATTGGTCAGACGTGTCAGTGCGAACGATTCCTGGAATAGTTGTTCGTTCAGATCGAAGTCTTTGATTAAGATGTTTAACCGGGTGAGTAGTGGTAGTTCACTGCAAATTCATATTGACCCCTTTGAATAAAACTACACAATGAGCAGTAGACTAAGGATTCATTCCATTAAGTGAACAAAAGAAAGGAAGTGGAACTCTCTCTCCCGCTCGCCCCGAGCGCAGCGGCTGCGCTCAGTGCGCGAGCTGCGGTGCGGGCGGCACCTCGCTCGACGTGCGCTGAGCCGCAGACTGCCGCAGACTGGTGGACACTCCTCCCAGCATCACCGCGCTCGTTCAAAAAGTTACTCCGCAGGACGGGAGCGGGCACGTCAAGGTCACTCTCCCGCTGTAAGTTTTCTAAAGGTCTTATAAATCCGCGCCGCGGTCGCGGGCCGGCGGCGCGGCTGAGGTGACGGGGGCCGGGTGCCGGGGGCCGGGTACCGGGGGCCAGGTGCCGGGGGCCGGGTGCCGGGGGCCGCGCGTCACGTAGCACAACTCGGACTCCCGCGGCGGCGGGTTAACTGGGACACGCTAATGTTTAATTTCTTTTATCATAGTAAAGTGTATTTTAAGAAAATATACGTGTACTTTATTGCACTGTACGTCTACGTCTATGTGTGCGTGCGCGTGTGCGTGTGCGTGCGCGTTATTTATTTACACTTTGGTATTGACGTTACGTAAAGAGAGAACTCATACATTCAAAGTTAATTGATATAGAACAGTGAGCGCTACCAGCCGCCGCACTGCTGGTGTTGTTGCTCCTCGCCGTGGGGAGCGCCAGCTCGTCGCCATCTGCGTGCACGAATGACTAAATATTTTAATTTTTGATCTGTCTGGTGGTTCGCTACTTGTTTTCTCCTCGGTTCTTTTTCTTGGTTGCCTCCGGGGCCGCACGCGGACCGGTTTAGTACGGAGGCTGGTTCTCTCTAGAGCGGCTGGGCAGTGCGCCCGCGCAGATGCGCGCTGACGCGATGGGGGTTGCTGCCTCGGCGACAGGTGATCTTATTGTCATTTGGAAGCACGTTCAAGAATCATATCATATTCTTACAAAACAATACACCACGCGCCACTCAGATCAGAACAGAGCGAAGTGGAGGGGATATCTTATAGCGCTGCACACAGGATGAGCCCGACCGCGGGCTTACGAGCTTCTTAATAACAAAAGTATAATAGAACCTGCACACACGCACCGCACGTACACGTATATACACAGGGCGCGCACATTGCTGCGTAGCGCCGCCCCGCTGGACGGAAATGGGACACCCTGTGTAAACTGTAACGGATTGCCCGTATACATTCCGGGGGACGTTTATTGCCGCTCGCTCCAGACTAATGCCAGGACATTCCGCTGCAGGACATTCTTCCTTTGTACTGATAGACGGGGAGAAAAACTGTTTCCCATATTTATATCGGTGGGACCGCTGCGCATGTGACGTGCGCCAGCTGAGCAGTGCTGCGGGAGCAGTCACGACAATACTTGGCAAAAATCGCGTAATGAAAGTTTTCAAGAATTAATAAGTTTTAATTTCAGGGAGAAATTGCAGCGTGCAGCGTGCAGTGTGCAGCGTGCAGCGTGCAGATATGAGCTGACGGGATGATAAAACACTTCAAACATTCATCATCCCCGCTGAGGGTGCGAGCTCACCGTCACGCGTCCCCGCTGCGTGTACTGGTGGTAGATCACGTTGTTTATATATACGCGAACTGTACACCGTTTGCATTGACATAGGTGCGGCGGCGTGCGGCGGCGTGCGGCGGCGTGCCCGCCGAGTGAGATGTATCTCGTTCACAATCACGTTATTGACTGAATCCACTCGGTATGCTTTTGGACACCGATCGGATCTTATCGACGCGAAGCTTTAGTAAACAATCTGAAACTACCCGCTCCCGAGCGGCCGACCCCCGCCGGCCACGATTTTACGGACTCTCCCATAATATTCTTTACAACGATGGAGCAGTACTTATTCTCCGAAAAGAGACGAGCAGGAGCGTATTGTAAGTAACAACTGGATGCTAAGTCACATGTTCATGCAGCAGCACGCCGCCGCCACCGACTCAACGAGGCATGTCATCACTACCCGGGTAGTGTCGGCAGGCCCCCCACAAGGTGGTCCGACGTTCTGGTGAAGGCTGCAGGAAGAAGCTGGATGCGAGCAGCGCAGAATCGATCGATGTGGGGATGTTTGGGGAGGCCTTCGTCCAGCAGTGGACGTCCATCGGCTGACAATGATGATGTAGATAGAAGCGATATTAACACCGTACAGCTTGGCAGTAGCAACGCGCGCTGCGATAACGTACTAGTAATAAATATAGGAGTAAGAAAGAATTCTCTCTTTTGCATGTTTAAGTGATCATATGAACTCTGGTCGCCAGTTCGACTCCCGCGCTGCGCACACCTGCACGTTAACCCTTACAACATCACGTCTTAGATGAATTCGCGCTGCATGCCCATGAGTCCATTCGAACCTCGCGTTCATTGTATTTGTGTACTAATTAAACAAACTTGATCGTTTTATAAATAAACAATAGCTGCTGGTATATAGTCCGCTGGCCCCGCTGGCCACGCTGGCCCCGCTGGCCACGCTGGCCCCGCTGGTCACGCTGGCCCCGCTGGCCACGCTGGCCACGCTGGCCGATTGAGAATAACAAAGGGCAAACAATAAGTATAACCTTGCACACGAGACGCCGCGCCGGAAACTGCACAGACTGCACAGAGTTGTTAATAGATCGATTCAGTCGATTTGAAACGGTAATTGGTCATATTGATAGAGTTGTCATGTATTTCCGTGAAAATAAAATAATGCGAACCTCAGTGAATTGTCGATATCGTTACCCACGAACCTGAGAAAAATTCCTGCTGATGATATGGAATAACACAAAAACAAATTAAATTATTTGTCTCTGTTGCAGTGTGCTCTGTGCACCGCCGCCGATAATGTTGGAGCGGTAGCACTTAGGACGCTTTGTTGGCAGCGGTGGCGAGTCGTCTGTACAAAGCGAAGATACACCGGCGACGACCCTTGCGCTCTTGCTTGATGGCACCGGTTGCCGTGACAACGCGGCGAGGCGAGGCGAGGCGAGGCGAGGCGAGGCGAGGCCTGGTGGCGACGGCTACTTTTGTGTTTATTAATTGAAACGTCCCCCGTGCGTGACGTCATGTCCTTCATTAAATTCCGACAATTTTAATAATGAGCAGCGGTGCGGTGGCGGTGGGGGTAGTTTCCGCCCGGCGCTGTGAAGGTCAAAGGTGTCCGAGGTGTAAATTTTATGTACGATGGCAGGTGGAGGTGAGACTGCTTTTGCACGTGTGGGGAGCACGATACCGTAAATAAAATTCGCGGGTAATACATAAACAATTGTTTATTTCGAAACAAGCACTTACCTTCGGGAAGTGCGGTTGACGAGATCGCGCCTTGCTACAAAATTAATCCGGCTAGTGGGTACTCGCACGCGCGACGTCATCCATTGTGCAGTACGTCACCGAAGGAAGCCAGCCGTCGGCGCGCGCGCCTCCCCCCCGGGCCAGTGTTAATTACCGGACGACGCGGAGCGCACGCCGCATTGCCTAGGATTATTACTTACGGTGTTTTCGTACGCGCGCCTTTGCAAAGAACTGTATTCTACCAAATAAACTGTTGTGGGTAATAGGCCAAGTGTTTATTTGCCGTTGGCATAATCTCCCATACCACTAACCGTCCTCACTGGTGACCCCGCTGAACACTCGCGAAGTAAGGTATTTGGAAGAATCGAGGAAATGTCAAACAACAACACAAGCGCGCCGGCAGCACCGCCGACGGAGCGCGTTTCCACCGCACCCGTACTGGAAGTTAATCGTATCGGCGTCCGGATTCCACCATTTTGGCCAGAGGAGCCAGAGATATGGTTCGCGCAGATCGAAAGTCAATTTGCACTGTCGAACATCACCGCTGACATAACAAAATTTAATTACGTCATCAGCCAACTGGATCAGCAGTACGGCAAAGAGATCAAGGATTTAATTATTTCACCGCCAAAGGAAGATAAATACGCGAAATTAAAGGAGGAATTGATCAAACGTCTTACAGCTTCTAAAGACAAAAAGGTACAGCAGCTGATGATGCATGAAGAGCTGGGGGACCGAAAGCCATCCCAATTCCTCAGACACCTCAAGGATCTGGGCGGACCAACACTCTCGGAAGACATTTTGTTGTCAATTTGGAGATCCCGTCTCCCGAACAATATCCAGACCGTCATTGCAGTGCAGCCACATGCATCCCTAGACATATTAGCGGACCTAGCTGACAAGGTACAAGACATCGCGCCAAGGATTCCTCAAGCGGCTTCTACATCATCAGCCACCCCAGGCTCAGATTGGAGCGAAGTAAAAAACGAAATCGCCGAGCTAAGGAAGCAAATGCAAGACATGATGGCAACCATGAGCAGGCCTCGTTCACCATACCGTTCAGGATCCAGGCAACGCAATAAGTCCAGCAAACGCTCGTCCTCTAGCTACCGGAAATTCCCCATGTGCTGGTACCACGCCAAGTTTGGGAGAAACGCTACTAAATGTGATAAACCATGCGACTTCCCGTCGGGAAACTCACCGGGCAGTCAGTAATGGCGACAGACGATTGCCCTAATTCTCCAGGTCGCCTGTTTATGACTGATCGCAAATCCAAGACGCAATTCCTCATCGACACCGGCAGTGAGCTTTGCGTTTTTCCTCGCACCGCACTTAAACAGCACCGTCCTAAGACCAACTACCAGTTATGCGCAGCAAATGGCTCCACCATTAACACGTATGGCTATGCACACTTTAATTTAGATCTGGGATTACGTCGAGAATACCCGTGGCGTTTCATCGTGGCCGACGTCACAAAAGCTATTATCGGAGCAGACTTCCTGAGGTACTACAACCTGATGGTCGACATCCGAAACCAACGTTTAGTCGACGCTACCACTTCAATATTCGTAAAGGGCACAGCACCAAAGGCTTCGTCGGACATGCTATATTCAATAAAAATTGTGCCAGGCGACTCAAAATTCCATGCCCTGTTAAAAGAATACCCAGAAATAACTCACCCAGCAGGTATCCAAAGGCAAATCAAGCATAACACTGTGCATTACATAAAAACAACTCCTGGGCCACCTGTTTCGTCACCACCTCGAAGATTAGCTCCAGACAAATTGTTGATAGCCAAAAAAGAATTCGAAGCCATGCTGAAAGATGGAACAGCAAGACCATCAAAAAGCCCCTGGTCATCACCCTTACACTTGGCACCGAAAAAAGAAAATGGCTGGCGTCCTTGTGGGGACTATCGTACGCTAAACGCTCGAACTATACCCGATAGATACCCAATACGTCATATTCATGATTTTGCCCAAAATATATCAGGATGCAGGGTCTTTTCAAAACTCGACCTCGTGAAGGCGTATAACCAAATCCCCGTTAGTGAAGAGGACATCCCAAAAACCGCGATAACAACCCCATTCGGGTTATGGGAATTCCCTTTTATGACTTTCGGTTTGCGCAACGCCGGACAGACGTTTCAACGCTTTGTGGACGAGATGACGAGGGGTTTAGACTTCTGCTACGCATACTTGGACGATTTCCTAATATTTTCGAGAAACAACGAGGAGCACGAGTCACATCTACGTGCGGTCTTCGACAGGTTAAAAGACTACGGTATGTTAATTAATATCTCGAAATGCGTATTCGCTGTATCACAAATAACTTTCCTAGGATATACCATCTCAGACAATGGGACCAAGCCATTAGATACAAAAGTGGAAGCAATAAAGAACTTTCCAGTTCCCAAAAACATCAAGGAGCTGAGAAGATTTTTAGGAATGCTAAACTTTTATAGACGATTCATCCCTAACGCGGCACGAATTCAAGCCCCTTTAAACGCACTACTAAGTGGTTCCGTCAAAAATTCACAGACGGTGAACATTTCTAACGTGACTCTGGAGGCGTTTAATAAATGCAAAGAAGGCCTATGCAATGCCACCATGCTAGCACACCCCGACTGTCAGGCAAAACTCGGACTGGCATGCGATGCCTCCGATACGTCAATCGGCGCAGTCTTGCAACAGTGGAAGGATGATTCCTGGCAGCCCCTAGCATTCTTCTCAAGAAAACTTAGCCCAGCCCAGCAGAAGTATTCTCCTTACGACAGGGAGCTTCTCGCAGTGTACGAAGCAGTGAAATACTTCCGACATATGGTTGAAGCTAGGACCTTCACCATTTACACGGACCACAAATCACTATGTTTTGCATTCCACACGCGAAAGGAAAAATGCTCACCTCGGCAATTTCGGCACTTAGATTATGTGTCTCAGTTTTCCACAGACATACGCCATATTGCTGGCAAAGATAACGTAGTAGCAGATACGCTGTCACGTATAGAAGAAGTTCATACAGCTATAAACTTTGAACAGCTAGCTAAAGACCAACACGAAGACTTAGAGTTAAGAGAGCTTTTAAATAACAGCACTTCGCTGCGCCTCACAAAAGTAAAGCTACCGGGAACACAGGTAGAATTGTACTGCGACATCAGCAAGGAGACGCCTAGACCCTACGTCACAAAAAGATTACGAAAGCAGGTGTTCGACAGCTTACACATGTTAAGTCATCCTGGGGCAAACACGTCAGCACAATTAGTAGCAACACGTTACGTGTGGCCCGGAATCCGAAAAGACTGCCGGGACTGGGCACGCGCGTGCTTATCTTGCCAACGCGCCAAAATAACGAGGCACGTAACCGCACCTGTGGGTAATTTCCCACTGCCGCGCGCAAGATTCGTTCACGTTCACATCGATCTCATCGGGCCGCTTCCCCCATCTAATGGAAACCGCTATTGCCTCACTGCTGTAGACCGCTTTTCCAGATGGCCGGAGGCAATACCAATCGCCGACGCGACAGCCGAAACGGTAGCAAAAGCCCTATTGTCTGGTTGGATAGCAAGATTCGGGTGTCCATCATCTATCGTCACGGACCGTGGACGACAGTTCGAATCCGCCTTATTTCTACATCTCGCAAAAATATCCGGTTTCGAACATAAAAAGACCACAGCATACCACCCAGCCTGTAACGGACTCGTCGAACGCTTCCATAGGCAACTCAAAGCTGCTATTACCTGCCACTCAACAGGAAACTGGACTGAAGCACTTCCGCTCGTCTTGTTGGGGATTAGAAGCGCATTCAAAGACGATTTACAGGCTTCATCAGCCGAGATTGTATACGGAGAGACGCTGAGACTGCCAGGTGAATTCTTTCACCCTAGCACACCTGGAACAACAGATATGACAGACTTTATAGCTCGTCTCCGATCCCTGACCGAGAAACTCCAACCAAAGCCAGCGTCTCGTCACAGCAATCCATCTATATTCATTTTCAAAGACCTAGCTACCGCCAGTCATGTATTCATGAGAGAAGACGCACTGCGCAGAGCCCTGCAACCAGCATACACCGGACCACACGCAGTACTGGAAAAAGGCGAAAAGGTCTTCAAGCTTTTGGTAAAAGGCAAACCCGTTAAGGTATCCATAGATCGCCTAAAACCAGCTTACATACTGAAAGATGACAACGGCATCAGAGAACTCGTCACGAACACCGCGGCAAACAGGGAACCTGAAAACATTAAAATTATTAGAACACGTTCAGGACGCGTAGTTAAGTTCCGCGACTATTCTCGCCCGTAGTGACGGTCTCTGGAGGGGAGCCATGTGGGGAGCACGATACCGTAAATAAAATTCGCGGGTAATACATAAACAATTGTTTATTTCGAAACAAGCACTTACCTTCGGGAAGTGCAGTTGACGAGATCGCGCCTTGCTACAAAATTAATCCGGCTAGTGGGTACTCGCACGCGCGACGTCATCCATTGTGCAGTACGTCACCGAAGGAAGCCAGCCGTCGGCGCGCGCGCCTCCCCCCCGGGCCAGTGTTAATTACCGGACGACGCGGAGCGCACGCCGCATTGCCTAGGATTATTACTTACGGTGTTTTCGTACGCGCGCCTTTGCAAAGAACTGTATTCTACCAAATAAACTGTTGTGGGTAATAGGCCAAGTGTTTATTTGCCGTTGGCATAATCTCCCATACCACTAACCGTCCTCACACGAAATAAGGCTAACGAGCGTGCAATGTTAACAGCTGGATATATTATAAAAGTGCTCGTGCTCGTGCTCGTGCTCGTGCTCGTGCTCGTGCTCGTGCTCGTGCTCGTGCTCGTGCTCGTGCTCGTGCTCGTGCACCGACACGTCGTGGCAGAGCGTGGAGCGCGCCGTTCTTTGCTCGCCTACGTTCGGTAAAGAATATTAGTTTAGGTCTGCAGCGCAGCAGCGCAGCAGACCTGCAGCTCTGCAGCCAGCTCACTGACTAATAGTGTGCTTTACGTAGTAATTAGAACTGTTATGAATACGTTTCCGCCCGCGGCCCGCCGGTGCGGCGGCGCGGCGGTGCGGCGGTGCGGCGGCTCCGGCTCAACATTTCGCTCCCACGGCGATACCAGATATATGTTGAAGCGTATAATGTAATTATGGAAATGTTTACGAGTTGAATCAGTGAACGAGCGCGCCGCATCCATTTCCGACATCCGGAGAAGGTTAAAAGATTTTTTACAGAGCGGGCGCGTGCGCGGTAGCGGGAGCGGAAGCGGATACGCGTGTACCGACGGCGGCGCTCATTTGTCAGAATATATTTTAAAAAGTTTACTTGTCAACGTGAATTATCAGCTAGGGCGCGCTGGTGGAGACGGCTGCACCCCCGCGCAGGGGGCGCGTGTTGTTACTAAATACGCTGTACTCGTGCGGGCGCTGTTGTCGGTATATGTCACAGTATGTCCAGCACGGCAGCGCGTGCCGCCGGCGCCCAGCCGTGGGTTGCGAATGCTATTAGTCCACAGGTCGAAGGTAACAGGCAACTTTTTGTAGCAATTAATAATTATTTCTGGCCCGTGCACAGCGGTGCGCGCATGTCGGCCGGTCATGATGATGAAATATTACTTTAAGATGACAGCCACTTAGTTTTTCTCGGTATGCTTAAGTTATTTTATGGTACTATATATATATATGTGTGTGTGTGTATGTGTGTGTGTATCGTGACGTAACGAGGGGAGCGAATTATCCTTTGAATTAAAGCATTAAATGTCTCAAGTATTTATCCGAGCGCTTATCTCCAAGTGTAATATTCGTGGAATTTCTTTGAGAGCGTACAAGCGAGGGTCCGCCGGCAGCCGGCAGCCGGCAGCCGGAACAGTTCCTCGCGCGGCGCTGGCGGCGGGCCCCGTCGCGGGCGGGACGAGCGGAACTTCACATGTATCAGTATGGTATTTAACAAAACGTCGTCATGAACCTGACAATACTATCAGACGCGATATTACAACATTGAAAATGCGTTTAAAACTATACTGAAATACTGGAATCCGTCATACAATGATTTTTACGTGTGCGTGCGTGCGCTTGTGCTTTAAAGTAAAGCTTCGAACTGGTCACCAGCAGGTAAAGTAAATAACTTTTAACCGCTGAACCGCCGTTGATTGAGTATAAAGTAGTTGTAATCCACCGGTTACCGGAAGCGGGCGCGTAATAAATTACAACTTGTTTTGACCAATAAAAATATACCGGAACGGTTGCGCGCGCGCGGCCTAATGGATCCCCTGAGATATCGTGTAAACAAGCCGACGTACACAGCATTCATTCTGTGTTGTGTGACGCGGGCGTTGCGTGGGGCGCCCCCACGGGGAGCACCGAGCGCGCACACAAACACCTGCCGAACGAGACAGAAGTCGTCGCTGCACCGGTGCATGTGGGAATGGACAGGAGCGGAGGAGTGGAGGAGTGACAAGCCGTGACAGGCTGTGTGCGTCCGCTCCGTGGACACCGCCGCGGACAGGCTGCGAAGCGCCGCTGCGGCACTGACCAGTTACTTTGTTATTGTCGACTCCTCGCCGATGGTAATTACTAGAGTTACACATTCCAGCGGTGAACATCAATAACGCTGATGATGGTAGATGTCCTTGTCTAACAATATTTGACACCAGCGACGGCGGTTCCGTACTATTTGAACAAGACATGTTACTTGATGTATTTTTGTACTTTTCGCTTCCTCGGAACTAGCGATGTATCGAATCAGAATTGTAAACAGTAAATATATCGTCAAAAAATTTTCATTATTCCAGTTATATTGCCATCGTCTGTAAAAATTGGCAGAACTTCCGGATAAATTATGTACCATCCTCATCCCCAACCGCCGAACACTGCTCCGGAGCAGCGACGAGCGGCTGCGAGGGCAGCGCGCCGCGTGCGCTGCGCCGTTCGTCTCCTCGCGGACCGCGGCCGGGAAGGCCGAGAGTGTTGTTGTTGTGAATACACTCGAGCTGGTTGCCGTCGCGTCGCCGCACGGCAGCGTGTAAAAGGTACGTTCGTTTATTATTCTAATTTCTTCTATTTCTTATCATCTTGAACTTAAAAGCGCTCTGCCTGGGAAATCGATACAACAAGAAACGCGTTAGACATAGGATCAGTTTTAACGTAAGTATGTTCAAATTACATGGTAGTGGAACACTTAATCGGAAACCACAGGAAGACGCTCATTGCTGATCTCACCAGAGAAACTCAATTTCTGTCGGTCCTGTACAATTTCTATCCAGTCCTATACCGAGATCTTCAGATGCTCTCCATCGCGGGTTCACCTCGCGTGGGGACTGCACCTAATACCAACAAATAATAAAAACACAAAACAAAAGCAATGCGCTGAATGAACTGGTGCGCAGCAGCAGAACAGGAAGCGCGTACTGTTACAATAAGTAGATATGAAGTTGTCATATTGAGATACAAGCTTAGCTACGTTCAAGACCCGCGGTTTCTCAGTGTATATGTAAATGTAAATACTGCTAATAAATAATAATAATTATTATTATCATTATGTGCGTGCGTGCAGACGCGGGTGTGTACGTTCAGCGCTGGATATCCAAATGAAGCCCCGCGCGTGACACTGACGGCTGGAGTGCTGCAGTGACGGCTCATTCAATTCCGCCGGCACGAATCAAAGCGGGATCAAAGCACTTAGCTGTCTACCCGGGAAATTCAAGTTTACTGTACCGTCCGTCGACTCGCGCTCGCTACATAATTTCTATGTGAGCAGTAATGGTACCGTTTAATGAGGTATCAGGCGTATGCACCGGCCGGGTGGCCCGGAAGGTGCTGATGCCTGGGCCAGCAAGTCGTCTCGCGTAACCTTGTAGGATTTGTGATTTGTCATCATTTCACTCGCTGCAGACAGAGCGGGACACTGACCCGCATGCTCTATGGAACCTATACGTCTGCACGCTTCGACTTCCTGTGCTCCATGTATTCGCATTATAACAAATTTCATTTGAAATTCAGAACAAAAATGTACGCAGCGCGACACGCAGACGTGTGCGCGCGCAGTGTTACTTCGTAGCTGACGCTGATGCAGGGAGACACAGCGCGGAGGTGGAGCACCAAACATAACTACCGAAATTCTATAAACGCACTGAGTGTTGCTCAAGAGTCGACGGCCGTGCCACGTGAAATAAGATCAAGGCGGCGCCCGGCGGCCGCACACTACCTGCGGCAAGTCAAGTATTCGTTAACTGATGGTGGACTGGTAACGCGCTGGCCGCTGGCCGCTGGCTGCTGGCTGCTGGCCGCTGGACGCGTACATCCGCCTGGGCGACCTCCAAATAGAATCTATACATTTTTAGTAACTCGTAATGTTATCCTCGGCCACATAAAAACGCACAACATTCCTCTTTTTATTGAAGCTTTTTGTTGCTATCTGCGGGTGCGCGTGCGCACAGGCGGCGGCGTGCGGCGGGCGGCGGGCGGCGGGCGGCGGACCATTAATGTATAACCGTTCCGATACTTACGAACTTACGAACCCGGCACGCACTTGCTTTGCTTAAGATCAATGTACACACACCCACGACCGATAATTTCAACAACTTATCTACTAATGTTATTTGAAAAGAAACCAAAAGAAAAATTGAGTGGTGGCAGGTCTCTGCGGCCGCAGACTACCTAGGCACCTACCACCGCAGCGCCTATTGCAGACGACAAACAGTACTGAGCAAACATTACTGCGCTCCGGTATGAAAGGCGCTGTAGCTAGTGAAATTACTGAGTTAACAAAAGTTCACATCTTGTCTCTGGCGACGAGCGCAATGTGGTGCAGTGTATACTTTCCTAACTAGCGCTACATTGGTATGGGCAGGCGTGTCGTTAACAGTTAGGTGAATGTCACGTCGTCGCGTGGCTTCCTTCAATAAAAAAAAATTGTGTCGCTCCGTCTTATCGCTTGCAGCGGTGTCAATAAAATACATGTACTCAAATCTAATTAATATGCGTCGGCGATCGAAGTCGAAGTTAAAGTTTTTTATTCATCATAAGAGCGGAGCATCCGCCCGCTCGGCGCACGTCAGAGCCCGCCAGCCCTCCGCGGAGGCACCGCCGCGGGGACCTGGGCACATGGACGGCGCGCGGCTCACGTGTATATATATATACAATATATATATATATATATATATATACTAGGTAAAGTTTCTTCGCATTTTTTAAGAAAATTCAAAACATATTTTAATACAGTTTATTAATATTTAACTAAAGTACGTAGGTACCATTTTGTTTGATAACTTTTTGCCATCTTGTAGGTAGGGGTAGGGACATGACCCCATTGCTATAGAAATTTTGGGACTTCTGATCAAAATACCGCGACAACTGGTTTTGCCAGTCTTCTCGTGATGTTAACCTGACACTGTCTAAAGAGTTCTGAAGAGACCGAAACAGGTGAAATTCTGAAGAAGCGGCAGGTGGTTGTCAGGACCATACGGCGGATGCATTAACACCTCCCACTCCCAGCCAAACTCTTAATTTTTGCTGAGTGGTTAAAGATGTGTGAGGTCTAGCGTTATCATGATGAAAAACCACACCCCTTCTATTGATTAATTCCGGCAACTTCTTAATTTAATCTTATCAGTTGTTTCCAGTAGAGTTCAGAATCGATGCTGCTGCCTGGTGCTAACAGGTCATAACGAACGATGCCCTTCCAATCCCCGCCACACCCACCGCACCACTTTGTTGCTAGTTAACTTTTCATCTCCAGTTATCAGCTTCTTCAAAAATGGTCCGGTTTCATTGCGTCCTAATAAAGAATCACAAACGAGTACACGGTTCATTATTGGGTTTCTTTCAGTGAGCTCGTGAGCTCGTGAGGTACCCAAATATCGAACTTTTTTGTGTACCTAGTTTTTTTCAAATGCGCCAAAACTGTTTTGTGGTTAATTCGCAGTACTTCAGCTGCGCCGTAACTACTGATACTGATAAGCCGATCTTGTTCCACTTTTTGAAAAATTGCATCCATTTTATCCGTAATAGGGCGATCAGAGCGACGTGTATCTTTGACATCAAAATTTCCGGATTGAAAACGCTTGAATCAAATTTGTGCTATTCTCATAGACACTGCACACTGCTCCCTGCATTAGCTCTATAAACATCTTCTTCTTCTTTTTCTTTTTCTTAGCATTTGTCCGGTCTTCTGACAGGGTCTGCTCTCTTACTTCTCCCACTCCACTTCGCTCTATTTGGAACATCGCTTTCCTTGAGATCGCAGCTATAATAAGCTGCGATTTTTTGTCACTATACTCAGCTATCGCAGCTTCGCTCTTCCCCTCCACCGTTTGCCGGGTATATTGAGGCTGAGTGCTTTATTGCCTATATCCTCAGGTGGTCTTCTTTTGACATGCCCATACCATCGCAGCCGGTTTTCCTGCAGTTTGTCGACGACATCGCGTATTCCGAGGCTGCCACTCGATGCTCACTGCACGTACTCGCTGCGGATCTTGTCGAGACTCGTTACTCCGCATATCCACCTCAATATCTTTATCTCAGCCACGTGAATGGAATGAACATGCCATTTCGTCATTGTCCATGTCTCGCTTCCATAAATGAGAACTGGTCTTATCATAGATTTATAAATAAGCCCCTTAAGTTTGATAGGCAGCCTAGTGTCGCAGGTAACTACAATGAGTTCGTGCCGTTTAAGCCAACCGGAGGACACACGACGTTGAAGGGTGAGGTTGAAGGTTCGTCCAGGTACTTACACTCATCGCACTGGTGGACAACCTGACCATCAACTACTATTGGGTCGGTGCGAGTGGCAGTGACGTTACATTCCATAAATTGAGTCTCAGTAAGGCGTAGTACCGACCTTCTGCCTGTAGCTGTTCTTTCCACGCACTTAAGGCCACTTTCATCTCGTGACGTTTTGACGTGCATATTTCTACATCATCCGCGTATATAAAAGTCCAAGCAGCTCTTTGCTGAGCATCCTCAGTGAGCGTATCCAACACCAACCTGAACAAAAAGGGACTCAAAACTGAACCCTGATGAACCCCTTCTGTGACTGGGATGGATTTTGTCACTCCTACAGTTGTTCTTGCGAAGGAGCGTGTATTCCTGTACATGTCGTCGATAGTATGCACATATGCCTCAGGAACATTACGAAACCTGAGACTCCACCATATAGTTTCTCGAGGTACACGATAAAAAGCTTTTTCTATATCAAGAAATGCGATAAAGAGGGGTTTTTCTTTTCTTTTTCTTCAAAAACAAATGAAAATCACAGATTTTCCTAATTTGAATTTGGAATTTTATTAATCTATTTAGAATTATGTTCTTTAAAATTGAAACTTTCAACGACACCAAAACCAGCAGCAGACACAAATAGTATAGCGGCAAAGAGAATTTATATTACAAGTTCATACATATACTATAATGCGAACTACTGCCACTACTGCCACTACTACTCCAACATGCGTGTACGCTGCGACTAAGGCACTGCTTGAGAAGCGACGCGTTCTGTCCACGTACGTCGTCATCGTTGAAGGATGCAGTACGATTTGATAATTACAACACATATTTAAATATTTGCATTTGTCACTTCACATGTGAGGTGTGGCGGTGCGCGGTGCGCGCGCGCAGCGTACGCCGATGTTGTTCACGTCGGCCGGACGGCGGCAGCTCGCTTAGCTACAATTTTGTATGAAACGATCGATACTGAGCAACACGTCAACGGCGGAGCGAGAACTCACTGCTGCTGTTTGTGCGTGCGCGTCGACGTTTTAACTCGTACTCGGTATTCAATCAATCAAAGCGAATTAGTTTGCAGCGTGCGGCGTGCGGAGTGCGGAGTGCGCTGATTCAGCGGCGAGCAGGCCGCACGCCGCACGCCGCACGCCGCACGCCGCACGCCGCACGCCGCACGCCGCACGCCGCACGCCGCAGGCAGCGCGCCGGCTCAGTGCGAGCGTGCCGAGCGGCTGGGGCGGGCGGCCGCGCGGTACAAGTACGCGAGTACGCGAGCGCGCGAACTCTTCACGCGAGCGTCGCTTCGCGGTACGAGCGGCAGCGCGCCGACGGACGGACAGTCAGTGCAGTTTTTCAAGTATTCTCGCCTGTGCTCGTGCTCGCGCTGACGCGGCGCGTGCACGCACTCCGCGGGTGTGCCGGACGTGCCCGGCGTGCCGGACGTGTGGATAAACTTTCTTTAACTGTTCATTTCCGAAGTTTACAGCGGTAAGATGATAACTAATATTATTATTATTGTATCTAACAAATGAAACAAGTAACCGCCGCCGCGAGCGCGCGCGTACGGCGCGTGGAGCAATAGTTGCAGTTGCAACTTGCGCGTTATTACGTTCGGATAAATATCTTGTGTAATATTATAAAAAGTTTAAAGTTCATTATCTACATGCAGAAATTCCCCTTCGTGTAGTTCAGTGGGAAGAAATTAAAATTACGTGGATAATTATTTTCCTTAAGGACACGGGACCCAGCAGGGCGCCATCAGAAATTATTTATATGGCTGTGTGTGAAGCCTTTCCTTTAACGTTTACTTACCGCCGCACCGCGGGCAGGCCGCGGCTCGGACGCATATCATAGACGCATAGACACATAGTTATATGGAAAATTGCTGATTTACATCCAGCACGCCGAGTGGGTGCCTTCGTTCACTATCAACATTATTAACAGCTAATAGAACCGCTTAATGTTATTACTTAAATAAATACTTTTCTGTGCCTATAGCTAAGACTACGTCACATGCATTACGGAGCTCCACGTACATTTTATATGTAAGGAAGTTTTCTATATTTCTCTTTAGTTTAAAAAAAAACTGGTTTAATACCTGAAAAGATAAAAATAACTAGTATATTTTATTTCACCTACTATAAAATTAAATTGTGACACTAAAGAAATAAATAGTATGCTTAAGGAGTCACAAAAACTTTATTATGAATATTTTACCGTCACAATAATTTTGGAGTCTCCTGAAAAGACTAAAAAATGGGTCATGTAAAAGACTAAAACGCCAGCCAGCCAGCCAGCCAGCCAGCCTTGCTAGCTGGGTATGGTGGCGTGCTCTCATCACCACCGGGGCACGCAATCGGAGCACCGCGAACCTCTTTCGTCCCCGACCCCGACCCCGACCCCAGCCGCGTCGCCGGAGCTGATTGCAATGATTTTTTAACAATGTTCATAAAACAGCTGATAACTTATATTCTTCCGGAAGAATTAACAAACAAAAAGCGAGGGCGGTGCATCCGTTGCATGAGAGCATTGTTTAATAAGTAATTAAAGTAAGCATTTACTTCAAATAGGCATTACAGACGGACTTACAGTCTTGAAACGGCTGAACCGCTGTGCCGGCCCGGTCCGGATCGGTGAAGGTGGGTCTTGTCGAGTGCAGACGCAGAGAGATGCGACTCACAGGAGCACCACGCCGATACCTGCTACGAACGAATCTCTTTCGGTTGAAAGGGAGCAATGTAAGGCCTGGGTGGTCCCTGAGACGTACCACAAGCACAAGCACAACCACACGCACGCACACAGGCAGGCACCGCGCACACCAAACGTGTGCTCGCAACCACGTGGCAGTAGTAAAGATAGTTGCTAGGTACCCCGTTGCGCGTGTGGTGGTGGTGGCGGTGGTCGTGGTGGTGGCGTTTAAGACACGGGGGAATTGTGAAAAATATTTTACAATAACACAATATGTTTAAATACTGTACAGTCGCGCACTGCGTAACAGTTATTCCGGCGGCGCGCAGCGGAAGTGGAGTCTGTGAAGTTGCGCGGCCCCACAATGCGCCCGTTGTTCTGAGCTAAAGTCGTGTCGGGTAACCCCGCCCGGTGACCGGAAACGCAGCACTTAGCCGGCCGTTCCCTAAGCCTCGTCTCGTGAACTGGTTGCCCTTTATTTGGAGCAGCTCGTAACAGTGCCGGTGTACAGTAGGTCTGAGTGTGCTGCGGCTCAGTTCCCAAACCATTGAGCTGGTTTTGATCCAGTTCTGGTGCGTCACAAGCTCAGAGGTCATCCGGTTGCTTCTTAACACGGAATAAGTTTTTGTATCCATAAACTGGTAAGTCTTTGTTCGAGAATTCATCATTCTTCATGGATCAATATTCAGTCATTCATTCATTCATCATCATAACATCACAACTCGGATTCAATCCTAGGGTCATATAATAGACGGAGTTTGAACAGCAGTCAGTTTATTTGTAACCGTCAGGCTAACCGCTGCACCGACTGCCGCCGCGCCGGCGGGCTCGCGGCGGGCTCGCGGCGGGCTCGCGGCGGGCTCGCGGTGGGCTCGCGGCGGGCTCGCGGCGGGCTCGCGGCGGGCTCGCGGCGGGCTCGCGACGGGCTCGCGACGGGCTCGCGGCGGGCTCGCGGCGGGCTCGCGGTGGGCTCGCGGCGGGCTCGCGGCGGGCTCGCGGCGGGCTCGCGGTGGGCTCGCGGCGGGCTCGCGGCGGGCGCGCTGTGTTGTCTATTATACATACAGCTTACGTTAAAAAGTTTATGGTAAGTTGTGTTTTAATGTGCATCATGTATGGACTGATGTACTGTTTAAATACTGAAACTCCACGCGCAACGTCGTGATAGTGCGGGTGGATAATTCGCATGGAATCATACAATATTCACAGGGGTCCGTCCCACCGGGGTCAGCGCTGGGGCCTTCGCTGGGGCGGCCCTGGGGCCGGCGCTACGGACCGTCGCGCCACGATCAGCCACACAAACACAATGTCAGCCAGCAACGCGCTCTAAGGCGATAAATTTCGTTTTCTTATTCATTATTATCATGAGTAATGTTTAGGCCCCCCGAGCCCGAGCCCAAGCCCGAGCCCAAGCAGGAGCCCGAGCAGGAGCCCGAGCTCAAGCCGGCAGCGGGCCTGTGCCGGTGACACGCACGCGTTTAAAAATATCCACAATGAAATGGTGCCCGCGGTGCAGCCGGTGTCCAGCTCGGCTGGACGCACTCCAACTGTGCGCTTGCAGCTGATTCATGCACTGGTTTTTAATTGTCGGGCCGCCGCGAACATGTTTACGTGAATTCCGGTGTTAATGTCCCGGTTCAAGGTGTGAGTTGATTTTCATACGCTTAAAAAATACTTCGAAGATTTTTTAGTTTTACTCAATTAACCTTGATAAACATTGCAGCTGGTAGGTCCGCAGCACCGCAGCACCGCAGCACCGCAGCACCGCAGCACCGCAGCACCTATTCCTGCCGACATTCAGTTATTGTGTTCTTATTTGATGGTGTAATTACTGGGGTAACAAGTTATGCATATTGTTACAGTATCACGTTGTATATTAATTTAAGTAGCGCCGCAATGTGTTTCGCAGGCATACCTTTTTTTTTTTCGGGGGGAAATATCCGAAAAGATATTCTGCCTTCTGAAGGGAAGTCAAAGTTATGTGGAGATTTTTACCCACTAAAACCCCCTCGGTGGTCACCTTCGGTATTTGGCGAGTTCACGGGATCTCCGTTCGGAATACAACCGCGGCCTCGCTAACGCTATGCTGGGATAGCCCGTCCCGGGGTCTGCTTATACAAACCCTACCAGCCTCACGAGTATTACCTCAATGACCGGAGACCATGTACAACCATTGTTCTCCTCAGGGTCGTTTAGAAGGCGATGAGAACCCCCATCCTGACCGCCAACAACCCCAAAGGCCCAATTATGGTAGGGAGCACCATTCACCGGTGCGACGTGTTGACGCACGGTAGCGCCACGACGGTTTCGTCTCCGAGCGGGATCTGTCCTCTCTCTATCCCGCTGGGCAGCCTCCTTTTATACCATTATAGTTTCACAAAAGGAGGTTACGACCCTCCATGTAATATCTCCTCCCAGCATCGCCGATACGATTGCTGGCAAGGAGAGATTCCGTCCGATCCGCTTCACCAGGATCCGCCGCTCCGGCCCCCACGCCGGGCACACCGCGAGCGTGTGCGATGCGGAATCCAGCACACTTCCTTCACAGTGAAAGCAATTCGCCGTCGCTTCTCGTCCAATCTTACACAGATAATTGCCAAAACACCCGTACCCGGTAAGTACCTGTGTAAGTCTGTAGATGAGACTTCCTCCGCGTCGTTGCACTCAGGCATCGAAGTCCGGCAGGATCGCCCCCACAACGCGTTTGCGCGCATACCTCTCCTCAGAGAGCTTACCGCGCCGCGCTGCAAGAGTCCTGCGCCGCTCCTGCCGTTGAGTACTTTGTCTGGCTGACCCACCGCTCTAGCTAATGGCGCGGATACGGTCGTACACCCTCGCATATGGATCCGCCAGAATATCCAATGGTGGAAATCGAGCAAGGACTGTCGCCGCCTCGAAGGCTATTGCACGGTATCCTCGTACGATCCTTATGGTCATTCTTCGCTGAACGCTGTAGATTTTGGTTCTACAGCGTCGGATGGCTAGCCTCTTAGCCGCACAGGCATACCATTTCAAGCCTGTAGTCTTGAAATGGTGAAAATAGGACTAAGATAAGTCCTACCTGTCGTAGAAGGCGACTAAAAGGGTCTACAGGTCTGGCAGGCTTTTCATGTACAAGCTTTTATCGCTTAATAACCGGACCGGCCTGAAGCGGCGAATGCGCCGTGCCGCCGCTGTTGGTTTCGTAGATGAATGATGCTGCTCCTTATCGCCACCGTTGCGCGTTACGTGCGTGCGTGCGTGCGTGCGTGGGTGCGTACGTGTGTCCGCGCGTGCGGGGGGAGGGGGTTAGTCGGTATGGCTATGAGACGAACAATGATTCACCCAACAAGCTCCGCCAAATAATTAAAGAGTTATTTTTAAAGAGTTCCTAGTTGGAATGACTTCCTCCTACAGTCGTTATATAATATACAATAACTGCCAGTATTAGATTATATTAATGCAAGATGTATTTACCTGTAATTGCCTTGTTACATTTGATTTAATATAAGGTTGCCAAATATCTCCCTTCCGCTTTTTTGCTCTTTATTCAATGCTTTATAAAAAGTGTTACAGTGATCGGATTTAGTTCAAGTATGCGCCGTTTTGTTCGATAATCTGTTTCCATCTAGACGGCAACTTCATAATACCTCCGTAGAAGCCCCCCTCCTCCTTATTTGCGAAGAACTCGGACAGCCACTTTTCACAAGCCTCTTTTGAGTTCAACTTTAAACCACCAAGGGCGTTCACCATGGACAGGAACAGGTGGTAATCACTTGGCGCTATGTCCGGGCTATATGGTGGATGCGATAAAACCTCCCATCCGAGCTCCCGTAGCTTCTGACGAGTCATCAACGAAGTGTGTGGTCTGGCGTTGTCCTGGTGGAACACTACACCCTTCCTGTTGGCCAATTCTGGACGCTTCTGGTCGATCGCCTGCTTCAAGCGGTCCAGTTGTTCGCAGTAGATGGTAGAATTAAGCGTCTGGCCATATGGGAGCAGCTCATAGTGGATGATTCCCTTCCAATCCCACCAAACACACAGCAAAACCTTCCTGGCCGTCAATCCCGGCTTGGCCACTGTTTGGGACGATTCACCGGCCTTCGACCACGACCATTTTCGCTTGATATTGTCGTATGTGATCCATTTTTGGTCGCCAGTCACCATCCGCTTCAAGAATGGGTCGAGTTCGTTCCGTTTCAGCAGCATATCGCAGGCGTTGATTCGGTCCAGAAGGTTTTTTTGCGTCAAATCATGCGGCACCCAAACATCAAGCTTTTTTTTGTATCCAACCTTCTGCAGATGGTTTAAAATGGTTTGGTGACTAACTCCCATCTCCTGGGCGATGTCACGAGATGCCACATGCCGGTCTAACTCGATGTAGTCCATGATTTGATCGGTATTTGTCGTCACAGGTCTTCCGCCGGCTGGCTTATCCATGGTGTCGTTTTCACCGGCTCTGAATCGTCGAAACCATTCCTCCGCGGTTCGAAGTGATAGAGTACCATCCCCCAAAACACCATTAATCTCACGGAACGTTTCTCTAGCGGATTTGCCTTTAACGAAGGAAAACTTTAAAATAGCGCGAATTTCGGCGTTAGTGAACTATATGTTTACACGTCTATAACTGTTGAACGCAATATCCAAACTAATTATGCATAGCGTCGTTTTCTAGGTTATGTCAAGACCTTTCAAATTATGTATAGTATTGCCAGATACGAGCTCTGTAGCGCTTTGTACATAGCCGCGAAATTCAAAAGACAAAAAGGCGGAAGGGAGATATTTGCCAACCTATTATAATTGCATGTATTTTTGTTAAAGAATTAGTGTATACAAGCGTTGGTAAATCAAATAAATAAATAAAAAAAAAAAAAAAAAAAAACAATTATCCGACTTGTAGTACAGATCGGTCGGAGGTGCCCCCACTCCGCCCCTGCGCGCATAGCCGCGCGGTGTACGTCTCGCGGTGCACGTCGGGCGGTGCACGTCGCGCGGTGCACGTCGGGCGGTGCACGTCGCGCGATCAGCCTCGAGCAGTGCACACGCGTGTGAGCAGTGTGAGCTCGTTCGTCGCATCGCGCCCGGACACGTATGACATTTACGACACGCAGTATAGCCCACGTCCTTCTGGAATGTCACTGCACTGTAACGGTAAAATTATTTTCTTGTCTCTGGTATAATGCGGACACCGCCGGAGCAGGTACGTGGGGCGAGGTGAGGCGCTCTGTCTGTTACTGCTGTCCAGACTCGCATCGTACCCTACGAACACGTCGGGAGCTCGTCCGCTTTTTGTTTTTTTTTTTTAAATCTGCGAATCGACGAGACGATTAAGACTTTCACCTGATGGTAAACCATATGTTTGCCCAGAACAATGGCGCGATTTTTAGGATATATATCACCTCTATTTCCAATTATGATTATATTGTATTGATGGGTGACTTCAACGTTAACATGCTAGATATTACTAATAAAAATACTATAAAAATTAACCAATTTTTACATACTATGAATCTCAAACAAGTCGTAACTGAGGCTACTCATTTCACAGCTGAAACTGAAACCCTAATCGATTTGGTATGTACTAATGCAATAATCAGAGATATTTCAGTTTCAAATATCACTTCTTCTATTGGTCATGCGCTGGTTAGCGTGACTTTCTTTATTAAAAAACTAAAAGTCCGCCCAAAATATGTCAACTACAGAGCAATTAACAGAATAAATTTTGATAATTTTAAAAAAGATTTAAATCTCATTGACTGGGAATCTGTTACTTTGCTAAAAAATGTTGATTTGATGGTTGAAAGATTTAATAATTTTCTCTCATTCCTCTTTGATCTACACGCCCCAATCCAAAAAATCAAAATTACAAATCGTAAGATTCCCTGGATAACAGACACATGCCGACTGATGATAGATTTACGTAACAAAGCTTACAAAAGATATCGGAAAACTGGTTTAGAGGTCCACAGAAAATATTATAAAAACTTGAAAAAAATAGTGGTGAACAGTATCTATAACGAAAAGCGTGCCTACTTTAATGAACACATAAACTCGCAAGTTAACAATGGCAAAATTTTTTGGAGGAATCTCAAAGATAAAATATTAACTGATCCCACTAAAAGCAATCACCTGCCAAACTGTTTTGATAACCCAAACGATATTAATAATTATTTCTTAAATATTCCTTCTACAAGCAATATCTCTATTTCAGATATGACATACTACGAATTCCATCGATTCTGTAACAACACTTTTAAGTTTCAATGCATTTCTGAATTTGATATTGCTTCTTATATTAAATCTATAAAATCTAATTCACTAGGAAAGGACGGAATAAGCCGAGATATGATTCTTTTGACGCTTCCTCGTACATTAGATGTCATTACACATATTATAAATTTTTCATTGTCTACTTTTACTGTTCCTAGTCAATGGAAGGAGGCAATTGTGACACCACTACCTAAAACAGAAAACCCTAAACATCTCAAAGATCTACGTCCAATTAGTATTTTACCATTTTTGTCAAAATTACTGGAAAAGGCAGTGCATATTCAACTTACAAAACACATTGAAAAAAATAATATTTTACCTTTGTACCAATCAGGATTCCGTAAAGGCCGAGGTACAATTACTGCTTTGCTTGACGTTACTGACAATATCCTTGCTAAACAAGACCTTGGCGAAGGCACTATTTTAACGTTATTAGACTTTTCCAGGGCTTTTGACAGTCTTGATATATCGTTACTTTTATCTAAATTGGCTTATTATGGGCTGGACCATAATACTTTGAGTTGGTTTCATAGTTATTTGTCGGGACGATCGCAAGCGGTACAATTGACTAGAAGCGATGGCTCTATCGCATTCTCTAATCCAAGGATAGTTGAACGAGGAGTTCCTCAAGGCTCAATTCTTGGTCCCCTACTTTTTATTTTATACGCTGCAGATCTTGCAAAAGTTATCCATAATTGTGAATTCCATTGCTATGCTGATGACGTCCAACTTTACATATCGGCAAAACCATCAGCTATCGGTAATGCTGTTCTTAAAATGAATGAAGACCTCGATCGTATTGCTAAATGGTCACGCAGAAACTCTCTACTTCTAAATCCTTCAAAATCGATATCTATGGTTCTTGGAAACAAACATCATCGTAACACAATTTTAGCTAAAAATATTAAAATTGTAATCGAGGGAAAAGAAATAGGCTTTACAGATGAAGCCAGGAATCTAGGCATCACCTTTGATGGTTATTTACGTTTTGAAAAACACGTTAATAATGTGGCCAGAAATTGTTTTTATCGTTTAAGAGTCTTGTATAAAATCCGTCATCTCATTTGCATTAAAACTCGTATTCACATATCCGAATCCTTAATTCTCTCAAAATTAAATTACGGCGATGTTGTTTATGGACCTCGTCTTCTTTCTAGGACACGCCGAATAATTCAACGTGTGCAAAATGCTTGCTATCGATTCTGTTTCGACGTTCCAGCTCGTAGTCATATCTCTCCACATCTTTATAAATCGTCCATGCTTAACATGGAATCGCGCAGGCAATTACACTTAGCTTCTCTTTTATTCGGAATCTTAAAATATAAGACACCAGAATATCTATATTCTAAAATAAAGTTTTCTCCTCACCAAGACAGATTAAACGCAAGAAGTGCGCGTACCTATCTCTCCTACTATAAGCATAAAACTGTATCATTTACCGGCAGTTTTCGACATCAGGCCACCAAGTGTTGGAATAATATACCTCCGCCTGTGAGGCAATGTAACTCTCTTTTCAGCTTTAAAAAATATTTTTAACAATTTTTATTAGAAAATCAAAACAAAAACATTTGATAGTGGCTTATAATTCAAATCTATAGTTAGTAGTAGCACTCTTGAGTATGTCATTAGCAACATACATATAACATATTTATTCACATGAATCTATTGCAATTACAATTACAAGTACAATTATAAAGATCTATGGTTACCAATAAGAGCAACATATCTCCTTCGCGATCGCGCCGCGGGCGGTAGCTGAAAATCAGTGTGTTGTTCACTACGTGGCAACAGTTACATTGAGCTACGGCCATTTTGTACCATTGCAGTACACACGGCAGTATTGATTACCTAAAATATTACTTTGTCAATATATTTTTGTTCATCTGTGTTCTTTGATGTAATGTTTCTGTCTTTTTATAAGTGTTCTGTACTGCGTGGACAAATAAACTAATTTATCTATCTATCTATTATATAATACATTGGACCGCATTGCGCTCGTCGCTTTAAGACGTAAGATGTTGAGTCTCGTTACTCCAATAATTATACTAGTCATAGCGCCCTTCACACCGTAACCGTAACACAGCAATGCTTGCACACTGCTGTTTGACGTCAGCGATAGGCGTTGAGGTGGCTGGTGCCTGTGTAGATTTCTGCGGCGACACGGGCACCGCCAGCGAGTACACACCGCTCTTTCACTTTGGACTCTCCTCTACAATAGCTACATTGTATAATATATTATAAACATTGATTAACTTGTAAACTTAACGACAAGCTATACAAAGCGTTACACTTAGACTGTTCTTTAATTACCTGTCATCGCTGTCCGCCGCCGGTGCGCCCACCGCCGGTGCGCCCGCCGCCGGTGCAGGCGCCGCCGGTGCGCGCGCCGCCGGTGCAGGCGCCGCCGGGTAAATACAGAGTTATAACTGAACGCGGTAACGTTTCATCCGGTTCAGTCACGCGCATTAATGACAGTTGTTTTCCTCGCTGCAGGTTCAGTGAGGTTAACTGCGGCGGCGGCGGCGGCGGCGGCGGCGGCGGCGTGACAATACTTGCAGTACACAATTTAATTTATAAACCGGTCGGTGCGGTGCAGCGGTGCAGCGGTGCAGCGGTGCAGCGGTGCAATTTAATGTGATATCAGCGCGTGTAACAATTAGAGGGGCGATTGCGAGGCGCGCGGGTTCGCGTGGGCGTGGGCGTGGGGACTCCAGCGGTGGTGCGATGTTTTTATTATAGAAACGTAATATCACGGCGCACAGAGCACTCCAACTTGAGCCGTACACACAGCTTTATCTTCACCCCACGCTATCACCACTGCTGAGTCTCAGGCTGGCGCGCGGCGGTAGTTCCGGGTGAGCTTGGACAGTGGGAGCAAGAGGAGACAAATGGGGGGATGTATAAGAGGAGTGGCAATGTACAATGCACTCTCTGCAACACGAAATTTTAACGTCCCCTTATAATTTCAAATGTAAGGGTTGCGTCACAGATACATAGTTAATCAGCGGGGGGGTTGACCGGTGAAGGTCGTTCGCGAGCTCATCTTGTTACAGACAGCGCTTGTAACTAGGCGCCTGCCGCTTCCTGCCGCTGCCCGCCGCTGCCTGCCGCTGCCTGCCGCTTCCTGGCGCTGCCCGCCGCTGCCCGCCGCTGTCTGCCGGAGCTTGCAAACCGCTCCGCAGATCTACATATAGACTTTGAGCTTATTTAATTTTCACGTGCAACAGAGCGTCGGTAGAAGCAGCGCCTCCGCACCGCCTGGCAAGTGGTACGCCGGCCGTACAGCACGCACGCACGCACGCACGCACGCACGCACGCCATGCGAGCTCTGTTACACGTGCATGTGCTCGCGGCGTGCACGCTCTGACTGCGGGCTTGCTAATTGTGTGCTACATAGGAGATAGTGTCAGTTTCGGCGGCGTGTCTCGTGTCTCGTGTCTCGTTGGAGAGCTCGTGTGGCGGAGAGCATGGTCGGCTACCGTCGCGGGGCACGGGTCCCGCTCGGTAGGTAACGCCCCGTATTGTAATAACGTTTCGTTGGGTTCGTTCAGCATCAGGCATTCGTACCGACATCCCCCCCATGCACCCACCCACGCACCCACGCACGCACCCACCACCGCTGCACGCACTTACTGTTGCAATTGATCGCGGTTTAATGTTTTTATGATTTTCTTTGTATAATATTTTTGCTTGAATTGTTTTCCAATAAGTTCGAGGAGTTACTTAGGTCTACCTAAAGATATTTTTTTAATATTTCAGGATTCACAAACAGTTTACTATTTGCCTAAGTACATCTGAATGCACGCGATGCATGCGATGCACGCGATGCACAAACGAGTGTGCAGTTGTATTTTATTGTAAATCTGTACAACAGTACAACAGTACAACAGTACAACAGTGTTAGAGGCTGAATAAACCGGTTGCTTGTGAAACGACAAGTACAATTGTCATGCGATGGAGTCATTACATTATTTATTTAATCTATATAACATTGTATAAACATCTTAACGAGTAGTTTATGAGAAGGTGGGGGTGGAGGGGAGAGGCACACGCGTCTGTGTACAGTCGTCTAGATTTTTAAATATTTAATACATTTTAAATTTGTAATGCTTATTCAAATAAAGTTAGTATTAAAGTTAGTATCGAGTGCTGTACGCGCGAGGAGTCCAGCACCTCCAGGTAGTTCGGTGGCTGCGACTGCAGCAGCTCGGAGACTAGCGGCGGGCCGCGGGGGCCGCGCGCGAGACTTCGCAGCATCTCCGTTTAAGATGAATGTATACACAACTTATAATAATTAATAAAATCTGAACGCTTTGAGATGCTGCTCGCAGATTTGAAATCCGAATTCTGTAAGTGAAAACCGGAAATACTTTTTCAAAACAATGTTAAGAGAGACAGGTTTTTTTTTTTTTTTTTTCACCTGCTGCTTGTTTAGCTCGCGGATAGTTTAGCTCGCGGATACCGGATCCGCGAGCCCTGAGTCCGATGAAGCTGCTATAGTTGTCAATAAAACTGCGGCGAGAACATCACCATTAAAAAAAAATCACCTGCTGCTGTTAACAATGACGCGAAGCTGTTTAGGATGTTCATGCTACAGCACGTAAAGCTTTATTAATGGTAGGTCTCTATCGCCGGACACTGCCCAGGTAGGTATAGCCGCAGTAGCACTTTCTGACTGCATGTAAATGTTAATGTGCGTCTCCATGTCCGTAATATTGCCGAGGAACAAGCTTAAACTCCCACTGAATACATTTATCGAAATGTTGTGTTGTGTAAGCACTCTAACGGGGGGGGGGGGGGGGGACGCGTTGCTCCTTATATATGTCTGACTCCTTATACCTGCCTGTTGACAAAATGTTGTTATTTTTGTGCTATAATACAACAATATGATTATAATTTAATTTATATGAAGCTTACCTCAGTCTGTATGTCCGTGTGTACGTCTGTCCGTGTGTCCGGCGCGCTCCGGGTATTCTTCGAAATGTCTAGAGTGTACACACACACACACTGGGTTGGAGGGATTCCGCTGCCAGGTAGCTGTTGCTTTTAACCCGTTTATATAATTAACTACAGTATGTGTGCAAACAAGTGAAACGGTTTAAATGTCCCGAGTCCGGCCCTGTGCGAGCCCGCCGGGAGCCATTCCTCGACTTCACATCGTGCGCCCAACTTTCTTGACAATATTGTATATGCAGAGACAAGTGAACAGCGGCAGGACAACTCCTGCCCGGCTTCATACGTGAGGAGACGACATGGAGTGTGTGTGCAGGGCCGCCGGTGC
Source organism: Troides aeacus (assembly GCA_033220335.2). Classification (NCBI taxonomy): domain Eukaryota; kingdom Metazoa; phylum Arthropoda; class Insecta; order Lepidoptera; family Papilionidae; genus Troides; species Troides aeacus. Next base: position 8,557,115 of record CM067293.1, on the reverse strand, counting down.
CGCGCCAGCGCCAGCGCCAGCGCCCTCTAATTGGGGGTGACGTGCGCTGGTGAGGAGGCGACGGCGGGGAGCTGCTTCCGAGCGACCTTAGGTTTTTACAAAAATGCTCGCGTCGACATCGTTTCCGTTACATTGGACACGGCTTTGATCTGCCGCCGCCCGCCGCCCGCCGCCCGCCGCCGCACCCGTCCGAACGCTGGAACACTTTAGACTCGCTTTGCAACAATAAACATCACTCTGCTTCGAGTGTTGACCTATGGGAGATTAAAAGAGTGTAAGATTCAACGTATTTATTAACACAACGGTCAAAAGAGGGTTTGTGTTAATAAGCGTGCCGCGCGTGTCTCCGGATGCGCGCCCCGCGCCCCGCGCCCCGCGCCCCGCGACGCGCGCCCCCGTGCACGACAACAACAATCACCGCGAAGCTCAACCTTCATCACAATTATTTAAAGTATGTGTTCAGACAGACGCATGTGATATAAACAATTTTGTCTCGCCGAGTGCCTGTTTGCGAGCGCTGCGACCGAATAGATGCGATGCGCTAGCGTTATCAAAATATAATAAAACATATGATGCTTTATGTTGGTAACACTACTGTCATTAATCATAATCAGGCAACATTTCGAATGTGGCAACACTGAGCGTGTTCGCGGCGCACCGCCTGCGGTCATCCGGACAATACCGGTGGTAAACTGAGGACTGACTGGGTGGTAACGGTGGTAAACGGTGTACTGCAATGTACTGCAGTACATTGCAGCGTGAATTGTTTATTAGTCGCGAGTAACGACCTCACCGTGTATTATCTATCCAACTGCAGGATATTACCGTTTTAAAGACATCACATTTTTGTCTACCACAAACATCTCATAAATAATAAAATGCGGATGTGAAGGCTGCGCGCACAGCGCCGCACTGTGCACTCTGCACTCTGCACTCTGCACTGTGCACTCTGCACTCTGCACTCAGCACTCAGCACACGTAAATGAATGTTGGAATTAAATCCGCGGAGCTCAACGTCATTACTCTTGTTATTTTATTCGACGAAGAGACGAGACAAACAGAAGGTTCACTTGACGGTAAGTGTTACGCCTGCCCATAACAGCGTGCTGTTAGTTGGTGATAGTTACGATAGTATACACTGTACCACATTGCGCTCGTCACCTTGTGAGAAGATGTTGAGTGTCGATACCGCAGTAATTTCACTAGCTACAACGTACTTCAAACCGGACCACAGTAATGTTAGCAAACTATTGTCTGTCGGCCGCAATAGAAGCTGCTAAGGTAATTAGACGGTCTCCGGTCTCCGGTTTCCGGCCACAGCACCGCCACCAGTAGACTCTTCATTAAATTTAGCTTCACGCGGACAACGACCAGTTCGTTGTGAGTGGAGCGCGCGGCGGCCGCGGGTGCAGCCGGACGCGTGCACATTTTTATTATACTTGCAGACAAAAAAAGGCGCCACTTATTTTGTCCAAAGACAATATTTTTATAATTGTAAAGAAATATGCAATTTTGATATTTTTGGTGGAAAAGAGCAGAGCAGAGCAGGGGCTGCGCGCGCGCACGCACCGCGTTACTGCACACAAACGTGTAGCTCGTCGCGGAACAGGAAACGATGCAATTTCATTTATTGATTGCTATATTGCTTTATAGTTGCGGTGTCATCAGGTTACGTACACGAACGCACACGCACGCACACGCACACACGCGCACGCACACGCACACGTAGTTCAGAGGACAAACAAGTATATTAAATTTTAACGACGCGGCGTCCGAGCTGGTGACGCGGCGCCCGGCGGGAACCGAGGACTTTACAGCATGAAATCATGACTTCAAAACATATCCGGCTAACGGAATGACCTCCGTACGAGTGTAACATTAAATTATAATTATTGAATGCCTCCGGCAAAAAGTACAGAGTGCTGATGATTACAACTCAACCGATTTTTTTAATTATAGCTTGGAGCACTCTTAATAGAAAAAATACCGAGTCAATGTAGATTCTGCCGGTTGAGAGCTACACACACGCACACACACGCACACGCGCACACACGCACTGCACACGCACACATGCGCATAGTGAGGTCAAAGCTGACCTTCGTGGAGTGTTTTTACTTGATGTTATTATATATAATTATTATTGGTGTTTAGAGCCCTCTTATTGGTGAGCTCGCTGGCCTAATGGTTAGAGCGTGTGGCCTTCATTCCGTAGGTCGCGGGTTCTAATCTCGGCATGTACCGATGGCTTAAAATTTAAGTTATGTACATTTGTGAACTTAAGTTACAACAGCGAGATACAAACGGTGAAGGAAAACATCGCGAGGAAACCCGCACACTGATATCATCTTTGTGTGTGTGTGTGTGGTGGCCCCAATAAAGTGGCAACAAGCTCGCGCCCTGTTACGTGGGACCTAATCTGACCACGTCTGGCGAAATGTGGGTGTTTATTCACCTCTGCCTACCCCTACGAGGAAAAAGGCGTGACAATATAAAAAAAAAAAGTTCAGAGCTCTCCGACGCAGCTGTTGCAGTTTGAGACGACTGACTTCAACGCTGTCGGGAGTGTGATTCATTTAAACATCTGCTCATGCTCCTGTCACCACTGCCACCACCACCGCCACCGCCACCGCCACCGCCAGCACTATTAAAACCGCCTGTAAACCGGTACACGAGTCGTGAGCTTTACGTCTCCGATGGGGTTCAAACTTCTAACCCTCAAGCTACATTATACTACATTATAACTAATAACCCGAGAGCAGCTACTTAACAAGTATAGAAAACTTCAAAAGAATTGTCTCTCAACCCCTGCATCATTACAGATAACTCCCCCCAGCACGTTTACTATCTCCAATGCAGAGGAAGTAAGAAAATTTACAAGAGATTATTGATTTATCATTTAGCACTATTATTAGCGGACGTGTTCAGTTTATGTTGCAATAACACGTCTTGTCTCCCTCTTTACCTGTTGGCACCGCACTATGATTACCGCACATCACTAGCTGTCTGTCTGTAACGCCCCGTGTCCGCAGTGAATCTCCCGCGCAAACGCGCTAGCTACGCGACTCCTAATTACTTTTATATATTTTTTATTCCACAAACAGTCATTACATATCAAACATGTGTTAAATAAAGTTTATGGTGTTAAGCGGACAGGCAATGACCAACATTGCATAATACGTAGCATATAAACACATATATATATATATATATATATATATATGTATATATATATATATCATATGAAATGGCTGCAATGAAATAATGAGAGTAGTGTCGGCGCCCGCCGCCCGGCGGTGTGGCGCGCGGCGGGCGTGCGCACGCGTCGCCCGGCGGCTTAGCCGTTATAAATAAATATACGTGTTCATGTGCCCCCCTCTACTCCTCCTGCACCTGCTAATTGAGGATTATTCTCAAGTCCTTGCATACAATAACATATATTAAGGTCGAGCCATTTTATTAACATCGTTTGTCAGTATACTCTTGAAAATGAAACAATAAATTTCTCCTGAAGACAGGAGCGGTGGCCGCGGGCGCGGAGCCCGCGTGCGCGGAGCCCGCCCAATCCGTTACTTTGAAGTCAATCCGCACTAGAGGGCAGGGTCAAGCGCCTTATTGTAGGACAAGACATCAAATCGTATGCCTCGAAAAGAATTCGTTTGACATCAAAAGCTCTCAAGCACACAATTTATTTGCTTCCATTGAATCTGCTTTCCTGATTGAGGACGCGCCCGTCGCGCTCGTGACACCCGTACCGCTCGTACCTCCGCCAGCGTTCCCTGCTGATTATACCCGAATTAATGAGAAAGTATTTAACCCCATATCTTCTTGATTTCCGCTTCAATTTAAATCTGTGTCACCGTGTATCGCATAAAACTGATCGTACGGCCGACAGTTTAAATACAAATAAGGGACATTGCATTCGTGACGCACGGGCTGCCATGGAGACGTGCACAGGCGCGTGTTTAACTTATGAAGCTCGTCACTGTCGATCGATATAATATCATTGGCAGTCATAAACAAATTTCGGAGCCCGCAGTACACCCTAAAATGCTTACTCAGCTAAATCACCGCGTTAAACAGGGCCGCGCCCGTCGCGCCCGCCGCGCCCGCCAGCCGCCGGAACTGCGCCGTTCGGCCGCACCTCACTACGTCATGTCAAAAAAAAAAAGATTTATGCGGTACCGGTTCAGTGTTCGGTCACACTTTTGCTCGCTTCGGAGACTTTAGAAGCCCCCGTTTAATGAAGTGCGAGGCTTTTTTGATTGCGTCGAGTTACGTCTGCAAAGATAAAGATAAGTTGAGAAGAGATCATCAGTTTGTTGCGGGCCGTTGCTCGTGACTGTGACTGTGACTGTAACGCGGCGCGGCGCGGCGCGGCGCGGCGCGGCGCGGCGCGGGGCGCCTTTCAGTATTTGTTTGGATTCCGGGTTAATTTTGATGTGCTGGAGTTTAGATGAGAAAAAGTTTTTTTAGAGCAGCCTCGTTAGCATCCACACGTTTATCGTCAATCTGTTGCCAGGACATAGTTTCGTATTCCAGAAACGATATCACGGCGATCAGGCATACGTTTCCGCCGCATGCCGCTGCGTTGATCCGTCGAACATCCTGTAATACAGAAGTCAATTACAATATTTCTAATAAGGAGATTTTATTACATATTTATTCTTATATTCGTTCGTACGCAGTAAGTACTTCAACTAAACTCAGTTGATTTATTGCCGCGCCGCGTTATCTGACGCATGTATTGGACTGATAAGACAACCCCCGCAACCATCATAAATTAATGCAGCGAATGAAATAGTACCGCCGCCCCCCGGAAATGTTTCAAACCGTTCCTGGTTCAAGTTCCTCCGCGACACTACCAGACCAGACCAGACCGCCACTTAAACATAACCGTTTTCATTTAGTTCGAACATGAGTGTGTCTATTAATGACAGATGCGTTCGACGCCGGTCAACAAGTGCAGCGCGAACTTGTTTTGTTACATTTAATACATGAACTTTAACTGCGCCAAGTCCCACACCCCACGCACCCTTAAAAGCAACGTTTAAAAAGTGACATAAAGCAGCGACCCCGACTGAGCCCCACCACACCACCAGTGAAACGAAACCGGCTCTCAGGAGACTGACTGGTTAATTATAAAAGTTTAACGATTAAAAGCGATCGTACAAATGGCCGCGCGGCGCCGGCTTGATTCATTGTAAATCTTTTGTCGCGCTCCGCTGCACGGCAAGCTTTCTGCGGTGAAGGTATGTTGTACAGACGCGTACAATGGTGGTTATCAGCGGGGTGCCTCCCTCGGAAACTCGCTCGGGCAGAATTATACTTTCTGCTCTTCGGCTGTTCTGGTTTGTGTGTCTGAGCACCGGTGTCGGTGCTCAGACACACAAGTAGAAAACCCGTCAGTGCTGAGGCTGAAAGCTCTCGCTAATTAGATGCGCTACACGAGCTGGTTGCTAGTGCTGCTGGCTTTTTAACTTAATATTATATAACAAATGGTTTTACCACACGACAAAGTGGTGAGACGATCGGGAAGTGTACCTGGTGATGACCTATGAGCTTTGCGCCGTATTGTATGAAGATGTTATCATAACTGTTGCAAATTTTTCCTTAAGCTCTAAGAGACACACGAACGGAAGTAGTTCCGCGATGACGCTTCATTAAGTTGCCGCTCATTTCCTAATTTTTAATAATAAACGTAGGGAAAAAACCTACACACGGTGATATTACAATGACGTGTCATTTGTTAAAGCAACATTCGCGAGGGATGTAAAGCTGGATTCGCGTTCAGCTCTGCGCTGTAGCCGCGCCGCGCCGCGCCGCGCCGCGCCGCGCCGCGCCGCAGCAGCTCTAGCGCTGCACGCGCTGCACGCGCTGCTTAATTAACTACAAAATGTTGAGTCAAACAATGAGAACGAGATGATCTTAAAACGTTTGATCCTTTCTAGCGGATGATGCAACCAGTGAATTGAGTGACACCGGTGTACAGAATTTACTAAGGTCAAAGAGTAAAAACAAAAAAAAGTCTCTTTGATGTTATAAAATGTTTAGCTCACGGCGGACGGATGCGGCGCTGGGAATGTTTCATTATCGCTGTCGTTTCTTTTGTTGTTGGCGTTTCAAAAGAAGCTGAAAGTTTACCCATCGCGCTGTAAAAATAAGAACTCGCGCCCACAAAGGGTTGCGGTGCGGGGCGGTCGTACACCAGCCCCAACAGTGCACTGCGTCACCATTTGACTCGTTGATTCTGCTCAGGGTAGAGCTGAATGAGGACAAATATGGATTATTTCAATACAAGCAACAACAATCCGAACATTACGAGTTGAACTGCTCTCTTACTTGTGAAGCTACGGAGCTGATAACGAATAGAACCTCCTCACGATGTGATGAAGGCAAACGCGACGACCGCAGCGTCGTTAATGTCAGCGAAGTAAAGCCTTAGTATGATTTCAACACACGTGTTTGTAGTGCCCCCCCCCCCCACACATACACACTCGGGCCGGCCGAGGCTGACTTCACATTTTATGTGATCGTGGAGGAGGTAACGCGGCGACTACTGCTAACATCTCAGTTTTGTATTAAGTGAGACGTTCACCTGATGGTAAGTGATTTGCCCGTTTGTACCCGAGGAGCTAGTTAGGATAGTATACACTGCACCACACTATGCTCGTCGTCTTGAAACACAAGATGTTAAGTCACGATGCCTCAGTAATTTCGCTAGCTATAGTGCTTTTCAAACTGGAACTCAGTTATGTCCGCACAGTACTGTGTATCGGCTGCAGTGGCGCCTACCTAGACGGTCTCCGGCAGCAGAGACCTACCACCGATAGGTGGTAGGGCAGGGCTGCTGCTTGTCATGCCCGCAGGCGTGTCACTGACAAGCAGTTGTACAATCTCGTCCTCTTGAAATGTTGCAAAAAAAAATAGGTTTACCAGTGCGCGTGCGCAGCTGGCCGCGACTGATGCGCGTCGCCTGCTTACACGTGGTGCGGTGCGGGCAGGCTGCAGCGGCTTGCTGCTTGCTGCTTGCTGCCAGCGCTTTCGCGTTATTGTAGAATTAGTGCAATGAGTCGCTGAAATTCATATATGATTTGTGAGAGAGTGGGTGCGTGCGCTCCCGGCGGCTAGAGCCGGGGGGCGCGGCGCGAGTGCAGTTTGAATGGTTTACCGCGGCCGGACTCGCGCTCGCTCTCAGCTGAAATGTTCATGATTTAATAAATTTCAGTTTTATACACGCGGCGGTACTAATGCAGTGCGCGTGCGCGTGCGCGTGCGCGTGCGCGTTGCATTATCCAACTATATTGTTAAAAGGTCAAACGTAAATAAGCACTCAATTTGAAGTACTTTAAAATTAACCAATTACGCGGTGCTGTATAATAAACAACAATTAGTCACAATATATGTAACGCGGGTGCGTGTTGCTACACAACATTATTATAAAACGTAACGGCGATCTCCTCCGGCGCGCGCCGGCGCAGCTCTAGCGTGCGGCACGCGCTGATTGATTTTAACAGTGTGCACCCCGCCTCGCCTTATGATGCGTATCTTTGCCAAGTTTCTCACTTCAATATTCGTGAAATGAATTTAATATGACTTACGATATTTTCTTTTGTTCCACGGAGCCGGATAACTGTCGGAGATCAGTCGATGGGCCACTTCTAGACCGGTCCGAGTGCCGCAGGCGCGCCCGGCCCTTTTCTAGGTCGTTTTGAAGACATTACGATGTGATAAACACATCTCTATAACACTACGGAAGCGCTAGAAATTCTTCTAAACGAAATATTTACCTTCCACATTACCGGAAGGTATCAAGTTATCGAATTACTTTGTGTTTTTGTTCCGAGCGAACTCCGGCGCGGAGGTCGAAGCCTCTCAACATTATCATAAGCCAATACCTTGAATGTTCCGAGGGCGGGCTCGGAGGCATTAGGACCTTTGTATACGCGTTACACGAAACAGAGGGAAATGTCGATTTTTTATTTTGTTTTAATTTGTTAACCGCAGGCTAAAAAAAAATATTGTAGCAGTTTACTTCTGTACAATGTTGCCACAGTACGACTTCCTGCCGCCGAGCTTTTGTGTGCACGTGTTCGTAGAGCGATGTAGATAGTGAAATTACTGCGGTAATACAAGTACCGAGTGTAGTCTTACAAGTAAACGAATTTGAATAGAGGAATGTGGTGTTATGTAAACACCCTCACCCGCACTTTATTATTAGGGGAAGGCGCGTTAATTGCCACAGGGGAAAATTCCACTTCGCATCGTTGCTTCGTTGGATGGAAAATTAAATAGAAAATGAGGTAATGACGCAGATTCGCATATTTTTGTCGGACGACCTAAACTGAAGTAGAACTGATTGCCTCGTTTCTTCTATCCGGTACGGTGGGCCTAGGTCTTGACCGGACCTGGCTGCCGCGCGCCACGTTTCGATATGCGCGATAAGGCCGCGAGTGCCCATCGAGATATCGGTTTAATTTGGCCGCGGCGGGCCGGGCCGGACCCACCCAAACCCAACCCGCGCCGGCCCCACTTAACAATTTAATATAAAAACTCCAAATCCAGTCCCACGTGGTTACGATTCATAGCAACCTTTTGATGTTTTGTCACCGATCCTGTTAATTTCGTTTCCGTCTGTCTGCTCGTTACGCGGCGTTATTGCGTCTGATTAACTGCTTTATTCAACTTTCTGATCACAATCACAATCACAATCACAACTACAACTAACCGGTGAAGTAACCGCCGCCGCTGTGGCGACCCCGCCACCGCTGAGCAAGTTCATGAAACTAACTGTATGTATACTGCTTGGAGATCGCCGTCGGCAGTGTAATTACCGAGGTAACGAGACTGTTTGTTTTAATAGAACAGCTCAATGCGCAATGTGCACTGGTCGCACTCCCCGCCGGCCGGCTGCTCTCGTCAGACCTTACGTTGTCGTGTACACAACGTTACCTTACAAGTCTAAGCAGCAGGTTGTGTTGGTGTTTCACTATATAAGTTAAAATGTACTTACTGTCAACTGAATCCGCTACTCGTTTCATCATTTTAAGTGATAAGCCGTGACTTTAGGAAAATATCGTCGCCAATTGAACCAGTACATTGTTTATCCTGCAGATTTATTGGTGGTCTGTACAAACAAATTTCGAATAAACATTACAGCATCCGGAGCGAGGTGCGCTATCGCTAAACCGCCTTCGTAATAACCAAACTTTCACAAGCTACGAGTGAGGGAGTTGGAGCGGCGGTTAGTGTCGTTAGATTGGCGAAAATATCTCCGACCTGAATTTATGATTAGCCCTATGGACGTCGAGCGCGCCGCTCGGCCCCAGTCCGGCCCCAGTCCGGCCCCAGTCCGACCCCAGTCGAGCCCGACCGGGGCTCACCCGGGGCCCAGCCGTCTCACGAGACGGAGACGTCGCGACGTAAAACGGCTAAACGGCTTACTCACCAACTTGTAAACTAAGCAGTCGTGCTGACTTCGCCTACGATATAGTAGAAAAACTTTATTTTGTCGTAGAAGTTATACAACTATACTATAAATATTACTTCAGCTTATCATTTACATAACACATTGCGTAAACGTTTTAATCGACCTCGGATGAAGTTCGGATCGCACGCCTCCGCCCGGCGGTGCGCCGCGTGCGGCCGGCGCGCGCAAACCTGCCGCCCGAGCACGAGCACAAACACAAACATAAACACAGGCGCTGCGGCAGACGAAATGACTGAATGACTGAATGACTGACCTCAACCGACAGCAGATTTTATTAGACGCGCCGGGGCTGGGTAAACATCTTCACCAGCACATTATTGTCCTAAAGCAGTTTATAAGTTAACCGGCAGCTGTACGTCCCACGCAGTGCTGAGTAAAACTGGTTTTGGTCCTGCTCTCTCACTATTATGACGAACAAGATCAAGACCAAAATCAAGTCGCACTTATTATGCAAGACGAAGACTCAAAGTGCAAGACTAAACGAAAAAACAACAATTAATATATTATAAGAGTGAATATGCAAGACCAAAACCAATGTCAAGTTGGACCGAGTTTTGGTCTTGGTCAAGTTTTGCTCACCACTGGTGCCGCGCGCATCCTCGTCGCGAGGACAATCCCGCCGTACAATCACGACGACGAGACTACGGTGCCTGGTACCAGGTACCTGGTACCTGGTACCCCGGCGTGCGGCGGCGCCGGGGCTCCGGGTACGCCTGTCGGGAATTTATCGCGAGCTAATTTTTTTTAACAAACCTATTCAACGTAATGAAAGACGCTCTAATGAGCAGAGACGAGGCTGCGCCGGAACAACGATGCAGACATCCGGCCCCGCGCCAGCGCACGGGATATCTTACTCGTGCATTGTGCGCCGTGCTGGGCTCGTGCTGTCCTCGCGGGGAGGAAGGAAGGAAGGAAGGGGAGCGCAAGGGTGGGAGTTTATTGTTACGTCGCCTTTACAAATTCTTTCAATGAACGGGACGAGATAAAGCAGTCGAGTAGTCCGGTGCCGAGGACGCGCCCGCCGCCGAGCTCGCAGGGGCCATGTTACCGCACCTAATCCCAAGTTGCGGCTAAGTTAGAACGGAGTAAGTTAATTGGAGGTCGATAGAAAATAATTGTTTTTTAAAGTAGATAGGTGCGGTCGTGCTTAACTGTAATAACTTAATGTTAACTTATGAAAAAGGTTTTATTTGTTACATTTTACGTTTATTGTTTTTTTACCTGTTAGACAAATGTCCGCAATAAAATTTCGAAATCAAACCCTAATTAATTTCCTGCGTCCGCGTTGTGCGTGTGTGTGTGCGTGCGCGTGTGCGTGTGCACGTGTGTGTGTGCGTGTGTGTGCGCGTGTGCGTGTGCACGTGTGTGTGTGTGAGACATAATAAATGAACATATGATTTTTACACCGGACGAGGGGTTGCGAATTGTGATGAATAATTCGACAGCCCCATCGGAGCCTTTGTTATGGAAATACGTTCAGATTGAAAGTGCGAACGTTAATTTGATTTGTTCACATTATTTTCTGGTATTCAAATTAATCAATTATTGAGATATAAGGATTTTGTTTTTATGTGAAACTTGTACAAAATGTTCAAGTAAAACTAATATCAGGTATATTTAATTGAGAATGCGGACGTGGCGACATTGACCGCTCTCAACAATTACCATCCCCTGCTGGCGAGCCCCGCGGCGCTCCGCCCCGCCGCCGGGCGGCAGCGTGGAGATGTTGTTGTTTATGAGCGATACAGGTGAAGTGTCAGGGCGACAAGCACGCTGTGCCGTTGTGTAAACATTGTACCGATTACTTTCAGGAAAACGAAAGCGAACGTTGCCTCGTAGTTTAATCGAGCAGTCACCGGTCAGATCTTCAGGCCGTGGATCCGGGTCCACGAGCCCAGTGTCAGATGAGCTGTAAGAGCCGCTGTGGCTTCCAGCCCGATCAAAAAACAAGAATATAGCCGGTCAGATTGAACTGCCAGGAGCGGCGGGGCTCGTGGCAATAACGCGGCGCAGCAATAATGCGAGCGCGCCCCAAACATTGTGCCAGCGGGCTAATTACGCGCCGTGTTTGCTCCGCCCGCCCCCTATCCTCTCCTCTCTCTCCCCACGACCCCGACACCACCACCACAACCGAATAATAACGTTGGCCATCCGATATACACATCCATCTACACCACACCTAGCCGTCGCGCGGTGCAGCACCGGCAGGCACCGGCGCACCGGCGCACCGGCGCACCGGCGCACCGGACGCCGCTCGCGGCGCGCTGCGGCTTCACTTCGGAATCCATTCCTCGCAGCTTCCGCAATCCTAACATCTAAATATGTTAACGAAAATAATGTACTAGTTTAACGCTCAATGTAACATAAACATATATTTTAGCAGTTTTTTTAAAGATCTTAAGTTGACAGCCTAACTGATTATTTGACCAATGCGGCACATTGTGGCGGTGACCCTGCCTCATGGAGCTTTGTATTCTAAGTTTAAGATAAGTTCGTGGATCGGAAGTGTACATAACATAAGTTTTAAAAAAATAGTTTGTTTTTGTATGCTCGCACTTAATATTTATAATTATATTAAATGTTATACCATACTCAGTCAATGAATAACTCAGTCAGCTGATGATGATGATCAACAATAGTAACCTCTACGAAAGTGAAAATTAAAGATCCGTGTACGTAAGTATATTGATTCTTAAACATTACATTTATTGTTTTTAAACAAAGATCGGTTTCGATGTGTTTATCTAGTTGAAAGTTTCTATAGGATCGGTCAAGCCGAGGCCCGCAGAGGTTACCGGCGGAAATGCAGACCGATGTAAAAATTGTTGCTCCTGTGAGCATTATGAAAAAAATCATATGAATAGAGCAAGTTGCTGGTTTGCAACAAACAGACAGCACTTTACCAATATTTGTGCAGCGGATGGAGCAAGATTTTTTTTATACCGCGAAGCGATGACCGGAGCCGGACGTTCACCTGACAGCGAGTGATACACGCCCGCCTATAACAACGTGGCGTTAGTTAGAATGTTATATACCAGCACCACATTGCGCTCGTCGCCTATACACGTAACATTTTAAGTCCCGTTACTAAGTAATTTCAATTGTTACAACGCCCTTCAAACCGGTACAAAGTAATGTTTGCACAGTAATGATTGGCGACAGTTGGCTAGGCGCCGCCGCGAAGCTGTGCGGTCGGTGCGCACGCGCACGCGCACGCACACGCGCACGCGCACGCGCACGCGCACGCGCACGCGCACTCGCACGCGGCCCGCCGCAGTTAAGAGCACGTTTAGTGCTAGACGTGATTCCATAATTACTCTGTCGTTAAAACATCAATATCTCTATATTTAACCACCGCACCGGCAAGGGGAGTTTAATAAGTGTTTGCGAATCTCTCCGGCGGCCACCTTCCAAGTGTAAATCTGTCGGATGTAACCGAGGCGCTGCTCTCCGGATGAGGGCGACAGTTGCATTGCTCTCGGGGACGCTCCGTCGTATATCTTGCTATTATCAGTTTGCATAACGTTGAAGTCAAGCGTTAGTTGATTGTATGTACAACAACAACAACAACAACAACAACCTGTTTAAATAGATAGAGATCAAAGTGATGTTACATAGAGGTACTTGCGAGTAGAGATGAGATAGAGATAAATTGAATTCCTCGCATTAGGTTTATGTATTATATATGTAACGCGAGGCTGCAATCGATCAAGCCGGATGATTGCGAACTTATTGCCCGCTGCAGTCCCGCTGCGCCCTCGTTACACCCCCGCTGCACTCACCTCTAGTTCAACAATGTTTCAATCTGTTCGATGCACTGCGGACCGGAAAAAGACAATTCACGGTTCGAATGCGCTATCACCGATTTCCGCATCCGAGTACGGGCGCTATGGCGGAGCGCAGAGGGCACACTTTCCAGCAGCGCTCCGGTGGAAAGAGTCAAATGAATGATTACCGGTCACTCCGTCCGTTTGTAACTCAATCAAAATCCACTACGATTGATGTTCCTGAAGGGGTTCACGCCCTAAGTGAGTTTTGAATATCAAAGGGACTTTTAAACTGATAGATAAAATTTTAATTATGAACAGACAGGCAAGGTCACCTCCTCCCTTCTCTCTCTGCGGCTGGGGGTTTAGTTTGCTGTTTGAAATGAAGACGGGGCTAGTCAGCTGTGGTCTAAAGGCTACGGGCAGCAGTAATTGTGCTGGTTATGAAGATTAATTCAGCTGTAAACGATGAGGCAGATCACATGTGGTACTGGAGCATATTAAAACAAATTGGCTGAACAAATAACAATAGACAGTAACGATGCAACCAAACGGCAGCCGCTATTGAAGCCGGGTGTTCATCCGGGTGTACATCCGGGTGAGCTGGTGGATATTGAAAATGTTAAATATTAATTTCGCTTGCGAATAAATTTTGCGAAAAATGCATTAATTTGCTGTCAGTTTGGAAACAATGTCCGGATGAACAGGAAACATGTTGTTATCTTGATTAACAGCAAGCGCGGCGCAAGCGACGGGCGGAACGAGTTTTATTTAATATAGTTTAGCAGTCACTACAGAGATTTTGAGAACCAGAACATAGTAAAGTTTGCTTACTGGTATGGAAGTATGGTAAGAAGCGGCGCGGCGGCGCGGCGGCGCAGGCGCAGCGCGCGCCGCTCATCGGAATGTTTAACGCGTTCGCGGACGGACGGCGCGCTTATTGCACTTTAAAATATTCCGAGCGAGTCGCGATGGTGATGATGATGCACCATTAAGGAAGAGGAATGTTGTGTCCACTGGTTTTAACGCATCGTAAACCGCATGCATCAGTCACCAGCTAACCGCGTACTGCGAAGCAACAGAGACATTACGAGATATACAAACGCAGAGACGTAGACACAGCCCTCACGAGAACCGCCCGAGCCTCCTGTCTATTTCCTTCCTAATACTTCACAAAATAAAACGTGAATGTTTAAAAAAATAAAATTTTATTTCTGTAAGACATTTCATAATGAATATATTGAAGTGTATTCGAACCCGCCACCGCCGCCGCGCCTGCTACCGCCGCGCCTGCTGCCGCCGCGCCTGCTACCGCCGCGCCTGCTACCGCCGCGCGTGCTGCCGCCGCGCCTGTGCAGCCCGCACGGGACCGCGCTGGGCTAGGAGTGTACCCTCCGCGCGAATTAATTCAGGAATACCCGCAGCTACTCTCCAAGTTTTAATGGAATTTGAGCATAATCTGATTATGTTCCGCTTTAATTCGGCTCAAGTTCGTTCAGTGCAGTCGCAAATTCGATAAGGTTGCATTGAAAGCCCGATGATATAACCCACAGCTTGTGCATCTAAGTATTTAATAAATAGCTTAACCGTGCCCGACATGCAACGTGCAACGTGCAACGTGCAGCTGGGGGTGATCGCGGCTCCCCGACGTCATCGAGTGTGCTACGGAATAAAAACGTAACGACTTTTGGCATTACACAAATAATAGCTTTACGTACGTGCACTAGAACTTTTGAACCATAATTATATCCGTGTCCATCAGTTTGTTTCCAGTAATTTCGGACACGTTCAGGCAAGTTGTAAGTAGCTCCCGCCGGCAGACAGCCCACGTCACAGGGCTCAACTTAGACATACTGAAATATACACGAGTCTGTAGAATAGATTGAGATCGCTAATCTTCACGGCCGTTATTGTGGACGTTGTGCTCGTAACTATTGCCTCCTGTCAGTGTGTCTGTGTGTGCGTGTGTGTGCGTGTGTATGTGCGCGTGCGCGTGTGCGTGTGTTTCGCACAAACTAAACGTTTGTATCACTATCTTTCAGTTGTAATTAGTATACAAAAATATGTTTAAATATATCTTGTCGCTCAGCCGCACCGTCCCCGTCAAATGTTATTATAATGAAAAGTTGTTCGCGCGATGGCCGCGCGAGTGCTCTCAGCCTGTTCAGGACATCTCCTTCCCCGTTCCCCGTTCCCGCGGGCACCTGTGGCCCTGCGCTTCGTATCTTTATTTCTTTTTACAATTATTATTTTTTTCCTCATTCTGACCTTCCATTCTCTTCTTCTATAGCAATCTAATTTTACATTCCTTTTTTCTCATCGATGCTCCATCCTAATTCCTTCTTTCGTCCTTCCCTTAAATGAGTTGAAGCACACACTATTTATTTATTTTTCTACACCCTGTACAATATATCTCTTTTTTGTGTTTAAGGGATATGGTTAGAGAAATTTATTAATATATAATACGTTGGAGAAAAAGAAATCCATTATCTTTATATGAACTTCAGGACTTTATTTAACATGCTTCGGATTGTCCGATTTGGGTAAAATATGCACCGTTTTGTTCTATGATTTGTTGCCATTTTAAAGGTAACTTCATAATGCCTCTCTCGTAGAAGTCCTGGTCTCTATTTGCAAAAAACTCTAGTAGCCGATTTTCACAATCTTCTCTAGATGCCATTTTTTTATCACTAAAGAAATTTTGTAATGCAAGAAAAAGATGGTAATCGCTTGGTGCCAAGTCCGGACTGTATGGCGGATGCATTAAAACTTCCCAACCAAGCTCCCGAAGTTTCTGGCGAGTCACTGTAGACGTGTGTGGCCTAGCGTTGTCGTGGTGGAACACGACACCTCTCCTGTTGGCCAATTCTGGCCGTTTCTGGTCAATTGCTATCTTCAAACGGTCCAGTTGTTGACAGTAGAAATCAGAATTTAGTGCTTGGCCATATGGAAACAACTCATAATAAATAATCCCCTTCCAGTCCCACCAAATGCACAGCAGAACCTTCCTGGCCGTTAGTCCTGGTTTGGCCACCGTTTGAGGTGCTTCACCGCTCTTTGACCATGATCGTTTTCGCACAGGGTTGTCGTATGTGATCCATTTCTCATCTCCAGTCACCATCCGTTTAAGAAATGGGTCTATCTCATTCCGTTTGGCCAAGGCTTCGCAGATGGAAATTCGATCCATCATGTTTTTTTCTGTTAATTGGTGTGGCACCCAAACATCGAGCTTCTTTTTGAATCCAATTTTGTGTAAATGGTTTAAAACTGTTTTGTGGTCCATTTTTAGCTCCTGGGCGATGTTACGACTGCTAACATGCCGGTCAACTTCGATCATTTCTCCGATTTTATCGACATTTTCGGCGACCGGCCTACCTGTGCGAGGTGCATCTTTAACATCAAAAATTCCTGAACGGAATCTACGAAACCAAAATTGCACATAATTGGCTGTTACATAAATTATCGGGTCCATAAACACCATTCACAATTTTAGCCGCCTGGCTTGCATTTTCACCTTTGTCAAAGAAAAACTGTAAAATGTACCGAATTTTCTCTTTGTTGACTTCCATTTTTAACACCCTGTAACTCACAATTGAAGGCACCAAACAAAAAACAGCAAAAGAATTTTTTTACTGCGAAATGTCACCTTTCCAACGAGCATAAATCTGAAACTGTTTGATCGATACTTTACGAGAAATTTATCACTACAGCCATCTACCGAAAAAATAATGGATTTCTTTTTCCCCAACCTAATATTTGAAGTGAGTAATGGACGATATGTTACCCAGTAGTTAAAATTGATGTATCACCTCTAGGGGATCAATATCTAACTTATACTAATAAAAACAAAACTAAAACAATCCCTATGTTCTGGATAACCTGGCTTCGGAAGTGCTCCGGCCCCACCCCACCCCGGCCCGCCCTGCGTACTGGGTTTATAAAATAAATGGGGGATACCGTTACGATTCATCAATTTAAAGTTCACGGAACCCATTAGAGCAACAGAGAAATTATTTTAAACTCTTGTAAGCGGGCCGGGAGCGCGCCGGGAGCGCGCCGGGCGCGGCTCCGTCGGGAGCGGCGGAGCGGAGTGGAGGTGGAAGCGGAACGAGGCATTACCTTGATCCGGCGAAGTAGCATCTAGAATATTCTTAGAAATTCCCAACAAACGGTTCTACCTCAGTATAAAGTAACGTAATTAGGAGTAACGAGGAACACGTTCAATTGCAGGTGCAATATCATACACAGAGAACAGTAACGTTTGAACAGTCAATGCACACGCGAATAACAACCGTATTTGTGTGCATCCCAGCATCCAGCTCTAGGTTTATTCAAATTGTTAAATTAAGGTTGCGCACGTTTGCTGTTGACTGTACAAGTGAGCCTCCGACACAGCGGAACACTACCATCCAATTATTTCTGACAGTTTCGTACAAGGCGATTAAAAGAATATGTCGAAGGATGCACTGCAATATATCACTTAAAGTGTGAGATTTTGGTAGAAGCCAGCAATTGTTCCCGAAACTGGTGGTTTCTCTAATGGTATATGGTAAGAAATAATATGGTAAGACAATGTCCTCGAGTGGCACCCACGTACCGGTACACGTAGTTTTGGGAGGCCTTCCACAATGCGGACCGACGATCTGGCGAGGATCGCGGGAATCCACTGGATACTAATAACGCGACACCGATCGACGTGGAGATTTTTGGACGAGTCCTATGTCCAGCTGTGGATATTTATCGGCGGATGATGATGATGAAGACATGTTGTGCTGAACCCATACGATGCCAAAAGTGAGCAAGATGACGTTTCATATTCCTCGCACTAATTAAAATCAGAAAATCTGAATCCACAATCTGAACTATCGCATGCCTATAGAGAACATTCAGGATGGTGGAAAGCTGTCAAGCCGATGTGAACCGTCTACGCTGAAGCGTAAGGTAGAGAAACGTGTGAGCGGGCTGAAGTCTAAACGAACGAACGACATTGAAGTCGCGGCCGGCGGTGCGCGGGCGCAGGCCCAGGTCGCGCGGCGCGGACCTTGTGCCGTTGACAATAAGCGCTATTGTCGCGCGGCGGTGGCGCGGCGGCGCGGCGGCGCGGCGGTGGCGCGCTTATCGGAACCGTTGCGGATTGCTTATCGGCGCGCAGCATCTGAACGCGTCCGCGGCGGGGCTGCGCGCGCACACCGGCACCACCGGTACCATCGGCACCACCGGCACCATCGGCACCACCGGCAACACCTTATTGTTTGCTCGTACTCGTGCAGAGCGCTTCCGACTGCTCCACTACGACCTACCGGCTGAGCGTCGCCGTAGCTGCGGTTCCGTTGGCTTCAGACGCAACCAGCGCCCGCTGCAACAGTGTACAGACAACGTTCGCAATATGCGCGCACTTGTGTAATATTAAAGTTTAATAGATCATAAAATGAAATCAGGACAGCGTCGTAGTGCCGGCAGTTAAAAGGGTTTCGGCTCCCTCGGCGTTAAGGATTAATGCCCGAAAGGAAATCAAATAGAGGATTACTCGCCCTAAAAGGCCGGTTATCAATCTACTAATCTCTGCTGTAAGTGGGCGAGGTGAGCAGTGAGCAGTGAGCAGGTGCAGGCTGCTCGCGTGCGATGTGTACATCAGGCACCTCCCGTTACCGCTGCGCCCGCTGCGCGCAGCCTGTGCCACGTATCCAGGCTGCACCGGGGACCGAAGCAACTGGTCCCAAATGTATTTAGATATTACAATTATCCAATACCTGCTAACTAAAATAAAATCCAATAAAAGTAAGATTCACAAAAAAGAGCGCACAATAGATGAACAAACATTTGTGTTTATTAAGTGCACTATCGTGTCTGTTTCCAACTTTACAAGAGCGGTTCAGCCGAACTTTACAAGAGCGGTTCAGCCACCTGGGAGCCGGCGCCGCGCCGCCGAGCTCGAGCTCGCGGTAAACTTTTGATATAAAAATTTTTCGCCGGCGCCGCAACATATACACACCAGCGCGTACAGCTTCAGCAACGAGCTTAGCTAATATATTATACATAAGCGTAACTTATTGTTTCTTTGTTAAACTTAACTTGTATGATATAAATCAGATTCACCTCATTCAAAATGTATACAGAAGATGTGCGGAGTGCGGAGTGAGGAGTGCGCACTGAGGAGCGAGGAGTGCGCAAAACTAATTCGCCGTTGATGAATATTGACATGTCGCTGGAGCGGGACGCACTCCCCGTGAGCAATTCAATTCTTCAACACAAATAATTTCGCAGCCGTCAATAACCCGGTGCCCATTACCCAGTCAATAATTCCTTGTCCGGACTCCATTACGAGGGAGCAGTTCTTGAGTCGGGGAAACTTTTATTTATTGAATAATGTGTGTTTGTGTTGTTCTACTTCTGTCGATGGTTTTCCTTAAACGTTGCGAACGAATGAATGTTATTTCAGCATCTAGACCTCCCTCCCACGCACTAACGTGGGATATTCTGTACTTACTTACTGTACTCAAGCATTTTATAAAAAAATTCCACCACATGTAATGTTTTAGCGACTCAAATCCTGGACAGGACATCGAATTGTGTTGAAATGTGTTGTATTGAAGAATTGTAATAAAACCTGACTAATGTACTTTAACTACAACTTATTAGAATCGCTTAACCATTACATATTTACTGTTACACTTTACAGATTGTTTCATTCGCATGAATTTTAAACGCGATAAAAATAAACGTACGGGTTGAGATGGTGATGATGCATCGTTCTAACGCCTCGCGCTGTGCGCCGCCGGTGAGTGTCGCTCTGCGAGGTAAACGATTGCTCCGGAAGATATGGTTCGAGATTTAATTTAACACACACACACACGCGCACGAACACGCACACGTCCACAATTACCGACACGAAGAGAGAGTGCGGCGTTAAGTCGCGCCGGCGTTCAATCTGCTCACCCGGAGCGGGCCCCGCGCGCGGCGCACGCGCACCTACACACACGCGCACTGCACACATGCACACACGCATGAACACATCTACACTCGCATACACGCATGTACTCAACATGCACGCATCTACACACACACACGCACGCCGGCATGCGGCCGACGTACTTGTCACAAGGCGACAGGACGATTAGCAATGTTGGCAGCGCGTCACGGGACCGATGCGCTGTGGAGATCAGAACTCACCGATATTCATTTATTTAAATGCACATCCAGCTGCTGTAACACAAGTTAACAGCTAAAGTACAATTAGGTGACAATAATCTCACTGTTAATGCATAACATTTCAAGGGTATCACTACGAGCGTTGAGAAATGTGCATTAGCATTAGCGCAAGTAGATGTTGGCATGCTTTGCATTACTTATGGATTCTACCACCGACAGAACTCCAACGAATTGTCAACATCGATGTCTGCCGCTGTATCATCCGATCCCACGATGTATGGAGGACGGGAGAGGATCGCACGGATCTGAACATGTAAACCTGCGTTTATCACTTTAAATAGTTGGGTACGCCAGAAGATCTAGTTCTTAGCTAAACTCATTCAATTGCAGGCAGCCACGCTGTGCTGACAGCCACTACATCCGGTTAAGGAGATTCTTAGCAGAGTATGAGACATCGCCTGCCTCCTCTTAATCATATGCGTGTAGTTTCAGTCACCTTTGTATTGTTGGCTGAAGGATATTAATTCTACTTTGTATGCGTTATCTATTTCCAAATGTAGAGGGAGATCTATTGAGTCGTTTTTATAAATCCGCTTGTCCAGTGCAGACTGCAACAAAGCTGCGGGGGTGCAACAGGAGCCATTCTCCTACGGACTGAAACCTTCACAGTCCACCCCACTTACACGCGCACGCGCACGCGCACGCGCCGCCCACCGTGCGGCACGGGTACGGCACAGATAACCGGCACTGCTATTTGCTTAAAGCGGCTGATAATTCCCCCACATTTCCGAACCAATATTGCCGAACTGTGCAACATTTGACTTTGATTGAATGCGCTCGCACCTAACCTCGAGTGTTGCCGCTGAACGTAGTGATGCGGTGCAAAGCTCACTTACCTGTCTCGCGCACGCAGTCCGCGCGCGCGGCGGCGGTGCACCGTACATTGGTTTCATTTAAACAACAGACTATAATTTAATTCAACTTTAAATTTGATATACTTACGATTGCATAGTTTTCATACATACATATGTATATATCACGCCTCCCTTCCCCGTGGGGCAGGCAGAGACCAGCTATCTCCACTTGCTAAGATCCTGACACACCTCTCTCGCTTCGTCCACTTCCATGAGCGTCCTCATGCGTGCTCGTCGGTTGCGAGTGTTCCTGACGTCATGGTATTCAATGATACATTATTGTTATAACACTTTCAATAGCTTATTATTACATCTCAGCCATTGCAGAGAAATGTTGTTCCGTTGAGGTCCATGAGGATTAGCGTAAGTAATGGAATTGACCTCGTCCCCCGCTAGTAGGTTGCTGGCGGTCGAGACAACTCCGTTGCTATGTTTTGCAAGACTGTGCACCCCGTAATACTAAACTATGTGCCTCACAGCGAATACAATGCGGCTCCAGCATCTGAACTCTGGTCCCGTTCACCTCGCAGAGCTCCTACAGGACAGTTCGGATGGAATGTGCTGGAGTGTACAGTTGCACGAGTGTTACGAAGTGAGCACAGTGACCGAGTGAGTGAGCATGAGTTCGGTTGGTGGTGCAAGAGAATAGTTAATCGCGAGTTATTGCCGTGAGCGGGTCGCGTACACCCCCACTTACTAGTATTAACTAATTACCAACTGATTATGGAATATTCCGGTGGCGAGGTGGTGCGGTGCCATGTCGGCGCGGCATATACCTGACGACTGGTGCCGGGTACGTCGCAATCGGTGAATAGATCCTGGATTCATTAAAGTTATAGTTTAATGTAGTGCACGTATATTATAGTGCTCACGAGTTAACTTGTTGCATACAACCAGGCTTCGGAATAAAGAGACCTCATAAAAATAGTGAAATGTAGTTTTCGACGAGCCTACAATCTAGGTATATAATATAAAAGTGCTTACTTTAGCAGAGACACGGTTCTCTTCTACTGCACGCACGAGGTCACAGCACGAGCGAGATGCTCGCCTGATGGTGACACTCGCGCGCACTGCGCACTGCGCACTGCGAACTGGCGCTAGTTGAAATGGATATTGACTGAAGGTAGATCCGTTGCCGGATACTGTCTGGGTAGACACCACCGCACTCTCACTTTCTGCCGCCAAACAGTACTGTGCAAATATTGCTGTGTTCAGGTTTGAGTGACGCTGTAACTAATGTAATTACCGAGGTAACGAAACTCAACATCTTGTCTCAAGCGATGAGCGGTATATGGTGCAGTATATAACATCTTAGTTTGCGCCACTTTGTTATGAGCGAGTGCATCACTTATCATCAGGTGAACGTTTGGGTCGTTTCGTTGCGTAATTTTATAAAAGAATATATATATATATATACTGCAACATACTGTTCTCTTCCTGAAACATGACACGTTTATGATGTGATGGTAACGACCACGGTAATCTCACTAGTTGCAGCGTTCTGCAACGTAGGCGAGTAAAAATTACAGTGGTGTCCGCAAACAGACAAACTGAGTACTCTGTATACAATACGGTGAAGAGATTTCCGATATTCAACTCGTGCAACGCGTTGCTGTGTAAACGTCCTAACCAGCACCTCACCGTCACGAGCACTCGTATAGCTTATATAGTCAAGTGCAAGCACAGCTCGCACTATATCCACCGGTATCATTTCATTGGCAGCTAATTATGTTTAATACAAACATTAGTTAACTTTACGTCAGTGTTAACTATATTTATTTCTGATATATTTAAAATATATTACCGCGTGTACTCGCCGGTACTGGTGCCGGTGCCGGAGCTGGTGCCGGTGTTGGTGCCGGTGTTGGTGTGGGTGTGGGTGTGGGTGTAGGTATATATTCAGTTTTCCTTAAAGCAATCGGAACTGACTGGGCGTATCTGGTTGTTTGAACTTTAACCATCTGATATGTTTGTGCTGTCGTGTAAACATGCGTTAATTTATGCTCTCGGTAAAAACTGGATCGTTCGTGATCAGCGGGATTACAGCATCAGGCCCGCCGCTGGATAAATAAATGAACTCTAATGGAAGCGCGAAAGGTTACACCGGCGGATGGGATGGCGAGATCAGTTATGTTTGGCCGCTGCGCGTGCTCTCCGACACGGAGCAATTATGAAACACACTTAGGGAAAGCGTCAGTGGTGCCGATGAGAACACAAACATAACGTTATCAACATGACACTGTAACATTTCCTGCCGGCTGAATCTTAAAGGAAATGAACCTTAAGAGTTTATGTCTTCTAGTAACTACACGCCATCGTGACGTTTTAACATGTCACCGGTGGCAGGTTCCTGTCGTCGGAGACGATCTAGGTAGTTACCACCGCAGCTCCTATTGCAGCCAACAAACATTACTATGTTCCGGTTTTAAGGGCGCTGTAGCTAGTGAAAGCAGTGGGGTAACGAGAGTCAATATGTTATACCTCAAGGCGACGGGCACAATGTGATGCTGTATATATGATACATTAATTAGCGCAACGCTATTATGAGCGGGCGTGTGCCATCAGCTGATCATCCTGTACGTCGCGGCGCTTCGTAGAATAAACAAATGTACATCAAAATAGGACCAACCATGTGCGGTGCGGTGCGGTGCGGTGCGGTGCGGTGCGGTGCGGTGCGGTGCGGTGCGGTGCGGTGCGGTGCGGTGCGGTGCGGTGCGGTGCGGCCGCACTTCTATACAGATCACATGTTCATCTGACGGACCTGTGCCCCAGCGGACCGGTCGCTGGACCTATCAAAAAATAACGAGTTTAGTCCAGCCTAAACACCGCCGCACCCCTCCCGTTATCGCAACGTTCGCCTGTGTAATGCGATACAATTTACTAGATAACCCCCACCCCCACCCCGCTGCACAGTAGCACAGTAACTACGTCCTTCTCAACTTAACTGGCTCGTTAGTGCGCGGCGCCGGATTAATCAGCCCCGTGTCCTGTGGCACTCCGCAGCGAGGCCGGCGCCCCCGGCCCTCCGCCCTCATTATATTTTCCGATTGCCTTCTAAATGTAATAGCACAGCTGTTTATCTCATATTTATAAGTATCGAATAATGTCAGGACCAGCAAGTTTTCTTCTGCTCCTTTGTTCTTAACCGTCAAGAAGAAGTTTCAAGACGTTACCGATATCCGGTACAAATGTCGTTGAAGCTGGCAAAGCGGCAGCACAGAATACCGTGGAACAGCGTAAACTAAAAATGTTTAAATTACAATTAGGTTTATCACTAAAATTGAATATACTAATTGTGCCTATTGCAACGTGTACTTATGTTGCAGTCGACGCGTGCGCCGCGTGGCCGCGCGGGGGTGGGCGCGCGTGCTGCGCCCCCACCCTCGCGCGGCACGCCTTGTGGACACCGACGCACAAAGTGGATCGGCAGGTCTGTCGGTGTGGTCTTGCAGCTGAGTGCAGTCTGCTCCTCTTATTTGCACAACACCAGCATGATCTCGTGTAAATCCGAGAACAATTTGTAATAGTTCTCCCATTATTAATACTATTTCCCGCGGTGTCGCTTACCTTGGTACACTTACTATTGCTACTTATTGGAAACCACCGAGCTAGGCACCAGCGCATCGCAGCGCTTATTTCTACCTCTAAATGGTAGCGTGCATACACTACCGTATTCCAGTTTGACTGGTGCTGTAGCTAGTGAAATTAATGAGGTAACGAGACATTGTCTCAAGATGAAAACCGTTATCTAGTGCAGTGTACACTATCTCAAGTAGCGCCACGTTGTAGGCCGGCGTATATTCGTATCTCGTCCAACTCCTCGCGTGTTAGAACACAAAAACATCTCCAATATATTACAAAGCAACATAACCGTAACTTAAAAAAAACTATAAAATTTTAAGTTACTTACTTAATGATTCTGGAGGTTGTTTGGACCTTTGATATGTTTTATTTCTACTTATATTGCTTAATTTAATACTTAACAGTTTGTTACAAATGAAACGTAACTTAACAGCAGATAAACACCTCGCTCGCGAAGTTACTTACTTCGTTAAGTAACGATTGACGGGTCTGCCCGCCCGTCGCGCGCGGCGCCGCGCTGCACTACATAAAGTGTAAACTTACAATGAACATAATCAAAGTGCCCGGAAGCCGAGGTTGCGTCCGCTTTGCATGCAACATCTCCGCTGCGCAGCATCCTGCTACCGCCACGTCTCGCGCCGACTGAGACGTGCCTGAAGTGTGCTGTAAACAGCCGTCGGTGATGAACGGGCGTCAGTCTTCTTTGGTCTCGTACATTTTCTCCCGTAATTTAGTTATCAGTTAACAGATTGGAAAGTTTTGTGTTTGAACCGAAATTGAAACTAATTCTCCGACTCCTCGCTGCTGAATTGCTGAAGCTGCATCTTTCCTAACTCGATGCATATCAAATGAAATTGTAGGAAAGTTTTGAACGCTTCTCCCGCGTCATAACTCATGCATATTGGAATTAGATGAAGGATGCAGTGAGTCAGTGCACATGCAAACAAGAGAGTAAGATGATAAAGGTTAACTTCAACTTTAACTGGGTTTAAAATCTATCAAATTTTATTGAACAACATTTTAAATATGTCCGTATGTGTCGGGCGTTGTGTAAAGATAACGGAGCTGATAGCGTTAGGGCGGCGGTGCGGCGGAGCGGCGGTGCGGCGGTGCGGCGGTGCGGCGCTGCGGCGGTGCGGCGGGGCTGATGCTGTACATTGTAACCGAAGGCGGTCTCGGTCGATGAGATCTGGAAACAAAACCTTTGTTACTCGGTGGAGCTGTTTGAAGTCCGGTAGAGCTTCTCATAACATAAAACCCACATTTGTAAAGCCATTCGTCAATGTCCGGGCCTGAGAAGATTGTTATTAAAGTTATAATGCATAAACCTTTCAAAAGCTTTTTATGTTTGACTGTACGCGCACTCTGCACCGCGCACCGCGCAGCACTTGAGCGGAGAGTTAGAGTAAATAATAAATGCGGTAAAATTTAAGAGCACACCCCCGCGGGTGTGGGGTGAGTTCACAATGAATGCGATTGCTCTGCTGCACCGCGGACGGACAGCGCGACCGACCGGACGTAGACTTTTATGAATCCTTAAATTAACAATGTGTCGCGACGCGCCGCCGTGTCCGTCGGCCGCGGCACAGGATACTATTGTCTGTGGTGACGAGGCTGGAGGTGACGAAACGTACTCCCGGTATACCGGCCCGCACAGCCGGCGTCGGCGACGCGGCCTGTCTGGAGTGAATCTTGCATGAAGGATTTCCACCAGCATAAAAGTAATTCGCACGGGACAACGTGCGCCATGAACATACATGAACATATACAACAACAGTAACAATTTTTAATAAGCGGTTATTATCTGAATGAGAAAGTTTTAATTAAATGGCGCGTTACACTTTTGTGTGTGGACACATGCACGTGTGTGTGTGTGTGTGTGAGTGTGTACGCGCGTGTGCGTGTACGCGTGTGTGTGTGTACGCGCGTGTGCGTGTACGCGCGTGTGCGTGTGTGTACGTGTGTGTGTGTGTGTGTACGCGCGTGTGCGTGTGTGTACATGTACATCCGCAATGCTCTTTCATCTGCGAGTTTCCGATTACGGCACTCGGGAGTAATTTCCGCTTTTCATTTCAATTCGTATTAATTCACCTTGTTCTGTGCAATATTGAATTACTGGCAGCGAGGAGACGCGCCGAAGCCTGATCAAAGCGTCTCCCCTGTCCCCGCCGGTCTAATAAACAGGAACGTTTTAAAGAACAGTGAATTTTACAAAATTAGAGGCATCAAGATTACTTTCAGCTGCCGTCTCCGACCACGAATCTTCTGCTTGATCTTTAGAGCCAGCATGTTTAATTCTGTGTACTCCTCGTTATGAATTGTGATATACTAGTATGTACACGTTTGCGGTGCATACATTCATTCATTCAGTCATTCAGTGTAATAGTAGGTAATGCTGTCAAAATGCAAAACTGGGAGCGCGTTGTCTGCACCAGCTCACCGGAAGCGGGCTTAATGGATCTGCCTTCCTAGGCGAGTCGAAGCGGGCCGAGGCGGGCCGCTGCGGAATGTTCCATTCAATTCGTCTATTTTCGCTGTTGATGGATCATATTGTAAATATTATCATTAAACGCAGACATAAAATATAGTGTTAACGCATTTTATTCCCCCCAACACAAACCATTCCACAGACACAATATTTTTAATCTGCGAATATCAGCCGTTCCCAGTTCTGGTCGCAACTAATTTTATCTTCAACGGCCGGCCACGAGCGCCGCCGCCGCGACACCGCCGCGACACCGCCGCGCGACGTGTCCATTGCGCGGGACGACAAGTGACCATTCACCGTCACTCGCGGCGACCTGCGCGACGGTCAGACGCTAGTTAGGATCATTACACAGCGATTGTTGTCTTTGAAAAGAAATGGCCCTTGACATTAGTCCGACTACAACATATGGCCTTTGAATCTCTCGCAGCGTGCGCACTGAGACGCGCAGGTGGTTCTGCTGCGGGCCACGCGCTCCGGCTTCCATATTCACTGACACACAAACTGCGCAGTGAATAGATAAAAGATAATAAAAACGTATAATATTCCCTTAACGCCGCCCCCCGCACCCCGCCCCCCGCCGCGCGCAAGAATTTCATTTTGTAAATAATTTTTTGCGTTTGTGTCGGCTGCGTGTGCGTCAGCGGAGTGCGTGTCGGCTGCGTGCGTGTCGGCTGCGTGCGTGTCGGCTGCGTGTGCGTCAGCGGAGTGCGTGTCGGCGGAGTGGCGGCCTGAACGAAACAAAATGGCCTCCGCGTATTGCACCTCCTCCTTATATTCTTTCCTGATCAATTATTTAGAGCGCGACGCGACCGCGCGCGCGCCTCCCCGCTAATGTGTTTCTACTGCACACAGAGCGCCGGCGCGCGCGCCCGCCGCGGCTCTCCTAGCTCGTAACGCTGGCGGGGAGCGCTGGGGTGCCGTGAATAATTATTTCATTAAAACAACATCACGACCGGCTCCTTCGCCTGGAGGTCAGCGACAGGCTTAACCTTACCTTACAGCCCGCCCACCCCACCGGCTGGTACGGTCGATGGCTATCTGCTACCGTCGCTTGTTATCGTAACAGATAGTGCTATAGATACATAGAGAGATGTTCAATATGTGTTTCATAGAACTATCAGTATACATAACTACAAGGACTGAAGATGAATAATTATTAGAAAGTCATGAAGGTGTACGTGGAGCCCTAGTACGACCCTAGGGTCTGTGGGACCATGGGTGGTTGGAGGGTTCAATCATAGGATCCGGCATGCCCGTGTGTGTAGCTATGAGCGTTATTTATATTGTAAACCTTATAAGCTCCTTTTTAATTTTATGTTTATAAGTTATATATGTAATCGCAGCGCGATTCTTCACTATACTCCAGATAATATTCTACACATATGCGGTTTGAACCGTTGGAAACTTCGAAACTATTTTCCATTCGCGGTGGCGCGCCCTCGGCGCCGCGGGACCGGATGAGGCTTTGTGTTTGCGGATCGCTGCCGGAAAGAATCGAGGGAATTAGATTCCGTGAACGAAAGGAGAATACAAAACAACAGCAAACAACCCTCCTCGAAGTAACTATGGCACCCGGGCAGCACCCCGCCAGCACCCGGGCGGGGCGAAAGTTCTGCTCACCAAAGAGGGTGTCAAACGTCATGACTTTAACGCGTTTTGTCTATGAAGGTGTTGCTGATGATGAAGTCGGTGCCCAACCGGCGGGACGCAGCCGGTTTTAATAATTTTTGTCTTTAAAGGAACAATGTGATTCTCTTTTAGATCTTGTTATCTCCGGGCGTGACCGCAAGACGGATCTAAAACGTAGCAGAAATGAATCTGTTCATTCTCTGTAAGATTTACAGCAATGCAATGTTTCTATATTTCTGTGTATCTATCAGATTAGTTCTGTTCACTTTTTGCAAACGTTATAATTTGAATTTTACTTGTATTATAATTGTTTCATCATAGCCTCAATACAAAATAACAATTTTAGCTTACAGTTATATTAGTTTAATGAAGTGGTTCTGTTGTCAGGTGGCGAGGCGCCGCGGGCGCGGCGGCGGCGGCGGCGGCGGCGGCGCGCGGATGTAATGTCGGGATGGCCGGTTCTATTCTCAGTGCGGTTACGTCCGTTATAATTTAAACGTAGGATGATGACATAAGCACTGCAACATGGTGGGCCACGTTCACTTAGGGACAGTAACATTACTAGTGTGCAATATATGTGTAAACGCTCAACAAGGAACGAGTTCTAGGTATCACAGCGGATCGCATATAGATGATCCAGTAGATAGTTTCTTAACAAATTCCGTTTTAAAAACGGACTCGAGTGGTGCAGGGTCGTCCGGTCAAATCACTTACAATATAAAACTAAAGAAGAGGTCAGCAACGAATGCGACCGAGGAACTGATAAAGATCACTAACGAAGGGATGTTAGATTTAACATTTCTAAACAGAAGCAAAGCGAACACTGACTTTAACGTAAACGAAGCAGAAGCAGTAGAAAGTAACGAAACTAAACGAGTCCCGCCATCGGAGGAGGAGCTCGCCACGGAATACTACGAGCAGTACAATAACACGGAGGAGCCGTGCGTGGGCGACCCCGAGTTCTGCAACATGACGCGGGAGGACTACCTGCTGATGCTGAACGACTACATCTACCCGCAGCCGTACGAGTGGGTGCTGATCGCGACGCACGCGATCGTGTTCGTGATTGGGCTCATCGGGAACGCGCTGGTCTGCGTGGCCGTCTACAGGAACCACTCCATGAGGACGGTCACCAATTATTTCATCGTCAACCTGGCCGTCGCCGATTTTATGGTTATACTGATCTGTTTGCCGCCGACGGTGCTGTGGGACGTGACGGAGACCTGGTTCTTCGGTACCGCCATGTGTCGCATCGTGTTGTACTTTCAGGTTGGTACTCTATTTCAGTTCATTCAAAGAATACTTGGTAACGCGGTAAACTGATTTATTCATTCAATTTATCGTCGTACCACTGGATGTAGAGACTGAGCAGTAAATAGGAGACAAATACTTCCATTCGCTGCCAAGCATACATACAGATTGGTAGCGCTGAGAGCAGCTCGCTGCACATTCCTAACGTAAACATGATGCGCAGCACTGTACCGGTCCGTGGGGTGTGTCTATATTACAACGCTGTGTCCGCCGGCAGTCGGTGTCGGTGACGGTGTCGGTGCTGACGCTCACCTTCATCTCAGTGGACCGCTGGTACGCGATCTGCTTCCCGCTCAAGTTCAAATCTACCACCGGACGCGCCAAGACCGCCATCTTGATTATTTGGCTGCTGTCGTTGTTGTTCAGTAAGTTATTGAATATTACATTTATTCTAGTCATAATGAACACCCTTGGTGAAGGTGCACTGGCGGTAGCTATCTACCGGTGACCAGTGGTTCAGGCAGGTACCACCGCAGTGCTTGTTGCAGCTGACAAACAGGAGTGTCTTTAGGTTACTGGATTTTAGTTTGCAGGGCAACATAGCTAGTGATATCACTGTGGTAACGCGACACAATCTCTCGTGTCTCAAGGCGACGAGCACAGTGAGGTGCTATATATAGCATCTTAACTGTTGTCACATTGTTATGGGCTGGCGTATCGACTACCATGAAGTAGATGACTCGCTAGTCTCGTCACTTCGTAGAATAAAATTAAAGGTCCTGTCAGGACAATAGAACTGCCATGACACGAAGATGCAAGAGTTCGATTCTCGCTGTGGTTAAGTTGGTATAAGTATACATTATGTTATTGTTTTCTCATTCTCGTCGACAAATGTCAATGCTTTTCCCGTTATCGCTTATTACTTAAAGTATTCAAACAGTTTTATTTATAAGCTATTAATTAAATATTACATTTTCTTATTAATTTATACCATGTTTCTATCAGCGAGCGTGTTGCGCGGGATTGCAACCCGCTCCGTAAATCAAAATGTAAAGCCGGTGGCTGCACTCCACTGCACTCCACGCACTCCACTGCACTCCACTCGGCGCGCTCGCCCCCGCGACGTTACAATCGCATAGCGGCGCGCCGAGGGTCGACTCCCTTACAATTCAGAAATAAATTGTTCATATAGTGGAATAACATTTATATCCATAAAAAATGAATGTTCGCCCGTACCCGTACACACACAGACATTGAACTACAACACTATTTGTGCGATACGAGAAAAATGTATATGTTCGTCAACCCAGTTCAGTAGAGTCGGTAACCAGTATAATAGGCGTTTGCTAATCATCCGTTTTGATATATATATATATAGAACGATAGATATAAATAGCCACTAGCACTACTGCGCTCATCGAGGTTAGGAGTACGGGACGACCAGAATGTTCAGCTGATCGCAGTTGAGGCGTTTACCCATAATGGTCAAGAAGAGAGCGTATTATTCCCTTAAAGGTCGGCAGCGAAGCTAAGACCCCTCTGGTGACGCGACTGTCCGTGAGCGTCAGTGATCACTTTCCACCAGGTGAACTGATCACTCTTTTACCCACCCTTCCTATTAAAAAAATAATAATATTGGTGATGATTAGAACGATACACTGCCATGCATCGTGCCCGTCGCCATTAGACAATACGTTGTCTCGTTACTCCAGTAATTACACTAGGTACGGGGCCCATTAAAACGGACCAATAATATTCGTCGGCTGCGACAGGCGCTGCGCTGCGCTGCGGAGGTGGCCGCTTAGATAGTCTCCGGCAACAGAGACCTACAAATAGCAGACTTTAAAATTGACCAATGTTGGATGTTTGCAGTGAGACGACGTGCTTTTCTGCAGATGTACCGGAGTTCGTGGTGCTGCAGGTGCAGAGTAAGATGCAGCTGCGGTTCAACGTGCAGTACTTCATGCAGTGCACGTCCATGTGGTCCGACGAGAGCGACCTCAAGTGGCACATCATAAAGGCGCTGTTCCTTTACACGTGAGACGAAAACTTCTATAAGGCGCAGCGAGCTGAGCTGGCCCAACCGCCTCATGCAGCAATGTGCGGCTCCCACCCAGCTTACGGGAAGGATTCAAATTAAAACACTAGTTAAAACATTCACACTGTGCAATAGATGCAAGGCCGAAAGCCGATTGGAGATGACTGCAACATTAACGTAACCGTTGTGCATGTACGTTAAGTATGTTTCCATTGCACAAACATCATCACGCCGGCGTTGACCCCTGGACACGCGCCCGCGCGAGCCGACAGTCATGATTGTTAATGAATAAAGTGGCTCTGTGATATTTACGCACCGAGCTATTGTCCGACAGCCGCACAGCTAGCTACAGCTACAGCTACACTGTGTACTGTTTATGTATTATTTATTGCTTAACTGCTGCCTACCTGCTATATGTATATATATATATATACATATATCACATAAAGCTCTTTCGCTGCTTACATTAATTATGAAATAAAAACAAAACAAAAAAGTTCTAAGAATCTGTTTTATGTTATAACGAGTGATGTTCAACAGGTTCCCTCTACTTTTGATGATGATCGCCTACTGCCAGATAGTAAGGGTGCTGTGGAGGTCGGACAACATACCCGGCCACACGGAGTCCCACAGGCTGTGCACCACGCCCAGTGGACAGAACAATTGTAAGTATCGCAACTCTTGCGCAGAGAAAGAACATGGATTAACTGGCTTGTATATGTACATGCAGCACACCCTGCGATTACATACGAACCAAGTAACCAAATGTATTACTTTGTACTGTAAATGTACTGCTTAAAGATGTATGCGCATGATGTCATTTATTGTCCAAAAACCTTGAACACCAATTCCGTAATCACATAAGGTACGGATTCTTATAACCGGGATACGTGATGTACGCAAGCTACCGTCTAGCAGCGATAACAAGTACTGTGCTTTGGCTGCAGCTATTGATATGGTCTCCGGCGGCAGCACGCGCCGCTACCAAGATGTATGAGGAAACAAAAGGAGTTAGCAGCTGTGGCACACTCCAACCTCTCGTAACCCCACCGTGCCAAAGGTTATAAAGGCCGAATACACTACACTTACTTAACTTCATAAAAGATATTTATGTTCATATCATCAACTATATTATCATCGTTATGTATCCATTGTATACTCTTTCGAGTCGGACAGAAGGGCAGAGCCCGGCCAGCGCTCCGGGCGTCGCTGCCACGTTGCTTCTCAGAGTCTACCGCTCACGAGGAAACTCTCGCATCGCGCAAACTTTAGTTCAGCGTTGACTCGGTTCGTACTTACGAACGCTCAACTTCCGCCTCAGTTCCACATATAATTTAACTCCCATAAAACGTGATAGCGTTTGTCCTTCGCCTCACCGTACAGTCAGTCGCACGTACAGTCAGTACAGTGTTTCACTGATTTCCTCGGGCAAAGCCGTTTACGGAGACTGCCCGCCGCGGCGGTGGAGCGGGCCCCAGGTTTGTAAACAAATGGACGGCGAGTTCGTAAATCAAAACGCCTCCGTACAAAGCCCACAATTTTTCCCGGCGGAGCAATTAATCGCGGACGTCCAGTTGGTAAAAGAGCGCTAATGAAAAACAATTTATCAAAGCAATTTCACGCACTCTGGCATCCATCAGGCGGCGGCGCGGGTGTTGAGTGAGGCTCCACGCGATCCGGAACCGTTCGGTGCCCGGCGCTCTGTGGGCGTGTGAATCAATCACGGCCGGCGCCGTGCGCGCACACACGCACACACGCACACGCGCACACACGCACTACAGTGGCTATTGATGAGTTTGTGACAAATGATGTTGCCCTCAACAGCACACGAGATATCTCAATCATAACTTGTACATTGTTATCATTAGTTAGGTTATTGATAACAAAAGAAGTCGCCGAAGCTGCAAACCGCTTGGATGACACATAACTAGAGCCCACGCGCGGCCGGGTATACCGTCGGGCCCAGGAGCGGTGTCCCTGACACGCATCCTTTTGAAGGCAGCCGACAGTTGCCTTACACTGACACCCGGGACGCCGTCCCGCCGTCCGATCGAGAAGCTCCGGTGGGAAGCTACAAGTCAATGGGGGTCACCAAGGGCGCAGCTTTTGCCGCTCTTTCTTATACGGCTTCCCGAAAGGATCGCCGTCCAATGACTCGAGCATCGCACTTTCGGAGCAAACACACGCACACGCACACACACACGCATACACACATAAAGTTATTGCTATCAGTGTTGACTAAAACTAATAGTTACACCACTATGCAATTGTCTTAAAACTGTGAGTGGAAGTATAACAATGAGCTGTCATTCGTTTGAGCAAAGTTTAAATATCAAACCCCGCCGCCTGATACGGTACTACGGTTACAATGTTTGGATTCATCATAATTCATTTCAGTAAGGTTTAGTGCCATAGGAGAGTATTACTTTATGTATGTACCGGTACAAAACCACGCCGGTGCAGCAGTCCACGGCGGTTGCAGTAATCCTGCACGGAACGTTACCGAACAACAAAAGACAACAAATGAAAGTACAGAAACGTGCACGAAACAAAGCAGCACGTCACCTGCTATTGTTCGTGTTTGAGGCAAGTTCACGTAAAACTAAGGGGGAACTGTCAAACATAATGTCTACTACAGTACAGTACAATGATATTAAACTCGCGATGATCAACGTCAAAGATATGTCGTCTGCTTGTTGTTTGAACAAACGAAAACGTCTTTAGGAAACCAATGCGGCGACGTCACCACCAGGGAATGCAGTTAGTTATCTCATGAGATGTTAGGTGCGTTGCTTTATGTAACAACAGTTGTGCCACGCAAGTGATCGCGCGGTAGTGACCCTCGTTTATCGGAAAATACTAATGTTCCGTAGCATTACTGCCTGACTCATGAGACTGGTCAGCGGCTCAACGCAATAACTGTGCGGTTTATTTGCACGACTTTATATCAGAGCAAGTTTCGGTAGAGTAGGGAATGAAAAGATTATTACTCTCCATGTTTGTCTCCGCAGGGCTGGCAGCGAACAGACGTACGACACCCTCAATCCACGCCAACGCGTCCACCGAGGGGCAGCTGCGCTCCCGGCGCAAGGCCGCCAAGATGCTGGTGGCGGTGGTGGTGATGTTCGCGGTGTGCTACTTCCCGGTGCATCTGCTGTCGGTGCTGAGGTGGGGTCTTCGCGGGTGATTGTATTCAACTGTGGAGACGCGGAGTACTTGAAGGGTTTGTACGGTACAGGGTGGCGTACGATGTGCAGCAGAGCGACGTGATGACCTGCATCGCGCTCATCTCGCACGTGATGTGCTACGCGAACTCCGCCGTCAACCCGCTCATATACAACTTCATGAGCGGTAAGTGCACCCACACTCCCCCTACACTACCACCGCCCTACACGACTAAATCGTCATGTCAACCCTGATAGAGTGCTATGAAATAACTGGATAAGTGGCGAAGTACAGTAACTTGTGGCGGACGTCTTTAATAACTTCAATCCCTGTCTGCTGCATCATGTGCAACGTCACCAGCGGGCGGGCTCGTATCGTTATAATATTTTTATTTAAAAGGTGTTGTACTAAGTAAAATTAAATGTACGTAGCAGCTTATGGGAACCAATAGGCGGGGGTCCCTGCGCCTCCTCGATGCGGACGGAGTTAATCGCCCATATGGACCCCTAAAAACGTCGGCCTCCAGTACCCGGCGGTACCGGAGGCCATGCTGGCCGTATGCAGAGATCTTTGAGGAAGGCCTATGCCCGGCCGTGGACGTCTGTCGGCTGACGATGTTGAATCGTAAGCGATACATTGCGGCAATAGCCCGCCGTCGCGCCGCCTCCTCCGCTTCCGCTGCAAACCAAACGAATTTTTAAAGTTACCTGTCTGCGACGAGCTTACGAATACAGATTTAATAATATTAGAGGGACCGGAAAGTAATGTCGTTTCTGCGCATGCCAATACTTGATTGTCATTTGTCAGCTCATTGTTTTGTTCAGAGGCGTACCAAAGACATTGTGAGGTTATAGTGATTTCTTTACTTATAGACAATTGAATTACAATTTTTTTTTGTAATTTTGGGTAAAATGGCCAGCCAAATACCAGAAGAGGTACACATCCGGCATTGCATGCTCTTTGAGTTTCGCAAGGGAAATAACGCAACAGTTGCTACCAAAAACATTTGCGATGTTTATCCAAATGCACTGGACATTCGTAAATGCCAAAGGTGGTTTTCCAAGTTCAAATCGGGTAATTTTGATCTTTCCGACTCGTATCGATCAGGAAGACCATCAGCGTTAGACAACGACGTGTTAAGGGCGGAAGTGGAAGCAAATCCGTGTCAGACGATCGAGGAATTGTCAAACAGTCTCAACAAACCTTGGTCGACCATCCAAGAACATTTGAAGCAGATTGGAAAAGTAAGCAGAGCAGGTGTTTGGGTCCCGCATAATCTGTCCGAACAGAATAAGGCTAACCGATCAATCACATGCAACTTATTGCTTCAACGACACAACACAGATGCGTTTTTTGATCGCTTGATCACAGGAGATGAGAAATGGGTCCTGTATGATAACCCAAAACGCAAAAGGCAGTGGCTCTCTCCAAATGAAATCCCTCGGAGTACTGCTAAGCCAGGTTTACACCCCAAAAAAGCGCTTTTGTGTGTTTGGTGGAGTATTCGCGGCATTGTTCATTTTGAATTACTGAAACCTGGAGAAACTGTTACTGCAGACCTCTACAGCGAACAATTGCAGCGAGTCAATCAATCTTTAATTGAAAAGTGGCCAGCGATTGTCAACCGAAAAGGCGTCATTCTCCAACATGACAATGCAAGACCGCACTGCGCAAGGCGAACTCTAGAAAAAATTAATGAATTGGGGTGGGAGGTGCTGCCTCATCCACCATATTCGCCCGATGTTGCACCATCGGATTTCCACTTATTCCGAGCGCTGCAACACTTTTTAAGTGGCAAAACATTTGCAAATTTGGATGATATCCAAAATGCCATCTCTAGATATTTTGCCGAAAAACCAATTAATTTTTATCGATCAGGGATTGAAAATTTACTCACTAGATGGCAAAAGGTTATTGACAATGATGGGGAATACATCATTGATTAAAAATAAAGACTCGTTAAAAATGTATGTGTTTGTATTTAGCGTAAGAAAACGACATTACTTTCCGGTCCCCCTAATATGATCGATTCCGTATGGCCATCGATCATATCACGCGAGTCTTCCATGAGTTCATATCAGAGTTCTATAAACAAAACAAAACAAACTCATAAGTTAACTGAACTAACAACTGTTTGTTTAAATGCTGTCAATAATCAGTACTTTATTAATTATTGTGATATTGCATATTGATGTACGTAACGACGGAAGTATTCAAACGGAGCGCCGCTGGCCGCAGTCGGTCCGCGCATGCGCCCGCGCGCCACTTTGCTGCGCGAGCGTTCATTTCTCGTTACGCCACACAAGTTCAGGTGTATTTGTGCAGCCAGCAAATGGTAGCGCCCGCTCAGACGATACTCAGTTACTTATTTGTTTATTTCATAGCAAAATATGACTAGTCGCGCGTGTGCACGGGCCGCGCTCAGGGCCCTGCCCCGTTTATTTTCTGTAAAAATACGTCACAGAAATATTTTGCTTACAGGATTCCCTGGGTTTTCAGGTTAGTAAGCGGCCACCGGCCCCGACCGGAATTAATGTCACGCAAACGAACAACCTTCCCAGCCATTTATTTTTTTGTCGCATGTGTTTGATGTTTACGCTACGTGAAGTGATTTAGCGCCCGGCGGCTCGGCCGACGCACGCACACACGC
The DNA here is from genome assembly GCA_033220335.2 of Troides aeacus. Taxonomy (NCBI): domain Eukaryota; kingdom Metazoa; phylum Arthropoda; class Insecta; order Lepidoptera; family Papilionidae; genus Troides; species Troides aeacus. The sequence continues at coordinate 8,518,995 of CM067293.1, read as the reverse complement.
ACACACAAACGCACACACACACACACACGCACACAAACACGCACACACACACACGCACACACGCTGCCACAAAAGCTAGAACTTACAGCAGCACACAGCGCTATAAATTTATTAAACAAAAACTATCAAACGATTAACTAATCAAAGTATATCTTGGTAAATGTACTGCGGTGAACTTTAAGTATACGCTTGAACGTATCGACCGGAAGTAGAGCAGGATCCGTTCTAATGTCGGGTTACGTTGTGAATCAGTACGATAAACAGATCTTGGCGGTCGCACAGCCCAGCGAGCAGCTACGCGCGGTCACAACACATGAAAATTTCAATAATAAATAAACTATTAAATGAATATACACATGAAATGCTCGCGCGTAGACTAGACCAGGCTAGACTAGACCTGGTGCAGGGGTCTGCGCGGCGGGGGTGCGCGCGCGGACAGGACGGCCGGCCCGACGGTGACGGTGACGGTGACGGCAACCCTTCGCTCGAAGCCCGATTCTAATGCGCAATATTTGTAAACCACAAACCTCCCCGCACATCCGGCACGCACCGGATGTAGCGCATTCGTTATTTTTTTATTAATTTGCATGAACCTCTTCAGACACACGTGTACGTAACTCACATTAACAATCCTACTTTATGTTAATTAAATGTTACAAGATTTTGTTTTACTATATACATATATATATATATATATATATATATATATATATATATATATATAGTAAAACAAAATCTTGTATTTTTATATATATATATATTTAGATTTTAATTTCTCTCTCATGAATCCATTTTATTTTGGAATGTTGCTTGTACACCTGTAAACATCTAGTTTTATTTCCAGCACCTTTTGGCAGCAAAATTGGCACTCCAGTTTGAAATCCTTATCGGAACATGCCATATTTTGTTCACTCGTTACCTTCACCGCCAGCAGCCCTCGGTCGGGCCCGCCCCGTCTGTTATATCTATTGTAAGGGTGTTATTGTTGCAGGAAAATTCCGTCGAGAATTCCACAGATCCTACTTCAAGTGCTTCTGTTGCTGCTATAGCTCAACGGCCCCCGATCAAAACGGTACCTCTTTCGCCCCGATCGGCAGCTCCAGAGCCGGCACCACACGCACCATCGTCAGACGAAACGACTCATCCGTCAGCTACAGGTTGACGCACCTGTCTCCCTCCAACCAGCACAGCGTCCACAGAGATTGCGCCAGAAACACGAACACGTCCTTCATCGAACACATGAACGGCAACAGGCGTCCGAAGATTAGAGACGATTCCATCAGCGAGTCCGCCACCAGGTTCACCCTGGCCACCGACGTCGCCCGGGATTGACACTCGGGCAACGACAACTTTCTCGTCTGCTACAACAACGACCTGCGGAACCGGGACGGAGTCGAGAGCTACATCGCGCGGAGCACGAATAGCATCCACTGTAAGCCGCATTACGATTGCTTCAAGGGCGGCGGCGGCGGCGGCGGCGGCGACGGCGGCGGCGCGGGCGCATGTGACCGCGGGGCCTTCCCCGAGCAGAGCGTCGCGCAGGAAGCGCACAGCGACACGCACGCGGAGTGCGGGCGGGGCGACAGTGAGCCCCGCCCGCGTTTCCGGGCCGGCGACGAAACTAGGAACGGGTTTAAATTTATATTCAATCGCAGCCTCAACAGCTGCCAACTCAGAGATAAAAGGAAACCAAACGAATTGTATTAGTGTATCTCATGTTGTGTCGCGACTGCAAGCGGAGGCGGCGCGCCCGCTCGCACTTCCGGCGAGTGCTCCGCGACGCCGGCCGGTGGGGGCGCAGCGGTGGCGCCGGCGACGGCGTCGGCTCTTTGGTGTTTGAAATATTGACAATTAGCTTTGGTAACGAATCCCCAACAATGAGTATCTAATAAGTCATTTATGAGAACATATTTAACGAGGTTATTTACTGGAGATTCACAGAAGTGTGACATTTATTTACTGCACTACATCTCTCGCCGATCCTCGAGTCACAGTTTCTGCTCAACACCCAGCTCCAGCGCCGCGACCCCTGTTTGGTACAGCACGCTCCTTACCTTGGATGACAGTTTAACATTTTTAACAAAGAACTTTCGAAGCAAGATTAGAGGAAATAGGACACGATTGATGTTACACCTATTCATTTCCGTAGGAAGTTGGTTATTTAAGTGTTTCTATTTACCTTCCGGCCGTGCTGCGCGACGCCTAGCTGTTGCGGTGGTGTCCAGCTGCCATCACTGGATGCAGCAGCGGGTCGCCGCGTCACAGGGCCTGGTTAATTTTAATGGGGGTAATGCGTTGCTTTGAAACGAGAGGCGGCTCATTACCGGCGTGATGTTGGTAAACACTGTGTACGCTGAAGTGCGCCGGAAACGTCTTGTTTACGGGAAGCGGACCGTTCGTTAGCGACTAATGCCCGCCGGACCACCGGACGGTCGGACGGCCGGACCGCCGGACCGCCGCTAGCTAAACATAGCTCGCCATTATGTTGCATCATTCCCATACGCTGCTGCTATTTCGGCTGCAGCTTTTTTTGGAGGTGGAGTAACAAAAATATCGTCGCACGCACCGGCTCACCGCCGCGTAGCGACCGATCGATTGTGTTTGTACCTTTGCTTGTGTCGCTCCCGCGTCACTGAGGCTACCCAACGCAAACCTTTTGAACTTTAGCAATATTCAAATACTTAACGGCACCTTCTTAATTTTTTAAGGACTTCTCAACTTCCGCTTACGTGCTTCACTGTACTATTCTTTTAAGAGAAGGTAGGCAATCGAGGCGCCCCACTCGATGTCCGGCGACGAGCGCCGCGCTCGCTCGGCCGCGGCGGCTTTCCCGACTATACAAGTACCTGCTCTAAGTCATAGCATCGTAACTAATTGTTAGTTATTGGTTTACCAGTTCACTGTAATCATGTTAGTAAAACTAACGGAAAACTAAAATAGCGTTAGTTAGGATTTGGAAGGATATTTATTTCGTTATTACTTGAAAGAAATTATTTTTGTAAACAAACAAGTACACCGCGTAAGAGATTATTAACTAGATTGTTGTGCGAAAGCTCCGCGAGACCAAGTTTTGTAAATAGTTTTTAAAGTATTTTCGTATAGATTGTGAGTTTCACTGAATGTCTATTTACATACAAGTTTAAGCTGTAACATAGCTCACCCAAGTTAATCCCCAGAGGAAAGCCCGCTAACAAGTTACTCCGGGAATCAAACAGTACTTTGCCGTCAAACATACTTACACAAGTTTCCAAGGCAGAGATCTCGTGAGATCCAGTCTCAGATCAATACTTTTTATCGTAATGTTGTCTTTTATATAATGAAGTCAATTTAATGTTTCTTTAAGTATCTGATTGTTTCGCAATGTATAAACGTGCTTGTGTATCCTGTACTGCTAAATATACTTTACAAAGTTCGTTTTATTTCTTAAAAGTGTAGGAAGCTATTTAGCCACTAGCTATTAGCTTACTCAGTGCGATGACATTATCATAGAACCTTGCTTTTTGTATTATATTATATTATATAATATAATAGTAAATTTGTTAATGAGTTCTACTTGTACATCTTGCATTTAAATGGAAATGACATTAGATCTTGATGTATTGTAAATAGTTTATATCCGCCGCGGCCCGCGCCCGCGCCCGCGCCCGCGCCCGCGCCCGCGCCCGCGCCCGCGCCCGCGCCCGCGCCCGCGCCCGCGCCCGCGCCCGCGCCCGCGCCCGCGCCCGCGCCCGCGCCCGCGCCCGCGCCCGCGCCCGCGCCCGCGCCCGCGCCCGCGCCCGCGCCCGCGAGCGGCGGAGACTGTTCGGTGTTGTGTTGTGTGCGACTTGTTATTGATAAATCCTTTGCAAAATGTTTAGTTAGTAGTTAAGTAAATTACACATATATATATATTAGTCAGTATTAAAACAGCACCATCCGGTCGGACGATCTGATATTTACATTGTACAAAATGACCAGGGTTGTTTCCCACGTTACTTTCTATTGCTTAAATGAACAATGGTGACGGTGTGGTTGAATGTTTTTTGAAAACACTAAATTTTAATATTAATAATACTGTATTGGGTAACGTTTAATTACGTTAATGTGTTTGTTTGTTCGCGTACAAACGAGCTTTCACTCCGATACACAAATGTTCGCGCGCAGCTAATGCTGTGACGTCCATTGTTATAATTTTGTGATACATTCACATGACGAATGTTACATGTTAATAAATCGAAAGTTACAAATTATTGTCGTTATTAATATGAAATTTTTGTATGTAATGCGTAGAATTGGTTTGTGGCACACGGAGATATCGCACACATGTATCCGCGCGATGGAAACTCGGATACGGTGCGCGTAACGTTAGATGCGCGTGTACTGTATATATATATGTATATGTATGTATGTATATGTATATTTGTTTATACTTCAAAGTGTTACATGTGTTCCGTTTAAGTTTAAGTTGTCTTTGTGTGTATGATATATTGTGATTTGCTTTCCAAAACGCAAACTCTTGATTCACGAATAAGTTTGTTGCAATGAACACAAATGCAATTCTTTCATAATTTCATAGTTAATGTAAACTGCACCGGAAGTGTAGTGGCGGTGTTAATGTTCTCGTGTACTTTCACTGTAAGTGTAAAAACTTGTACAAATAAAATAATTCAAATATTTTAATGTTTGCCTTTTACTTAAATAACGCTCTCTGTGAGAATACTAAAGATTTTATTGGTTACACTATTTTTTTGGAAATGTTATGTAATTGTATAACGATTGTCTACAATATTCCTTGAAAGAAAGTGCAATCGCAGAAAGCTTTCTGTAGCACCTGTTACTACAGCAACCACATAAATAATACCAAATGAAAATATTTTTATTTATTTTTTTCTACAATCAATTTATGTTCCCACTATTGGGGTACAGGCCTACCCTCAATATGAAAGCAATGAGCTCATAGTCACCACGCGGGCCCAATGCGGATTTATGACGTCCCACACACATACATACATACATACATACATACATATATATCACGCCTCGTTCCCAGTGGGGGAGGCAGAGACCACCTCTCTCCACTTGCTACGATCCTGGCACACATTACAATAAATTCTAAGTCATGTGCGGGTTTCCTCGCCATGTTCACCTTCACCGTTTGTATCTCGCTGCTGTAACTAAAGTTCACAAATGTACATAACTTAAATATTAAGTCATCGGTACATGCCGAGATTCGAACCTGCGACCTTCGGAATGAAAGCCGCGCGCTCTAACCATTAGGCCTGCGAGCTACATTATATAAGTATACATAGGAGTTAATTGAAATCAAATAATGAAGTATCTATGAAATTCAAAAACCAAATATCCTGTAACCATCTTTTTTTTTTTTCTTTTATTAACGTGTGTAACAAAATGCTAACGGAACGCACACCTCGTCGCCAAATTGGGCCGGCGTCGGTGGTAGTGTCGGGCTCCAACCGACTAAAAAGCTTCACACGGTATTCCACTCTGATCCACGTGCTCGTGGGGTCGCGGGATAAACTATTTCAGTTCCTCCGCGACCCCCCGAACGGCGCCCTAATGACCTGGCCCACCTCGAAGAGTGGTGTGAAGTACCCCTCCCGTTAAAAATCCCTACGTGGCGACGCGTCGGAATACGAGACGCATCACCATATGCACCCCAGGAAATTTCTCCAAGGGGGGCGCCGGCCCGACGGCTCTTTTCGGTTGCGGCGCCAGGTTCCTGCCGAGAGCCATTTGGCAGTCGTGCGCTCGACCCCGCCTTGCAGCGGTGAGCTGTCATCGCGCTCCGACCGCGTCCTGTCCCCTCGGCGCCCGCTCTCGGATACGTTCGGTCTCCCGCTTCTGCGTCATAACAGAGTCGCAAAATCGGGATACCGCATTCCATGACGCCTAGCTTCCGACCATGGTCCGGACCACAGACGGTAGCGAGAGGTCACTCCCTATCGCCGCTACGAGCGCGGCCCTATTCCCCCCTTCCCTCCCCCATCGCGGGCAATCGGCCAAGGTGTGGGACGATGTGTCCACCGGGTGGCCACACTCGTCGCACGCCTCGTCCGTCCTACCTGTACAGTTCCGCCGGTGCAGATAGCTCCCGAAGCAACTGTGCCCCGTGAGTACCTGCACCAGGCAAAAACTGAGGACTCCGAAGTCCCGGTCCAGCCAGTCACCGATCACCGGCCGGACGGCCTCAACGGTGAGGCGACCGTACGACGGTTCAAGGAGTCGCGGCTCCCATCTCCGAAGCACCTCTCGACGCGCCTTTCGGCGCCACCTCTCCGCCTCGTCTGGCGACGGAAGCGAACCCTCCCACTCGAGGGCCCTCTTCTGCCGCCAGTAGAGGCGCGCCAGCGACTCCGTTTCGAGTTCCCACGGCGGCATCCTGGCAAGGACGGACGCCGCCTTGAAAGAGATGGTACGATAACCTCGTACGACCCGTATGGCCATGACGCGCTGCAGCGTGCGCAGCAGCGTCACGCCACGGGTCGAGAGGTGTTGCGCCCATATGGGCGCACCGTATAGCGCCATAGAGCGCACCACCCCCGTGTAGTAGCTCGAGTGAGCTTCGGGCCCAGCTGCCAAAAGAGCTCGTCGAACCTCCATCGACCGTAGAGGACGAGTCCTACTTCATCGAAGTACTTACGGCGATGGAAGTCCCGCCGACTATCAACTCCGCTCCCGGCGGAGGCGCATTCCGGGCGCCGTGGAAGCACAAGGCCTCGCACTTGCCCAGCGCCACCTCCAGCCCCAAGCACCGAATGCGCGGGACGACGAGGGCCACGCCCGCAGTCGCCAATACGCGCGCCTCTCTAAAGGTGCGCGCGCGAACCGTCACCAGGGTGTCGTCAGCGTAACAAGTCACGTCGACTCCACCGAGGTTGGCTCCGCGCAATACCGAGTTGTAGCCGATGTTCCACAGGAGCGGTCCGAGGACTGTTCCTGTGGAACACCGCACGACACACCGTGCCGACACCACTCGTCGCGCGTGGGGTACCTCACGGACCTATCCGAGAGGTACGCCCCGATCGTACGCCTCAGGTAGACCGGGACCCCGAAGTGGACCAGCGCCGCGGTGATCGTGCTCCACGGAAGGGTGTTGAACGCGTTGGCGATGTCGAGAGACACCGCCAACACAACCTCTCCGCGAGCCACCGCCGCGTTTGCCAGGGCTCGCACCTGCGCTATCGCGTATACGGTGGACCTGCCCCGGCGGAATCCGAACTGGTGTTCGCTCAGATCCGGTCCGACCTCCTCCATGTGTCGAACGATGCGAGCCGCGATAACGCGCTCGAAGAGCTTGCTCACCTCGTCCAACGATCGGCCGATACGACGACGGTAAGTCGGCCTGTTTTACCGCCTTCCACAGGCGTGGAAACCGACCCCGCCTCAGCAACGCCGTGAACAGCGTCCGCGTCCAGGGCTCTAGGGGAGCCATAACTAGAGCTCACACGCAGCCGGGTATACCGTCGGGCCCAGGAGCGGTGTCCTTAACACGCATCCTTTGGACGGCAGCCGACAGTTCCCCTAAGCTGACACCCGGGGCGTCGTCCGGATCGAAGGAGTCCCCCTTCCCCTCCCCCCAACCCGCGCCGCGGGACCGAGTCGCTGTCGGTGGCGAACCTTTAATCGTCCCGCTGTGGGAACAGTGTGCGAACCGTCCGATCGAGAAGCTCCGGTGGGAGGCTACGAGTCAATGGGGGTCGCCAAGGGCGCAGCTTTTGTCGCACCCTCTTATACGGCTTCCCGAAAGGGTCGCCGTCCAACGACTCGAGCATCTCATGTTCGGACGCCTTCTTCGCCTCGGAGATCGCCGCCACCAGTTCGGCCACGTTAGCCCTGTACGCCGCATACAGCCGCTCCTCCTCGGCCGTATCGCGCCTCCGTCGACGTCGGCACCTGTGGTACTTGCGTCGGCTCGCCACGCACGCGCTACGAAGCCGCACGAAGTACGCCGTCCACCAGTACGTACGGCACCTAGGAGGCAAGGAGCCGCGCAGCCGCTGCATAGCCGCGTCACACACATGCGACACGGCCTGCACGAGCCTCTCCGCTTCCCGCTCCACGATGACCGCCACCTCCTCCACAGAGAGGCCCGCCGCCTTAGCCCGGCCCTCGCGGACCCAGGCTTCGAGTAGGGCCGTCTCCTCGAGCCGGTCTCGGTCGAGGCGCTTCAGTGCCCACCGAGGGCCGTCCCCGATCAAAGGACGACAAGTATCGCCCGGAGTCGCCGATGTCGCGGACACACTGAATCGGACATACAAATGATCCGACAGAGTCTCCACGCCCTCGAGCACCTCCCAATCCCCGATACGGCGGGCCACGGCAACCCCAGCGAACGTTACGTCCGCTATGGAGCCGCCGTTTTTCCGCACGCACGTGTTCGCCGCCCCCCGATTAAGCACGACCAAACCCGCTCCGATCGCGAACTCCTCGAGCGCCGCACCGCGCGCGCTCGTCGCCGGGCATCCGCACGCCTCCGACTTGGCGTTGAGGTCTCCCGCGAGGAGAATACGACCCGACCCTAGCCGGCCGATGAGAGCACCGATCACGTCGAGAACCCGCTCGAACTGTGCCAAGCAGCGATTCGGCGAGAAATATGCTCCCACGACCAGCACGTCCCCCACCCGCCCGGTGACGTAACCCCGACCGCGCTCCACCAACTCTAGGTCGGGGGAGCCGTTGGAGGTCACCGCGCGTATGGCCACCGATCCGTCCTCGTTTCCCGCCCAGCTCTCCCACGGTGGGACGTAGTACGGCTCGGTAACCACCGCCACGTTTATCGACCGCTCCGCCATGCTCTGGAACAGAAGGTCCTGAGCTCTGGCGCAGTGGTTTATGTTTGCCTGGAGGAAGTTCAGGTCCATCGTCACTCGACGGACATCTGAATCTCCTCCCGCGCGGCTTCCTCGCTCGCGCCAAGCGCCTGCGGTCGAGTGACCCTCGGGCCACTACCGCCGCCCCTGCCGCCGCGACCTCCTGACCGCAGTCCCCGCTCCGCTCGGGGTGTGCTATGAGCGGGCTACGGGTGCGCCCGGCGTGGCCGAAGCCAATAGCCGCCCTAGGGGCGGACTCGCCGCGCGACTCAACTGATTGCGCCGAAAAGAAAATTGAATCCACGAGGGATATCAGTTTTGCCCTCAGCGGGCGATGGAATCGTCACTTCCGTACGCCGGTGGTGTCGAATTATTAGCCGTCAGTTGCCCTATGCCCGAGAGCATAAAGCAGCTGCCGTTGCCCAGGGTACACCAGTCCCAGGAGATGCCCTTACCCCCGGACCGAGGTTCGAAGGGTAACTGCATCCCCCGGGCACACGAGGAGGTTATCCGACCCAGCACCCTAGCCTGTAACCATCTACAAATCGGTCTGCGTCGAATGTTCATACTCCTATGTCGGTACGTTCACTGGTTTCTGTGTGATCGGCGAACAGACATTTTTTTTATTTTTTAGTTTTACGTGGGGTAAATGTCTACGCATACGCGTCCTCGCGGAGGCAAGGACGGGTTATGTCGGACTCGCACTGACTAAAACCCCCACGATGTTCCCCACTCGTCGCCTAGTGGCAAGGGTACGGTTTGGTGTCAGCGTCCGCGACCCTCACCGGCGCTGGCGGCTTGCGCAGCCCCACCTCGGCAGGGAGGGTTAAATCCTCCCTGCAGGGCGCGCCCACCTCGGACTCCTGTGTGCGGACAACGGATTCCCTCGAACCCGTCGCCCAGAGGCCACGGGAGCCCCGGGAGATATCCTCTCCGGGCTCCCCGCGGCGGACAGATGTTGGGCCCGCCGCTACCCGTTACCGGCCGCGGAGGATAGGGAGAGCAGCGCATCTTAATACCGACACTCCTCTTCCCCCGCGGCCCCGCCGCCGCCGCATCGCCGGTGCGACACCGGTTGTTCGCGGAGGATACGTCCTCCGCGACCCCACCTCGGCTGCAGAGGCGGTATAAAACCGCCCTTGCAGCCGGCCGCAGGGAGCAGCATATAGCCGCTCCCGGGCCCCCGGCTGCTCCGTTGAGCTCAAATTATCCTAACTCGAACCTGGAGCGGCCGCATCGTCCGGGCCTTCGCCGCGGGCCGACCGGGTGGGTTACGCTTAGCTTCACCGTGTTGGGCCCCACGGTTACTAAGTCCCTCCGCCACGACAAGGCGGGAACCCGTTGGAGGGGGGCGAATAGACATGACCCATTTTCATTATATATATCTAGTGTGGACATAAATACTGTTACGTGAAAACATTTCTTTTTTTCATCTTTTCAATTATTTTGAATTTGGTACAGGTGTGTTATTTTAAAAAAAAATCCTTACGGTTTTACGCCCTTTCACGCATTTTTTCGTGTTCATTATCAAATCACAAAATGGAATAGAGGGGGTGGGGGATTCGGTCCGGACGGTCATATTCCAGACGCTTCAGATGCTTGCTATTAGCCGTATGTTCGTATGTCGTACTATCAACAGGTACAACAACACTTCCTCTGTCCAGAAGACTAGAAGAGATCGTTGCGGCCGCGTGCTGTGCTGTTAGAGCTACAAAGGTTGTTAATGCTTTTAAAGCCAGAATTCGTCGATACCTCATTAGGAAGCAAATTGAAGATTCCCGCTAGGGTGCTGTCGCGTATCGCGTATTGTAAAACAAGATCTAAAGCTCGGTGCTCGGTGCTCGGTGTACAAGACATGCCATAAATAATTTCTTACAATTAAAGATGGATGAAGTGGATCGATTAAAACAAACAAACCTTCTGTCTGGATACAACAGGCATGTGAAAGGCACAGAAACAGCTGCACGCTGCACGCTATACGTCGCACGCTGCACGCGCACTGCAAATTTAATTAAGCGCCGACGTGCGCGCGTGTCCACCCTATTGACATTTAAAGGTTTTTGGGTCGTGTGATAACATTAATATTTTTTTTGATAAGCGATAGATATCAGTTAATTTCAATATCACGTAATGTTTAGTGACAATGAGATTACAAATATTGCGCCGTTATCGCCGTCAACAGTGCACTTTATTTCGTATATTTGGCAGAACAGCTGCGCTGTGCTGTTGCTATGCGCTCTGACGGGCCGCGGGCTCGTAGTTAGCCGGCAGTGGAAAACTCTGCTATTGTTAGAAACCCACATAGTTGATACAACTGGAATCGAACCGAAGCCTTCAGTGCGATGAGTATGCGGTCGGCCGCAGGCCACGACGCCACGCAGTAATCGGTGCAAACGCATTGCCGCGTGCACTTCCAGTTTGCTGGTGGATGAATAGATTAGCTGAACATCATACTCGGCAGTCGCGCTGTCCGTTTGCATGCTGGAGCAGTTCTAAGGGCGAGCTGTACGTACGCAACGGAAAACTAGTTAAATGAAAGGTTAGACTTAATTAGGCTTTCAACTAATTTTACTTAAAAAGGTATGGTTAGATCAAACTTTAACGACCTAATTAAAATTTTTGATTTAATTGTCCATATAATAGAAAAAAAAAACTTGAATTTAACCTACTTTGTAAATTTGAAAAAGCTTGCATTGCCTTGATGTTATTTTGGTTGGTTATTTATATGGGAAACACAGTTCATTAAACTAAAACATCGATACGAGCGTCGCCGCGGGCCGGAGTTAGGTTAGTTATAGAATTTCTGCTTCATGTGACAGAATTAATTGAGGGGGGTGCGATGTCCGCTGTTACTGCACGTGTAATTATATGTTAGTAAGTTAGATGTATATCATATGTAACGTGTACAGTAGTCGATGTTGACTGACGGAGACATTTTGACAAAATTGGCTATAAAAAAATATAATCTTTAACGCATAATGTTGAAGTAAATGTAAAAATAATGCTAAAGGTTTAAAGCAGCAGCAGCAGCAGCACCTGTACTCAATTTGCAGAGTAAATCGAATAGAAAGTCGCCGGGGGTGGAGTTGCGGGCGCAATGCAATAGCGCCCCGACGCACCCCGGCTCCATAATATTACACCGCCGATAGATATAACTTTAACGCGGTGAGGATACCACTTAAACTTTTTATTATTCCCCCCATAAACATAAAAACGCTAATGCACTGTATCTTCGTGACAAGAGGACGCGTTAAATACTGCACATTACTACTGTTCGACGCAGCTTTTAAGCTCAGAGTAAAAAAATATATAGGCGCTTTCTCATATAACAATTATAGCTTGTGTAAATCGGAGATGGAAGCCATCACAAACAGTCAGCTGACGTGTGGAAGTGGTGCGAGCTGGTGGGCCCGCGCGCCGCTACGGCACCGGCGATATCTGCGCTCTGCGAGCCGACGTCATGCCCAAATGTCTCCGAGCGCGGCCAGTTGTGAAGTTTGTGCGGAACTTTACTCATCTGTACAATATTAACATCTGTCGCACCCGCACACACGCGCACGCACACAAGCACACGCACACGCGCACACGCGCGCTGCGCCCGCATAAAGTTATATCACTTAAGTGTTCGCTACAACTGCTGTTTGAATTAATCTCGGGCGCGGAGCGACGGTGATTGCTTTCCGACTGACTGTCTACGACTGAAATTAACAAGTCGACGGGGGGACTGATCTAATGATTTATTACTCGCTTTCAGCGTTACGGCTTATGCTTAACTTAGCTTAACTTTGTTAGCTTGTTAGTTATTAGTATAATATCGGGAGCGGACGCTGATTAACACACAACGCAATAACCAAGCAGCGGTTGGAGCAGGAGTCAGCACATTTTGAACTAGGTGTCCCCGCCACTTCGCTGGACACGGCACCTCCGCAACCCCCTCTGGGAGTAACATTTTGTAAAATCCGTCTATGCCGTCCTATGCTTGACAATAGGGATATTCCTATCAAAGATGAAGTCTCCATTCCTTTTGATACCAGAGATAGCGCGATGAGCCTCTACATAGTTTGAAACTTTTTACATGCACACACACATATATATATGTGATTATCTGAAGAGTAATCTAAAGGGTTATACAATATGCTTACAGACAGGCCGACCGCTTGATAGAGAGCATAGCTGATGTTACGAGCTAAAACACATTAACCTAAGCTACTTCAAACATGGCTTTGCTTTGACACCGGTGCGTCGTCGCGTCAACGTACACGCTCGGACGCATCGTGTGGTGGCGCGCTTCCCTCTCACCGCTGCGACCCCTACGGGTCGGGTGCGGTGCTCGAGAGACGTTCGTCGTCTTATCGGTCAGCCCCCTCCAACGAGTTTCCGCCTTGTCGTGGCGGAGGGGCTTGGTAACCGTGGGGCCCAACACGGTGAAGCTAAGCGGAACCCACCCGGTTGGCCCGCGGCGAAGAGCCGGCCGAAGCGGCCGCTCCAGGTTCGAGTTAGGATAACTGGAGCTCACCGGAGCGGCCGGAGGCCCGGGGGCGGCTTTATCCTGCCCCCTGCGGCCGGCTGCAAGGGGTGGGGTTGCAGAGGACGTATCCTCCCCGATCAACCGGTGTCGCACCGGTGATGCAGTGGCGGTGGGCCCGCAGAGGAAGAGGAGTGTCGGTATTACGATGCGCCGCTCTCCCTATCCTCCGCGGCCGCTAACGGGTAGCGGCGGACCCAACATCTGTCCGTCGCGGGGAGCCCGGAGAGGATATCTCCCGGGGCTCCCGTGGGCTCTGGGCGAAGGGTTCGGGGGAATTCATCGTCCACACAATGGAGGCCGATGTGGGGGCGCGCAGCATGTTTTTTTTTTTTTTTTTTTTTCGCGTTCCCCTGCGTATGGTAGTCAGGGCCTTTATTAGTCATTTCATTAACCATCACATTATTTGTTTATCATCATTCTCTTACATTTTAATTTATTACATATATATATATATATATTTATATATATGTTCTCTTAATATTCTTAATTAATTAATTATCGTCAATCATTCTTTCCATCTTTCGTTCTTTTCCTATCTTTCATTCCGCATACTTTTTCTTTCTTTCATTCCTCTCTGCTTGGTGTGACGACCTCGTCGTACTCGTATCGGGGCACTGGATTGAATAGGGAGAGCCTGTAAAGAATCATCCCCCCAGCATTTTCGCTCTTTGTTTCTTTATTTTTTATTTTATTTATGTTTTTCTTATTTTTTATTATTCATCTATTTATATGCCTGGCGTTGTTTATTTTCTATTATTAATTTAATTTATTTACATTTTATTCTTCTCTATCACCTTTTTTAATATTTTTCTACTATACCACGGAAATACTTCCCGACCATCGTCGTCACTCATCAGAGAGGCTACAGACTCCCTATCCAGTTTTTTACCGGTTGTTATCTCCAGGTCTGCCCTCTCTCCCCCAAATACGGGACAGGAAAGCAGGATGTGCTCCACGGTCTGGTCCACCTCCGGGTCACAGGGGCACGCGGGACTGTCCTTGAGCTTAAACCTGTAAAGGTACTCTGAGAATCCCCCGTGCCCAGTGAACATCTGGACCAGAACCGTGTCCAGCCCTATCTTACGGAGCACTTGGTAAGTCGAGGCGGCGTCCGGGAAAAATATCCGCGTTGTCGAAGCCGTCGTGCCTTCCACGTAGCGCCTGTTCCATTCGTCAATCGTGTCCAACCGAAGTTGACGTTTGACGAACGAAACAGGACACTCCTCATATTCAGGTCTCCTTTTACTTCTTAGGGCCGCATCCTTGGCCAGCTGGTCCGCCCTCTCGTTCCCCTCCGTCCCCGCGTGCGCTTTCAGACAGAATAACCTTACTTCCTTCCCTTTCTCTCTAGCCTCTTTCATATTTTTTTTCACGCGCATCGCAAGGGGATGGAGGGTGTCCGGTTGTGCGACAGTTTGGAGGGCGGACCTCGAGTCACATATTATGGCGCAGGACTGCGCCGACCCGCCGGCCGCGTACCCTGTTGCTTTCACTAATGCCAACAGCTCCGCCTGGTAGACCGAGCAAAAGTTGGCCAGCTTGAGTTTTTTGTTGGTGATCTCCACGGCGTCCCGCATTACGCAGAACGCCGCGCCCACCTTCTCATCTATCCGGCTGCCGTCTGTATAGATATGCAGATCGGCAGCCGCGGTGAGAAGCCGACCCTCCTCCGCCCGGTCACCCAGGCAGGAGAACTCCACACCAACTTGATCAGACGGGTGTGGCAGTCTCCTGAAGCTGACCGGTACCTCCAGGTCTCGGTCGCTTACTACCCGCCGGGAATGACCACGCTTTATTTCATATAAATGGGCTGCTTCCTGGACCCGAAGGTCCAAAGGAAGCAACCCGGCGAGTATTAGGGCCGAGTTCAGCGACGCGATCCTGTGGGTCTTCGCTATCTTCTGAGCGAAGCCCCTCTGCACCGCGTCCAACTGCCTGCGGACCAGCAGCTTCTTAGCCGCCGGCGCCCATACACTCGCTGCATACAGTATGGTGGGCTCCAACACCGCCAGGTACATCGTCCTGATCACCTCCGGGTTCAACCCCTGCGGCCAGTGCCGGCGAGGGTCGCGGACGAAGGCACCAAGCCGTACCCGTAACCCTTGCCACCAGGTGACGAGTCGGGAACATCGTGGGGGTTTTAGTCGGTGCAAGTCCGACATAATCCGTCTTTGCCCCCGCGAGGACGAGTATGCGTAGTATAAAAAAAAACACGGCTTTGCTTTGCCTTGCGTACAAAAACTTATTAAATGCTCATCAATTTTTGAATTGGGTAGTATCTGAATTCTATCTCGATGCGGATCATCTGCTGAGGCCTCACAGCAACATATAATTTTATATATATATGTTATATATATCGTGGTCGGTATGTAGCAGTACACACCCTCCTTTACCACGCTTTCATTGCTCGTGGGAAAAATCCAAGATAAAAAAACTTAATTAAAATTTTCTTGAAATATTGGCAAATACAATTAGCTACTTTTATATTAGCCCCGTGTATTTTCTTAAAATATAAAAGCTCCCCTATCATCCCCAATGTAACAAAGCGCGCCCCCGTTTCTTACTTTAGATGAGACACGGAGTCCCTTTCACTTTAATGGGAACCGCTGATTGATATAATTGATTGAATCGGAGTTAACATTCGTGTCTAGCGCTGAACTGTTCTCTCAGAGATAAACGCAACCGCGTGTACAACGAAGTTTTGATGAAATATAATACATTTGTTACTATTTGTTTCTAATGCAAAGGTGCCGCGCGACGAGCGGTACGATCACCCGATGTCAAGTGGTATGCCTGCCCGCAACAACGTGGCGTTAGTTAGGTTCATGTACACAGTGTGCTCGTCGCCTTTACACATAAGATAGAAGATTGTCTCGTTATCGCAGTAATTACACTAATTACAACGCCTTTCCAACCGGATTATAATAATGTCTTCACACCACAGTTTGTCGGCAGCAGCAGGCGCGGCGGTGGTATCTACCTCGATGGTTTGTAGCAACAGAGACTTACCACTAACAAAACATAAAAAGAAATCTTCTAGGCTTGTTGCTCCAGTTCTACTATTAAGTAATACGCGCAAACTTTACTGTGTCCCAGTTTGAATATAAAAGCTTTATCTAGTACTATTATTAAGGTCACGGAAAACTTTTTAACACGCCCTAAATTAATGAGACGCCGCGGTCGCACGGAGTGGAGCGAATGCTCTGAAAATATATTACCGTGCCATGGCGTCGCCTTCCGAAACTAGCAACCGTAACGTTAGACCGTACCAGGGTTGCGGTGCTCACGCAGTTGTTGTGAGGACTCAAACAATTAGGACACGCAAAAGCGGACCTCCTCAAAACTCCCATCCGTCAATGTTTTGATCATGATGATGATGTTCAAGCGCTCCGGCGGTACCGCACCAGCCATCCTGCGTTGGAAACATGAGAACCTTTCATTAAATCTAGTAATTATAAATTACCTGTAACAAGTGCGATCTGCGGGAGTTTATCGTTAATTACATGGAGTACAGGGGAAGGCTTTCAGCGGACGCGCGGGAAACTTTGTTTGTAAAGAGTTTCCTTTAAAGTTTCCGTCGATTGAACGTTCATCAAATTGCGTTGGAGCTGTCGGCAGGGGCTACCTCCGCCTCAGAGAGATCTCCAGCGAGGAGTGACGGCATACAGACACTACCACACATGCGCAAGTGCACAATATAACAAGTAATGTTTCTCTTAAAGGTCTGCGGCGGATCATGCTATTAGAAATAAAACGAATCGAGCTGCCGCACTAACAGAACCAACTTCAGCGTAAAGCAAAGCACGTCACCACCCGGTGACAGCAGTAGGCGATGTGATGCTGCTGTGGCACTACGGTGTTGTGCAATCAGTGTCCAGTAAGATTTACATTAAAATCTTATACAGTAAATATTTTTTTTTATATTTAATGTAGCACATTGCGCTCTGATATACATTGCACTAAATTGCGCTCGTCGCCTAGGTAATATGATGTTGACTCTCGTTGCCCCAGTAATTACACTAGCTGTAGCAACCTTCAAGCCGGATCACGATAATGTTCGCACAGTACTAGTTTGTCGACTGCAGTAAGCGCTGAGGTGGTGCCTACTCGGACGGCCCCCGCAAAATATGTTACGTACAGTATTGAACTAACTAAATATTACGTGGAGCGGAAAGTACGCGAAGGTCAAGAATGTCTGCCGCGACCACTGCAGGGTGCGCGGCCGGTGGTGCCGGTGGTGCCGGCGGTGCCGGGTGTGCGGGCGCGCGGGTGCGCGGCGGTACGGCTGACCGGCAACTAGACTGATTGTGCTGCCTCCCCGCGCCCCGCTGCCCGTTACTTTGCGAATTAAAAGAGAAGCCTTATTAATTTAAAAAGTCGTCAGCAATTTGATTTCTTGAATAAATACTTTCTGTATACCGTTACATTAATTAACTGTCTGCACAGGCACAGTGTTCAGCTCTTGTTAAACTTGAAAACATTGTCTGCACTTTTTAATATTCGAGGTGCCCGACCCCGGCCCCGGCCCCAGCCCCGCCCCAGCGTACCCAGCCCCACATCGCGCTGCTCGCTGGTCGCTGCTCACTTGGAGACGTGAGTAATTAAATCGCGGTACCGTGGTAACACCTACACTATTATTTATACGTATTACACATGTAACAGTACTGTGTAAACATAACTATGTTCCGGTTTGAACGACGCTGTAACTAATTAAATTACTGGGCCAACAACATATAACATCTTTTGTGTCAGTGATAAGCACAATGTGTCGTTGTGTATATCATCCTAACCCCACGTTGTCATGCGCATACGATCAGGTGAAGGTAGGAAAAATGCAAGGTCCCTCTTACATCACAGTGTAGATGGTTTACAATGTTCTGGAATCGAAGCTGTGCACGCGGAACTGAGGGACATTAGTTGTACTGCCGCACCAGCCGTGCACTAAAAGTACAGCTCTGCCGCCTTCGGTGCTATATCTTCAGGCTGCTTATTAAACTGTGCGAGCTTTAACTAAGCTCCGGCCGCGCTGATCCCGGATTACTGCCCGCCGCGCGCTGATAAGGGCTGACAGATGGACGGGGCTGTGCGGCGGCGGCGGCGGCGGTGGCGGGGGGCGGCGCGACACTCGCACGTACACGGTGTCGGTACGTCCCTAGGAAGCGGTCGTATTCGGTACACTTTACCACGCGTGCAGCAGAGCTCCAGAGTCCACACCGTGCAACTCAAGTCTCATTTATAGCTGGTTTTGTCTGGAGACGCGTTGCTCAACACATCGGAGTCGTCGCATTGGATACTTATCTACAACATCGGTCGAGACGTAACTTCAACTGCCGCCTAATGTACATAAGTAAAATAACCGCGATAGTATATAAAAGGGCATCATCATCGTCATCAGCTGATAGACGTCCGCTGCTGGACGTAAGCCTCTCCCTAAGATCTCCGCATCGATCGGTCCCGCGTTGCTCGCACCCAGTGGGTTCCAGCGACTCTCATCAGATCATTGGCCCACCTTGTGGGAGACCTCCCAACACTACGTCTATCGGTACACTCCATCCATGGGGGAAGGGGATCCTCCACTACCAATTAATTCCAAAGTCTAAAAGGTTTATTTCTTTATCTACTATACATTAGTACATATTGAGTAGTAATATACTGAAGTAGCTTAGCTAAGATCGCACACTAGAGCTAGTTTTCCGTACACAAGCATATCTCCTGAACAATCTGATCATAGAACAATAGCTTATTTTAAAATAGTTGGACAAGATATTTCGTAAGTTAGGTTAGTTTAGTTCACCTAAATTAGTTTTCACTTAGTTTAGTTGTCGGCAGCGGATCGGTTTTACCATTGGAGCAGCCCGTGTCTCGCGGCACGGGATCCATCCCTGTACACAGGCTAAGTTACGGACAGCCGTGTCGCTCACACTCGGAAACGAAAGAAAATATATTTAACACATAAAAATCTATTTTCGTTTCCGCTAAATTCAGTAATGAAAATGATGCTCAAATAAAATGTTTGCAAGTGCAGGCAGATCACACACATAGACATACACATACACATATACTGCAACAAAAATAAACACGTACACTAATATCGGTAAGTACGTTGTTCACGCGCAAATTTCAAGCTATTTAAGATTCTACAAGCAAACGAAATGTCGGTTATAGTAAATGAAGCGAAAATATAAAAAATGTAAACTGTTCACTGATAAGCTGCATTCGACGGCGGTGCGTGGCTACAGCAGATAAGTATCCTGCGTTATGTAGTTATATTTGAGCACCCGCTCTGCCCGTCCAGGGCCGCACTTCAACGTGCTCTTAATATTTTTGACAAAGGACACAATGTTTTTTTTATCGCCAATGGCCTAGCACTTGACCTTAATGTTACATGATTAAGTGAAAATGAGGGTAGAGATGGTAAAGGGTGCTCGCCCTCAATGGATTTCATAAGAGCTGTAACAAAATATATGACACGAACTAATGTCCTGTGTTTACATTGGTAACTGTAACATTTAGAAAGGTCAACGGTTAAGTGGTGCTGGAGCTGTCGGCGTGGACGTACAGTGATCAAGCTTGCTGCGGACCCAGTTTTTAGAAAGGGTTTAAAACCTGTAAAGTCAATGTTCATATTATTAATAGAATATGAAAACCTCCCTCGTCGACTTGGCAGACAAGGCTACGGAATGAAAAAGCTCATCGAAGTAAATAAAGTGTACACTGACATTAGCATAGCAAAGCGTGGACGGTGACGGGGGATGTTTGCGGAGGGTGTCCACGAACGTGTCCGTAACCGAGGAACTGCAAACAGAGGGTGCGATTAACTTAACAACTTAACCTACGCTTTACAGGTTATTTAGAGCAGTGAATTGAGTTCGTACTCTATTAACATGTTATTAGTGCTCCATTAAACGTTGTAGGCCGAGTGCGGCACGCACACTAGCGCACTAGGGGATGTACTGCGAGTAGGCCCTGTTGGGAGCATGTGTATGTGAGTACAGCCGCAGTGGCTTTTTAACGAGACGGTGCGCAAACTAATGTATCCACATTCATAGGCACTGCTGCCAATGAAGTTACCGACACAGACACAGGCACAGACACATACACAGACACAGACACAGACACAGATACAGGCACAGACACAGACACAGGCACAGACACAGACACAGACACAGACACAGACAGAGAAATTTAATGTTACAAAGTGATAGACACGTGGTGTTGTGTAAACATCTTTTTCAGCAATTCTATGTTACATTAAATATCAAGTCATCATATACTTTATAATTTAGATAGAAACTCTTTTGTTTTTCTAACGAGAAAAGTCAACCGCGTGCTTTAAATATATTTTCCTGATGCTCTGCATATGTTTAGATTGCGATTAGGCGCGTCGCGTACGCGGACGGATCTCGCGGGGGGCGGCTCACTCCTCCTTAACATATGTACACGACGTTAACAAGTAGGGGGTCAAGTGGGCCTCACGTCAGGGCATTCCCCTGGGACAGTATTCCCAGCCGGATGTTGTATTTGCTTCTCTCACAGCCGTTTGTTCTGGACGTACGACGTATCTACCGTTTAAGAATTCTGTTTACAGAGTCTCCGGGGTGCTACGCTTCATCTTATGTTGAATATTATATGAAAATCAGGTTAATGATGTTACAATTAATTGTAAAACACCCTTCGCAAATTGAAATCTTTCAAAATTAATTTTCTATACGTTAAGATCAGCCCTTTAATGACTACTGGGTGAAGGTTTCCCTCGTCTCGTCGCTTCTACCGTCGTACCTAAAGTATATTAATTAAAGCAAAAAATTTAATGATCTTCATTAACCGTCGGTCGCTACATTACTAAATGTATTTTGGTTACAAAACCAATGTTTCTTTGTTCCCCTGTCAACAACAGAATTTTTACTACGTTACAAACATGATTAAAGAAAAAACCGTAATCTTTATCGGTTTGTTTGTTCGCTCGGAGTCTGCGGACTACGTGACTACATGAAGTAAAGGGGACAACCTAATGACGATTCGTTCTTGCCGCGTCGCTCGTCGCTCGTCGCTCGTAGAGTTAACAACGCGCAAATAAGTACAAAACACGAGCAAAACAACTCGATACAGTACTCACGATGCTCCCTCCCCTAACTTACAGGGTGCTTTGCGTTTACATTGTTCGCCGAACTGAACAACATTGCTAAAGTTTACAAACTGTACATTACGACGTACAGAACTTGGTACTCCTAAAAAGTGCCCCAACTCCGTCTGTATGATTAAAGCAACTTGAGTCGGTCATAAAATTCGTGATATATCCTAATCAAGAACCACTCTTGTGTTCGGTTCTTTAATGTTTGATAGATTGTCTCCGTTGCACCTTATCACGGCGCTCCGTGGCGCCGGGGCGCTCGCGCACCCCGCCCTCAAGCTTAACACGTACACCAACCGCACACGCGCGCTGCGGAGGTTACACATCTCTAGATTAGGATTCCGAACACAAACACACCGAATAAAGTAAAGTAAATGGGTTTAAAATAAACATACAACCACATATACCGACATATAATTCTGGATAGAACCTCTTCGTTATAGGTAGGGGCCTCAGCCGCTGCGCCACGGGTGCGTTAGTGGGGGCGTCGCAGCGGACCGCGCCCTCTGCAAGGCACTATGCAAAACATAAAATAATCACCAATAATCTTATTTCCGGTGCTTAATTCAGTGATGTATGTAAGATGTGGTGTCGCGTGCTTTCATAAATTCCACCAATATCCGCTGCTCCGGCTCGCGGAGCGTGTTACAGATATTATCGAGTCGGTTTAACAGCCCGCAGGGGCTCCGACCGCCCCCATTGTGTAGCAGCAGCTCTAACTGAATCATTCTTTGTTCGTTTTAGAAAGGAGCCGCGTCCAGGCCGCGGGCACGATGATTAATGATACCTTTTACGCCCAAGTTATTTTTTCTTATGGCCCCCGGCACCCTCGCACTACTGTAGTGCGGTGGCCTCGCATCGCGAAAGGGTTATTAATTATTGCAATTAATTAGAAACTGTACGCCGCCTGCTCTACTCCACTCGCTTCAAATAATATTTTGCTAAAATCCATTAGATTGGTCCCTCATCAACTTATTTTTATTATACTTGTACGGACGGACCCCCGTTATGAATTAAATACCCGCAACCGGTTTGCGTTCCAAGTTAACATAAGGATCGGCAAGATGCTGTGATACCAATGAGATAAAATTTTGCAACATGGATCCCCACTTCGATTACACCACTTGATGATCACCGAGTAAATTATTAACATTATACACAACGATTAAAGTGTAGAGCAGTACTAATAGTGGTAGTGAGCGTAAAACTGTTTCTTGATAAGTTAATAGTAACAAAGTTAATTAATCATGTAGTTATACATTAATTTAATGTTGAGTGTATCCGTTCTTTCCCTAAAGATAAATTGTCATGTTCGTTAAAACGGAAGTAGTATTGGTCAGAAGTAATGAACATTTTACTGTCACACTAGTAGCGCGTCCGCACCGAGTGCGCCGCGAAACGCGATCCGCAGGAAACAGCTCCAGGAAAAAAGAAGCAGCTTTCGCTGTAATCTTTATCAAGTTAGCTAGCTACCGGCGCCACAAGCCAACCGCGCCGAATATGGCAATTACTTCCGGAATTATGGTGGTTTATGTTCAGCCGAGCCTATAACGAGCTAGAATTACGTAAAGCTGTAGCGAAGTTTTGTGCGGTCGGTAATTGCGCGCGCGGTACAGGCGACGGTCCCGATTGCAGCCATATTTCAGATCGTCTCCCTCGGAGTCTTTACTCCTAATTCCATGGGCGCACGTGAGAACTAACACACGAAAGCTGTATCCGTTTCCCTCGCAGCTTCGGGAGCTCGAGCTCCGCGCGGTGTATCTGGTAATGAGTCGGCCGCGACTAATGTTTACTTCCCACGGAAGCCGGCGCGCCGTTACATGTCTGGAGGAGAGAGAATATCTGTTCTTACTGTAATACGATGCAGTTAAATCGTGCGCTAACCCGATATGCTAGTATAACCAAAAAATCCAGAGGTTATTCATTTATTTGCTTGTCAATTTTGAACAGTGACTATCCCAGCGCTGAACTACTGATCGATCTTAACACATATTAACTTCTAGTTAATGTCGCAGGACAATGAATTATAATACTTTCATAGAGGTATTCCCTTTGTTCATTAAATATAATCAGAAAGGATTTTGTTGAAAGAATAATAAAAGCACTGTTTATAAGATGAGTGTAAACTTTCCGCGTTTACAAGACGTCAATAGGCGCGTTTTAAACTTTTCTAATTTTACCTTCATCCGGTTATCCTTAGAGGTTTCTTGAATAAGGGAAGGGAATACCAAAAATTTAAAGCGCCGGCTATTCCGTTGTTTTTCTTAAAGTTTAACATTTCTCGGCATGTTATAGTAAAGGGAGCACCTCAAAAACCTCCGAGAGAAATGAAACAAACACATGTAATTAGTAAAGTAATTAGTTGTACGGTTTTGAAAGTAAAGCTTCAAGAAATAGGAAAATAAGTATGTGTAGCATACGTAGTAACTACTTTATCTCTGGCCGGTTTATATGTGCGAGAGCCGTGGTCGCTGTTAGGGTTGCAAGCGGAGATTAAGTTGTCTTCACTGCTACTTCCGTCCGTGTAGAATTTAGAGGAGACGATCGATCTTTGTACTTGATGTTTGAAGTTTAAACTTACACTTGTATAGAATTAACCAATATTTGTTTACATTGCACATTGTTTGTTAATTGCTACACCGAATTACCAGTATACACTACAATGATACAGTGTGCGTACATTCGCAGATTCCAATTGAATAAACAAGAATCGTTTCGCTAAACTTGGCGCATCAAACTCGTTTAACATAAAGTTTAACTTTCTATAATTATATTCGCTTTGAAATAGACAAGAGAAGTTTACAGTGTGATGATATTGTTTAAGAAGGTTCACGAAACATTCCCTTATCGGTCTGTTGATGTCTGTAAGTCGTCGGTGTATTGTTTGTTTGTCGTGAATGTGTGATTCGGTTGAGGTTCGCAAGGCCGGCGAGTGTCGAGTCACTTCGCAACGTTTGTATTGCCGCCCGCTGACCGCAAAAGCTACGTGTAATAAGTTTAATATGTATTTGTGTAGGCGAACCTACGCAGGATACAATGTACGCCCACTCGGCTCAAACGGAACTTACCATCATCATCATCAGCCGATAGACGTCCACAGCTGGACATAGGCCTCCCCCAAAGATCCCCACATCGATCGCGCCCATGTTGCTCGCATTTAGTGGATTTCCGCGATTACCACCAGACCGTCGGTCCACCGTGTGGGAGGGCTCCCAACACTACGTCTACCGGTACGCGGGCGCCACTCGAGGACCTTACTGCCCTATCAGCCGTCGGTCCGTCGAGCAATGTGCCCTGCCCACTGCCACTTAAGTCTAGCAATCTTTTGAGCTATGTCGGCGATCTTAGTTCTTCGCTGAATCTCTACATAAAGATATATAATGATATTACCATACATAAAGATATATCAAATATATATTGTCAACTACGAAGCGACAAGAAGAGTTGGACGTTCGCCTGCTCATATAACAATGTGGCGATAGTGAAGATGTTATATGATGTTAAAGCCCTTTACCCCTGTAATTACACTACTAGCTACAGCGCCCTTCAAACTAGAACTCGATAATGTCTGCATAATACTATTTGTCGGCTGCAACACGCGCTACGGCCGTACCTAGCTGGACGGTCCGCAGCAACAGAGACACTACCGGCAGTCGGCGAGTTCTCCCCTAGTGCGAGTACGTGTTTGGGTATGCGGTGTACGTGTTATACCGATCGAATTATAATATTTTCATTACTTGCGTTAAGTTAGAAAATGTTCTTTATATTAAGGTAATAGCAATTTATTTGTACACCGTATAAAAGTCATTTATTTTCCTCGCACCGTTGTTTAGACACTTCAGACATTGTTATATGAATGGCCCTATTACCTTTAATAACAGACAAATAATGTAACACGCGTACGTGTACATGGTAGATGGTAGATGGCCGCAGTAGCAGGGTACAAGTTAGGCCTGTTCACACATTCACATCCACTCGTTTTATTGACCTTTTATATGGGCGACATAATGTTATATAGATCATAAACAGAGTATGATGAAATATTTGTTTTACGAGCTCCGCACGAGTCCGCCGGGGAATGTCAGTCGGGGTACATTGTATAAAACACCCAATACACACGCAAAAATACGTAAAAGCAAGAAGTGTAGTACATACTATAAGTGCGTGAGTGTATGTTTGTTTGATCACAGCTGTGAAACGATTGTACATAGTCTTTTACTTTAGCTCTGGTTAAGATAGACGTATTAAGCCTCGTTACCCTGGTAATTTCTCCTCTTAATATTGTACTGCTATTTAGCTGTATTTGCCGCTGCTATGAACCTAGACGGTCGCCGGTAACTAAGGCTTTCCTCAAACAGATGCTACTATACCATAAATACTTTAATAACATAATTACGCTCTTTCCCCGTCAGACGTTACATTAAATCTCACGTCGCTGCTCTCTCCCCCTCGGGGAGAGTTTCCGCCGTAGGCGACTTTTATGAAACACTTATTGTCACACTGTAAATATAACCTCTGACTTTAAAAAAACCTCCGCGGCACGGGGGTGAGTTTAAATGTTTGTTACATTATATCTTTTTTACTGAATTTGTTTTTCCGTTGACAAAAGGCTCGCTGTCAGCGCTTTCCTACTTCCGCCGCTAACAGTTTATATATTTATATATTATCTTACATAGTCTCATCTCGCCCGAGCAACATCTCTGACACGTCGGCGGGCGATAGTAATGTATTGATGAGCTACAGTAAGAAAAATGTCGAGGCAAATAATACAGTGTGTTACTCTATTCCCTAATTAGTTATTGCCTCATAATTATGGGTATTCACCATTAGCTCTTTGTAATTAGCAAGGTGAACATTGTAATCTATACTTCGCTAAGAACTAGCCTTTCTAGTTATATTTTTCAAGTGAACAATCATATGTAGTGAAATAAAAAGCAAATCTAATAATCTGCGCCGGTGCGCGCCCGCCTGCGTTTAATGTTATACGTTTTATCTCTTTAAGAACTTTTCCATTAGAATCATAAAAATTTGAACTTTAAGCACTCCTTAAGTGTTTTATCGCGGAGCTGCAATAGTCCTCGAAAATATCCATTGAGCCGGATAAAGAGCAAAACTGCACAATCTGAAGCGCTGCGAGCACTCGTTGAATTTTTAAGAGCTTTTACAAAATGATATCTTTGGTAATATTCTGCTCTCTCAAATTATTTCTATTGTACTTGCGTTAGAGAACACCTTCTGTCAATGGCGGTGGAAGTCATTACTATAACTTTCAGGTTTATGTATATACAAAAATATTAATAATAATATTGCACGTTCAAGTAGCAAACTCGTGCGGGGGACGTATTAGGACATTCGTGCGAGCGATCAGCACTCAGCGGTTCACGAAATTTGACTGAGCAATAATATAAGGGAAAGGGTTGCAGATCGTTACCGGCACACTGCGCTCGCCAAGCCAAGGGTGATGGAAATAACAAAAACCACCCTTATGTTATTTGAGAACCTATAGTCTATAGCAGACATTAATCGTCTGAAATAATAATGATGGGATAGTACAACTATAATCGATCGCCTTGTGTCAACAGACGTAAATTAACAGCGGCGGTGTATTTGATTAATAGGCAATAATCTGAGTTACATTTCAAACAAACCAAGCTTAACATCGGTTCAGCTGAAAGCAGCGTTCGAGCTGCAATACTATTGCTTTTCACAATATCTCGTTGCAGGTGTATCCGGCTGCACAGCGCCGCGAGCACGCAGCATTAACCAGCACCTACGGCGTAGCGTTGCGGTCCTGTAGTCAATGTCTTTAATTTGTATCTCGTAAAATGATGAGTCCGCACAACCGACCGTCTAGAATCTAATGTAGTGAATACAACTTGACCTATTACATTTGAACGACTACAGATAAAACGAGAAGAGCGAAATAACTTATAAAATCCAGATTTATTATTTTTTTAAAGTTCGCAGTAATATTATCCATCTAAAACACAAGTACACAACGCTGTATAACGTATAATCCCCTTCATCGACCCCCCGATAAGAAAAGTTTTCACCCCCGGGAACTGAGATTTAATGGACTCATAACCGATGATTGCAAAGTGTTCTTGTAGTTATATTTACAACGCTCCTGGCGGATTTCTTAACTTTACCTACTAGTGCCGTCGTGTGATACGAACGTTGATTTTAAGGGTTAAACAGTATCGTATCTTTTCGAAATAATATCAGGCGGTGTCGGGGGACCTGTTGAGACGAGAAAGAAATCGCTCTTTTGTACTTGTATCAATTTACGCTAAGGTTAAATATAGATTCGCATAACATGAAGCAATGCGAGTATGTTTACGTGACAGTCAGTGAAATGTTCAGCCCATTCGACGTGCAGGCACCTTGGGCCGGTGTCGTGGCAAATTGAGTAGAGAAGCTTTATTGGACTCTCGTTGTGGATCTGTCGCCGTAACATCATTATTGTGCTCCGGTAGTTGTAAGGTAACATCGCGGAGTATTAAACTCAAGTGTTAGCTGAACATAAATGTAAATAATTACATTAAAAAGAATTTCTGTTTGAGAGTGTTCAGCTCTCGTCTCGTCACCGTACCGTATGTACCGTGTAGTGATCAAAATGTCTGAAAACCTTTGCTTGGCAAGCGGGACAGATGTGGTGATGATACTTATAGAAAAGTAATAAGACTTTAAATTCAACACAAGTAAAAGAAGTTTTAATTGATTCAGAGGTCGCTTTCTTACTTTCCTCTCAATGAAGGTAAATCAATAAAGCGCACACTAAGCTTACTTCGTGTTGCTTAATATAACTTTTGCTTTGGCTACGCTTTCAAATTTCAACAACCTGACAGATTAAATATCCAAAAACATAACAAATTTATTGAAATAAATCAAAGTAATTCTCGTTGAAACTTTAATTACCTGCTTAATTTGTTCCAGAGCAGGGCTCCATTGCGATAATGTTCAATACATTCGAAGCTGAACATTAAATAACGAATTTAACTGTTAATGTATATTGAAGCGTTGCAAAGAAAGTAAATGTAGAACGAGCCACAATGAGAAAATATTAAAATAAACCAATAAACTATTTATGAATTAATGATTAAGCGCGCAGGAGCCACAGTTTGTGTTCACGCCCGAGCACTGCAACTAATGTCATTTGATCACAAAGGATCGTGTAAAATAGCGTTCATATATTCAGTAATCTGTATTCTGACACCAAAGGGCGGCGCCACTCACCCCAATATACATACAACCCTCAGGCAATATCTAGTCACGGTAAAATATTAGAATACGAAGAAAGCAATAAAAAATTCACACAAAGTGTGTACTAGCTCAGTGACAACCGGAGCGTGCGCCGCTTCGATGTGTTTCATGTTATTTAATGTCCAATACATCTTGCGTAACGGGAATGTAGCGATATTATTAATTAATCACAGGGATCAAATTGATCTGAAGCGTTGATTTATATTGACAAGGTATTTGATAGGCGCGCTAACGAACCCGGCGAAGGAGCAGAGCCCTCGTTGATGAATTGTTAACGATTATTCAAATTACTGTTCGCCGATGCGTCCACCGCCTCCACCGCCTCCAGCAACAAGTGTTAGCGCACAGCTCGACTGTAACGTCTAAGTACTGTCGGTGCCGGAAGTACCCCGCGGTAAGCCGGACATACGAGGGGTTATCAGAAAGAAATAACATTGTGTATGTTATGTGAAAGTTATGTTAAAATATTAAATTTTATTCTCTTTAATCTTCTAACAAGCCCTTTCTGAATCTAAAATATCCATCGAATAAATTTTTACCTTGACCCTCCTTAAACGACTTCACATCGGCCATTACTTCGTCATCGTCCCCAAATTTCTTTCCTCTGAGATGTTCTTTGAGTCGCGGAAATAAATAGAAGTCACTAGGGACTGCATCAGGTCAAAAAGGTGGCGGTCCGAGCAATCCGATGTCTACTTCTCGAATGGCAACCGTTGCCACTTCCGATTTGTGTGTGTACTCGTATCGAATTCGCAGTGACGTACCCGCCCATGACAATAGGAAACTGGTACATATTTCTATTCAACAATGTGACGAATCGACCGAGATTCACCTGATATTAAGTAATATGCCTGCTCATAACAACGTGGCGATAGTTGGGATGATATACACTGTATAATGGATACATTGCGTAGTAATAAAGCTCTATTTAAAATATTTACAAATTACGCTCATTACTTGAAATGAAGTTGTAGATCTCTTTTCTTAAGCACTTACAATAGCCGCAGCGCCTTTATACATGGCGGAAGTACCTACGTAGACAATCTCCGGCAACAGGGACGTATCACCGTTAACAAAAACTGACGGTAACGTGTCACCTAGTCATATCACCAGGCACTCCATGTAGTTCGCCATTACTAAATCTATATCAGCAAGTTATTATTCGGCCATGAATTATTTATTGAATTCCTTAGACCGCGGACTGGGATCTAGGATCGCTTTTACGAATATTGGGGCAGAAATAATGTAAGATCCACTCGTACGTACTCCGCACTGTTCTAAGCAAATATTTTTCTTTACAAAACGTAACGACGATTTTCCGCTTGGACTTGTTTCTTTTGATCCAACGATTAAACTGTGAGATGATTTTTTTCTTTTGAACTACTGCTTCCTAAACTAATTTCTGTTTAAACTTGTAAAAGCCCGTGTGAATATCCAAATGGTGACATTAATGTTGTTTTGGATAATATAATATATATGTTATTTAAAAGCGCTTGAGTGCAATTTTGGATCCTTGATAAAGCTCCACACAATAAAGTTCAATAAACAAAATATATTCTTCGAAATCATTATTACAGCACCTCGTCGCTGCTGTCGGCAAAACGAGTAGTAGCGCGTTGGGGGGCACGGTAATGATGTATTAACGCTGATTATCCGAGCACAGTGTTTCGTTAGTAATCTCTCCACGCGTTTCCGTGCAGAAGCTCGTTGTTTCCCAACAGCCTAATGCGCGCTGCTGGAAACAAACGCTACATCAAAGCTTCACTTGCGAACGCGCGTAGCTCCGTACCCTCGTAGCTCCGTAGCTCCGTAGCGGCGTAGCTCCGGGGAGACGTCTCTACGGAACTCTTATCTGAATCATTGATGTGACACGTTGAATGAATCGCTCCGTCGCCTTGTATTTATTCGCCAGAATTTATTTGTAGGGTTCCGTAATGAATTTAAATGTTGTATTTATAACATATAAATTATTGTAGTTTTTCGTAGAATTCATATAAACAATATAAGATTATTTAAGAAGTTGTTGCTATTTCTAAATTGATTTAGATGTAAACTTTAAAATTGTGCGCCAAGTCCGGGGGTGGTCTACGATATCCAGACAGCAATAAAACTTTATTAAAAGCTGACCACGCGCGGCCGCCGCGACAGGAAGTGCTTTCGGCGCAGCGTGCAATAAACACGCTACGGGGGTCACCGGGGGACACTTCAGCTAAGCTTTCCAGATCATTAACTTGTTATTTGTTTTTAAGTGCATTAACTTCAACTACATTAGTCGCTATTCCCCCTGCAGTGTTTTTACAACTGACTAAACACAACCTGCGCGCGCGCACTTACTTGTGTAGCTGTCGACAAAATGTCTTCGACAGGTTCGAACGAAGCTTCATATTACTCATTTAAGATCTGGGAGGAGAGGAGATGTGTATTGCTGTTTTGATTATTTTTATTTATATGTAAAAATAGTCACAGAAAATCATTTCTATTTCTTATCATTATCATTTTAAATGTTCACATTATGTATATATTTTTGTTTTATGTAGATAATTTAACAGATTTCTTTTAACAAGTTCCGTGCCACGTGTGCCGCCGGTGGTACACGCAGCCATATTTATTCAATGCGGTGAAAAATGGCTTGGCACCGAATGTGTTAGTTATGCCCAATAATGCAACAAGTTTATACAAAATGTATATATTTCCGATTCTCTTTTATAATATGTCTTAAATTGTCTCATTCCGCACGTGAACTCACACGTTTCACTTCAAGTCCGATTCTCAAGATTCGATTAGTTTGTCGGATGTGGCTTTTTATTATATATTGTTGAATGTGAACTTGTGAACTTTAGTTACAACAGCGAGATACAAACGGTGAAGGAGAACAACGTGAGGAAACCCGCACACTGACATCATCTTTGTGTGTGTGTGTGTGTGGTGATCCCAATAGGGTGGCAACAGGCTCGCCCCCTGTTACATGGGACCTAATCTGACCACATCTGGCGAAACGTGCGTGGTTTATTCACCTCTGCCTGCCCCTACTGGGAAAAAGGCGTGACTATATAAAAAAAAAAAAGTGAACTTGTATATTTCAATATTTAATGACTGCTACATACAAGGAAATTTTCAGTTTCCGGTTTGCGGACGTGCGAGCGAGATTAACATGGTTGTTTAAAGCCATCGTCAGCATTTATGATTTTGTTCCGTTGTACTACATCCACGTGTAACTGCTTAGCTCCACATTATGTTTAAACTTTGAATCGTAAAATCCTTTTACCTTTGTAATTTAATTAACTCTAACACCCTTGACAGCTCGTAATATTCCTGTATAGACTCTATCGCCTGATGCTGTGCGTGACAGATACACACACAGCGACTACAAACACGGCCCCGGCGAGAGACTTATGTTGAATAGATACAATGTACAGTACACACGTAAAGATTTCATTACGCGATCAATTATGTAAAGTTTATGTTCCTCTTGAAACAAACTAACGAATTGCATTGCCATAAGTTTTTCTAAGATAATATTTAAGTTATTATAATATGTGATATTATCGCGACTTTATATAAACGATCGTAATGATAACGGTTCAAGTCAGATAAGTGTTCTGCTACAGAATGAATGTATTTTCGTATCATTACATCATTATACGACGGTATGCAACAGATGAGTTGTTTGTTACCTTGTGTCGAGATTAAAACTTCTATGTGTGGTAAATAAAAAGGAAGCGACGTTTTAATCCGGCACTCCGCCGTTCCCTAACTGCCAATCGAGCTTTAAGCGTCTTGAGCACTATATCCCCAGTAATTGCGACGCATAAAAAAGTATTAAATGGAAGTTGATTGCCGATCCATCGTCGTTGAACTAATTCTGTTGTACACCGACGTCGTTGCGGGGTGAGGACACTAAATTAAGTTTTATGGATCGTCGGAGTAAAGAAAAATAGGTTTTCAGACCTGCGCCAAACTGGGGCGTAGGCTTTATTGGTAATTAAATTCGTGTAAAGGCCGTTGACGTTTGTGGCTATCAAAGTGCTTCATACATATGGAGATACCGCGATTTATCAAATGTAACACATAAGTGTTCATTTCTGCTCATATAGATTTGCAAAAATCACTTTGATGGGTGATCTGCTCATAGCATAGTAGAGAGATTACCTAGGTAACGAGGCATAATACCTAGCGATTCAACGTATCTTTTAATAAACGAAGCACATTCACAGATTCCGTGAATATAATATATATTTCTTTATAGTAATATTATAAATGTGTTTGATGTAATTAGCATTTGAATATATGTGAGCTTAAATCAAGTAATATGACTCGCAACGGGAAACAAAGGGTCCCTTATCGCTTTGTGCTTTATACATACATACATACATATACATATATGTATGTATATATATGTATATATATAATGATCCAGTAAAACATTTGGTATACGTTCATGAAACAAATTATTACATTAATTGTGCCTCGCTTAAACTTCATTACGTCCCGAAGGTCTTATCCGAAAAATGTAAAAAACTGAAATGTTATAAACGAGGGAATAAAATTTTGCCTGAATAAATTGACAAATTTACAGGCCTGATGGATATCTACCCGGAAAATATGGTATCACAATAAAGTTTTACGAGCAATTCATTTTTGTAGCGCTCTAAAAGTAACCTCCGAAGGTTATGTACGGATTAGTTAAGCACCGCAGGCATTATGCTTCACATTGTGGATATTTATCCCACGGCGCAAAAGACCGATATCATAATGTATATATGCTACGTATCCGCGTGTCTAGCTGGGATATCATGGCGCTGATTTTTTTGTTCCTTGATACGAAAAGAGTTTAATTGTGAGAGGGCGTACGAGCTATAACGGAGCTGCTTTAGTTTTATTTATTGGAGATCTTTGTTGATGTAATATTTTAGTAATGTAAATGAATATTTAAAAACAATTATGTCAGCTGAGAGGCCTACTTCTTGTAATCACTTAAACCATCTATTATGTAGAAACAAACTTGTGTTGAGTGGGGATGGGACAGCTCCGAAGCAATCAGCCCGCGGCGGCGCTCCGCGGAACGGCGCTGACGTTTCCGTCCGGCGGCGGCCTGGCCTCTAATACCTTAACATTTATTATTCATTTTTCAGTTACTTAATGTGATGAAATGTAAAGTAAAATATTCTGTAAGCACCAAAGTATAAATATTGTGCACAGAGTACGAGATTTGAGACTGATCTTGCAACTTATGTTATCTTTCCAGTGCAACATACAGGGTGTCTGGTAGCAGATTTATGTTTTCAAATTTATATAAAAAATAATATGTTTGACATATAATTTTACTAAAAGTATTAAAAGATAGAGTATAAATGCGGATTTCATTTGTTTAAAGATAATGTCATCCAAATGTCTTCCATCCTGTTGCACACACACACACACTGTTCGAAACGGAGCCTCGTATTGCGTGCCACACGCTGCAGTAAACTTGGTTCAATTGCGCTGATTTCTCGCCGAATATTTTCTTTTAAGTCCACAACAGTTCGCGGATTGTTGGCGTAAACTCTCTCTTTGAGGTAGCCCCACAAAAAAAAATCCATTGGAGTTTGGTCGGGTGACCTCGGTGGCCACGGGATGTCCCCAAAGCGACTAATCAGTTTTTGAGGGAGATTTTCTCGCAACAAATCCATCGAAGCTCTGGCCGTGTGTGCGGTCGCACCTGTACCGCATCCTGTTGAAACCACGTGTGTGATGAGAATGATGAACGAGCTCGCAGGTTCGGCAAAAAGAAATTCGAAATCATGAGCCGATAATTCTCACCATTGACATTCGTCGCTTGGCCCCGTGCATTTTCAAAAAAAAATGGTCCGATTATCCCATTCGTGGATAAAGCGCACCAAACAGTTACCCTTGGGCAATGTAATGGTTTTTGGTGCTTCAGTCGAGGATTGCGAGTTCTTAGAGCCCAGTAACGGCAATTTTGTGTGTTGTTCTTGTTTACGTGTCCGTTTAAATGAAAATGAGCCTCGTCGCTCCAAAAAATGGAATTCACAGTGCGAAAACGCTCCAACATGGTTTCACAAACATTTGCGTGACGCAAAGTTATTTTTTTTCAATTCTTGAATTATTTGAATTTTAAAAGGATGAAACTTCATATCTTTTTTCAAAATTTCATGCACGCATGCTCTTGGAAGTCCCAGTGAAGCTGCCCTTTTCCGTATCGAAAGTCGTGTATTTTCACGTAAACTGCGTTCAACCAGTTCAATGTTTTCGGGGGTCCTTGACGATCGACTAGGTCCTGGCCGTGGTGTGTTCATAGCCGAAGCAGTTGCGCGGAACCTCTCCACCCACGAACGAATTAAATTCACACTCGGCCCATCGCCTATCCGTCGAATATTGAAATGTGAACAAAACTGTCGGCTGTCGGAGCGAGTACGTAAGAATCGTTACTCTTGAAAAATGCTTCAATAGCGAACGCGCGATGCTCACCCGACCACTGCACCACTGCACCACTGCACCACTGCACCACTGCACCACTGCGACATCGTGACTAACAAATCCGCACGATCGGTGATTCTAATGACACCACCTTCACTGCACCCCCGCACTGTTTATAACTTATTGAGATATTCGTTTTTTAAAATATAAATCTGCCGCCAGACACCCTTTATAACAGTAGTGAGTAGCTCTCGCCGAATACCGGAAATCGCATATATTTACGTGTTAATCCACTTGTTAAAACATCCACTCATATTTTAAAAGTTATTATTAATATAATTAATAAGTTGGTTTCTGCAACACGTCCATGTCAAGATACTATAACACGTTTCATTAATACCTTGTTAATTCAACCAATTCATAATCACCGCTGCACGTGGGCCTCTTTAAGAGGAGGCACACTCGGCATGCGGGTCACGGGGAAAGTTTCAATAGTTTCTTCCTCGGTGACTAGAGATAGGAATAAGCTAAGGGAATCAGGGAAATTTCTCGGTATAAATT
The DNA here is from genome assembly GCA_033220335.2 of Troides aeacus. NCBI lineage: Eukaryota > Metazoa > Arthropoda > Insecta > Lepidoptera > Papilionidae > Troides > Troides aeacus. Next base: position 8,483,285 of record CM067293.1, on the reverse strand, counting down.
AACAAAATATTATAACAATCTTTAAACTACTTGCACGCCCTTTATGAAAATCACACGCAGCAATGAATCTCATTAAACCCATTCACATCTAAAAACGTTAAAAACTTCTTTGCGCGCTGAAAGCAACGGAAATTTACTCATTTACATATTTCATCATCGTCATCAGCAGCCGAGGGATATCTACTGCTGGACATAGGCCTCCCTGAAAGATGTTCACATCTATAGATCCTGTGCTGCCCGAAAAACGGATTTGAGCCTTTTCTCACCACGCTGGCCCAATGCGGGTCGGTGGGAGCCAGACCCTCGTTTGTTGATTAGCAGCACCACGAGCAGGTGAGGCTGGCCAGGGTCCCGTGAGCTGTTATGCGAGACGCCATATACAAGTATTTGCTTAATAAAACTACTTAATATTCATATATTAACATATGTATTATCGGTTTTTTAACCTCGTCTTAACACGGATAAGTGAATAAAATAAATAAAACATAACTTAATCCTTACCGAACTCAATTCGAAGTTAGCATTCGGCCGAGCGCCGTGCCGACGTATCTTTGCTTAGCATCCTGTTCCGGCCAATCGCGAAAGGGATTACGTAGGAAATTGCTTTTACAAATATAACTTAGAGATGTAAGCAGGAAATAAATAATTTCCGTCCGCGCAATTAATTCCTGTGCAGAGTAAGAAGCGGTCGCGTTTCCGGCGGACGCCTTGCGAATAGCTAACGCCGCGCCGCCCGGACCGATTACACGAGGCACGGGGGAAAATCTAGATTTGTTGCAGGCTTACCAGACACAAGTAAGCTCTTATTAATATTCAGCGCAAAAACATGTGCATTGTTAATTTAACCCCCGTGTCGGCACGGTGAGGAATTGTGCAATGCAAATTAACTTTACTCAAGGTAGGTCTCTCTTACCGGACACCGTGCACAGCAGCGCCCCTTGCAGCCGATAAACAATAGTTTGCAAACTTTGTTCCGGTATGAATGGCGCTGTAGCTGGAAAATTTAATGGGGTACGTAAGATGAGACTTTACGTCTTATATCTCAAAGCGACGAGCAAAATGTGGAGACGTGTATATGAACCCAACTAGCTCTACGTTCTTAAAGACAGGCGTATCACTTCCTATCAGGTGAACGTCTTGCTCGTCTCGTCTCGTCACTTTGTAGAAAACAATATAAAAATGTCAACATTTTCTGTCGAGGAAGTCTCTCTGTCGTCGGCTACACTGTGCGCCGCGGCTCGCGTCGCCGGCCAAAGCTCTCACTGACAAGTCTCAACGCTGACGACCCATTCGAATTCCGAAATTATTTGATGTCCTGTAAACAATTGAAGTAATTCATTTAATTACGCGAAAAGCTGTTCTTTTTCAATGATTTAATTTTTTTCGGCGCCGTTTGTAATTTATGAACAGAGTGACGCACTCGGAGCAGGACACTGTCGCTTGCGAACTATTGCTACTGTACTGTTTCGTAGTTATACTCGGCTTTCGACTTAACTTTTTATGAATAAATAAAATATGTCAAGGTTTTATCATCACCGTCATTTCAGTTAACTAATGTCCTGTAGCCCACAGGACACCATTATTAAGGGTAGTAGCGCCTATACTGACCGCGCCCGGCGCACTTCTAAACGCTGTGAGCCGGTAATGATCACAGGATAAAGCTGCATCCCTTTTACCTAGAGAAGTTCTCTTTTAGTCGTATATTACGAGAAGTCGAGTATAAGGAGGTGCCGGAGATAACCGAACCTGTCGCACGCCGGAGATGCGAAAGGGTAACTTAAAATTTATCAAACAATTTCATCAAATATAAAAATACGTTTTGGTAGATGAGAAAAAGTTATTCCCCTTTTACCGCGAGTGAAAGTGAACAGTGAAGCGGGTGAGTCCGCATGCCGATTCCCGCGTCTCCCCGGGGACGCCCCGGGGACGTCTCGGGGACGCCGCGCGAGGACTATTCGCATAAATATCATTCTAATATGGAAATTTCGTCTGCGCTATTTGTCACAGTACGTACTCCAAACTTAACGTAGCGTTTGCAGCGACGCTCTGAATTCCAATGAATCACCTTCATACTTTCCATATCGGCCGCGGAGCAGCCGCCGCGCTCACCGCCCACCGCACACCGCACACATCTGCACAGATGGCAATAAAATACTATATGCTGGATTAAAGGACCTAACAGGGAATATTAATTGGAATTAACACAAGTGGCAATCGGCAGGGCGCGTTACTTGAAGGGACAGGCTCGAAGTCGCGGGATTCGAGCAGCACAGGTCTTTAAGGAGTACCTTTGCCCAGCACTGAGCATTACTGGCTGGGAATGTAAGTTTAAGAAATTACAGTATTATTTTAGAACAAGAAATGTTATTCTTTTAATTATTATATTCCTCTTGACACTGTGGAACGATCGGAAGCAGCAGGTCCGCACGGCCTGGTGTCCGGTACTTGCAGTACCGCTAACGTACAGCTGAGCTCTGTTTTGTGAAGCCGTCTAAAGTTTTGTGTAAACGTGACGTCTTCCCGAGTGCTATTAGCTTTGATGGTAACATTGTAAACGGCTTTAGTAATCCGACGTTATTTTCAATAGGCCAGGACATAACGAAGTTAGCGGATGGCGGGCCGCGGCGGAACTAATTGCCAATGAATATTTATAAAGCTTTTTCAAACAAGTGAGCTCAAATTGCACAATTTGACTGCGTGTAAAATAATATTGTGATAGCGACCGAGCGACCGACCGACCGACCGACCAATCGATCTATCGAACGACCGATCGATCGACCGTCCGAACGGCTTTTATCCTTTAGGGTTGTCTGCCCCATTAGCTCAAAATACAAAAAAAGAAACTTAGGGTGCCGATGCTGTGGTAACAACATATCTAATATATCTTAAGCCGGAGGTGGACCAGACCGTGGTGCACATCCTGTTTTCCTGTCCCTTATTCGAGGCAGAAAGAACAGAGACAGAAATAGAATTAGGTACAAGAATGGATATGGTGGCCACTGCCTCTCTGATGAGTGAGGACGGAAGTCGGCCAGTGTTCCTAAAGTACGCGAAAAAGGTCATTGACGATGCCATAAAAAGAAATAAGAGATAGAAGGATAGAAAAGAGTAGAGAGTTAAAAAATGAGATAGACAAAAACAAATAAAAATAAAATAAATAATGGAAAAGTGTATTGAAATAAATAAGCGTATATACAATGTAGAATTGTATGTACTAAAGTTAATTATTAAAATAAAATTATGCAAAACAAGAAGAAGAACGAAAATGGCATTATTTGTTTTTCAGCAGAAGCAGTTCCAGCTGAAATCGACGAGGCGACTGTCTTCACACTGCGAGAGGTATATAAGAAGGAAATAGAATGGAGAGTGGCAGAAAGAAGGAGGAGATATATAGGAAGGTAGATAGATGAGTGGTGGATGAGAGCATGGAAGAAAGGAATGAGGAAATTAGTTTGTAAGGAAAAAATAGAGATGTTAAGTGTCATATTGTAACGCTTAAAAGTGCGAAATAAAGGCCCCGACCCAGAATACGCAGGAAAACAATTAAAAAAAAAAACATATCTTGAGCTGCCCCAGACTTTGGTTAACACAACACCCTGTGTAAGTGAGCGAGTCCAAAGTATTGACGTTATGTTTACGCATCAACTCCTCTCTTTTGCTCTGATATTTTAGACACTCCATCAGCAAGTGTCGGAGACATCCTCTAAGTAATGGATATGGAATGTAGTTTACTTCCTTCAAAATGTCGAAAGTACTTGATGTACTCGTTTTTAAACAAACGCACTGAATAATGAAAGTTTCACGAAACAAACAAAACGACAAAAGAAAACCGTTATTTTCGCGAGCGATTTGTCAGAGGCATTACAGTAATTGAAAGTGATTGCAATTAGAATCGAAACGAATCGGGTTTTCTTTCATAACTAGGTTTTTAATCCAACCAACGTACAAAGAAATAATATTATGTATTTCCTTTGTGTAACAACAATGACACTGGACGTTATTCTCTGTTTAGTGATTGCTGGGTTTATTCTGAGCACTAATTGCTCGTTACTTTAATATGTCGTACAGCTCGCGTAATTAGTTACAACTGCTAATCCCGAATCGGTATGTAATCGTTCATTTACTGAATCAAGTTTTACCTTACGTAATGTAATCATCATCAGCCAATAGACCCCAAGTGCTGGAAAAAGATCTCCACGTGGATCGGTCCCGCGTTGTGTGCACCCAGTGGGTTCCCAACACTATGTGTGATGTAACTGTTGATAATCTAGTTAGTCTAAAATGTACAACGATTCGTTTGCTTGAATTAATTAAGAGGCCAAGATGACCCGTGGCCGCTGCATCTGTCGGTAACATCGCTCTCAGCGCTGCGGAATAACATCGGAATGTATAATAGAAGTCAATGAGCGGATCAGACCAAACGGAACCGCTTTAATACGGAGATAAGAGTGACGAATTAGAGTCGATATCCGTTTCCTGTTCTAATTAATCGCTTCTCTGGCTGCGGTTAATTTATGACTGTCGCCGAGTGCGCAGGTTATTACAATAATTGTTTAGACGTCTGAAGTCGATTCTGTGCCGATCGTGTCCGCGCTGACACATTTGGGATTTCGATTGTATTTTGTTAACCCGTTCTAGAAGATTTTAATTATAACTGCATTTCGCTGCCTTTGGTTATAAACCTATCGGACGGCACAAGAGAATATCAAAGACTTACTTTATATTGTTTTTGTATTTCCTTCTGTACTAATATGGAACTGTCCAAATCTGAGAAATAAGCTTAGTACGAGTACATAGTTAGACGTTTTATGAGCAAAATCGCTGAGTGTTCGCCAAAATTATACAAACGAATAAACAAACTGTACAGTTAGAAGTTCGCGGCGCCGGCGCCCGCCCGCGCGCCTGTGCGCCCCCATGCCCGCGCGCCCGCGCGCCCGCGCGCCCACCACACCACCAAACTTTCCCGCAGCAATCTTCGAAGTGATACGACCTCTTCTATATTAATTAGAATAACCGACCTTAAAATGAATGAGATTCACATTTTAACTCCCGCACCTAAAGAGGCCTGCCTCATAACTCGCACACATTTCTGTTTAAGGAAACAGTTTTACACAAGATTGTTGTTTGAATATAATAATTCCGTTTGTTAGTGAACGTCGGCGGACAAAGTGCTCGTTTGCAGCGTGCACAGGCACTGCGCCGCCGGTAATTCCATTGCCTGGAGCCGGCCGCACTAATTATGAGGCCTAGGTAATTAGGCCGCTAACTGAAGTCTGCGCACGTGCGCCGCGGTGGCGCTAACTGAAACGTGTAAGTTTGTTAAAATTTATTTGTGAATAAAAAAAAGGAAAGAATTTCCATATCCTTTACTTCCTTTCAAATAAGGGAGGATTAACTGCTTACGAGGCTCAGCGGGTAAAACGCGCCTCGTAACACGGATATCCCTGCGCACATTCAGGACACACTTGTGGTTATGTCTGTATGGTGACAAAGTGTTTGCAAACCCAACACTGTACCTCCTGTTACCACTGTAATATTGTTATTCAGCTACTATGATGGTATTGCGATATTCACGCTGTCAACATGTGTAAAGCAGGGTACTCTGGTCCAGCACGCTTTAACAACCATTCATATAATTTTTTACGATTTCACGGGGTAAGCGTCATGATGATTTTTTTATACATCGAAGCGACGAGACGAGCGGGACCTTCATCTGGTGGTAAGTGATACACTCGCCTATAATAATGCGGCACTAGTTACTATGATATACATAGCACCACATTGTGTTTGTCGCTACAGACATAATTAATGTAAAATCTCGTTACCTCGGTAATTACACTAGCTAAAGTTTCGTTCAAACCGAAACACAGTAATATTTACCCAGTGCTGTCTGCCGTTGCGATAGAGGCTGCGGTGGTACCTAGCTAGATAGAGTCCGGCAACAGAGACTTAACAGCAGTGAAACATGGCAGGGGTCTCCATGTGATTATACCATTAACGTCTCTGAGAGTACAGTAATTTTATAAATAAAAGATACTTGTGAGTATTATGAGTAAGTGTATTGAGCGACGGAAACAATATTAACATAACATTATAGCTGTGCTCGCCGGATGGAATTAATTGTAAGGAACAAAGTGTACCGCGGCGAGGAGCCGTTCATCAAATTGTTTTGTGAAGTCGGAACAGTACGCGAGCTGCTCGCACAGTTAATTACTTCATTAAATCTAATCACGCAGTCGGCTCGCTTTACTTACACGTATACTAAATCAGTGTAAGTTGTATGTAATAAGCGGCGGGACGAGCGAGACGTGCCGCCGGTAGTTAGCGATACACCCGCCGTGACAATGAAGATACAATCTTTACGCAGTATCCCGTAGTACTTATGGCATTGATACATACCACTCTTATCTCGTTACCCCGGTAATTCCATTAGCTACAGCGCCATTCACACTGGAACGCCGTTATGTTTGCACTTTACTGCTTGAAATGTAAACGCTGCGGTAGTATATATGATACGTAGACGACCTCCACACCGCTGGGGTCACGAGTAAACATTTTGTGTGTCGAGGTCCGTCGTTAATACATACACAGTACTGCAGGATCAAACGTCGAGAATGTATCTTCTTGTACATATCTCTCTCTCTAGGGTCGTTCCCTCATGTCTGAAGATCGTGGTTAGTGCTACGGTTGCTCTCTGGAGCGGACGATCTGCTTCCGCCGGTTGTTAATATATTACAATCACCGTATACGTACACTGTGATTTGTGTTGTGTACACAATCGATACGTAGGTCAAATCAAACCTTATTTAATAACATAATGTCTGTCTTACAACGAGTTGCCGTAATAATGAAAGTATAACTTAATAGATTTCTAAGATGTTTGGTTCAGCAATAGTTACTTGTCTCTATGAATAAGATGTTTGCTGCGACGGGATAATATTTAACGTTACATTGACAGGATAAATGAATTGTTTACGAATGTATTTTGTTTCTCCTCTACCTTCCCAGCATGAGCACACGCACGCACACCATGCGAGGATACAGCTTAATTCAATTTATTTGTTTTAAATAATCTGCATATATATATATGTGTGTGCCGATTTCTGTAAAAAAAGAAATAAGTAATAACTAAAACAGAGATCCAGCGCGCGATGTAAAAGCGTTTACGCAAAATCCTTAACGAGAAGTTTATAGCGGCTTCCGTTAGAAGGATAACGAAGAAAAAACAAAGGCGGCGTGCAAAGGAGGCGACAAAAATGCAATAAATCCTTTTTTACAGCCTTTTTATTTACTGTAATTCTGCTCAGTTAACGACTTAGACCGAAACATTGGCCCGGTATCCCTTTTATTATTTGCTTTGAAACCGAAACACACTGGAATAATTTAGTGCTCCGCCCCGCGTGACCTGGAGCACCATGCGCAGGTGCACTGATGGCTTGATTAGTTACCATTTGAAGCACTAGTGCAGCGCGCGCGGCGCTGATACCAACGAGATGTTTTATAATAACACATGAAAAGTAGTAAACCGTCGTTAGATCTCCAGCAGTGTGTATCTTTGATATAAATTTTAAACGATAATCTTTTACTGATGGACAGATACTTAATCTGGAGGCAGTTTTGGTAGCTGTGACTGACCGACAGGATACATGTTATTTCTCGAAGCGATGAGTGCAACGCCATACTGATTCCTATCAGCTTATTGATAAGAGCGACATAAAATGATTACATATGGTATCCCGATAGATACATCTTATATTATAATAGGTTAGGGAAAAAGAAATCCATTATTTTTATATGAACTTCAGGACTTTATTTAACATGCTTCGGATTGTCTGATTTGGGTCAAACATGCACCGTTTTGTTCTATGATTTGTTGCCATTTTAAAGGTAACTTCATAATGCCTCTCTCGTAGAAGTCCTGGTCTCTATTTGCAAAAAACTCTACTAGCCGATTTTCACAATCTTCCCTAGATGCCAATTTTTTATCACTAAAGAAATTTTGTAATGCAAGAAAAAGATGGTAATCGCTTGGTGCCAAGTCCGGACTGTATGGCGGATGCATTAAAACTTCCCAACCAAGCTCCCGAAGTTACTGGCGAGTCACTGTAGACGTGTGTGGCCTAGCGTTGTCCTGGTGGAACACGACACCTCTCCTGTTGGCCAATTCTGGCCGTTTCTGGTCAATTGCTATCTTCAAACGGTCCAGTTGTTGACAGTAGAGATCAGAATTTAGTGCTTGGCCATATGGAAACAACTCATAATAAATAATCCCCTTCCAGTCCCATCAAATGCACAGCAGAACCTTCCTGGCCGTTAGTCCTGGTTTGGCCACCGTTTGAGGTGCTTCACCGCTCTTTGACCATGATCGGTTTCGCACAGGGTTATCGTATGTGATCCATTTCTCATCTCCAGTCACCACCCGTTTAAGAAATGGGTCTATCTCATTCCGTTTGGCCAAGGCTTCGCAGATGGAAATTCGATCCATCATGTTTTTTTCTGTTAATTGGTGTGGCACCCAAACATCGAGCTTCTTTTTGAATCCAGCTTTGTGTAAATGGTTTAAAACTGTTTTGTGCTCCATTTTTAGCTCCTGGGCGATGTTACGACTGCTAACATGCCGGTCAACTTCGATCATTTCTCCGATTTTATCGACATTTTCGGCGACCGGCCTACCTGTGCGAGGTGCATCTTTAACATTAAAAATTCCTGAACGGAATCTACGAAACCAAAATTGCACATAATTGGCTGTTACAGTATCGGGTCCATAAACACCATTCACAATTTTAGCCGCCTGGCTTGCATTTTCGCCTTTGTCAAAGAAAAACTGTAAAATGTACCGAATTTTCTCTTTGTTCACTTCCATTTTTAACACCCTGTAACTCACAATTGAATGCACCAAACAAAAAACAGCAAAAGAATTTTTTTACTGCGAAATGTCACCTTTCCAACGAGCATAAATCTGAAACTGTTTGATCGATACTTTACGAGAAATTTATCACTACAGCCATCTACCGAAAAAATAATGGATTTCTTTTTCCCCAACCTAATATATATAAATACAATACTTAACACTTTACTGCCATCAGTATCAAATCATATACATTTAGTGGGCGCGGCGCAGTGATCGCACGGGCACCAAACTACAAGCGATACTCAGTACGCGGGGCCGCGGAGTGGGCGCCGCTGATTAATGTAATTAATTTAAAGTTTAATTGACTATTTTGGTCTGCAGCGACACGCACTCGCGGCTAACTGCCAAGTTAATTAATAATTAAAAAAACTATAACAAGTACAATGTACGAGAGATATTATAATCAAGTAAATAAATGATTACAGCTTTTCAAACTGTAAGGCACGGGATTCGATCAATTCACTGGAGTAACGAGCTTCGTCGCTACGAAGCGATAAGCTTGTAGTGACGCTGTGTGGACATCTTAACGTCTTACTGTTATGGTTTGATTTATCACTTACCATAATATTGTTACGCTTTGTGGTTATAACCAAAAGGAGTAGTCAGGAGATCACAGGACATATCAGTTTGATATCCCAACTGTGACATCTAAGATATAAGTTACATGTTAAAGTTTATAGTGTTTAAGAAATATGTTGAGAAACTTACACTACTAAGGTATTTATTTTTATAAAGGATATCTTGCTTCTGGTGTTTTTTGGATAATGTATAGGAAATGTCAACTATTAGAAAAGAAAGAAATAAAGAGAATGAAGTAGGATTCAATATGAAAGTGATGGATATATAACTTAATTTATATAATAGGTTGGAAAATATCTCCCTTCCGCCTTTTTGTCTTTTGAATTTCGCGGCTATGTACAAAGCGCTACAGAGCTCGTATCTGGCAATACTATACATAATTTTAAAGGTCTTGACATAACCTACAAAACGACGCTATGCATAATTAGTTTGGATATTGCGTTCAACAGTTATAGACGTGTAAACATCGAGTTCACTAACGCCGAAATTCGAGCTATTTTAAAGTTTTCCTTCGTTAAAGGCAAATCCGCTAGAGAAACGTTCCGTGAGATTAATGGTGTTTTGGGGGATGGTACTCTATCACTTCGAACCGCGGAGGAATGGTTTCGACGATTCAGAGCCGGTGAAAACGACACCATGGATAAGCCAGCCGGCGGAAGACCTGTGACGACAAATACCGATCAAATCATGGACTACATCGAGTTAGACCGGCATGTGGCATCTCGTGACATCGCCCAGGAGATGGGAGTTAGTCACCAAACCATTTTAAACCATCTGCAGAAGGCTGGATACAAAAAAAAGCTTGATGTTTGGGTGCCGCATGATTTGACGCAAAAAAACCTTCTGGACCGAATCAACGCCTGCGATATGCTGCTGAAACGGAACGAACTCGACCCATTCTTGAAGCGGATGGTGACTGGCGACCAAAAATGGATCACATACGACAATATCAAGCGAAAACGGTCGTGGTCGAAGGCCGGTGAATCGTCCCAAACAGTGGCCAAGCCGGGATTGACGGCCAGGAAGGTTTTGCTGTGTGTTTGGTGGGATTGGAAGGGAATCATCCACTATGAGCTGCTCCCATATGGCCAGACGCTTAATTCTACCATCTACTGCGAACAACTGGACCGCTTGAAGCAGGCGATCGACCAGAAGCGTCCAGAATTGGCCAACAGGAAGGGTGTAGTGTTCCACCAGGACAACGCCAGACCACACACTTCGTTGATGACTCGTCAGAAGCTACGGGAGCTCGGATGGGAGGTTTTATCGCATCCACCATATAGCCCGGACATAGCGCCAAGTGATTACCACCTGTTCCTGTCCATGGTGAACGCCCTTGGTGGTGTAAAGTTGAACTCAAAAGAGGCTTGTGAAAAGTGGCTGTCCGAGTTCTTCGCAAATAAGGAGGGGGGCTTCTACGAGGGAGGTATTATGAAGTTGCCGTCTAGATGGAAACAGATTATCGAACAAAACGGCGCATATTTGAACTAAATCCGATCACTGTAACACTTTTTATAAAGCATTGAATAAAGAGCAAAAAAGCGGTTCCCCGCCACGTACCAACTGAACCGGTCACGCCGTCCACCACTCGCTGCTCCCAGCTTCCTATCGACGTTATTTTAATGGTATTAGGTCTAGGTACCCCCTCAGCTTCGATTCCTTCTGCTAAGTAACTGTGCAAAAATTACTGTGTTCCGGTATGAAGGGCGCGGTAAAGTGAAATTATTTGAGTAACAAGACAACATCTTATGTTACAGCGACGAGCACAACGCAGTGTATCTACATCGTTGCAATTAGCGCTGCGCTGTTACGGACAGGTGTATCACTTATAAGCATAAAATAAAAAATAATTTATTTATAAAAATATGCGGATAAATAATAAGTAACAGAAAAGATTCAGCCTCTATTTAATATGGATAAATTGTTAAAACATGTCCTTGGTGCGGTCCGTAGTGATGCAGTCCGCCCGTGCCTGCGAGCGCTGGATACGCGAACACCCGCCGCGCCGCGCACGCGACCGCACGCGACCGCACGCGACCGCACGCGACCGCACGCGACCGCACGCCGCCTTACATTAAATTTACGACCTTAACTAATTTTATACTGTGTAATTTATATTACAAAAATATATACATAAATACGTAAAACAAGAAATTTTATATTAATCTACGATTTAAATACAAGTTTATTTACAACTGATAAAATTAGCTCGATTGAAGAAGTATTGATGAAACCAACATCTTATGTTTTTGTAACCGACCGTCGATCTGTGTGTTGTAGTTTAAAACTTCCATTTATCCAACAAATTTTTATGATTTGCTAAATAAACATCCTGTGCACTAAACTCCCACGTTCAGGTAGGCAGACGAACAACAAATATACACCGACACCGACACCGACACCGACACCGACACCGACACCGACACCGACACAGTAACCATTAATCAGTTGGTTAGCGGTCGCCGACCTTAGTGACCTCACCGACCATTACTAAGATATTTTAAACGTTTAATAATTATATAAAAAAACGCATCATTTAAGAATACTTCAACTAGACTTAGGTAATAAAATGAAGCTATTAAAAGATAGTTTAGGTTTATGAAAATTTTTTTGCACTCTGATATCCAAAGAAAGATGTGGATGACACGGATGTTCCACACTTTTGTTCGGACCAACGAAATTTTCATGCGGACCGGCGACTGCCGGCGCAGGGGTGACATCCCCCCACCCCCACCCACTGGTTTTCGTAACTTGTTGCGGATAAGTACTATAAGTATGATAACGGTTAATAACACGTAATAGTTTACTTTTTTAATCGTCAATTTATCGCTGTTACATTCGATGCGGGGCGCTCTTTTTACGTACTTTTTTTCTGGTGGTAAATCTCTGTTGCCGGAGACCGTCAGGCAGGTACGGTGCGGCGCCCATTGCAGCTGAGAAACACTGAGCAAAAATTACTATGTTGCAGTTAGAAGTTGCCGTTGCCGCTAGTGAAATTACTGGGGTAATGAGACAACATTTCATTTTTCAAGGTGACGAGCGCAATGAGATGCAGTGTATATCATCCTAACTAGCGCTATGTTGTTATCATCGCGCAGACGTATCACTTAGCATGAACAGCATGTCCTTGCTCGTCTCGTCGCTTCGTTGAATAAAAAACACGTGCAGGTGCAGTTGTCGCTGATAAGTCGCAGCGAGCGGCCGGGAAAGGTAATCGGGCAATCACGTTACAGTGCAATCCCCCGCCCGCGGCCGCGGCGCGGACAGCTGCTAATGATGACGTCACGCGCACGCCCGCAGGATATTACTTATAATGTAATCGTATCGCTGAGCGCAACATCCGGTGGCTCGTTACAACGTAATCTCATAAAACGCGCTAATGGTCGAATTAATTTTTTTCAAAGTAAAAGGCATTTATTACTCGAATTCCAGCGGTAATATATTACAAGTATAATAAATGTTGTAAATAGCTTTACTTAGCCCCCGCCCCATCTCTCCGCTCCATCCCTCTCGGTCCTCTCGCCCTCTCACATGGCTCGCACCGCACCGCTCAGCGCGCACCGCACCGCACAGCGCGCACCGCACCGCACAGCGCGCGTCGCACCGCACGGCGCGCGCGCTCCTTCGCAATGATTCGTCGCGTGCGCAGTAGTTCAGTAGTAAGGTGGGGCCGCACAAGCCGGATGCACAGCAACGGAAGTGCAATACTCGGTTACTGTTTTGTCATTGTATCGATAAAATTGAGAAAAACGGAGATCCTCGTTACCGTCCAGGTAGACCCCGCCGCAGCGCCTGTAGCTGTCGACACACAGTACTGTGCAAACATTACAGTGTTCCGGTTCGAAGGGTGCTATTCTATTATATTATTATAAGGTATATATTAACTAGTGTAATTACTTAGGTAACGAGACGCAATATCTCACGTCTCAGGACTACGGGCGCAATGTGGTACAATGTATATCATCCTAAGTCCCCGCGCGGCCGCTCGCTTCGTTGAATTAAAATGGGAAACTTCACAATGGAAAAATCTTTCGGCAGAGTAAGAAAATCGTGTTTTAGTAAAAAGCTTTGAAGGCGACAACACTATGAAAATATAATTATTTAATCGTTTGAACTTCCGCATAAGTATAATTAAGCTGACCGTGTATTTTGTCTAATTTTTTTCTACTGAAAGCAACAGTCGGACTAACAACAGTTGCAAAATGAACATATCCATTCTATTTACTGTTGGGGTTGGTATTTTACTGGCGGTAGGTCTCTTTCCGGAGCATGTCTAGGTAGGTACCACCGCAGCTCCTATTGTAACTTTATTAGTCGGAACAGATCCTGATGTGAAATAAATATAAGCGACACGAGCCGCTCCTAACAAACATACAGACATATACAGGCGTGTGCTGTAATTCAGACGCACTCCTGAAAAAACTTTATAAGTGTGAGTGCTAATAAAATTTCATTGCGAAGCTTATTCCCGAGCAGCAGCGCGCGTGCCACGTGCTGAACAAACGAACATTTTCTGCGGAATTACTGTCTCCCTGCGCAGTTATGAAAGAAAAATTAGTTCTTTGAAACTGAAAAACTTGAAAAGTTAATTTGAATGTTAAAACTAAATTTACTTCTACAGAAAGGGTTTGTAATTCTAACTTCGGTGCGCCGCAGCTTTACACAGTCACGAGCTGTAGAATCGGAGTTGAAATTTGGCTGAAATACTCCTTGACAGCAACCGCAACAACTAATTATTTTCTATACCAGCCGTTACTATGGCAACCGCATTAATAACACCAAATGAAAATGTGTATAAATGTTCATTAGAAATAAAACGATGAAGGTTCTATGACATCCAAAAAAAATAAATAGCCTGTAACCGTGTACAGATCAATCCGCGTCGAATGCGCGTATTCCCCTGTCGATACGTTCACCAGTTTTCACGTGATTGGCAATCAAATAAAACCCATTTTTATTATATATATATATATATATAGATGGATAACTTGGTAATTTGTTCTTGTTTACTATTATAGTTATTTTGTCTTCGAAGCTTTTATATAATTTAATCAGTTTTCAATCCCTGCCCGCGTTCATCAGCAGCACTACCTGCGGCGGGCTGACGCGCAGATGGCGCTGCGCTCACAGATTTCTCCATATTCACGAAATTACGTATTGTTTATCTAATAACACAATCCATTAACGTCATAAATATTCAACGCCGGCTCTACTACGAAACGTATTATTTATTCACATTATACTTAAAGCAAAAACTATTTGAATAGAATTAATATATTTTGATCTAGACGCGACTATGTTCTGTGTTATGTAGTGTTACCATCGCATTCATTTCTCGCCGCTTTACCATATGAAATTACATATTTCAGTTGATTTACCTCTAGATCCTGAATTATTGATTTAAGTATAAAAAGGTTTAGTTAGGCTCATTATATTACGCTACTATGATACAAGCTCCTCTGCAGCAACGGACATATGCAGAACATCACAAATCCGTTGTCCGAGCATTAAAAGTTTTCCTTTCAGCGAACAACCAGCTAGCGCTTTTGTATGGGCCTTTGTAGAGCTAAATCATTTGATAAAATGGTGCATTTTAATTTATACTGAAACTACATCTAGAATTTAAAATGTGCTGCTCTTAATATACTAAAAAACGCTTCATGGTTTTGGTGTAATTTATCATCAAGTGATCATTTGCTGCAGCATCATTGAATGTAGAACATTCGTCACATATAAGACAATACCGTACCTCGTTTTGCAATTTGTTCCAACGTAATTATGAATAATTAAATTCGCCTAATTCTTGAACATAAAGAGCATTCAAGAATTAAATCGGTGATTAAGGAAGCGGCAGCGGACTGACAGACGATTTGCGAAGCGTCTCCGCCGGAACCCGAGCCGGGGAACGTGATCACTTGTTTATAAATTGTTAAACATTATTCAATTAAGTCATTTGATGCTATAAGGAATCAAACAAGATCATTTCCGGTGATAACATAAAGATATTATATGATTAAATATGAAATAACAGTTGATATAAATGTACTAACTATCATCAAAGATATTGTTTCCTTTTGCAAATACAGTAGAGGGGTGTTGAAGCTTTACGTGTGTTTGTCTGTTCGTCTGTCGCATTACCGTTTCATAACGACTAACACAAGTTTTCTCTAATCTATTTTCGAGTACAAAAAATGATTTGGTCCATCACTTACAAACGAGAATAATAAAAATACATACACACATTTCATCGTAGTATAATAAGACGTAAAAGCTCGTTACTCCGCTAATTGCGCGGGGTACGGCCCCTCTGACATTGAAAGTCAGTAATGTTTGCACGCATACTTAATCTCGTATACAGTTGACCGAGGCTCACGAGGCAAATTATCCGAGCCCCATAGTGAAATTAGAACCGCCCTATCCGTGTCGGCCGCCCCGGCCACCCCGGCCGCCCCGGCCGCCCCGGCCGCCCCGGCCGCCCCGGCCGCCCCGGCCGCCGCGGGTGCGGCACGCCGCAACGCGACACGACCCGCGCGCACTACGCCGGAGTGGTGACATTCATCATCTCCACGCTAAGCTCATGCGGCGCACGCGTATAATTATATAAATAAAATAACTGAACATAACTGTTTCCGTTTTGTGCTGCTGTACCTTAATATTAAGATACGTTCCAAGTATTTGCTCATAATGCGAACAGCGGTTGCAGATTCGCACAGTTGACAGGAGTCTTGGACGGGCAAGTGACGACAGTTCTTAGTCTAGTGCGCTTCGCGGACAAGCGAATAGTATTGCCCTCGACCCTGGAAGCGTGAGCAGACTTAGTGAGATATCGTCACATAGATCCGAGTAAAGCAAATATAAAGTTTGTTATAAAGCCTCAAGTATTCCATATTCCGATCTGCATATAAATTCCGCTTCGACGTTTGTTGAAACGTGACGTCAAGTTGCGAACTTATTGTGAACTTAAAATTGCGGTCCCAAGCAGCGGCGTGTCGGAGGACAGTCGGGGTCAAAAATACGCTTCGGTGATTTTCATTTAGACAGATTTAATTAAAGTTTCACAATAGCTGTAATAAGAACTGACTTAAAAATCAATTTATGCGCTAGTAAATAACATTAGCTTTAACTTAGGTTATACTGCGCTTTAGAGTTTATTTTACGAGTTCACCAACGCACTTGAATTTAAATCATAATATAAAATGTCACTTACACAATCAGTTTTAATCATCAACGATATATGAGATAGTCTTTATCTATCATATACCGGCTCGCGCACCGCGGCCAACTGACTGATCAGTTCAATAATTGTCTCCGGTGAAGTGTTTGTGCTGGTATTGATCGTATTTAACACCACATTAATAGCCTTTGATACTGCTGCACGTCGTGCCATACAGTTAGGTAGTGTTGTAAAAGTTATACACAGAAAAACAATATTAAATATATCATAAATGGGAAAAAGTTTCA
The DNA here is from genome assembly GCA_033220335.2 of Troides aeacus. Classification (NCBI taxonomy): domain Eukaryota; kingdom Metazoa; phylum Arthropoda; class Insecta; order Lepidoptera; family Papilionidae; genus Troides; species Troides aeacus. The sequence continues at coordinate 8,466,334 of CM067293.1, read as the reverse complement.
ATAGAAAGTCTCAAATTTTACCCAAGCGTGTTTTAGAAGTCTTCGGGTACATCTTCAACATTCGTATAAGGATCGTGTACAAAATAAAAGAAAAAAAACATAACTTCGTAACGAAACGTAAGCAGATTGTAAACCTCATCATAGTTGACGATAAAAACGTTTGAATCAATAAGTAACCTCAATGTTTTGGTATCATGCTGCAGCGGCGTGTAGTGCGGTGACCTCTGCACGAGGTCGACTCTTCGTGTCCGACTGGATAGGGATCTATCGAGAAACATCTAGAAAATCTGTCTACATAGATTCTAAGATTTGAAAACTTTACTAATCTATAAAATCTGCTGCCCCTAGACGATTTTATGATAAGCTGAAAAGAAAAAAAAAGCCATAAATTTTTCTTGTACTAATGTATATATGTGTTATCTGTGGACACGTCGGTCTACCTCCACCCTTGATAAAGTTTTTACTCGACGATTTCTTTTATATTGAATTCGCTCGCTTTATCTGCGGCGTAACGGCGGCGTGACGGCGGCGTGACGTCACGCCGCGGCGGGCAGTAATCCGGGATCAGCGCACGAGGTGAAGCTTTGCTTAAGCTCGCACAGTTTAATAAGCGACTTGAATTATTCCTTAACTTACGTTTACTTCATTGTATTATATAACTTGTAAAAAAATATAAGAAACAGACAATTTAGAGCAGTTTGACCTTCAATTGATACATATCTGCGTCGTGTGTTTGATGTTTTACTCGTTTGCTGAAAGCTTTTTCAATATTATTACAAAGTTATTCAATACATGCCTGTTCAGATTACCAACAAAGATAACTTTGTCAATTACTTTTGACTTGTTTTTTATCAGAGTATTCATTTTTGGTTACAGGCATTAAAAAACAGACATTAGTTAAGACGTTTGCAGAACTAGACATTTCATACAATGCCTGGGACATAAGATGATTTTAATGAATTCATCGAATTGCGGATGGAATTTTTGGTGCAACATCAATGCTAAGTGACGAAAGTAAGCCTACGCAAGTTAATTTTTATTTAAACAAGACGAGCAGGACATTCACCTGATGGAATACGATACACCTGCGACATAACAGCGTGGCGTTAATTAAGATGAGAAAGCTGCGCTCGTCGCCTTCAGACATAACACATTAAGTTCCGTTACTCAAGTAATTTCACTTAATATAGCGCCCTTCAAATTGGTATCTAGTGGCGGCAGATGGCGCTGGTGGTGTCTATATGGGCTTTATCTTTTGAACGCATTAAATAGATGTAACTAGTTGAGATTAAGTTTTCAACTTTGATAAGTTACGGCACGAGTGAACGAACGCCGGACGCCGGACGCCGGCCGCCGGCCGCAGCAGCGCGTGCAACGGTGAGCTCAGCATTACCCAGCGATAGTAATTGATTCGATTCATTAAGTCAGAGTTATTTAATCATTAATTTCTATCATAATTCACAAAGCCGGGGCTATATATCCGATTTATAGTAAAATTTTAAGAGAATACAGTTCAGGTTTTCACTAGTAATTGCCCCTTTCAAACATAAAGTACAGAACCGCTTAATGACAAAGATAAGCATCTCTTTTGGAACTAGCGCCAGGCCGGTCCAAGAAACTTTGTGACAATACAAACTCTAATCCTGGCCTAATGGTTAGTGCGTGCGGCTTTTAATTGCGAAGGTCGCGGGTTCGAATCCCGACATGTACTGATGACTTAATATTTAAGTTATGTACATTTGTGAACTTTAGTTACAACAGCGAGATACAAACGGTGAAGGAGAACATCGTGAGGAAACCCGCGCACTGATAACATCTTTGTGTGTGTGTGTGTGCGTGTGGTGGCCCCAATAAAGTGGCAACAGGCTCGCCCCCTGTTACACGGGACCTAATCTGACCACATCTGACGAAAAGTGTGTGTTCATTCACCTCTGCCTACCCCTACTGGGAAAAAGGCGTGATTATATATTATTATAAAACAAACTCTAACGAATGTGGTCTTAGAAAACAGAACCAGTTAGCCTCTGCACTACGGAATTAGTAGATTCCAATCATTTCCCTTCTATCTACTGTCTACTAACTAAACTCTTGTGGGTATTTAGTAAGGTTTAGTAGTCAGTTCACAAAACACATCACTAAAACAGCAATATAGTAACATTTATACTATTCTTTGGTAGCAGACACAAATGCTACCTGCCTTGGTAGTCTCCAGAGGCAGATTTTTTATTACAGGAAATATCCTTCTTTTGAGCGTAAGAAATCAAGTCATCCATCATCATCAGTGTGTAACCCTCCCCAGCACCTTCTCCATCTTACAACAAGTACGACACAAGTTCATATTAGTCGTCCTCCCTGGGTTGGTTTATTGAGCGATGAGTTTAATTTAGTCGCCTTCTACGACAGGTATCTTCTTATTCAGGTCTTACCTTATATTTCAGGTCGTATATATATACAAGTCTTATTTTTAATATCAGACTTAACTTAAAAGTGGAGGTAGCGAGAGAGGTGTGCCAGGATCGTAGAAAGTGGGGAGAGCTGGTCTCTGCCCTCCCCACAGGGAACGAGACGTGATATATATGTATGTATAACATAGGAGATATACCGCCAGTAAAAATCTGAAGGTCTGTAGCAAATGTTTGCGAAAAGCACAGCTAATAACAAGAAATATTAAAAAGCAACCAGAATGCGAACGACAGAACGTGAAGTTATTCGCAGAGCTGGGTAACGGCTGCATGCTGCATGCTGCATCACTCGCTACACAACAATAACAACAACAGAGCGACGAACCGCTTTTGTTCGTCGCGACGTGAACAGACAATGCCGCAAATATTTAAGAATCGTCGTAAAAACCTGCACAGCCGCTGCACGGCCGCAGCACAGCCGCAGCCAGCGGATAAGCCAAAAAGCGAAGGTCCACAGATACATACGGAATACTTTACTAACCTGTATTTTTATTATTTCACGAAGCAGTGAGACCAGAACAACATTTACTTCACGATAAGCGACACGCTCGCCTTACAATTATGTTGCGTTACTTGATACACGGGATGTTAAGCCTCTTAACCCTATTAATTTCACTTGTTATAGCGTCGTTTAAACCGGACTTCAGTAATATTTTCACATTGATGTTTGGCGCAATAACCAGCCATATAATAAATAGCCTCTGCGGTACCTAGTTTCCGGCAATAGAATCATACCAATAGTTAACGGTAGTAAGGTAACACGGTTATTTGTATCTCTGTCTTTGTTGTGTAGGACGATATTTTAAAAAGTAGATTAGTTATGTATCATCAAAATGGTCGACAATCTAGTTATGAAATGTTAATAAAGTACCTAATGTAAGAAATAAGGTAAAGGGTTACGCGTTTACGCGACCGGGTTCTTAAAAGGAAAGGAAAACAATTCTTAAATTAGAGATAATAAGTAATGAAATAGGGAAGTTAAACATTAACAGAATACAAAACAATGTTTAAAATTCAGCCGGCGCCGGCACCGGCACCGGCACCGGCACCGGCACCGGCACCGCTCCAAGCGCTGGCGCCGGCGCCTCTAATGGTGCACTAATTCATTGAACCAAACGTTTTCTACTGTTTTCTTTACATATTATCAAGCTTTCGGGAAATCGATCTGTTTCAATAAATTTCTATTTTTTAACAGCCAATTTACGTCGCCACTGCTGGGGCACAGGCCTACCCTCGATATGAGGGCGATGGGGCCATAGTCACCACTCGAGCTCAATGCGGGTTGATAACTTCACACACGCCTTAGAATAAATTCTAATTCATGTGCAGGTTTCCTCGCGATGTTCTCCTTCACCGTTTGTCTTTCGCTGTTTGAACTAAAGTTCACAATAACTTAAATATCAAAGTCATTGGTACATGACGACATTCGAACCCGCGACCTTCGGAACCAAGGCTGCACGCTCTAATCATTAGACTAGCCTGCTAGAAATCTATATTGTAGCACAACAAAATATAACTTAGAAGTATATGTGTGAGTGTAACTATAACAACATAAACATAACATTGCTCGATAGTTTACATAAAAGCTTCTCTAAATATTTTGTCCAATGTGATGCTGCGTTAGAAACTTTATTCACCATCAAACTGCACACGGCGCTTTGATACCAGTCTTAATTAGGTCCTGTTATCTCATTCGTTTAAGAAATATAATGTATCTTAAACAAGTAGTTAACAAAAAATCACTGTTAAAGCTATTAATTTGTCGCAGCGTGTTACACTCAGCCCCGACTAGAGGAACAAACGGGAAACATGTAAGCTGCTCACCGATTACGGAACTCTGACAAGTACAATTGAATTCCACTTATTACACAAACTAATTCCTAATGAATACGTTGTACAACGAGCAGCGCGCGTATTCAAAACACAAACATTTAACACAACGTAGTGGTACAATCGCTTTGTAATCACCGTTAAGTGAATAAACTTAATCACGAGCGTCAGCTGAAATTAATTGGTTGATATGGATCCTCCAAGTGGCTGGAGCAACATGGCGTCTTTGATTTATTACACTTAGATCTAATTAAGTTCAATTAAGATTTCTTTCGTCTAACTATTAACTCAAGTTTAATTATAGACATTGGAGATTGTTCTTTCATTTTATTTAGTTGATTTATGTATTCTAAGAAATTATACTCTTGCGCGATGCCGATGTTGTCCTCTGTGGTCAACGGTGATCGGAAATGTTTCCGAATGTCATTCTGAAAAATTTACTCAACCGTTTAAAGATTATCAGCTCTTTTCCAATTGTACTTTTTATCGTGTAAAGGACTCCTTATTCTTATATTACAAGGCCCAATAACATTAAAAGGAGCCTTATTTAAATTAATTCAAGCTGCATGACAGTAACACGCGTTTTGTTCGCGACCTATTTGTTGGTTGTTAACAAAGAAATGGGACGGCTCCGCCGCGACCTCCTCGAGCCTCTTCACCAAGAACTCATCGAAGCGGAATTTTATTGGATTTCGGGTATATTTCGAGTACATTCAATATTCATAAAATGTGTATCGTCCGCAATACATGTAATTAAGTAGAAATATCGTCGTTTCTTGTTTGATTAATTCATGTTTTTATAAATCAATCTCTGGAACAATATATACAGAAGAATTGCGGTAAAAAAAAATATTTATTTTTCACTTTAACAATAACTCGTTCGGTACGCGTATAAGACCAATTTTTGATGACTCGGGTATGCTGTAGGCTCCTGCAGTATTAGTCATCACTCCTTTGACATTAAACACAAAAGCGATTCGGGGGCCAAGACTTAAAACATCATGCTACGCAATTGCATAGATAATTATCCAGAATCTTCGCCATCAGACGGACGGAACTCTATTTACTCAAGCAATGTATTAGCGACGTGGCATTTTCCTTCACAGTAATCCTGTGACAAGTTCTTAACATCATGTAAAGATTAATTATAAAGATGAAATTGTATCTGATACAAGTAACTATGTAAAATTCTGGATAGAATTTGGATTTACTACGACTATTAAACCTATGGAAACTTATAATATTTGTATATGTTATCCTACATGTAGTGAATTGTGAGTTGAAAATTTATAGAAGGGAACGGAAGATTTAAGTGATAAAAGCAAAATGATATAATTATTTTATTATTGTAATAAATCGTAAATACACTAAATACTTTTTCCTGGTATATTTCTTAACAACCATTTTATGTTTAGTAAAGATTTACGGATTTATTCCTCGGTCACGGTTACTGTTCTCAGCTTACGTATATTGACTGGCATTAATAAGATTTCCTCCATCAAAGCAGCTTGATCAACTAAGTAATGAAGAGAATGTCGGGACTGCGGGTCTCATATAACTTATCCTCTTTGACCACACTCGTTTACACGGTTAAAGGTCAATCATCATTTGCTGCTATTATCAAATTACTTAAGGATCTTAATAACTTTAATATAATGATTTAGTAGCAGTATTTATAATACATTTACATATACACTGAGAAACCGCGGGTCTTGAACGTGGCTAAGCTTGTATCTCAAGACCCTGAATCGCAAGTTCACAACTATTTATAGGGGACTATTTTTTTTTTTTTATATTGTCACGCCTTTTTCCCAGTAGGGATAGGCAGAGGTAAATAAACCACCCACGTTTCGCCAGATGTGGTCAGATTAGGTCCCGTGTAACAGGGGGCGAACCTGTTGCCACTTTATTGGGACCACCACACACACACACACAAAGATGATGTCAGTGTGCGGGTTTCCTCACGATGTTTTCCTTCACCGCCTTCCTTTTGTATCTCACTGTTGTAACTAAAGTTCACAAATGTACATAACTTAAATATTAAGTCATTGGTACATGCCGAGGTTGGAACCCGCGACCTTCGGAATGAAAGCCGCACGCTCTAACCATTAGGCCAGCGAGCTTTATTTTTTGGCTAGCTTTTCGGGGACTATTATAAGTATACAATTTAAAACTAAACAAAAATCGGTTTTCGCAAGGCAGAGTAAATAATCACAATGGTTATAATTGATCAGCAGTTAAATGGTGATTATATACATAAAAAGGAGCAGCTATCGTTGTGTTAATGTTGTTATATATTATCAATACCTAAATTAAATTGGGTCAGTATTTGGAGTGTGTTTTGTGTGTGGTGCGGTGTGCGTGTGTGCATGTGTTTGGATGTATTACACCTTTTAATGCTATGGACGTTATTTGACAAGCTCTTCGGTTTCCTCGTAGTTCAGTTTGCTTAAATGAGTCTGTAGTGTTTTCTTGCAGGTGTACAGGGATCTGTCTTTTATATCAATTTCTCTTTGAACATTGTTGTACACTTGGCTTTGTGCATACAGTGGGCTCTTTTTGTATAATTCCGATTTGGCCATTTGCATGGGTAATCGAAATGTTCGTTTACCTGTTAAATCTTTGTAATCTTGTCAGATTTTAATTGTCTTATGTACTTTTAGCGTAGGTTTTAGGATGTATAACTGGCGCACTCTTAAGACTTTGAAATCCTTGTATAAAGGCGTCTGTTGAGTACCTGCTCGGTTTTTTGAGCGCCACCTTGATCAAGGCACGCTGAGATTTTTCTAAAGTTATCCGTTTTTCCAGCACAACCCCAGACACCAATGCAGTATTGTATTATCGACTGACATAGGGCGAAGTAAACAATTCGCATGGTGTCCAGAGGCGCAGTGTCTCGTATCCTCCTAAATGTGTAAATAAGACTACGCACTCGAGAAGATAATATATATCAATCATTTTGCTATACCAATGTTTATTATTCATTTTTACACATCAGTAAATATAGGTTCTTTTGATTTTAGAACCAAATTCTTTATCGGATCCAGTTAAAGGATTTTTTTAAATATGACTTTTGTGAGTGAATTCGTGTGTGAATACGGTTTATGAACCATTTGATTTAAGAGCTCGGATGTTTGTTTATAACAAAATTATATATTGTTTTAAAGGTACAATAATATAGCATGTGACTGAATGAAAAAAAACTTTAATTTAATAATAGTGGGACCGGAAAGTAATGTCGTTTCTGCGCATGCCAATACTTGATTGTCATTTGTCAGCTCATTGTTTTGTTCAGAGGCGTACCAAAGACATTGTGAGGTTATAGTGATTTCTTTACTTATAGACAATTGAATTACAATTTTTTTTTGTAATTTTGGGTAAAATGGCCAGCCAAATACCAGAAGAGGTACACATCCGGCATTGCATGCTCTTTGAGTTTCGCAAGGGAAATAACGCAACAGTTGCTACCAAAAACATTTGCGATGTTTATCCAAATGCACTGGACATTCGTAAATGCCAAAGGTGGTTTTCCAAGTTCAAATCGGGTAATTTTGATCTTTCCGACTCGTATCGATCAGGAAGACCATCAGCGTTAGACAACGACGTGTTAAGGGCGGAAGTGGAAGCAAATCCGTGTCAGACGATCGAGGAATTGTCAAACAGTCTCAACAAACCTTGGTCGACCATCCAAGAACATTTGAAGCAGATTGGAAAAGTAAGCAGAGCAGGTGTTTGGGTCCCGCATAATCTGTCCGAACAGAATAAGGCTAACCGATCAATCACATGCAACTTATTGCTTCAACGACACAACACAGAAGCGTTTTTTGATCGCTTGATCACAGGAGATGAGAAATGGGTCCTGTATGATAACCCAAAACGCAAAAGGCAGTGGCTCTCTCCAAATGAAATCCCTCGGAGTACTGCTAAGCCAGGTTTACACCCCAAAAAAGCGCTTTTGTGTGTTTGGTGGAGTATTCGCGGCATTGTTCATTTTGAATTACTGAAACCTGGAGAAACTGTTACTGCAGACCTCTACAGCGAACAATTGCAGCGAGTCAATCAATCTTTAATTGAAAAGTGGCCAGCGATTGTCAACCGAAAAGGCGTCATTCTCCAACATGACAATGCAAGACCGCACTGCGCAAGGCGAACTCTAGAAAAAATTAATGAATTGGGGTGGGAGGTGCTGCCTCATCCACCATATTCGCCCGATGTTGCACCATCGGATTTCCACTTATTCCGAGCGCTGCAACACTTTTTAAGTGGCAAAACATTTGCAAATTTGGATGATATCCAAAATGCCATCTCTAGATATTTTGCCGAAAAACCAATTAATTTTTATCGATCAGGGATTGAAAATTTACTCACTAGATGGCAAAAGGTTATTGACAATGATGGGGAATACATCATTGATTAAAAATAAAGACTCGTTAAAAATGTGTGTTTGTATTTAGCGTAAGAAAACGACATTACTTTCCGGTCCCCCTAAATAGTATAGTAATAAATAGTTTGCAATGACTAAAATGTTTGGAGATTCTTCACTCTCACTCGGAAGATTATGTTCCATTAAAGAAATAAAAATAAAAAAGCAATTAGGTATAATATGACAATGTTAAAATATTATATTCAGCGTCGCTCGTACAACAAAATATATTATAAAAATATCGTCTTTCTTTTGAAAGCTTCCGCTTTGAGATACGAGAATGATTTATTGGCAACGGGTGAAGCCTAAAGACATTATTGTAAAAACAACTGAGTCAGCGCCTATTTGTGATATTGGAGAATTTTCTATTTTAGTTTTAAAAAATTAATTGGTAGTGTTCTGCTACTGCTGTAGCAAAATTCTACAGACAGACAGCAATATCAATAATCGGATAAATGGGTGTCGAACAGATAATGTCACGCCCTGTTATTCTTTATTCATATCCAAGTATATTAGTTCCGAATTTAGCAGCAAGTTGCAATATACATTATGAAATAGTAATTCAGCTTTGATCTTACTATATATAGTTTTAAATATTAAACTTGCGTACAATATGAAAACCTTTCATTTGAAAGAAAAATAAAAATCCTCCCCTGAGATGAAATTAGTATTAGTCTGTTTGATATTAATATTACAAAGAATACTACACACTTTTATTCATGAAATACCATTTCATTACATTAACTTGTTCAGAGAAAATATTTTATTTAATGTAATTTTCGTATAAGGTTATGGATTATTGTCAAAAAATTTACGAAAACTATTTATCATCAACATCAATGACGTCCACTACTAGACATAGATCTTTGGCAAATAAGTATGAGTTCGATTAAAATACTAGTCACTATAAATTGAAAATCATAAATTTATTTCGGAATTCTCGACTGTGCAAACTATTTGTAATGATTATAAGCAATGCATCAAATGTCTGATTAAAAGAATTCGTAACAATTACACTGCGCCGTTGCAGGTTCTGTAAGATATTCAGTATAATACAAGAACAATTAAAGAATTAAATTATTATTTTTTTATTAAAAACAGCTTCACTTTATTTATAATTTACATTGCTGATAACTTTATCGATACTATAATGTTCAATATTCATTTGTGGCACATCCCTGCAATTTTGACGCTTTCAAACTTCAGTATATTGTTGTTGTGTTTACATTTGATATGATTACTAATAGCTTCATTTTAACAATATATACTCTGACAATAATAATAAAATATGTCTCATTTAAAAATATGTAGAATATGCCTGCGAACTGAAGCTAAAATGTATAGATACGACCAATTTCAGCTCAAGTCTTACTATGAGGAAGTTATGGCATTAAAGGTAAATTGTTGTAAGAAGATTACAACACCCTGAATCAGACTATAATGATTATTTAAGTCTAAGTGAATATTACACATTGAATAAAAATAAATTTTATGAATTTCGAATAGTTTCGCCCTAACCACGTTTATTCGTTTCGGGCGCTTTACAGAAGCTGAATGTCTAACTTATCACGGATTATCAGCTTTGATTATCATGAGATTGTACCCTAAAGTGAGCCTACCGTCTCTTGGAATCTTATAGACATTATCAAACTAATTACATAAAACATTATTTCCTTGTTACATGAAAAAATTTGTACAATTAAAATGGATTTTACTGTTCCTTTTTTTTCGAATTTTTGTTCCTAAAGGCTTATCAAACCCATCATACCATCTATAGACTTATTACTAACAAAATGTTATAATGTACAAAACCAACCAAGTAGTAGATTATATACTTTGTTCCACAAATTCACACTACAACACTAAAAGTCTGACATCCTTTTCGATTAAAACTGACATACATGATGTTTACATTACAAGTAGTTTGAAAGGAACACATTTTTAATTATTCTACTTACATATCATTAAAATAAGATGTTATAAAGATACTAATTAGTTGTTAGAGACCATCAGAAATGAGTTGTGTGGTGATACTCACTTCACTGTCTGAAGCAAGTGAAACTTGCTTTTTATAAATATACCATAAAAATATATTTACAGGTTAATGATAATGATGGTTTGCCACAATACTTTTGCTATGAGTGTGCTATAATACTTCATAAATTCCACAAATTCAAAGAGAAGTGTTATCGAGGTCAAAAGGCACTTAAAGAAATGCTTTGGAGAGGTCCTGTGAGTAATTGTCGAATAAGAATATAAGATGAATTATATTTAAATGTACACAAGCAAAAAATAAAAGAATTTATTTCATTTAAAGTAATGTATCTTGGGCAGGTCGGTTTTAGTATTCACATCCTCAATGTCACTTAACAACATTTGTAACACAAATTACCTTGCATGTAACGAAAATAATAACTGTGTATTATAATGAAAGTGGTATTTATTTAAACAGTTTGAGGTCTAACTTAAAGTAAATGGTTTATTACCAGTAATAAAAATCAAGGGTGTTTAATGAGAATCTATACATCTAAAACAATTTTATTTTAAAAAGTTTCCATGTGCTTACTGGACAGCAAAAAAGCTTGGATGTAGTAATTTTTAGTGTTTACAAATATCAAAGAGCTATTTTTTTAATGATTTATTTAAAACCATTTCAGATAACTTATGAATCATTATACAAAGTTGATAGAGTATGTAAAAAATTACATTCTGATTTAGCTGTTATCAATGGCAGTAGCCAAGTAAAGACTTACACAACAATAGATAGTGCAATTCAAGCTCCAGAGAATGATAAGGAGGAAAATGATGGGAATCTTGATGGTGATGATTTTATGAAGATTAAAAAAGATCCTTCTAGCCCTTCAGCAGTTTATGTGGAAATTAAAAAAGAATGTATTCAATTAAAAAGTAGTTACATAAAAGATAGAAGAATGAGTAGGAGTGGTGATGAAATGAAACCAAAGATGAGATTGCTGGATGAAAGTTCCTGGAAAGTATATACATTGTCTGAGGAAGATGCTGTCAAGGAATTTAGGTTACGAGCTGCTGAACAGAAATATTCAACTGCCTCTTTTAAGTGCACAGATTGCTTCAAAGGTTTTTCCAAAGAGGATATGTTGAAACGTCATATTCTACTAAGACACAGTGAGGTAGGTTAACTACTCTTCTTTCCATATATTTCTTTATATGGAAAAGAATTGTAACAACTATATAACCTATTTTTTTTTTTCACTAAAATCAATAAGAATATATTCAACAATAAAAACTCTTTCTTTCAAATATGTAGTGTTAAGATGTTTGCACATCATCATCACCTAGTGACCTGACCTTACTCTATACCTTGACTGTTTCTTGTTGTCTATTAGTTTGGCAGTTATATTATAGTTATAAGTAATTAACAAGTACAAATAAATCACATGTTTTTAATTCTAGGAATTGGGGTGTTTCGAATGCCGATTCTGTCGCATGCGCTTCAAATGGGACTGTCACTTGCGCAGGCACATGCGACAGCATTATACCAAGTATGAGTGCCTCAGGTGTCACCTCATTTGCCCTTTGGAGTGAGTATTGCACTTAGGGTTTATTATCCTAAAAAAAAAGACAATATTCATTATGAAACGACAAAATTATGAATATGTGTTTAGAGCTCTAAACTGATAAAATCAATATTTCTCTAGAGTCAATATTCGTAATTTTCTATATTCTTTATTTTGCTATTATGAACTAGCACTTTTGCTTAACTTTACTTGGCGGTAATTGTTAAGGACTTAGGTAGTGATATGTGCTCTCCTAGAATATTCTGGCTTAGATATGTTGGACCCTATAACAAAGCAATACTGTTATAGCGGTAGATTTACATCACCCAGATAGTAGCAAGTTGGATTAGAAAAGCCCTACCACCTTCTGAACTCCACACCGACGAACCACTCTTGTGGTTTTTGAATTAAAATAGAGACTTTCTTGTTGCTAGGCAAGTGGTTAACCATTGCCCCATAAAGCCGGAATGTAATAAAAGTTATTAAATTTGATCTCCTTAACAGAAACACAGCCATTCTACATGAGGAGTATCACAGCGGTATCATGAAAACCTGTATGCATTGTGGATTGCAGTTCAGGTAATGTTTTATATGGAAGTGGAATGGAAGGAACGAATGCATAAATACTTATACTTTTACTTATAGGATACTTGTGTTTCTTCATAGATTTTAATCAATATAAATAAGCTTAATCTTATAAATATATCAGTATAACTTGTTCGGCCACTACTTTATCAGATAGATTGTTGTTGCTTATTCTGTGTTGGGTTTCAAACATTCTATATGTACAATGCACGTGCGGTCGCTGCGCAGGCACTCGTCCACGTACTACACGCACCTGCGCACGCACCGCAGCGCGTACGTGTGCGCGCGCTGTGGGGCCTCCTTCGTGAGCGCCGCGGGCTTGCACCAGCACCGTCGGCTCAAACACCCTCGGGATGATGATGTAAGGATATAGGTTTTTTTCCAATTTAAATCATTTTAGTGCTTTACCACGATCCCACTCGGGTCGCTAAAAGGTAATGTCTCGGTGAAAACAAATAACTGTTTTGAACATTTTCACTTCATTTATGGTAAAACCATTTTTAAAGATATTCTTCTTTTTTGTTAGTGGAAACTGTTACCTTCTCTATCATATTACCAGGACAGCCTTGACGATGACGAGGAGGTGAACACGTACTGTGTAAAATGCGACATACGTTTCGAAACCAGGAAGGCGTATGAAGGGCATCTTTTCCATTCAGCCTTGCACTCCAACGACTATAAGTGAGTTATTTACCACTTATCTTATTACAGTAACGATTGATGTTATTGCAGCAACGATTCCTATCGAAAAGGACTTTGTTTAGAATAGGTCCTCGTAGAGGAACGCTCGTTAGCACTACCGAGCAAAAGCAAACGGCAGGTACGTAACGTTTAATAAAAATACAGTAATGTTGGTGAAGTAAATGCAATTGTTAGAAAACGGGGTATGTGTGATGGTAAATTTCTATTTTTATTTGATTTCAGAATTGAAAGTGAAACTCAGGAAATATCTCCGAAAAAAGTGTTGGGGAAGAAGATGCAGGCGCAGGTAACACTATTTTTTTGTACAGATTTTTAAGATTTGGTAGGTATGAGCCATACCTCAGCAATCTTAATAGAAAGGCGCGCTAATATAGCCTTTTCACTCTCTAAATTATATTTACAGTTATTTAAGATATAAATGTTTTGTTTTCTATATCTAAAAATAATAAAGAAAACAAACGATAATCTAACCGTACGTTCGTACGAGCTAAGAGTCGATAATGTTCTATGAACAAATCCGATAACAATAATCTCATATAAAGGGTGTCATAGTGCCAGCGTGACCTCACAGTGCTATTAAATAATTTAAAGAAATGTTGACTTATGAAGTTATTGTTTACAGATCACCAAGCAGCTAAAACGGAGGTGAGTTTTCACATATTTGTCCAAGTCTGGGTTGGAAAACGGCAGAAATAGTATAAATATGTTATATATATTTATAATATTTCTATAAATATGTTAATTTTTTTTAATTATAACTTCATGCAATTAATCTTTAATAAAAAATCATCATCAGCCGATAGCTATATATCTCCAAAAAAGGTCTAGATCTTTCTTAATAAAGAATAATGGTTCATAATTCTATATTCGTTCATCAGAGCTAACATCGACTGCGCTCCGACGGCAGAGAGTAAGACGCGCAGGAGGCTGAAGAGGAAACACCGAAAGCCAACCACGTGTCATCAGGTACGCCTGCCACGATTATACATGACCGATGCTAGATAAAAATGTCACTACAGCCAAAACTCTCAGTATGTCGTAATAAGCGGCTTAGGAAGCAACAGTTTCAGGGTATAAGTAGCAGCTTTCCCTGTGACCGTTACGGTTTCCTCCGTTTGCTAAAGAGTATACTGAATATTACGAGCTCGGCAAATTCCATCTTTAAGAAAAGCCTCGGCAGTGTACACTATCATTCCAGCCTATAGTTGTTCACGGCAGAACAGATAGACTTTTCTAAATGGCTGCAAGGAGAGTTCTTGAACGGCTTCCAGCGAGACCTTTACAGAAATTATGACAGTTAAATACATCGAAAAATTTTATAATATCGGCAGTGCGGCGTGCACTTCGAGACGCAGACTGCGTGCATGAAGCACCACCAGGCCGCGCACCCGCGTACCTCCTTCTTCCCGTCCAATGCGAGGCACATCTGCGAAATCTGCGGCGCCTCGCTAGCGGTGAGCTCACCTCACTCTTTCTCGTGGTGTTCTTGCAGCCTTCCGCCGCGGGAAACTGAACAATTGCACCAACTCTTGTTAACTAAACCTAAACTATATGAACCTATGTAATGTCGGATAATAAATTATGTTGTATGAACTGTAGGCTATAAGTACACTATATGCACTAGTCAATGAATGTTCTCTGCTGAACTGACTTAGTTGACAGTTCAGATGCCACCAGTGTCCTTCGAGTTCCTACCACCTCCGACGAGTAGCAGGCGATCTTTCTGTGTCTCCCAAAACATTGGTTTCGACGTATTCATATCTTCTTGTATTATTATCATTTATTCACTAAGCGACAACATGCACTGATCCTTAACCTAGTCGTAAGAAGCATAGCTTGCAGTCCGCACGTCCGGTCACTTATAAATCTTGTCCGCCTGCACAGCCGGGCAGCGTGGCCGCGCACCAGAACATGCACAGCCGGTCGCGGGTGCACGCGTGCGATGCGTGCGGCAAGCAGTTCTACTCCAGCGTGGGGCTCAAGCGGCACCTGGTGGTGAGTGCTTCGACACAACACACATCGACATACTACATTTATTTTGTTATTAATGTCCACCAGTTAAAAACAACGTGTAAACTTTTCGTTACTATAATCGTTCTCTCTCTTTTGTATGTACTCTTTTTGTTATCTGGCGGAAAATCTTCGCATCATTTCATTTTTAAAACCACCTGCAGAGTATTGTGAAGAGCCCGGGATCACCTATGGGCACCTCTGCTCTCTGAACTGATCTACACGTCTCTCTTACGTCTATTGTAAACGACGTGAAGTATACATAGATTGACGTTACTAAATCAGCGCTTTCTGCTACAAATTTTATATTGTGCTGTATGAGATTATTTTTATATAATTTACTCTTCAGACGCACACCGGCGAGAAACCGTATGAATGCCCGCTTTGTGAGAAGCGCTTTACGCAGAGCAATAGCATGAAACTGCACTACAAGACCTATCACCTCAAGCAGCCATACCCGAAACGGTAGGTGGAATGTGTGGTTGCACACCACGGGGCACCACGCCCGAGGCCCGTCTGTTAGGTTACCGCGAGCATAAGTGAGGTAAACATATAAGCTGTGGTCGATCCTGTCTAAGCCGATATCATCGCATCAACTATCTCTTCCTCCAAACAGTAGTGTGCAAAGATCCCAGCTTAGAGTTCCGTAGTTATTAAACCAACTATATAGAGTTAGAACCAAGAATTTGATGAAAAACTAAACAGTTGATAGAAAATCTAAACATCCCACATCTCTTTTTTGACAGGACAAGAAGTAAAAAGAAAATAGAAGCAGAGGATACTGTAGAAGTAGAAGAGACTTCAGAGGATTCCGACGATAACTCACCGGAACCGGATATTGAGATACCAATGGTACAAGAGATGAGGACGGAAGCGGATTTAAGAGCGGAAGTAGGCACAGATGTACCGACGGTTGGTACGAACGGACTGCAGCCGGTGATCGGAGTAATGCCGGACGGTCACAACGACGAGAACATACACTATTTGACACTGGCGTAAACTGGAGTTTTATTTTACATACACATTGTCATGTTCCTGTGTCCATAACCTCGTTTTTGTTATGCCATGGGCTAACACCTGCTCTCGATTATTATGAAGACGATGAAGTATAATCACTCCCTTAATATTCTGAGTAAGTATGCTGTGTATGTTTTTTGTGCCATTACATTAATACCGAGACCAGTACATTTGAAAGAAGAATTTATCCAAGCTGCATTACGGTAACCCTGGAAACTGGTAATCAACGTGCTCCATTTTTTTTTATTTATATAACCTAGCGACGACGCGAGCAAAAAACGTTTAAATATTAGTAAGCGATGTGCCTGACCATAACATGATGCACTGCACCAAATTGTACACAAGACGAGATTATCTCGTTACCCCAGTAATTACTATATTTACAGCGCCCTTCTATCGGTAATGTTTACACACTACTGTTATGGACGGTTTACATTATATATAAAACCCCCTGCTTCATGTCTATCACAGTAATGAGGTAATCGGTAGAAATAATTTTTGAACAAACAAAACACCTTCATAAAATTATATTACAATAATCAAATACACGTAACAAATTACGAAATTGTTAAGATTTTATAAAATGACAATTATACATAAAACATTAACACGTTGTCCTATTTGCAATAAGAAACTGCATTGACATGTTCGAGCTGATTGATACTTTACTCCCGCGAGATGCAGGCGGCGGCACCATCACGCGTGGAACCTGCAGCCATGTTACAAGTAATTCTGAATTGCTTAATTATGCACGGAGATCAGAGGTATGTTATTGTGCAATGTCAATCATAGATGCGCATGGTACGAATGTAAAAATACTATTAAAAAGCCTTCTAGTTCAATTCCTGGTATGAGGCCCTCGCCGGTAGGAAAACCACACATCGACGTGTGTACAAGGACTGTTTAGGCTGTGTTGAATAAAAACCGGATAACGGCAAGTTACAACAGGTAGGAAGAGTTCACCCCCAGGGTTGATTTTACAATTTTTGTACGTAAACGTATTCCTACAAACTTCCTAACAAAAAACAAACAGGAGATTGCGATATATTCGCGAATTGAGAACCCATTCCTTACGGCCGAACGGAAATGTTAGGCTATTAAAATGGGCAAAGCACGAGTTCAGTATTCATACCGGGAGTGCAGGGATCGGCAACCTTTTAAGCCGCAAAAAAACTATCGAAATATGATTGTCAAGAAGACATTTACATAAACTATATTTAATTAAATATAGGTTATATCTTATTTTTCGAACTATAAGGGATTACTTGAAATTGGTAAATTAAGAATAAAAGTAACCCCTACCTGTCGTAAGGACCGTCACCCCACGTATCCCTGGGGAAGGACTCAAATCAATTTCATTTAATAAACTGGTGTCATGTTTGTCATAACACTAATAGCACAGTGAGGGTGCGTGAATGAGGATTTACAGATTTTACAGTTTGTTGTTAGGAAAGTAAGAGATATAGAACGGGACTACACCAAATCCTAAATAATAATATCCGGTATAAATTCAAATGGAAAAAAAAAACCTTTAAATGAACAATACAACGCGTGACGCGGGCCGTGCGACCTTGGGTATATTCTCCACCTACATAAATACAGTTTATGATAGTTTTTAACTCTTCGAGCCGTCTTTCTGCTTGCCGTCCGCGCCCTGCTCGGCCCTCCTGCCCAACAGGTCCCTCTTCACGCAGCACTTCTCAGTCTGAAATGTTTATGAATAATTTAACTGGGTTTCTATACACATCTCATTCCGTTTGTTAAATTGGCAACCGTCACAGGTTGACGTTACTAACAACCAGCGAACATCTGGCTGAATGTATCCAAATGACGCATTACATATATACTATCGTGCTGTTGTGTGTTGTGCATGTATCGTGCTGTTGTGTGTTGTGCATGTATCGTGCTGTTGTGTGTTGTGCATGTATCGTGCTCTTCTGTGTTGTACTAGGTATAGTGCTGTTGTATGTTGTGTATGTATCGTGCCGTTGTGAGTTGTGCACGTATCGTGCTCTTCTGTGTTGTACTAGGTATAGTGCTGTTGTATGTTGTGTATGTATCGTGCCGTTGTGAGTTGTGCATGTATCGTGCTCTTCTGTGTTGTACTAGGTATAGTGCTGTTGTATGTTGTGTATGTATCGTGCCGTTGTGAGTTGTGCATGTATCGTGCTCTTCTGTGTTGTACTAGGTATAGTGCTGTTGTATGTTGTGTATGTATCGTGCCGTTGTGAGTTGTGCATGTATCGTGCTCTTCTGTGTTGTACTAGGTATAGTGCTGTTGTATGTTGTGTATGTATCGTGCCGTTGTGAGTTGTGCATGTATCGTGCCGTTGTGAGTTGTGCATGTATCGTGCTCTTCTGTGTTGTACTAGGTATAGTGCTGTTGTATGTTGTGTATGTATCGTGCCGTTGTGAGTTGTGCATATATCGTGCTCTTCTGTGTTGTACTAGGTATAGTGCTGTTGTATGTTGTGTATGTATCGTGCCGTTGTGAGTTGTGCATGTATCGTGCTCTTCTGTGTTGTACTAGGTATAGTGCTGTTGTATGTTGTGTATGTATCGTGCCGTTGTGAGTTGTGCACGTATCGTGCTCTTCTGTGTTGTACTAGGTATAGTGCTGTTGTATGTTGTGTATGTATCGTGCCGTTGTGAGTTGTGCATGTATCGTGCTCTTCTGTGTTGTACTAGGTATAGTGCTGTTGTATGTTGTGTATGTATCGTGCCGTTGTGAGTTGTGCATGTATCGTGCTCTTCTGTGTTGTACTAGGTATAGTGCTGTTGTATGTTGTGTATGTATCGTGCTCTTCTGTGTAGTACTAGGTATAGTGCTGTTGTATGTTGTGTATGTATCGTGCTCTTCTGTGTAGTACTAGGTATAGTGCTGTTGTATGTTGTGTATGTATCGTGCCGTTGTGAGTTGTGCATGTATCGTGCTCTTCTGTGTTGTACTAGGTATAGTGCTGTTGTATGTTGTGTATGTATCGTGCCGTTGTGAGTTGTGCACGTATCGTGCTCTTCTGTGTTGTACTAGGTATAGTGCTGTTGTATGTTGTGTATGTATCGTGCCGTTGTGAGTTGTGCATGTATCGTGCTCTTCTGTGTTGTACTAGGTATAGTGCTGTTGTATGTTGTGTATGTATCGTGCCGTTGTGAGTTGTGCATGTATCGTGCTCTTCTGTGTTGTACTAGGTATAGTGCTGTTGTATGTTGTGTATGTATCGTGCCGTTGTGAGTTGTGCATATATCGTGCTCTTCTGTGTTGTACTAGGTATAGTGCTGTTGTATGTTGTGTATGTATCGTGCCGTTGTGAGTTGTGCATGTATCGTGCTCTTCTGTGTTGTACTAGGTATAGTGCTGTTGTATGTTGTGTATGTATCGTGCCGTTGTGAGTTGTGCATGTATCGTGCTCTTCTGTGTTGTACTAGGTATAGTGCTGTTGTATGTTGTGTATGTATCGTGCTGCTGTGTGTTGTGCTTTTTATCGTGCTGTTGTGTGTTGTACTAGGTATAGTGCTGTTGTATGTTGTGTATGTATCGTGCCGTTGTGAGTTGTGCATGTATCGTGCTCTTCTGTGTTGTACTAGGTATAGTGCTGTTGTATGTTGTGTATGTATCGTGCCGTTGTGAGTTGTGCATGTATCGTGCTCTTCTGTGTTGTACTAGGTATAGTGCCGTTGTGAGTTGTGCACGTATCGTGCTCTTCTGTGTCGTACTAGGTATAGTGCTGTTGTATGTTGTGTATGTATCGTGCCGTTGTGAGTTGTGCACGTATCGTGCTCTTCTGTGTTGTACTAGGTATAGTGCTGTTGTATGTTGTGTATGTATCGTGCCGTTGTGAGTTGTGCACGTATCGTGCTCTTCTGTGTTGTACTAGGTATAGTGCTGTTATATGTTGTGTATGTATCGTGCCGTTGTGAGTTGTGCATGTATCGTGCTCTTCTGTGTTGTACTAGGTATAGTGCTGTTGTATGTTGTGTATGTATCGTGCCGTTGTGAGTTGTGCACGTATCGTGCTCTTCTGTGTTGTACTAGGTATAGTGCTGTTGTATGTTGTGTATGTATCGTGCCGTTGTGAGTTGTGCATGTATCGTGCTCTTCTGTGTTGTACTAGGTATAGTGCTGTTGTATGTTGTGTATGTATCGTGCCGTTGTGAGTTGTGCACGTATCGTGCTCTTCTGTGTTGTACTAGGTATAGTGCTGTTGTATGTTGTGTATGTATCGTGCCGTAGTGAGTTGTGCATGTATCGTGCTCTTCTGTGTTGTACTAGGTATAGTGCTGTTGTATGTTGTGTATGTATCGTGCCATTGTGAGTTGTGCACGTATCGTGCTCTTCTGTGTTGTACTAGGTATAGTGCTGTTGTATGTTGTGTATGTGTCGTGCCGTTGTGAGTTGTGCATGTATCGTGCTCTTCTGTGTTGTACTAGGTATAGTGCTGTTGTATGTTGTGTATGTGTCGTGCCGTTGTGAGTTGTGCACGTATCGTGCTCTTCTGTGTTGTACTAGGTATAGTGCTGTTGTATGTTGTGTATGTATCGTGCCATTGTGAGTTGTGCACGTATCGTGCTCTTCTGTGTTGTACTAGGTATAGTGCTGTTGTATGTTGTGTATGTATCGTGCCATTGTGAGTTGTGCACGTATCGTGCTCTTCTGTGTTGTACTAGGTATAGTGCTGTTGTATGTTGTGTATGTGTCGTGCCGTTGTGAGTTGTGCATGTATCGTGCTCTTCTGTGTTGTACTAGGTATAGTGCTGTTGTATGTTGTGTATGTATCGTGCCATTGTGAGTTGTGCACGTATCGTGCTCTTCTGTGTTGTACTAGGTATAGTGCTGTTGTATGTTGTGTATGTGTCGTGCCGTTGTG
Source organism: Troides aeacus (assembly GCA_033220335.2). Taxonomy (NCBI): domain Eukaryota; kingdom Metazoa; phylum Arthropoda; class Insecta; order Lepidoptera; family Papilionidae; genus Troides; species Troides aeacus. The sequence goes on along the minus strand of CM067293.1, from coordinate 8,444,904 downwards.
AGTTGTGCACGTATCGTGCTCTTCTGTGTTGTACTAGGTATAGTGCTGTTGTATGTTGTGTATGTATCGTGCCGTTGTGAGTTGTGCACGTATCGTGCTCTTCTGTGTTGTACTAGGTATAGTGCTGTTATATGTTGTGTATGTATCGTGCCGTTGTGAGTTGTGCATGTATCGTGCTCTTCTGTGTTGTACTAGGTATAGTGCTGTTGTATGTTGTGTATGTATCGTGCCGTTGTGAGTTGTGCACGTATCGTGCTCTTCTGTGTTGTACTAGGTATAGTGCTGTTGTATGTTGTGTATGTATCGTGCCGTTGTGAGTTGTGCATGTATCGTGCTCTTCTGTGTTGTACTAGGTATAGTGCTGTTGTATGTTGTGTATGTATCGTGCCGTTGTGAGTTGTGCACGTATCGTGCTCTTCTGTGTTGTACTAGGTATAGTGCTGTTGTATGTTGTGTATGTATCGTGCCGTTGTGAGTTGTGCACGTATCGTGCTCTTCTGTGTTGTACTAGGTATAGTGCTGTTGTATGTTGTGTATGTATCGTGCCGTAGTGAGTTGTGCATGTATCGTGCTCTTCTGTGTTGTACTAGGTATAGTGCTGTTGTATGTTGTGTATGTATCGTGCCATTGTGAGTTGTGCACGTATCGTGCTCTTCTGTGTTGTACTAGGTATAGTGCTGTTGTATGTTGTGTATGTGTCGTGCCGTTGTGAGTTGTGCATGTATCGTGCTCTTCTGTGTTGTACTAGGTATAGTGCTGTTGTATGTTGTGTATGTGTCGTGCCGTTGTGAGTTGTGCACGTATCGTGCTCTTCTGTGTTGTACTAGGTATAGTGCTGTTGTATGTTGTGTATGTATCGTGCCATTGTGAGTTGTGCACGTATCGTGCTCTTCTGTGTTGTACTAGGTATAGTGCTGTTGTATGTTGTGTATGTATCGTGCCATTGTGAGTTGTGCACGTATCGTGCTCTTCTGTGTTGTACTAGGTATAGTGCTGTTGTATGTTGTGTATGTGTCGTGCCGTTGTGAGTTGTGCATGTATCGTGCTCTTCTGTGTTGTACTAGGTATAGTGCTGTTGTATGTTGTGTATGTATCGTGCCATTGTGAGTTGTGCACGTATCGTGCTCTTCTGTGTTGTACTAGGTATAGTGCTGTTGTATGTTGTGTATGTGTCGTGCCGTTGTGAGTTGTGCACGTATCGTGCTCTTCTGTGTTGTACTAGGTATAGTGCTGTTGTATGTTGTGTATGTATCGTGCCATTGTGAGTTGTGCACGTATCGTGCTCTTCTGTGTTGTACTAGGTATAGTGCTGTTGTATGTTGTGTATGTATCGTGCCATTGTGAGTTGTGCACGTATCGTGCTCTTCTGTGTTGTACTAGGTATAGTGCTGTTGTATGTTGTGTATGTATCGTGCCGTTGTGAGTTGTGCATGTATCGTGCTCTTCTGTGTTGTACTAGGTATAGTGCTGTTGTATGTTGTGTATGTATCGTGCCGTTGTGAGTTGTGCACGTATCGTGCTCTTCTGTGTTGTACTAAGTATATTGCTGTTGTATGTTGTGTATGTATCGTGCCGTTGTGAGTTGTGCATGTATCGTGCTCTTCTGTGTTGTACTAGGTATAGTGCTGTTGTATGTTGTGTATGTATCGTGCCGTTGTGAGTTGTGCATGTATCGTGCTCTTCTGTGTTGTACTAGGTATAGTGCTGTTGTATGTTGTGTATGTATCGTGCCGATGTGAGTTGTGCATGTATCGTGCTCTTCTGTGTTGTACTAGGTATAGTGCTGTTGTATGTTGTGTATGTATCGTACCGTTGTGAGTTGTGCATGTATCGTGCTCTTCTGTGTTGTACTAGGTATAGTGCTGTTCCGCCGGATCAGGCGCGTTGCCCATGACGCCCTGATCCGGCGGTGGGAGACGGAGTTAGGTAACCCTGCCGCCGGCCGGGACACGGTGGAGGCCATCAGGCCCCACCTGTCCCGGTGGATGAGCCGGCGGTACGGGGCCTTGACGTTCCACCTGGTGCAGGTGCTGACAGGCCATGGATGTTTCGGCAAGTACCTGCACCAGGTGGCTCGTAGAGAGATGACGCAGGAATGCGTCGAGTGTGGTGCGCCGATTGACACGGCGCACCACACTCTGGCGGAGTGCCCGGCATGGGGGCCGCAACGCCACGCCCTCGTCGCGCAAGTCGGCAGTGACCTCTCGCTGCCGACTGTAATCGATCGTATGTTGAGCAGCGAGAGGTCTTGGAGGGCGGTGGCCTCCTTCTGCGGCGCAGTGATGCGTCAGAAGGAGGCCGCCGAGCGCACGAGGGAGGCCGACGCCGCTGCCGCATCACTGCGCTGTGTTGTACTAGGTATAGTGCTGTTGTATGTTGTGCATGTATCGTGCCGTTGTGAGTTGTGCACGTATCGTGCTCTTCTGTGTTGTACTAGGTATAGTGCTGTTGTATGTTGTGTATGTATCGTGCCGTAGTGAGTTGTGCATGTATCGTGCTCTTCTGTGTTGTACTAGGTATAGTGCTGTTGTATGTTGTGTATGTATCGTGCCGTTGTGAGTTGTGCACGTATCGTGCTCTTCTGTGTTGTACTAAGTATATTGCTGTTGTATGTTGTGTATGTATCGTGCCGTTGTGAGTTGTGCATGTATCGTGCTCTTCTGTGTTGTACTAGGTATAGTGCTGTTGTATGTTGTGTATGTATCGTGCCGTTGTGAGTTGTGCATGTATCGTGCTCTTCTGTGTTGTACTAGGTATAGTGCTGTTGTATGTTGTGTATGTGTCGTGCCGTTGTGAGTTGTGCATGTATCGTGCTCTTCTGTGTTGTACTAGGTATAGTGCTGTTGTATGTTGTGTATGTATCGTGCCATTGTGAGTTGTGCACGTATCGTGCTCTTCTGTGTTGTACTAGGTATAGTGCTGTTGTATGTTGTGTATGTGTCGTGCCGTTGTGAGTTGTGCACGTATCGTGCTCTTCTGTGTTGTACTAGGTATAGTGCTGTTGTATGTTGTGTATGTATCGTGCCATTGTGAGTTGTGCACGTATCGTGCTCTTCTGTGTTGTACTAGGTATAGTGCTGTTGTATGTTGTGTATGTATCGTGCCATTGTGAGTTGTGCACGTATCGTGCTCTTCTGTGTTGTACTAGGTATAGTGCTGTTGTATGTTGTGTATGTGTCGTGCCGTTGTGAGTTGTGCATGTATCGTGCTCTTCTGTGTTGTACTAGGTATAGTGCTGTTGTATGTTGTGTATGTATCGTGCCGTTGTGAGTTGTGCATGTATCGTGCTCTTCTGTGTTGTACTAGGTATAGTGCTGTTGTATGTTGTGTATGTATCGTGCCATTGTGAGTTGTGCACGTATCGTGCTCTTCTGTGTTGTACTAGGTATAGTGCTGTTGTATGTTGTGTATGTATCGTGCCATTGTGAGTTGTGCACGTATCGTGCTCTTCTGTGTTGTACTAGGTATAGTGCTGTTGTATGTTGTGTATGTATCGTGCCGTTGTGAGTTGTGCACGTATCGTGCTCTTCTGTGTTGTACTAGGTATAGTGCTGTTGTATGTTGTGTATGTATCGTGCCGTTGTGAGTTGTGCATGTATCGTGCTCTTCTGTGTTGTACTAGGTATAGTGCTGTTGTATGTTGTGTATGTATCGTGCCGTTGTGAGTTGTGCACGTATCGTGCTCTTCTGTGTTGTACTAAGTATATTGCTGTTGTATGTTGTGTATGTATCGTGCCGTTGTGAGTTGTGCATGTATCGTGCTCTTCTGTGTTGTACTAGGTATAGTGCTGTTGTATGTTGTGTATGTATCGTGCCGTTGTGAGTTGTGCATGTATCGTGCTCTTCTGTGTTGTACTAGGTATAGTGCTGTTCCGCCGGATCAGGCGCGTTGCCCATGACGCCCTGATCCGGCGGTGGGAGACGGAGTTAGGTAACCCTGCCGCCGGCCGGGACACGGTGGAGGCCATCAGGCCCCACCTGTCCCGGTGGATGAGCCGGCGGTACGGGGCCTTGACGTTCCACCTGGTGCAGGTGCTGACAGGCCATGGATGTTTCGGCAAGTACCTGCACCAGGTGGCTCGTAGAGAGATGACGCAGGAATGCGTCGAGTGTGGTGCGCCGATTGACACGGCGCACCACACTCTGGCGGAGTGCCCGGCATGGGGGCCGCAACGCCACGCCCTCGTCGCGCAAGTCGGCAGTGACCTCTCGCTGCCGACTGTAATCGATCGTATGTTGAGCAGCGAGAGGTCTTGGAGGGCGGTGGCCTCCTTCTGCGGCGCAGTGATGCGTCAGAAGGAGGCCGCCGAGCGCACGAGGGAGGCCGACGCCGCTGCCGCACCTTGCAGGCGCGGTCGGGCCGGCGGGAGAGCGCGGCGGCAGAACCACGCCGTCCGCTTCCTCCCGCCGTGAGCGATGGGCCCCTAGCCGGGCACGGTGTGAGGGGGCGTTCGGGCCGTTGGGCGTGGCCCTTTGGGCCTTTTGTCGTGTTTCCCCTGGGGGTGCGTCCCCCGGGGGAGTCTTGGTTTTTGTCCCCCCCTCCCACTTCGACGAGGGGGGGGAGTCTGGAGGGAGGAGGCCGCCGCCCAATTCCTTCACGGGAGGGCGGCGGCCGGGCATGCGCTCCGTCGTGGGCGCGCGCGGTCGTCTGTGGGGTCGGGGGGCCCCAACGTGCCGGTCCCGCGAGGGGCCGGTACGGGACGGCAGGTGGGTGTCTTTGCTCCCCGCGGGCACCCACCAAGAGGAGTTTTATACGCGGAGGCGCCCGGAGAGTTGCTTGGCTGAAACCCGGGCGTCTCCAGTATGCGTATTGCGGGACAAGCGGTGGTGGTTTTAGTGGGTATGGGGGTCACGCACAACATCTCAGTGGCCCCGAGCCCCACATAACCCGGCGTTCCCCCCCTTGAAAAGGACGCTGGGTATGCGGTAACAGCATTTCCACCACCGATATCAAAAAAAAAAAAAGGTATAGTGCTGTTGTATGTTGTGTATGTATCGTGCCGTTGTGAGTTGTGCATGTATCGTGCTCTTCTGTGTTGTACTAGGTATAGTGCTGTTGTATGTTGTGTATGTATCGTGCCGTTGTGAGTTGTGCATGTATCGTGCTCTTCTGTGTTGTACTAGGTATAGTGCTGTTGTATGTTGTGTATGTATCAAGCCGTTGTGAGTTGTGCACGTATCGTGCTCTTCTGTGTTGTACTAGGTATAGTGCTGTTGTATGTTGTGTATGTATCGTGCCGTTGTGAGTTGTGCATGTATCGTGCTCTTCTGTGTTGTACTAGGTATAGTGCTGTTGTATGTTGTGTATGTATCGTACCGTTGTAAGTTGTGCGTGTATCGTGCTGTAGTGTTGTACTAGGTATAGTGCCGTAATGAGGTTGACAAGATGTTTAAACGGATAATCGCTAGGCGCCTTACTGATCATCTGAGGGTGGGATCAGGGGCCGGACCTGTCGGATGCACAATACGGATTTCGAGCGAGTCATTCAACAATCGATGCCATCAAGTGCGTCAGTGCCTACTCGGATGAAGCTTTGGCCCAGAAAAAAGTGTTGGCCGTTTCAATTGACATAGCTAATGCCTTCAACAGGATACCCTGGCCATGCAATAAAAGAGACACTTACCTTCCATCTTGTACCTCACTACCTCTGCCGAATCGTCAATGGCTATCTCTCTGGACGATACATCACATACCGTGGACAGAAGGGCGTAGTTTTGCGCATAAAAATTTCGTGCGGTGTTCCACAGGGCTCTGTATTAGGGCCTCTTTTGTGGAACTTAGGGTACGATTGGGTGCTGCGAGGCAATCTTGTTCCGGGCGTGAATATAACGTGTTATGCCGATGATACCCTTATCACAGCTCAAGGTATCACGTTCACGGTTGCTGCTCGTCTTGCCACTGATGCGGTGTCGCAAGTTATTGAAAGAATAAGTATGCTGGGACTAAAAGTGGCATTAAACAAGACTGAGGCAATATGTTTTCATGGGCCACGGAAAGCTTCACCGCGAGGTTCCCGCATCGTAGTAAGTGACGCTCTTATCGAGGTTGGCTCTAATATGAGATACCTAGGACTCATCCTCGATAGCCGATGGAAATTTCGAGAGCATTTCCAACAATTGGCTCCTCGGCTTATGGGGGTAATTGCTAGCCTAAAGCGTTTGTTACCTAATATCGGTGGAGCCGAAGCTAGCTGCCACCGCCTCTATCTAGGCATAGTGCGGTCAATGGCTTTGTACGGAACACCTGTATGGGCCAAATCTCCAACGGAGCACGCTGTCACAGATTTAAGAAGGCCCCAGAGAGCGATGCCTATTGGGGTAAGTCGGGGGTACCGCACTGTTTCTTTTGAGGCGGCGTGTGTTTTGGCGAGATCCCCTCCGTGGGATTTGGAGGCGGAGTTTTTAGCATCGACGTATGTATGACGTTCGGAACGTCGATCGCAAGGACAACAGCTGTCCACAAAAGAACTAGCTCTCCAGAGGTTACACGCTCGTCAGTCTGTTATTGAATGGTGGAAGGACAGACTTGCACATCCCAGAGCTGGCCACAGAAATATTGATGCTGTGTTCCCAGTTTTAAGTGACTGGTTGAACAGACCACATGGCGCGTGCTGGCGTCGCTTTTTGCGAACAGATGATGTCGCAAAAGGAGGCTGCGGAGAGCGAGAGAGAAAGAACTTCTCTTCTCCCTATTCGTAGCCAGAGACCTGGGCGGCGGAGGAGAATGCATAACAGCCTCCAACTCCCATAACAGAGGCTACGGCAGCGAGTTCGGGGTTCGCTCGTTGCCGTATATGAAAGGCCTCGAGGTGGCGCGTACAGTGCTTCTGTGCGTTAGTAAATGGTGGGGAGTGGCAGCTCTACTCTGAGACAAAATCACGCAAGCGATCAATACCGTTGGGACAATGGAAGTATGCGCAAGTGTTTCCGTCGTTCCGACCAAGGGTCTTGAGAAGGATACCGTGGGGTTTTAGCCGGTAGAGTCCGGCATAAGTCTTCTGCTGTCTCGGTAGCAAAAGAGTATCCGATGTAGGATTTCCCCACAAGATAAAAAAAAGGTATAGTGCTGTTGTACGTTGTGTATGTATCGTGACGTTGCGAGTTGTGCATGTATCGTGCTGTTGTGTGTTGTGCTATTTATCGTGCTGTTTTGTGTTGTGCTATGTATCGTGCTATTGTGTGTTGTACTAGGTATCGTGCTGTTGTATGTTGTGTATGTATCGTGACGTTGTGAGTTGTGCATGTATCGTGCTGTTGTGTGTTGTGCTATTTATCGTGCTGTTTTGTGTTGTGCTATGTATCGTGCTATTGTGTGTTGTACTAGGTATCGTGCTGTTGTTTCACGAGGGAGGCCGACGCCGCTGCCGCACCTTGCAGGCGGCGGCGGGCCGGCGGGAGAGCGCGGCGGCAGAACCACGCCGTCCGCTTCCTCCCGCCGTGAGCGATGGGCCCCTAGCCGGGCACGGTGTGATGGGGCGTTCGGGCCGTTGGGCGTGGCCCTTTGGGCCTTTTGTCGTGTTTCCCCTGGGGGTGCGTCCCCCGGGGGAGTCTTGGTTTTTGTCCCCCCCCTCCCACTTCGACGAGGGGGGGAGTCTGGAGGGAGGAGGCCGCCGCCCAATTCCTTCACGGGAGGGCGGCGGCCGAGCATGCGCTCCGTCGTGGGCGCGCGCGGTCGTCTGTGGGGTCGGGGGGCCCCAACGTGCCGGTCCCGCGAGGGGCCGGTACGGGACGGCAGGTGGGTGCCTTTGCTCCCCGCGGGTACCCACCAAGAGGAGTTTTATACGCGGAGGCGCCCGGAGAGTTGCTTGGCTGAAACCCGGGCGTCTCCAGTATGCGTGTGGCGGGACAAGCGGTGGTGGTTTTAGTGGGTATTGGGGTCACGCACAACATCTCAGTGGCCCCGAGCCCCACATAACCCGGCGTCCCCCCCCTCGAAAAGGACGCTGGGTATGCGTTAACAGCATTTCCACCACCGATATCAAAAAAAAAAAAAAAAAAAGGTATCGTGCTGTTGTATGTTGTGTATGTATCGTGACGTTGTGAGTTGTGCATGTATCGTGCTGTTGTGTGTTGTGCTATTTATCGTGCTGTTTTGTGTTGTGCTATGTATCGTGCTATTGTGTGTTGTACTAGGTATCGTGCTGTTGTATGTTGTGTATGTATCGTGACGTTGTGAGTTGTGCATGTATCGTGCTGTTGTGTGTTGTGCTATTTATCGTGCTGTTTTGTGTTGTGCTATGTATCGTGCTATTGTGTGTTGTACTAGGTATCGTGCTGTTCTGTATTGTGTATGTATCGTGCTGCTGTGTGTTGTGCTTTTTATCGTGCTGTTGTGTGTTGTACTAGGTATAGTGCTGTGTTGTGTATGTATCGTGCTGTTGTGAGTTGTGCATGTATCGTGCTGTTGTGTGTTGTACTAGGTATAGTGCTGTGTGTTGTGTATGTATCGTGCTGTTGTGAATTGTGCATGTATCGTGCTGCTGTGTGTTGTGCTATTTATCGTGCTGTTGTGTGTTGTGTTATTTATGGTGTTGTTGTGTGATACATATTAGGTGTTTTTGTACACGTTTACATTTTTAACCGCTATTGTTTCATCTTAAAATATGATATTTTTTTAATGTATTAAGGAATGAGACAAATGGGATGTTCAACTAATAGTAAGTGGTAAGCCTGTCCATAACTACGTGGCCCTAGTTAGGACGGTATATATTGCACAACGTCGCTTGGAACATAAGATGTGAAGTCGTTGCCCCGGAAATTATACTAGCTACAGTGCCTTTCAAACCGGATCATAGTAATGGTAGCACACTACTGTTCGTCGGCTGCAATAGGCGTTGCGTTGGTACCCACCACCACCTGCCTGTAATCATTAATCCCAAAAAGTAGCTACTACTTTAACGTCTCTACTAATTACTTCAGGAGCTTTCATAAAATTCATTATGCTTTATACAAAAAGTTGTTTTCTTAATATATTTTTAAAAAGTTTATGTTTGAAAGTATTGTTTTTATAACATATTCCGCAAAGTTTATTTTTATACAAGTGAAAGTTCTAAAAGGAATGAAAGATCTAAGTTGAAGCTGGTAATAGTTTATTTCTTTGATTTTATGGTTTGTGCTAGGGTCTTATTGATACTCACATTCTCCATGTCACTGGAGTCGTCTGTATCACTGGAAGTATCTGTGTCATAGTGGCCCAGCCCGGGCAAGATCCCCACGCAGCGCATGGCACCCAAATCTTTAGATTTGGTTACAGCGGATGGCTCTTGGTTATTCCGCTGAACAACACTGAAAAATTACTTTTTTCAACAAAGCAAGGAGGCAACAACCATGTTTAAAGTTGGGCAAGGAAAGACCTGCTCGCAATAATATGCTACTTGTTAGGATGAATCTACAAAACATTTGCTTATCTTGAATCATATATTTTTTATAATCTACAGGTTAAAATTTAACCTTACGTGAATTGTGATAATAAGATTGTAAATTAATGAGGTAATAAATATTTAACATCACACAGGTGTTATATGTGTTAGATATAGCAACACATCGACAATATGTGTCGGATATGATCAAGCCAGATGGGTTCAGCATCCTACTTGTCCAAACTCCACCACCTATTCCGTGAGCAAGACTTGAATCAACACAAAATATTGATCTTTATCCTACAGCACCACATTGGATGTACATAAAACTTACTGATTGATCATCCCATTTTTTGGTAGTGGAGCAACTTTTTCTTGCTCTGACTTATCTCCTTCCATTTCACTAGCTTTTCTTTTTCTCACAACAACCTATAAATATACACAAATATAGTAAATTAACTTTACCATGCATTAAGTTAACATATTAGATGTCATATTGATATGTGGCTCGAAACAATAGACAGTTTCATTGGCATACACCATCCATAAACATCCCACAATAATAAGTTTCCAATCTTTTCAACACATGTAATAAACTTATTTCACTTATATTATGTACCTATACAAGGGACCTTACTGCATTGAGGTTTTCACTAATTACAACTAGAAAGTATTAACACATGATAATATGGTCATTGCATAAATTAATTGCATGAAAGACATTTAAATGGTTGTGTGTCAATAATTATATGTACACTAAATAATTAAACTTTTTTAAAACACTAAGTTTTTATTTATATATTGCGTCTATAACCAATCCTACACTATACATTCATTAATGTAAAACAAAGAATTTTAACAAGATGTTATGGGCTTAATTGCAGCTGGAGTCGTGTCACCAATATGTGGATTGTGAAGTTTAGTTATTGTAAATAATTCGCGTGTTCAAACAGTATCCATGTATTTTGTAAAATTCACTTTGCAACAGTAAAAGAAATCAAATATTGCCAGTTACAGTTAACTCTGCTGTTGTAAGAATATATGTGATTTCTTCTGCAAGACGCCCAGTCTTTTATACTTAAATTGATTATTTGAAAGCGTCATATGAAACAGTGCGAAACAGTGCTCGTGTTTCCTTCAACGCATCATATTTATGTATTAATATACAAATTAATAACTCAACATTTATTATAAATATAAGCGACAGATTCGATTGCTTAGTCTTTAAGTGCTAGCTGAGAATGGAATAACAAAGCAAATGTCTGTTTAAAGGACCAAGACAGTACTCTTGTGGTGGTGGATACAGGCCACAATGTCTTAGTACATGATTTTTAAGAAATAGACACAGTGTTCACTAATTATACTCACTGTTTATGGATAAGTATAAATAGTATGACAATGATTTTATTGAGAAGAGTAAATAGTACATTATTAGCCCAGAAAAATAATTTTTATAGACACTAATACTTGTGATTAATAACCATTTGGTAATTTTTTACTCACTCCCTGTAGTTTATTTTTAGCTGGCTGTGCAGTTGTAACTGTGCGAGTTGGTGCCAACTGTGCTCTAAGTCTTATTAACTCTTCACTCTCTGCTAAGTTTGATACACGCTCCCTGAATTCATATAGAGGTTAAACATTTTTAATGTGATTTTTTTTTACATCGATCAATGAAAGTTAAATTTAGAATTTTTAAATCTTACCTGAATTCTTGCATTTCTTTCTGCTCTTCGAGAGATATTTGTTGTGCCGCCTTGGCCTTTGTTCTCTCCACTAAATCCAAAAAACCAACCTCATCATCATCTAGGCCTCTGATCATGTTCTCTATAATAATATTAATTATAAAAATTAACCTGTCTTCATAAACATTAAGTCAGTGACTTGAAAAAAAAAAAGGTTGAAATTCTTAAGAGTTAATTATTGAAAAATGATTGTAATGTGTAGTCTTAGTTACTATTACTAACTTCTATGTTAATTTTTTTGTTGTTACTCACTTAACTTATGTGCCTCTTCATATTCAGCTTCTTTCTTCAACCGTTGCTCTTCCAACCGGTGGTACAGAGGCCTGGTATCATATGGTTCTTCTGGAGCATCTTAAATAATATTTTAGGTGTCCTATATCAATATAATAATAAATTTAAAGTAGTAATGTGCAAACAAACAGTACACATGGTTGATAAAACCTGTTACATCCTTCAAATGCAAAGGTTTATGTGAATACAAACAAATGTTTAAAAAATAAATTTAAAATTTTTAATCTTTCAATGTATGACACCTGTTAAAAAAATTATGTAGATATACTTACATATACAAATGCAAAACAATGAGTTTTCATTATTTATTGACTTTTATCAATGATTTATAACAAGTTATTATACTAAACCTCTGTACTGATGGTATTTATTCCATATTTACGAATAAGTATGTAAACAAATCAATTTCTTTACTGTAATTATTTATATTCAGTTACATTTAAAAGCAATATAAGAATAAAAAAAAACCTAGTCAATTCGATAACGACGAAGTTATAAATGATATGCTTAATTATTGAGATTTAATTGCAGCATAAATAAAACACGGAACTTTTCATTGCGCATAAAAGATACGTCTGAAATATTTTTTACCTGCTGGTTGTTCTTCAGTCCTCACTTTTTCCCATTCTTCTTGACGTCGTCGTCTAGCTTCTAATATCTCAGATTCCGATATAAATCCAGAACTCATTGCGTACACTACAAAATATGTTACCTATCAATATATTCAACCGATATTGAATTGTACACCTTGTCTCGCTATAACCCTTTGGATTTGACAAACATCAAAAGTCAATTCGAATAAATGTCAACAACATACAGACAATAAAACTTTTCTTTCTTTCACAACATTTCAATGCCATTTCTAAAATATTGCAGGTAATTACAATTATCCATACAAAATTTGTTATTCTGCTGATACCAGCAATGTAATTTTACAAACAGTATACGGATTTCGTCTTACCATTTAAATATAGTGTTATCTGTAGGGCTGCCATCAGTTTATGGAGAATGTTAAAAAACATTAAAGCGTAAATATTATCAATCTTTACTTCGCAATACCATATCTAATTATATATTGCCGAGCTTCATTTTAAATTAATATGTAAACGATGGACTGTGTTGATTTTGGAACTTTTCCTATCAATAAAAAATTAAACTTCAGTTTAAGAAACATATTTACTTTTTGAAGCGATCGCTGTAAATATCCTACAGATTTTTAAAAACTATTGCTGCAATATATTTACGCGAAATTTTCACGCTAATGCACTTTCTTTGTAAATCTGACCTACTTTTTTAACGCCAATAGTAATATACAATGTCGGAGACGGAAAGTGCAGACAAAATCAATGAAATGTCGGAAACAAATTATGTAGAAGATGGACAAAATAAATCAATAATAAAGTGTAAATTTTGCGATTCAAAAATTTTAGATAAAAAGTCAGCGAAATATATAACCCAGGAGGTATTTTTTTTACTTTTAATCAATCTTATATATAATTTATAACCTAGAATCTAATAATTATTTCTTAACAGAAGGACCTGCCTCTCATGGAGCAGGATAAAAGTAAACAAGGCGAGGTTCAGAGTGAAAAGATGAATCAGTTTTATCATGTGGAAAATATGTATACCTTCGAGAACATTGGTTTCACCCATACCGTCGCGAACCACAAGTACCTAAGTTGTGCGGATTGTGACGCCGGGCCCGTGGGATACTACGACATGGACACCAAACACAGTTACGTGGCTCTGTCGAGAGTGAAACATTGTTAATTTGCGTTAAACATGTTGATATCATCTTAGTTCTCTAAATAGTCTTCTAAAATAATATTTTACGGTACAATATACCCATCTGGTAAACAAAGAAGCAATCATTCACTGTGTAATAAGCAATACTTCCTGCAACAATAACTCGCTTGTTAAATAGACCTGTTAAGGTAGTGTTTGCATATTCACTTTCAACATTAAATTTTAAAAAAGGATATGTTTTAGCATTATGCAGTTATGGTATAGCATAATATGAGAAATTAAATTTTTAGCACAACATACTTAAATTAAATAAAATAGTATATAAGCTTTACTGTATATCAAAAAAAGGAATTAATGATGTAAATGTACTGAACAAGCTTTAGACACACTTAAAAATGAAAGTGGTGGGGGACAGCTTGAAAATTAGGAAAGATTAAAATATTTTCACTATTTATACATAATAATAATTTTAAGTGTTAACATTTACTTATGATTTTCAATTTATTTAATAAATTAAGTCCATAATCTTAAATTTGTGTTAAACTTAAGAAAAGATGCAAATTTATTACAATTCATTGACTGCTCACGATTCATTCCATTGTAACATAATTGTGAAGATAATTGTTTCAATACACACAGAGGAAACAAAATTTTATTGGGAGAGTGCAAATTAATCAGAGCTATTTTTTATTATTTGAAAGTAAAGTATTTAATTTAACATTATTTAATAAAAATACTGTTTTGTGTAAATAAATGTATACAGTAGCGGTAGATGTAATGTTTAACAGTGTGCATGGATGGGTATTGATTTGATGAACGGGCAGTACAAGTAATTGATCAACTGATAAAATAACTCAGGCTGGCATTTAGCATCTTATCTGCTGATAATGATTATTGTAAAACAAACTATTGAAAGAAAATTTTATGATTTATACATGTATAATAGATATAATTGTATTATGTAAAAAATACTGTATGCACAATTATATAATAATAATAATAATGCATTCACAGAAAAGCTTTTCATAATTTCAGTTTATGGCTCAATTAAATCTCAATAGAAAGTGTTTTAACTTTTTTATTAATCTCTTCTGAAGCCCGAAATCCTTTTATTTCTAAAATAAAGTAATCAAACTATTTGATAACTAGATTATGTACAGCTATTGGTAACCTATGTCAAGCAGTGGATGTCCATCGGATGAAATGATGATGATGATTGGCAATTGAAGATCACAATTTTTATTTGAAAAGCGATATATAAATATATGTTTTTAAGTACAATACATTCCTTGATTTTGCTATTCTCAAATTTTCCAGCTTGTAACTTATCAGCAGACAATTACTGGTGGTAGGGCTCAGTTGAGAAGGTCCAGGACAAACGGTACCGTGTTGCGTTTTGAAAAGCGCTGCGGCTAGTGTATAGAGCCAACTTATGTCTCAAGACGACGAGCGCGTTAGGATGCACAGTATATTATCCTAATTAACGTCATGTTGTTATGGGCCGGTTTGTCACTTACCACCAGGTGAACGTCCTGCTCGTTACGTCGCTTAATTGAGTAAAAAAACAACATTTCATCATTAAGTTCGCAGCACATGTAAATGGTGACACGTAGAACTCGTCCGCGCTTTTTACTACATGGCGGAGTCTAGTGCGTGCTAAAGCACTAAACTAATATATAGAAATATTAAACGTTAAACGTAGACCTATGTCCAGCTGTGGACGTCTATTGGCTGATATGATGACGATGAAACGTTAACGTTTAAGCTATTGTTTATTGTGTCTACAAACAGTTAAATACAATAAATGTAGTTAATATTCCATCTATATAAATTGTTTTTTTTTTAATGTATAGTTTATTGTTGTATTTGAATTAAAAGTTAAGACTGTTTAAGAATCTGTTTCCGTGGTGTAGCGGTTATCACATCTGCCTAACACGCAGAAGGTCCCCGGTTCGATCCCGGGCGGAAACATAACTTTTGGTCATTTTATAAACCAAAACACAAATTTGTTTTTGGATGGATTTTTTTTGTGTCGTTATAAAATTAAAGCAGAATAAGTTTTATATATACAAAATTGATATTTTTGTAAAAATAAATTTGATCCATAGATGGCGCTTAAATAAATTCTAACATCTGAATTGAACAGTTGCTTTATAATTAGATGTTCCATGTTCGCTTCGCTGGTGATAGCGCCCCTCTAACTCACTTAGTGGGAGGAATTTTGGTGAAATCCATTATTAGATGAGCTCTAAATGGAAAACGCCATATCTCCACACCTAATTTTGAATATTTATGCCTAATAGGTTCGGAGATGTCGTGATGAGTCAAATATTATATCAAATATTAATAGCCGGAAGATGAAGCTTTGATTGATATAAATCTATAATCGATTTATGTAACTGAGATAATATCGCCGATTATCTAGACATATCAGGACGTGTAAATCTAATATAACAGTATGCTGAAACAATATTTCGCAACACGAACACTCGCTTATCGCGTCTGACAAAAGAGTTTCAGTACAAAAGTTTCTGTAGTGCTAATATCTAGATGTCGAAGTTATCTATCCATAGACTATCAGTTTGCGACATGCCCCGACCTTTGCTATTGTCTAAGTATAAATGTGTAATGTACTCGGTGTGTAGAAATTGCAATGTATTATATTGATTGAAACGATCGATTCATTGCTTATTAATTGTACAATGAAACGAGTCGTTAGTATTGTCCAAAGGTTTATGAGATGTAAGTTATTTTTGTAAATAATTTACACGCTCAAGACTATCAGCGTCTTTTGTAACACAAACACTTCACAAGTTAATCTGTATATACATGTAAATAAAATTTCTGTATTAGTTTACTTCCACAAATCTTTTTCACTTAATAGATATTAATGTATACATCTTACCATATTTAACGCAGAATGTGAAATATCTCTCTTAGTTAATTTTCGCTTCAGCTCTATTGGGTGTTATGAACAATTGGTTTAAGATTATCTATGTGTATCTCATAGAGTGATAAAAAAGTGTTTTAGGAATCACAGGTTTTGGAGCTAAGGACCCAAATTATTTACTACATGAACGGTACAAACCGGAGTAATCGCAAGTTTATTGAAAACGTCTTATCGCTGGGCACGTGCTGAGGCGAGGCTAGAAATGCAATGTTCCGTAGGAGGTCTCTTATGTTACACAGGGGACAACAACTGAGGGGTTGTGATGAGTACTCATTTCAAAGAACCCGAACTTTCTCCAACACGCCGCAGCAAGATGTCCTTTGATTAACAGACACCAACCGTATTTAAATAATATAAGTAATCATACAATATCATCTGTCTGCACGCTGTAATATTTTGTTTTAGTGTAGTAACAGTTTCACCATATCAATCTCGTCATCAGATGCGGGGCTGCGAGATGCACGATCTAGATCTCAAAGCTAGATAGCATTAACGTTGCCACGCCATTTTGTGGTTGCAAGCACGATTGCTTTCAGAAGAGGGTTGAACCATGTCGCAAAAGCTTTTTAAACTGACGACGCTAAAGAGGACTTTTATACGTAATAAAGTTTAGTGCGTCTGCCTGTGTGTGCGGAAAGCAATGTTTGTTCATTGTTTTAAAGTTCATCCTGTAGAAGAGACAGTCAGTTGCCCTTTGCTGATGAATATTCCTGCATTAGTTGCCTTTTAAGAAACATCATGATGAGACAAGTCTAAATCGATTTCCATAGTGGCTTACTTACTAGCAAATAAATTACTTGTACTAAAAATTTTGCCTAAGTTAAGTTTAACTGTCATACAACTTCTCAATTCCTGACTCTATTAAATGATCATGAATTAAATGATGACAAATTTAAATAACAAGTTAATGACATAAACCGCAAACTTAAGTCCTGCGCACGGTCGGTGTAACACGGCGCGCTTAAAGTTAGAGGTCCGCAGAAAAATTATTACAATTTCCTGTTCCGCCTTTACTCTTTATTTTATTTGTGTGTAATACAACAGATTATTAGAGATTAAGAACAGATTAAAAATAAAATCAGTTCGGAACTGGAGGTGGAAGAAAAGTGAAGCAAACTTATTTGTGACACAGACAAGTGTTTTCTTTATTGAATAATGTAATGAAAGATTTAAACCTTCATACCGTATTTGATTTGACTTGAGCTCGATTATATATATATATCCTCTTGTATGTACGATCCTACAACAGGACATTGATAGGATTATAGTCAGTGGAAGTCGGACGTGACCTGATCTTGCGTCTGCGATGGCCCACGTAAACTAAAAATGAAATTGTCTATTTTTTACCAAAAATTATGACACATGTAACGTAAAGACCTTGACGACAGACAAACTTACTGCAGCGTGCGCTGGACTTAAGGTAAAGTTTGGAGCACACAGTTGATTGCAGCAGGTGCAGGTGCATCTGCGCGAGAGCACCGCGAGCCGCAACGTCGGAGCGCGCCGCACGCTCACTGCGAACATTTCAAAAGTTTCATTATTACACAAGTTATTAGTAAACGTAATACTGTATTGCCCTGCACGAGTGAGGCTGTGTTTAGTAAAATTACGAGATGAACAGAACCTTATCTAGTGCGCCTGCAATAATATTTAAACAGGCTGTTAATACAAACTGAAAAATTTAAACCCTTGCTTCCGGTCTATATGATACTAAAATAGGAATGAAATCACCAATTTTCTTTTTTGCATCCCATGTGTTACAGATTAAACATATTCTTTTATAAGCTAATTAAATAAAAATTTAATAAACACTAGAAACACATGTACGGAACACTACAAAGTACACATCGTCTCTATTTTGATTTATTTTCATCAGTGGAAGCAAGTGGTCATTTAACTTTTACTGCTCTGCAGTTTGCGTAAAAAAATTATTATCATAATACCTAACTGTCGGCCATTTTTATAGGAACAATACACATTATCGCTTTGTCAGTAACTAACCATGACTTGGGTGGAAGTATTAAACGGTATGTAACAGTTTTCCACGAAATGTATAACGCGTTGTCATACACTAAGCTTTCGTAATATGTCACTATTAAGTGATTCTTTTGGCCTATGTAAACTTAAGTTGTTGACACGTCGCGTAGAAACGTGATATGTTAACAATCATTACCCAAGTAACTTTCGTATAATAACCGCAGCATCCTTTGTATCGGTAGTCAGGAAATTAGTACACTATTGTTTGGCTGCACAAATATATACTATGTAGTAAAGGTACAACTTATCAACTTTATGCGTAATTCTTTTTAATGTTTCCTCTCTTGGATTGTTTCTCATTATTTTAAAATTAACTTATATATACCAATTAAAATTAAAAGATGAGAAACATATTTAGATCACTCTATAAATAAGTTAGACGGGGACACACGTGAAGACGCGCGTCGCATTGAGAACCTCTTCTTTATCGTCGGATACAAGCGGAGGTCAGCCATCGGAGCCAAGTTTGTGACCTCAACGAATCTATTAGGTGTAGTGGAAGACACAAGTGTTAATTTGTAAGAGAATACGCAATGAAATAATAAAAAGGTCGATTGTGAAAGTTGAGCGGGCGGCGCGCGCGCGCGCTGGAAGTGCCGCGGCGCGGCTGCGCCCGGCGCCGGGGCGCGCGATGGGCCCGCGATTCGTTGTGGGAAAGCGGAGACGGAAGTGAAACGTTAGGGCCACGTGCTACTAAAATAATGATTTAATTGGATCTAAACTAAATTTAGATTTATTTCATTGGTACTTATATAAACAATGTAACATTAGATTTCGTTGCTCCAGTGTAATTTAAAGCGAAACGCAATATTTGTGTTCATCGCTACATTTCTACTTACCGGCATCAATTGAAGGGCTGAAAGTAATCTGTTAACCGATTAAGTAATTTCTTAAACATTCTTCGCAAGTAGAGACTAACGGACAAACAGACAGATATAGCTTTAAAGAATTGTATTATAGTTAAGTTTTTGTTATCCGCAGGCAGCGCTGGAGGCTCTCCAAGCTTACTTTACGTTACGGAGAGCACACATTATGCTTACACATAACTTTTGCCTATAACTTTGCCTAGGCTCATATTTCCAATGATCGTCTTTGTAATGAATGCAAATGAGTGAATGAGCGGCGCGCAGTATACGTGCGGCAGGCTTTAACACTAGAGTTGTTTTGTCGCAGAATAAATCTCGTTGCGAAAGATCAACAGTATAATATATCTTATAATCTTGTGTTTAACTATTCCATAGCCTCGGCGTTATGATTATTTAAAAATGACATTTATGTTATACGGGAAAAGTGGGTCAGTGTGAAACTGTTCGTTGTACACACAAATGTCAATATTGT
Organism: Troides aeacus; assembly: GCA_033220335.2. NCBI lineage: Eukaryota > Metazoa > Arthropoda > Insecta > Lepidoptera > Papilionidae > Troides > Troides aeacus. The sequence continues at coordinate 8,425,441 of CM067293.1, read as the reverse complement.
CAAGGTGATTGATAGGTATGTGGAATCAATCAAAACTTGGTGAATATAAATATCGATCAGGGACAACCCTTTGGTTTTATTAGTAACATCTTAACATTATCTTCAAGTCAACATTGACAGTATCAGTAATTCAATCATTTAAAAGATACTTCAAATCAGTTTAACTTCCGCTGCGTGTGAACCCGCGTGCTCATCTCCCTTAATGTTATTTCGTTTGTATCTATCTACTAACAATGTAAAATTGATGGATTAAACTAAATCTTTAATCTGTTCCATTCAAAACCATCAGTCAAATGCTGGGCAAGGTTCACATCTCTCCAACGGGGACTTCTTTAATGAGCGTTTACAACACCGTGTACTTCCGGTTAAGGAATTTACACGTTTGAAAACGCTAAACGAAACTATGTAAGTGTGTCTGTACGCCTAGTATGACAAAATATTCATTGTTTACGTATACATAATAAACAATGTTTTAACAGGATATTTAGATATTTAAAGACATGTTCTTGTCTGTCTGTATGGTAATAGCTAAAGGGAAAGATTACGAAGTAAAAACTCGTCTGTGTATACGTTTGTTAGACACGATTTTTATGTGATGAGATCATAAAAAAATTTAATATCTATACACGATATCAACTTATACATCATATAAAGTATTCGGAAAAAAGTTAACGGGCCTCTGAGTTCATTCTTCATTTCTCTGGTTAACTGCGATAAAATGTTCAATAAATTTCAACGAATGATTGATATCAGTTTGAGAACGTCGGAAAGGTAACAGCGCAGCTATTCAAAGACTAATCAGTAGTTTATGGGTTCGAAGAGTGCTGTAGATCTCACTATCTACATTAGTGTAACGAGGTGACGCTTGGACGGTGAGTATAATGTGGTGATATGAATATTTAGAATAAAAGAAAATAACTTGAAGCGCAGTCGCGGAGACCGCCCGTTACCGCGGCACCATGTAACGCACGCTTGTTAACAATGTGAGATAATATTGAATAACTAATTTGAATACAAAGGTACATGCGCATTCGCAAGCTGCGTGTGTGTGCGTCCGTTTTATATATCTTGTATAGAGAAAGCGATAAATTCGTCGAGATATTTGCATAACTATACTTACAGGCTGATGATGGAATGTGTACTCGTATGACTGTAACGCATTTGGGCCGCTGGTCCGTTTAAACTATATAATACTTCTATGTTGTTCCTATACACGTTATACTGTAACAATTATCCTTTAGTTGCCTCTTACCGTACCCATGAGACGAGTGGGGAGAGAAGCATTATTTCCCAGTACTTGTAGCTGTAATCGAACCAGAAACCGCGCTGGTACAACGGAAGGTGTCAGCTGCTGTACCACGGCGCTACTTGCCTACTCCATTACAATAGTTTATTAGCGTAAAAATGTTATATTATGACAAGCTTCAATGAATCCTTTTGCTATTTTAAAAACACTGGTTAAACGTCAAAGTTATAATCACTGGCACTTCACTGTGTACGACTTAGAGTTGATTTTGTATTTAGCTACAAGTCCCGGGCAGCGATGAGTGTAGCTGCAGCAGCAGTGCGCGGCAATTACAAAGAAGGCATCAGTTCATTGGAAACACAATAGCGCGTAGAGAATATTTTTAATTAAAAATAATTTGTTAAGTAACAAATCGGCGTTACTGTATCATGTACCCGAGTTTCCTGCGATAGGTCCTGCGGCGAACACCTTGCGGCTCAGCGGTTATTTTAGCAATTTTTAATTTTATTCTCCAACTACAACTACACGTATATCTGCCAACATAATGCACTCCAAGGTATACTTTTTCGATTATTGATATATAAGCTTTTCCTATTATCATATATGATGAGGGGAATAATATTGTAATGATAAATAACGTCTCGTTTTATAGCAGCAGGGAAAAGATTAAGAATGATGCTTCCGTTTACAAACAAGACGTCAAAATAAAGTCTCAAAACGGAATATGAAACCTTACGAAGCAGTTGAGACAACTTTGAGTGCAATGTAATGCGTAATAATTGTTGTAATATAATATATACTAAGCAAACTTAACTTTTGTGAAGCGCATTAGAGTAAGCGTTAACGAGTGAGCCGCTCGCCGCACGCGATGTCGAGTGAAGAAGAAGAAGAAGTTTCGCAAAAAATGTTAATTATTATTTAATTCAAATTTTCATAAAGAAAAAACGGTGCAGTAAAATGTTTACTCCGAATATTAAATTCATGATTTTATCGCGTAAACATGTTTCATACCGTATAACTTAAGTGATTAAGTTTTAGTCACTTAATTTCATCATCCAGACAGTTTATTTCTTTTAAGTATCGTTCTCTATGAAGAGAAATTGTTGCCGTTATCATTATATCAGCTTGTTGATATCCTTTGCTGAACGTAGATCTTCTTAAAAGCCGCCACAACTCCAAGGGCTCTATGGTGCTGTGTCACACCGGAGGTGTAATGTTTGGATAATTATTTAATGTTACTTTCGCGACTGTTACTTTAGAAAATCATCATGATTAGTACAAAGTTTGGTAAACGATCTGCTTTCGAATGCGGTACCGCATAACCAAGGATCACGGTCAGCAATACAGTTGTTTATGAAGTGGATTATCTGTACTACTTATGTCTTTTTCAATAAGTTTCCCTTTTTTCTTGTTTAACGCGGGGGAAATGTGTTCGTATAGTTGCCCTCGCGGGAGCAAAGACAGCTTACGTCGCACTTGCACCGACTAAAGTCCCCACGATATTTCCCTAATAAACCTAAACGACTTGAAATGGCACGAATGGTACTTCCTTCCAGGGTAGTAATTCGCCTAGCAGCGGCCCTTCGCGTATTGCAATGTTTGCACGCTGCTAATTATTCACCAAATTAATGTACTTACGGTAGCTTCAATATAGTAGGGATCTTAAAAAGTTTTGGAGGTATGTTTTTAAACGTCAAGTAATAATGAAGCTTTTCAGTAACATTCCCGGTCACCCATCCATTGCTTAACGTCATTATTACACAACCCGTACAAACGACGAGCTGCGAGCGATCCGCGAGTTGAGGAATTGCATCCGCATGCTAATTTGACGCTTCGCTTTATAATTACTGCGCATGAAAAAGTTTTACATGAAATTACAATTGTCCATTACCATTAGTTGATGGTATTACTATCGGTTGTGTTGCGTCACGGTGTGGTGGTGAGCGGGCTGTGCCGTTGTACAGTGGTGAGGAAATCTAATGAATATGGCGATTACATATCACGGTATGGTGTAGTTTAAGTAAATACAGATAACAGAGTGACGAGTCCTGGCTACTCTCGGACTATTGAGCTGTACTGTCAGACAGTAGATTGTATTCAGGCACTAGTCTACATAATTAAAAAAAAAACAAAAAGTTATTGAACGAAAGCTTTAAATAATTATATTGCAAAGTGTATTCAAAAGGTTGAAAGTTCACACATCTTTCAATTGTTTTTACATCAAAATTGTAATTGTTTTACATTCCGATTGTCCCACTCCACTGTTGCCAAATTTGTAATTTTAATACAATTTTTTATTACCGCCCGCAGCGCGTTAACCGGAAGTCGGCGTCTCCCTCCGTTGACTTCGACAGCAATAAAACTCAACAAGTCGCTGCTTGGATTTATGACTTGGTTATGAGAAATTATCGTTATTACATTATTGTGTTCAGTTATGAAAAGCTCGGTAACTTAAAGCCCATACTTAAAATGAATGCGAGATTTTGTCAATTTTAAAGAGTTGTTTAAGGATTTCATTCCAGACTTTCTTATTGTATGCAGATAAACACTCACACTCAGGTTATTCAAAGACGAAAAGCAAGCTCTCCATTCTTATGACTTATCTTATTTTTATTTACTTTTTAATGTACGCAAACATTTTTCATATAATTATTATGATTCTACATCAGGCGGTAGAAAGTTAAAGTATACTTCCAACTTTTAACTATTAAATGGTTTTTTATTAAAAAAGGAAAATAGAAAAAATTTGTCGGGTGAGAAAAAAATTACATAAAATAGTGTTTTTATTTAGTTTTATTCCATGAATATGTTTTGTGTGAAAGAATGAATAAAGTTTTTTTTATCAATTATGTTCAGATTATTAGCAAAGTAAAATAAAGTATGACGATGTTTTATTATAATACTATACCCTGAAATATATAATACATATTTTCATTACATCTTCTGTCATGATATTTTTTTATATTTTCACGCCTTTTTCCCAGTAGGGGTATGTATGGTGTGTGTTTATTCACCCCATATATGGGGTATATATGGGGGTGAATAAACACCCACATTTTGCCAGATGTGGTCAGATTAGGTCCCATGTAACAGGGGGCGAGCCTGTTGCCACTTTTACTGGAACCACCACACACACACACACACAAAGATGATGTCAGTGCGCGGGTTTTCTCGCGATGTTTTCCTTCACCGTTTGTATCTCGCTGTTGTACATAAAGTTCACAAATGTACATAACTTAAATATTAAGTGATCGGTACATGCCGAGGTTCGAACCCGCGGCCTTCGGAATGAAAGCCGCACGCTCTAACCATTAGGCCAGCGAGCTACTTCTGTCATGATAACTGTCCAATTTAAAATAGATAAAAATTCCCATTGTCCTCTATGTATTACGTTTTATTTATGACACTAGTTAGTGCCTCCCTTGAATCAGAGCACAGTTAATTGTTCTTCCTCAAACGTTCCCCTAATAATACAAAACAGAGGTTCATCCGAAATAGAAGACATTCTTTTTAACAAAAACGTTACTCAACTTTTGAGCACGGTGTACGGGTACTTTGATCGGTTACGATAAAGCGACGGTAGTAACCATCATTTTCAATGTACGTAAGTTAGTTTAAACAGTGATCGGCCGCCAATGGCGTTATGATGTAAGTTGATTTATTAATTCTCACATTTTCATATCCAAGCCATTTCATATAATGACACGACCACACTTCAGGTACGGTTTTATAATGCATATTTTATTCTGTAATTCAGATGTAATGCTACGAGGATAATTGACTATGTGCATTAAAGAAAAACTTCATTGCTCAATATTAAGTAAAGCGTGTATGGAGCAATAGTTTGAAGTGTCGCTCGCGAGTTTGTGGGGGCTCTTTTGAATCCGCCATTCCTTTGTTTACGTAAAATCTAGCTATTTTAATACTTTATGCCGTCATTACTACTAATACAATAAAAAAATATTAACTTATGCCTAGTTTAGCAGATTAAATAATACTGCACTTTCTCTTTTTAATCTTCAGTACATTTTATGCAAATGGAAAAGTAGTAGCAATATTTTAATTTTCTGCTTTGTGTTTGTTATTACAATCGATATAAAATAATGATGAGAATAATCCGTAGCACTATTTTAAGCTTTTTACTCACAAAAAAATTGTTCGTATTAATGACCTGGTTTCAAGAAAGTCCGATATGTACTATACACACGGCTGTGCTGACCTGGATGAATGTCATTAGGAGTTAAAATAATTTGTTTCACTTGTCACTTGCGCGTTGAAATCTTTTGTTTGCAACAACTTGATTAGCCGAAACATGAGTTTATACGTTCGTTAATCAAACTCCGCATTTTCATTAATCGCGCAACATTCCCATGCGGCGAACAGCTGCGAAACTTATATTGTTGTCAAAGTACGAAGGAAATCTTAGTTTGAATTAAGCAGTAAAGATAAAACATCGAGATACCGCATTAACAAATTCTTCTTTTGTTAGTAAACTTAACGCCGTCCTTTAATAATGAATGCTGTCGGTCTGGTCGGACGTCTCAATGGGCAATGGGCAAACGTTGTGCAAACGGAGCCGGGAGCGGCGCAATGTATTTAACCTGTGGTAGTAATTACCGAATCTTCATTAATTGATGTCAGTCTCGTCCCCGGAATGTGCGAAAAAATCGTCCATTGTAAGTTGACCTCGCTTCGGGAGTTGCGTCACCGAGTCGGGAGTTCACGGTACGTCGGCGGCGGACGACTTGGGAGAGGTTAAAAGCGAGCGCCGGGCAGCGCCCGCGTACATTCGCTTTCAACGCCTGAACCCAACAGCGCGCTGTAGTTTCCGAAAAGGGTCAGTAGGGGGATGAACACAGCGCTTCCCAAACTTTGAAAATATTTCCTTGCCACGCAAATAATTCTCAAAAAATGATGCTCAGTGCCAAATAAAGTAAATCTTCAAGTATTGGATTGAATTTTTCATTAAAATTCTTTTACATTAAAGAGTTTCGGAACCGCTGGTCAAAGGACTTTAACATGTTACGTAGAAGTGCGTGTGTTGTGACTAATTTTATTTTTTCATTTCCTAGTTGTCCTTCGGCTTGTGATTTTGTATCGGAAGAAAAATCAGTGTAAGTTTTATTTGTTTTTTTTTTTATATTTTAATAAATATGGTTCCCTCTTCAGTGTTACCTACTACCTCTGTTGACGTATATGTTGTGTTATTGCTAAATTTATTATTGTTTACTAATATAATTATGATTATTCAGCACCAACAATCGTTTCGGTGCCACTGAGAGGAGATGCTATCTCCTCCGATCGTGAACTGCTTACCTAATCGATTGCACGGAAATCATCGATACGCGAATCGCATTTAAATATATTTATGAAATAACAAAAACATCGGAAATACTGATACAGTGCAACATTGATTAGTATTTAAGGAATTTCAATATTATTCTTAACCTGCTTTTATATTTTAGTGTTGTTTTCGTAATTTTAGTATTTAAAATAAATAACCTAAAGAATAAACAACTTAAATTAACTTGTTCACATTTATGATTACGATGTCTATGATGATTTGGTTATTGATGATGACAACCACTAAGAAAATATTGATATAATATGTAACAGTAACCCAAGTTGCCTGTTTTGTTGGAAGTAAAGAATAGAACCCACCGAATTACTCGTGTGTTTGCTCACTAAACAAAAAATATAAGTTGGTTGAAAGCAATCTTAGATTTACGTAACGTAACGTTTAAGTTATCGTCGTAACCGTGAATCGCGAGTTCGCGAGTTCGCGGGTTCGAATACGCGGTAAAAGTTCATTGGAAAGCACGGCGCACTGCGCACCGTATGATTGATACACTCATTCAAGTTGTCGTTGACTAATTTTGAACAACAACTTGTTGCGTTACTTCCTCTACCAGATACTTGGACGTAATCGTGTTTTATTTACAAATATGTGGTTTCGTTTCTGATAATGTAACATATGTTTCAAATTTAGTATCATAAATACTAGTACTAGTATTAAATACTACAAATATATAATTTGATTAGTCTGCTTGTCATATATTAATAATATATGTTGAGTGTAACAACTAGTGGGTTCGTTAAATGGTTCACGAGCACAAGTTAGTTCAATTTTTCAATGATATTAGAAAAGAGTTTCGAGTACTTTACCAACTTCAAGTACATTAGCAATTACTATTATTTTATAACAGTAATTAATAATTATTTGTTACAGTAAACTGAATATAATATGATGTCAATTTCACTCGGGATTTTATGCAGATAGGGGTTAAGGTAGGGGTTACAACTAATGGCTTATTCGTAAAGAGTTGTTAAAATTCTATAAGGTGCTTACCTGTGCTTTTAACAGGTACACCGTGCTATGAAATTTTTTAATCATTAAGATTAAAAATATTTTCTTCTAATAGGATGAAGAAAAATTTAATAAAATCTAGAATTCGTTGCATATTCTTGAAGCAATGTATTAAACATGGGTAGCATCTGAAACTTAAACATCTATACCTTGCAAAGTTTACCGGTTTGCTAGTAAAATGATAATATATATTTGTTAACGTTTAATATTGAGTTCAGTCACAAGCAGGATTGACATAGTAATAGACAATTGACATATTTATGACACTCGCTTCTAAATAAATACAGACAAACAAAAAAAAAAATCTCCAGTGTTCTTTAGCCTCGTGAATGCTGATTACATGGATCCCTTACGTAATATTAAAAATCACACAAAAACAATAGCACTCTGAAATAACACACAATTGGAGGTGACGTGACACTTCTTAAAGATTTCTAACACCATCTCACAGACAGACACACTGCTCTGTTTACAATCAACACTGAATAAAGCGTGAGGTAACAGCTTGCAACACGTCAGCTATTCAGCCCGTGCTGCACTCAGTTTGCTAAGTGAAATCTAGAGCTCTAATATAGCTAACCTAATATGATATTCAAATTAGAACCGTAGTTCATTTTATTTTGGGAAGGCTGTCTGCTGAGATAAGTAATTCGTCGATAAGATCTTTAACTGTAATAAAGGAGAACAAAACTTTTGTTGGAATATCTGGTGGAAAATGGAATAAGACTAGACAAGGACCTAAGTATTAGTTAAAATACAGCTTGATAATAGATGTTTAGAGATATGAGAATTGGTTAAACTTTTTTTTTTAATATGACAAAATGACGAGACGCGCGGGGGCGTTTGCCTGATGAGTAGTGATACTCCCGCCGATAACTACGTGGCGCTAGTTAAGATGGTTATATACTGTACCACATTGTGCTCTTCCCTTAATATATAACATAATGTTTCGTTACCCCAGTATTTTCATTAGCTACAGCGCTCTTCAAACCGGAATACAGTAATATTTGTACAGAAATAGGTTTCCACCGCAGAGCTTATTTTTAGCTAACTAGACAATCCACGGCAATTGAGAACAAGTACGCTGTAATAAACGTACTGTACTAAACTGTTGCAAGGATTTTTAACAGATTATATTGTGATAAATTAATCAAAAAAATTTATACCAAAAAATAGTTAATTGTTGAAACATATAGTGATGTTTAGGGAAAGTAGCGTTAATTATTAATAACGCAGAGTTTCTGTCAATTACAACAAGCGAGCGCGGCGCGCGGCGCGCGGTGCAGATGTTCGGTGCGCTGCAGGAAAACAGAGATGGCTTTTGACTAATGTATTCATGTATCGCGATTATAAATTTTACGCTTTGTCTGCGCATTAATGAATTACTTACTTTCACCGTTTTAGCGTAACTTAATTACGGTATTTTTGTATTCTTTTACGATACTTTCCTTTTTTTTAAACATATAAAATCGTGTTTGCTAAAGCGGTTTTCCACAAGGGACGGTTTTAGGTCAGATACAGTTTTGCTGGTATTTCAGAATTATTTAATTGTTTTTGTTATTAATATATATTGTTTATACTTACTAAAACACATAATATTTGGTTCACATCTTTATTTTAATTTATATTATTTTAATGAGATGATTTTATTTTTCATAATTCGGCTTAATTTTTAATGAAGCTAAAGACGTTGGAGCATTTTAATATTTGTGCGGGTACGTACTATTTAAATGCATTCAATACTTAACGAATTGTAAAGACGAAATTTTATCATCCTTATCAGCCGCTAGACGTCCACTTCTGAACATATCGATCGGCTTTTATTCATATAAGTGGATTTGGGCCATTTCCCACAACGGTGGCTCAATGCGAACTGTTGGGTGTATGGAGCCGATTATAATTTATTCGATATTAAATAAACATTTCGAATAGTTCAATCTTCATTTCAATAATAAATCTGTCGCCGAAGCGAATGTGACAAATCGACACGATGAATCGATATTACAACTTGAATAGAATCGAATGTTATGTGAATCGACCTTTATTCGGATATCGTTAGTGCGAGTCATTACCATCGGATTGCGCGCGCAATTTGTGCCATCATATTGTTTTGATGCGACTTTACCCCGTGTTACGAAGGTTATAAAGTAAAAGTTACTGTAACCTTCAGATTCACATCCGGATGAAAGGTAGCGATCTGTAGGATGTTTGGATTACCTTGGATAACATCACTAGTCTGTGTTTTCGCGTGACTTTGGGGTTCACAAATTATATATATCTATACAACCGGTAATATTGTTATGTAAGCAATGAATTTGAAAATTTTTGATAATTTTTAAAAGTATGCCTCATCTATCGAAAACCAGCGAAGAGAACGTTACTATAAATAATTATACATTTTGTACATAAATTGCTCATGGTTATGATTTTTCGTTACCTAATCTCTGTGTTTTATTAAAAATATTATATTTGTGCAGTATAGTTATATAAGGAAAATTCAGATATGACGGCTGATAGAGGAATATGGAAGAGAAGTACTTACTATGCCGACTCTTCATAGTCTAAAAAAGGGACGGAAGAAGGAAGGAAGGAGTTATATAAGGAAGAGATATACAAATGTATACCATAATGCGCTCAATTAAAAATATTACCATACGACACGCGAAGATGAAATAAATCCGTATAAGATATACGAGTAAAATGCTATTACATATATTACATACATATATATCACGCCTCGTTCCCAGTGGGGTAGGCAGAGACCACCTCTCTCCACCTGCTACGATCCTGGCACACCTCCCTCGCTTCCTCCACTTAAAAGTAAAGTAAGTAAAATGCTATTAAGTTACGATAAATAACATGTTTAATCTTTTGCAAATAGTAAAAATATGCTCTTTAACTCCAGTAAGCAGAAAAATAATAATTATTTATGGCATTTAGCTGTCCGTGATTGTTATTGGCACTTCGAGATTTTAAATACAATAGAAGTAATATCTATGAAGTTAACAATTTGAGTTTTTTTGTATATATATCTGGTTCAATATTACTTGGCTCTATGAAAAAATTAAAATGATCTTAATTAAAAAAGATTTTTTGAAAATACTTATGACAAAGTTGTCACTAAAAAGTCTTTACAACCTTTAGCCAAAAGTCTAGATGTCACAAGAAGTAATACTAAGATGCGATTAAAGCTTTAATCCGCGCGACAAACGTGACCGGCTTATCGCTAAGTAGGATCTAGCTTTAAGGTCAAGTCTAAGCTTTACTCTTCCCGGGATCAGTTATAGTACGACCTAGAGCTTTCTAACTGTGACCAACAAAGATTTCACTTTTCAATCTTTATTAAGAGGTCTCCTCGCATGCATTCGCGTTGCGGATTTATTGCATATGTTTAGTGTTGCTAGAAAATAGGTGCGGCTTCTAATCCTAATAGGTCATAAGGTCTTAGTGCACGTCGACCCAGTGTAGACCAATTAGTAACAGCGATATGCACTCTATATCAAATTCAATAAAACTGTAATCAGATGTAGACTAGTAATGTGTTACCACACACATTTTATATAAAGCATATAACAATTAGGAATCTGCTTTAAAATTCTTGTCTTAGAACATTCAACTATTGCAGCTCTAGATTTGCAATATGGAGGTGGTAACTGTGAGTTCTTAAAAACCCTACCATCATTCAAACTCCACTTGTAGGTTCGAAATCATGTTATCAGGCTATTCGGTCTGGAGGTTCGGTCAGGGAGGCTGTTAAATCGTCTTTTTAAAGCATCAAATACAAGCACAGTTTGTTATTGTATCCATAGGTGAATTCGCATTGTTTTTAGCATCAATAACCAGCAGTGAAATCTATTTTCATATATTTAATACCTCAGTAAATGCATTCTCACGATTCAGTATTTCGACACAGTTCATGTGGTTTACGCTGTAGTTATGAGTTCATAAATCGTGCATCCTTACAATCTGAAGCAATTGGTATTTTGCAATCAGCTGCCTTCAGATGTGATGTGATGACATCTTATTTATCAGTCGATATTTGATACAAAGCAATGTTGCATCACCTATAATCACTCATAAAACCGTGTTAGATTTGATAGAATCGTAGGTTTATAAGTTAACTAGATTATAATATAATGTGGGTTATGGTAAGTGCGTTCATCGCTTTAAGACCTAAGTTAAATATCACCTAAGTCATTTCACAAGTTGTAGAGATCTCGTGACTGAAGCACAGTAATGTTTAAACAGTTAAGATCATATGTTAGCCAAACATTAAACGTTGCAGTACCAGTTTGAAGGTAATGTAATTTAACTGTAGTTAAATAATTGAGTTAACGAGATATCCATTACCATTGCTTGCATTGCAGCTTTGAAACTATGAGCTTTAAAATGTAATTTTTTTCCAGGTTTCAATAGTGTGGGTAATTTATATCTCGACTATGTAAAGGTTGTTCGAGTTGATTTTTTTACGAATGCAGCAACGTGCGCTTAATACCACAGCTTTACATCACAGCACGTGGGAAGTGCGTCGCCTGACGCCGCTAACTTTTTCGTCAGCCCCAACTTAGTTAACAGAATTTCTCGCGCCGTGTCACTGTGTCGTTGTGTTCGATGATTTATGTCTCTAGGCGATGAGCATTAATTTCAGTCGGTGGTGAAATTTTTTACTTCCTGTCGAACCCTACCAAAGCCGAACTGTTACTCAACTAAGCTGAGACACTTCGAAGCAGCTTTAAGAGTGTTTAGTGTTTCAAAGGCAATTCAAATGGTGATTAAGGGTTAAAAATTCTCTAAGAATCTTTCTTGGAATCTATTTAAGTTATGTCAAAGCACAATACAATGTTACCAGGTGTACTTATTATCTATTTATGCCGATATTATAAGACGGGAGCACGTTTTCATGTGACATAGTTTTTTGTTGCAATATACAAGTTGGAAGTATTTCAGTAATCCAATATTCAAGAAGTAAGGCATCATAAAGCCTCTAACAAAAATAATACTTTTGTCCATACAAAACAATATTAATGTAGGCGTCATCATAAATAAATTACAACTATCTATTCCAACTTTCAGATTACGTTAAAAAATTATCCATGACTACAGTGGATAAGAACCTACTACCTCGGATCTGGATGCCACACTGTTGTGATTTAGGCGCTATGTGTACCGCCTGACACGTTAATGATTGATCATGTCACTTAACTTAAACAATGAAGCATAAGTGGAACAAAGTACACGATTACAAGTGCAGCCGCGTGCAAAATTCTTGTACTTAGCTATTGAATAACGTGCAAGCAATATTTAGCTTTAACTGAGTTAACATTGGGGGCAAATTCCTATCTGATTGATATGTTGTTATCTTACATTATCGTCACGTGTCCGTTGTACAGGTTATTTGATTTTGAACCTAACGATATTAATGTTAGGGTTGGAGCGATGTTACACGTGCAACATGTGGGGCGTGGGAGTGCCGTTCTTGTGTGACGGATAACATCTCATAAGACTGTGTTTCCATATCAATCAAATAAATTATTTGGGGCGAAGTGTGACAATGTGCAGCGGTTTGTAAATATATTGTTGACAACTATTTAACATATTTGTTCAATAATTTAACTGCCTTGCGGCGCTTGTTGTTAGTTATTTGCTCTGTAACACGAAGACACCCGTAGGAAGAGAAACAGGCGACAGAGTTTGAAGAACGGTTAACGTTGTAGCAAACTTATTTGGTCAGTTACTAAAAATTGTTATCATAATATCGATGTAAAAGTATTAGGAAAGAGTACTTCGTGATCACGAGATTATTTCACTTAGCCAAGTGCTAGCCTAGATTAGACAAGGATCATCGAATGAGCACATTCTTAGGCAATGTTGGCGAATGGAGCCTTGTTGCGACCCGTGGTATTTGCTGTACAAATTGGCTGAAAGCGGTGTAAATATTTATCGACTAGGATATAAACGGTGTTTATACACAACTACAGTTTTATTCATCAAAACGGTACACGAGGCAATCGAAAAATAAAGACTTTTTTCTTTATTGCATGCCATATTGCAATCTATATTATACACTCGTATTGTATGGAGCAGCGTGTTGGGCGACCAAAGGTTCGGATGAAAGATTACATGTGGCTGAGATGCAAATACTAAAATGGATGTGTGGTGTGACGAGGATGGATAAAATAAGGAATGAGTATATTAGAGGAAGTCTGAAAGTTACTCCAGTGACAGAGAAATTGAGGAGCAAGAGATCAGCGTGGTGCGGGCGTGTTGTGCGGAGGGATGAAGGACATGTAACAAAGAAAGTAATGAGAATAAACGTGGATGGTTTTATAGGTAGAGTAAAACCTAAAAAAGTGTGGATGGATTGTGTGAACGATGACATGTGTTAGAAGAGTGCAGATATGACGGCTGTACAGGGATGTGGAAGAGAAGAAAATATTGTGCCGACCCCACATAACTAGAAAAAGGCCCGGAGGAAGAAAAATATATATTATATTCATATATAGTAGATCCGCCTATGTGGAGATACATGTTAATATCTCTGCAGCCATAAGGCCTGGAGACTTGAAATTTGGTAGAAATATTTCTTTTGTAGAGTAGCGGTCAGCTATGAACAACTTTTACAAAATTCCTCCCTTAAGGTGAATTACGAGGGTGTTATGGCTGCAAAGCAGGCGGGAAACAGATAGTGTCCATATATTCTAACATTACTCTGTTCCTCTGAAACTCAGTTTAATGACGGGGAAAATCTTCCAAAGACACCTTATTTTCTAAGGAGAAGACAGGATTGAAATCTATCACCTTTTTTAAACTGCCTGTTGTCATTTCATCATCTTTGGTACTTTGTGAGTAGTTCCGGGATATGTTACAGAACGCACCAGTACATACTTGTAGCTGCCGTTGTATATCTAGTTTCTTACAAAAGGTAGTTAAACGCTTGTTTGTTACAAAATGGTTCCCGTTGAGTATATACGGGCTTTGTCTAACCGACCCGCGTATACCCTATCCACCAGGTCGCACTTACGCAACCTGCGATAACTGTTCACAACAATGTTGTTGAAATGACTATAATTCTGTCTAAACATATGTATAGCTTATTAAAAAATTAGCTCTAGTATTTAGGTTGTCGTTAAGTAATAACCCATATCCGTTGAAAAGTAATGTGTGCTTAGCTAACAATAGTAACAGAGTATACCCCACTGTATATGTATTAGTAATAATTTTTAATAAATTCTTTTAATTTCCTGCCATCCATTTACTTATTCACTTCACGTTCCTTTGCTACGAGAGCTCGCATTGATTGGGAGAGAACGGTGCCGTAGTGTTGAGTCTGTTCGTTCGTTTCAGTAAAAAAGTTCTAAGTTCTTCCTTTAAATTAAATAAATATGTACAATTACATTGTGGTTATACATATTGACAGGTCAATATTACGGAACCAACTTTGAGGGTTGCTCATAATCATCCATCCACTACACGCTGTAGCGACTTCTTATAGGTTTCAGACTGCATGCACTACGTGTATGTGGGTCAGCCTCGACGTTTAGCAACAAGTGAAATTTCTCTTAACTGTCAGGCGAACGAGATGACATAAACTATCCTTAGACGACGCTCACGCAATCGGATGCGTCTCGATAGCGCACAATCGCTCGTCAATGCATACAATAGCGACGGCGGAGCGATGCGCAAGCGATGCGCGGGCGATGCGGCCGCGACGTTGCGCAAGCGACGATATGGAGCTTTGTGATAGTGAGCTGATGCGATGTAACTTGTCGCTGGTGTTATGGATGTAAATTTAACACTAAGTGGAGTCCTATTAGGAAATGGGGCTGCGCCGCCGGCTAGCTTCGGTGCAGGTGAACACACAAACTCATTTATTTTTATTGACAACTATTTAACACATAAGTTTTTTTTCACAAGATATTCAACGAGAATATAGTCGAAGATTGTGACGCCTCTTCGTCCAGATTACTCTAGCTTTATCATATGTGTTGCAGTCAGAATACAACAATGTCGTCATCACTGTATGCTATGTAGTCATAATGATACGTATTCACTAAAATTATTTCTGTGGTCCCGATTGGGTTATGTGTACCATTATAGGATAATCAGAAAATGTGTTAGTGCAGTCACTCTGCTTACTACCTGGCTACTGTGTCTCACTTGTGTAGAGTTGTCGCTGCGGTGAAAGTTCCTGTAATATATAATGCACTTCCGATGTAAACATTGCTCTGAAACCGACAGCTAGAGATTGGAGATAGACGCCCGATTTGGAGTATGTACTTGTTCTGAAAACAATGACTAGCGTTTACAGAATTAGAAAGTCTTGAATATATACAACTTGCCTTGAACAATAACGTTATTTTGTTTATTAAACATTTAATACGACGGAACATACAACGTACTATTATTTAGTGAAAGAAATTAACTGTTTTGTTGTATCTGTAGTGCAGTCGGTCCGGTAACAGTGATCTATCCTTAATATCAGAAATGATAAATATATATAATATCCGCCTTTGTAAAGACTAATCACGATATTTCTGGTAGCAAAATGCCTCGCCTGGAGAATTTACATTTAGTAGGAATATTCGTTATGGTGAGAATAAGTCAGTAAAAAGCGAGTGTTATAAAATGTTACCCCCAAAAGGGGTTGCGGCGGTGTGCAGCTTTCAAAGCGGGCGAGGAACAGTTAGTTATATATAACTGCCTTAGTTTCTGGTTCGATTCCGTAGCAATGTATATTAAATAAAGCATTAACTTTTAGAATGTTTTTTTCCTAGTATCTCTTACCTACTGAATATGTGCCGGCGGCTGATAAAAACTTAAATATTCTGTGCGCTCTTAGTTAATTAATTTTATGTGAAATTGAGGTCAAATGTTGGCACATCGATGATAAAAAATGTCATCACGGGTAAAAACTAGTGAAGATTCTTCTAATGAACGGTGACGCAAAGTGTCGTGCCGAGGAAAGCGAGAGTGTCAAAGTGCGGGGACACACCGGCGTCATCGTCAATTACATAAAACGCGCCGTTTGTAAGTTTTTTGTCTGTACTGTTTATGTAACGGATGCATCTGCCGCTGAGATGGGTCGGCACGAACGAGCGGCTCCAATGGTTATATTATTTCATGTGTATACAACATCAATATTAATTTAAAGTATGATACTGCATATGCATTATAATGCTGGCAACACTCGCAGATTTGAATGTTGCAAGTTATCGTTACTTTACATTACGATAACTTACTTTTCGATTCCGTTCTTACGCTTTTGCAAATGTGTGAAAAAGTATTAAAAGTTACTTTTTCTCTATATGCCATAGTTTTATTTACTTGGTGTATAACTAAGCTTCTAAATAACGGATTAATGTGTCTGCTTACTTTCATCTAGTTACTATGGACGACCTCGGCCGTTCAGTAGTCTATCTTAAATGCATCTGTAATAATCCAGTCAAGGGCTGATAATCTATCGCAACAGAAGGCGTATCTTTACAACCAGACGAAACGTTAAACCATTGCAAATAACAATTGTCTCGATGGTCTCGTGGCTTTCTTACATGTGAACCATTATAACACATTAGCATATGAAACGCGGCGCTGGTAACGTCATTATATTTCCGGAAATTACCTTTGCGTCAGAGGCCAAGCGGTTCAGTTCTAATGACACAAAACAATAGACTACTCCTAATGTAAAATTTAACAAATAATTTAGCATCGTTAAGTTGCGTGTAACTTGTGAATACTTATTATAGCTTAAAAGAAAGTAAACTTGTAGTACTTGCTCTTACCTACTCATCGCACCTTACAATCTAAGCGATCTTTTCACAGCTTCACATTACGCTCGTTGTTTTGAGACATGAAATGTGACATTTGTCTCAAGTAATTTTGCTAGCTACAGGATTACTTAGTTGCTTAGAGGCAGATGAAGTTCGTACGGAGAGTAACTAAAATTCACAAGTCACATAACAACACGGAAATATTCAAAGTGTTTGCTATTTGTATGACAAACATTTTACAGTCCTTACGTATTTAACCCTATGCAAGATGTTACCGGTAACAAGTGGAAGTGTTACGAAAAGGTTCGTTTCTTATTCAAAAAAAAAAACGCGGATATATGTTATTATATATGACGTGGGATGTCTTGTAAGTTAAAGCGATAAAGAGTTAGATACATACTTCAGTTTAAATCTCCCAAAGTTCTAAGTAAATATGTATAACTTAGATGTTTATATTTTGGCCTATTACTAACAAGAGTTTATGTAACGTTACCAACACTGTTATTATTATAAAACATATGATACTGCTTTTGTTATTTTCGATGAGAATAGCGAACATAATTGAATACATGAAAGCAAGAAGTACCTTACACCTAATCTATCGTGGTTAGATGCAGTGCAGATAAATGCAATAGAAAGAAGGTAATGTGTATGTATAAATAAAATATAGTATATAAAAAAGTACAAATATGTTTACCATGTATGTTACTCGATGGTAGTATATACAGCGCCTATATCAGTTTACGAGCAATGAAGAGAGAATTCTGTGTTTATTCAGTTTCGATTCGAAAGGCGCTTTAGCTAATGTAAATGTTATTATTTACACTGGATATATCATATTACATCTACAACACCGTACTTTTTTTATTTAACGAAGCGACGGACATTTACCTGATGATAAGTACTCGCCTGCTCATTACAACGCGGCTCTAGTTCGAATGCTGTACACAACACTAGATTTTGCTCGTCTCTTTGGGACATGAAATGTCGAATCTCGTTATTCCAATAATTACATCAGCTATAGCACCTTTCAAGCCGGAACACAGTAATGTATCCATAATACCGCTGCGGTGGTATCTACCGATACATTCTCCGGCAACAGAGACCTACCACCAGTAAAGATCCTAATGTTACTAGGACTATAACACGTGCTCGTCGCTTTAGGATATAAAATTACATGAGTGTTTGTGGGCGACCTGATAATGTGCTCTTCCTTCTCTGTTATCTGTAAACAATATAAAATGAATGGTTGCTAACGAAGCTGTAATTTAACAGCGAATTGTTAACAAGCCACTCGGGTTAATTCAATTGGTAGGTAAGCTCCGTGGCATTACGCAAAGTGATATAGCGAGGCGATTGTGCATTGTGGGCCCGGGTTCGATTCCCAGCGGCGCGATCTATCGCACAGCATCGCCCGACCAACAATGGTCTTCTTACACTTGTGAAACCTTGACACGGTAATGTTTCGTTCTTTTTCTTATTGACTGCTATTTTGGGCGTTTTGTTAGGTTCGTGTTATTGTTGTCGGCGCCGAGATAGCATCTCGCATTTCGTGATTTAAAGCGGTTTGCTTATGCACCTACGAGAATTGTTAGGTCATACGTTATCTCTTTCACACGATACATCATATTACTTATATGTGTATCTCACAGTAGCGGATTTATTTCTATTAGTCTTTTAACCTTCAAAGTGAAGAAAAAGGCAATTCTGCAATAGTATTTCACGAGGTACTCAAAGTTTTCACAATGATAACAAAACATTCAAACATTGTAGGATAATTGTAAAATTACTCTAAAACTAAAACTATACATTTACTGTCGATTACATATATGTTTATATTACTATAGATATACCTATTGCGACTACAAAGCATAATCTTCTATAAAATTACATGCTTTCGAGAAGGGCTAGGATAACTTTATGTTGCAACAATAACTTGTGGGGAATCTTACCAGTAATTGAAAGGTTATGCATTGAAAATATAGTGTATTTGTAGATAGATTATATGCTGAATATTGCTTGTATTTGGCGATCGTGGGCACGGCTAGTTGTCTACTGAATATTTTATGTATTACCTCTCGTTGGGAGAAAACGAATAACTGAAAACAAAATCTGTCTGCCTTCCATAAATGCTTGAATGACGACTTCAAAATTTCTATATCATGTCTATGAGTTTTAATATATGTTGTTTGTGATGTTCCAGATGGTTCGGTGGAGCGTCGCCGTAGGTCTTTGCGCAGTCCTAGTGCTCGTTGCTGGGGCTTCGGACAACCCATCACGATTCCGTAAGTTTCTTCATCGTAATCATCTCCAGCAGGTCCAATGTTAGACAGAAAGCTTTTGTTTAATACCTCAGAAATATACAGATATGTACCTTTTATCTGTATGTACTTACGATACGTACAAACTGGGTTAGGTTATTCAATATTGGTATAACCATATTATTCTCAAGTTATAAAGTAGTTGAATCATTCCTTTTAACATTAAGTTAACGGAAGTCATTTTGATATATCAACGTTTGATAATATTTGCTGTATACAAATAAGTATCTGACCTTTTCTTTTGAACAATAAGTAATAACTCAAATTGTTTATTGAAACGCGTTTAAGAGTTAATGCTGAAGCGTTTCAAGGATTGTTTAGGTTACATGATAACTTGCAGATATTCATTGCTTCATCTACATTCACGTTCCGTCCATACATTTTATATGCACGCAGTGTTGTCTATTGTATGATCATATTTTTGACGAATTATTGTTTTGCAGAATCAAAAAAACGATCTAAGAACGGTACGTACGCAAACAGGTAGGGGTGCGGCAGCTCGCGGGAAACAAACGAATCCCATACAATTACAACAGTCGTTTTATCAGATATTTGCGCTGATAGTGAGATCCGAGACCTGGATAAATGATTCGTTGGTTTCTCTATAACTTTTAAAAGCAATTACAAGATTTAGTATTGAACGAGATTTCTACGATATCATTTTATCTACAAATAGCGAGACAATGAGATCTAGAATACTAAAAAGATAATCTTTAATATATTCTTTATACTGATATAAGAAAGTAATACGTATTCCGATTTTGTAATTGCTTAGTCCATCGATACATTGAAATCCATTTTACACTTCAACGCTTTAGCTCACATTATTAAAAGTAATGTACTCACAAGTAAACTATAATATAATCATTAATTAGTTTGTTAAACAATAACTTCGACAGTATGACTTATCTTCAGTTATTAATAATAAGAATGGACTTTGGATCTACGCTAAATTAAATTCAAGATGAAATTGGACATTAGTTTGTATCAAACACATTATAAGTGATCCAGAAATGTTTGCAGGACAAAAATTGCAGGATTCGTATAGTATATACCGTTTTGGTGTAGCTCTGACGTTACTCAAATATATTTTAAACCTATTAATTAACTAATAAAGATAATCTTAACTGATATTCATATTAATGTAGTATTAATTTCTTCAAGGTCGAAAGTCTTGATCAATCCTTTAAGTCTAGATTTTTAAATTGTTTAGTGATATATGTTTGTAAATATTATAATTTGTTAATATGTACATAGTTTAGGTGAAGATCTGCGGTCGCAACTCTTCTCTCTTGTTTCTTCGTTTCTATTCCTCTAATCTACTTTGCATAATTCTAGTTATTTAGATCTTTCCATTTATGATATATTTCTGTCTTTTCTATTATTATTTTGAGTATATAGCTTCTATGAGGGTTTATTTGAAGAATTTATTTACTACATTTATTAGATCTCTAATCCAAATTCTCTTTCCATTAACAATATCCCTGAAATTTGTTGTATTATCTTTACTATTTTCATCAATTATACCAATAACTTTGTAGTGAACCTTTTTCAGCCTTTTTACTTTTTAATACGACATCAATAGAGAATTCCTTAGAAATAATAAACTAAAATAACATAGGTAAACCTTGTAGATGAATATTTCTTTCTACTTTCGATACTAAAATCCTTAAAAAATTGGGGAAAGTATTGTAGATCGTAACCAAACCTCCTGGTGATGGAGTTTATGAATAATTGTTGATGGTATCGCTGACGGTGAGGATATTTGCAGCTGACCTACAGCCAGGCCAGCAAGCTGAGGTAGACGCGATGGTCAACAATCTGCTTCAGTGGATTCAGGGATTTTACCAACAGAAGAATAGGAAAGGTCCGACAATAAATAGATAATTGAAATTTAAACGTTTGTTAAATCTTATCAACAACTTGATTACAACATTATTAAATTATACTAATTTCATAGTGGAATAAAAAACGATATACTTTCTACTACTACTACTACTACTATCTTAAATATTTAATACGATGCGTTGAAATCGGAAATTAATTGAATACTTCAAAGAATAAGGAATAATAATGAACGTTCATTACGAATACATTCAGTTTTAATTAAATTTCCAAAAAACAAAATAGAACTCAACTTGTTGTAGGAATCGAACCCGGGACTTGATCGGTAGTTAACTAAACCAAACGAAAGTTACAAAGAGATGTTTAATGGTCATTTAAGTTGTGCGTAAATGAGGGTATCGCGGTCATAAATATTCCCAGTGCACTCGATTGAGAGTTGTTTATATT
This sequence comes from Troides aeacus, assembly GCA_033220335.2. Classification (NCBI taxonomy): domain Eukaryota; kingdom Metazoa; phylum Arthropoda; class Insecta; order Lepidoptera; family Papilionidae; genus Troides; species Troides aeacus. Next base: position 8,403,448 of record CM067293.1, on the reverse strand, counting down.
GTTATTTTCAGAACGTAATCAGGTCGTTTATTAATCATTTACAATCAATACAATTGCACTCCCACATGTCACGCTTGTGCAGAATCCACTTCACCAAACAATCACTTCAGTCACATTCAGCACCAATCGCACACTCCCACACGTTTGGGCATACCTTGCGAATCTTTAGGTAGCACTTTTCTCTAATTTGTATTTCAGTTATCTAATTATATTGTCTTCATTATTTCAGCTCGTCAGTATTTCGGGGGTAAGCCAGAAAGACCCAGGCCCTTCGAACCTGCTACCTATCTCCCACCTTCCGGTTATCCACCGTCAGGAGCTCGCCCAACCCCTATATATAACGAAGGTCTTTCTGCAAGTCCCGGTTACCAACCAAGTTCGCCGCCTTCTAGCCAGGTCCCTTATCAACCCAGTCAATCAGACCAATCCCCGTATCAGCCCAGTCAATCTCCTTACTTACCAAGCAAACCCTTCCAATCCAGTTTTCTACCTAGTCAGCCAACTCAGTCATCTTATCAGCCAAGTCAACCTTCACAATCACCTTTCACCTCGAGCCAGCCTTCTCTGCCATCCTCTCCGGTATATCAACCTAGTCAGCCCTCTTCTTCACCTTTCCAATCTCCCGAACCTCCGTATCCTTCTAGCCAGCCATCAGAACCATCTTATCAAGCAAACCAACCAACTCAACCATCTTACGAGCCAAGTCAACAGCCATCGTACCAACCGTCACAACCCATTTACCAGCCTAGTCAACCTTCTTCATCGCCATACCAACCTAGTCTACCCGATGAAACAACCCTGCTCCCGCACGAAACACCTCAACAGCCAGAACAGCCTCAAACAGATTCATCTCAACCTGATGGAACCGAGGAGGAAATAGCGGCGCCATCTACAGATGATGAAGACCGACATCCGCCACACATTCACGCGATTACCGTAGACTGCGGTAAAGAAATGATGACCATAAACATTGAATTCAACAAGGTCTACAACGGCATCATTTACTCGCAGGAGCATTACAACGAGCAGGAGTGCGTGTACGTGCGAGAGAATTCTAATCAGATCAAATACTCCTTCACTGTCAGCCTGAACACTTGCGGCACGAGGTTCTTCAGCGACTTCCAAAACGAGGGGCAGGCGTATTTGGAAAACGTATTGGTGCTACAAAACGAGGCAGGAATTCAAGAAGTTTGGGATCACATTCGGAGAGTCAGGTGTCTCTGGGAGGGTAACTTGACTAAGCAATTAGTGTCGTCTCTGAGCGTGGGGATGTTGAATCAGATTACAAGCAATTTCAGCGGTGACACGGCTATGGCTCGCCTCGACATTCAAACTGGTAAAGGACCGTTTGCACCCGAGGCGAACGGCTTGATAAAGATCGGAGAGACTATGACCTTAGTAGTCTCAGTAACAGGAGACGCTGGATTCGATATATTCGTCAGAGAATGTATTGCGCGTGATTCCGGAAACCGGCACGTGGTACCGCTGACGGACAGCAACGGCTGCGTGCTCAAGCCGAAACTATTCGGTTCATTCCAAAAGACCAGAGACACAGGCAACACCGGGGCCTCAATACTAGCTTACGCATACTTTAACGCTTTTAAATTCCCTGACGAGATGGACCTGATCATCCAATGCGACGTCGAACTCTGCAAGACGGACTGCGAGTCGTGTCCTAACCCGGGCAGCACCGAGCCCAAGAGGAGGCGGCGCGACCTAATACACGTAGGTAACAGAACTGTCGAGCCGGTAACTACGGTAGGTAAAGGATTGAGAGTAGTCTTCGCCGAGGACTTGCCGCAGGGAGATTCCGGATTCTGCATCTCCCCCGTGACAGCAATGTGGGGTAGTTTCTTTGTACTGGCGGCGTCGCTGCTGTGCAGCCTCGCCGTTACCTTCTGTTGGCTAAGGTCTCGCGGCTCGATGAAATTTACGTAATCTGCTTAAGGACATGAATTATGAGAAGCTCCTGAATTATTCAAATTCCATTTTATCGCATTGAATATAAATATTTTGTACAAAGTCTTTATGCTTCATCTCTTGGAAGTGTTATTTTTGAACAGAAAATGAAATACATTGAAAGTATTGTGTCCAACGGGCCAAAGTTCCGGAGCAGCATAAACATTCAACTAATGAGGCGTATTATGTTAATCAATTTAAATTTCCGATTAATGATGGTGTCGATGACAATATGCGGAGACAATTATGGAGATTGGATACAACGAGTACGCAATAATCTTATAAACTTCGATGAATAATTTATCACAAGCAAAATCGCATAACTTGTGACATCTGTATGGAGATCAATTTTATTCTAAAATTATGTTCATAAGTTTAGATGTGGATGATGTACAATATTAAGAATACAATATTATTTATGTTTTGTAATGTACATATTAGATAAGATATGATAATAAAACAAAAGTAAAATAACCCTAAGTGTTTGATTGATACTCTATCTCTACAGTTCAACAGCATCGCTCTTATCGACGGAGTTGTCATATGCTCCCGCGCAGAATCCTGTATTTAATAGCCTGTAACGTAACGACTTTCTTCTTTATTGCTGTACCGATTATCACATTTCGTGTTTGATTTAACAAGTCGTCAAGTATAAATAGATTTACAGTACACCGCGCGCGATGTTTAACTGGTATGATGAAAATTTAGTACTATTTATATATCAGGAGTGCGTCCTGATAACTTTGGAATGCATTGACGGGCTTATCTTTTTATTGGAGTTAAACTAGCGATGGTGCGCGTTTGCTCTGCTTATCAGTTCAGCTTAAGCGCAGTGCACGCGATGCGGAGCGGCGCCGCGCCGACAGGCACACCTGAGGTGTGCTGGACGAATGCTGTGAGCTGGTGGGGATGTTTTCTTTTGTTTTAACTTTGATTCTAGCAAAAACTAAAGTTTCTTTCAAAATTAATATGTTTATGATGGCTTTACCACGAACGAGACACTGGATAAGATGTTTACTTCCTCTACATTGATAACGTCGAAATAGGGCTTAGGATGTTTAGTTTGGTTAAGCAGTTATTTCAGGAACCGCAGCGCCATTTAATCCAGTTTGTAAATTAATGTTGTAAACAGATTATTGACATTACCTTAGTTAGCACACTCTGCCCTTTACAACGATTGCAGCGTGGCGAGTACTGAAAACGTCCCTGTCTGTGTAGCTCCTTATTCAGCAGCGGACGGCAAGAAACTGGTAAGATATATCTTCTTCTCTCTATATATAATAAAAACAGGTTTTGTTTGTTCGCCAATCACGTGAAAACTAGTGAACGTATCGACGTGGGAACATGAGCATTCGATGCGGAATGGTTTCTAAATGGTTATAAGTCATTTATATTTGAATTTCATATATCCTTCATTGTTTCTTTGGGTATGATTTACAGAGATCTACCAGCAACATGTGTGGAGTGAAGATCAGAATTCTTGAACATGTTACGTGGAAATCTAAAAACAAAGCATAACAAGCCTTTAAAAGTTTATTGCACGATCTTAAAGTAATCGCATAATTTTGTACATAGTTTATTTTTACTTAACTTCTATACATATATTTGCTGCCACGTCGGCAGACTGTTTTGGTACCGTTGGCAAATGAGGAAGAAAGATATTGTTATTTATTGTAAAGCGTTATCACTTTTATAAATAAACCTTTATGTCATATAATAGAATCTTTTTATTTAATAACCATTATCTTCTACCGCCAAGCACATGTAAGCTGATATTTTGTGATTTAGTTTAAACGGTGCTGTAACAGCTAAGTAGCTCGCTGGCGTAATGGTTAGAGCGTGCGGTTTTCATTCCGAAGGTCGCGGGTTCGAATCTCGGCCTGTACCGATGTACATTTGTAATCTATAGTTACAACAGTGAAATATAAACGGTGAAAGCAAACATCGTGAGGAAACCCGCACACTGATATCAGCTTTGTGTGTGTGTGGTGGCCCCAATAAAGTGGCAACAGGCTCGCCCCCTGTTACATGGGACCTAATCTGACCACATCTGGCGAAAAGTGGGTTTTTATTTATCTCTGCCTACCCCTACTGGGAAAAAGGTAACAGCTGATATTGGAGTGGTATGTTATTCTTCAGCTTAAAATTATATATATTTATGTTATACACAACAACTCCAAGGGATCCAAGTCAACCTCACCTGTTCGTGATTCACCCTGCTAATCAACAAACGAGGCTCTGCCTGGCACCAACCCTCGTTGTGCCAGTGTGGTGAGAAATAGCCCAAATCCTCCCATGTGAATCCGTACCCGATCGATTTGGGAATCTTTGGGGTAGGCCTAAGTTTAGTATTGGACGTCTATCGGCTGATGATAATGATGGCATTGATACCAATACTGCTAGAAAGATATATATTTAATTTAAATAAATACAATAAAATATGTTTGCCGACGGTACCACGCAGTACAAACACCAGCAGTAATAATTATTATCACATCGTTACTGTTTGCAGAGATTTATTGTTCGCAATAGTTTCATCGGCGCGTCGCTCGCGGGGCGAAGCGCCCAGTACTTGCCTCACTACGACAAATAATATAACGAAAAATATTTTTCGTAACCATGGTCACGATAGGACTGAGCTGATAGATGTCCTTATGTCGTAATCATCACGAGGAACATGCACCTCTTTAACTGATGTTTATCCTTCGATTTACACAGAATAAACTGTGTTTGATTTGATTTCATTAATAATGGAACCATATAACGGTGGTGTTACCCAACCATCTTCTCTATTCGTCAACTCTAGACGACCACTGCTGAACATAAGCCCCAAAGGTCTCCACATCCATTCAATAACTTATTCACGTAAAATCATAACTCCACCAGTCAACAAGTCGTCAACATAGAAATCATGAAGAATGGCATCGGCAACTTTCTTGTTTGGAGTCTCTAGTTCTAGCTGCTTCAAGCATCTTGTCGCAAGATAAGGGGCGCTACCTGTTCCGTAAGTGACGGTATTAAGTTGGTAAGCTTGAAGCGGTTCTGAAGGGTTACAACGCCAGATAATTTGTTGTAAATGGCGATCATCCGGATGAATAGATATCTGACGATACATCTTTTCTACATCAGCTGCGATAACATATTTATGTTGTCGGAAACACAACAGAATGAACAGCAAGTTATCTTGCACTACAGGTCCGACCATTTGTATTTGGCTAATAGAAATGCCTGTAGTAGTAACACTGCTCGCGTTAAAAACTACTCTTAACTTAGTAGTGGAGCTACACTCAAGTAAAACGCCGTGATAAGGATTGTAATGAATATTTGTGTCCAAAATTATATTATGACATTTAATCATGTGTCGTAAGGATTCGTATTCCGACATAAAACTTCTGTACATTTCGGACAGTTTGGTATTATTATTGAGCTTCCGTTCTAACGAGAATCCCCTAATAATTCAATAGACTGTTTGAAAGGAATCCTTACACAGAAACGGCCGTCTTCAAGACGAGTAGTATTTTTATTAAATTGATCTTCACACGCCCTTTCTTCTGGAGAATACTTGCATCTTATACCTACTCCTTCGAGTTGCCAAAATCTACTGAGTTGATATTGAATATTATTCCAATCATCATCATAATTAATATTTGTGAAGTGACATTTTAGTTGAGACAATGATACATGGCCATTAGTAATGGGACCTGGTACTAGCCAACCTAGTCTTGTATCACAAAGTATCGGTAGTCCGTCTCCTAAAGCAATTTTCTGTGATCCTAAAATATTCCAGAACACGTCTGCACCGCGTAATATGTCGATGGCAGCCGGTGTGCGAAAGTGTGGATCAGCAAGACAAATATCAATCAGACAAATCAACTTGTCAAAAAAAACATTGAATATGTGTTGAATAACATTCGTCTAACGATTTTATTCGTAAACGGCATGATTCATTAATCTGTGATTGAATGTCATTAATCGCTAAGATGGAGTTATGCACGTTATTAACTGGCAATTTTAATTACTTATATAGTGATTCGCTCATTAAACAAAATGTACTCCCACTGTCGAACAACGTACGAGCAATGTACTGTTTATTTTTCTCCGAACACAATAAATGCAGTCGATAAAGGTACATCCCCATTTAGGGCACACGGCATCGCAGCGACGGACAGTGCTGCGCGCAGTGACAAGCGTGCAATCGCAACGGGCGGTCACTGTGCAGGCGGTTGCGTATGCGCAATGCAATGTTTAATATCATTATCTAAGGGGGTAGATGGAGTAGTCATAATTGTGGAAACTGATTTGTTATTACGATCCGATACATGTACGAGTGTATTATGTTTTCGAGGGCAAACCTTGCAACCTGGTTTTTTGCAATTATTAGCGTAATGTCCAAAGTGTAAACAATTAAAACACACCTTATACTCGGGCAGTAGCTTCACTCGTGATTCATTAGTGACTGCTAGGAATTAACCGCAATTAATTATGATCACTGCTACACATCGGACATTGTTTTAAATCGGAACTCCTTTTAAAACTGTTATCGCAAAGCGAAATCATTGTCTTGATTTTACTTACAGTTTTACCTAAATTGTTTGAGTTTAAATTATGTTTTATACTGGAATGTAGTAAATCAGCTCGGTTTCTAATAAATATTATAAATACATTGAACGTTATTCTTTTACTTTGTCTTTTGTTGTCGAGCTTATTCGAATAGCTTATAGAATAATATGTATGAAAAGCGTATCCCAGTGTTTGGTAGGTTTTCCAAAATATGCCCGGAAATATTTATTAGTTTGATCTATAAGCCGTTTTAAATGAACCGATGTCTCTTTGGTAATAACCTCTAAATTGAATAATGCAGAAACGTGATTATAAATTACGAGTAACATTCGCTTGTTTTCGTACCGATCGCAAAGTATATTATCTGCCAGGCAATCGAATTGTTGGCAGATGAGAAATCAATAGACTGAATAACTACCGCAACTGATCCCTCCAATGGAGCTCTCATATAATGAAATTTTTGTTGTCAATATAATCGTTCTCATGAATTAGGCTAGAAAAGGTGTCATGGAACTCCAACCAGTTATCATAGGAGCCACTAAATTTAGGTAATTGTATTGTAGACAATTTAATGTTATTGTGGGCGTGTGACCGCCGTAGGCTTACCTCAGTCGCAACGCTTTCTGATCTTCGACAGTCATTCAATATTTTTCTGGCTTGCAATAGCAAATTGCAATATATTTTCTCAAACTCTCTGCGTTCCGATAATTGAGATATCGATTCATCTACGATACATTCTAGCGATAACTATACCTCTTCTATATGATCAAACATTTTTTCCATTCGAGTGATACGTAGCTGCAATTCATCAACTTCGAAAGTGCTCAAAGAAGCTACATCCAATTCGTTTATATAGTTGGCGAAAATAGTAAGTTGTCCCTTATAGGCTGCACGTTGTCTAAAAAGCTTAATTTCTTGAGTCATTTTGGATGGCTGGTATGTACTCAACTTGAAATTGATTTAACTAATATAATAAGTAATTTACAACAGATTTCTTAAACATTTATTTAGTATGTTCCTATGTACAGTTTTATTGCTAAATATGTACAAATAATGATTAGAAGCAATACCAATGGCGATCAAACTGAAAACTTTTAATATATTTCAATTTTAAATATACTCTTTACAGAGTGACTAAAGTAGCCCGCTGGCCTAATGGTTAGAGCGTGCGGCTTTCATTCCGAAGGTCGCGGGTTCAAACCTCGGCATGTACCAATGACTTAATATTTAAGTTATGTACATTTGTGAACTTTAGTTACAACAGCGAGATACAAAAACGGTGAAGGAAAACATCGTGAGGAAACCCGCACACTGATATCATCTTTGTGTGTGTGTGTGTGTGTGGTGGTCCCAATAAAGTGGGAACTAATCTGACCACATCTGGCGAAACATGGGTGGTTTATTCACCTCTGCCTACTCCTACTGGGAAAAAGGCGTGACAATATAATGAAAAAAAAAAAAAATTTACAAAGTGAATATTATATGAACAGGGATGTTGAATTAATAAATTTCAAAATGTATCATTAATGTTGGTTTAATTTAGTAAAGATTCAGCTACTGAAATCGTGTAACATCCTACCTGATGTACAATGTACAATGAATGACGACGCAACCGCATCGGCGTTGCCTGTGTTACAACCAACCTGAACACAACGACAAGCGCGCAACTTTAGTTCGCAACACTTTATTGGTGTAATAAAGTTAGATAAAACTACCGATATCATTATTAAAGGTGCAAAATCACTTCTTAGGCTAACATTTAAAATTAATAACGGTAATACGTAGTTACTGACCGTGTTCACAATTGATGTTTTCACACAAAATACATATACCTGAACCGAGTGTTGGGTGGCAATTAATAGAATCCTAGTCCTATAATAAAGTCCAACTTCTTAGGCCTTCTATCTTGAATTATGATGATCTTCACCATGCCACGCGGTCGTCCTTGTCTTGACCCCAAGTTAAACTTTTAATTTCTGTAGTTAACTTCTCTTCGAATAATTGATATATTTGAAATTAATTATTTTTGTAATTCATCCAATGAGTGAGAATAATTAGTTCAACAAGTGACCAATATTAACGCTGATAATCAGGTCTCAGGGCAAAAACTTGATCTCGGAAAGGATAAATCAAACCGCCACACAGTTCAATGTAAAGATTAGTAATAAAAACAAAAAGTACCCACGGTATGACATAAAGATCGTTAGTGACAGAGCTGAGTTCATTGAGTGGTAATTTGCTCTGTTGAAATGTCAGGCGCTGATTGATCGTTGTCTTAAAGCTACTGTGAACAATGCATTAGTTAAGGTGATTGAAAACATACATAGATTTGACACTTTCTAAAACGTCGATGCTTTAAGATAGCTATAGTTTTACTTATTCAAGGTCAATAGAAACTTCTTCATCGCAACTACTTAATGACCATCTATTGAACTTAAATTTCCCCACAATTTCTAAAATTATTGTCTATCCCTTTATATTTTCAGTGAAGATGATTTAAATTGAAACGGATTTGGTAAGCACTTGGCTTAATATGTTATTGGCGTGGATACATTCTTAACACATAACAATAGTATGTAAAACATATTTTATAATGGTCTAACACGACTTAAATTTGACACGGTATTAAATGAGAATATGTTCGTACATGATGAAGCGCTCACCACTGGTAATACCCTGGTTGTTATACGTCGGCAGTTGGAACACAACAATGCTGTTGTGGTGGTAGATTGGTAGTAAGTCGATAGACGGGGTCGATACAAATCAACCAACCACTTTATTCTACAGTATATAGCTTACGAATGAACCATGGATCTCTGAGTTAGAGTACACGTTTGGACACTACGCTACGGAGGAAGTTAAAATCCTATGTAATCTAAGGATGAAGTTTCAAAATTTTACTTTGATTTTTAACCTGATATCATAGCTTTGTTATTTAATGTAAACTTAACTATACACTATTTTCTATTATATAAATACATGATGACACTAAGACAGACGGATCGTTAATTAAATGGAGTGCGACACTGCCATCACAAGTGTATTTACCTTTGTTTAACGCATAATCCAGTGTTGTAAAGGAACGTCGTATTTTATCAAAAGATCCACTCGCGGACTGATACAAAATCATTAATGAGATACAAGAGTGAGGGGATACACGCCACGAGCAAAGGGTTGACGAAATGGCTGCGGAAAAAGTCAGGACATCGGCATTGATAGTGCAAGGATTGTCCACATTTGCAAGTAAGTGCATCTTTTTGTATTTTCCTGAAATATTCAGGGGTCCGTGAACAGAATGTGGCGCGTGTTCAGGTACAAGAATCTTTTTATGTATACTTTTGAAGACTAAGTGCCAAGTGTAAGTTGGGTACTCAATGGATGTTTAACAAACATTACCATCATCATCAGTCGATAGACGTCCACTGCTGGACATAGACCTCCACCAAAGATCCCCACATCGATCGGTCCCACGTTGCTGGCATCCAGTGGATTCCCGCATTATTATTATTAACATTATCATCGATTAAATATAATTACTACAATATTCAGTTCAGAGTTACTATTACTGCTGTTTTCCACTATGATATGTATGGCAAATGTGGCTGGCTGATGTGATGGGTGGCTGTGAGAATGGTAAGTCAGGAAACTGGTTGCGGCAGCGACTTCCCCGAGTTCAATAGTCATAGATAAACAGAAATGTTTATTGAGAAGAATGTTACGTTATGTTTAATGTTAGATCACTTAGGGTCGCATGTTCGTTGTCGTAAATAATGTTATATATAATGTTTATCGTGTCCTCATTTATAATTCTTTACAATACCACTTGAATAAAATTCAAATCATGATATACGGAAGAAGCTTTTCCATAAGTTAGAAGCCGGAACACTGCGATCACGTTATGGCGGCTATTAAAATGTAGTAGTTAGCCAGTTGTAGTTAGTCATTCTTTTTTTAATTTATTTCAATTGTATATTCCGGACATATAATACTCTTAACAATGTACTGCTGGTAATCCGATGAGAGACTTTTGCGCTTCTGTCGCCAAACAACATTATGCGTAAACTGTTTTGTTACGGTTTGTGTGTTAAATGAAATATTTGTAGTAACGAGGTTTATACCATTTTTTAAGAGCGACGAGCGCAGTATTTGACGGTGTGTATTATCCAACTAGCACCACGTTGTGATAGGCAGGCACATCACTTATGTAAGGGTGAACGCGGCTAAAGCATAATACCAAAAGTTTTAGTTTAGCTACATGGCAAGGTTAAATTAAAATAGGTAAATTCTCGATCAACATCACCATTATGTGATCATATATCGATAATTGAATGATTTAAGTATAATAAGAGAGCTGTTTCGCCACTGATAATATACAAGAATGCAAGCTTTTGTTTTTAGCTAAATAAAACATTGACACGCAATAACTGTTTGATAACATTGTTATCATGTCAATAACCAACAATTAGTGGGAACTGTGTGTGCTCTGTACTCCTAAGTCTTCATATTGCCGTATTGTATTTTATGAAGTGATGATGTTTTATGTTTTTTAGTAAATCGTAAAGGAAACTATTATTCAAAGTTTTTATGCCTATACATATTACTTACTACAATAGAAGATTAACGAGTTGTAGTAGTTTAATAAATACATGTTATTAAGTTACGTATACATAACACTATTTTTAAAGTGTTTAAGTAAATTTAGAGAATGAGAAGAAATAAATAACATTAAAATAAAAAAATTAATTAACATTAAAACTAGTTATGAAACGCCTGACAATATATAATAGCATTTATTAATGAGTATAAAAATGCTATTTTTTTAGAGCAGGTTGTAAAGAGTTTTAGTTCAGATATAAATAATATTTTATATTACACCTTTATTAAAACTAAATATTTTTATTAAATTTAACTTGCTATATTAGCTCGCTGGCCTAATAGTTACAGCGTGAGGCCTTCATTCCGAAATTCGCGGGTTCGAATCTCGGCATGTACCAAGGACTTCAATATTTAAGTTATGTACATTTGTGAACTTTAGTTACAACAGTGTGATACAAACATTGAAGAAAAACATCTTGAGGAAACCCGCACACTGAAATCATCTTTGTGTGTGTGTGTGGTGGTCACAATAAAGTGGCAACAGGCTCGTCCCCTGTTACATGGGACCTGATCTGACCAAATCTGGCGAATAGTGAGTGATTATTCGCCTCTGCCTGCCTGGTAAAAGGCGTGATAATATAAAAAAAATATATTATTTGCTATAAGTTTAAGATGTGGTTTTTTGAGGTTTGTCAGCTCTCAGGCATCCGAACAGATTTCGATGTAGTTTTTTTGAATGATAAAAGAATTAGATTTTAACTTGAAACTTAAATTTTATAGACATCCAAGGATTGCAAATTTTATTTATGTTAAAGTTTTTATTATAAAAGAGTTTTAATTTGTTTTCGGGTTATTAGGTAACTATTAGGTTGAGGAAAAAGTTTCTTCGCACTTTTTAAGAAAATTCAAAACATATTTTAATATAGTTTATTAATATTTAACTAAAGCACGTAGGTACCATTTTGTTTGATAACTTTTTGCCATCTTGTAAGTAGGGGGCAGGGACATGACAACATTGCTATAGAAATTTTGAGACTTCTGATCAAAATACCGCGACAAGTGGTTTTGCCAGTCTTCTCGTAATGTTAACCTGACACTGCCTAAAGAATTCTGAAGAGACCGAAACAGGTGAAAATCTGAAGGTGCAAAGTCAGGACCATACGGTGGATGCATTGACACCTCCCACTCCCAGCCAAATTCTCTTAATTTTTGCTGAGTGGCTAAAGATGTGTGAGGTCTAGCGTTATCATGATGAAAAACCACACTCCTGTTTATTAATTCCGACCGCTTTCTCTCAACTTCTTGCTTTAATCTCATCAGTTGTTCGCAGTAGAATTTAGAATCGATGGTGTTGCCTGGTGGAAACAGCTCATAATGAATAATGCCCTTCCACACATACAGCATCACTTTGTTGCGAGTTAACCCGGGTTTTGTCACAGTCTGTGAAGCCTGACCGCCCTTTGACCACGATCTTTTTCGCGCGTTCTTGTCGTACGTGATCCACTTTTCATCACCAGTTATCCGATTCTTTAAAAATGATTCGGTTAAATTACATCGTAATAAAGAATCACAAACGAGTACAAGGTTCATTATTAGGTTTCTTTCAGTGTGCTCGAGAGCTCGTGAGGTACCCAAATATAGATCTTTTTTGTGTACCCAGTTTTTTCAAATGCGCCAAAATTGTTTTGTGGTCAATTCTCAGTTCTTCAACTACGTCGTAACTACTGATATACTGTTCTTGCCAATTGCCACTTTTTCAAAAATGGCATCCAATTTATCCGCACTAGGGCGATCAGAGTGACGTGCATCTTTGACATCAAAATTTCCGGATTGAAAACGCTTAAACCAAATTTATGCTACTCTCACAGACACTGCACACTGCACCAGCTCAATAAATTCCATAACACATTTTGTTGCGCGGCTTGCGTCGCATTTTTACCTCTTTTGTAGTAAAATTTTAAATTGTATCGAATTCCTCCATTAGATTCACTCATCTCTTGACTCAGTGCGAAAAACAAATGAAAATCACACATTTTTCTAATTTGAATTTGGAATTATGTTCTTTAAAATTTAAACTTTCATTGATACCAAAACCAGTAGCAGGTACAAATAGTACAACCAAAGAGATTTTATATTATAAGTTCATACATACTATAATGCGAAAAGACTTTTTCCCCAACCCAATATTATTACAGTAGCGTACCTGACAACGCTTACCGGATTCATATACGCATGGCCGTCGTACACCTTGGAGATGCTCCAGTCGAACGCCACAGTGCTCTCCGCACCGATGTCCCCCATGGAGATATCCCTCCTCGGCAGCCTGACCAACGTCGGCGGTCTGGTTGCCACCCCGTTCTGCGGGTACGCTGTGAACAGGTTCGGTAGGAAATACGCCGCGATGATGTACGGATTACCTTATGTGGTAAGCAAGCACACTTTTATTAGATACATACCATGTTAGAAGAATTAACTTCATTAACTGTATGAAAATTATAAAAGACTAAATTGGATAGATGGATAACATTATTTTGAAACCTTCTAGCAACGAACCAAAGTAGAACATTTAACTTGGCGGTAATAACCTATCCTTTGCAATATATCCTCCGTGCGGGGACCAGTGACAATATCCGCACCGCTATTCTATTTCGGCAGACTGTAAAGTGTGACTAGCGAGGAAATAATTTTATAAAAGAGGTAGTAGCTCTCACTATGTCCCTTACCAGCATATCGCTCATGCCAAATCACCAGCTCGCAGTTAGGAGTACGGCAGATCTTTTCTTTAAATAGGCCGTTTTAGTGGCGCACATAGACTTAATGATGAAGAGGATTATGAACAATGTATCGTTAGTACAGCACCACATTTAACTTGTTCTGCTGCTATTCACTTCTCGGATGCTGTAAATCTTTATACTTATACCAATAATTGAAATCACTAAACGTATTAAAAACTTACAATGTTAATTACAAGATATTTATTTTTCTAATAGTAAGTGGAATTAAAAATATATTTCCAGATCTCTTGGGGAATAATATCGATCGCAAAATGGCCGCCTATCGTGCTGGCCGCGGTGGCTCTGGGAGGGTTCGGAGCCGCGGGGCAGGCGGTGTCCTCGGTGTACATTGCAGAGATATCGCAGGACTCCATCAGAGGAGGGCTGACCTCCACTACCGTGTCAGGCTTCTTCGTCGGCCTATTGTTCTCCTACGCCATCGGCGGTCAACTGACTTATTATCAAGTGGCCTACGTTCATTTGGCGATGTCCATATTGTATTTAATCATGCTGATGTTCTTGAAGGAATCCCCGGTGTACTTAGTACAAATTGGGAAGGATAAGGTATTGTATTGTTAAATATACTTGAGCTTTATTTGTGGCTGATAGATTACCCGTTTAACATACATACATATATATCACGCCTTCTTCCCAGTGGGGTAGGCAGAAACTCCCTCTCTCCACTTGCTACGGTCCTGGCACACCTCTTTCGCTCCCTCCACATTCAAGAGCGCCTTCATGCTTGCTCGTGGGTTGCGAGTACTCTTGACCCTGCCTTTCTTTAGGACATCTTGGTTTCTACCCGTTTAAGAGATAGTTTAATTGGATACTATCCAGGACTTATAGACTATAGGCAAACAGTGGTATGCAAACAGAGTACTACTGTGTGTGTTGAGAGTAAACCTTCCACTAGTTAATAGTTAATAAATAACTAAAAATATTTCAGGAGGCGGCTGATTCAATTGCATTCTACAGGCGCGCGGCCGCAAACTCTAAAGAGATCGAAGTGGAGATAACGAAGATTAAGCTGCAGATGGATCCCAGAATAGACAAGATACTACAAGGAAAAAATGGTTTGATACCTCCATTCAATTTTCTGTTTTATTCCTGCGGATCATGGTACAATATCAAATGCTGTTAACAGCTTTAGAGAAAAGCAGCAAAGATGTTGTAATCTCTTTATAATTCAATTTAATCATATGTTAAACAATAGTTATTTATAAGTTTTATGAGCTACCCGTGACATAATGCTTGTACGAGGGTATCTCATTCTTGGCGTCTCCTCAGCAATGAGACGACGTCCTTTAATTAACTTTCCGAGTAAATTCAAATTGATGTTGCGGGCAAATAAACAAGCCAAAGCAAAAAAGAGTTCACCGTCAGAATGTTTGTCACGAGATGATATCGTACGTCGACCCTTAGCAGAATTAGTAGCAGTTATATCTACTAGTGTAGATAATAATGTTTCATTAAAACAACATATTTATGTAAATCCTCTTTAACCATCTGTGTTATTTATATTTAAGAACATGTTATCTTTTATGACTGCCTCATTGAAATTACTTAGTTAATGTTGTTAATTTGTAATTTATTACTTGATCCAATAGTTATATAATTTGGATCTTTTTGCACCAGCGGATCTATTTTATGTTCATACAACTGTAAACAGATTTGTAATATACAGCAATTATTTAAACAATTTCATTAATGCAGTATCGATTTAGGCTTTACTATCGATGACTACATTGCTGCATAGCTTCAGGCTCGTAGTCGAGCGCTAGTCCATGTCATTAAATAACATCATCATTTAGTACCAAGTAAAAAATGTAATGATGGAAAGCTATATGAAGGTAGATAATAGAGTATATGACAACCTTCCCCAAAAAGTTTTTAAATAATTTAAACTCTGAACTAATCTCAGAGTTTATGTTTCATTAGCATCTAATTCACATAGTTTGACATTTAATACAATTTTCACATGTGAAGTTCTTTGGTAGAAACAAAGATAAGACAAGTATACAGATTTTGGTATTTTATAATGTTTTATTTATTTGACTTTATTATATTTATTTAACTCTCTCGCAGATCCATTTACGACGAAAGAACTTATAGATAAGCAAGATGACGAAATAGAAGCCAGAAGTGAATCGCAATGGAAATTTTTAAGTATGATCACATCTTCACTTTCTAAAACCTCTTTAGTCTCTATCATTGGGAAACAAAGACTAAAGCTGTAGGAAATATACAATATGTTAATAGTCATATAAAGTATAATCAATCCACAATGTTTTAGTAGTTCATTTAAAAAGCTAATCCAAAAAAGATTAGAAGAAAATATTAATGTAATAAAGATAAATTTAGTTGGCGAGTAATGCGATGAATTACCATCACATTGCAAGTTTTTGATATTGACGAATTACAACAATTCAAGCTATACATATTTTGTTTACCAGATCTTTTTCTTATACATTATGAATTAAAACCTATAATAATGCCAAATTCCTCATATCACTGTGAACATAAATATTAAAGAGATAAAAGGAAATCTCTTGTATTAAATACTTCATCACCGTTCACAAGTTTTGTGGCATTACTTTGAAACCTTTTCTCTTTTCCAGTTAACTCAGAATCATCAAAAAGAGCTTTACTATCAGTGCTTATAGTGATGTCTTTGACCATACTGATGGGGTCGATAGTTCTCCAAGTGTACGCGGAGCCTCTGTTCAAAGAAGCCGTTCCGTCTATGCAGCCGAATCTTTGCTCCATTCTGTTAGCAGTAACGTACTTATTAGGAAGCTTACTTTGCGCTGTCTTGGTGGATAAATTTGGGAGGAAGGTAAATCATTTTTCCTGGCTTTATAATTATATAAACAACTTTTGAAATTCCACGTCGCAAAAGCGAAGGTTATCAGCGCCTCTTGATGCTTTCAAATAGTTAAACATTGTTATGGTAAAAGATGTTGCATCTGATTTAATTACTGTAGTAATGAAAGTGACCACCTTATGTCTCATGGTGTCTGTCGGATTTGAGGAAAATCCTGTGTAACGCCGCATTGTCACGACGACTATGACCCGATACTGACTGAAGAGATAGTATTCTCGTTTAATATTTTGTAGATTAAAAAAGTCATAATTTTTTTAGACGTTAATGACAATAACTTCAGTGGGCTCCGCATTGTGCAACTTCCTTCTGGGCACGCAGCTGCATCTACGCTGGGGCCCGCACTGGTTTACCGCATTTCTCATCTACGCCTACAGCTTCACCTATAATCTTGGAGCTGCCATCGTTCCCTTTGTGTTGACCGCCGAGGTGTTCTTACCAGAGGTGAGATCTGAAAATATATACTTTGAAAATTTATTTATAACACTGCTGATCTCAATTGACTCAAATGGCTTGACTGCCAGCAAGTTATGCATAACTAGGCCTATGGTAGATTCTCTGACCCACAAGATCAGGCATGACTTTTCTTTGCCAGTAGCGATATCAACTGCACTGGCAAAGAAAAATGGGTGAATAGCGTTGGTTTCCTTCTGGGAAACGGTCATGACGCAGAAGGAGTCCGCCGAGCGAAGTCGGGAGAGGGCCGACTCCGTCCATAGACGAGGACGTCGGGGCGATGGCAACGGATGCCCCAGCCCGTCAGCCCTGTAGTACCGAGCCATTAAGAATAGGACTAAGGTATTCCCTGCCTGTCGTACAAGGCGACTAAAAGGGTCCTTGGTTTCATTGGCTTTGAGGGTGGGGCCCCTCAAAGCTTAATAAGCGAGCCTTAGGAGGACGGTAAATACAGCGTGGGTGTTAAGGAGGGCTTGGCCCTTCCGTGGAATGTTTTAGCCAGAGTGCAGAGGGGCACCGGTGCGTTCCGTAGGAGATCCCGGAACTCCTCCTAATGCACTGAAGGAGACCACCGAGGGGGTTTTAGTGGGTAGAAGCCCCACATAACCTTGTCTTCCTCCCAGAAGCAAGGTATCTTTTAAGAAGATTTCCACCGCGAGAAAAAAATAAAAATAAAAAAGGCTTATGGTAGATTGCTATACTAGCACCTCATTTGGTAACAAGCGGACCTAGGAATTTATTGAATGAAATACGCCTGCTTAGACGACATGTTTCTTCTTATAGTACCTATCTGTCACTTAAGATTAATTATCTACTTACTCTTACTGTATTCTTATTGTTTATGTTTATCATCAGGTGCGTGGACTAGGCAATAGTATATCCATGGCCTGCATGTGGATCATGAACTTCGTAACGCTCATCGTCTTCAATCCTCTGGTAGAGCTCTTGGGTCTGGGTCCTGTCTTCTACGGGTTCGCTTGTATATGCCTGCTCGGCGCTATCTACAGCCACGTTTGGCTGCCAGAGACTAAAGGTCTACCGGCAGATGCCATTCAGTTACTGTTCCTGAAGAAAGAGAAAACTGCGAATTAAATTAAGAAAGAAGTTAAATAAAGTTGTATGAGTGTTGTCATATTTATTTGTTTTAAACCCCGACTGAAAAGATGGTCGTTATAGTGCGTGTGACTCGTGCCTGTGCCGTCGCAGCAGGCTGTACCAATTTGATGATCTTTAATTAGAATATCTGTATGTAATTACTTGTTGCTTTTAATACTTTCCATATTTTGTTACTTTTAATACTATCCGAGTTTTAAAATTATTTTCTGTTCAGACTTTCTCATTACCATCATCATCAGCCAATAGATGCCAACAGTTAGACATAGGGTTGATCCCAAGAAGTGCCCAGATTTATTTTAACTTTGTATATTTATATTCTCGTTTCACTATAAGACTTATTTAGAGTGGGCTACTAGCTGATACTTTTTGAATAACTGTGACAAGTTTTTCTGACGAAAATCTTCCGCTTGCTTAATGAATTAAATGGAAATGTTAACTTTCGAAATCATTTAGGTTAGCACATATTTTTGGGCTATAACGATTGAGCAAGATTGAAAATACGTTCCGAATGAGAGCTCACATTTTGTGGTAAATGTTAAAATTGATACATTAAAGATTTGTGGTGTCTGTGACGACAGTTTGTCGGCCTTAGAGTTAATGGTTTGAATAACATATAATAAACGTTTGACCTCAATTTAACACGGTATTTAGTGTGAATAATGGAAGAACCCTCCTGCTCTCGTATGTCAGCAGGTGGCATATAAGAATGATTTTTTGGTGGTCGATTTACGATAGAGGATGATAGTTAGCCAGGCAAGAAAAAAGGCTTCCACCACCTGAACAGGAACTGCCGTGTAACATAATCATTTAATAGATGGATAAAAATTGAGATTTAGCATTTCTAATAACATTAAGTGAAACCTTTAAAGCGTCTGACATAAACAAAGAGTGTTCTCGTGACACTTCAGCGAAACAGATAACATTTATATAAACAGAGCCTTTATTTACGGTTAAAGCATTCTATCCAGTAACCTTTGAAACTGAAAATAACTAGATTATGAACGATCTAGTCTTTTAGGCGCTGCGATCGCACAGGCAGACACGATTACACAAACAACTAATAATAAGTTAGCTGATACTACAAGTAGTCTATCTGGGCTAAGTGAGGGCCAGACCTTGGCGTTTTGATTTAAAAATCAAATATTTTAAAGCCGAAGCCGTGTGACGAAATATTTTAAGGCAACGAGGTGTCTGATATATGTTATGTTTGCTTTTTAATTATTATATTTTAAGTATTAAGTTATTACATTGGAGGCCGTATATTCAATGTTAACCTACTTAATGTTGTTTAAGAACACGAGTATAATACGAGTATATGATAATCACAACTTCTGGGTGGTTTGTCACGAATAAGCTGGTGGTAGGAAGGGTTTTCTTTCTCCAAGCAGTAGCTTCCAAAGGTCACTGTGATCTAGGTAGAATGGCGCTGTAGTTAATTTCTGTCTGAGTTAAGGTGACGAGCGTTATGTAGTTTTGTTGAAGTTTTAACTGGTGTCTCATACAGGGCTGCATGTATTCGTAACCATCGGGTGAACGTCCTGGTCATTGTTACTTTAAAAAAAAAGTATAAGCACATTTGTATGAACCGACAGCAGAAATAAGCCCCCAGGGAATGGTCCTCAGAACCGGTCTTACCAGAAATTATGTTCAAGGTATGTAGTCATATGGTTTTCAATTCACAGTAATAGGCTGGATGAAAGAATATGTACGAGATATCCAGAGATCCATTAACTCATCATGAGATCCCTGGAACTGTTACACGTAAACTCTAAATATTGGTAGAGATATTGCTTCTGCCGTTAAGAGGTCAGATAAGAACGGATTTTATTAAATACCTTCCCCAAAGAGAGTCGCGAGGGTGTTAGGGCCTAACAGCTAGTTATGATTAAAACAAGATATGGTTGTGTTATATCAGATGATTACTTAAACACAGCGACAGTTGTTTCCGAATCCTAACATTGGACCTGATGTAGTATCCCCTTTATTTCATCATCATTCAGTTAAATTATAATTGGTAAGTGAGACTCGACCGATCGCTGTGAGAGCCGCTGGAAGACCCGCTCCGGGTGAAGTCGGTCAGTGTAACAATAAAGCAACTGATTAATGTAATAGGTCCATGTTGCGAAGAATTAAAAGGTTTGATAATCTCTCGTGTTAAGGTTCGCTTCGCACAGACGCCGATGCTTTGCTGATAATATCGCCGTTTGCTGTCTCGCTCCAGCACACGCAATTAAGCATAAATTAGAGGAGGTAAGTAGTGATCACATTCGTGATAACTTGTATGGAGTAAAAATATATTATTTCTTGCAGATGTGTTAATATAAATCTAAGATGTTTATTACTTTACTTTAAATACTTTTTTATTGTACGAGCCGAGCCAAACGTTCGCCTGGTGATAAGTGATACGCTTGCCCATAACGTGGCGCTAGATACGATGATACACATTGCACCACTTTGTGCCCGTCGTGTTGCGACTTAAGATATTAAGTCTCGTTATCATAGTATTTAATCAAGCTACAACGTCTTTAAAACCGGAACGCAATAATGTTTTCACACTACTGTTTGTCAGCCGCAACAGGAGCTGTGGTGGTACCTATAATACTTAGAAGGTCCCCGGCAACAGAGACCTACTAGTAACTTAACTTTAACTTTAGTTCTTTTCGTTGTTCTTGAAAATTTGTCTTCTTCGAGATAATGTTTAAAGTCTTTTTGAACAGATATTCATTAGTAACCGATAGCTTAGTTCTTGTTCTGTTTCTCAGCACTAGTTCTGTCTTATGACCTGGTCTGCTTTCCTATTTCTCTTCCTCCACTCTGCTGTGTTGTTTTGTATGTGATTGCAGCTTTTGTAACTATAGTTAGATTGTCTTTCCGATGTAATAACAATCAGTTCCTTACTTGACTTCAGTATTTCGGTAAGGGAACAGTACAGTTTGGGCGATGCTGTGCGAAGGAGAGGGACCAGTCCGCGTGTCCGTCTGTGTCTCGCGCACCTTACGCGCTCGGCGGCTTTATTTGAATATCCGATAATGGCTTATCATCCAACAGACGTTCATAGTGCACCAAGCCATTGGAGCGCTTTTTGTTAACAAACAAACCAATTTGTCTGTTTAATTTATAATAATTAATAATTATGATTAATTGTGATAGTAGAAGTTAAATTGTAGCAAGTGTATGACTGTGCTATCGATGGAAAATGTTTAATTAAACCTGTTGTTGTGTACTGATGAAACGAGTTAGAGCTTAGTGAAAAGTACTAGATACTGGTAAAGTATTTAAGTAACCATCCAAATATTTATATATAACAAAGTTAATATATTTACGTTTTAAAGTGTATATTGTGTTAGACATACATACGTCTAGCAAAGATAAAACAAATTCCACGAGTTCCTTTTATACTTTAGTATAACGTTAATTCTAATTTTGTAAAGTTACATTTTTAAGTTAAACTTCTTCAGGCGCGACATGGGAAACAGGAACATTTTTACGTTTATTATGGCATTTGAAAATCCTAGTAACCTTTGCCTGTTTCCTGAAACGAAGTTATATCAGTACTAGCCACGATAATAATCAGGCAGGTTGGCAGTGTAGTGAGTCGGTTCAAGTCATGAAAAAACCTGCTATCCTCTTCATCAACTTCATCAAGTAAAAGACAACCATGCTGGATATAGGCCTCTCTGAGAACACCACCTCGATCGGCGCTGCGTTTCCTGGAGGTGTCAGACCGGTCGTTTCTTGTCAAACACTGAAGTAGTAGTAGGAATATTCCGAACCTTCTTCCAAATGTTATATTAAGTAAGAAAGATTTCAGTACCATCCTAAGTTATTTCTAAAAAAACGATAAATAAGAAGACATCCCTTCTTATATATAGTAAGGATGTAAATAATTGGCTGGGCCATGGTTGATATATTGACACTGATGTGTCAATATCAATCGAATCGCAATAACTATTGTATAGCCTTTGTTATACAAATATTTTATGTATTTAACTTTATACATGTGTTGTAATCATCAACCCGCATTGGGCTAGCGTAGTGGGACATTACTTAAACCGCCCCATGAATTACTAAAAACGATAGCCCATAGAGCTCAGCAATGCGGGCAGCACAGGACCAATCGATGTGGGGATTTTTCGGGGAGGCTTCAGTCCATCATTGGACGTCTATCGGCTGATGATGATGAGATCTTGCAAAGGTGGACTTAATGCCATCGGAGTTATCTTCCTATCGAACTTAGGTAATGTAGAGATGTTGCAGCAGGTGCATGAAAGGTAAAAAAATTAAAATAATATAAGAAGGGTAACGCACTACAAAACTCAGTGTTAGTGTCTTTCTCCTTAAAGATTTGTTCCTGTTCTGTTAGCCAGAGAAAGCTTATTCCAAAGAAAAATAGATAGAATAGAAAAGGAAGAGCGAACACTGTTAGAGGTATGAGAAGATCACGGAAAATGCAGATTCACCATTCATGTTCAATATTTATTTTCGAGGAATCGATTAGAAAACCAGTAGAGATGATGAAGGCGTAAATTAGGAAGAAAAGAGTTTATATAATCAGCTGTTGTAGTACCATGTTTCATATTCTTCGCGGACTCAGGGCAGAATACTGACTAAGTAGATTGACTCCCGGAAATGGGAGTTGATTTTCATGTGATCTTTATCAAAATATGTGGATTATAGCATCCAAACGTAAAATTATGTTTAAGTACTCAACCCGTACTGTGCCTTTAAAGCCTGCAAAGCCTCTCGCTCAGTTGTTGTCTCCTGGCGGACGCTTATTCCAGCTGAGGCGGATGCTGTGACGTCACAGCTGACTGTTAGCCCCGCGTACACACACGCACTGCATCACACTCCCGTCATAAATCTCTGTATCTCTGACAAATAGAGTGCGGTGTCACGTCGTGTCTATTTCTGTTTGTTTGTTTGTTTGTTTGCGTTGATGCCGCTCTAGGGTTGGAGAGGATTACGAACAACTTCCTCTCCTATCATTTTCCTTATATACTCATGTGGTATTTAAGTGCTTCGAACGCCAAATGTTTTGTACCTAAGATTGAACACCTTAAAATATTTGCTGTAAATAATTAACTAACTACTGCTTGTCAGTAGACATATTATCAGCGGTGGTTCCGAAAAGAAAGACTAGACATTAGTGTAATATTTAACATTTTATCAGACCCATAATGCTTGAATGATTTATAGAGTAAATAAGTTGACACTAAGTAAATTATCTCTAGAACTGTAAGTCTAAGTAAATTTACTAAAAATTGTAAATAACTGTATCTATGTTTGAACTGTTGTTAAAGTTTATTTTGTTTTTTTTTTTTTTTAAACTTATATTTTATTTGTAAAAGACCGCAACACATATACAGGATGTAAGTAAATGCTTTTAGGAAAAGTTTAAAGGCGTTAAGTCATCATTGAACATGTTGTTGTGAAAAACCCATTTCTTTTTCTAAGAACATTGTTTTTAATGAAATGTATAAATAATCGTACATTTGGTGTAGCCCTCCATTAAGTAACCTGTCAATTCTTTGAGATTAACTTGTAACCACCAATCCAACAGAGGTATAGGATATACAGGTTACGTGTGTCTGTAGTACCATCGCTCGTAAGTGCTGGAACGATTTTGTTATTTTTACTTATTTGACAGAAAGGTCTATTTAAAGTATTTCTTAACAAGAAAATCGGTACAGTCAATAAACAATTGTAATATATGTATATTCTAGTTATTAACTTAAACTTACTACTGGTTAATTTAAAGTTTAGACATCACTCCGTCTGTAGATTGGAGTCTACCACATTCCGTTCGCACTGAAACTATTTTCATCAGGTATTGTTTACAGATAATTTTCACAAGAACGTGTGTTGCGTTATCTTGTAAGTAAATATATTTGATTTCAGTATGTTTGTGTGCAGTAATCCCGCGGCGAGACGCCTCTCCGAATGCGTTCGAACTGGGAGGCTCAGTCATAAATATGATATACCGTGATCATCACACGGCGACGCGGAATTAGTGATCATGGGCAAGATCCACCAGCTGCATACGGCGATATCATGTGAGATAACTTCTAGTCTATTAAATGTTAATTAATACTCTATACTTAATTTATCGTTTGTAATAAAGTTGGATATTAATATTATTATTATATTACATATACAAACATACAAATGCATATAATAAAAGAATATGTAGCAATGAAAAATTCTATTGAACTTAGAGGATTGGTCTTAACCTTTAATGCTTTTAATACCTGATAAGAGGTTGCAATGGATAGATCAGTGACAGCAGGTAGCTAGCTGCTCGGGGTGCTATGGCAGATAACCTCCTCGTGGTGCACCCTGGGGCCAGTCCGCGGCCTTCATGGTTGCGGACTGGTAGCGAATAATCTGCCGAGAAGGCGTCTCTCCGGGTGTCCCTCTGATCAGCAGAAGGCATATTGGAGAGGCAAGGACGGGCGCGGTGTTCATTGACTCTGACTCCGCGCGGGCGATTTAATTTTGTTTTGTTGCCACCGTCGGCCACATCGCGGAAACGCGCGTGGAACCCGTAACCCCGGTTGGAGTGTCGTGGTCACGTCTCGCGGCTCCTATCGGGAACGGGGGTCTTGCCTTAACTGGCCGGGCCAAGAGGAGAAAACCTCTATAAAAAAATACCCTAATCACAAGCGGCGGAAGCAGCGCGAGGTGATGCATGGTTGAGGGGTTGTCAACCGCTACTGCTATCCACCCCAGGTACCTGCCGACCCCTGGGTGTATGTAGGCTTGTTCGGGTAAGGATGCTCTGCCCGAGCAAATGAATATTTCATGCCAGTTTCGTGGGAACAGAAATGAACCAATTAAATACCAAAAATGGAGAAGCTGAGGGAAAGTCAAACTCCGGGCCTTGCCTGGACGATTGCATAACACGTGGGGAAGAAAACTTAACCCAAGTTGGTGATGTATCTGAACCGTGGGCGGTTCCTCTACCACCAGGGGACAAAATTAGGAAAGAGGGAGATGTTGCGGGGCAACAAAAGGGTCGGCCAAGTGGGCGGCGAAGACGCGCTATACGCTTAGACCGACAAAAAAATACGGCAGGGGACAGCGATGCGTGCGAGTCAGACGGCTCACATATGTCGTTAACTTCGGTAGCTTCCGAGGTCTCAAGCAACGCACGGAAGAGAAGATCTAAAGCCAAATGCATGGAGGTCGCTGCTAAGTACCAAGCGGTTACTGCCTCTGCAAGCGAAGAGAGCGAAGGTGCTCCACCGCCAACTAAAACTGGGACGAATACTAATCTCCCAGAGGTTGATAACTTGGCCCTGGAAATGCAATCTTATGCGGATATCCAACTGGAAGAGCTCATTGATCAACACCTTCAAGAAATAGGGAATGTTGCAGAGCGTTCCCGTAATCTCAAAGGCGATTACGTCCGTCACTTGAGATTGGGAGTTCGCAACCTAAAAGCGGCGGCAGGAGAACTTACACGGAGAGCAGCAAGCATCCATAAAGTTGTAAGACTTGAAAAGGAGAATGGAGAGCTTCGATCACTCGTAAAGGATCTTGCAACCAAGTTGGATAAGCTCACTGAAGAAATGAAGCTACTCCGGAAGCAGACGATTGGCTCGACGGAGTCTGGGAAGGCAAAGCCTGCGTCTGCTCTGCGTACATTAGGTAAAGAAGGCGTTACCAGGAGAGGAGAAGAAGGCCTCATGCTGCAAATAGGTTGTCTTGTAGATGAAAAGCTTGCTGCCTTTGAGACCAGAATTTTTCCTGACAGAGCTCTAAGGCAAAGGTTGTCGAACAATCCGAGACTCCCAAGTGGTCGGGCGCCAGTAGCGGCTGACGCTGATCAATCTTTGATACCGCGTGCACCTGTTCTGGCTTCTGAGCCAATTGCCGCGGAGCTCAGGTCAGCAGCGGATACCTGGTCGGCTGTAGTGAGCCGTAAAGCTAGGAGACTGACGGCAAAACAGGTTCTTCCATCAGTCAGGAAGGCTGTAAAGGTGACTCCAAAACCTACCGAAAAGGTAAAACCGGGTAGACTTCCTCGTGCAGCAGCCATTACAGTCACCGTACCAGCGAATGGAGAACTTTCGTACGCCGCGGTCATGACCGCGGTAAAACAGAAGGTTAAGTTGGCAGACTGCGGTATTGAAACCGTTTGACCAAGGAGAGCAGTAACGGGGGCACTAATATTGGAGGTGACTGGCCCTGACTGTGCATCGAAAGCTGATATGCTGGCGGGAAAAATGAAAGAAGCGCTGGCCGATACCGATGTATACATAGCGCGACCCTCCAAAAGAGGCGAAATAAGAGTGATGGATTTGGACGAATCCGTCACTACAGCGGAAGTCGCAGAGGCAGTTGCGGAAGCAGGAGGCTGTTCACTCGCTGATGTTAAAGTGGGCGATATTCGCCGATCTCCTCTGCGAATGGGATCTGCCTGGGTACGTTGTCCTATAAGCACAGTAAGAAAGCTGGCGATAGCAAAACGTGTCCGCGTAGGGTGGACATTAGCAAGGGTTGAGGTTCTAGCGAAACGACCCTTGCAGTGTTACCGATGTCTGGAATTGGGGCACGTTCGTAATAGATGCCCTAATGAAAAGGATCGTAGCACGCAGTGCTACGCTTGCAGTGAGCCAGGCCATAGGGCTAGTCAATGTACTACTGGAGTGCTAAAATGTCCACTGTGCGTGGATCTCGGACGCCCAGCTAATCACCGACTGGGGGCTAAGGCATGTGCACCTAAGCGGAGGAGAACAGGAACAGGGAGAAAGCAGGCTCCTGCTCCTGAGCCACCCCAAAGTGCAGAGGAGCACATGGAAGTATCACCTTCGATCGAAGGATAAAGATACTCCAAGCTAACCTGAATCACTGCCGCGGGGCGCAGGACCTGCTACTGCAACACCTCGCGGAGTGGTCGGTAGCTTTGACCGTAACGGCCGAACCTTACCGAGTACCAGACCATCCTCGCTGGTTTGGTAGCGAAGATGGCAAGGTCGCTATCTATTGGAATGGGAATACAGGGGACCGACACTGTTCTACAATTTTTAGCGGGCAAGGTTTTGTTGCTGTCGAATGGGGGCCTCTTGCAGTTGTGGGCTGCTATGTCTCTCCCAACTGCACACGCGCCGCCTACGAAGTGTACTTGGACTCTGTAGCCAAATGCATTCGCAGATGTCAGCCACGTCCGGTCCTTGTTCTAGGTGATTTCAATGCACACTCCAAAGTGTGGGGATCCTCTCGGAACAGCACTAGGGGGGAGACTTTGCAAGTGTGGGCGGCTGGGCTTGACCTTCGGCTCCTAAACCATGGATCCGTCAGCACCTGTGTGCGATGGCAGGGAGAGTCGATCGTTGATCTATCATGGGCAAACTCTTCTGCTTTGCGCATGGTGACAGGCTGGAGAGTAGCGGAGGAAGCGGTCACGCTTTCTGATCACCGCTATATTTTGATTAATTTAACGCTTGGCTCCTCACAACATGCTGCTCGCAACCACAGCAGCAGCCTACCGCGGCGGTGGTCCCTCAAGAGACTCGATGCAGATATGCTCGAAGCAGCAGCCATCGTCATGGCCTGGCCAGAAAGCATAGCCGAAGGAATGTTGTCCGATCCTGTAAGTGGAGCGACTTGGTTTCGGGAATCGATGACATACATTTGTGATGTCTCAATGCCCCGAACAAAGCTTATTAAGTCGAAGGCGGTTTACTGGTGGTCGCTAGCTATAGCGCAACTGCGCGAGGTTTGCTTGCGCGCTCGACGTCAGTACACAAGAACCCGAAGGAGACGACGAGCCACAGTGGACGAAACGACTCGTGCCTACAGGATGTACAGAGACGCTACTAAATCGCTCCAACTGGCTATTAAATCAGCTAGATCTCGGGCTTGGAACGAACTGCTCGAGGAACTGGAGAGGGATCCGTGGGGACGCCCATACAAGATGGTATTGGGCAAACTCAGACCTTGGATTCCTCCACTAACAGAGACCTTGGATCCTTTATTTATGGAAACAGTGATGGACACTCTCTTCCCAAGGAGTCAACAATGCCCAGTACCACCTTCTACGGAGTCGTTGAATCAGCTCGTCTGGTCCGACGAATGGGGTGTGACCAACGAAGAGTTAGAACGAGCCATTAAGCGTCTCAAAGCCCGGAATACTGCACCAGGTCCTGACGGAATTCCCGGACGCGCGTGGGTACTAGCAATAGCCGCCGGACTAGGAGATAGACTGAGGAACCTGTTTACCTGCTGCTTCAGTGCTGGCCTATTCCCTCAGGGCTGGAAGGAAGCACGGATGGTGCTGTTAAAGAAAGATGGTAGGACCGCGGACACTCCTTCTGCATACCGACCCATATGCCTGTTGGATGAGGCCGGTAAATTGTTCGAAAGAATAATTGCCGATCGCATCAATCTGCATCTCCACCAAGAAGGCCCCGATCTGTCGGATGGCCAGTTTGGTTTCCGAAGAGCGCGCTCAACCATGGATGCGATCCTTCGCATTCGGGAACAGTCGCAACGAACAGTGGATCAAGGCGGTGTGGCATTGGCAGTTAGCCTTGATGTAGTGAACGCCTTTAACTCACTACCATTGGGAGTAATATGGGAAGCTCTGGCGTACCATCGCATGCCTCCCTACTTACAGCGCATTGTCGGGTCCTACTTAAAAGACAGATGCGTCCAATATGTGGGTCGGGATGCCATATTACATAGGAGAGAGGTAAATTGCGGAGTTCCACAGGGTTCTGTATTGGGCCCTCTATTATGGAACATTGCATATGACGCAGTCCTTAGAGTCGATCTCCCCGCTGGAGTATGTGTTGTATGTTACGCGGATGACACATTAGTATTGGCAAATGGAGACAGTTTCGAGGACACCATCCGACTTGCCGAAATTGGAGTAGCTTGCGTTGTGGACAAAATCCAAGAGCTGGGTCTCCGAATAACGCCTCATAAGTCCGAGGCGATATGGTTTCACAAGCTCCCTAAAACAAGGGAACCTCCCAGCTTTTCGGTTCGCGTAGGTGACGTGCCTGTTGAGGTGGGATCGGTAATGAAATATCTCGGTCTCACTCTAGACAGTCGATGGAGATTCGAGGAACACTTCAACCGCCTGATCCCTAGGGTTGAGAAGGTAGTAGGTGCTCTGCATAGACTACTGCCCAATCTTGGAGGTCCCGGAGAAGGAGTCCGCCGCCTCTATTCGGGTGTTGTGCGATCGATGGCTCTCTATGGCGCTCCGGTTTGGTCAGATCGGTTGACGGGCAGCCGACGTTGCCGGGCTAAAGTCAACAGTCTGCAACGGAAGATAGCCATTCGAATCGCACGGGGATATCGGACGATATCGTTTGAGGCGGCCACTATCCTGGCCCGGTTCCCACCTCTGGACATTCTGGCGGAAAGGGACGCGCGGATTTATACGCGTCTACGTTCTCATCGAGAAGAAGCCGAACCTCTGGATGTGGTGGAAGTGCACAGGCAAGAGCGCCGCCGCGTTTTGGAGGTGTGGAGAGAGAGGCTAGCTGAGCCGCGGAACTCACGGCAGCGTATAGTAAGCGCATTTCTGCCGAACCTCGAAGCCTGGCTTAGATCGGGCGGAGTGGCGCATGTCACGTTCAGGCTGACTCAGGTACTCACAGGACACGGGTGTTTTGGTGAGTACCTGAATAGGATTGGACGTGAACCAACCACGCAATGCCACCATTGTGGTGGAGAGCTGGATTCCGCTCAGCATACGCTCGCAGAATGCCCTACGTGGGAGCCTGAACGGAGAATTCTCATCCACAAAATCGGGCATGACCTTTCTTTGCCAGTAGCGATATCAACTGCACTGGCAAAGAAAAATGGGTGGATAGCGTTGGTTTCCTTCTGTGAAATCGTTATGATGCAGAAGGAGTCCGCCGAGCGAAGTCGGGAGAGGGCCGACTCCGTCCATAGACGAGGACGTCGGGGCGTTGGCAACGGACGCCCCAACCCGTCAGCCCTGTAGTGCCGGGCCATTAAGAATAGGACTAAGGTATTCTCTGCCTGTCGTACAAGGCGACTAAAAGGGTCCTCGGTTTCGTAGGCTTTGAGGGTGGGGGCCCTCAGAGCTTAATAAGCGAGCCTTAGGAGGACGGCAAATACATTGTGGTCTTGTATTTGCCGTAGCAAAGCGTGAGGTCTAGTAGGGCTTTGTCCCTTCCGTGGAATGTTAATCGAGAGTGCAGGGGGGCGCCGGTGCGTTCCGTAGGAGATCCCGGAGCCCCTCCTAATGCACTGAGGGAGACCACCGAGGGGGTTTTAGTGGGTACAAGCCCCACATAACCTTGTCTTCCCCCCAGAAGCAAGGTATCTTTTAAGAAGATTTCCCCCGCGAGAAAAAAAAAAAAAAAAAAAAAAAAAAAAAGGTAGCTAGCTGCTAGACTTTACATAGAATCACATCGTGCTTAACCTCACATAGCCCTCATCACAAGGCGTCTCTACGAATCTTGAAACTAACGGTTGTATCTAATGCTTAACAATAAGACAGTAGACAGGTTACTCGTCGTGTTGTCTTATAAAATAAAATCTCCACGTGGGGTCGCCGATCAATATTAACTTAAAATTAATACAATAATCCTATTAATAATTTTTTTATAGTTAAGGCACATTTTATATACGAAATGGTTGTAGTTTTAGTGTAAACTACAAAGTTACTTGACGCCAGTGTTCGATAAGAAAAAGATGATAAAACATTTCGTAATAACATTTGTACCTCCACAACGGTGTCACCGTTATCAAATTCATACAAAAATAACTACTGATAACCTAATAAATTACAACAATGAGATTTTCAACTAACTTCAGTTATTTAACGTTATATACCTAACTTTCTACGAACCGTACTTCTGTAGCTAACGCGAGCTGTTCGGCAATAACATCCCCGCGACACCCCTCGCGGAAGGGATATTGTAAATCCGTTCTTAGCCGACCTCTCAACGTTGGTAGCGATATCTATACCGAATTTCGAGTGTTTAAGTGTAATAGTTTCGGTGATCTCATGATAAATCTCTGGATATCTGTTATATATATAATTGACGCATAGAATATAAAGCAGACCTCGTTAACTAAATATTATTAACTTAAACTTGGTAAAGTTTAACATCTGGAGCTGCAGAAGTAATATTTATCGATTACTTAGCATCATGTTAATTATCGAAGCTTATATTCAGTGTTTGGTTCAAGTTACAGTAATGGGAATAATGGTGTAGTCATTTTCATATATAAATAGATAAACTTATCAAACATTTATAGCGCAGTTTAATATCTTCAGAGATAAGGGTTTTTTTAAAAGAAAAACCAAGAGAAATAAGGAATATAAAAAAAATACTTCATTTTCAGTGATTGCTGAAAATATATCAGTAGGTTATGAGAGCCCACCCGCATTGGGCCAGCGTGGTGGGAAACGTTCTGAACCTCCCATATGAACCTATATACGACAGCCCCTAGTGCCTAGTAGTACCGTAGGCCATGCTGACAGTATGTAGAGATCTTTGGGGGAGGGAAGCCTATGTACAGCAGTGGATGTCTATCGGCTGATGATGATGATGAGGTTATGAGAGAGGTTCGGTTGTGTTATCTTTAAAGATATTGATTATATGATGGTTAGAAACAATTAATATTAAAGTAAAACCTGTGACACTAAAAAACTAGTATCAGGTGCACTGGTTTTCACACTAGTCGAGAGATAAACACGTGGGCACTACAAGGCTTACAACGCGGCTTACAGGTTAATTACAGGTACCCGCACCTGTGCCAAGTTTACACATATTTCTATAGGTCGGTAGTCGCCTAAAACTGCAGACTACAAAAACAACCCCTACCGTAAAGTTCTGAAGGGAAGTAAATAATAAAATTGTCACTAGAATTTTTGATGAACTATAACGTCCTTAAAACCCAGAGAGAATCAATTATAAGATCATGAATAGATGGTTGTATACATTACAATATATATATATATATAACGTCTATCAGCTGATGATGATATGTATATAGTGTATGTAAATATACACGTGAATATATATATATGTCAATATGTGCACAAAGAGAGCGGAAAACTCTTATCAAACGGATCGTATATTATACTTATCAAATAACTTCTTACAAATAAGGACTGAAGACTTCCTTGCACCCAACGGCATGAAAACAACGTATTGTGTTACGGCTCAACGGTGCGGCTCGCGAGTCGAAGGTCGCGGGTTCGAAGAAAAAGATTTTTTTTTCATTTTATATATGTTTACAATAAGCAAACACCACTTCCAATTCATATAACGTTAAGAGAGATTGTTTTCATTGATGTTCACCTGATGGTAAGTGTTACGCCTGCTCATGGCTACGTGGCGCTACTTGGCATGATATATACGGCAACAAATCGTTTTGAATCTCATTACCTTAGTAATTACATTAGCTACAGTACCTTTCAAACCGGAACACAGTAATATTTGCACAGTACTGTTTGTCGGCCTCAATAGGCGCTGCGGTGGTACCTACCACTGCTAGAACATGGCTGAAGGTGAACAAGCGTGATGTCTTTGGTGCTTTGACTGTCATCATAACTGGAACTGGAGATCGATAGCTTTGTAGACAGTCCACATGGAGTATTCGGCCCTGGAATTAAACCTAGGGCATGTGTTGCCAGGAAAGCGATTAGCCAGTACGCTATGGAGACATTTAATCATTACCGTGGTGGGATATTTCAGGCTCCTTCGCTTCGGTGCTGACGGGGCTGCTGTACGTGTGGCCCTCGTACACGTTGGCGCTGTACACGGCACGCGACACGGAGCTGCTCACTGCGCCGTTGACTGAGATCGAGAGCTCACTGCTGGGCAGCCTGCCGCCGCTGGGGGCCATGCTCGGCACTCTCGTTGTGGCCGGAGTCATAAGTAACCTGGGCCGACAGAAGGGCGGGATGGTTCTGGTTCTCCCGTTTGTGGTAGGCCTTTCAAATATATCAAGACAAATTATTTAAAGCGATTCAGTGCCGAGATGAGCGAGATGTTCACGTGATGGTAAGTGATACTCCTGCTCATAACAGAGTGGCGCTAGTAAGAACGCAACACTTCAGTAATTTCACTAGCAACTTTTTGTTTGGCGGTGGGAACGGAAGCTGTAGCGGTGCCTAAACGTTCTCCAGCTACAGAAACCTACCACCAGTTAAATCAAAAGTCAAGTAGCTTAAGTAAATTTCATACTGAGATAGTTGCCAACAAAATAGTCAACTATATCGTCTTTTTGTTCTTCAGGTAACAACTTATCCAACTTAGTCTAGAGTTGCGTCGGCTTCCTTTGCAGATATCATGGATTATAATCGATTTCACCACTTCATCTATCATGATCCTCATAGCGAGGTTCATCAGCGGCATCGGATGCGGCGCTGTGCTAGTGTTTGCGCCCATTTATATCTCTGAAATAGCCGAGGAGTCCATCAGGGGTGCATTGGCTTCAGGTACTTAACAATAATTTTTATTTATTGGAGGCAGGCTTCTGTTGCTACAGACCAAGTGTGAAAACGTTACGGTGTTCCGGTTTGAAGGACTAATAGCTAGTGTAATTACGGGGATCACGAGACTTAAAATTTTATCCTTATCTTATTCAGCGCCACGTTGTTCTGCGAGGGTGTATCACTTACCGTGAGGTGAACGTCCTGCTCGTTTCGTCGCTTCGTTTAATAGAAAAAAAATGTTTAAATTTTAGTGTGACGACTTGATCTGCTGTATATTGTGTATAATACAATTACCGGGGTAACAAAACTAAACTGTCTGGTAGCTTTGGAAGTAATATGCCATGTTAATATCGTTACGTGAAAGTCCCAGGTTTGACGCTATTGATGTACCATGAGACTACATTTCAGTCCCCGTAGCGTCTTACTGCATCGGGATCCAACTGTCGTACATACTCGGCTGGTGCCTCTCCTACCGGTACGTCCTGTGGATTAACCTGGCGTGCAGCATATTCGGTGTAGCCCTGATGATGACCGTGACGGAGAGTCCAATATTTCTCCTGCGTAAAAACAGAGAAGAGGTGAGTCGTATATCTAATGTGTCATCCAAACGGTAAGATAGTTGTAATAGTATAATTCGATTTTAAGTACACCAAATCTTCCCATATGAACCCCTACAAACGTGAACATCTTTGGGGGAGTCCTATATCTAGCAGTGGACGTCTATCGGCTGATGATGATGACGATGTTTGGTTTTCCATTTTTTAATAGTGTTAGGTGTCTCTTCTCGTGCCCTGTAATCTTGGACTATTAAGAATAGGACTAAGGTAAATCCTGCTGGTCAAGGAAAGCGACTGGGTGAAAAAAGATTTCGAATTCGTAGGCTTTATAATGGAGGCCCTTATTGAAAAATAAGCGAGCTCGAGATGTACGATAAGTACGAAGTGGTCTCGTGCTTGTCATACTAAAGTGAGGGTAACGAGCAATACTACGGCTTTTCCTGGGACGTGCTTTAGGTGTATTCACGGGTACATTTCGTAGGAGATTCTGAGTCTCTCCGCAACACACTGAAGATGACCACCGAAGGGGTTTTAGCAGATACAAATCTCACATAACCTTATCTTCTCCTAAAAGAAGGATATCTTTTAAGAAGAATCTCTCTCCCTTCCCATAACAAAAATGTGTCTCTTCTAGGTGCCACCTTTGTATGTGTACTAGTATACCGTCGCAAAGCTTACTTCTGCCTTAAAGCAGTAGAGTGAAACCTAAAAATTTTGAAATAAAAAATTAATAATGTAAAGCACTTCTGCTTAATTTATCATACTGTTAAAGCCTAGAACTAGGCACCACCTTATAAGCAATATATTAAGAAAACCTTAAAAAAATTTAAAACTATGCATTGCGATATTTAACCACAAATTCCATACTTCTAAAATATAACCTTATTTGAATGCAATGACGTTACTTAAAACATAAAATAGTACTAAAATATAATTATGTTTATAAGGGTTATGATTAATGTCTATTATTATTAAACTTTAAGGAAGCAAAATTAGCTATCGCTCACTACAGAGGGGAGTCGCCGGGCTCCAAAGTAGTTTTGGAGGAGCTGTCCCGACTGAAGCAGATCATAACGCCTGCCGTAGAGCTAATAGCAATAAACTCCGGTAAGTAAACTTGCAGTTTTATATTCGCAGGAGGAATAAAAATCAATATTATAACTAGACATACTGCTGCAATATTTGAAATGTTCTTATAAGAATCTGTACATTTCGAATTATTACAGATGATAATTTGAAGGCAGAAGAGGCAGAAAAGGAAAAACTCAACGGGCAGGACGACACGCCGGAAGTGAAATCCAAAATTTCCTCATTCAAACTACTGTGTAAGTGAAATAATTTCACCAAGGAGGTTCGACGAAAACCTCCCACCACCGACCAAGTGGCTTTATAATTTTTTTGGCTTATTTGTAAAAGGACGAAATTCCTTCGATAACCTTGAAGTTACAGCTGGGACAAATAAATATTCTGTTGGGTGTAGTGTATACACATTATGAATATTACCTTTTCAAACAATAGAATGGTAATTGGCTTCGTGAACTTGTATCTTTTACTAATATATTAATGCTCATCAGAAATTTGCTAATAATTTCAAAGCAACTGTTCTAGGATCTTCATCATCCTAACCACAAACTATGTCTGCTGCTGGAAATAGATCTCTTTTATGTCTCTCTTTGATATTTAAGAAGTAAATTAGACGAAGCCTACAGTTCACAACGTTGTATTAAAATTTCAGATTTATCGCCATCATCGCGTCGCGCTTTTGTGGTTGTTGGTTTATCGATATCCTTGCAGGTGAGATGGTATTTTAAATTTGCACTGTAATTATCAACAGCCTGGCTTACTCTACTTGCTGGACTTAATCTTTACTTAAACTAGATTTACTTTGGCTACGGTGTCCAGCACGCTGGGTCACCTTATTATAAATCCGCTCCTTCAGCAAAAATTTAAACAGCTCCTTTTATTTTCATATTTTACATGTATTTTTATCAAGATAATCCTGATTTACATCATGTATTGTATAATTTATTACAATATAGTTCCTACATTGAACAGTTTAAGTCATGCTCATGTATTCCGCAGCTTGGTTCCGCTACCTTTACAGCTGAACAGCATCCAGCACATTAAATTTTATAAACATCTGGTCCTTATAATGTGTCTGCATTATTTCAAGGTGCTGATGGGTTTGGTTCCGGTGCAAGTGTACGCCAAACAGATTTTCACTCAGTCAGCTCCCACGCTTTCCTCGCACTTCTGCTCTGTCATGTTCGCAATGGTCATCCTCACAGGGAGTATCGTCAGCATGGTAGTGGCCGACAAATTTGGGAGAAAGGTACGTAGCAAGCCTATGTATATTACTAGTTATATAAGATCGTTTAGGCAGAAAAAGGAAGAGATTGCTTAACAAGTTCATCCTTATCATCGTCAGCCGATAAATGTCCACAGCTGGACATTAGCCTCCCCCAAAGATCTCCAAATCGATCGGTTTTACGCTGCCCACATCCAGTATCATCCTGTAACCTTCACCGCAGTAACCATGGCCTCCTCCACCTCCGGGTTCTAAGGGCTGTCGTTTGCAGGGGTTTATATGGTGGAATTTGGACTATTTCCCACCAGACTAGCCCAATGCGGGTTGATAGGAGCCAGACCCTCTTTTGTTGATTAGCAGGGTGCACCACGAGGTAAAATTGGGTCCGTTGAGTTGTTGTGAGGATTTCCTTACACCCCTTTCCAAGTTGATAGTAACTATTAGTTCCTATAATTTCGTGACATGAAACAATTTTAATTAAAATCAATCTAAATTTGTGATGAAAATGTTGTCATTGTCAAACAACTTTTTTTATTCATTTCGTATGCATTCATCATACTCTTGGATCAGCATCATCAGTTCATTAGTCATATCCGTTACTAGTAGATTCAAAGACTATATTAAACAGAAATTTCTACAAGTGGGGTGAAATAGAAGTAAGTCGAAAAGAGGTAAATAAAAAATTCTGTTTACTATTGTATCATACTTTAAAATTTTTCTTTATTTTAGTTTCTGCTGATCATTTCTTCGGTGTCGGTGGCCCTGTGCCTGATCTCCATGGGTCTGTTCCTGCAGACCAACCTCGTGCCCGCGTGGGTGACCGCAGTGCTCATACTTGTCTACTGCTTCTTCTTCATGGTCGGCGCGGGGAATATTCCTTACGTACTGCTCTCCGAGTGCTTCATGCCTGATGTTAGTAGCAACGTTATAATGTAAATCTGGTCAACAGCACTTAGACTTTAGTGTAGTCAACGGTCAAGTGTGTTCACTTAGAAAACTTCTACATTTTTAAGTCCTTATTTCGATATCAAAAAACTTTAAGTTGTATAAATTATAAAAAAATTAAAATACCTATGAATAGAAGAATTCCGTCTAATCATCCCCGTCCGGGGGAGTAAATGAGAAAACACGCTTTAAGGTTTTATTATCAACATTGTAAAAGTCAGTGAGTTTAATTCATTCAACAAAGCTACCGAGTAAAAAGGACCTTCATCTCATGATAAGTGATACCTTGAATTTACAGCAGCACCATCGTCCTTTGTAATAATGTCTAAAGTATTTAAAAGTTTGTTTAGGTAAATGTGGTGTTCACCCACAACCCTTGGCCGCCAAGTTTTAGGTGATTGTAAGATCTGCTTGTTTCGTCCTTTATTTCCATTTTAAAGAAATTATTATATATAATTAGAAAAGGAGAAAACTTGATTATTATTGTTATTAAATCCATGAATATAATTTTTATTATTTCCAGGTTCAGAGTCTCGCTTCCACTCTCCTCATGGAGTGGGTCTGGCTGCTCAACTTCGCCCTAATAGCCGTGTTCCCGTTCATGTTCAAATACTTAGGCATCCACGGCTGCTTCTACATGTTCGCTTGTTTTGCCATCACCAACATTTTCGTAGCCCTGTTCGTAGTGCCGGAAACCAAAGGGCTGACCAAAGATCAAATACAGGAAGTTTTGTTGAGGCGGAAAAAGTAATCACACTTCTATACTTAGTTACTTTATAATTGTTTTTAATTTTTTTTTAAGCATTTTTAGAAAACGTGCTGAAGAAGTAAGACCAAGAAATTTACTTCATCTAAATAAAAGTAAACCTGTCGTAATTTATTTAGCTTTAATGTAAGTAAAGAAAATAATAGTTAAGCGTATGCTCTGCAAGAGAAAAGCTCTTTGTATGAGGAGTTATTTTAATGTTAGATTGTATCTTTATCTGTGACCTTAGGTTCGTGTGCCATACTCTAAACCTTCGGGCCATTGGAACATTTAATCAGTTTTGAAAGTTGCATTGTTGTAAGTTGTAACACAACCGCAGCTCCACTCATCGGTGAAGCGCGCTCCAACTATTCGGAACTAACTTAAGACTAACTTAACTCTCCGACGTAAGCCTTTCGGATTTAATTAAACTTGGCAGGAATGTGATTTAACAAAGCCGCTAAACGCGAACACAACATAATTTGAAAGTGCCAAGTTTAGATATTTAGATTTATTGGATTGAAAGTTTTCGTGATACAATTCTTACGTCGGAGATGATCTGAGTGGTGGTGGTCAGCAGCACTTATCACTGTCGCCAAACATTACTATGTAGCAGTTGGGAAGGTGCTGCAGTAAATTAGAACATTGCTACAGAACTGAGGAGACTCGTTAAGTGTTTTGTTTCAATATGATAAGCGTGGTTTGGTGCTGTGTAAACAGTCCTAAGCTTCATGTGAAAGTCCGTTTGGAAGCTTTGGTTTACATAAAGAATTGTTAAAAAGCCATATAGATATATTAGTAAAATTTAGCCCCTTTTATAAATAAAATTTATTTAGTAATACATTATTTTATATCAAACTTTTTTAACTTGTACTTGTGCTCTACAGTAAGCGTTAACCAGCTGATAAGAAAAAGAAGAACAGCTTTAAAACATATATTAGAAAGCTTTATAAACGACATTGATTTGATAAATTCGTTCTGCTTCATCACATAGGTTTAACAATTAGTTCATAATAATATACAATTTCCCTTCGTTACTTTTTAAAGATGAAACAATGTGAAGTTTACTGCCTACCAAGTAATCTTACTCGCGAATTACAAAGCTTTCACGCGATGTTATAACAATATTACCTACAATCCTTTTCCACCCTTGTGTACATATATTCATTAACATTTACGTGTTTACATTAGAACTGCGCTTGTATATACAATTGATTGTTTATTAAAACAATATTATTATGTATACTGAGTACTCAAAAGTAATGCCATCTGTTGACGTAACATCGCACTAATGTCATATAAAAAAATCTGTAGTCCAATATTGATGTTAATATTGTTGAAAGCTTAATAACGTCTTCGTAACTCGTCGGTCCGAAAGCTTGAATACGTTTATTAGCTTTCCTTTGCCGTTGAAGCGACGAAAGGGGGGTAGTAGGCGAGTGCAGCTCAACACAAGCGGGCCGGTGCTTTTGTTCTGGATGTAAACCGTGTTTACAGCTTTAGGCATGCTGTCACAGTGTAGCGAATTGCGGTGGAATTCACTGATAAATCATACGGCACCTCTGTAATCTCGTCGACTAGCTTAAACTAGTTGAATCATGAATGATTTGACTCAACCAGACAGATCTACTTCTTATAATATATATACTAAAGATACAATGTCGAATGTATCATGATACAATTCTCCTTTAATGATGGGTTAAGTAGCACTGCAGAGATGTAATATTACTGGAGTACCTGGACGTTTAGGCTTAAGACCTAACGTGCTGCATAAATAACTTAACCAGCGTCTGACAGTTATGGGAACATGTATGTTACGTTGCAAAGTAAAAATCCTATTCCTTTTTCTAATTTATCGGTTAAATATACTTCTTCAATATACCTTTTTTTTCCTACTAAAAGTTCGTTGACCTGACGGTAAGTGATACGTCAGCTTATAATAACTTGGCCCTAGTTAGGATGATATACGATGTATCACATTGTGCTCGTTTGCTTGAGACATAAGATGTTGAGTCCCGTTACCGTAATTTTACGAGCTACAGCGCCCTTCGAACAGGCGTACAGTAATGTTTGTACACTATTGTTTATCGGCTGCAATAGACACTGCGGTGGTAACTACCTAGACGGTCTCCGGCAACACACACAACATATATATATAATATATATATAAGATGTCAGTATTTAATCTTTAGTACATTTTGGACAGATGTTTAAATAGTGGATTAATCTTTGTAGAAACAAATAACACGTGTTGAGTCGTTGCCGGAAGTAGGTCCCTGTCGCCACAGATCGTCTTGGTTGGTAACACAACAGCGCCTATTTCTTCCGCCCAAAAGTAGTGTGCAAACTTTACTGTGTTTCATATCTAATTACTGTGGTAACCATATTTAACATCTCAGGTGAGGAGCGTAATTTAATACACCCTAACTAGTACCACTGTGTTATGGGCAGGAGTACCACTCACCATCAGGTGCACGTCCGATTCGTCGCTTAATTGAGTAAAAAAAAATCTAACTGCTAGTCAAAACTATCGACCAATACCTTTAACGGTTCTTTACTACCCTTCTAGAGTAGTCCAGTCTCTCGAACAAAGAAATCGAATAATTTATTGAAATAATAAATCGCCACCATCAACATCCGCCGATAGATGCCCATTGCTAGACATAGGCCACTCCCAGAGATATCCACATGGATTGGTCCTGCGTTGCGGGCATCCAGTGGGTTCTAGTCAATCTCATCAGGTCGTCTGTTCAGCTTGTGGGAGGCCTCCCAACACAACGTCTACAGGAATTCGGGCGCCACCCGAGGATCTTACTGCCCCATCGGCCGTCAGTTGTTCGAGCAATGTGCCCTGCCCACTGCCGCTTAAGTTGAGCAAGTTTTAAATAATACATATATTAATTAAAAAGATTTATACGAAGTATATATAAACATCTGTCCGTCCGCGTGTAAGTACGTTCATATAAATATTCTAATTACGAAGTTAAGCATAAAAGCAAAGCGACTGACTTTAATAACTTTTATCTTAATCATAAAGGCACAAAGCTCCCCGCACCGGGGGCAGTGTTAACTTGACCGGTACGGACTTCACATAAAGCTCGCCAATTAAAGCACGAAAGTGAGCACGAGTGGCATTAAAGAAGATTCTGGAGCAATGTTAAGTTACGGTTGTAAAACTTGTTATCGTTTCGTTTTGTTTATTTTATTGCTGACTGAATCATAAACCTAATTACAGGTAACTGATGGAGGGAAGTAAAGTGAGATTTCACTTGATTCGTCAAGTGTAAACTCTTGTCACGATGACCACCCTAACCTCGATAAGAATAAATTATTAATTTAGGTGCAAAAAGAAAGGTCTCTTTACTGATTACTTGGTTTACGACCAATAAACTGTTACCGAACACGTGTTAGTAGTTGACGCAGTCTAAGGCTTTGTTAGCTGATGTTCCGGAAGTAGCCAGGCAAGTTCTTGAAGTATCAAAAGTAAAATTCTCATGTTTTAACGCGATACCTAAAATAGTTTTTTTCTTATCATATCGGAGAGGAAAACTTAGTAAAATATTCTATAATAAGGATATACAGGATCTCTATGCCTGGATATAGTCAGTGTATATGGAGTGTACCGTATTACTGTGGACTTCAGTATATCCTGTGAGGTGTATGGATGTCTTTCTGCACAAAGTCTAGGCACATGTTAGAGATATTATCAACCCTACTAGGGTAAAGTCCTACTAAGGTAAAGTCTTTTTTTTTTATTTATTTCCAATTATCCCTGATATTATTATGCAGGGCTTTACCTTATCCTTTTATTTACAACATTTTCACACAACATTTATTTATAACATCTGCACTACTATAAGCTATATACATTTTTTCTAACATACCGATATTTTTTTTAAACTTTATATCTATACTTATGCTATCTAATTATATAGTATTTACAAAATACACAGAATATTATTGTGTACATATGCATAAAGTAACATTTACTTATCCTTATTGCTATTATTTACTATCTTACATATATTTATGCAATAATTTATAAACTTACTTCTAAATAATTTATTTTTTACTATTTCCGTCAGACTGGCTGTATCTATTATTAAGCCTGTGTCTCCTGCTCAAAATCATACCTCACGCATCTATGTATAGGACACTCCGTCAGCAAATGAAGAACCGTTTCTTCCACGGCATCATTGCATTTGCACCGCGGGCTCTCCCGACACTTGAAAGGGTTCAAATATTGGGAGAATCCACCGTGACCAGTGAATATCTGGATTAACTGCCCCGTTGGTCGGACCATCCTTATTAACTGATATGCCTCTGCTGCGTTCGGGAATAATAACTTAGTGACGGACGCGGTGCTACCCTCGCTACATCGGGCGCTCCGTCTCGCAACTGAGACATCTCGAAGCAAACGTTTAACATACGATGCCGGGCACTGATCGTAATCTGGCTTCCTTCGGCTGTTAAGAGCGGCCAGCTTGGCTAATTCATCAGCAC
The DNA here is from genome assembly GCA_033220335.2 of Troides aeacus. Taxonomy (NCBI): domain Eukaryota; kingdom Metazoa; phylum Arthropoda; class Insecta; order Lepidoptera; family Papilionidae; genus Troides; species Troides aeacus. Next base: position 8,360,609 of record CM067293.1, on the reverse strand, counting down.
GCTCATTACCAGGAACGCCCGCGTGGGCTTTGACCCAGAACAAAGACACGTCTTTGCTCTGAATAGAAGCTCTGCAGATTCTCCCTGGCCACTACGGCAAGAGGACGGAGCGAGCCATGATTCGTAACAGTATCGAGCGCGGCTTTATAGTCACTGTAAAACAAACCATAGCTCGCCTCTGTCCTCCTGAGAATCATTTTAGTTGCCTCACATTATTTTTTCACACTATCACATTAATTTAGTTGCCAGGAGTTCGGCCTGGTAGACTGTGCAGTACGCGGACAGACATAGCATCCGGTTTTGAATCTCGGCCTCGCCTTTCCATATGGAGAGTGAGGCTCCAACCTTCCCCTCAAGCTTACTGCCGTCGATGTATATCTTCACCGCCTGCGAGTTGTGCTCATGAATAGAGTTTTGGTCTACCAAACATATAATATATTTAAGATTCATTTGCGAAGCAGTGTGAGAAGTCTCTGCAAATCCTACGACCTGTTCTACTTCCCTATCGCCTAGAAGTGTCTGGGACAACCCTCTCCTAGTCTCATACAGGTCGAACACCTCTTAAAATCACAGATATGGTAGGTAAAGTCTAAATTAATTTAGATTTATTTTTATGAGACGAAGCGACGAGACGAGCAACTCGTTCACCGGATGATAATGCACCAGCCCGCTACAACGCGACGCTACTGCCCGGTCCTACTAAACTTATATAGATGTTATTTTTTTTATATTCAAGGACTCGATATGACGAACTATATGTTGACCTGATGGTGAGCCATACGTCAGCACATAATATTGAGGCGCTTGTTAGGGTAGGATATACTGCACCACATTGTGTTCGTCATTATACATAAGATCATAATCTTGTTACTCCAGTGATTTCACTAGCTACAACGCCCTTCAAACAGGAGACATGGTAATATTTGCACACTGATGTTCGGTGTTGTGACGCCTATCTAGGCGATCTCCGGCTACAGACAACTACCACTAGTATATAAATATATATATATCATATTGTTTATTACAATTATTATCATACTGACAAAGTAAACGAACTTATCTATTTATGTATAACTTAAACATGGATTATAAAAGGAGAAACTTAACGTGTACTGTAATGCTGGTGGTGGTGGCTCGGGGGTGGGGGGCGGAACTATTGCTTTGATAGCGTGCTTCACGGAAAATGCTGTCGCTTGAGCAGCAGCGTAGCAGGACAGGCGGGACGTTCAACTGGCAGCAATACCTGGCTGCGTACTATGAGATATTAGTACGTAACACCACATAAATACACATTAGTTAGATGCTGTTAGCCTTATTGAAGAGTTTGATAACAACAACAATTTTGCTAAAAAAAGTAGAGAAAGACAAGAGAACATTAGATGGGGGAAGAATTAATAAGTGAATAGTAATGTGAGTGGAGACTTACTTTTTTTTACTTTTACTAGTGGTCCCTCTTGCCGGAGACCGTACACGTACCACATCAGACTTGCTTCAGCCGCCAAACAATAGTATGCAAATATTACTTTGTTCTGGTTTGAAAGGCGCTGTAAATAGTATAAGTAGTCGGTTCAATATCTTAAGTCCCAAGCGACGAGCGCAATGGAGTGCTGTGTACATCGTCCTAATTAGCGCTACGTTATTATGGGCAGACGTACCACTTAACATCAGTTCACCAATCAAGACCCGCTCTCCTTCTCGTTTAATTGAATAAAAAGAAGAGGAAGAGAGAGGAGGAGCGATATATATCTTTCTATATCGCTTTTTATTCTCTTCAGTAATATTTTCACATTACTATACTTTCGCGAAGGAGTTTAATTATTTCCACAGCAACTCTACCCTCGGCGTTAAGTGAAGGTCCAGTAAGCAGTGGTAAACTTTACAGCCTTTTTTACACAGAGTAAGTTTACTAAAACATTAAAAAACAACCAAGAGTATTGATCGACGGCGCGCCCGCAGCGCTCTCCGCTAGTGTTGCTGCTTTTTGTTACTGCAAACATTAGCCGAGCTGAATGTTAAGTCTAGATGCTTCACGTCACTGCTCCAGCTCTACGTAAAAGTAAAAGCGTGAGAACTTTCCTAAACTAACTGCTCAGCGGTAACATGTGCTGCATGACTTGATACAATAGTTTATTTTGTTAACTTAAGAGGCAATAGAACAAATAAGTATCATTTTATACAACTCTTATCATAAGTTAATATCTCTATTTCCGGAGACCATGTAGGCAGGTACCTAGCTCCTACTGAAGCCGACATACAGTACTGTGGATAACATTAGCGTGTTCCGGTTCGAAGGAGGCCGTAGCTAATGTAATTCCTGAAGCAATGAGACCCGATTTATTATGTCTCAAGGCGACGAGTGCAATGTGGTGCTATATATGTAATCCTAACTAGCGCTACGTTGTTATAGTAATGCGTATCACTTACTATCACGTGAACGTCCCGCTCGTCTCGTCGCTTAATTGAATAGAAAATAGAAAGTGAAAACTTAAAGTAATTAATTTTATAACAACCCTTTTTTACTAAAACAAAACTCACCCGCCGTCTCCCCGTGGTCAAGTTGGTCACTTATCTTGGATGTTGTTATTAAAATTATTGCTGAGGAGCAATAATGGTGTCCTGTTATTTTTATACAAGCTTAATTAGTACTGCACATGGTTTATTGTTTATAATAAATTGATATGAAAACTTAATTAAAGGAGATGAAACATGATAGTAAACACATTCCTCGTAAGGTACAGTGGAGCTAGCCGCATGCCCGCACTGCTGGATTCATAACATCATCATCATCATCGTCAGCCCGTAGACGTCCACTGCTAGACACAGGCTTCCCCCAAAAATACCCACACGATCGAGGATATCGAGGGTTTGGTGGGGGCCAGGGCCTCGTCTGTTGATTAGCAGGGTTTCAGCTACGAGCAGGTGAGGTTAGCTTGGGTCCCGTGAGTTGATGTGGGGGACCCCTTACACCCCTCTGGCAAGGGACTTATAACAGGCTATATTCAACTGGATGGAAATGTTTGAAATCGACTTGACGCAGACCTCAAAACCTGTAAGTCGTAACTTGTAGTAAATTGAATAAGAAAACCATGTCTATTATAATATCGGTAGTTCAAAGGACTACTTGCTTCATAATTTTATTGTTATCTATTTTTGTTTGTTGTATTCTGATGACTTCTGTTCTGTTGGGGGTATAAAGATGTGAAGTACAGCTGCCTCTCTTTGAGGCATTCACTGCTTCTAGTAAAAAAAGTACACAAAAACTCACGGGACTTAAACCAATATCACCTGCTCGTAGTGTACCCTGGTAATCAACAAACGTCGCTTTGACCGTACGCTTCCACCAACCGGCATTGGGCTAGCATGGTAGGAAATGGCCCAAAAATATAAACCCCAATAAACTGAAAACGGCGGGATGCTGCTGGAAGCGGGCAGCACAGCACCGATCAACGTTGGGATCTTTGTAGGAGGCCTATATCCAGCAGTAGATATCTAAAGGCTGACTATGACGGCTTCTAGTAGCTGAAACTGAGCTCATCTTCATGATTATCTCGTAAAAAGTACTAAGATTAATATCATAGCAAAACATATCTTTTTAATCAGGGAAAGGAATACACAAGAGCACGTTTACCTGGTTTACAGTAGTAACAAGGATATTCACCACATTGAGCTAACGTTATCATTGTATTTTAATTTACACAGTGAAAATTTATATTAAATAAGGTTATCTTGATTGACATAGGTCTCTTCTAAGGTATACTATAAAATAAGGTTTTGTCCTGTTTGAGTCCAATAGCTACGAGCAGTTTTTTCCAAGAGATCTATGTCCTAAGGTTGAAACGATGATACTTGATATTTTTTCATCTTGTTCTCTTCTGGCTGTGTATAAATAAACTCTTTTGATCTTTGATGCAGGGGATGTTTACTTATGATTGTGTTTGCAGATACAAAGCAGCGGTGATGCAGTTCCTTGTAGAGTACTATATTTATTTCTAGATCTAGAACCGTATCGGTTATTGTCTCATAAATTTTCTCTACAAATTTTTAGATTAGAACCTCGGATCAGGAAGGTTCCGGGAAAAATTGCTTTAACTAGCTTCTTTATAAAATTAGCGAAAGTAAAATTTATCAGGGGGAGAAACGTGAACGCGTTGGGATTTACTCGCGACGGACTTGCAAATGAACTTTCACTAAGTAATCACGGCGCGTTTAAAAGTTCGCGCGGCCGGCAGGATAGCTGACGTCACCAATTGCCATAGTTACCAGTAATAACCGATAAGGAAAACCCGTTAGATATTCCGTATCAAGACTAATTGACTTCAGTAGTAGTATAACCTTCAGTTACAATATTTAAATATTGTCAAAATTATGAAAAAGTTTAAAAGGACGCAATTATTTAACTTTAATTAGGGATAAGGAAGGGAACCCGAACAACTCACGTGATCAAAGCATTGGGCCAGTGTGGTGGAAAATGCCAAATTCCCTCTATATACTCTAATAAAAGTCGGTCCCTGTTGGCCGGTGGTGCCGGATGCCATGCTGACTGCAGCGCAGGACCGGTCGATGTGGAGATTTTTGGAGGAGGCCTGTGTCCAGCAGTGAACGCCTATCGGATGATGATGAAGGATAAGGATATAATTCAACACATTCACCATTTAACCGGCAAAAATTTTTATAAGATTTCATCATTCAAAAGTTTTAATATGTACTGATATATATATATATATATATAAAATGACAGATGGACATACAGATATACATACATTTTATACTACGAGATGAAGCAGCAAAAGATTTATCTGCTAATATGTGATATATTTGGCCATAACAAAGAGTCCCCAATTAAGATGTTTACACTACACCCCGTGCTCTCAACTAAATTATTTCACCAGCAACAGTGTCCTTCAAATCAGCACAAATTAATATGTACATTTCAATGTTATTTGGTGACAGCATGTATCGAACTTAGCAGGAGTGATATCTAGATTGTATTCGACAACCGATGGCTGCCACCGTCAGTGGTCTGCTTATAGGATTAATCTACACTAATAAATAAAAGGATATATAATAAAAGGATTCCTTATACCACTGAGAAGGCAGAGGTATGAAACCCATCTCCGTGATGGTAAGCAGTTGTCGTGGCGTGTTGCTGGACCGGAAGGATCCATATCATGCCTTTTTTAAATAACCCTATTTTATAATTCTTGGGAGAACCTCAGGGTTTCATTTCGCAACTTGACGGTTTATAGTCCATACCTTTTAAGTACGGTTAAACAATTTGACTTATGGTCGGTCTAAATTTCCGGTGATCGAATATTTCCACCACAGCTCCAATTTCTGCCGACAAACAATAGTGTTCAAATACTATTGTTCTGGTCTGTAAGGTGCTGTAGCTACTGTAATTACTGTGGTGAGGAGACAAAACATCTTATCTCCAGGCGAGGAGTATAATGTAGTGCAGTGTATATCAACCTAACTAGAGGCTCGTTGTTATGGACACGCGTATCACTTACCATCACGTCAACGCTACACTCGTACAATAAAAAGAAGCAAAGTACAAAATATATTTTTTTAATCAATAATAATATAAAAAATAGCTTTTGTAGGGCAAGTTGAGATTTACATGTAATGCAGTGATTGATACTGTCTGTTACCAGCATTTAGTTAAACACATGCAGTTGAGGGTTGAGGGTTGAGGGTTGGTTTGGTAAGGAGCGGCCCGAAACGCAGCGCGCCGCGGCGGCGCTCGGAGAACGCTGCTCGGCGGCGCTCGTGCCGGACTCCTCATTAACCCAGAAAGCGGCGGCGGCCGCCTCCAGTGAAAGACGATGGAAACTAGTATACTAGATATATTAGTTGGTGGCGGCGGCACCAGGTTCAGTTGTGCTGCAGCCGTCTGCGGAGGCGCGCGTCCCGCTGCGACCGGTCCGAGCGCTCGCCGACAATCGTTCGGTTGCCGAAGTGCAGTGAACACGCGTGTCCCGGATTCAATTCGAGTAAGTTATTTATACTTATTACTTAAAAATATTCTAAAAATTTTTTCTATACTTATTCCAATGTAAATTGGTAATATAAAACATATTTTTTTTTTATAAAATAATTCTTTAAAAATCACTGGTTGAAGCGAACGAAAGGGAATTTGTTACAGAAATAGATCGATGACTATTTATAGGTGCGATAGGTCTAAGCTGAAACAAGTTCCGAAGCGCACCGGGGCTCATCAGCCGGGATCGCGTCCATACAAACTGTATTACCCTTATCAGTCGCCGGACGGACCATAAATAACGCCTGACGGCCACTGACCCGCTGACTTTACATGCTCTATGACCATTGTAATTAACCAAACTACGTAATTATCATCTCACCGAAAATGCAGCTTTAAGTTGAACTTATAAATATACTAATAACTGTGAGAGCTTTTATAGATATAACTTAAAACTATAACTCTCAATAAAGATTTAAATAAAAAATGTTATATTTAAGTTGTTACTTTAAATATAACTTGACATAAAATCAATTACTTTTTTTATTTGTAATTGCAAATGTTCAGTAAGGTACTCTAAAATCCGATTAACTTCGCCTCAATGGCGCTGTGGTGGTACAGTGTCACTGCTGTCCGTGGATTCGAACCCGGTGTTTAAACCGCCATAAAAATTTTTACATTACGTTTTACTGCTTTTTATGTATGCGTATGCAACTACTGTAACTATAGTTTTATAACAAAAAGATATTAATTTACATTCGCCATACAACTCGTGTTGGTTTCATTGGACAATGCATACCCATCTAACTATACATTACTTACGTAGCTTCGCATGGACATCATAAATGTAATCATACACGAGATCATGTGTTTTATTATCACAATCAGTAGTGTGCAAACATTACTGTTAACCAGTTTGAAGAGAATTACAGTTGTAATCAATTTTGAGAGGATTAGCGCTTAGTAGTGCTCTGTAAACTTGGTACCCTTTGTCAATGATTTATAAGAAGTTATTAATCACATAGCTGATAGCCCTCAAGTACTGCTATTGTAAAATGAAGTACTTTATTCGTTTTTAACACTCCTCCGCTTTACGAATAACTTAACGGCGCTCTTAACTGAGAGATCGTTAAGTAAATAATTACCATCCGCATCGCGTTCGTTATAGTTATGCCTTCCCGGCTGCGGGCCGCGGGCCGCGGGCTGCGGGCTGCGGTATGTCCCCCATTATGTTTTAATATCACAACGGTTCCGGGGAGCACTGAATGCTACTGTAGCTAATTAATTCGATACGTAACGTGTCGCACTATCTTTTGTCTAAAGTCGGTAAAGGCAGTGCGTGCAACCGTCATCTCTTGCACCGTACATACATTGTTGAACATTTCCCTTTGATTATTTGAAAAATTCTTTTCTTCTTCAATAACTTATCAAAACTTTATTCACGGTCCACTACAATTCATTCATTTTATAACACTATAAATAACTTTTTTTTGTGTTAAAATAAACACAAAGTTAGCGAACGTTTAGCACAGGAAGTCAATTACGATAAGAGCCAACGGCTGTGACAGATTATAATTTCATTCGCGTTATAAATATAAAAAATAATAATAAAGTAAACATCATTACAGGACCAGTTTGTAGCGCAAGGTTTTTTAATAGCTTAATTACCATGTTTTTCCAATTATTCGCCAGTTTATAATGTTAGTGTCTCAAAAACCTGAGTCCCGAGTTCGATGGCACTATAAAATGCGGAATCACCGCATTTTATAGTTTCATAAAAGCACTAAATAGAATACTAGCATCTAGGGATAGAAAGTGGTATAAATACGATGATTTATCGGTGGACGGCCGCACGGGCCACCGCGGGTACCAACTCCGCGCACTAAATCAAACACAAACAAAAAAGACAAACTCTGTTGAGTTTCCTCTCCTGCCTTTGGGCCAATAAATTCCTAACTTAACAACCACGTAAGGGTGTAACTTTTTCATGTTATATATATGATTTATAAATAAGTAATTAAAGGGGTTGTAAGAGTTCTCGCAAAGGGAAACAAGCCAACCTCACCGATGTGGGAATCTTTTTGGGGAGGCCTATGTCCAGCAGTGGACGTCTATCGGCTTATGATGATTCAAAGGTGAGATAATAGAGTACATATTTTGCTCATTGTATTAACAAATAAACCCCTACTTGATGAATAAACTAAAGTAGAGACTGGCATAGGAACTGCTATCGCTGCTGGTAGTTATGAACTAAAAGGATCTTGAACTCTTTTAGTTCATTCCTCTCTCTCTTTGATAATCAGTTCCTCGTCGTATATACTCGAAAGAGACCATGTAATCTCCACACTGAGGGGATCCGGTGGATTCTTCTTGTTATATATTAAGCGAGGTGTTTCTTGACTTGCAAATTAACTTAAAAATTTCCGTTAGGTGTTAAGTATTTATAAAACAACGCCATTTTATCTAGATTATTCATATCGTATTAGAATTTAACGCATGTTTACTTTATTATTTTTTTTAAGTTCACTGGTGGTAGGTCTTCATTACCGGATACGGTCTAGGTACCGCCACAGCGCCTAATTCTTCCGCTAAACAATATTGTTTAAACCATATCGTGTTCATCAACATTGTCTCAAGGCGACCAGCATAACATGACGCGGTGTATATCATCTTAACTAGCGCCACATTGTTATGGGCGTATCTCTTACCATCAGGTGAACGTGTCCCTTGTCTCTGATTAATAATAATAGGGGGACCGGAAAGTAATGTCGTTTCTGCGCATGCCAATACTTGATTGTCATTTGTCAGCTCATTGTTTTGTTCAGAGGCGTACCAAAGACATTGTGAGGTTATAGTGATTTCTTTACTTATAGACAATTGAATTACAATTTTTTTTTGTAATTTTGGGTAAAATGGCCAGCCAAATACCAGAAGAGGTACACATCCGGCATTGCATGCTCTTTGAGTTTCGCAAGGGAAATAACGCAACAGTTGCTACCAAAAACATTTGCGATGTTTATCCAAATGCACTGGACATTCGTAAATGCCAAAGGTGGTTTTCCAAGTTCAAATCGGGTAATTTTGATCTTTCCGACTCGTATCGATCAGGAAGACCATCAGCGTTAGACAACGACGTGTTAAGGGCGGAAGTGGAAGCAAATCCGTGTCAGACGATCGAGGAATTGTCAAACAGTCTCAACAAACCTTGGTCGACCATCCAAGAACATTTGAAGCAGATTGGAAAAGTAAGCACAGCAGGTGTTTGGGTCCCGCATAATCTGTCCGAACAGAATAAGGCTAACCGATCAATCACATGCAACTTATTGCTTCAACGACACAACACAGAAGCGTTTTTTGATCGCTTGATCACAGGAGATGAGAAATGGGTCCTGTATGATAACCCAAAACGCAAAAGGCAGTGGCTCTCTCCAAATGAAATCCCTCGGAGTACTGCTAAGCCAGGTTTACACCCCAAAAAAGCGCTTTTGTGTGTTTGGTGGAGTATTCGCGGCATTGTTCATTTTGAATTACTGAAACCTGGAGAAACTGTTACTGCAGACCTCTACAGCGAACAATTGCAGCGAGTCAATCAATCTTTAATTGAAAAGTGGCCAGCGATTGTCAACCGAAAAGGCGTCATTCTCCAACATGACAATGCAAGACCGCACTGCGCAAGGCGAACTCTAGAAAAAATTAATGAATTGGGGTGGGAGGTGCTGCCTCATCCACCATATTCGCCCGATGTTGCACCATCGGATTTCCACTTATTCCGAGCGCTGCAACACTTTTTAAGTGGCAAAACATTTGCAAATTTGGATGATATCCAAAATGCCATCTCTAGATATTTTGCCGAAAAACCAATTAATTTTTATCGATCAGGGATTGAAAATTTACTCACTAGATGGCAAAAGGTTATTGACAATGATGGGGAATACATCATTGATTAAAAATAAAGACTCGTTAAAAATGTATGTGTTTGTATTTAGCGTAAGAAAACGACATTACTTTCCGGTCCCCCTAATAAAATGATATTAAAAAATAGGTGCAAGGGGTCACGCACAAGAACTCACGGCACCAAGCCAACCTCATCTGCTAGTGGTGCAGCCTGTTAATAAACCAACGAGGCTCAGGCTCCCATCCAACCACATTGTGTCAGCTCGGTGGGAAATGGCCCTCCATATGAATCTGTACATACGACAGCCCTCAGTGCCTAGCGGTGTCAGAGGTCATGTTGATTATATATGGAGATCTTTGAGGGAGGCATATGTCAAGTAGTGGACGTCTATCTGCTGAAGATAGAAAGAAATAGTTTGTATATATTCGGTATAAAGGTTTTGTCATTTCTTTGCGATTTTTTTGTGCTCATCGTATATCGTGGTGTGAGTGGTGGTGGTGTGGTACAGTCAGCTCGGAATGTGCACTCGCGCGGTGGCGATGACGGCAACCGGTCCATAAACGTCACGCTGCGTCTGCTGCGTGCGAGCGCGGCGGTGCGCGGACAATACACAACTGTTTTTTTTGTGTAAACATTTCAATTTCCGCCGGAAGGAATGTTGCGAGACGCGACTGCTCTCCGACAGCTCGCATTGAAAACATTCGTATAATTTATCGATGATCGTTTTGTTCTACAGTAGAATATCTTAAACTAAAATGAACGACACAAACTATATATTTAAAACTTTTGTGAAAATATTAAGATAGAATAAGATACAGAGGTTTATCTATCTTAACTGCACATCAGTAGAATGTTAACGATTAAGATAACTTAACAGCTGTATTACGGGAAATATATTATAGCTATAAATACTATGAATATGTGTGGTGAATGCGAATAAATTCCTTACTTCATCAGAATGGAAACGGGAACTGTTACAATTGTAGCAGTTAACCGCTGTGCCGTGGTGTAGCTAGTGAAATTACTGGGGTATAGAGACTTAACTTCTTATGTCTCAGGCTGTGTATACCATCCTAACTGGCGCCACGTGTTATGGGTGCGCGTGTCACTTACCATCAGGTGAACGTCCCGCTCAATCTCGCCGCTTCGTAGGATAACGCTGATGGTAAGCGATATGCCTGCCTATAAAGAATTAGCACTAGTTACGAAGTCCTTTGTTTCTAGTTAGGAGAACATACACAGCGTGACTTTGTGTTCACCGCTTTAACGCAAAAGGTATTAAGTGTCGTTACTGCGGTAATTTCTTTGGTTATAACACCCTTCAATGCGGAACACAACAATGTTTGTACATTATTTGATTTGAGTGGGTACGAGAGCTGCTGCAGACGGTCTTCGACAACAGAGACCTACCTTTCTACTTAGACAAAACTGTTCTTACTTAAAGCGGACGGTATGGAACTTTGTTATTCCCACCATAAAGTTTCACCATGAGCCGTAACTTAGTTGGCAATCGGCCGAGCCAAGAGTGAAAGTAACATCCACGTACGTGCGCCGGGTGCTGAGCGCATGGAGATCCGACGCACATTATACACTTTCTTCTATTTAATTCTGTATTAATGGTAATACATGGTAAAACATGCGGTTAGAATTGCATTCGACCTTGTAACAGTTTGAAGCAGTGATCGCTGGTGGTAACACCGTTTTCCACCACCAATCATTGTATACAAGTATGAAGGTCTTTGCAGCTTTTCCTTGCTCCTCTTAGCCTTGCGATATCGTCTTATAATATTGATAGCTTAATTTTATTTCACAATAAGTTTGGGAAGGCCATGTCCACTGTTGGACAGCGATAGGATCAAATAATGATGATGATACATAGAGTTATAATACTGTCAAATACTGACACAGGTATTTAGGATTTATTTAGCAGTATCAAATACTTGCTAATGACTAAATTAATTCCCAGTTTGTTCACTAACTTTGCGTTTAAATGTGTTTGTGCGGAATCCTAATTCTTGAGTTTTGCTTAGGTCATATTTGATAATATCTGCTATGTACCAGTGGAAATCTAAGTAAAATCAATATACAGAATACCTGTAACATGTAGACAGTACAAAATGTTTTAAACAATGTTTTTCTGTCTAAATAAATACATTCATCATCATCAGACGATACGCCCACTGCTGAAGATATGGCGAATATCTGTGGATCTTATGTAGTCCATATCCAGTAGTTCCCTGCCACTTCCACCAGATCTTGTGGTGGGCATCATTTATCTTTTAAACATGTAAACAGATGCTCTATTGCAGTGATACAAATGGACAGATTATTTTTTTAGTATAGACTTATATGAGCCGAGCTTTTGAGAGTGTGATGGTAGAATCATATATATTAAGTTTACAAGAGTTAATAACTTAAGATATATGGCAAGTTAACTGAGCAATTTGTAAAGGTGCTTTCCGCACGGTGCTGTGTATTTGATTCAAAAAAGCTGCAAGCACAGCCCACGACTCGTTCAACTTAACAACTCAACGGTACTGTAATTAATCATTTCAAAAGCTCTTACGTTTGTTTATTAACAACATCCGCATTTGGCGAAAAATAATTATTTCTGTTCGACGTCCGTCTGTGTGTCCAATTTGTTTCAACAGTTATTTGCTGTAAGTTGTTTAATTACATAAGAGTGAACTTATGGGAATGGTTTACTTGCAAAAAGCTGGACAGAAAGGAGACTAAAATTGAGATTGCTTTAAGCTGTATCTTAATAGTCATACAGGCGCAAATTTGTTAGCTCTTTTAAAATTATTATAATTAAGTTTAAAGTTTCATTTATACTTGCATTCCCAAACGACTACTTCGAAACTACACAGGTAAATAGTTTATCATTTAATTATGAAATAACTTAGTCTAAAATTGCTAAACGTATAAAAGAAAGGTAAAGAAATTCTTCATCAAAGCAAAAGCTCTTTTGGAAGTAAAGCTCAGAAATTTCATTAGAACTTTTTAAAATTTTTCATGCTCTCACTACGAAGTGAAGAATGTAGTTTGTATTTAAAAGCTTTGTAGAGCTCATCTAAAGACAAAACATTTAAGTTATTCTTTATATGTAATACGGCTATGAGATAAGTAGACTCTCGGTGATAAGTTATCTGTCTGCTTGAAATATAATCTTCTTACAACACTAATGACCGTAGCTACGGCCACTCTCTTAATTATATAATAACTAATAAGGAAATATAAATAATAACTGCAAATTATGCCGCGACGGCAGAGTAAGACACTAGTGCTTATATATTACACCTAATTACGATGTTTAGTGTTTATTTTTATATTACATGTGACAATGAGCTAGGTATAGTTTAGCTGTCACGTGTGCGGGCGGTAGGAACATGGCAGTATTGTTCGAGTGGCAGATTTACAATAAGAGAGTGGTAGCGAGTTAATTGGCTTCCATAAACTACTTCCACCATCATAACTTAATAGATGTAGTTCCGGAGTCGATCTGCGAGCAAAAGCAATCACTTAGCGGCTGTACCGCGCAGTTTAGATTCTGAACTAGAAAATAAGTTTATATAAAGACAATATTTATACATATCAAATTTCCACGTATATAGATACTCATCACGATATCTCTGGAGACCTAAAGCTTTATCCTTTTGTCGAAGATAGGTTAGATGAGAAGGAATTTTACGAAATTTCAATGGAACAGCCAGTTATTTATATACAACATCAACAATTTTAAAACAATTAATCATATTAAAGTAACAGGCAAAAGCTGTTATAAAAAGTAAAACAAGTTATAAAGCGTTTCGTATTAATTAAATACGAATAGTTTCTTAACTTTACGCATAGTAATGTTTCCGTCGCAATTATTGCTTAATTGATAAAAATCGTTCACTTCCGGTCGTAGATCAGAGCAGTTAGATTACAGCGATTGCTTGTAACAACATTCCTGCTCTTTTACTAATAGGGGGACCGGAAAGTAATGTCGTTTTCTTACGCTAAATACAAACACATACATTTTTAACGAGTCTTTATTTTTAATCAATGATGTATTCCCTATCATTGTCAATAACCTTTTGCCATCTAGTGAGTAAATTTTCAATCCCTGATCGATAAAAATTAATTGGTTTTTCGGCAAAATATCTAGAGATGGCATTTTGGATATCATCCAAATTTGCAAATGTTTTGCCACTTAAAAAGTGTTGCAGCGCTCGGAATAAGTGGAAATCCGATGGTGCAACATCGGGCGAATATGGTGGATGAGGCAGCACCTCCCACCCCAATTCATTAATTTTTTCTAGAGTTCGCCTTGCGCAGTGCGGTCTTGCATTGTCATGTTGGAGAATGACGCCTTTTCGGTTGACAATCGCTGGCCACTTTTCAATTAAAGATTGATTGACTCGCTGCAATTGTTCGCTGTAGAGGTCTGCAGTAACAGTTTCTCCAGGTTTCAGTAATTCAAAATGAACAATGCCGCGAATACTCCACCAAACACACAAAAGCGCTTTTTTGGGGTGTAAACCTGGCTTAGCAGTACTCCGAGGGATTTCATTTGGAGAGAGCCACTGCCTTTTGCGTTTTGGGTTATCATACAGGACCCATTTCTCATCTCCTGTGATCAAGCGATCAAAAAACGCTTCTGTGTTGTGTCGTTGAAGCAATAAGTTGCATGTGATTGATCGGTTAGCCTTATTCTGTTCGGACAGATTATGCGGGACCCAAACACCTGCTCTGCTTACTTTTCCAATCTGCTTCAAATGTTCTTGGATGGTCGACCAAGGTTTGTTGAGACTGTTTGACAATTCCTCGATCGTCTGACACGGATTTGCTTCCACTTCCGCCCTTAACACGTCGTTGTCTAACGCTGATGGTCTTCCTGATCGATACGAGTCGGAAAGATCAAAATTACCCGATTTGAACTTGGAAAACCACCTTTGGCATTTATAATACGAATGTCCAGTGCATTTGGATAAACATCGCAAATGTTTTTGGTAGCAACTGTTGCGTTATTTCCCTTGCGAAACTCAAAGAGCATGCAATGCCGGATGTGTACCTCTTCTGGTATTTGGCTGGCCATTTTACCCAAAATTACAAAAAAAAATTGTAATTCAATTGTCTATAAGTAAAGAAATCACTATAACCTCAGAATGTCTTTGGTACGCCTCTGAACAAAACAATGAGCTGACAAATGACAATCAAGTATTGGCATGCGCAGAAACGACATTACTTTCCGGTCCCCCTAATATAACTTTACAGTTTAAAAATATTGTGTATCACCGGCATTGCATTCATTGTCACCGCGCGGCCCAGCCGTCGGTCAACGTAAGTGTCAGAACCGAGTGTCAGCGATGCCATTGTGCGAAGAAGCTTAAGCAGCGGACAGTGTTGAAGCTTCCAATTCAGATTTTGGGTCAGATTCAGACCTCATTGTGTGTCCAATTAGATTTTCTTGGCGGCTGGCTCACCTGCTGCGAGCAGTAACGGTACGCCAAATTCGAGACTCTCTAAAGCGCTGTCGGTTCGTGCTATTGTCTATTTTATTCGACTTCTGCTGTGATAATGTATTCAGAGTGTAATAGTGCTGCGATGATGTCCCGGATGATAGGCGACATCCGGGTCACGAGAGCTAGATGAAAATGCATTCGCCTTTACTGCAAATGAACATTGAAACGTTTAAAACATAGAATAGTGCTTGGGTAATTTTCTAAATCTAGAACTTAAGTTAAAGCTTACGATACGTACTCAAACTTACATAGGTGAAAATATATACTTATTTGGCTTGTTTTAGACAAATTAGTAGAATAAAGTAACTATATTTACGTAGTCATTGTGTACAAGAAAACCTGCAGTTTATCTGTACATCATCATCAGTCGATAGATCCACTGTTGGACATAGACCCACCCCAAAGATCTCCACGTAGAACGATCGTGCGCCGCTCGCTTCCAGCTGCATTACACTTAAATAGATATGTAAGGGGTTTTAATATTAATCTATTTTGGACCTAGATTTTATTGCGTTATAGAAGTGTTAATAACTTTTTTATTGGAAAATTAATGAACTGGTAACGAGTTGTTAATTGAGGAGGCTCCGTAATCAGCGGATCTTCATTGGCTGGTACCGCCGCGGCCGCTAGCTCCCGGCGATGTCGCGACTT
Organism: Troides aeacus; assembly: GCA_033220335.2. Lineage (NCBI taxonomy): Eukaryota > Metazoa > Arthropoda > Insecta > Lepidoptera > Papilionidae > Troides > Troides aeacus. Next base: position 8,344,576 of record CM067293.1, on the reverse strand, counting down.
GCAGTCCTTTGCACTTCAATAAAACTAGAAGCTGTAATTATACACGAACTCGTAATACATTCTAGTATCCAATTACGGAAGTTGGTAGCTCGCTGTTCCGTTACCATCGTAAAAGTTGTGTGAGGTGAGGTGAGGAGGCAGTGGCCCCCGCCGTGTGCGGCGCTGTACCAGCATTAATTATATCTGAATTTTTAATTACATACATATGTTCAGCGATTTGCGATTTCATTGTTTCGTGTGTAGTCATAAAGTTGTCTGGTCGCTTGTTAGGTACTTGTAACATAGATGAAGGCTTTATTTTTAATTTCTCCGACCTGTACAGTCATTATTTTGAATCCAACAAAGCGAAGAGACGTAATGGACATATATTGCATCTCTAGAGAATCACCTATTTCTGTATACCAGTAGCAAAAATATCTTTATTACTTTCTATAGCTCAAATATATTTTCGTAATGCCTAGTAATAAATACGCTGTAAATAAGATGTTTTGAAATTTACACTTTAATTTGAAGAGATTTCCAGTGGAAATACGGATGATAGTATTTTTTTAATAGAAGCATAGTTTTCGTTTCTTAGTTATTTTTAAGTAAATATAAAATCTGTTGCCATTTCTTCGATTGTAACGCCCCGTTGACGAGCAAAACGAGACCCCCCATTAACATTTAATTCATATTTACAATTTGTTACTCCATCTGAACAAATCTACGTGAATGAAATTGATTGCTCGCAAAATGTACACTGTAACAACATCCATGCTTCAAACGGAGATCATGATTTGTCGAATTCCCACTTGCAGCGTCAAAACACCGAATGGATGTCCAACAAAAAGCCGATGCAACTTTCAATTCATCACTTGACCCTAATCTCGTCATTGAAGCGCTTGAATATATCGGGGTCAATATACCAGTAATTGCCTGCACCGCCTCGTTAGGAATTAATTTGAAAACTTATTGCTATCAATTGAATTACTAACTGGGCCGTCGGTGCGCGGCTCCGCATCTCTCCGCATCTCCGCATCTCCGCAGTTTCCTAAAAACAAAACAAAACTAAACAACTTTCAAATAATTTGATAACGACAGAGTCAAGCTTTTATTGCTAAAAAAAATCTTAAAGAAAACTTAATAGTTGTTAGCTTGCAGCGTCAGAGTGTTTTATTCAATTTAAAAGTACACAAAAAAAAAAATTGTATGTGTACCATAGTAATCATTGAGGTTAAAGTTATTGATATACAATTACAGTAAACTTTATATTTGTAAGTTTGGAAATACTTAGTTATTTTTAGGTAAAAATTTTCAACTGCTTCCTTAACATTTGTTTGGTGTTTCATTTTGCTTCATCGTTATTTCTCTTCAGTATTCTTATAAAAGTAAATTTGATTTATGGCTAGGAGATATATAACATTGTTATTAATATATATATAACAATTTACATAAAATATCCATATCCAAATGATCACTGGTTCATGTATATTGATGTAATCATTACTATAAAGTATATCGGAGAAGCAATTATTCGTCAAAACGTTAAACATAAAACAGGAACATGAAAGTTCTGTTCTCGGTAAAACGTCAGGCAGGTGATTTTTATATTTCCATCGTGTCCACAGTCAGCTTTTGTAAGTTTGAGCACACATTCTTTGTAAGCTAAGATCTTATCGCGGTCTAGATTCGCGGAGACAAACTGTTGGGTTTGTTTAACTCGACAAATGTGTAACCCACATTCAGACACTTTACGGTAAACTTAACGATATTAACCTTATTTTAACTGGAAAAAGTAATAGGCAGGTAATAATTTACTGAATATTAAGTTATCGATGCTTTACTATACAAAGTAATGGTACCGGAAGATTTAGATGATAGCTTTGTCAAGAAAGTGTAATAAGTATAGACTGTCGCTGCTTTCAGTATCTACGAAGGATGCGAGGAGTTAAGTCTGAATTTCTACTTGAATTTCACATGATGATGGGTCACAAAAAGTAAAGAATCCTCACATAGGTCTCACATTACGGCGGAGGATTTGCGATGTGACGGTTGTTACAGTAAGATTTTATTAAACTCTATAGAAGATGACATCGGAATGCGGCTACTTCTGTGAAACACGATTCCGAGACGATCAGGGCGTTCACCTTATGATAAGTGATACGCCTGCCTATAGTGTAGCGCTCGTTATGATGTTATTCATATTGCTAACATAGCGCTCGTCATGAGACATAGGCTGGTGAGCCTCGTTGCCTCACTAATTTTACTGGCTATAGCGCCCTTCAAACCGGAACACGATACTGTTTGCTCAGTACTGTATTTCCACTGCGATTGGAGCTGCGGTGGTAGCTAGACGGTCTGCAGCAACAGAGATCTATCACTAGTAAAATAGGTGTATACAGTCGGCGAACGCTGACAACGGCTCCGTCGCATGGCGCATGGCGCATGGCGATACATTCTTTAACAGCTGTTTAACGGGTTAATACTTGCATCATAGAATTATATATTCAAATTTGGCGTACACATACATACATACGGAAACCGGACAAAAGTTCGATCAACTTGATCATATGCAAATGGTCTGAGAGCCGCGCGGTCCGGCCCAGTGTTTGGTGGAGTGACCCGCGCGGCGCGGCGGCGCGGCGGCGGGCCTGCTGCGGAGCCCAGATATAACGGGAGGACCGGTGTCGGCTGTCGCACCAGCACACCACGCTGCAGCCAAACGACCTGACACCACGAACGTTATTATAAAAATAACCACACAGCTTGAACTTAACAATCAACTCAATACTAACATTGGTAAACCAGCAGTTTCTTTTTAATCATCATAAATTTGTAAAAGATAGATGTAACATCTACATTATCAACAAGACAACACGTTCCAGAGAGTTTTACTTGCATAGATAAGTAACTAAGTAATTTGTTGTAGTAAAGTTAAACCGAAAGTTTCAGTTAAAAGTTAAATTTGCTAAATAAGTCAATTCATACTTGTAAAGTCTTTGTCTATTGAGAATATTTTAGTTATTTACATGAAGCGATTGAAGATTTGATTTCATTTACAGTTACAGGTGTATCAAAATATTTTGATTTCCTCCTCGACTATGATTATAGAAATAAATCTGTGAGTAAGCAGAACGGGATCCGGAACCGCGCAGACCGCAACATTAGCGAGCCAAGTGAGAGTGTTGCAAAAACGTGTGCAAATAACTTAAACCGCACATAGCGCGATGTGCGCCATGAAATCTAGATTTTCCTTGTAAGTAATGGTGCTTACACTGCAGCCATTAGATAATCCGATCTAATGGAGGAGAGTGCACGCCGCCGCGGCGCGCTCGTCACTCCGACCTTTCACATAAATCATTGCGTAGATAATGCTTGCGATGTTAAAAACAACCTGCGCTTCCTGTTGCCGCATTCCTTACGGGATCAGTTAACATTAAGATATATACACGAACGTAATATCCACCACTGCTGGTGGATCTCTGTCGCTGGAGATCGTCCAGGTACCACCGCAGCTTCTATTGCAGCCGACAGAGAGTACCGTGCGAACATTGCTGTGTTCAGAATTAAAGATTAACATCCTATGTCTCAAAGCCACGAACGCATTATAGTGCAGTGTATACCATCCTTACTAGCGCCCACGTTGTTATGAGCAGGCGTATCACTTACTATCACGTGAACGTCCCGCTTGTCTCGTCGCTTGAATAAATAACACAATCAAAAATACAGACAATCCTTTGGTGGTTACTATCCTGCTCACAACAAAGCTCTACCTTTGATGATCACGCGAAAATGCCTTGCGCTGAATGTATACGATTTTATGTTAAGGTTAAGTAAGGTTAAGTAATTTTCACTAGATAGGAAATTAACTGTACAGCAGTTATGTTCTAGTTCTAAGTTCTTAAGGCTCTTATGCTACACAAATCAATAAAACAGAAAATGTTAATGTCGCAGTCATTAATGGTTTTTGTGGTGTAGTATTGCAAAAAAGATCAGTAGTTTGATGTTAGTTTAATTAAAGTTAAACCTGTTTTAGATTAAATCTAGGGTTGCTGTTAACCTTCCGTTATTGTCCTTATGAACGAAACCAGTAGTAGTATGAATTCACAGTGTACATCATGAAACCGCTGCTGCAGGTTTCTCCGGGCCATATTACATTTTTTTAATAATATCTTCAAGACATTGAGTTGACCGTAGTGTTGTGTAAATATTTTAACTGGAGGCTCGTGTTCAGGTGCCGGTGCGACACCACCGGGTGAACGGCCAATTCGTCTCGTCTCGTCGCGTTGTTAATAATTACACAAACATTAGCACGTTCAATCCTTTAACTACTGTGTTTGAGATGAAGTTGGTTATATTTAATTTCACGGTAAAGTTTTATGAATATTGCGAATATAAGCAATAAAAAATGATAGCTAGTTAACTATTGGCGGTCAAGTTAAAGCTTGTGATCGACTTTTTTTTACCTTTAACTTGCACAAAAAACGTCCGCGTCTCTGTAACTAGCGTTACACGGTTTACGTCCGATTGCTCTCAGCATCGCCGGAAGATTGATTCTGAATAAAAAAAGGCTTGTTGTTGTTGTTTGAAATGATCTCGGTCCGTTTATTTATTTTAGGTTAAGTTAAACTTTAACTAGGAAACGATTATGGCTTAAACTTCATCGAAACAGATGGTTTGTGTGAATTATTATTGGATACGATTAAAGTTGACTCTGCATTATTTTAGGACTGAATACTTGTAGCGAAATGACCAGAATTCGTATAGTTATATATTTATAATTTATTTCTAGAAAATCGTGTATCAGCAAAAGCCTTCTTAGTGTTCCCACTGCTGGGACACGGAGATAGTCCTCACAAGTACAAAGTTAGTTATCTACCACGGCAGCCCAACGCAGATTAATGTTATCCACGAAAGCTGTTGTCGGTTTCCTCACGACTTTATCCCCAACCGGAAGCTCAAGCTTATTAAGGATCGAATCGGCGCCTCTTCGAGATTGATACAAAGAGTAATAAATAAGAAATTTACATAAAATGCTCATTCGATTCAATTACGGGCATGTAAACCTGTTACACAGTCATGGCATGAAGTTGTATGCACCAACCCATGTCAATATTCTTTTTTTTTTAATGAAAGCCTTTGCGGACATTTTCTTTTTGGACATCGCAATAGAGTTATAAATGAAAAGGTAAGTTTAGTTCGTTGGGTTCAATCCGTTGGACGAGTTAAACTTTGTTCTCGAGTTCAACAAACGGGCCGGTTCACCGCCGGCGCCGAGCTTCATTAGTTACCGAACGGATAACTTTCAATGCGGAATTTTTGAACTCTTTCCCTTCCGTTTCACTTTTTTCATATCATTAATTCCCACAGTTAATTAGCTCATATATGAACTAATTTAGGAATTATTTACAGTGATGTAATTCGTCTTATACATTAATAAGATATATGCTTACATGTGACGAAGTTTGGTATTACAGTTCTATCTAACTCGTCCATCGAGTTCCCATTCTATTGTAATTCTACTTCGGTAACAACGGCTCTGTTCCAGTACTTATACGTCAACCGACTGCGACCTTAGTTTCACTTAACATAGTGTGATCATATGAAGTTTAGATCAATTGCTAACATATAAAAAAAACTAACCGCTCAACGTAACAACGTAGTGATGATAATTAATTTCCAACACAAACGTTATCGCCGCTTTAACGTTCATTTAATGAATCCGAAAAAGAACTGTTCAAGTTTTTTAGAGCATTTATAATGCGGTTAGCCAATTAAAATGTATTTTTAATCAGCCACGTAGCGGTTAACTTGACCTAATAAGAGACAATCATCATAAAGCTAAAGTTAGCCGCCGCTCCGGCACGGCCGGGAAGCATTTCACCGTGGATTGCGTGATTTTGAGCAAGTACAAATATATTATATAATAGTAATGACTTTATTTTAAGTTTTGTTAAATATAATTTAATTATACCACGGGCTACGTTGTGGATTTCCCAGTTGCGCAGCGGCTAGTTTGGTGTCTTATAACATGAAGGCTCTTTTTATCACAGTTTTGATGTTTTTTTTGTATTTACGTTTACATATATATTAATAGGCTAACAAGATCTAGTCCATTGATATTAAAGCAAGCTTGCTCAGAATCAACAGAGTAAACAACAATGTTGGTATGGCGACTGCTACACAGTATATTGGTAGTAGTCAACCAGACGGGATCGGAAAACCCTTACCAGCATCCAAAATGCAATGTTACTCAGCAATCACATTTGTTACTTTGAGACATATCTGGATACTACAGTCACAGCTACTCGAATTTCATTTCATATTTGAACATAATATGGTTCACACCCTACACTTTTCAATAAAATACACAAGGGTAGTAACTACCCGTAAGACTGATAGATAAAAAAATCAAATACCAACTATTGGTTCTTCTTGAGCAAATATAGGTCGGCGTGAACTATACTCTAGACCATAGTAATTACGGTTATCAAATGTCTTATTGTGTTTATTTCCTTACTACACTAGAGGTCTAGTTTATAATCCAGTAATTGCATCAGAGACCTATCAACTCACTTATGATGCCCAGCTAATCGTCGTAAGCTTGATGTTGAGGCATTCGTTGGTGTAGTGTAGTAATTGTAATTTGGAATCCTATTCTTTACTTATCGTAACTTATGTTCAACACAATACTTAAAGTTATTATATGTAGGTACGTACGTTATAGATATTTAAACCTTTGTCATCATTATTTAAAGTATATGCTACCATCGTAAAGTCTTTACCGACCTTATAAGTTCACATTAAAAAGCAGTTTTATAAACAACGCTATTAAGATTAACATAACTTAAAAAAACTTATTTGTAATCAAGTTAATAAATTTTAATTAAAAACGGTACCGGTTAATTGTATCGCATAATGTAGCCCAAAGCGCCATTAACATGATAACTTAATAACTTAACGTTTATAAGTACGGAGTCATAAATTATTCGATATCATTTAATGCGTGGAGAATTTTTCTTTCATAATTAATATCGCTCATAAACAATGAAAAAGTATCTAGATTTATTTTATGTCTGACTTTTAAATACTACCGACAAACAATTGTTTAAATGGTACAGATGTAGTTTGTATTGTCTTTACAGAAATTTGCAAGCTTTTTGTTACATAGGTCACGCGTTTTAGATCTTTATTCACATCAGGCAACAGTCTAGGTAAACAAATAACATCGTTTTAAATTCCAAAAGTAAGTTTCGGGGCTTCATCGGCGATTCTCATCTCGTAACGAACGTTAAGGGGAAGCGGAGCGGGAGTGCCGCAAGGTACCGCACCGGCACCACATTCCTATCAATATTTGTTTGTTTGCAACAATGGTAGCGTCCGAACGGTTCTGACGGAAGCCAGCGGAAAGTACACTTTACGGTTCTGATTTAGCGCTTGGATAAGTTTCTGCATGAATTCAATTACAACTGAACAACTGAGATCAGTGACCGGCCGCTGCGCTGAATGCACCGCGGGCACTGCTGCTGGTGCGCCGGCTCATTTAACTGGATCCTTTACGTAAATTGTAGTAGTTAAATAATCATATCGTTTCTAACAGCTTTTCAAAATTGGACAGTTTTAGACAAATTAACCAAAACGTTTACAGTGAAATGGTAATACAAAAAATGAAGAAACAAGCAAAATTTAAATTAGAAGTAGAACACACGGAAGCATTAGTAAATAAGTAGAACTAAATAAAACAAAATGTCTTCAAAGTATTAAATGGTGAAAATAAGAAGCAGCAGGAAGTACAATGGGTTGAAAGCATTTTCCTGTTCCAGCGCTCACAGATACGAGTACCAAAGGCAAACGAGTACGTACCTATACTACTTTGAACATTCCTGTTGTGACCATCCGTTTGTAAATTGTCTATGTAATTCTTGTTTATATATGCTATATATTAAAACTATTACTTTAAAATAGTCAATAAATATTTTTTTTCCTTTATTACATTGTTAATAATATATTCGTTTTAAATATCTGAAAATTATAACGACATCTATAAAGTAGCAGTTATATTTGTAACGATAAGGTATCAGATTAGATTTTGGTGCGACTTAAATATTGTAGGTTTGATTGGTGATAGAGTTTTTAAAACTCCTTCGCTAGCTACAACCCTCGCAGTGTTGCTATTAAAGCATATTTGTATTACAGTTGTCAATATATCAAATTTAAAATATTCCACAACCGCCTACTTTATTTTAGTTGTCTTTTTTATGAATATAAGATGGAATCGAAGTCATGTTTCAGTCGATTGTGGATATAAAAGCGTACTAAGGTACAGGTTCTACCTTACCGACACCAATCACAAGACAATCGATTTCCAATAAATATATTATTGTTATTCAAATGCCGGTGCCGCTCGGAGCCGACTCAATCAATCCCCGTCCGGTTCGTGTGGCGTTACCGTTGAATGGCGACGGCCATTTGTTGTCGCTTTTATACCTATCACAGTCAATAAAATTCTTTTGTGCACTAATTTATTTGTTAACAGTACTTTTGTTGTCATTAAGTCGCCGCACATGGACGTCGTGTGGACGACTTTATTACGCACTACTTGAATCGCCCAGACATCGTCTCTTATTAATGTTACGTTAGCCACAAATGGAAATATGGTGTTTATAGCAAAATAAAAAATTCTCTAATAAAACTGATCACGTATTTGTTTATAATTTTTTTTGCAGTGTGTTAGCAAAGATCATTGGCATTTCCTGATTCTAAATCTAAGGTTCTGTCTAATTTTTGGTAAACTATCTTTTACTGTGGACTGATTGAGAATTGTTTTGATTAATCTTACATTTATTTTATAAGATTTGAAATAATATCTAAAACGAACTCGTGAAAATCTAAAAGTGTAGTTATGAAAAAACTCCACAAATTAAAATGATAAGATTGAAATCATTCAGCTTTCATATAAAAACATGTGCACGCATTGATCTTGTAAAATCTTTTTGCTTTGGTGGAAAAGAATGTGAATGATTCCGGTATCGCAGACGATTTACTGAGAGCAGTGAATTGCGCGAATTGCGGAAAGTATGCGAGACATCTGCGGATCGTGCGCACGCGCAGCTCCATAGAGAATGCGTTACGGATTCCGGAGTCATCTGCCGAGTAATGTTAATCATCTATCGCCATATGCTCTAGAGCGGCTAATTAACATTAGCGGTTCATTCATTCACATTCTGTGTAACTACGCAACGAGCTCAGGAAGACATTCACAGGACAGCAGCAGCGTTCGTAATATATCACCGTAATCTCCATTATACACAATTGACCCGACCTCTGTAAACAAGAGATATGAAATCTTATAACATAATTCATTTCATTAAGTACAGCATCTTTTGAAGAGATCACATTTTTTCTCTATATGTCCATCCTTAAAAGTTCAAATAATTTTAGATGATTTTCAGTCAGCATTTGGTGCACGTCTTTCGCCCGTTAATGATGATGATGATGGTTCAGTATTTGCGCCAACGATTTTGTGAGTAAACCAAGTATATTTTAGTCACAACTTCTTACTGAATTCCTTACGCCCAAAGTCTGACAAAGCTGTAAAAGATAATAACAGGACACGCACCTACGAAAAATAAATTAAATATATGAATATTTGCATATACAATATGACGATAATATAGCAAGCAAGAGGGTAGTGTTGCTAAATATAAAATTACATATGTAATAAGTTCAAAGTTCAAAGTTATTCATATTATTCCCATTACTTCACTCAAAGCTTCGTACAGGAGAGGGTTTTATTCACGATATTGCCAATAAGCACTGTTGAAGGTTTGACAACAATAGCTCCTATTATATCAGCCAGCCCGACCAATTCCACGTGACCTTCCACTCCTCCAGGATCAGTTCTAAAATTGTATTCTCTAAGGGTATTTGTAAAGACATCTAGAGTCGCAAATAGTCTGGCGCGGTCGGCATCAATGGTTGGTGGATGCTGCGAGATATTGGAATACGTTGAGGCATCCGCACTGCGTTGAATGGCATGCACATTATTAAACTTCCTTTGGGAGAAAACAAAATGGCCGCAGAGTTAACGAATGTCGGAAAGGTAATTCTTTCGTGCCTATAATAATCAATTGTTACAAAGATGTTACCTTTTATTAAAACCCGATTCTGATTACTTTAAATTCAAATGAAGATGTAAACTTTGTGTGTACACCTTATCGACATATATATGTTGGTGTTGCCCCGCACTGTAGGTGCATATTGGCAGGCACAGGCTTGCCAGCTACAAACTCAGCAACACAGCGTAAAAACCAAGTAATCTTTACATTTTTTATACGTCGCCCTTTATTTGCGGTCGCGGTCTGGTCTTTCCTTTTGGCTTCACGTGGTTCGAGGGCCCTCCGATCACAATTAGCCTCCGCTCCTCTATTTTTATCGTTTGATTGATGGATGGTTACTGCTTGTCGTCCAGTCATACCCGTCCGGTTTGATTCCAGCCTGATTACTTTGTTGGTGTCTTGAATTCTCAGTAAACAATGTTTATGTTTTTATCCTCTTTAATGCCTTTATCAATTTGTTCTGGTTAAAGTAGATCTTGAGCAATATTTTCCGGGATTTTAAGGAAAATTTATGTTTATAGCAATCCTATTATAAAGTTGTCATTTACGAAACCTTCTATAATAATCGAGCTATCCTGTTTATATCAACAGAAATATAGTAGTCAACTGAAATTCCATGGATTTTATAAATTCTGGAATAACAATCTATTACTTATTAATCGATAGAAGACACTCATTGCGACTTTTAGTATCATATCATTCATTAGTAAAACTTTATTAAAAATTTAAAATGTTGTTGGGCCATTGTAAAACCTTATAAAATACACGAAAATGAGATTCGGTTGAAAATATTTAAGTATCATATTTAATATCATATGGTATTTTATATCATATATTTAAGTATCATATAATGTATCACGACACCGTAATTTTTTTATTTTCGTGTACTTCCTACGCCGACTTGACATAACCTACCACAATCAAACGTTGGCCGTGCTTATACTCAATGGAAAATATTTTCCACTGCGAATATCGGGATCCTTGAAAACCTTGTCTGTCCGCGCAAACGTAGGGATACAGGCGGAAAGTGTATTAAAAAAAACAAACAGGCCGGGACCGGAGTAATCAGGAAACGAAACCGGGCAGACAATGAATGGGAAGGACAATGATGCCGCCGGCAGACCGTGAAGCGGCCTGGCCCGCGCTGATTGCGGCGCCGCATCCATCTTGTTTCACTGTACAGATATTTACAATTTTGATACTGTTAAGTTTTATTTATATCAATCCAACTATTTAACACATTAACATATTTTTTTAGGTGAAACTTAAGATGAAAACTAAGCAACAGAACGAGCGAGACGTTCACCCGATGGCCAGGGATATGCCTGTCCAAAACAATGTCGCGAAAGTTAAAATGTCATACACAGCACCGCATTGTGCTCATCGCTTTATAACATAGGATTAACTGTCTCGTTACCCCAGTACTTACACTAGCTACAGCGTCCTTCAAACCGAAACAAGTAAATGTCTGCACAGTAATGTTTATCGGCTACAACAGGCGCTGCGGTGATACCTACCTAGACTACTGCAGCAACAAAGACCTACCACAAAAAGTGTAATGTAAAATAGAGAGCAGTTAATGTATTTATAGGATTTAAACCGTGAGGGTATAAAATAAAATGCGGTCCTACGTCCTTATCCTTCGTGTCGTTCTCGTGGTATGGTCCCACACCACATCCGCAGCCGCAGCCTTGCCAAGGAGACTAATCTCCGTGCATCCTCTGAATATACTTGAAATATATAACGAAGAAAATAAGCGACAGAAACGTTGAAAACTCGAATCGTTGAAAACTCTTATCGATATAGAAGGAATAAAAAAATATATTGTCGATCAAGCTCTCTCTTTCTTTGTTTACTATATCAATACGACACACTATAATTTTCTTATATTCTTTGAAGAGCTTTCCTATCTATGTTTATATATTTCCCACCTATGTAGTGACTGATCACGATTTGTCTGTAATCATGAAGCCTGGAGATTTAGTATTTGGAATATTCATTCTTTCAAATATAGATCTACTAAGGAGATATTTTTTAAAATTACTTTCCCCAAGGGAGTTGCGGAGCAAATCACGGCCAGCAAATCGAGTGGGGAATAATGATGAGCAAATCAAGAAACAGGATCAAGACTTGGACTATCTTAGTATTAGTCTTGGTCTTGTTTATCTTAATCTTGCATATTCAGTCTTACATATGATGAATTAATTTTTTTTGGTTTATTCTTGTTTTTGCCGTAAGACTAAGACCAAGACCAATTGTCCATCACATTATATATAATACTATTGGGGAACAACTGGTATATTTATAATGTACTAACAATACGAGCTGGACGTTCACCTGTTGACTGGTAAGTTAGCACGTGACGATGTGACGCCGGTTAGAATATTTATGCAGCTCCTCATCGGGCTTTTGCCAGGGGACAACATATTCTTACCCGAATCATTTACAAGCCCCAGCGCCTTTCTTGGTACTAGAAAGAGGCTACTTTCTCTTTCAATAGAGATCTAAATGTTATGATCTAGCATAAATCTTACCAGAGCTTAGTAGTCTGACTCATGATAGAAACATTAATGAACTCAAACATATCAAACCTCCTTCGTGTATGTAGCAGTCATGAGATTTATGGAAAAATTATGTATCATTGTAACCGTGCAATCAATTAGGAAACAGATATTACCCTTTCTTCTTTATTTCTTATCAACCCAATTTAAACCGGAAAGTTTAAATTATGCCCTCCGTTTGAACGCATTATTATTCTTGTCTGATACCTTGTCGCCGTGATCGGGTTTGTTTAAAGGAATAAAAATTGGATCATTAATCGATATCTTGATGCGATTATCTTATATCGAACAGGAATATCTTAATTAATATACAAATGAACTGGTTAAAGTAAAAAGTTAACAGACATGTGTGTGCAATAACTTATCAACATCAAACATATAATGTAAGCGTTGTTGTGTTTATTTATATTATTTGTTTAACTAAATCTTAGTAATAGTAGTATTAACAGCCCATTTACGTCCCCACTGCTGGGGCACAGTCCTACCCTCAATATGAGGGCGATTGAGCCATAGTCACCGCGCTGGCCCAATGCGGGTTGGTGACTTCACACATACGTTAGAATAAATTCTAAGTCATGTGCAGGTTTCCTCACGATGTTTTCCTTCACCGTTTGTATCTCGCTGTTGTAACTAAAGTCCACAAATGTACATAACTTAAATATTAAAGTCATCGGTACATGCCGAGATTCAACCCCGAGACCTTCGGAATGAAAGCCGCACGCTCTAACCATTAGGCTAGCGAGCTACTGCTACTAACTATGATTCATGATAAAATTCCAATAGGTTTTTATTTACTACACAAACACCTCAATCTCACATGATTTCAAGTGACAAGGTAGTTAAATGTGCTCGCTTTGCAATACTCGACTCTCGTATCTTAATGACCAGAATACCGGAATCGAATAGAATGCCTCGTGCTACAAGGCATGGTGTCAGCTGCTGCATCACATAGGAACTATCATATATACAAACGATTATATCATTTAAAAATAAAATCTTTTTATTAATGTTAGTAAATATGTACAGCGAGAGCATCAGCAGATGATCTATTAGCTTGTGCGTAAAAGAAAAACTATAAAAAACTTGTGAATTGTTTCTCACGGCGGCTTGGTATATATTACGGTATTTTTTTCTAAGCACAGATAAGTTACATGTTAAGAAATGGTTTAATGGTACAGTATCGAGATGTAAAGGTTCTGGAAAATGAAAGGTGGTGAGTAAGAAAAAGTTATGGTTGAGGAATATCAGGGTACGGACTGGCGTATCTGAGGCATCCGAATTATTCCGCCGAACTAAAGACAGAATGGACTGTACCACGTTGATCGTCAACCTTCACTAGTTGGAGAGGCACTTTAAGAAGAAGAATGTCGAGATTTACAGAATGTTCAAGTACCAATAAGTTTACTGTATTTACAGTAATGTTGTGTTAACTATAACTTTAACACGGTACGGTACCCAATGCTTTCCATTTGTGATTAGATATATAAAGCTCATTCGTCGTATCATTTCACATGCTACAAGATCTTTCAAACTTCAAGTTAACAAAAGCTTTTTGCTACATAAACATATAGTATGTGTTTAAGCTTCATTTAATCTATTTTTTAATTGAATGTTACAGTAATTAAGTTTTGTTTTTGAATAATTGTTATTGTATTTTTCTATCAAGAGCGACCTCTTTCCGAATGAATCGATCTCCGTATACATGCGACTGTACGTAGCTGTAAATTGTTAAAAGAAATATGTCAGGTGAAATGGAAAGTGGCGGACTATTACCTGTAACAAAACACCTCATCGATTGCACTTTCGCTTGACGTTCATTGACGTTGTCTAAACAATGTTGTGATACACGGCGGTGTCTGTACGTATCGAATGAAGCTCCTCGGTAGCAATTACTGCCCGCGCGCAGTACACACTGCGCAGCGGCGTGGACAATCCGATTGGATACCGCAGACCGACTATATGTTCGAAGTAGATTTTCTATACAACTTAGAAACTCGGATATCTAACACTAGTGCTTATTGCTGACCATCTAAGGAGGTACAGCAGCAGACTCAGGTACAGTGCAATCGTGACTGTACTGCGGCTTTAAATCATGGAGTTACAAAAAGGGACTTAAAGCACAAATAGAAAAAAGGATGCAATTGCCTGAAGTAAAGATACGGTTTAAAAATTTATATTATCAACAGAAATATCTGGAATAGTCCTGTAGATAATAAATACTAATATATCTTTATTACCATTGTTATTTTCAAACCGAAATTTAACTTCAGATGATTAGCATCGTCCCCGCTCGCTCCTTCAATCTCTTTCTGTGACTATAGCAATGTTTAAACAAATGTCATTAGGTGAAGAAAAGAGAGTTCTTAAATTTGTATATATATCCTTATATTGGTATAAATATTATTAAATTTCATGCTTTTATAATGCTGAAAGGAAATCATTTTTATGTAAAACTATACTACGATTACTACAATAATCATTATTCAGTACAGACTACGTATGTGAAGGAAGGACATAAAGCAATAGTTATCTATACAAAGCAAATAAAAGCTATAAAGGGTGTAAGAGGTTCCGTCCAACGACAGATGAGCTGACCACCCACCAACCAGCGCTGGGCCAGCGTGGTGGTTACGGCCCAATTCCCCTCATTGAACTCCAGCAAACCATGTGGAGATCTTTGAGGAAAGCCTGTGTCCAGCAGTGGCCTATCGGCTGATGTGAAATAAAAGCTGGAAACTGTTCGCCAAGTAAAAAGTACGTTATGTTAACGAGCAAAAACTTTTTCGATACACTTTAACAAGCGTTATTCAAACAAAGGTTGGAAAGTTGGTGAGGATGCACAAACATTTGCTCAAATCGTTTGTCGTCCGGGCACCGAGCTTTCACACTCTCATGTAATTTGCACCGCCGCCGCCGCCGCCGCCGCCGCCGCCGCCGCCGCCGATCGGACTGATCGCTCACAATGATACCAATCATCCTGTTACAAAAGAATATGAAAGTAATGATACTTCAATACTTTTTATAAGTGAAAGTTTTCAAACTATATTAAGTTACTACTGTAATAGATTATTTTAAATTAAGTTAACTAGTATTTACATTTTACCTCGATAAGTTGGAATTGTTGGGATAGTTACTTTTTGTATAGCAAGTCTTGTGTAGTAAGTCTGTCAGCTGATGATGATGATATAACAGTGAAGAAACTAACAGAACAGAACTTGCACAGTTGCGTGATTAGGATATTTACAGAGTCGCATCGCTTTTGTCGAATTGAGCCATAATATGTAATATCTTACTCTGGGATTCCTTGGACATAATTAGGCGCAGTGCGGGAAGGGATCAGCGTTTTCCGTAGGAGATAGAGCTTATTGCAAAGCATTAAGGATGAGCACTGAGATGGCTTTAGGGGTACTAATCTTTATAAACTATAAACAGTTTTGTTTATAACAATACTTAACAGTAATAGTATTAATCACAATTTAATTATCAATGGAGTCATTCTTATCGTGTCCCTTTAAAATATCCTTAATAACTTACATCATCGTCTGCCGTCTACTGCTGCACACAGGCCTCTCCCGCAGGTCTCCACATTGATTGGTCTTACCGACCGATAGGGCACCAAGGTCCTCGAATAGCAAACTCGTAAAAGAACACAGTGTTCGCAGGCTCTCCACCAGGTGGACTGACGATCTGGTGAAGGTCGCGGGATGCAGCCGGTTGCGGGCAGAGCAGGATCGTGCGATGCGAATAACTTACAATTAATAGATATGTTGTTGAAGAGAACTCTTCATTTCATTATTATGATAATATGATGCTTAAAGATAGAAGCGAGCATGCTCGACAACTTCCGGGTGTGTATGTAGTGAAGGTAATGAAAGCCTGCCAATGTATTTGCGTACCGCTCGGTAACACTAAGTAATTATATTTTTTTTACTTAACTCTGCACTTAAGAGTTTCACTTTCGAATTAATTCAGATGTAAAGTTAGATAATGATTTTAGACGATATGAACTAGACAAACATTGATATAGATCGGATCGATGATTTTCATATCATTAAATCCATAAGTAACTGTAACTTTACTTATATTATTATTGGAGCTTAAATTTCTAACATGTACTTGCTAGTAACTTAGATATTTATTACGTAACGTTTAATTGTTTAGCAGAACCCTAAGTATTTTATCATAAAATTATACGATAATTACAAATGATGGCTCGCACCGGCGGCTTCAGGTCAGAGAAAGTCCCGTTAAAATCAATCCGTCCATTTAAGTGATTGCTCGTAACACACACAAACAGCTGTTTTAAATTCATTTTCTTTAGTACCTGTAAACATGTTACAAATATTATATTAAACAAAAAGCTGCTGTTTTGAATACATATAGATAGTACAGCTATCACTTGAATAGATTAACTTGAGTGGTTTAACGTCTGATGATAAGCGGCGGTTATATCTCACCACCGCGACCACCGCGACCACCGCGACCACCGCGACCACCGCGCGCTACTTTACAACCGAGCTATCACATAAATTGAAGAAGTGAAAAAATATAACAACTGCAATGATTGCTTCATCATTTCAAATACTGGATCTGTTGGTCTGCGTCATCAATCCATCATCAATGCCTGATAGCTTACTAACCGCGAAAGCATCTTAACCGAGAGAAATCGCAACAATCAATAGATCATTAAATTGATTTATAGATCATTTCGGGCACGGATTTATATTATAAATAAATGCAAATTACCCTGTCATACGGCGTTTGGACGTTGATCACTACTATCTTTATGTTATCCTAAAATTTTCGGGTAGCTTTTATGTTAGAAATTTATTGATAGCTTGGGATAACTTAAGTGAGATCTACTTAATTTTATCTCCTGAATACCGCACTGTATCTTGTTATTAACAAAAATTGCATTGAAAAAATTTATTAGTTAACTAATCAATAATACATTTAAACCGAAAGCGTAAATTTGTAACTTGACTATAAAGTTTATTTATATTACTTTTAATTTAAAACTACCTTCAGTAAAGCTTTGCAGCTTTTATGGTAATCGCCTCTGGTTAAATGGTATTACCATTGAATTCAAACTATAACGTAAACATAAATATTTCGCCACTAACACCCCGTAAGCAAGCCTTCAGGTGTTTGTATGTCCGGTACTTCCGCTCCGCATTGCTGTCATCTCACTAACGGCCGGCCCGCGGGCAAATAATATTTTTATTAACGGACGATCGTTGTACTTAATATTTGTAATGATTTAAATTGCAGTTAAAATTAATTTAGTCTCGCCTCCCCCCGCGGCCCGCGCGCGTGCGCGTCACCGGCGCGCCGTTAATCTCCCATAATGTAACTATTTATATTCATAACTTGGGTTCCGTCATCAGCTCGTGATCACTTCAGCTCATTAGAAGTCCGCTCATTGCTCGCGCGTTTCGTTTCACCTTTAACTTGATAAGTCGTAAATAGTTGGGATTAAGAACATCATTACAGCTTACTACTCCTGATTATGTTTAACATTACGTTAAGTTATAATGAGGGTGTATATGGTGAAGAATGCTCGATAAGAATATATACTATTGCTCTCATATGTTGTTAGCCGGAAGTCAACAATGCTGTTGCTAGGCGGATGGGTAAGCGAAGGTATTGGTACTACGTAAACCAAACAAAGACTTTTTCCGTTAACTGTCTCGATAGATGCTACTAAATTGAAATCATGAGTATGGCCGGATATCCTAGGAGACTCCAATAATAATGGTTAACCTATCGCAACGGGACTCAATCATTTATATATTAGATGCTACTAAAAATTAAGTATCTTTTGAGCTCCACTAAACATGATTTGATAAAATCCTTCCCAATTTGTTTTGGAAGAGTTGGCAACCCTTCTCACGTGACTTAGATTTAGATCTTATCTATGATTGATCTAAACAAAGTATACACTAAGTAAGATAAACATCCTCGCTAACACCTCGTTACGGACATGTAACGAAGTGTTAGAGAGGATCAAGTAATCATGCTGCTTGCTACTTCTTCCTCCTGCCCTGTTCCCAGCTGTGAGTTAGGTACGGTATGCACTTCTCTTCCACATCCCTCTATCAGTCGTCATATCTGAACTCACACTTTTCTCACATATGTCATATTTCATACAATCCATCCACACTTTTTTCGATCTTCCTCTACTCTTATAACCGTCACGTCACGTCACGTCTCATTACTTTCTTTGTTACATGTCCATCATCCCTCCGCACAACACGCCCGCACCACGCTAACCTCTTGCTCCTCAATTTCTTTGTCACTGAAGCAACTTTCCTGCTTGCTACTTGAATAAAAAAAAAAACAGTAAAGTAGTGATCATTTTGTCGATTACCATTTATGTGACAATCGTTACATCTTGGCCACTAACTTTGTCCAGCAAGCGACCTAATGACGGAGATAATTCATCCGTAAATGAGTCCATTAAGGATGGTGACCGTTACCGGCTTAACTTGGCTGAATCCGAAAAACCGTTGGCCGCGGCGCGGGTAACGGGGCACGTTTCATAAAACTCGTAACGAAGCACCATCGAGCTGGATACTGTGCAAGATAATCCAAATGTCGCTGCTTGTCGTCACGTTTTATATCAAATCTGTATCAAATGTTATTTTCATCAAAACCTCATTAACAAATAATAAATTAAGAATATAACTGTATCGCAGTAAATATATAATACTATGTATGAACTGCGCCCGGCATTAGTGTGCAAACATTACTGTGTTTTTACTATTTAGCCAGTAAAGTTATCGAGGTTACGACAGTTAGCACGGTGCCTCGAGGCGATGTATTGAAACATGTTACAACTTGCACTCGATTTCAAAGTGCTTAAACTTAAATTTGGCGTATGTTCATTTGAGCAGCGGTACCGCCATACCAACAAGCTGCGCTTGCTTAACTAAAGCTATAATCATCCTCTCTGAAGCTTCCCATCCTCCTATAGCCTCTCCGACTTCTACTTCCACTACACGGTGGGCTGATGCAGCATGTCTTCTCCTTCCATTCTCTTCTCTCTACCGTCGACTCCTTTTACAAGCTCAGCTTGATTCACAACCTATTCATCTCTTGTTTGACATTACTGTACTATTCCGCTTCATCATCATCTTTTCATCCTATATGATATTATTTACTATAATGATATTATTGACTTGAAGTTAAAGTAAAAAGTATAACTTACAAAGTTTTGATACATACTTTTTTTATTTATTTTATAATCGAGACGTTCTTCTTGTGGTAACACGCCTTTCTTCAACAACGTCGTGTTAGCTAGGATGATATACACTGCACTGCATTGTGCTTGTCGTCGTGAGACGCCGAGTCTCTATACCCCAGTAATTTTATTACCCGCAACGCCCATCACGCCGGAATAAAATTATGTTTCCATACCACTGTTTATCGGTCGCAATAAACTCTGCAGTGGTACTATGACGGTCTCCGGTAATAGAAATCTGTCAGCAATAACGTATATACATGTAGAATGTAAGGTATTCAATATAATCTGTAAGATTTCTCACATTAATAAATAAACCAGAAAATCTAATATTAAAACTAGGTTGTTCACCATCTTCGTGAGAAGAATGCTAAAGTTCTTGAAACACTTTACCAAGGAGGACGGAGCTAATCGCGATAAAGTAGGCTTTTGCTCCATGCGACAGTCTGTCCAGAGCACTAAAATACTAGACTCCATCATCAGCGATGCTGTTCGGGTATCCAGTGATATGACGACAAACTAGATGACTGAAGATATACTCGATAAATATGACCGAATTACAAAAGTAAAATGATTACGAGTACATTAAGTTGGCAGTAAACATGTACACTGTACACTGTACACAATACAATTAGTTAGTTACTTGTCTGCAGTAGACGGCCGCATCAAACCGGAAGAGTTGTGTGTGGGCGATATCGGGCATTGGGACGACATCAATCAAAACCATTGTCACCTCTCCATCTGACACACATTCCTTTCATGTGACACCAGGCAGCGGGCAGCAGGCAGCAGGCGGAGGCGGAGGCGGAGGCGGAAAAAAATCACAAATTGAATGGACGTCCCATTAATGTCGCAAAAAGCACAGTTACGGAAAATGAAAACGTTGCTTCTAAAAGCAATGCATCCGCAAACGGTTATGAACTTAACCGTTAAACGTTTTCGGTTCAGATTTAACCGCGCACCGAGCGTGCGTACAAACAACCGTTAAATAACTCCGATTTTAATATATTAGGATGAAAATTTGACAAATTGTTCGACAAAAGAGATGTCCGCTTTTTGCGCGCGCGCCGCCGGTGTTTGCACACTTACTTCTTTCATACTAAAAGCCTTGTCTTCTTTATATTATGTATAAAAAAATGTGATGATTCTTCTAATTTAATATATGATGTAGTTTATTTATTTTTTATAATGTTTAAACATTCTATGATCAATAATATTAAACTAACATAGGGCGCGTTCTCGGTTCGCACGTGATATGAATATATATTACGCGGGACCGATCGATGTGGAGATCTTTGGGGGAGGCCTTTGTCCAACAGCGGGGTGCAAGTGTTTCCGCACAACAACTCATGTGCTCGTGGTGCACCATGTTAATCAACAAACGAGACTCTGTCTCCCACCAACCAGCATTGGGCCAGCTTATTAGAAAATATTCCAAATCCTCTCGTATGATTCCCTACCCGATAATGTGGGAGTCTTTTCGGGAGGCTTTTGTCTATGAGCCGATGATGAAATATATGACTGACCCCGTGTCATTCATATACATCATTTAAAACTACTAGCTACTATTTAAAAAGTTATTAGATTTTCATCATTTATTTGTACTAACAGAAAGTTTATTTGAAGTAGAGCTTTAAAATATCAAATTTCACCCCAAAGAACGGGCAAATAGAAATTTTTACACATAAAGCTACATATGGAAGTCCGTACAAAGGTTTTAAGTATTAATTTTGTAGTTTCAAAAAATATATGGTTTTTATGTTTACTTAACGTGAAATATTTTAAGTGTTAAAGCTTCAATGTAACAACTTAGTACTGCCAGGATCGCAGAGACGGCGAGAAAGCCTCTCGAAGTATCCGCCTGTACAACTTTCATTCACGACTTACGGGGTCGGGGGTCATGCCCCCGCAGTGTCAAGGCTGATCGCCGGCCCCCGTGACCCCTATAGCCTTATGATGGCCACACTAGCCTACTTTGATACGTAAACTTTCGTATGTAAATTCATGATTACTTGTATATACTTCTATCGGGGACTTAAACGATATAACTTCATAGTAATTTGTGACACTTGGAGTCCATTGAATAACACGTGGTCAGTATTGTCTCATTCATCATTATTTTCTTTACTTAATTAAGATACATTAGTAGTCTAGTAAATTTTAATAGTTAATGTATCTTTCATGCCGGTACAGTAATTTAAAACAGTATTTTTGTTGGCAGTAGCAGACACTGCAGTGATATCATTTTGATATTGTTAAAGGAATATTAGAAATTGCACATCCCTCTAGATTCCATGATTTTGATAACAAAAACAATATATATCTAAGTATAAACTTAGATACATATTTTATTATTAATTACTTCTTATTACCATTTTATGCAAATCTAACCTTTCAACTGTTACTTAACCCTGGTGTTACTTTTACTAAACGCTCGTAGTAATATCCTTCAAATATTATGCATTAACGGTAAGATTATTGTTACTTAATTATACTTTAGTTGTTACCATGTGTTACAGCAGCTGGATTACCGTTTAAATATATATATTCCAATGAAAACAATCAAAAACCTATTTCCAATACGATAAAGTATAATCAAATTAACTTTGTAGACCAAACTATTTCCTGCACGCTGTCCGCCCTGCCTCTGTCTGTTAAGTGTTTACGAAAACGAGGAAATAATGGATGATTTTTTTCCTCATAGCTGTGCTTTCAGAACATCTGAGTAACAAGAACTGGTTTGTTCTCGGTGTAATTTTGTTCACAATATTCGCACGTCCCCCTTCCGCTGGCACACAGACACACAGACACACATTCGCGTGCATTGTTGTTGTGTTCGTAATGTGTCGGCTGCGATGTCGCCGCTGGCTGAGCACGGGGACGTTTCCAGGTCACCAGCTGCCACAATACGATATAAAATAGGTTTTATCGTTTATTTTATAATGAATAACCTGCTAGAAACAGCGTAAAGAAAACAGAAATAAGAAGTTCAGTAAAGTGAAGAAAAGTTAATATTGAAGTCATTGCAGCAGGATATCTGAGAGGTTCGACTAGCATATATATATAGCCTCTAGTCTTGAAGGTTTCTGCCTTTATTTTTGAACCACAAATGGTGGATTACACATTTTGACAAATACTATTTGAATTCTCATTTAGTATTGTCTTCATCACATCTATTTATCCTTGGAAATAACGATACTTTGTTCCAACTGTCTACATACTACTACTTTCATACTATATTATATGGGTCACAGTATCGCAGGATAACTCGCTTCATCTTCGACTAGATTAAGTAATGCAAGTTGCATTTAATCTGTATCAATATAAAGGAATAAACATTATTATGATACCAAAGTGTACAAGTAAACATAGCAAGACCTTTATCGGACCCTTATGCGTACGGAGGTCCACTTGTGAGCCGCAGACGGTTTCCGCCGCGTCCGCTGCAATCGGTTCCCGCATGCACTCGTCTTCAGCTCTTATAATTACATCTTCCTTTTTACATTCACCTACTAGTGTTCGCGATTTCAAGTTAAATGGAGTTCCCTATTATTAGACATAGTAGTATATTTGAGTTTTATCTGTAAAGTACTTTGAGAAGACTATTTTATTTTCACTTTTGTGTGTATACTTTTCTCTTGGAAGAGGGATGAAAGTGGAGAGAGGGAGAGATCATCAAAGTTGGTTCAAAATCCAGTAACGTTCGTAGGAAGTTATAAATAAATCCTCGGTTCAAATTGATAAACTAATAGGACATAAATTGTTCATTTCTCGATGACACAATACATACATAGATTTATAAATTTTTTATTGTTTAATACTTATAACATAAATACTAAAATAAGTCTAGACAAAAGTATTTATTCGTTGAAACAACTCCGAGAGCGATACGTTCACCTGATAATAAGTTGTACCTATTCCGACGCAGAGCTAGTAAGGATATACACTGCTCCACATTGTGCTGTTCGCGTTTAAACATAATAACTCAAGTCTCATTACCGCAGTAATTTCGTCAGGTACAGCACCCGACAAACCGGAACATGGTACTGTTTGCAAGCACACTGTTTTGACTCCGGCAACAGAGACTGTGTTATTGTTCATTCAGCATTAAATTAATTTTATAACTTAAGCGATACATTAGTATCTGTCTGTTGGTCGCTTAATTACTTAATGTTTCATTTTACTACCTGATCAGCCGATTTCCGAGAACGTTTGCTTTATTTAGAACGAGCCGGAGATGTAATCGGAGAAGGGTTCGGGTTCAGATCGGTGAAACAAAACGACCTCATACACCGGACAAGGTGCGATTTAGCCTGAAACTACTTAAGTGTGTTTTATACAACTTAAACATATGTAGTAATAAAATGCTTATGCTCGCGTTTTACAGGTAAGTACCTGATGTGGCCACGGGTGTCTTATTTGTAAAACGACTGTCACTTATCAATAGGTATATATATAATATATGTCAGTGTTGGGAAGCCTCTCAACACCGCGTTTCCTGGTACGCGGGCCCCACCAGAGGATCTTACTGCCCCATCGACCGTCAGTCCTTCGAGCAATGTGCCCCCCCTCCAGTGCCATTTGCGGATCTCCACATTCCTGACACGATCTCGATGAGTAACTCCGAGCATAGCCCTCTCTATTGCCCTTTCGGTGACTTTCCGCCTTTTCATAAGACTCATAGTACAGGGGCTACGTCTCGGTTCCGAATTGAAGCCTTTTATCTTTATTTCATCATGTCACGGCATTTTCACCGTCTCCACACAAATAACTACACTTGAGTAGTAAGCATAACTTACTACTATATAAACCTCTCCTTTATGTGGATGTTTCTCTGATAACTGAACTTGTCTAGACATTACTGACGTGAACTAAAATCTGTGTGAACAAGTGTTGTTGGTTTCGTTTGTGCGGGTCAGTGATTAGGCAAAAGCTCTCCTTCATAAACCTTCAGGAGGTAAGGGATCTGAGAGCAATAGCTAAGAATTCTGAAGGCAGGTTACGTGGAGAGCATAATTGAACATTGCAAACTCACGACAAAGACTGATAGAGAAAGTGTAGCGGGCGCAGTGGAACGGTTTAAGCACATGGATCTGTTACCGGTAACAAAGCCGATCCGCGTCCGTGGTACACATTGAACGTGGACCCGTATTCGGGTGCTCGGAACGGATGACTCACGCGACCTTACAATTTCTCTTGTTTTTTTTTCAATACCGCCTCTACATTCGAATCGCGTTTGTTTCAATTATCTTCAACCGGATCTCAGCTGATATTGACTCTTCGTTGTTCCTTATCAGCGCTCAGCATTCGTGTTATCTAAGGTGATAATGAATGTGTGATTTACAATTACATATATGTTTTACTATTATCATTAATCTTTCTAATTATTATATAATAAGTAAACATCTCGTGACGCTCTCTACATATATATGTTTATCCGTACAAAAGGTTGTTGACTACCAGCTGTTCCCCGCCTGTTCTGCTATCTGTACCACCCCCGCAACATCCCCTTAGAGGGTAACATTTTATAAAACCTATTCTTAATTGATCTGTACTTTGCAAAAGGAACTAATGCAAAGGTTAAGTATTGAAATGGGTAGACCGATGGTAGGTGTATATTACTTCAGACCATCTAGGTACCGCCGCAGCATCTACTGCTGTCTACAAACAGCATTGTGCAAACATTACTATGTTACAGTATGGCGGGCGCTGTAGCTAGGTGTAATTACTGGGGTAACGAGACAATATCTTATGTTTCAAGGCGACGAGCGTAATGTGATGCAGTGTAACTAGGGTCACGTTGTACAAGCGTGCTAACTTACCGTCAGGTGAACGTCTTCTGCGTCTCGTTGCTTCGTCGGATAAAAAGAAATGATAACATATCAGGTCTCAACTCGATTTTGTGATGAGCAGAAATAACATTTCTTTGACCTTTTGCTTCCATTGGATATATTTTCTTCATCTCAAATGTTCTTTCATCCCAACTCGTCAACAATTATGTAAACAAACGAATCTCTTTGTTGCAGGCTCCGTGCAAATATGGACGAATGAGTTAGCGAGACAGTGCTAAGTTGTATTCCGAATAAGTGAAGTTATATCAGTGTCAAGTCTCTAGACTTAAGTTGCGAAAATGGAGTCCAGAATGCACTTGGTCGCCGTGTCGCTGATCATCATCATTGGTGAGTAGCACTTATATAACTTAGTATAGTAGTAGTAGTTTTAGTATTCAATAAATTATTAGCGCTAGGTCTCTGTTGTTGGAGACTTTATAGCTTGGTACTGCTGCAGCTGCTATTGGAGCAGTGGTGCGTAAACATTACCGTGATCAGGTTTAAAGGGCGCTATATATAATGTTATTGATAGGGTAACGAGATTTAAGATTTTAAAGCGAAGAACGCAATGTGGTGCAGTGTACACCATCGCAACTAGCGCCTGGTTGTTATAGGCACACATATCACTTAGTTTCAGGTGAACGTTCCGCTCGTAACAGCAATGGACATCTATCAGCTGATGATGTAACCAAGAATATTCCTAATGCATTCATTTGGTTAAATATGAGCAAATCGGCTTAACAAGTTAGCCCAATTTTAGTTAACTTCAAAATAGAGTCTATTAATTCTTCACCGACATCATAATCCCACGGCAGCCCACTGTTGGGCATGCTTCTCCCAAGGAACGTATAAAGTGCTTATCGTGTGGGAATTAGATCCTACATTGTAACTTAGAAACCTATACTTAATTGTTTACAGTTAAGTACACGATGAGGTCTGGAGATGTTATTATCTAAACATTTCGTTCGATATAATCATGTTTCTCTTTACCTAGTGTCTCACTTGATTTAAGGTGATAGCGTGATCGAAGGTAATGAAGTACTTTCACCCAGAATACTAGGGCTCAATATATATTACAAAAGAGAAATAGTAATGATGTTGTAGCAGTGGATGATCAATATCTAAGCTAGACTTTGAGAATTCTTTACTACCATTCAAATTCCACATGTGTAGTAATGTTACTCTGATAGATTTTTTTTCTATTCAACCGTTCACTTGAAAGCAAGTGATAGGTTTGAGATTAGATATTATATACTGCACCACATTGCGCTCATCGCCTGAGACAAGACGTCGAGTCTCGTTACTCAGTAATTATAATAGCCACAGCGCCCTTAAAACCGGAACACAGTAATGTTTGCACAGTACTGTTTGGTGGTAGGAATAAGAGCTGCTGCGGCATCCACCTAGACGGCCTCCGACAACAGAGATATGTCAGCAGTATTAATTTGTATGAAGATCGCGTTGCATGTGTCTAATGGTCGCGGGTTCGATCTCCACAGAGGTTGAAGTTCCATCTTTAACCGCGTCTCCATAACTGGAAGTTGGTCATCAGATTTGCAAACTGGTGTCATTGGCAGTGCAGGTCCACAGTCTTACGCATCCAGCCATTATAACCAACTTGAACTTCCGGTGGAGGAAAATTACGATATAAAACAACTAACATTACATTAAACATTGCTTAGTGTACCGCCAACTTTAATTTGGTAATTGTTTACGGTCAGCCGGACCAGTCCATTGGTGGCTAATGGCGTATAATATCCGTCCGCGGGATCGATGATCTATAGATCGCGATCAATGAGCGGCCGTCCGTTACCGTTAACGAGACGCGCTCCGACGGTGACCTGCCGCGACTGCGACGCTCATGTGAGATCATTTCTAACTTAATCAATACTTTGCGTGATAATTTATATACACTACTACCATATTAAGAATAACTGCTATTATATTATACTTGTGTGAAGATATTGTGCAGCCTGTCCCCTAGGCGCAGCGGTTAACAGCTTCTTTTAATGACACTCTAGTTCGATGCATTGAAACCATGACGAACTACGTGCTGTTAGTTCGGATGGTATACACTGCAAATTTTTCTCGTCGCCGACACATAATATATAATAGTTTCGTTACCGCATTAACTTTACTAGCTACAGCGCCCTTTAAACCGGAACACAGTAATATTTGCACACTACTGTTCAGTAGGAATAGAAGCTGCAGTGGTCTCTAGTGAATCACTAATATAGATGGGTTCCTTCCTCATTCTGATGTAGGTCTGCAGCCATGACATGAGAGGTAGAAGATCCTGGAGGAGGATGCTTAATCAACTTCAACTTAATTGTCAGTTAACATTGTGTAGAATTAAGTTCTAGTCTTGTTTGCTTTAAATAGACACGATCGCATCTCGACACACATTAGTATGCATGCAGTAAAGTTACTACTGTCTAATTCAAAGGTCAGTGCAGTAAATGTTATTACTAGGGTAATAAGGCTCACATTCCAAGCTGGTGAATGCAATGTGGTGTTGTATGAACATCCTAACTTCCACCAGAGCGCTTGGCTGGGCTCCGGTCTGTCAGTCACGGCCGCCGACGGTGACTTATCACATACATCACATACTATCACGTAAGCTGTGTTACACTGAACCTGTTCTTTTTTGCCCGCGAATAAACTTAGCGGTATATCATTATATACAGGGTGTACAGTTATAGGTATTAATTATTTTTTTTTTCTTATTAATCACATGATTTTATATGCTTTGTGTACGTGTCATATCTTTGTGTGTATGTTTGTGATGTTATGTGTATGTATAAGCTTTCTACAAAATTTAGTATTACCCACAATAGTAGTTTAAAATATAACACATGTTTTATAGTAAGTCCTATGATTGTGTATCTTCTTCTTCTTCTTAAAATGCCTGCCATTCTTCAATCCTGACTTGGGTCACTTTCCGAGTCCAGCTAAAAATAAAATTACTCAATTATGTTTTCCGAAGAAATCAAAGTAGAATTTTAAGTTAGTTTTATTTATACAGTTGTCTCCAAACTCTTTTACAGAGGACGCGAAATGATTTTGAAGTATTACCGATTGAGTTGTAATAACACCCTGTATCTGTGTAACATTGAAAGCGCGTCACATCGTTAAGCGCCCGCCGACATACAATTTTTTTCTCGTCGTGTCAGTTACACGTAACACGAGAAAGTGTGCGATTGTTACGGTAACACTGTAAAGAGAATTTTAAATTATTCCCCTCTATTGACTTATTTTTAATGTTAAGTTTAAGTTGGGGGAAACATTAGATCCGGACGCGCTGAAAGAATACATTCAGGTGTTTTAGTTTCTCTTAGTTTTTACTTCCTAATAGAAATAGGGTATATTTTAAACCTCCTCATCTCCCTCTCTCTCTCTCTCTTTAAAACCAAAGTAAATAAGTAACAGAAAATAATCAACATTTGTCGTTTATTACAGATGCGTATTCCGATGTAACTCTATTTTTGGACACCTCTGGCGTTCTACATTATTTTGGTTTTGTCAATACCTTTACAAGGAATATACATATATATATTTAAACGACTCTATAAGTTGATATATTATATTACAGCTGTATATGACATTGACTTAATATAACATAAGGCAATAAAGAGTTAAAACCAATTACTTTGGTTGGACATCCACTGTGGCGCGCTCCTAGTGACGTCACAACAAGCTGTATATATAGAACTGATTTTTAGCTGCATTTCGAGCTTCGAGATTATGATTCATGATATAAATAACATCTGTCACTTACTCTTGTTACCTGTCAAACTGTGCTCCCGCAATTCCACATCGCTACCTGTCAAGGACAAAGGCAAACTTGACAGGCATCACATTCATCACAACTGACATTACATCGACTCATGCGACAACCGAATGAATGCTGCAGCGTACCCGACACCGGTTTCGCAAACTGATATTCGGAGACGGAACAGATTTTTTTATATTTTTTTTGTACCACTTATGAGGCAAACAGACTTGAGGCCCGCCTGGTGCTGAGCGGTCACCGTAGACTATAACCACCGGAAACACCAGAGGTATCAATAGTGATAGTTGAGTTAGTATATAGATACTAACTATATTCTGATTTGTTGATGATGACATCTGTTCATATATCTAAAACTGAAGAAATAGTGACAAATCAGATCAATTGGAATTGTGTTAGTCTACAATATATAAGAAAGGTCTAGTTCTAGATTTAATATAGAAAGCATAAGTCAGGCTGTCGGCACAGCTGCTGGGTGATACATGATGACACTTTAAGGCCGAACAGCTCGTGTACATTCCTGTACACAGCGCTGGTCCGTTGTGTCTTCGGCTCACGATGATAAAGCTCTCTCAATGCCGCTATCCGTTCACAGCCAGCGGTACTAACGCAAGTAATGTGCTTGAATTATCTCACAAACGAGCGGATAGTTCACCTGGTGGTGAATGATGATACATAAATCGTCCGTTAGACGTAACATATTACGGTTATCAATATAAATAAGGTCTGATCTGTTTCATCGAAGTCAGAGGCTTATGTTTTGTTGAAAAGTTTGAGAGCACGTGGTGCACCCTGCTGAACAACAGAGAAGGCTCTGACCACCCATCAACTCGTACTAGGCCAGTGTGATGGAACTAAGGCCCAGTTCCCTCTCAATGACGCTCCTTGAGAGAGGCCTATGCCCAGTTGTGGCCGTTATCAGACTGATTAGAAGAAGAATAAGAATAACTCACAAATTTCAAATCTTCTATCATCTCAAATCATCAAGTCAATCGAAATACTTTTTAATTTGAAGGAATTACATTTCAGACATCTTTATTTTCACCAACTATTTCCTGTAATTTTTAATTGTTAATCACACTTTTTGTAGAAATTAATATTTTACACAACATCATCGTTTAACCATAGTTTCCGTAGTCGTTGTAGTTTCAATTTCATTTGAGAAAAAAAGAGCCGTACCATTGCACCGCGTGGAGGCAGGCGTCTGCTGCACCATTGTGACAGATAATTGCTCAGATAAGGGACAAAGCTGCGCGCATAAGTATGCCGTGTTGTCAGCGTCGCTCTATGAATAATAATGCTGTGTGGTGACCACGACATTCATTACAAAAGCCGGTAATCCCAGAAATAAACTAAAACTAAAAATACATATTAACAAAACTCTATACAAAATAACACCTCTCGCCAACTCGCATTGGGTCAGCGTGGTAGGAAATGGCCCAAATACCCCCATATGAACCCCTAGATATGACGGTCCTGCAGTACACGTCCAGGAGGCCATGCTGACTGTGTGTAGAGAGATCTTTGGAGGAGGCCTATGTCCGACAGTGGAATGTGTATGTTTAATGTGTAATGTGTAAATGTAAATATATATCTGGTAAATTTATCTACAGCTATAAACACCAATAGAAGCACCTACTTAAAAGTGAAAACTAATTCATTACTTTTTTAATGAATAAACGAAGCAAACATTTAGTACCACTTATGATATATCATCTCCTTTAAACCTAATCAAACCATTACGAAGCTATTGTATTTCCTAATGAGGATTAAAATTAACGCCATCTATTGTTTAACGGCGAAACTAATCAACAATAACCGTACTCTAAAAATCTATTTGCAAAATTGCTATTTAAATCTGATGATGAAACACTAGCACACAATGCTTTCATCTTAAGCGAGGCCTATGAACAGCAGACTCTAATAAATATCCTAGACTATAACTTTACCGACGTTTCTAAAGTTAAATATTCCTATCACTGTGAGCCTTGCCTTGAAACAAGTTTATCTCTGCTTGAATTGTAACAACATAAACGAATACTTCAATTATACTTATTATTTTGTGATTTATATAGACTATTACAATGCAATTTCCACTGAAACTGTCTCCAAATTTTCAACTACACGATTCTTTGAAACTGTGAAAAATTTGGCGAGTTAACGTTACGTTCACAAGCAATTAAAACGAGAAGGTAATTATTAAAAACTCCTGCGAGTAGCAGTGAAATATCTCCACCGGTCGTACGGCTTTCATGTCCGCCGCCGGAAACTGCTTTCAACTTTAGGTTTAACAATATGTGGTAATTACCTTTTATCACTTACATATGTTGACGGGGAGTAACCTCACCAATTTGTCTGTGTGGTCAGTCTTTATCACATCCGTAACGATTCGAGGAGGTCACTTAGTTGTACATGATACGCTCTCTTACAATGTTTAACTTTGTAAGTCTTTCAATCGGCTTCAAAATGTATCAATAGTCTGGATACAAATTGGTTTAACTCAACAGTACACGCTAATT
Source organism: Troides aeacus (assembly GCA_033220335.2). Lineage (NCBI taxonomy): Eukaryota > Metazoa > Arthropoda > Insecta > Lepidoptera > Papilionidae > Troides > Troides aeacus. Next base: position 8,312,535 of record CM067293.1, on the reverse strand, counting down.
ATGTTTCATGGGTCATTCAAGAACCGGTGAGGTGGGTCTCGCTGAATGATTAATCGATACTAGCGTTTTTATCAAAATTATTTATATTTTCTTAATCTGCTGTATCACTAGAGCCACACGAGACGGATCTTGCTAACTATTACCCTCATTCTGTAAATCTGCCGGTATATCAGCTGTAATATATGACAGACCAGAATCAGTATTCCGGTAAGTACGCGTCTCCATCCTATCATATTATCTAATTGTTACTTAACGTCTGATAAAATTGCATTCAAGTTTTGACAAATTGCTGTTAATAAAAAACTGTGGTACATATCCGAAATATCATGTAAATGTTCATTCGAATTCGTAGACCCCTCTGCCATCCCTTATTAATTTGAAAGACGGTTGTAAATGTACGACGAACCCTTCGACATTGTTTACAATTAAGTGTAAGTGATCATTAGCATAGTAAGTCATGTCAAATTTTCATGCTACATATATTTTTATTACAGTAAAACACAAATAATTTTTTTACTGTTTTAACTTCTAACTAAAACAATAAAAACTTAACTATTATATATCCCCAGATCACTTCATGATAAAATGTAGTACTTTTACTACAACGAAGCGACCTGACTAGTGGGCGATACAAGTATGAGATCCTAGAAATGATGATTACATAGCAATTCACTGTATTAGTAATACTTCTCGTTCTTTAAATATTTAATTAACTATAGACCTTACAAGAGAAGAACATGGCAGAGCATGCGCAGATTAACTACAAGATTCAATAAAGGCGTGGAACTGATAAAAAAGTAATAAAGAAATTAAGCATAAATTGGTTTATAAATAATATAGATTATTCTGTTGTGGCCCAGGAACTGAGGCAACGGGACTCTGTAAATCTGCCAGTTATAAAGTACTCAAGATTCACGATACCGGAGAAAGTAGCATATTCATAAATCCGAAATGGCGCTCGATCCCTCTCCAGATTTGATATCGCGCATCAGAGGGAGACCGTGCGGCGGAGAGGGACAGGCGGCGGTACCGTAATCGCTCCAGATGTGAGATATTTCTCGGTAAAGACAATTTCGAGTAAACGCTGAACAGGAAACCTGTAAGCGAATGTACATTTCAGATTTAAGTTAGGGATAAACTGTCCGGCAACAGTCTTTACTCATGCTGCTGCAATTCCAATGCTGTTTCCTACTCATTATTGAAAGCGTTAGAATATTGTTAGAAGTTTACTAACTTGCCTGGCTACCATCACGATATTGCTGTCTTCTTACATTCCTAAATACTAATATTCTAAACTTTAAAGAAAATTTATATAGAATTGTACAAGTAACAGGAAAAATCGTGCACCTAATGCTGTTTATTGAATAATATATACAACTAAAATACACGATTTCAATTCATTAGCATCTAGATAAAATATATTATTAATCAAAGATCTATCGACAGTTCATATTTTAACCTGAAATAAGTATAGATCTAAACGCTGACAAACTGTATACTCAAACTTTGAACATATCCAGTTATAACATCGCTGTGAATAGACACTACTAACAGACAACAAGTTAATGTGATCATGATGTTTTATTTACCACCAATCAAACTTCCTGATCATGTCGTCTAAGGATGAATAACTTGACAGAACCCCACAACTGTATCTTTTAAATTTATTAATATGTTTTGCTTTATCAACACGATCAGGACAAGGAGACGGCTGTACACTACTTCGGAATGTACCGAGATAGTAAGCAAGCGATACGTTACCGACGTCAAGTTACGAGCGGACCAGTGCTTACTTATCAATGAATAGCTTAGTCCTCGTCTCACTTGGAATAATTTAAATGATGACAGTAACATGGGCAATAGTTAAATGTTGCTAAAGTCAACTATTTATTTAAAGAACAATCATACTTTACAACATTTCCAGGCATTCAATGAAAGCTATGTTATCACTAACACCCCAAAATTGATAACAACTGTTATTTGACCGAAGAGCGAAAATATAAGGGGCATAAGTAGCAAATAGTTAATAAGTAGTAAAGAAAGTTTGTAGAATGTTAGTGATGTGAAAACAATAGTGGAGCTAATGGAGTAAATGGGTCGTGATAATGTTGGAAAGTTTGAGGCGGAGGCTGGCGCGAGACGAGATCTCCGTTTATTGCGGCCCTTCACAAGTAGCGCCGCCTCGCTAATTTGAAGAAAGCGTCCCGTATAGTTCAAATTAATACGTTTGTATCCCAAGCAACGCTTGTCTTATGTGAATCTTTAACGGCAAGTATAACTTGAAGCGTCTTCTCAAATGTTGATTCTCATTGCTGTGATAAAGAAATTTGCATCCAATTACTTCTAATGGAGTCAATTTTGTCTGGGCTGCACGCGAGCAAAGTCTCCATAGTCTTATATATTCTGTGACGACAGCTTTTCCAAATGTATATATGGGACTACATTTTTTTATTCAATTAAGCTACGAGACGAGCGGCACGTTCTCCTGATGGTAAGTAATACCCCTGCTCATAATAAAGTGATATATTTAGTATGATATTTTCTCGACACATTGCACTCGTCGTCTGAGACATAAGATTCGTCTCGAGAAGTATTGTTACCCCTGTAATTACATCAGCTGCAACGCCCTTGAAACCGGAACACTACGTTCGCACTGTACTGTCGGTTGCAATGAGAACTGCTGTGTTACCTGCCTAGAAAGTCTCTGGGAACAGAGACCTAGCACCGGTAAAGTGTATTAAAATAATATCTCTTTCTCTCTTCGTTCGATCCCATGCATAGATGCGGGAACAGCTTTTCTAATTTCCTCTATTTAGCTATATCCTCGACATCATCATCGTTCACATAATATACAGGAATAATATGATTTTATTAAAGTACATACTTGTTTTTTTTTTATTCAACGAAGCGACAACACGATGGTAAGATGTACACTCATCCATACTAATGCGGCGCCAGTTGGAATGATAAACACTGCACGACTTTGTGCTAGTTTTGAGAGATAATATTTTAAGTCTCATTATCCCAGATTCACTAGCTATAGAATCCTTCAAACCGGAACATAGCCATGTTTGCACATTTTGGTGACAGCAGTAGGAGCTCGGTGGTACCTACCTAGACGTTCTCCGGCAAAAAAGACATATCACTAATGGATTCACTCTATGAAAAGTACTATTAAATAAAAAAAAAATAGAGAATGCGGTAAAATGACTATGTGCAAAACAATAGTGAGCTCATTGAACCCATTGGTGCGTGTTGCCAATTCAAAATGTGGGGGGAAACTTGGAAGCAAAGTTTGCAGGCGCATGTCCTCGCCCACAACGTATGTGTGCTGCATCACGATTTATCAGGGCTGTTGGAAAAACAATATGCAACGTTAAACGTTATATACAGGTAGATCATAATATTATATATTATACCTCTTACTCATTTCGAAGAGACAAGGGAGTCTCATGATGCTGTTGGTAACCATAAGAGTTAAGACCAGTTCAGTCCGTCGCAGCTTGTTATGGCAAACATAGTTTGGATCCTATACATTAGCAGACACATATCTAACCAAATGATCATTTCAATAATGATATCCTAGGCTAGTAAATGAAAAGTAGTACAGTCAGACTTAACCGAAGCAATCAGAAGAGAACTTATGAACGGATGCGGCGATAACTGTACATCACACAAGACATCAAACTCAACGCAAACATCTCTTAGTTCATCACTGCCAACCTTAAGTTTAAATTACTGCTGCCTGTCTCATTACTCAGCCTGACTTATCTACAGTTGGTGTAGTTTAAGTCAGCGTCTCTCAAAGTGAGGAATGGTAACATCTTGCGATCACTGGAGATTGACGAGAAATAGACCAGACAACGATATTGTCTTCTCTGTGACGTATCTAGTGGAGACACGTTGCTTGAAAATTATAGTAATTCATGAGATTTTTATAAGGTAAAGCTGAACCAACCCTTTCTGTATCCAATTATAGATCGAATGGAGTAGGGAGGAACAATGTTTACATAGCAATGCATCTTGGTTCTCTTTGCAGGATGAGGATAAAAAGGGTAAACTCAGTGATGTGATAAAATTCTATATCAAGGGACTTAAAATTTAGGTGTCTAAAAATAAATTGTTTCTTAAGTAGTTTGTAAGAAATATGTTTGAAAAGCTCAGACCGAAGCGGTTTAGAGCTGCGTGGAGCAGCGCTTATAAACAAGCCGCCGGGTACATTACCCCTCTGAACATTTTATTGTAGCATCCTTGTAACCAGACCAGTGGAATGTACTAATAAATATCGTCTAATTTAAAGCACTGAATATAATCAACTGTAAGAAATAGGAGACTATATCTACGCGAAGTGTTATGAACTGTAAGAGGTCATCTGTTCATAATGCAGCCTGCTAATCAACAATCGACGGTCTGACTTCCACCAACACGCATTGGGCCAGCGTGGTGAGAAGTGGCATAAGTCCTCCCATATGAAACCCTACAAATAAAGGCCCCTGGTGTCCGGTGATGCGGGCAGCACAGGACCGACCGACGAGGGGATCTTTAAGGCCTGTGTCCAGCAATGGATGTCTATCGGTTGATGGTGGTGATGGTGCTTGTTCATAAAAAGGTCTATGAGAACTGTACACGGGCTTCTTTGAGTCGCATCGCTTGGTTCCGTACTATCTGAGCCATCACCACTTCTGTACATATGTAATTAAAAATTAACGGAGGTTATTACAACAACAGCAATAACAACATTCAAATACAGTTACCAGCATTAATTGTTGCTGACAGGATGAAGGATAAAAAATGCTCACACCCACTGGCAGCTAACGTAGATGTTAAAACCTGACAGCTGTCAAACCGATGTCTAGTATAACCGTGCAGCTTTCATCGCAAACGTCGGACGTCCCATCATCAGCAATTAAGATGTCGAGAGTTAGAACTTGACATTGCTCAGTGACCTTGATCCCGTGCATGTGGGTCGGACGGCCGGCCGAAGTCAACGACTCGGCTCCGACACGGCGCGGTATGAATGGGTCGTAACGAGGTCGGCCGCGTTTGTTTATGCTCCGATAGAAAAAAAATGCGCGAATAAATGAATTTAATGAGGCCCGAGATGATTGATGATGAGTTTGCGCTGCGTCCGCATCATCAAATGTATCATTATAATCGTAATGAACTAACTAGAAGATACTTGTGATATTTTGTGCACTAAATTAATAGACAGGTTATAAATATTAGAAATTACTGATAGATAAATAAATTGAATTAAAGTGTACGTTTGTAATATCAAAGGATTTCATTTAACTGTTGTGTCTTCGTAAAATGGTACAGAGGAAGTACTTAATGTTAATCAGCATCGTTCAGAACTTGAGATCGGATGAATTTTTTTGTAGTAGAAATAGTTTTCTTCGGCATAAGTTATAACAAAGTATAATTTAAATAAAGTACAACTAGTAACATTACTGTAGTCTCGGGTTAAGAATAGGACTAAGGTAAGCCCTGCCTGTCGAAGAAGGCGACTAAAAGGGTCTAGGAGTCCCGCTGGCTTTGAGGGAGACAGCGTATGGCTCAGCGATGGTACTTATTGGTGCACCGGTGCGTCCTGTAAGCGATTCCCGGGAATCTCCGAATGCATAGATGCAGACTACCAAGAATCTCAGATAACCCTGACTTTTTCGCAGAAGCAGGGTATCTTTCGAAGATTTCCCCCTTGAAACCAAAAAAAGGTCCAACTAGAAAATACAATGCATCTAAATAAAAACGTGCCATTCGTTAGCAGATATGAAGATGTATGAGAAGATCAATTCGTCTTTAGTTAAATTTAGATATATTAGCACTACATTGACCTTGAATCTGTGCGAAAACAGAGCTGATTCAATTGTAATCACGGATTTTGGCAATAAAATTGGTTGTGCTGGTTCGGACGGAGCTGTTCCGTATGCTGATGGCTCGCTCACTTTCCCACACGCGAGAGTGAATAGAAATCGGGCGGGTCAACACATTTACAAGTACCGCCTCTATATCACCAAAATTAAAGTGGTAAACATTTTAGAACGCATCACCACAATTTTTTCTATACAACAGGCTAACACTTGGCATCAATTTTACGTGTTGTGACAATGAGGTCGCAGATAAGACATGCTCAAAAACTCTGACATATGGTATCCGGAACAGCGATGCCGTTATGGTTGCATATAATTACATAGAAAATTATATTTGTAAGAGATTTTTGCTTTAATGGCGCTGCTAGAATGGTCTAGCGCCGAGCTCATTACGCGAATGTTTCGAAACTCTGATGATGGCATCATTTAAGCTGTGCGATTAGCGTTGATTGCGAGCGATTTGCCTCATCGCGGGGCCGTTAAAAGTTTTACTGGCTTCCGACGCCCGCTCCACTTCAGACTTGAGTTTACAACGCTTGATTGATGTGCGATATGATTGAGGCTTTCGTTAAGCAAGTAAAGTTTTACTTCAAGTGCTTATATAGCTGGAATATCAAGCTTCAGAGATAGTCTTCATCGGCCGCGCTTAATGACACAGCTAAGCTTTTTATTTACCTTGCGAAGTTATTGAAATATTTTTCTTCTACTTATAAATACTACAAATTTTTCAGAACATTTCCCAATTCAGTTACTGTGTACACAGTTACATAGTTACCGATAGGTCGTTACCATCAGTAAATATCATAAGCACGTTATTGCTTCCCAAGCGTCCCGAGAATATCAGGTTAATAGTTACATTATTTTCCAAACGATCAGCCTTGATCCCAATACCCTCTCAGCTCGGATGTGTCTGTCGCACGCACAATAGTCCAATACCGGTATGCACATGCAACAATGTGTGGTGACGACCGTTTGATTGGGAAGTGACCCCATTACTTCGACACCTTGAGGCCAATACGGTGCTAATGATCTCTTTACACTGACCGGCCCTGTCTATCATTACGTAGTCTCGTTATTATTATCTATTTCCATCAAAGCTTTTATTGTAGTCTCTTTTAATATTACCCAAATCTTTCCTCTCGTCTGGTTCTAGTAGTATTCGTCAGGGATCTTACTTGAGTATAGTTAAGCATCTAGCAATTAACTGAAGAGTTTCTACATGACCAATATTTAACATGTTGAGTGCGAAACTGAGTCTAAAACGTCTAGTCCATGACTCGTTTGCAGTGCAACTAAGAAAGCTTATATTTGCCTATCGTGGGAAGAACACACCTTTCATCACCATCATCATCAGCCGAAAGACGTCGATTGCTGGACATAGGCCACCCCCAAAAATCTCCACATGTATCGGTCCCGCGATGCTCGCATCCAGTGGGTCCTCGTGACCCACGACCAGATCGTAGCTCCAAGGTGAACGCTCCTTTAGTTTAGATTTATTAACTACTTCATTATGAACGCTGCTGCCGTACTCAATAAATACCTCGTATCTGATTCTACACAAGGAAACCAAAACATTTCCTCCTTAACGTGGTGTCCGTCGACGATTCGTTCAATTAAAAGCTTCGCTTGCAATAAATTTAATTAGCGCGGGAAGCGTTCTCAGCTTTTATTAAATAGCGAACCGGGTAATGTATAAAGCTTTTATCACTTAAATATAAATAAACACAAAGCTCCGGTGCTGTTGTTGCTAATGGAGTTTCCCAGTCCGCTCCGCCGCCTGCGGCCGGCCCACAACTTACGACAAGGCCACGAAACAAGCGGTTTAGAAGCTTTCTTCCCTTGTCTTCTCTCGTACTATACGAACCGCGACATTTTTCACCATTGACAGTATCATCTTATTCGCAGTGATTCGTTACTCGATACTACAGAGAATTAATATTTTTAGGAAATATCTACCATAGATTATGATTAGGAGGAGGAGGACAAAACTTTTAGTAAAATACTATTATTATTATTATATACTTTACTATTTGAATACTTTTAGTTTTAGTTTCGGAAAACAAACCCTGTATCTATCAAACTCTAAACAATGGTTCGCGGGAATATAAAGAAAGTTTTGTAGATTTTTGTTTAGATTGTATAAAAAGCTGTACTTTGGTAATTTGAAATAGATGTATGAATATTAATTAATTGTATGATTAGCTATAAAAATAATATTTATAATAAGACTATGCGGAATAGTAATGGGTTGTTCCTGTCTTTCGTAGAATTGACGTAGATCTGTCAAATAGAGGACAGCGCACCGGAAGGAGGAATGTTCTACACGAGGTGGCCAACAGTCACTGTGCAGGCCGAAGATGACGATGATAAAAGTTGAGAAGAAAAAGCTCAGTGCACGCAGTGGCCGCAAGTGGCGGGACAATGCATGGCGCGTATACAGATCTTTATCTCCGTCTATATTTAGTCGGGAATTTTACAGCTTAGAAAAGATATCCGAAGGCTTTCACGCGATTATTCGAAAGCAATTTACGTCCGGCGAATGGAAATTGATTCGTATCGCGGTAGCAGCACGACGGGGATTCAATTGATGCATAATTTATGAGCATTTAATTTCCGAGATACCCGCAGCGGCGCAACCAGCGACCGGCAACCGGCAACCACATTTGTTTTGCGCAAACGGCTCATCGGGCGGATGATGCTGAACTGAATGCGTGCGGTGGAAATAAAATATTTTTCATCAAATTGAAATTGGTCTTGGAGCGGATATTGGTGTTTGATTCCATTTATTACGTTAGGGTAGTAAATATTTACGGACAATCTCATATTTGCAGCCATAGTTTAAAATTTTAGTGAGCTGTATCTTTCATTTTATCTTTAGTAATATTTATTCTTTGTTATCCTGAATTACACCCTTATAGCTTTTATATTTAAAATGTATGATTTAATATAATGTATTATATAATATATAAAATAATGTATTATCTATTGTATGTATTTATCCAACATATAATGCTATGCATTATATTAGGGGGACCGGAAAGTAATGTCGTTTTCTTACGCTAAATACAAACACATACATTTTTAACGAGTCTTTATTTTTAATCAATGATGTATTCCCCATCATTGTCAATAACCTTTTGCCATCTAGTGAGTAAATTTTCAATCCCTGATCGATAAAAATTAATTGGTTTTTCGGCAAAATATCTAGAGATGGCATTTTGGATATCATCCAAATTTGCAAATGTTTTGCCACTTAAAAAGTGTTGCAGCGCTCGGAATAAGTGGAAATCCGATGGTGCAACATCGGGCGAATATGGTGGATGAGGCAGCACCTCCCACCCCAATTCATTAATTTTTTCTAGAGTTCGCCTTGCGCAGTGCGGTCTTGCATTGTCATGTTGGAGAATGACGCCTTTTCGGTTGACAATCGCTGGCCACTTTTCAATTAAAGATTGATTGACTCGCTGCAATTGTTCGCTGTAGAGGTCTGCAGTAACAGTTTCTCCAGGTTTCAGTAATTCAAAATGAACAATGCCGCGAATACTCCACAAAACACACAAAAGCGCTTTTTTGGGGTGTAAACCTGGCTTAGCAGTACTCCGAGGGATTTCATTTGGAGAGAGCCACTGCCTTTTGCGTTTTGGGTTATCATACAGGACCCATTTCTCATCTCCTGTGATCAAGCGATCAAAAAACGCTTCTGTGTTGTGTCGTTGAAGCAATAAGTTGCATGTGATTGATCGGTTAGCCTTATTCTGTTCGGACAGATTATGCGGGACCCAAGCACCTGCTCTGCTTACTTTTCCAATCGGCTTCAAATGTTCTTGGATGGTCGACCAAGGTTTGTTGAGACTGTTTGACAATTCCTCGATCGTCTGACACGGATTTGCTTCCACTTCCGCCCTTAACACGTCGTTGTCTAACGCTGAAGGTCTTCCTGATCGATACGAGTCGGAAAGATCAAAATTACCCGATTTGAACTTGGAAAACCACCTTTGGCATTTACGAATGTCCAGTGCATTTGGATAAACATCGCAAATGTTTTTGGTAGCAACTGTTGCGTTATTTCCCTTGCGAAACTCAAAGAGCATGCAATGCCGGATGTGTACCTCTTCTGGTATTTGGCTGGCCATTTTACCCAAAATTACAAAAAAAAATTGTAATTCAATTGTCTATAAGTAAAGAAATCACTATAACCTCACAATGTCTTTGGTACGCCTCTGAACAAAACAATGAGCTGACAAATGACAATCAAGTATTGGCATGCGCAGAAACGACATTACTTTCCGGTCCCCCTATTATCTATAGCATGTTAGTTCCCAAATGGCTCAATTGTTTTTGATTTTGTATGTTAACAATCAGTTAAAAGAGTTCATACATAGTTACATATGAACATTTTTGATTCATTTGATTTAAAAGCAATTTTGCAAAACTAACGCAAACAAATTTAAATATATAGGATCATCCGTTTTAAGACCTTTCTAAAATTTTAAAGATTTTAAGCAGGATAAATGTTTTCAAGGCAAAAGCTCTACCGCAAACACTGTATCTGTATCGTGAGTACATTCAGCGTGTTCTATTGTAAGGAGCGATTGAGATACAACTTTTGTCAGCCAATCATTCCTATCAATAGACTGTGCTTGCTAACCCACATTTTAGAGGTGTCCTTCGTTCAACAGTGGACATTAGCAGGTTAAAAAGGATTAATTCTAAACCTAGCAGCATTTAAGCTCGACTATCTAAATATTTAGTTTCGCACTAGCATAAACGTCGTTCTTCTGTTCAAGTTTTTCTTTACTGTTAAAACTGACATGTTTTCTAAAACGATTTATCAGATGACTGCTTTAAATTTGATACTTTTCATTTACAATAATTAGTGGCGAAATAAATATCCATTCTATTGTTCTTTTACATAGCCTACATTAATTGTAATCAACATATATATTTATGTTGTTTTTTATTATTATGTTTATTTACATTATTCAGCCGCTTCGTTGTGCGCGGGCGCACGCGATGCCACCTGTCCGCGCATCTGCGGCCCGGCGCTGCAGGGCGAGCCCGTCTGCGCCACCGACGGCTACATCTACCCATCGCTCTGCGAGATGAGGAAGAAGACCTGCGGGAAAGGTATTTATATAATGAAGCCAATAAACACGTGCTGCACGACAATCTGATGGTAGACCATGCTTTAGCTGACTATGAATGCATTTCATAGTTGTCTATTTTTCGCTTAACAAAACAATAAAAAATATTCAAAACAATGTACTTTTTCGCCACAAACAATTAACAATATCCTGCCATATTAACAATGGTGATATTGCAGAATAAATAATAATTACTAACTTATTCGCCTACAGAAAAGTCTGTGCGCTTCACAGACTTTAGAATTTCACAAACTGAAGAATTGCTATTAAATTTTCGCAGGCGCAGAAATTAAAAGTTTATCTTTATCGCATTTTTTAAATTAGTTACTTTGATTTATTTTCATAAAATTTATTTTATACAAACTTTAAAAATACGCTTATGATTGCTATTATATTAAAACAATAATTTTTGGCTTTTTTTATTACCAGGGGTCAAATTAGCACAGGACCAAGGTTCCTGCTCCAGGGCTCAAGGGTCTAAGTGTGAACACAGGTGCACCGCTGAAAGAGATCCTGTCTGCGGGACCAACGGAAGGACTTATCTGAATCGATGCATGTTGCAAGTGGAGATTTGCAGGTTAGAAAAAACATTATTTTTATTAATTTTTTGTTAGATCTGAAACGAAGTAATTATTGATAGAATTTAATAAGGTTTTTCACTAATTATAATGGCCCACAAAATAAAAGAAAATAATACTTGCTAGCAGAAATAGTTACTGCGATAGTATCTAATATGACAAATTAAACCAGTAAATTATATGACAAATTAAATTTTATAAGTTCATCATCAACCGATAGTTTATCCACTGCTGGACATAGGCCACCCCAAAGATCCCCATATAGATCGGACCCGCGTTGGCCATATCGTTGGTTACTAGGGTCCGTCATGTGAGGGGATATGGGCCACTTCCAATCACGCTAGTCAAATGCAGGTCGTTGCGAGCATTATATTAATTGTCTACCAGTTAACACGGATAGAGTCACACATTATAATAACAAAATAATTAACGAAAAATTTTAAGAAATTGGAAAAAAAGATTATTATGTTTTTAATTTTTATTTACAGGGTCGGAATCGGGCTGTCTCACCTCGGCGCCTGCAACAACATCAGCGCCCACCGCGAGAACTGCCCGGTGGACTGCTCGCAGGCGCCGCTGGACGGGCCCGTCTGCGGCTCCGACGGCAACGTCTACAAGAGCACCTGCCAGATGAAGCTGCTCACGTGCGGGTGAGCAGAGCCACGCAAACACGCTATTCTATACAATCCTTCATTAATTATCTTTTCGTCAATTGTTATCGCATCTTATTTTAACGTAAAAGTACTTATTCAAGCTTTGATCATCGATCATCCTTACGTTATATTATATAAACATTTATTATTTATAATATGAATCTCTTTATGTATAATGAAAATAATTACATATAAAAAAATGTAAAATAACACCTAATTGTTAAGAAGGATAACGATGAAGTCATAGACAATTTAGGTAAATTAACATAATCTATGATATTAGCTTTATATTAATACCTTTAAAGAATTATAATGTCAAACACAGATGACAATAAAAAAATGAAAAGCTCCGTAAGACAAATTTCATTGTCGCCATAAGATGCCAGGATCAATGGATGGTCATGATTACAGACAAGGTGTGGTGAGAACGAATAAGAAGCACTGCCAAACGACGCGCCACTGCAGGGAGTCGTGCTGGAGGGTTGCCAGGCCGACCTGCGGCTCCGATGGGAAACTGTACGCCAACGCTTGCCGGATGAAGGCGACCAATTGCGGGTAACAGTTTCAGTATTGTTGCCACCACCACAAATCTCAATGAATTACCAAATCTAGTACACATACATATATCACGCTTCGTTACCAGTGGGGTAGGAGAGACCACCTCTCTCCACTTAGTTATCTCCAAATCTAGTAATAGTACATATTCAATTAATTTAAAACTTATCTTAAACAATTTTAGGAAACATGTTTTCGAAGTGCCGATGGCGTTCTGCGTGTCGCAGGAGAGGACATCCGGCGGAGAGCCCTGCCCGACGGACTGCTCCGGGCAGAAGGAGAAGGTCGTGTGCGGATCCGATGAAAACATTTACAGGAACGAGTGCGAGATGAAGATGCTCAACTGTGGGTAAGTTGAATGTTCCTCCATCAAATGTCTGTAGTCCATTTACATAGGTCTCCTTAGGAAGGTGGTGGCGCCTACCATAATAGTTTTTGCTTAAACAGAGATCTTTCACGTGTAAAAATATCGCCTATGGACTCTATAAATTTCTCCATCAAGATATATAGAAACTAATTACACACAGCTAATTAATTTTACTACTTTATACGTTTCAGCGTTAACAATAGAAAGGTTGTTAAGAAGATCGACATGGAGAAGTGCAAGTCGAAGATGAACAAGTGTCTGAAAGTGAAGTGTCGCGGCGACTTCGACCCGGTGTGCGGGACCGACGCCAACGTCTACCCCAACTCCTGCCACCTGAAAGTAGCTAATTGTCTGTACGTACACTTGCACTACATTGTTCATACTAAATGGAGAGTCATTGTTTATAACTATTGCTAAATATAAACTCTTCACCATTTTCATTAGATTTTCGCTTACTCTTTAATAATTTCTTATACGATATGATAAAGGTTGATCACATGTTAAATTGTGATTCAAATATTTTCTACTCGGTACAAGTTTAACTCTTTTTGAAATTTATTTTTCCTCAACAGTATGTGCTTCATAGAGAATGTAATATTATCATCATGTACCTTTGTTCATGGATTTTCTTTGGTCGTTCTTTAAAGTACATTCCGTTCGCTATCTGCAGCAAGGGCGTGCAGCTCGCGCACTTCGGCAACTGCACGCTGCTGCCGCGGCTCGAGACCGACTGCCCGGAGAGCTGCGACAACGCGCTGGAGCAGCCCGTCTGCGGCTCCGACGGGAACGTATACAAGTGAGCTTTATCCATGTCAACGAACCGAGCAGACACGCTGGACGTTCCACTGATAGCACGTGATACGCTGCTAAGGATGTTAAGATCATCATGAGATGTATGGATTTGTGTAATCTATAGAGTAACAGTGTGAGGGTTTGGTTCGCAGGTCGGAGTGCGAGCTGCGGCGCGCGACCTGCGGGCAGCACGTGGTGGCAGTGGCGGCGGCGCACTGCCGCACCACCGCGCTCTGCCACGAGCCCTGTCCCGACACGCCCGCCTTCGTCTGCGGCTCCGATAACCGATTCTACAAGAACGAATGTATCATGAAGAAGGAGAACTGCGGGTGAGTGCACGCACCTTCCTTCATCAACATGTTCATAAAAGAGAAGTGCTATTAGTTTAATGCTTGTTTCCGCCAATACATTCTTATATTTGTCAGCAACATCACGACTCCAAGAATGTAGTACACTAATTTTGATGGTATCTTGTTTTTGTTTCAAACTTTACCAATAGTATTATTAGCTTATAAAAAAACGGTTCAACCGATTAAACTATCAGAGCTTTAACAGATATTTAGTTTACAAAGCTAGGTTATTTTGTAATCTTGTACCTATCTATTTGCGGGCGGCGTGGGACTGATCAGTGTGAAGATCTTAGGAAAAGACTATATCTAGTTGCGGGCGTCTATCGGTTGAACATAACTGTGATGATAACGGCCTATTTGTAACAAATTTAACACCAACATATTATTTATGTCTACACTGTCACAAACAGTAATAGTTAAACACAGTTACGTTTAAAGGCAGCAGTAGATATGAAATTAACCACAATTCTTTAAGTAGCTCTGCAGCCAGCTCCTGGTTATGTATATTATTGTTACGAACCCAAATGCTACGTGTGGTGGTCGAGCTCTTTCGAAATCTGAGCTTAAGAGGTTGTTCCGCGTGTACAGTAAGCACGTGTACGTGGTGCCGCTGAAGCGGTGCCTGGCGCGCTTCCAGTACGCGGGCTGCGCGCGCGTCTGCCCTCCGGAGTACGACCCGGTGTGCGGCACCGACGACAAGACATACTCCAACAAGTGCTTCCTCGAGATGGAGAACTGCCGCTCCAGGTAATAACACGAATATACATTTTACATATAAACACGACATAAGAACACGACCAATAAACCCCCGCCGGACGTTACGGTTAAAAAAGGTCATTGAAAACCATAAATTATGTTGTGATGGTATGTCATCAGAGGATAGCGAGCATATAAACATCTTTAATACAACATTGTGCCGGCCAAGCTCTACGGAAGGTTTCTGTGGTCATTGACTATAGCCCAATGAATATATCCAATTTGAAGAGCGCTGTAGCTAATAAAATAATTGTTATCACAAAGTGACAATTACCAAATGATGCAGTGTATATATATCATTTTTGTTGTTTATCTTCGTAGCTGTAACCGAACTGATAATTTCAGGAGCGTTGTCCAGTTGAAGTATCTTGGTACCTGTACGGAGCCCATCGCTGAGGAGCCGAAGAACTACCTGTACCGGTAGACCCCAGCTTTGCGGACCAACACTAGTTTGTAAACACGAGTCATGTTATAAACGAACTGCTTCATTGCATAAAGATGACTGTCATTGATCAACAAT
Organism: Troides aeacus; assembly: GCA_033220335.2. Classification (NCBI taxonomy): domain Eukaryota; kingdom Metazoa; phylum Arthropoda; class Insecta; order Lepidoptera; family Papilionidae; genus Troides; species Troides aeacus. The sequence continues at coordinate 8,296,950 of CM067293.1, read as the reverse complement.
AGTACTGGATCTGTTCTCTGATGATTTGCAGCGATGCTAGTCATTTAACTGAATTTTAAACCTCGACCAATTTGAGGCTTATAGCTGGTAACCGTCTCATTCATCGGTTTATGGACCAAGCAATGAGAAGTATCAAATCATTACATTCACGTGGAATAAGTTACAAGAGATCCACTGGCAACAGGTACATCCTTCGGTTGAGATGATGATGATAATAATAGCTTCAATTGAATTGGTAATTTTAGTTTTCCTAATACTAACATCTTCAAGACATCGTGGAATCAATTTAAAGCGAACATTGAAAAGAGAATAAATTTCCAAGTTATATGTTACAAAACATGAGCTTTACTTAGACGGTGAACACTAACTTATGCATGTAGAGTAGAAAATATTACTTGCTGTTAGGTTTCAAATTGTTTGTCATATCTATTTCCATAATCCTGTAGTATTGTTGATCGAATGTGTCGACAGTCGCATCGCATTGTATCACTTCATGGCGGACGTCCTCGTGTACGTCTGTTTCGCTTCGCACAAACTACCCAGTGCCGTGTATACTCGTCAAAGTAACAGTAAGGGTTATATAATAGTGAGTTTCAATTGTATTTACACCCTTAATTCTCAATGTAGGTATATGTATGTGTTTATCATAGCGTCTATATTCGTCATGTACTAATAATTGGTTAGATCTAGTGCCAATTTTAATCTAAAGTCTTCACCAGCAAACAAAGAGGATATCGTCGTACCGGCGATAAACGATCAACAATGTGATTATAGCTAATTTTTGGATGCTGTAAACTAAGCAGTAAATTACGTAATAACAAGATAATTTAGAATTGTGGATTCTCAATTAACTCTTATCAATGCTTGATAAGAGTTAAAATATTGCTCAGTTTCCATACATCACATGAAACAGCTGAACCATTTTATCTCATCTATATAAAGTTTAACTTATTAAGTTCATAACGACGATGCAAGTTTGAACACTCTATTTATTTAGATAAACTTAGTTAAGCGAATGTAAATAATTCTCCCCGCTACTAATTTCCACCATGATTCTTTCAAAGCTAACAGTTCAATTCGAAGCTCTGTAAAGTTCATGGCGGAAGTTACTAATATTAGTTATTTATTGTTGATAGTAAGGTAATTCGGAATGTATCAGGTTTTTAAGATAAACGTTAAGGCATTTATTATACAATTAAAGTGCAGATTTGAGATAAGGTTTAGAACATTATTAATAATAAATGTGAAAGCTCTTACTTCTCGTGTATCAACTGTTCATTAGTAACGTGCTGTCGATGTGAAGGTTATACGTATCATATAATAGCTATTCGTCGTGCCCCAACACGGTTACTGTAAGCTCAAGCTAATAAAGTAATAATTTACACAAAGCTGGTTTTATTGACGAAGCTGTCCCACTGTTCAAATTAATGCAAATATGAGAATTTACTTTTAAATTCGGTAACAATTGAATAAAGGAAAACAATGAACTCTGTAGTACATGACATATATACTCTACATCAAGGGACTCATTGACTCATCACGTGATCTCCCGTAACTATGACACGTAAACACTTAACATTCAGTAGAGATGTTGCTGTTGCTCTTTAGGTGTCAGCCAAGAAGGAATTTTATAAAACTATTTCCCCAAAGGGAGCTAAGGGATGTTACGGCTAGCAAGGAGGGTGGAGAACAGCTACTATGAGTATATGTATAAAGGATGTTAGACAGGAGCGAACGTATTACTTTAATGTTATTCTAACCTTAATCACTGGGATAAGGCTGAAAAAAAATTTTTGTTCTTAATAATCGAGTTACTTTTTTCAAAAATTTGTTCTAGAGTAGTTGAATCTAAAACCTTAAATTATTCCTCAAGTATAACAGAAGCGCACGGAACACAGTTGTATATGAACCGGTGGGAGTAGACCGACGGCTGCAGACAACAACCCTAGCACAGACCGCGATCCTTAGACGTGAGTGCACGACCCTACAGAGAGTTACCACAAGTTTAAATTTACAATATTCCAAAAATCTCATTATTGATGTCAGTGACCGGTAGTACTTAATATACAATGGTGGTGGTGGCGGTATTTACAAATAATATATATATATATATACCACTGTATTCTGTTGAAAAAATGTAAAAGGTTAATTTGTTTTAAAATCTAGATACTTAGGAATCCATTGTAATGTTTCTAAGCTTTCACAGCAGCGATATTCAAGTGACAACAATTCCCAAAGTCATTTAATTTACTTCACGTTAAAAAGCAATACATAAGTATAATTTAACATGCGATTACGTGAACAGTTCATTTGTTAACGATTCAGAGATTTGTCTGTACAAAAGCGTGCTATCAATTCTATCGGACAGTTGCAGGGCTGGAAGTAGACGGACATCTCTTGAACCAGATCCTCCACATTCTTAAAGAACGCGTAGAACGTCTCCATACCCAACGCTTCGTACGATTTCAGTATCACCACTGGAAAATACATACGGAGTGTATGAAAAAATAGTAACGTTTCGGATTCCTCTATTAAATAATAATCGTAAAGTCGTACTTCAAAAGCAAATTAAGGATAAAAGAGAAGTCAGATCCACATCGCTACTCTACCTTCGCGTATTATGTAAGGGTACTAATGACGGTATAGTAATAGAGAAAGATCAACACCTTTTCTCACTACCGTACTACTGTTAGTTGAACAATCTGTTAAACTTCATAGCAAAACCATTATCTAAGGTCTGGCTATCAAATTCTAGCAGTCAATTAACTATCAATTTACTAACAAACTAAACTTTGAACTTGCTAAGATATGCTGAAGATGGCACAGAATTCTTGGAGACAGATAAGCAGAACATTCGAAAGGATATATTTGGACCATTGATTAACGAAACCGTAGTTACTGTTGTTCAGGTAACTGCTTAATTGGATATTGATTAAATCAATTATCCTTTGTTAATTATTATTTAATTAACAAAGAAGAACAAGTACTTTTTTTACATCATGTATGTTATTCTTTCTTTCACCTGTTTAAAGTATGTGAATTTACAATCAAATTGTCGTTCTAAATCAAATACTACATAGCCATTGAAATCTCAATGAACCAAAGTCAACCTTTCATTGAATAGTTAATTTATCATTACGATGAAGTAGTTTTTATAACCACTATTACTTGGAGTATCAACATCAAACTTACCGACTTCGATGACGAACGTCAAAGCCCAGATGATCCACATCACGTTTAATAACAATTTCAAAGTTATCTTTCTGGAAAGTTAAAATTTACAAACAATTACAGATATTTTGATTTATCTCCGCACTGACTGCAAATTTATTAAACTGTAAATTATGATATTAACTGGCGGATATAAAGTGATAACTATATCTTAATTATATAACTTACATGTTATCAATTTATTATCATTCAGTGCTTGGCTACATTTTGTTATTTTCCAGTGACAGTGGTCAGCTGTAACGTCGCCGCCTCGCTGTTCCTGCAACAGATTCAGTCATTCACCGCTCGACTTGTCAAAGCAAAAAGTTTTCATTCAAACAACAAAATTTATTTGTTACGAACTATTATATTTTTTCACTCATCATTATTATAAGCCGATAGACGTCTACTGTTGGTCATAGACCTCTCCCAAAGATTCCCATATCGGTGGATTTGGACCATTTGACACCACCAGCCTAATGTAGGTTGGTTTGAGGTGAGGTTGAATTGTTGTACGGGTACCCTTGTATCCCATTTTATAAATGATGACTTTCTATGTGGAGATCCTTGAGGGAGATTGTCATTATAGAGATCTTCCCCCGATTTCACCATTTCGTCGGACCACCTAGTGGGGAGAATGCCAAAATTGCGTCTTCCGATATGCGGCTGCCATTCGTGGAGCTCGGTGCCCCATAGGTCAGGACCGATCGATTACTACTATAGTTGTATACTGATAATTATCGAGCTAGCCAGGGTTGATGAAACTCCATCATCTGACCTCCACAATTTTGAGGTACTCGAATCTAACCACATAGTACGAAGGCAGACCTCCATATATCGTGAAAAGAATTAAGATGCATCTCTTATCGCAGCAGACTGTTTATATCAACGAAGACATGATCGTAATTATGATAAGATTGTCGTAAATCACCACGAGGTGTATTTAAAGTCACTTTGACCTTTTTAGTGACTCGACTGCTCTTTAATCGTCTTTAAAGTTGAGTTACCTGAATGATATCTCCAAGATCATAAAATGATGCAGAGAAAAGTACAATAGCCTATGGTTCCAACATCTTCGGCACCGATTCGATCTGAAGTTATTCCCAAGGCGCTGCAGGAGTTCGTCGAAGGGGTTTTAGTAGGTTTGAATGTAATTTAACTTCCCTCCCCCTTAATCTAGGTATCTCAGCATGGGAGATTTTCCCTTCGCAACTAAAAAATAAAAAGTATCCCTTGTCCTTACAAATTACCGTTCTTCTTCCGGTATGATAGACCTCAAATGACATCACTGGATACAGTCGTCTACAGATAGTGACATTCTTCCGTTTAATGACAAACGATTGTTTAACCAATCCAGATAATTCAGCTGGAGGAAAGTCTTGGAGTGGAGGCCGCGTACAGGACGCAGAAGTGTAGGACACCTTCCCTCCATGTGATCGGTCCATCTGGAGGAAAGGTGTCCTGCATTTCTACGTTAATCAGAGCGGTTGGAAGTGGGTGGATGTGAGAAGCTGAGGATTGCATTTGGTGGAATACATGGAAGAAGGCCTAAATCCAGTTACTACTGGAGTTATCTACTGATAAATAAAGGCTGACAATGATGATGATGATGAGATTTCAGTTATAAAAAAAGGTATTACATTTACGAGGCAAACACCAGCGTGACTGAAGAACGTGAGTCGTTACAGTTTTAGAGCGAGCTACGTAACACAGCGTGACACAATACATTGTCTTGTTGTGATACTTATTTCGTTTCTCTATACAAGTTGTAACGTCAAAATATTACTTAAGATTAAGTTGAATTAAGTTTTCTATACAGTGATGCTACAAGGAGTGAAAGCGTTCCCGAACAACAATTCAAGGGATCCAAGCTAACCTAACCTGCTCGTGGTGCTGTGTGCTCCCGACTCGCATTGGGCTGCAAATGGCTCAAATCCCCCCTTATGAATCCTTAACCGAATTGAGAGTTTTTTGGGATGGCCTATGTCCAGCAGTGGACATTTATCGGCTGATAATGATACTACAATAAAAAGCCACTCTCACCTGGTAAGTAACACAAATACAGGACTAAATGGTCCTTATCATCTTGAGACCATAAGATACTTCTTTATTACTAGGAGAAGGCATCTAAAGTACAGTAGTTTGCAAACATAACAGTGATCCGGTTTAAAAGGCGCTGTAGCCAGTGAAATTATTGAAGGAACGTGACTTAAATTAGTATGTCTTTGACGAGCTCGATATGGTGCTGTGGTAATCATCATAATTATCACCACGTGACAACATACTGAAGAAGAACAGGAGGCCTGCTACTGAACATAGGCTCTTAATAACATAGTATAACTAGGTTACCTATTTATTTACTTGTTTATTGAAATTGTTACTTCCTGCAACATTATGCCTATTCTATTACATAAGAATATGGTCCAGAAGTTCCACCAAGTTCTTCAAACGGAAGCGCTGTGCCCCACAACGCTTGGCGGCTGGAAGAAGCGCTGCGGCGCTGCTCATTTAAAAAGTTACCGCTGATGACCTTGAGTTGGAAATATTTAAATGGTACTATTATACACATTAACGGAACCAAATTTGCTATAACGGCTGTGTATACACCGGCGCTTACTGCTTCTAAGCTACAAAATAATAACTTGAAAGTTACTAATTATAGGTATCTTCATTTCAATAAAGACTACGTTAAAATTAAAGGTATATTTAGTTCCTTAAACAAAAGTAAATTCTGAACCGGTTGTGGATCTAAATATAATATTGTCTGCTCCAAGTTTCCCACTGCTGGGACTCGGTACTATCTCTAGGAGAGATTGGGATCTGTTATTTATCACATCGGGTAAATGATTATTGGTGAAAGTTTTACATACTCAGTAGCTGTTCTTGTTATATGTTAGTTTCCTCTCAATGTTTACCTTCACCGGAAGCTTATTAAAGATATTGAACTATCTTTCTTCTTCTTCTATCTATTTAATTAGGTTATGGGATTTTGATACCAAGTAAGGTTAGGGTTGGGGGTAATCATGGGATATTATGTTAGGTCTATGTGGATATAAAAAAAAGCAGCATAAGGAGTTATCCAAAGGGAAGTTTCAATGCGTGACTGCCTTCGTGGTGCACCGGCTGTTTATCATCTAACAGGATGTCTAGGCTTGTTTTAGAGGCCACTTAAGGTGGAGATTGGATGGTGTCTGGGATTTGAAGAATCCTAGACACCATCCAATCTCCACCAGCAACAAATCGTAAATCTGAAGCTATAATATCATGTACGAAGCGACGAGACGAACGAGACGATCACCAGATGGTAAGTCATATGGCCGCCAATAAAAATGTGACGCTGGTCAGGATGATATTCACTACACCACATTGTTCTCGATGCTTTGAGATATAAGATATTAACTCATGTTACCCCAATAATTCTTTTTACAGCGCCCTTCAAACCGGCAAGATAAATAATGTTTGTCCACTACTGTTTGTCGACAACAATCGATGCGACGGTGGTACCTAGACGGTCACTGGAAACAGGGACACTACCACCAGTAGTTTGAGTTGTGAAAAATACTTAATCCATGAAGTCATGATGATGATGAGCATACGCGTTTATTCATTCCCGCTGCAGTGTGTACGAGGCTTTACGTCGCTGAATGTTAAACGGGCGGCGGCACATCGGCGCGAAACAATAATTCAGTGTGCGGATGACGCTGACACAGGATCCACTTGGAATTTTTTTTAATTTTTTGTTGATAAATACCACGAGTGTGTGTGTGTGTGTGTGCCAGCGTGTGTGTGATCACTAATTGACACTAGTGAGATGAGAAAGTTCCATACGTTCTTTCCCGAGGGCAGTAAATTCAATCAGATATTATGCGCGATTTTAAGTAAGTAATTTTTTTTTTATTACAATTATAAGCAAAAAAAAATATTTGTTTTATGTTTTGACATGAAAACCAAAAAGTTCAGGAATTAATTATATTTTCTGCGTATTTCTTGATTAATGTAAATAAATATGAAACTACGTATATTTATTCCAACGCGAGGAGATCTATGAGATTGTTTAATCTACAACAAAGTTAAATGGTATATTTCATATGGAATTGTAAGAAAGTCAGTTTATAGCATAATCGTAAGATAACTATGTTACGTTACTAATTATAATATATTTACAATATTATATTAGTTGTTATTATAAACAATTATATGGTGATGACGTAGTGACGGCGGTGAGCAAACATTAAACAAACATTAAAGTTTACAACTTTACAGACGTCGTACATTTGTATTAACTTTATATAACTGTTATTAAATAATTAGTATATATATACTAATTTTTTTTAGTATATACATTACACCTGCTGTTCTCTGCCAGCTGGTCGTAACACCCCCGCGACTCTTATTCCTACCAAAACTCAAGTCTAGCCCTAATGGTTCCAGAGAGGTCTTTATAAGTCCCTTTATAGATTACCACTTTACACTATTTTCCTTCCACCAAAGGCTTAATCATCTTGAAGTCATAAAATCGTGAACGTAGTCTCAAACTATCGCTGCTTCTGGTCTCTGGTTGTGAATATAATTAGTATATTTATATACTATAATATGTAAAGAGCATATTCTTTATAGCATACATTTTAGAGCATACGCTTGTAATGTTGTAACACTGGTAAACAACTAAATTACTCAAGCTAACCTCACCAGCTCGTGGTGAGAAATGGCCCAAATCCTCGCATACGAACCCTTACAAACATCTAAGGGTCGTGGCAAGCTGGTAGACACGGGTATCGTAGAACCGATTGATGTGGCGATTTTGGGGAAGGCATATGTGCAGCAGTGGAAGTCTATTGGCTGATGATGATGAAGCTGTAATTGTTCATCACGATCCGAAGTTATCCCTTATTCACCTAAAACTGCTGGCGTAGTGGGAGTGTGTAGGGAGTGCCGCCCAACTGTCCCGCCTCGCAAGAGACCGGACGAAATATGTTGAGCTGACCACCAACCTTCGCCAGTCGGAGAGGCTCCTTAAGAAGGAGAAGCCTAAAACAATAAAGATATGAAGTTTAAGCAACATGTACATAAGCTATGGATTGCTTAACTTGATCCGAACAGGCGCCGCTCGTACCGTTAAGTTAACGTTCCAGTTGTCGGCGGCCTACAATTGTACATGTGCTCCTAAACAAACGCGGCACAGTTTCGTTCAGCTCCGTTCGAAGAGTGCGCTTTATTGGGGACGATCAGCCACTCGTTCTCGATACCACTAACACGGACACGTTATTAAGAATATTTCTCTACTAACGGGTTTTTAGTAGCCCGCTGGCCTAATGCTTAAAGCGTGCGGCCTTCATTCCGTAGGTCGCGGGTTCGAATCTCGGCATGTACCGATGACTTTAATATTTAAGTTATGTACATTTGTGAACTTTAGTTACAACAGCGAGATACAAACGGTGAAGGATAACATCGTGAGGAAACCTGAACATGAATTAGAATTTATCCTAAGGTGTGTGTGAAGTCACCAATCCGCATTGGGCCCGCGTGGTGGCTATGGCCCAATTGCCTTCATATTGAGGGTGGGCCTGTGCCCCTACAGCGATGACGTAAATTGCCTGTTAAAGAAAAAGACAGTTTTTGAGATTTTGCTGTGTTTCGTACCTCTGGTGGCCTTGAATTGAGCGAGTCGTGTGCGCAGGTCATTAGAATCAATTGTAAAGGAAATAACTTAAAAAAATCTATTAATGTTTAGATTTAAGTAACTTTTTTTTAACTACAACAACAAGACGAGTAAGTAGTTCACCTGGTAAGCGATGAGCTTGCTCATAACAACGAGGCGTTATTTAAGACGACATACACTAAGCTGTATTACGCTCATCGATTTAACACAAGATTTTAAGTCTCCTTACCTTACTAATTACACTAGATACAAGGCCCTTCAAACCGAAACACAGTAACTTTTGCATACTACTGTGTACTGGTACTATAACATGCGCTACGGTGGTAACTATTTAGAGGGTCTCCGGCAATAGAGACCTCCCACCAGAAGTGTGTTACTACTTAGACACTAACTTGAGACCCTTAGCAATGTCATTTCCCATCAGCTGAACTCCATAATAATTTTCTAACTTAGTTGTATGGAAGTTTATTTGTAAGGATCGACCAGTAAGGATGAGGTTCTGTTCGCGCGAACCAAATGACTGTCTGACTAAAGTTTATGTCTGTAGAGGGTAATATATAAATATTTTAGGAAGATGTTAAGTGTTAGAACCGTCATAAGATGCAAGGGGTCCCCCAGAACAACTCATGAGACCCAAGCCAACCTCACCTGCTCGTGGTGCAGCATTCTAATCAACAAACGTGGCTCTGGATCCCGACATCCCGCATTATGCCAGCGTGGTGGGAAATAGCCCAAATATCCTCATATGAACCCCCTACATATGACAGCCGTTAATGCCCAGCGGTACCGGAAGCCATGCTGTCTGTATGCCGAGATCTTTGGGGGAGGCGTTACGTCTATCGACTGATGATGATGACCGTCATAAGGGGATGTGAATAAGGAGTAGTGTGGCTAAGATTGAAATTGTGAATATCTATGTAGCCTTATTAAAAAGTTATACCGCAATGTCCTTTTCTATCCTAGGATATTTAAAAGTCCAAAATAGGGGCATCCTCATCATCAGCCGATAGACGTCCACTGCTGGACATAGGGGATTAGTTAAGTTTCATTTGGATCCAGTTAATTTCTTTTGAACGTTCAAGTTCCTATTAGTCTAGTAAAACTCCTAACATCAAAGAAACAGCGCGTTATTTATTACTTATGCAACAACTATCACCTGATGGTCGGTGATGATGGGGCAGTAATCAGCAGGCTTCCAGTGAACTGTTTAGTTCATGTAACTGTTCGTATCGCAGTGGGAGCGCAAATTGATCAGCGCGTGAGGATTGATTGGATCGTGTGACGTAACAGTACACTGTTTGCCGCACGCCGCCATTACAAGCCGCGTGCTCCGTACAATGCATCCTTTATCTTATAATTATACTGTTACTTGTGGTAGGTCTGATGCTGGAGACCGTCCTGGTACCACCGCAGCCTGTTGCAGCCGGCAGACAGTATTATGCAGACATTACTGTGTTCTAGTTTAACAGGCGTTGTTCGTCTCGTAGAATAAAAGAAACTTAAACTTAAAATGTTTTGGACCAGTAACTTAAGAAGCAGTTGAGCCGGTGATTAACTATATAAGTTAGAATAGTGGATCATTAGTTAAATTATTTATATTAAAGCACAATTCGCGCATAAGTCCTAGGTTTTAACTCCACCAAGCTAGACTTTCAGCTGAAGGAGAACAACTTGAACGACTGGTTTGAAGAATTAAGGCTGCTAAAGACAGCTGAGATCTACCATCACAAAGTCTAGGAACATAACTTATATGTTTACTTAGAGCGACTATTTTAATGATAAAGCGGCTGATGTTTCGGTGTACGCACAGAATGCATTGAAGAGGAAGAACAGGTAGAGAGGAGAGGAGGTCATTTATCACCGGACACTAGAGTCGCCAAAGTGAAATCAAAAACCAATTATATTACAAAAAATCTATGTCCAGCTGTGGACATCAACCGGTCAAGATCATGATGAGATGAAGTGAAATGTTATAAATATTATGATAGTAATCTTGTTTGTTTGCAGTAAATTTCCCGGTGTTCGCTTACGGCGCGAGCATCGGCTGGATGTCGCCAATGACCCTGCTGCTGCAGTCCAAGGATTCGCCGAAAGGAGTTCCACTCACAGACACTGAAGTATTAATGACGATATATTCGCATGATTTTATAAAACATTAATATATATATATATATATATATATATATATATATATATATATAAATGCAAGTTTTTCGTAACTTAACGAGTTAAGCTTGACCTTTAACTGCTTTTCTTTTGTTGGTCGGTTACCATTAAGTCTAGACTTTTGATAATGCAGCAATGAAGAACGAACAAGTGCTTTTACCAACTAGCGCAGGTCTCTTAGCTAGGATATTGTTCTTCAGTTCCCACTTACCTTTAATCTTCTACTATACCATTACCTGCAGCAGTTCATATTCCTTGTTTTTTATAAGGATCTTTAAAAGGATAATACTCTACATATTTGTTGTAACTTTAAGTGATTATAGTAATATGTATATCATATATACTATATGATCCTAATTAAGTACTGGAAACTGAAAAACTTATGCTTATAGATAAAACAATATATTATAACAGACCGGATATAACTTAATTAGATAAAACATCCGGAACAGATTCCTTAAACCATGTTAAAGTTTCCAATACACGTAACATATCAACAGAGCTAATTAATATTCACTCACAATTAAAAGGAGTGGTTAATACGATCTGAATAAATTTGCATAGTACCATTGGATATCTTCAGTATTTTTTTTAACCTGACCAGGTGAGCGCTTGACCACGTTCCCACCTGATGGTAAATGGTGGTGGTAGAACACCAATTCAGTAACAGCCTATTCACATCACTTGAAATTACCCACGTCGTGTTTGTACAGGAACACCGACACCGGCGAGTCGTTCCACTCCTTCGCTGTTCTTATGAAAATCGAGGAGCTGAACCTCTTTGTCTGCAAATTGGTGATGTTCACCGAGTCTGGTCGTCGTACTGGAATATTTCCAAAGACTCCAAGTTTGAACTTGTCGCCTTTTATTGTCATACAAAAAGCGGAAATTCTCATCTTATCTGGAATAGTCCATAGCTTCCTCTGACTCTGATACTAAGACCGTGGAAAATGACAGAGTCCCTCTCCTTCAGCCACATGAGGTTACCACCTGTGTTGTTGGGACATTTGTCACTTAAACGGAAGAAATAAAGATATTCTTATCAGCCGGACAACGCCCTGGGCATAAGCCTCCATAACGGATCCTCAATGAGGGGGTATTGAGCCTCAACCCCACCAGCTGGTACATTGCGGGTTGGTGGGTGATCAAAGCCTCGTCTGTTGTTAAGCAGGGTGCACCGCGTGCAGGTGAGGTTGGCTTTGATCCCCTGAGTTATAGTACGGATCCCCTTACGCCCCTATAAATAAAATCAGAGGGACATAATACAACGAACTTAACTTGGTAAGAGATGCAAACAATTCCTTCACTTAGATTAACAGCATATTACTTTGCTCTTAGTTAGAAGAAAAGGAAAGTTAAGAAGAAAAAAAAATGTGACTAAAACCGCGAAGTTAATACACAGTAAACACTAGCCTAGTAAACCCAACCCTCATGCAGTTTTGTCTGCTTGTCAGGTGTCGTGGATGGCCGCCGTCGCGTACCTGGTCTGCATACCGGGGGACCTGTTCATGGCATACGCGGGGGACAAGTTCGGTAGGAAGCTCTCCCTCCTCTTCATATCCACAATGGGTGCTGTGAGTATATGATCAATTCCATTAATAAGTAACGCTTTTTAAAAAAAGTTATAACTTTACTGTTATTTAGTAAAGTGCAATCTTTACTTGTCAGAAGGACGCTGTAGGGTTTGAGATTACAAATTTAACGATGTATCTAAAGTCTCAAGGCAACCAGCGCGACATGGTGTTATGCGGCCATCAGTCAGCAGCAGCACCACTCGGCGTTATGGTCACAACTTAGCAGCTGATAAAGGACTATGGATTCATTATTTTATAATATTGAAATATGTCTGATGATGTGGATGTATGAGTGAAAAGTGTCTGTTGTCTATTGCTACTGTCAAACAGTTCTTTGCAGACATTACTGTTTCCGGTTTGAACGACGCTGTGACTAGTGAAACTACCAATGCAGTGAATAATATTAAAAATGACAATGTCATGAACGTTTTTGACATTTTGCAGCTCAGTTGGATTCTGCTCCTGGCGTCGATGGAGACGTGGGCGCTGATAGTGGCGCGCGCGCTGGTGGGCGTCACCATGGCCGGCTGCTACGTCACCTGCCCCATATACACGAAGGAGATTAGCGAGGACCACATAAGAGGAACATTGGGATGCTTAGTGAGTTCATATTTTCTATTCTGACAACAAGCTACATAAAAAACCCGACAAAAATTACTGGTGGCGCTGAATAGAAAGATATACACAGCATCCTATTATGCTCTTCGTCTTAACATACATGCAAACAACAAGTCTCGTTCTTTTAGTAATTTCACTAGCTACAGCTCCTTCAAACCGGAATATCGTAAGATTCGCAGATTACTGTTTGGCAAAAGAAATAGATATTACAGTAGTTACATAAAAGATCTCCGACAAAAGAAAACCTAACAGTTAAAATATTTACCATATGACTGCGACAGGTTGAATCGGGAAAGTGGAAAAACCTTCATCATCATCATCATCGTCCACTGCTGGACATAGACTTCTCCCAAAGATCTCCTCATGGTTCAGTCCCGCGTTGCTCGCATCCAGTGGGCTCTCGCGATTCTCACCAGATCGTCGGTCAACCTTGTGGAAGACCTCCCAACTCTTGGAAAGAACTTACAACCAGGAAAATACTCTCCTGGAATTTAACTAAGGACTTCCGTTTATATATACGCGAGCGGTTAGCCGCTGTGCCGCTGAGGTAGTTAGTACTCAGAGATAATTTAATGAAAACTGGTCTAATCACTGTCAAGTATTTATGAGAATTTCCGGTTTCCCTCAAGTTTTCATGCTATTGCTTACTTTACATAAAACCCTCAGGTAATCTTGTTCCACACGACGGGAAACCTGTTCCTGTACGTAATAGGCGATATACTGAGCTACCGCACCATCCTGTGGGTGTGCCTCGCGCTGCCCGCCTTCCACATCGTCGTGTTTATGGTGATGCCGGAGTCACCATCCTACCTGGTGAAGATGGGCAATGAAGAGGTAATCTTTATGTAGTAAAGAAAGTACTTCATATGATATTACTTTAAAGTACATGGATTTCTATTACAATATTTTACTGAATACGGAAACATTCACACTGAAAACTACTTTAGTGCTTGACAGCAAAAGTAGTCGTTACAACGGTACCCAATTATTCTGTCTCCGGCATGTCCAACCTGTTACCAGTAATAGTATGATTTCCTTTATTAAGCCATGATTTCATACGAATTAATACAGTTAAGTGATGTACAAGTATAATTTATTATAATAGTTGTAAACCATAACCATAACGAAACGCGCGCGAAGGGAAACCACACAATATTAATATTAACTTAAAAGCATGTAACTTGAAAATATCTGGAACTACAGCTAGTTAATATAATTTATAAATAAAGTAGCCGTTCACCACCAACTCTACTGGTCGTAATATAATTTTAAATTAAGGGTTGATGTTGGAAATATTCCTTGTAGGGAACCTCTACAGGGGTTCCGCATTGAGCACCTAGGAGTCTATACATAGGTGGATATCTCATACATATATTATACATACATATAAGGTTGTCAAATATGTCCCTTCCGCTTTTTTGCTCTTTATTCAATGCTTTATAAAAAGTGTTACAGTGATCGGATTTAGTTCAAATATGCGCCGTTTTGTTCGATAATCTGTTTCCATCTAGACGGCAACTTCATAATACCTCCCTCGTAGAAGCCCCCCTCCTTATTTGCGAAGAACTCGGACAGCCACTTTTCACAAGCCTCTTTTGAGTTCAACTTTACACCACCAAGGGCGTTCACCATGGACAGGAACAGGTGGTAATCACTTGGCGCTATGTCCGGGCTATATGGTGGATGCGATAAAACCTCCCATCCGAGGTCCCGTAGCTTCTGACGAGTCATCAACGAAGTGTGTGGTCTGGCGTTGTCCTGGTGGAACACTACACCTTTCCTGTTGGCCAATTCTGGACGCTTCTGGTCGATCGCCTGCTTCAAGCGGTCCAGTTGTTCGCAGTAGATGGTAGAATTAAGCGTCTGGCCATATGGGAGCAGCTCATAGTGGATGATTCCCTTCCAATCCCACCAAACACACAGCAAAACCTTCCTGGCCGTCAATCCCGGCTTGGCCACTGTTTGGGACGATTCACCGGCCTTCGACCACGACCGTTTTCGCTTGATATTGTCGTATGTGATCCATTTTTGGTCGCCAGTCACCATCCGCTTCAAGAATGGGTCGAGTTCGTTCCGTTTCAGCAGCATATCGCAGGCGTTGATTCGGTCCAGAAGGTTTTTTTGCGTCAAATCATGCGGCACCCAAACATCAAGCTTTTTTTGTATCCAGCCTTCTGCAGATGGTTTAAAATGGTTTGGTGACTAACTCCCATCTCCTGGGCGATGTCACGAGATGCCACATGCCGGTCTAACTCGATGTAGTCCATGATTTGATCGGTATTTGTCGTCACAGGTCTTCCGCCGGCTGGCTTATCCATGGTGTCGTTTTCACCGGCTCTGAATCGTCGAAACCATTCCTCCGCGGTTCGAAGTGATAGAGTACCATCCCCCAAAACACCATTAATCTCACGGAACGTTTCTCTAGCGGATTTGCATTTAACGAAGGAAAACTTTAAAATAGCGCGAATTTCGGCGTTAGTGAACTCCATGTTTACACGTCTATAACTGTTGAACGCAATATCCAAACTAATTATGCATAGCGTCGTTTTGTAGGTTATGTCAAGACCTTTCAAATTATGTATAGTATTGCCAGATACGAGCTCTGTAGCGCTTTGTACATAGCCGCGAAATTCAAAAGACAAAAAGGCGGACGGGAGATATTTGACAACCTATTATAATTTAGGAAACATAAATACTTCTAGTTATGGTAAGGAATCGTTATCAGGAAGCAGCCAGGGTCCTCGCCTGGCTGCGCTGCAGGAAGATCAACGACGTCAAAGTGCAAGAGGAGCTGAACAACATAAGAAAGGAACAGAAGAATGACGAAGAGAGCAGCAAGTTCCTGCTGAAGGCAATCGGTAAGTGTTCAGGCTAAGTAAACGGGAAGTAAACGACTAAACTAAGTGTATATATAAAACAAATAAGGTTTGTGAATTTGACCGTCTGTTCGCGAAGAGCTAATAATAAGTTTTTTTATAACTTAATAAAGTAATAACACTTATGTGTTAAACAAGTTACTAAATGATTATTTACATTTGCTCCGTCGCAGTACTTTTTGGCATTATTTTCCTATTCATGATGCAATCGTTTCTATTTCCGCTACGTTTCATCACCTAAGTTAATGTAAAGTACAAAAGTAACTTGATTCGGTAAATACTTTCATTGGAACTGGTATCTTCTTCTTCTTAAAGTGCCTCTCCAACTAGTGAAGGTTGCCTATCAGCGTGGTACAGTCCTTTCTGTCTTTGATCCGGCGGAACAATTCAGACGGCCTAGATATGCCAGTCCATTCCTTGATATTCCTCGATCACGAGGAATATTTTCCTTCTCCCCACCTTTCAGCTTTCAACCTTATAACACTAAAATTAAAAATTATGTATATACATATATACTGGGTGTTAGCGGTTCCGCACAACTCACGAAACCCAAGCCAACCTCACCTGCTGGTGGTGCAGCCGAGGCTCTGGCTCCCACTAACCCGCATTGGGCCAGCGTGGTAGGAACTGGTCTAAATCCTCCTATATGAATCCTCACTCCGATGTAGGGTTCTTTAGGGAAGGCCGATGTCCAGCAGTAGACGTCTATCGACTGATGATGATAGACACCTACGCCTACACCTACCCATACAATTCCCAACTATTAAATCTCGTTACACCAGTAATATAGTAATATCGCTTGGAGAATTGTAGTTTACTAGCTACAGCGTCCTCCAAACAGGAACACAGTAATGTTTACACACTACTGTTTGCTGGCAGAAGTAAGTGTTCACCATCAGATGAAAGTCTTTCCCGTCTCCTCGCTACGTCCAGTATAAAAACTGACTAGTAAGAGTACACGTTGGTATGTTTCCTCTTCATCATATTGCATCATCATCATCATCACAATCATGTCAGTAGACACGTTCACCAGCAGGGTTTACTGCGCAAATCTATGCGTTCGGTATACATTAGCAACAGGCTCTCTTACGTAACAATGTTAAGTTATTCATCATTCCACTTAATATAACTTACTTGTTCGCATCATTCATTCACTCTGCATCTCGACCGGTTCCTGTGTCGTGTTACAGTAAGATTTCATCTTATTTTATCATGTGACCGGTTCGGCAGCCTCCCAGCCGGCGGACTGTCGTTTATCTTAATTCAATAGACGCAAACCTAAAAATATACGCAGCAACAAGATTTACTGCTGATACGTCTCTGTTGCTATGCACCGTGTACGTTCCACCCAAGCGCATATTGCAGCCGACAGACAGTGGAAACGTTACACTGTTCCGATTTGAAGGGCGCTGAAGCTAGTGGAATTACTGGGATATCGAGACTCAATATCTTACGTCTTCAGTGACGAAGTGTGTGGTGCAGTACATGTCATCTTAACTTCTTCTTCTTAGGGTGCCTCTTTGACTAGCATCACGTTATTATGGGTGGGCGTATCACTCACATTGACGTAAAGGTACGGCTCGTCTCGCCGCTTAATTAAATAAAAAAATTAGCATAGATAGATGAGGAGGATATTCGCTTGACACGCGCGCATCATACTGTGCTTAGGCAGTAGACAATCTCTTATTACTGCAGTCATATTATTACCTAGTCTCCATACTGTGACATAGTAATGATTAGGTTCGTACGGATGTAGAGGCACATGCAGTAGTGAATACCAAATAAAGGTATGCAATAGTGATGATGAAAAATCTTTTTCTCCTTATTAGTATTTTTACCGTGTTTTCACAGTCTTCTCTCCTACTTCTCTCTATCCTGGATTTAGTTTTCTTTAAGATCTCAACTTTAGTCTTCCTCTCCGTTGTTTATTAAATGTTTTATTTCCTAATTATTAGAGTCTTATTAGGTCTCCTTTGGAGAAGCCCATACCATAGCAGCCGGTTGTTCTGCAGATGATGAAGAATGAGAAGCTTCACTCTCAGCAAGCTAAAAGAGGAACTATAAAGTTTGAGTAGCGTTCCGTTAACAAATGAAACTGTAGACTTGGACCTGGGGTCAACGAGCTACAATTAGTTTGCGCCGAATTCTTTCGCATCATCTATTGACTCTCTAATTTAGAGCATCGCTCTGCGGAGGTCCCTCTACTGACTGGTGAATATTTTCCGGGTTCCTTATGTGGAAGTAGTATCGAGGCGTGATATATATGTATGTATGTATGTAATTAAATCAAATATGTTGAATGTGAAGTTTTGTTAGGCTATAAAATTTGTTTTAACAATCTACCGGTTTAGCGACTTCATTGGCATTCATAAACTGATCGTATACGTCATATCAACGTGACGCCTATTTGGCGCCTATTTTTTAAATAGAGTAAACTCGTATTCTTCATGGTGTTACACTGTATGTCAATCGGTATCACTTTAAGGTTATCTAGCATTGATATCTTGGTAGTTTTTTTTATTTTTCTATTGTAAAGCTTTACATCAAGGTATGCAAAAGGCAGGCTTAATGCCTATAGGCATTCTTTACCAGCCAATCTTCGGTGAGGTGAAATGTTGTAGTAGGTGATAAATAGAACTTCATTTATTTATTTGTTAAGGCTTATCAACATAGTTACATAATCGGTTTCATGACTTAACATTAAAAATCAAGTTAAAAATAGTAACATGTAACTACACTTAAAGATAAACACATCTTGCGTTAAGTAACTGTGCATAAACACTAACTGTATCAAAAGAAATTACAAAACTAGACAGTAATTATAAACTAGAAAATTGGAAAAAGTGTGTTAATTTAACCTCTAAATTAAACTAGATATGTAAAGACTATAAATTAACAATTTTGACAAGGTTCACAAAAAATGTTTGTATGAATATGTCTATGACATGGCAAAGCAAAATATTATACGTGCGCGACTGTACCGCGATTCAGTGCCCCGACAATTTTGGAGTTGAACATTGGTAATTTATCGTGATATATATCGATGGAGCTTTCTTTGTTTGTAAAATACTGCAGCAGTGTGCACAACCTCGGAAGCAAGGAATGATGGCCCAAATTTGATTTATACGTTCTGTGAGTGAGGATGGATCTCGGGTGGCGGTGGCAGTGGCGTGGCGAGCGAGTTGGAACATCAAAGGAAAAACGACTAAGCAGATTAGAATTATCTGATAGATTGTTTAATAGTTTGTATAAAAATAACATGTCCTGTAGCGTGCGCCTGTCGGATACCTTCATAAGGTTCAGAACTCTGAGTCGTTTAGTATACGGAACGGTTTGATCCATCAAAATAGAAATAAGTCAATCGTCTTTGTATAGACTCGATACGGTGTTTGTGAAGCAGATAGTTTCGGCTCCACACTACTGAGCAATAATCGCGCTTGCTTCTCACAAGTGTAATGAACAAAAGTTTTTTATTTTTGAAGTTTTTGAAATCCTTGCAATTTCTAAACACAAACCCAACATTCGCCTTGCAAATTTACATATGTTTATGAAGATTGACTTGTTCGTTTAATGATTTTTTTGTTATAATTTAAATGGTCATCATCGATCGACAGACTTCCACTGCTGGACATAGACCATTCCCAAAGATTCTTACATCGAACAGTCCTGCGCTGTCTGGCATTAGAAGCCGTCGTTTTAGGGATTCATACGAAAGGATTTGGGCCATTTCCCACCACGCTGGCACAATGCGGGTTGGTGGGAATAATTTAAATATTCAATTCATTCATTCATTCAGAGACGTTCCCTATAGCGTCCTTAATCAGAGTATGTACGTTACATACATTATTAGTGACTAAATCAAAAGGCGCAATTGCTATTAGCTTCTTTTATTGTTATTTGTTTACTTAATGTTCTTTTATTTATTATTAACTTCGCTTAAAAAATAGTTCAATAAAATCTCCGGCTATGTTACATTTACAATCATCCAATTTTGATATCCCATATATTCAAGCGGCATCCATTCCTTTCTCTTTTTTAGAAATCTTTGAAATGTGTAATACCCTTCATTAGATAGATCTCTATCTGATTTACTTAACCTGCGTCTATATCAATACGTACACCTCAGTTTACGTACTATCGCATAACACAATGGAGCTGAACAAACAGCGCCGGGATTACAATTGCAATAAAGCGATTCACGAAACCGTAGTTGTTTAAGCAAACATTGTTTGTTGCGTTTCAGATATGATCTGTTTAACTGATACCTCGATGTTATACAGCTTCTTTAAATAGCTCAGATATATACACAAGTAAACATAAATAAAAAGATATGTTTGAGGATACTACAACCTAATTTGTTTTTATTTAGTGTTGGCCTTCTATGCCCTAAGCCTCCTAGAGGTACAATTTGCGATAACATTTATTCATCATCATCATTTAACATCCCACAACAACCCACCAACTGCATTTTTCAATAATTCATAATAGTTACTTCAGTGATCTTAACATCCTGTGCTGCTGGCTTCTCAGGTTTTATGAAAAAGATGTGAAGTATTGGTGTAAGGAAGCATGTCATTTTAAATCCCTTCTTTCTACCATGTCAGTTTTTACCGCATGTAAAACTCTGTATCAGTTACCATTTTATTATCAAGAACAGCGCCATATTTCTAAGATGTATGTAAAATCTTTGCCGTTTCACCAGTTCGTATATTATTCCACCACTCACTCTGCTGCTGTTCTTGCAGTTAAGGACAAGATACTGTTCCGGGCTTTCTGCATAGCGATGGTGGCAACACTGGCGCGCGAGGTCTGCGGCGCTATTCCGGTCCTGAACTTCGCCGGCGAGATCTTCACATGGGCTTCCGAGGGGAAAGCGGTGATCTTAACACCGAATCAGCAGGCCATGTTGCTCGGTGCTGTACAAGTGATGGGTTCGGCGCTGGCGTCGAGCGTCGTGGACAGAATCGGAAGAAAGGTAATTTAAAAAATATCTGTGGTACATGCCTTTGTTTGTTGTCTCCGTCAACTGAAATTACATCATCGCTTAACCCCATTTACGCTACGTCTTCCGGTACGTGGCCGCCACTCGAGAACCTTTCTGCCCCAACGGCCGTCGGTTCTGCGAGCTATGTGCCCTGCCCATTGCCACTTTGCGACGGTACGTACCGGAAGACGTAGCGTGGGCAGACCCCCCACAAGGTAGACCGACGACCTGGTCAAGATCGCCGGCAACTATTGGAAGCGGGTCGCCCAGGACCGGTCTGAGTGGAAATCTTTGGGGGAGGCCTTTGTCCAGCAGTGGACGTCTTCCGGCTGATTGGATTGGATTGATTGGATTAACCCCATTTGAGTTTCCAGTTCAACATCGAACTACCAGCAATCGGAAGTAATAAACAAACCTCTCTTCTAGTCGCTCCTGGCAACTACTTCTTTAATATCGGGATTGAGCATGTGCTCCCTTGCGTCCTGGTTTGTCGCCAAGTATTACGGCGCGTACACTCCTGGCTGGCTGCCCATCCTGACGCTGTGCCTGTGCATCTTCTGCGACTCGGCGGGCCTGCAGCCTGTGTCCATTGTACTCACGGGGGAGATATTCTCATATAAGGTATCTTTCCAGACTATATATACGAATTGTCGAGACAGAAGAGTGAAGTTTGTGTTTACCTTGCAACACTGCAATAACTGCTTTGATCCTGGGGTCACATGTGTTGGATTTTAGTCGTTGGCAGAGGTCATTTCAATGTTTCTTGTGACGGTATCAAGCTACCACCCTCATATTCAATCCGGTGTCATAATAGCATCGTTTCATCGTAACTTTATCATCTACGGCTTCAATGATACTTAAAATTACATCAAGTTAAAGTTGAAGCAGTTATTAAAATGAATTTGTAAAGCATACATTTAATAAGTGAAATATTATTTTACTTTCATACAAAATAGGTACATACTTCATCATCGCATGCCTGTTTGAAGGACGCTGTAGTTGTTTATATTACTCAACAAATACAATTAAAAATATTAATCCAACGTGTACAGTAAATTCCAGAAATAATGACATCCAAGTGAAATGATATCGACACGAACATTCATATCAACAATGTTTGCTTTCCATTTCAGTTATTACTTTACTCCACGGTCGTATCAACTGGCGCTGTTTTAACTAGTAGTGTCTATATTTAGAAGCGCTATCCCATTACTTCTGAAGGTTACCGTTATCACTTTATAATTGATACATTTCTTGTATGTATTTTCAGTACCGAGCATCCATACTGGGCATCACCATGTGTACAGCTTCCTTCGCCGATTTCATTCAGATGTTGTTCTTCAAACCTCTCGCCAATTCTATCGGCATCCACGTTGCCTTCTACTTCTTTGGGGGTGTATGTTTAATAACATCCCTGTACGTACTCCTATCAGTTCCGGAGACAAAATCCAGATCGTTGGAGGAGATTTACGACGATTTGAAAACGAAAAAGGATAAAGCGGATGATGTGAAGAACAGAGATGTAACTGATAACGTTGGTACTTACAGAGCTACTGATAACATTACGTAGCTTGTTGCTGTTACGTAATATGATGTAGATATTAAGTGATATTCATAGCATGATTTAATCAGTAATACAATTGTTACAATAAGTTATATTACTTGTGTTGATACATGTTAAATATGAAGTAAAAAAGACATTAAATGTATATACTTTATTACCTAAAAAAGGAGTAACAATTTCTATTACATTTTGTTATAAAATAAATGATGCTTCTTTAATCATAAAAGCCTTTTCCCTTAATAACCCCTCAAGGTACGCAATTGTTGTTATTACTAGATAAATGTTTAATGTAAGGCTATTTAACTAAATTAATAAAATGTCGGGTACGGTATCGGAAGCGTACTGCCGTCGGATACTAAATTGTTACCTGACCAGTAGAACCTGACAGACGTATTGCCTTTATACTTTTATTACTACTATTGGAATCAAAGGATTGTTTAGTGTTGTATAAGGAGTTCTAAGAATTTAAAGTTTTTATTGGGAACCCTTTTGTCCCTTGAAAATTGAATAAGCTGTGCCTGAGGTCCAACCAGCAAACTAGACTAAAGTTTTAAGATATATTTATTATTGTATATAAATATCTATTAAACATTTGCATACATAAAGTTTGACTTTATAGCTAATATTTTATTACTTTTGTGAAGATAATAATTACAATGTCTAGATCTGAAAATATGCTAAAAAGAGAATTCGTGTCGATTATAAAACCGTTGCACGTTATAAGTTGTTTGCTGTGCTTGCCAAAGTTTAACTTAAACGGAAATAGAATCGTTCCCAACAAAATACAAGACGTTTTGTATTCAGTGACGGGAATGTTTATAATATACTATCTGTTGATCACCACTCTATGCTCCTTGGTCGGTTCGTACGATAACGTTGCCATTTACTACATATACATCGTCGCGTACTCCCAGTACTCCATCAATTACACGATTCTTTGCGTCTTCAACTTCTTCTACAGCAAGTTCAACGTCAATCTAATACTAAAACTTCAATCCATTGACTGTCATCTTTACCATCCTAATGACAGTAAAAAAATTAAGATGTTAGTGTGGACGACTTGCTTCTTGTTATTAATAACTTATATATTGTTTGTAACCTTGAAGTTGATATACGACCCCCTGTGGGACTGGGTCAGGGGTGCCTTTATATTTACGGCACTCATTTTCGACATCGAGCTGGCGTATTATATTTTCGTCGCGTACTTTCTTGCTTGCAAGACGATGAGGTGGTGCGAGGTATTGAAGTACGACGAAAAGGAGCCAAAGGTTTTGCAGGACGAGATTGGTCTAAAGTTAGTGGAAACGCTGTGCGAGGTCTACGAAAAACTGTTAGACGCGCTCGTGTTAATGCGGAAAGCTGCACAATTTACGGTTTGTTGGAAATTGTTGAGACAGAAATTTGTGCTAAACATTTCCAAAATAAATAATTTATTCATTGTGTCTTAAGTGACTGAAAGGGAACAATTCCATAAAAAAGCAAGTTTTGTCGTGACCCTTACCTAAACATTGAGGTCAACAACCTGCGAGCCAAGCGAGGCGAATACGAAAACTACTTCTAAATTTCGGCTCCACTGCTATATTTTAAACAACAAATAACACCATAATTGCGATAAACTTTAACTAGGAAACTATCTTAATTTCCAGATATTGATACATTTTGTAATAGTTTTTATACAATCAATCACTTATGTTGAAATCTTAATTCTGATGACGCAAAACCAGAAGGTAAGTTCTTTGCTACAGCTGTTAAACTATGTTTTATTTCAATGATGATTTTGTCTAGAGGCGTATTCATTTTAATACCTTCACCTTGATTTATTTGCCGCCAGGTTAACATTTTACTCATTTCGACGCTTTCGAGTAACTAAAAATGTTGTTCGATAGATAGACCCGGTGTCGGTGACGAGCCACGCGTACGGCGTCACTCTCTGGATATCCAAAGCCGTGGTAACGGAGGCCGCGCTCTGCGTTATATGCGAGACGATGTACCGACGCATCGTCTCCGCCCAGGTTACCGTCGCCACGTACACGTATTACTACAAATGCCGTAAGTATACAATTATTACACGTGGCTGAGATGGATGTGCGGTGTGACAAGGATCGATAAAATTAAGAATGAGTATATTAGAAGAAGTCTGAAACGCTACAGTGACTGGGAAATTGAGGAGCAAGAGGTTAGCGTGGTACGGGCATGTTGTGCGGAGGGATGAAGGACATATAACAAAGAAAGTAATGATGTGTGGATGGATTGTGTGAAAGATAACATTTGTAAGAAGAGTGTGGATTCAGATATGACGGCTGATAGAGGGATGTGGATAATTAGTACATACTGTACCGACCCCACATAGCTGGGAAAATGGCAGGAGGAAGAAGCCGTAAGTATACAATTTCTTATTAGATCAACTCTGCGGACGCGTCCAAGTGTGTATAAACGTCCCCCAGTCGTGTGCCATGGGGTTTCTAGTTCGAAATCATAAACATTACAAATGACTACCGTAACAAAAGTATTATTGAAAAGACAATAATCAATGCCAAAGTTTAATGGTTAAAGGTATTTTTCCTGACGAACAATACCTTCGAATGATACGCCATACACCTAATGATAGATTCATGACAAAATTTCGCCACGCTCACGCTTGCCTTTTATGAATGATTTACATATATCTCCATATGTTAGCTCAATGTTTGACTAGTGACCTTGCTTTAAACCGAAAAATATAACCGTACAAAAGTTTAAATAATTGCAATAACTGTTTATGTGTACAAGATTTCTGTCCTGTGTCAGAAGAAGTTAGATAAAAAAAAAACTAAATAATTGTTCACCACTTACCGGCAAAATGTTCGCAAATTTTTAATAATATGTGTTCAAGAGAAACTACTTTTAGGGAAAGTATTTTGTTTGCTACAGCTGTAGTCTCCGTTTCCTTGCCAGAAGGGAAGGGAAAGAGGAGAAAGTGCCAATGCGGTTATCAGCTACCACAACAATTAAGAAGCCATTCCGTCCTAAAACGGAAAAAATCTTTTATCGGAAGAGTTAAACAGCTGGATCAAAGTAATTGAAACAACAATAAAAAAAATTGAAATACAAGTGAAATTGTTTACAGATCGCGCTCGCCGATGTCTGAAGAACATACAACGTTTGAACCGCATGCAGTTCGTCAAGTTGAGCGTGTGCGGCGTGTTCAGCGTGGACGCTGCGCTACCGCTGCGGCTCGGCCGTCTGCTCGGCGACTATATTGTTATTCTGTTACAATTTGCCTTTTTAAGGAATTAAAATAATTATTCTAAATCCATCTAACTGCATGTGTACTCCCCGCGTATATTTTATTTTCCTACATATGGTCACAAACACTGATCGCCTGTTTGAGGTTAGAACATCCCAACTGTCACATCCTCACAACCCTAACCTATTTTATTTTCGATATCAGAAACAGCTGCAAACAATCAACGAAGATCTTTAAATTATTTGAAAGGAACTTTTTATTCAGGAATTACAATTTCACGTGTAAACTTGATTCAATCAAATTAGTACAACATTGTAATGCAGAGAAAATTAATAAATTAAATGGTCTTCCTTGAACTTCATTTCGTCACTCGTGTCCATACTTGAAGTTATCAACAATCTAATAACTTTTATTACAATGTAAACAGGTAGTTTTAAATATAAAAGAAATGACTAATCCATTTAGGTGATTAGTGTTTGAATCGATATCACACGGTCCTCGCCGGACAGCCGGAGTCAGAGTCAGTCCGTTGGTTCCGTACTATCGCATCATGTTCACTCGTCTCAAAAATTGTGTGACTTACTTTAAGAAGAAGTGCTCGCTGGTGCACCCTCTTCATCCACAAAGGGACATTCTCCTTGATAACTATCTAGAAGCCGATCTACAACGGTTTCTTCGCCCCCTTAACGTTATCCAGTACTTCACTTTTTCCCATAGATATTGCATCCGGGACAACTTTATTACTTCTAATAATCGCTCTGCAAATTGCTGTTCACTTTTTTCTTCACTTTGTTATACTGTCATTTTTGGCGGCTTACTGTATTACGATAAAGGATTAAGAGAATTTAATTCTATAACCTTAATATTAGCTTTAGCTAATTTCGTTTCCTACATTATCGGTTTTATACTAAATTCCATTGCGAATGTTGCCCAAAGTAATACTTACGTTCTCTTCGTGTTAACGATTCGTAGAATACAAAAATCATTGAATATTTCCCATAAACAGTATCGTAAACTTATTATCCGCAACTGGATTTACGTCGCCGCTATTTACTTGTTCTACATCGTCATGATCCTGTTTCAAATGTGTATGGGGAAATTAATGACAATTTTAGTGTTTTCTTATTTATTTTTGCTGCTCGCGGACTTGAATATGATTTATGCGATACGAATGATTCAATTGCTAATAAACGATACAGTTTTATGCATACAGGAGTTTGAACGTTATGTTGAGGAAGATGTAGAGTACAGACAGAGTACTCGACTGGACAATACGCAAACAGATGTAACACATTGGGATAACACGATCAATGCGTTCCACTACATAATCAATGCCTCGTATGTGTATAGAAAACTATTCGGGATTTCGGTACGTTAATTGTAAATTACATAAATTGTAATTCAATAGCATAGAGCTTAACTTCGATCTCATTGTAGGGTTAGTAGATAATAAGGAACCGACCACACTGGCAGACAATTACATTCCATGTTTAACTATTCCTATTTTGTAAGAGGAAGAGACATCTTTTAATTCTGCCTATTCTGTATTTTGGGCGTCTGTTGTGCCTTCTTGTGAGGCCTATTATAAACAGCCACATTGCTTTTTTTTGCGTTATTATCAGAGGCACCAGTCATTAGCATTTAAATTGTCTGGTGAATATGTTCTAACAAGCACATAGTCAATACCAAAACCTTAAGCTTAAATTCTTGTTCAGCATACTCTGTCTGTGTATGTTGAAAAACTACAAACCTTTCATTTCTAATGTTATTTCTAAAGTCTGAAGTAATAAATAAGTCGAGTCTATTAAGGCATGCATATTTCTATACACCTTGGTTCAAATTTATTTACTAAATTTCACTTTTTCAGATTTTTCACAATTTGATTTTAATATTCATGAAGAGTCTCGCAGATGTACAAGCAATGATCGCAGTGAGTTCAATATTTCACTGTCGTCATTACAAGCCCAAATAATATAATAAAAGTTTTTTTTATTCGAATAAGCAACGAGACAAGCGGAACGTTCACCTGATGGTAAGTGATACGCCTGCTCACAACAACTTGGCACTAGTAAAGATGATGTAAATGCACCACATTGTACCCGTCGCTTGAGACAACATGTTGAGTGTCGTTACCGCAGATACAGCGACTTTCAAATTGGAAAAGTAATCAGGTTTAACAAACAAAACATTGGACAAACGATTGAATTTTACGTGTTATTTATTCATCTCATCTTTAAAATATTCCCTGAATAAAGTAACAAGTTCAAACTTCGACCAGAAAGAAGAAGAGAAAGAGAATACTGATAGAATGAGAAAGTGTCTGAGAAAGAATGGAACATTACATCAATTGAAACAATCATTGAAATATTATAAATTGGAATTTTTTGTCCAAAAAATTGTAAGAATGAAGTTACTCTCGCCATCTAGTGCAAAGCAATTTTTTTTTTTATATTAAAAAATCTTCCTTCCTTGATAAACACTAAGATATCATAAAAAAACTTTTTCCATTTTTCAGTTTGCAGAGTTTAACATGTCGCTATGCATATCCATTTTGGAGTCAATTAAATATATTGTTATACTAATGTCGATATGTTTTGGATATGAAAACTTTATTATAGCGCTCAAAAATGCCCAGGTATTGTTTCTGATGATCCTATCAGCGAACACAGAAGGAGGTGAGTAATATATATTACGTACATATATTTGTTTAAACTTAGAATTTAGTTTCAGAATTTGAGAAACATATCGCTCAATAATTAGCTAACTTCTACTAGAAAAAACCTAAAGAATTATTTATTTCTCTAAATATCAGTCGCATACTACATGCATCGATGGTGCAAGATTTACATCATTTATACCATCCATCAATACATTTATAAATATCAGAATATTGTGACCGACTGCGATCACGCGTTGTGTGGCTGCGCCCGTACGAACGATCAAATGTAAATCAATAGATGTGACATTCATTAAAGTTAGTACGGCAACCGGAGATGAATCACCTACTGCTCGCATGGTATAGTGTTCCCATTCATCGCCCTGTGCTACGCTTGAAATAATTAAAAAAAAAATCCTCCTTCGTTGTTTCCGCTGGTCAGGCAGGCGCAAGGCGCTGCACCGCCTGCGCCGTGCGTCGGGCGCCGCGCACGCGCAGCTGTCGGCCGGCGAAGTGCTCGCAGTGAACGCGGCGCTGCCTCTCCTCTTGCTCTCAGTCATCGCCACTTATACTGCGGTCCTTCTTCAATTTGCATTTCTTTAATTACTAATAATAACATGTAATAAATTTGCTTTCTATCCAACTTTATGTTTTTATACAACTATGCGGTAACACCTCCAATAGACAATACGTATACCAGTAACAATGAGGCGCTGTTTACTGTATTAACCACATTATCCTCGTCATAAATTTCCTCAAAACCCTTTCCAACTAGAACAGTAACATTTGCAGATTGCTTTCATAGTATTGCTTGCTTAAATGTATGCAATTATATGTTATATGCAAGTTATAGTTTTTTTTTTTTTTATTTATTTATCGTTTCAATTATCGATCAGTACAACAAAATATAATATAGTTAGCATTAAAAAATCCACGAAGGTTTTTCAACAATGCTATGGTTAGAATCAGTCATCGAGACTTGATGGTGTAACGAGATACATTAATTTATAAAAATAAATTAATAATTCTAAAAAAAAAATCTAGTATTAAATAGTTCAAATAAAATTTATTGATATTTATAAAAATGAAAATATATTTCAACGAAAGTTAAAGAGTGAAATAGATGTTTCTAAAATATTAAACTATACAAAAAATATATTTAAAGTTATTTTAAACAAACTTTATTTTATGTCTAAAATACGAATATATAAAGAAGTGAAATATGGAAAAAGGATTCATTATAATAAATAAAAAAGTTAAAGTACAATAGTTGGGTGTTCGTAAAACGTCCAAAGGACGTAATTAGGAACAGTTCGTGTATCGGCCGGCCGTGCGGCCGTGCGGGCGAGCGCGCGCGGCGGAGACGAACGCGCACACTCGCGCTCCTACGCACACATGGGCTCCGGACGTGTACTGCGTACATGTCGAATGTAAAAATTTGCTTCGTGCAAATTGATTGAACTATTGAATTGGAGATTATTACTGACCTCCAATACATATAATATTAAACCGATGTATACGAATAGTGTACTGTATACTGATTGAAATGCTAAAATGTAAAAATACAAATATGATTATATAGTGAAAAATTATGAAAGTATAAAATTGTGAAAGTCTCTAGTGATGAGTTATAAAACATATATCGGTTCGAATTCCGGGAAAATATGAAAATGCAAATAATAATGTATTATGACACAATATAATAAAGTAAGTGTGAAGGTCCTTAAAAATAAAATTTATAAAGTATACGGATTCGAAACCGTGTAAAATGGTGCATGCCAAAATTAACATATAACATCAAGTTATTGGAGAAGGAGAGATACCAGCCGGGTATAGTTGGCGGTTATTTAAGTAACTACTTGATTATACTCGGGTTCGGGAAGAGTGTTAGATACCACTTCGGTGATATCGAAATACTCAGAACCATGTCTTGGAGCTTCGGCTCTATGATACGTGGGTACTCGGCGTCTTAGTGGCTTGCCACTATGATACGTCGTGTTTAATAATATTTGTTTATTCCAAAGTCAACTCGAACTGTGTCGATGTATTATGAGGTAGCGGAAGCGGACGCGAGCTGCTGCTTCGATGCTTATCAAACATTGATATTGCGTCTTGTCTTAGTGTGACGTTTGCACTGTTACTGAACTGATGCGTCTTACAGATGCGGTAGGCTGACGACTTTTGCAAGATATTGATGTCTGCTGTGATGTCTTGTGCGCCTTTCATGATGATGTGCGCCGATGATAGTCGATTAGTCGAAATGTCACTTGAAGTTTGTGCCTTGCGTTATGGTTTGACACTTTATCTTATTAGATTTTTCCAGGTCGGGTCGGGTCGGTATTTAGTAAATTGCGGTTGAAAAATTGTTCCTTCAGCAAATTATATTTACGTTTAATGTGTACGGGCAAGACTTTGCAATGTTTAAATAGCCCAAAATCATTATTCCTTTAATGAGATTTAACTATTT
This sequence comes from Troides aeacus, assembly GCA_033220335.2. Classification (NCBI taxonomy): domain Eukaryota; kingdom Metazoa; phylum Arthropoda; class Insecta; order Lepidoptera; family Papilionidae; genus Troides; species Troides aeacus. The sequence continues at coordinate 8,265,950 of CM067293.1, read as the reverse complement.
CAGACACTTTAGTTTTTAGTATTTTAAACTGCAAGTTGTAAATTGTATCTAGGTAAGTTTTGTATGTGCGACCATTACTACTAAGACCGTATTGAATATAACATTCAGCAAGATAATTATATAGCATTAATTTAATCTTGAAGGGTATGCGATGTTTTAATATGTCAATCTCCGCGAGAAATTGTCTTAATTTATTGCACACATGATCGATGTGATAGGTCCAGTTAAGTTTGCTATCCATAATAACACCAAGGTAAGTGTGAGACATTACATTTTCAATAGCAGGACATTCACATAAGTTAGAGTAAGAATGCATACATTTATGGTCGTGGCCTACGATGTTGTGAATCGACGCCTGTTTTATATAAGGTGATTTGATTTGAAGATGTTTAGTTTCATTTGTGTTTAAAACAAGTCCAACGTCATGACACCATTTGCCTAAATTATTAGTCTTATTGTAGCAGCACGTAAGTCACCCTAGGATCTCGGTTACTAATTACTAAGCAAGTATCGTCGGCAAACTGATAACACGAGCTATGAGTAACATAGCTGCTCATATCATTTACGTACGATGGAAAGTGTAAGGGACCTAAGACTGATCCTTGCGCTGTGCTTTGAGCATGAATCATGGTGTAGCTATACGTATTACCTATTCTTACATTTGACTTGCGATTTTGAAGATAGTTTATACACCAGCTTAGCAGAGGATCACGTACGCCACAGTTTTCAAGCTTTTCTAGCAATTTAGAATGGTCTAGTGTGTCAAACGCCCGAGAGAAGTCAATGAATAATGCTAGCATAATATGTTTTTTATCTAGGCATCTATTGACTTCATCCGTAAACTCTGAGAGAAGATTAGTAGTCCCTTTTTCCCTCTGAAAACCGAATTGTTTATAGTATTACTTCGCTCTTTCTATAAAAATTATGAATTTGCTCACAAATGTACTTCTCAACAATCTTATCTAAAGATGAGATCAAGGTTATTGGACGGTAATTCATGCAATTATCTCGCTTTCCCTTTTTAAATAAAGGTTGGATAGAGCCTTGTTTCAAACTGTCTGGATAAATGCCCCGTTTTACACTAGAATTTATTAAGTTAGCTATGGCAAGTGATACGTCCTCCTTTACCATTTTTAGATCAGACACCTTAATTTCGTCAAATCCAAGAGCTTTGTTAGATTTGAGGCTTTGTATAATTTTCAGAATTTTATTGCTAGTAGCTTTTTGAAAGCGTATACTCGACTCTAGAGGTCTACTACCACTATAGAACCCTAGAGCAAGTAGCAGGACTGTAGAAGCTATACGTCCCCGCTTGGATGAGTGGATAGACAGGCGGTACAGGTCACTGATCTTCCGGTTGGTGCAGGTACTTTCAGGTCATGGGTGCTTTGGTAAATACCTGTGCCGCATAGCCAGAAAAGAGCCGACAACTGAGTGTCATCATTGTGTATGCGACGAAGACACTACGCAGCACACCCTGGAGCTTTGTTCAGCTTGGGTTGCTTAGCGCCAAGACCTCGTCGCTGTTGTAGGGGATGACCTCACGCTGCTTGGTCCTATTAAAGCCATGATCAGTAGTGAGTCGTCGTGGGACGCTGGCTCGACCTTCTGCGAGAAATTAATGTCGCAGAAGGAGATTGCAGAGAGGGAGCGAGAGAAAAACACCCATCTCTTAATCCGTAGGAAGGTAACTGGGCGTCGTAGGAGGATGTTCCACGCCTTACAACCTTCATAACGGAGGCCATGGTGGCGGATTCGGGGAACCCGTTACCAAGTACGTTAGGCCTCGAGATGGAGCGCGCGGTACTTCCGCCTATTACTGGAGTGGAGAGTTTCAGCTTCACCCCGAGATGCGGCCTCATTATGGCCTTTCGCCGTCGAGACCACGGTTGTATGCGAAAGCGTTCCCGTGGTTTTGGCTAAAGCTATGAGACGTACACTGTGGGGTTTTAGCCGGTACGGGTCCGGCATAACCCCTCTGTTGCCCCCCCAGTAGAAGAGTATCCAATGTAGGAATTCCCCACGATAAAAAAAAAGGTACATTTCACAATGAGCTAAATTTAAATGAACGTGCGATCGTGCGCGCGGCTGACGACTGCTGAGCCCTGAGCTTACGAAGCGCTTGTCTGCGAGGAGGCTAGCGGCGTCTGAATAATTGTAGCCGAAGTGAAAGCTGGGAAACGTTTCTTGAGATATGAATATCTTCAATTTACTATAGGCCGAGGATGATTAGAATGATGACAATGATGTACAGTTTAAAATATTTAGATATCTTATTTCAATAAAATATTATATTATATTATATATTCCTTAATTTACAAATAATGATTTCAATTTTGATCAGGTTAGAGTTTATAAAGTAAATATTACTTTCTAAAGTTCGTCATCGGTCTTATTTTTTATATTGCATAGTTGACCTAAATAATTATATCCGACATTTAAACTATTATATAATACTTTCATAGCGACGAGAATAATCAACTTAAGTTATTGAATTATACTTGTATAAAATGTATTAACATAGCTTTAAAATTAAGGAAATTTCATACATTACAATGTCTTCAATGGATACCATGTCGTTATATATTTCCATGTACGAAATTATCAACAATCTGATAATTGTAATTACAATGTAAAAAGTGGTCTTTAAATCTAACAAATGACCAATCCATTTAGGTGATGAGTGTTTGAATCGATACACACAATCCTCGCCGGACAGCCGGAGTCAGAGTCAGTTCGTTGGTTCCGTACTATCGCATCATGTTCGCTCTCCTCAAGAATTGTGTAACTTTCTTTAAGACGAAGAGCTCGTTGGTGCACCCTCTTCATCCACAAAGTGACATTCTCCTTGATAACTATCTGGAATCCGATCTACAACAGTTTCTCCTTCCCCTAAATATTATCCAGTACATTACCTTTTCGCGTAGATATTACATCCGGGACAACTTTATTACTACTAACGATCGCTATGCAAATTGCTGTTCACTTTTTTCTTCCTTCTGTTACTCTGTCGTTTTCTGTGTTGCGTTGATTTACGATAGGGGCGTGAGAAACTTTAACAATATGACATTAATATTAGCTTTAGCCAATTTCTTTCTCCGCGTTGTCGGATTTATTCTAAATTCCATTGCGAATGTTGCCCAAAGTGACATCCATGTACTATTCGTATTGATGATTCGTAGAATACAAACTTCATTGAACTTCTCCTTTTATCACTATCGTAGTTACACCATGGGGAATTGGATTTACGTTGTCACCATATACTTGTTCTACATCGTTATTAGTTTGTTTCAAATGTATATAAAAATGTTCTCGCTCGTTTTCGGATTATCTATAATATATTTGTTACTCGCGGACCTGAATTTGATTTACGTGATACGAATGGTACAATTGCTAAAGAACTACACCATTTTGTGTACTCGGGAGCTGGAATGTCACATTGAAGGAGTTGTTGGGTGCACAGAGGGTACACAAGCAGATGTAACACATTGGGTAAACACAGTCAATGCGTTCCACTATATATTCAATATCTCACATGTTTACAGAAAACTTTTCAAATTTTCTGTAAGTATCACAAACACTTTTTATTAATCTAGAGTTTGTTCTTATCATAGAGAATGGTATGATTGCGTTTAGTACATGAAGAGGAAGCACTGTCGCCCGTGGACCATTCCAATCCTTTTAACTTTACGCAGCACAAAAAAGGAAGCCAAATACAAGATTCGCGGAATATACCCTCAAACTCCTTTCCGCCTTGTTGAGACGGCATACCTTAGTAGCTGTGGCCTAGTCACCAAGTTCACCAACTTAGGACCTAACGCAGATGACCCGCGTGCTAGTGTGGTGGCGAATGTGTCCGGAAGTGTTACTGGAGTAAAGCAAAGAGGAAGGAACATTGCTGTAGCGGGTTTTAATCGGTAGCTGGCCGGTATAACCAGTTTTTGCTCCCAACGGTACAGGTGTGGTACTGCATTTCCCCAAAAGAAAAATAGTCCAAAAATAATGACATGCAGAAAGCTTATGGTATTGTAATTATTTTTTAGTTATTGTTAAACATTACAATAACACTCTAAACATTAGTTGACTACGAAGGCATAAAAGAATGAGGTGCTTACAAAAGATACCTTAATTATCTTTATTGTTATATATTATATCCAGGCATGCCACTGTTATAGTAACAAAGGATGTGATAAGCGCTGATCAATACTCAAGCTTCAAGATTAAATGCTTGTTAGAGAATTAACTGGATTGGATGCGGGTGGCCCAGGACCGGTCTGAGTGGAAATCTTTGGGGGAGGCCTTTGTCCAGCAGTGGACGTCTTCCGGCTGATTGGATTGGATTGGATAGAGAATTAAGCTGGAGTGTTAAAGAAACTGAGTAGATTTAAATAAGTGTATTCACAAAATGCATTCAATCCATACACATATTCACTGTTGCAGATATTTTCCTATTTGGTTATAATATTCATGAAGATCATGGCCAATGTTGAATTGATCATTTCAGTAAGTATCTGGTATCTGTTGCAATTTCCCGTCTTAATATTCATCTTTAAATCAGTTTTTATGTAGCCAATGTCATATCATGTCAGCAAATGTGGGAATACGAAGTTTTTCCAAAATTAATTGATAAGGAACATAAACAGATGGAATGGTGATCATAGGAATCCCAGGAAATTCTCCACGCCGTGAAGTCTTACGCTATCCACATGTGGTGGCCGGCGACTCTACATCGGAGTGGTGCACTCTATGGCGTCATACGGTGCGCCCATATGGGCGCAACACCTGTCGACCCGTGGCGTGACGCTACTGCGCTCGCCGCAGCGCGTCGTGGCGATACGGGTCGTACGAGGTTACCGTACCATCTCCTTCGAGGTGGCGTGCGTCCTCGCCGGGACGCCGCCGTGGGAACTCAAAGCGGAGTCGCTGGCGCGCTTCTACTGGTGGCAGAAGAGAGCCCTCGTACGGGAGAGCGAACCGTTGAGGCAGTCCGGCCGGTCATCGCGGACTGGCTGGACAGTGATTTCGGAGTCCTCTGTTTCCACCTGGTGCAGATACTCACGGGGCACGGTTGCTTCGAGAGATATCTGCATCAGCGGAACAGTAGAGGTAGGACGGACGAGGCGTGTGACGAGTATGGACACCCGGTGGGCACATCGTCCCACATCTTGGTCGATTGCCTGCGATGGGGTAGTGATAGGGCCGTGTTCGTTGCGGCAATAGGGAGTGACCTTTTGCTACCGTCTGTGGTCCGGGCCATGGTTGGCAGCGAGGCATCGTGGAATGTGGTATCCCGATTCTGCGATTCTGTCATGACGCAGAAACGGGAGACCGAACGTCTCCGGGAGCGGGCACCGAGGGGGCACGACGCGATCAGAGCGTCATGACAGCTCACCGCCGCAAGGCGGGGCCGAGTGCACGATCGCCGATTGGCTCCTTAGGCAAAGGAACCGGTTGCCGCTACCGACATGGGTCGTCAAACCGTCGCCCCTCTTGAAAAGGGTTCCTGGAGTGTATATGGCGGCGCGTCTCGTATTCCAACGCGTCGCCACGTAAGGATTTTATCGGGAGGGGTGGTTCACATCGCTCCCCGAGGTGGGCCCGTTCAACTGGGTGCCGTAAAGCTGGTTAGTCGGTTGAAGTCCGACACTACCCCGCTACCGGCCCATTGGCACTGGGGTGTGCGTTCCGTCAGCACTTTGTTTGACACGGTAATAAAAGAAAAATCCACATGTGGTGGTTTCCTACGTAAAATTCACCTGATCTTATTTATTTTTTGTGTAGGTTTCTAACAGCAATAAGTCCATAGAATGTTTTATTTTGTATACCAGGGAATAGGAAACCTTGAGTGGTTTTTTAATGAGTATGAGCTCTGACCACTTTGATATAAAGGATCTCTGTTCATCGGTAGGGAGTTAAAACATGTTATAAATTCACAATAACCTTTTCGTATTCCAGTTTTCAGACATTACAATAATTTTGGGCACATTAACCGTGGAATCAATAAAATATATTGTTACACTGATGCTGATATGTTTTGAAACGGAAAATTTGGTTATCGCGCTAAAAAATGCTCAAGTTGCATTTCTAATGTTTCAGTCGACCAATGTAGATGATGGTGAGAAAAGTAATTATTTGGCAAATTTATATTTCTTTTTAGTTCATTAGTTAACGAAAAATTATGTAGAAATCATTTACTTATAATATATTTACAATACTGGAAAGTCCTCGCAATAAGTAGTCGTAAAGAGCATTTCCAGATGTTGCAAAATTATATCTACCGTTAGATATACCAATACATTTATAAATAACAGAATATTGTGACCGACTGCGACACGCGTTGTGTGGCTGCGCCCGTACGAACGATCAAATGAAAATCAATAGATGTGACATTCATTACAGTTTGTACGGCAACCGGAGATGAATCTTCTACTGCTCGCGTGGTATAGTGTTCCGATTCATCGCTCTGAACTACGCTTGAAATTATTTAAAAAAAATCCTCCCTCGTTGTTTCCGCTGGTCAGGCAGGCGCAAGGCGCTGCACCGCCTGCGCCGTGCGTCGGGCGCCGCGCACGCGCAGCTGTCGGCCGGCGACGTGCTCGCAGTGAACGCGGCGCTGCCTCTCCTCTTACTCTCAGTCATCGCCACTTATACTGCGGTCCTTCTTCAATTTGCACTCCTTTAATTACTAATATTAACATATAATAAATTTGCTTTCTATCCAACTTTGTGTTTTTATACAACTATGCGATAACGGCTCCAATAGACAATACGTATACCAATAACAATAAGGCGCTGTTTGCTGTATAAACAACATTATGTCACTGCATTAGTTTTTTCACTAGCTTTAGCATATTTTGTATACAGATACACAGATACGTTTCAAGCACAGAGTCATTCAAAACTGACGAACGAACCGTGATCTGAGGAAGTGTCGCTCAGAGCAACGGTGCTCACAGCATCTGAATGCATATAGCCGAACTGTGGCTGTATGATATTCCTTATAAGATGCTGGTCTCCAACCTACCTATAACCTACGATAGTCTGGTAACAATAATTTTAATCAACCTTGGCACCGAATATAGTGTTTACGTAAATGATACAATCTAAAGTAATGAGGGTAAAAAAAGCACAATTTCTATCCTTACTTTATTAATGTATTGATGGATATTACGACATAAAATATTTAAACTGGTCTTACAGTAATAGCACGATAACCACCTACGCGTTAATCCATTTGCCGTGTAGTACTGGGATACCTGATTTAAATTTGACTCGTACTTTGCTGATGCAGATTTATTCTTTTTTAAAAATAAATTTTTGTTCAAGAAACACGTCGCTGAAACGTTCCGAGGAGTTTGAACAACAAATAATATTCCGAATCCATGTTGCCATACGCCCATTTTTACTGGCATTAATTTTCCACATTTACTGTCGTAGCCTTGATTAACTTAGTTTTTTTTCCTTTTAGGCTTACTTCCTTTTTTTTGTATTAACTATCTATCTCCGCATACCAACGTACTAATTTAATGACTACTGTACTAACTTACATAAACTTTAAATACTAAAAGTATTTAAAGTTTATGTATATAAAATTTGTTAAATAATATCGCCGTTGGTTTTTTAATAATAAATAAATAAATGTATATATTTTCTATTTATACACTTAGGTAGTTATTGTGTTATTATTATCGACATTGTAAGACTAGTTAGTTTAAATATTTTAAATATTAAGTAAGTACAATGGAAATTGCGTTTTTTTTTTTACTGTTATTACTTTAAATTGTATCATGTATGTATGTATGTAGTAGCGCCTGACTCGTTTAGCACAGCAAGCCAGCCAAAACGTCGTACCGGAACATCGACGAGCACCGGCACCGCGCGCTCGCGACGTTCAACGATATTCCTAAGATACCTCACAAAAATGATTATTGCGGCAAGATCCGCCCTCTTCGAAAAAAATAGATTCATACATTCATCGACGTGCCATCACGACTAAAATATTGTAAATTATAATTAAAGCAACTTCCATAACAGCCAATTTACGTCCCCACTGCTGGGACACAGGCCTACCCTCAATATGAGGACGATTAGGCCATAGTCACCACGCTGGCCCAATACGGGAACCCAGTAGTGTAAGTCGAGGTTTTGGAAGATAATGAAGTGAGAGACAAATATAAGAGTAAATTGAATGATAACATTGACAGATTAGAAGGAATGTGAATAGGAAGGATCAAAAGTACTCGTAACCGACGACCATGCATGAAGTGACGTGTGCCAGGATCGTAGCAAATGGAGAGAGGTGGCCTCTGCCTCCCCACTGGTAACGAGGAGTGCTACCGTTATCTTATAAGGAACATCACTTAGCTCATAGTTCCGCTGTATGCATTCAGATGCTGTGCTCTAATCGACACTTCCTTTGCTCACTGTTCGCTCTACTGTTTTTAATGAATCTGTGTCTATCAGGTATACAGATACAAAATATGCTGAAGCTAGTGAAAAAACTAGTGTAGTAACATAATGTTGCTAATATAGTAACTACCACCTCGTTGTTACGGGTAAACGTATTGTTTACTGGACGTGTTACCGCATCGTCGAATAAAAACAAGAACTTGGATAGAAAGAAAATTTATTACGCCTTGGTGTTAATAATTAAAGGAGTGCAAATTGAAGAAGGACCGCAGTATAAGTGGCGATGACTGAGAGTAAGAGGAGAGGCAGTGCCGCGTTCACTGTGAGCACGTCGTCGGCGGACAGCTGCGCGTGCGCGGCGCCCGACGCACAGCGCAGGCGGTGCAGCGCCTTGCGCCTGCCTGACCAGCGGCAACAACGAAGAAGGATAATTTTTTTATTATTTCAAGCGTAGCACAAGGCGATGAATGGGAACACTATACCATGCGAGCAGTAGATGATTTATCTCCGGTTGCCGTACAAAGTTTAATGGATGCACATCAGAACACGTGATCGCAGTCGGTCACAATATTCTGTATTATATTTATAAATGTATTGGTATATCTAACGGTGGATATAATTTTTCAACATCTGCGAATGCGCATTACGGCTACTCATTACAAGAACTTGTCAATATGGTAAATGTATTAAAATTTCTAGATTAGATTTCTTAATGATCTTTCGAGAACGAGTCAGGTAAAAAATACATAAATTTCCCAAATAATTATTATTCTATCTATGTTATAATGAATTTACTTTTATCTAACGTTCGAACATACATCAAAACATCTTCCTCACCATCATCTGTGTTGGTTGACTGCACGCTTATAAATGCAACTTGGGCATTTTTGAGCACCATAACCAAATTTTCTGATTCAAAACATGTCAGCGTCAGTATAACAATATGTTTTATTGTTTCCACGATTAATGTCACCAACATTATGGTAATCTCTGGAAACTAAAACATGAAAAGGTTGTTATGACTTAATAAAGCCTTTAACTCCCTATCGATGAACAATTAAAGATGTCCTAGGTCACATCGTCTAAAAAATTACTTAAGGGTTCCTACTCTTTGGTACCCAAAATTAAATATTTTATAGATATAACGCTGCTGAGAGCCCGCACAAGCAATAACGGTGATTTGGTGAATGGTACCCAGGAAGCCACCAGATGTGGAAAGCGGAGGACGTCACGGTGTGGGAAATTTTCATGGATTTGCTTTCTTGCTTATAAACTTTTTTTTCGAAAATACTCCGTATTGTCACATTTGCTCAAAAAACAAATCAAAATAAATATTAAGACAGAGAATTGGAACATATAACAGGTACTTACTGAAATGATCAATTGAACATTAAACATAACCTTCATGAATATCATGACCAAATATGTGAATATCTGCAACAGTGAATACATGAATGTAACGAATGAATTTTGGGAATAACTTTATTTAAATATACAGCACTCTAATTACTTATATACTTTACTAATCTTCAGCACTCCTGAAATTCTCTAAAAGGACTTATTGTTGAGGCTTAGGTATTGATCAGGACTTATCCAATCATTTGTTACCGTAACAGTGGCATAGTTATCAATTGCTTTGTCTGGATGTTTAACAACGAAGCTAGTTATCGTGTCTTTTGTAAGCACTTCATTATTTTTTTCTGTTGTAGTCAACTATTTTTAAGGGTGTTATTGATTACAATAACATCCTAAACTTCATATACATTTGTATTAAAATAACTAAACTTTAATATTAATGTCATAAGCTTTCTACTACTCGATATTTTTCGCAATTATTTTTATTTTGAGGAAAGTAGTACAAAACCTATATCCTTGGAGCAAAAAGTGTTAAGTCCTATCTTGGTGATCTAGATTACCAGGCCATGGCTACTAAGGTCCGCCGTCTCGACAAGGCGGGAACGAGTTCAAGAGTACATTTCGCGAATCTTGTATTTGGCTTCCTTCTTTGAAATGCGTAAAGTTAAGAGCACTGGAATAGTCTACCAGTGGCAGTGCTCTTCCTCCATAAAAAACACGTATTGGACTATCGACTATGATTAGGATAAACTCTAGAATAAAAAAAACTGTTAGTGATACTTACAGAAATTCGGAAAAGTTGTCTGTTAACATGTAAGATATTGAATATATAGTGGAATGCATTGACTGTGTTTTCCCAATGTGTTATATCTGCTTGTGTACTCTCTGTGCACCCTAGGTCTTCTTCGATGTAACGTTCCAGTTCCCGGGTACACAAAATTGTGTGGCTCTTTAGCAATTGTACTAATCGTATCACGTAAATCATATTCAAGTCCGCAAGCACCAAATATAATATAGATAAACCGAACGCGAGCGTGAACGCTTTTACATAAATATGAAACAAACTAAAAACGATGTAGAACAAGTATATGGTGACAACGTAAATCCAATTACCGATAGTGTAACTACGATAGTGATAAAAGGAGAAGTTCAATGATGTTTGTATTCTACGAATCATCAATACGAATAGCACATGGTGGTCACTTTGGACAACATTTCCAACGGAATTTAGAATAAATCCGACAACGCGGATAAAGAAATTGGCTAAAGCTAATATTAATGTCATATTGTTAAAGCCTCTCACAGCTCTATCGTAAAACAGTGCAACACATACAACGACAGAGTAACAGAAGGAAGAAAAAAGTGAACAGCAATTTGCATAGCGATCGTTAGATGTAATAAAGTTGTCCCGGATGTAATATCTACGCGAAAAGGTAATGTACTGGATAATATTTAGGGGAAGGAGAAACTGTTGTAGATCGGCTTCTATATAGTTGTCAAGGAGAATGTAACTTTGTGGATGAAGAGGGTGCACCACGGAGCTCTTCGTTCTAAAGTAAGTCACACAATTCTTGAGGAGAGCGAACATGATGCGATAGTACGGAACCAACGAACTGACTCTGACTCCGGCTGACCGGCGAGGATTGTGTGTATCGATTCAAACACTCATCATCTAAATGTATTGGTCATTTGTTTTAAATTTAAAAACCTCTGTTTACTTTGTAATTACAATTATCAGATTGTTGATAATTTCGTACGTGGAAATGTATCACGATATCCATTGACGACTCTAATTTATTAAATTCCCTTTGTTTTAAAGTTATGTTAATGTATTTAACATAAGCGTAATTTAGTTCACTAAAATTATTGTGATTGTTCTCCTCGTTGTGAAAGTATAATAGTTTAAATGTCGGATATAACTGTTTAGGTCAACTATTCAATATAAACAATAAGACCGACGACGAACTTCAGAAAGTAATATTTACTTAAAAATAAATCGCAACTTGATCAAAATTAAAGTCCAATTAAAGAATTGTTTAATCCTTTATCTTAATAAGATATGAAAATATTTTAACCTTTACATCATTGTTCTCATCGTCATCATGATCAGACTGTAGTAGGTAGAAGATTTTCATATCTCTAGAAACGTTACCTGGCGCTTACTTCGGCTACACTCATCCAAGTGCCGCCGGCCACAACCCCGTGACTTTAAAAATAGAATGTTCTTCTATTCAAAAAATGAGAAGCGAAGCGGAAAACTAAAACTTAATATTCACTAATTTTACAAAATGTTCGTATAAATTAATTCTTTAACTAAATGTTTAATCTGCACACAAAATAATATATGTATATACATATATATATATATATACTAGCTTTTGCTGGCACCGCCCTTTGCTGGCATTCCTAGCCGTAATGTATAATTAGACTTGAAAATTATCTGAAATATTCCTTGAGAGCAACCGCAGCCGCAAATGACTTTCTATAGCATCCGATACCATAGTAACGGTTGCTTATATGTTGCTATAGCAACCGCATAAATAATTTGAAACGAAAATGATTACAAAAATAATTATAAATAAAATGATGATGGTTCACTGAAATTTAAAAAATATTATATATAGATATAAACTATTTCTATATTCAAAAAATGTTTAATAATTTGTATAGCAAGCTCACACAAGTAACTCGCTGGCCCAATGGTTAGAGCGCGCGGCTTTCATTTCGAAAGTCGCGGGTTCGAACCTCGACATGTACCGATGACTTAATATAATATTTAAGTTATGTACATATGTGAACTTAAGTTACAACAGCGAAATACAAACGGTGAAGGAGAACATCGTGAGGAAACCCGCACACTGAAATCATCTTTGTGTGTGTGTGGTGGTCCCAATAAAGTGGCAACAGGCTGGCCCCTGTTACATGGGACCTAATCTGACCACATCTGGCGAAACGTGGGTGGTTTATTCGCCTCTGCCTACCCCTACTGGGAAAAAGGCGTGATGATATAAAAAAAAAGCAAGCTCATATTTTCATTTTAATATTATTGTTTTTCCTTTGACAGGATTTACTGAATGAAAACTCCTTTTAAGATTAAGTTTATCAGTGTCCATGTACTTAAGTTTATTTTGAACAATTTTGTATTTATATTCATTACCTTATATGGGTACGATGAATATAAATAAACATATCATATTTCAAAACAATAAGCTCAACGGCGGTTAATTCACATGCACTATTCATGGCTTCCTTTTCGTGTGTTATAGTTAAAGATATATTTCAACTAAAACACAAGACATTAATTTTTGTGTTGATATGTGTATTTGTTGTAGGTTCCGCTACACAATCACGTTACAGGAATGCGAATTGCAGCAGGACCACCACGTAGCTGACGGTCGCAGCGGTCAGGTGCAGCGGCAGCTTGGCGTTCAGCTCGAACACGCCCCAACAGCTCAATTTGTTAAAGTGTAACTTGCTATAACGACAAATATTTCTCACGAACCTTCGATCAGCGTCTATAAAGAAAATAAAACAGGACCATTATCATGGACTACATCCCCACAGGCCGCTGGACCGGCGTCACGTCGTAATCTGTGACACATAAATGTTACTCCATAGTACTCTTTACACCAATCCTCCGGTCAGTCACTTCAAAACCGCCATCCCCTTTTTTAGTTCTAACATTAATTAATTTTTATTATCTTAAGAGACCATTGCATTAAAGAAAGAATGAAGCGACGGCAGCTATCGAATTTCAAGTTGTAACTTTTACTTTAACTTACTGTGCTCTCGACGACTGCCCAACAAGATGACAGCAACTTGTGCGCGATTCACTTGTCGATACAAATGCTCACACGCGGCGCAGTAAACTATCCCCAAGCAAATTGTTTTAATGATGAAGAGAGAGATCGAAATCGATGGACTTATTATTGATTCAGGATCCATCTAAAATAGCAGTTAATTCTTAAAAACTTTTAAAAATAAAAGTGGATAATAACTTAATGGCGCATAACATCATAAACGACAACTCTTCTAACCATCAGCTCGGATGATCGTTAAGTTTATGTTATGTTATCACATAAAATTATTATTTTAATAAGAGATAGTTGTAGGTAGTAAGCTGCAATATCCTTATTTTATTAACTATTAAGTTAACACATATATCAAAAGCGGAAACTAAACTAATTTATCGCCACTCGCATTAAAAAGAAATATATCTTTGCTTTGATGGAAAATTTCATCAGGTTTCACTTTTTCACAACTTGTTGTTATTTATAACATACACTTACATGTTCAGTACTTATCCACGTGATCAGTATTTGAACGAAATATAATATTCTTACGAATGATAATACAAAACATACAAAAACCTGAAAAAAAAATCCAAATGTGAATATGTAATGGACGTAGCATTCAATGAAGTAAGGTTCCCTCACTGAGGAGTGTGCCGCAGCGCCTGTTGCTGCCGGTGAGCATTAGTTTGAGAAAGTATTTTTGAAGACTCTGTGATCAGTAAAATTTAATTGATGTACAATGAGACTTTTCGTCTGGATTTCTTTTAAAGCATCGAGGACCTTGTGGACTTTTAATTCAGAGACATCACGTCAGTCAACATTAACAAAACATTGAAATCTCTTAAATTAAATAAAACAGGAGATTTCAGATCAATTGATACCTTAATTGATAAACATTATTGCTCTTCATATAGCTTTTTTTTTTCAAAAAACATGTTTTAGAATAATTTCCAGATTTAATGAAACAAGGCACAATCATATAATATTTCAAATTTGGTGATAAGATCGATCCTGGAAATTATGGACTTATGTCTGCTATCTGCCTACCTATATCACCTATCACCTCTATTTATATTAGAAAATATTATTATTTTTTTCCATACTGATATTAAAGTATAGTTGTAGAGGTAGTTTAATTTTCAATGAGGGAGTACCACCCTTAATACCTATTTGATGCCAAATGCAATTGGTATCAATTGCAAATTGTCGAAGGCCTTTGATTGTAGAGTTCTGTGTTAAGTGGTACAAAAGGCACATCTCTGTATCTAATTGCTTAGTATTACACCAAAAAAAATTATAGTGTTGATGTGTATGGCGCTGTATCCTTTGAATCCCTTGTTCTAAGGATTCCACAAGGATCCTTTCTAGGACCATTCATTTTTGTTTTATCTTAATGATCTGCCGTTTTTTGTGAGCAATATGTATACTGCTTTACATTTTACAAATGATACCACCTTAATACGAGAAAAGAAAGGGAGAATAAGAGACAAGCGTAATTATGACGATATAAATAGTGCACTGTCACGAATTCAACAATAGTTCACGGCAAATAATCGAGTCCTAAACGCTAAAAAGAAACGAAATTTGTAGAGTTTGTTTTCCCTAACGTTAAAAACAATAATTACAGATATTACTTAATAAACAGATTACCACTGATGAATATTCATGCGTATTTTTAGAAGTAACTTTAGACACAGGGTTAAAGTGGAACTCTCATTTATCAAGCCTTTAGGAAGAATGACTTTAGCGGCTTATGCAGTTAGGAAATTAGGACGTTGATAGGGTTTTTTTTTATTATTTCCACAATATACTGTCTTACGGTATTTTACACAATTGTAAGGCTGAGAACATTCAGTCCATATTTATACTCCAGGAAAGAGCAGTTCATGTATTCTACAGTCTTATAGCCCGATTATTTTAGAGATATTTTTAATAAGACGGGTGTACTGAAAATTCTATTGCAATATAATAATATTATGTATAGTAAAGTATATTGTAATATTCTATATACAAGTATACGCCAAAATGTTTTATATCAATTATCAGCCAATAGACGTTCACTACTGGACATAGGCCTTTCCGAAAGATGTTCACATCGCTCGGTCCTGCGCTGCCCGCATCCAGCTGCTTCTCCCGACCTTACAATCAGCATGGCCTTTGGTACCGCCGAGCAGCAGGGGCCGATGTTTTAGGGGTTCATAAGAGAGGATTATATACAATTAAATATCGTGTATACTAAACTCAAATATATACACAGTCGAAATGCTACAGGTAGGAAGGGGTAATCTAGAATAAGATCCCACAAATATACTTAGACTAACCATTTAACAAATTTTAAAATCAAGTTAAATAGGTTTTGAATGACATTAATCTGTGGAAATAAAACGTATTGATTCTCAAGCAGTTTGGGAGTGCTTAACACATTTGGAAATTATGAAAAATGTATTTAAATATATAGGCAGCTGAGTCTCTTCCGCCCGTTCTTCTAAGATTGAAGAGATTTCTTTTGTTTCTGGTAGATTTAGATCCTCAATCACCAAATTAATATCCCTATGAAAATTTTGATATTGTAATGTACCATTCTTACTAGGGCCATTTAGTTAAGAAGAATCGTAACTCTTTTTACTAAGAAAACCCGGTTGGTTTCATTTGTTATTTCCTAATAAAATAATTAAATTAAAACATTACAAGTAACTTACAGTACATTGCGTCGATCTGTCCACTAGATTTAATGCTTTTAGTAAAGCTCTATAATCTGCAAACATCATTTCTAAGAAGTCACTCCGAGTTCTCCTGTTAATATTCTGGCCAAGATGTCCAGAATTTAAAAGTCGTATCCACTTCTCCATTTTATTAGCCATAAAATAAACAATAACTGTGAAGTGAATTAGTTCCACATCGTCTATTATTTCTGAAAAATGAAAGCATGCTTTCTGCCACGTCCAAATCTCAGAGTTGAATGTTAACCTCCACGTAATAAATGATCCATAGAAAAGCAGCAATGTGATACACGATGTCCAAACGATTTTCTTCAACGCAATATTCTTAGATCTGCTCGGGAGGTGAAGATCGATCGATTGAAGTTTTATTAAGATCCTTTTAAAAGATTTACTGTGATACAGATTTAGTATCAAAACGAGAGAATAACTAATGGTGCACTGCAGATACATGAATATGTACATGTAGTAGACGGAGCGACAAGAAAATGAGTTAACCGAAGCCTCCGAAATTGAAATTAGCAAGCAAATCTTAATGAATATTCCGAGCACTGCATACAATGCTCCCGTTAACTTGGTCGACGTGACGTTTCTATTTAGATTATATTTGCGATTGAACAAGCCCGTGCCCATGTAGTGCAACGGTAAGAAAATGGAAATGAACTGTTGCTCCAACATCGTGCCTGAACAAACGTACACGCGAACTGTCCGAACGCGAACTGTCCGAACTGCCGCGTTCGCTAGCTGACCGACGCTACCGCGCCGGTACCGCGGGCTCGCGTTCTCACTCACCGCCCGATAGCCGGTGAGACTTTTTTTTATTTTGGCTAGCTATTTTGTTTTTTTTTATATATTTTTTTTGTTTTAGCAAAGGAACGCACTTTCATGTTTATACAAGCTTTTCAAACCGATATATATAATATATGTACATTGCTGTTTGCTGACAAAATATTCGCTGTTCTATTTTGTATTCTGTCCTGTGTTATGTTCTATGTTTTGTTCTGTACTTTTTTCTTTTCTATGTTCTATTCTTTGTTCGTTTATATGTTCTGTTCTATATTTTGTTTTGAGTTCTGTTCTGTGCTCTGGTCTGCGTTCTGTTCTATCGCACTTGCCCCGACGTTCCTATCAACATGTAGACAACACCAGAGATATATAAACTTTTATTATTAAAAAAAATAAAAAATGTATAGTATACGCGTAGTAGAGGTTACTAGTTTGCAATTACTTACAGCTAATTACTAGTAAATGCCTTTATAATTTGCTGTAGGGGACAGTGTGTAACAAATTGACGTAAACGCTATTGGTTTATATTTAAATTGTGTACTTTATCACATTTAATACCTTTAGGCAGCAAAAGTAAGTTTATTAGTAATAGCTTCTTTAGCTTAGTAAAACTTCATTAACTTTACCAATGTAGAATTAAAAAAAAAATTACTTCACGCATCTTAGGGTTAGAGTATTCTAATAGTTTAAGGAACTATCTTAAAGATTTCTTCTTTCTGATAACTACATTAATCAAATCCAGGATACTCTGCGGTACTCGTTAACTAAAAAATAAACCAATAAATTGTACGAGTTCCATCTGAATTGCTCCTTTTTGAGGTTTCGGGTGAAATTAAGAAAGTTTATAGTTTTTTGTAGTGCTTTATGTTATTATTAATAACAATAACATAAGATTTATATGTACTGTACTATGACAATGTTGACCACACGTACCAGTTTTTTATATATTTTATCATCGGCATTTTAGTAATGTCCCGTTTGCTACTACATAAAAAGTGATCACGTTTATATAAAATAAAGTAATAATAAATAGCGACCTTACACAGATAGACCAGGCAAGTGTTAGACATAGGTCAATTAAAATAAAGACAAGATATTTACTGTTAACAACACTCAAACTGTGACTGGTTTTTTTAACTTTTTACGTATACAAATAGTAAAAATATTATAAATGAACTAGATTCAAAATAGTTTTCAAAACTATAAAATGTTTTGGATCAGCTTTCATATGTAAACGATCAATCTAGAAATTTCTATCATCGGAGTAGAAAAATGGTGGAATTGATTAGGTCTTGTGTTTTGATTTACCTTGGAATGTGTACTAGCCGAGCCACTCGAAGTTTTAAATTGCTTCATATATCCCAAATGTGTGTAAAAATTAAATTTAATTAGAGATCTTCAGTTGATCCACAAGTGCTTTTAAACCTAGATTCATGTACTTCTAAGAAATACTTATTACTAAATTTTTATTTTACATTATAAAGCTTAAGATTAACTCTTAATCTTAACTCATTTACACTATAGTATTCAAGCGGCAATGGTAGCAACGGTGATTTCTTTAACCTTATCATTCTTCTTTTCCTTCTTTCTCATTTCATCGTAGATTTCCTCTAAATCTCTTCCCTTAGTTTCAGGAACAACGATCACCGTGTAAATGGCGCTGCAGAGGCACATTAAGCCGAAGAAATAGAAAGCTATATGCACTCCGACGGAACTTGCCAACGGTTTAAAATATAGAAGCTGAAGGAAATCTGCGAGGGAAGCGATCGCCATCGTTGTCGCCAGAACCGTGCCGCGATACTGGAATTAATGAAATATTTCTTTGTTGCACAGTCACTTTGACCAGAGTGTTAAATATATGGAAAAAGCAAAACATCACGAAACTATACATCATCGAATAATCTCAAAATATTTTTAGTGTGTATTTTCGGATGCGCGGAAGGAAAATAGTTTAAAATGTGATCAATAGTGATTCATCTTTACGTGTAACTATGTATAAATCTTTTCGGACAATCAATGTCCAAGAGCCTTTTTTTTAATTAAGCCAATACTTTTAAGTTAAAACTAATATTTTTGTGTGCTCGTAGCGTCGTGACTGTCGTATGATAAAATTCTAAACTTCAAAATGAATACAACTGTATTTATTTGAAGCAGTGTTCTTTGTTCTAAACACTACTTCAACGTCATTACTAAAGAAAGTGTCAGATAGTTCAATAACAGTACATTCTTTTGAGGACTAAATACTCTGTTTGTCATCTTTACATGATAAGGAAAAATCTGAAAATCACCTTGAATGAAAAGATCTCTCCCGCGATCACTACGGATATCGGTTGAAGGCCAGACGCATCGCACAGGATGCACAAACACAGCGTTACCACTGGGATCCAAGCGGAAGCTAAATATTGGTAGTCTCGTGCCAGGAACCACGACGCTAAGACGCACATGCTCAGACCGGACAGTAAGCAAGTGCCGAACATGAGGACCTGGAACAATAACACACTTGTCATATTAACTGTGCTGATTTCTAGATGAAATGTGTGTTTGCTCCTTCATAATTGTAGGTAAGTTTTACTTAAGGAAGCAACTACAGGTACTGACAGACATCCGGCGATAGCACTAGCCAGCAATGATGAGACCCTAGTTATGATAAATACTCAGAATCACTTACTAATGGATCTTAAGTTTCAAGGTTGTCTTGAATTCATATCTCATTAACCATTCACCTATAGATCTAAAGTTAAAGACATTTTTTATTCAAAGTTCAACTGATGATCAGTGATATGCCTGCCAAAAATAACTGTTGCTATACAAGATGGTAATCACCGCCTTGAGACGTAGGATGTTGTCTCGTTACCCCAGTAATTTCACTTATTTACAGCAATAGTATTTACTATACAGGTATTTACAGCAGTGTTCCAATGGTGACAAACTTATGAAATTAAATACTTTAACTGATGCTGTTGATTCAACAGAAACTGATGCAAGAGCACCTCGTAGATATTTACTTAGAAAATCACATTAATTTATCTTTAACCTAGATCCGGACGCGCGCCGGCACGAGCGACACGGTCTCCTGTTCATCCCGCCACAAATCAAATCACTTCTGACAGTATCAAGCACTTGTTTGCTCGGTCGCGTTATTTACGATTGTTTGCATCTTCTGTTCGTCGCAATCAACTAAGTTATCTAAGCAATTGTCTATTGTTTACTTTGAATGTCTCTGTCGTCATGGAAACGCGGCGGTGAAGCCTACAGGAGTACGTGCGCGTGCGCGGGAACAGGTTCAATGACACAGTTAACTTGGACCACTGATCGATCACTAGCGGCCTAGATGAATACATATCTACTGTATTAAAGTAAAACTTGTTCTTTTTTTTTAACTATTGTTTTTTTTTGCTAATTGTTAGATAAAATGGCGCAGTAAAGAAAGCAATAGCGAATGATTAGTATAATGCAGCAGCGTTTCAGACTGTGTCAATGTTATGAAGCGCTCAGTGTGAAGATAACACGTGTTTGTATTAATAAATATGATAAGTTATAACTTTAAGTTACATTTTAACGGCACGCGGTTAAAAATAACTTGGCAATTAAGTTACCTGTAGCTGTACATTAAATATTGATTCTTAAGCGCAAAAATAAAACGAGGTACCCTTATTATAATGTGGTTATCATGTTATATATGGCACCACATTGCGATCGTCCCCTGATATATGAGATGTTGTCTCCTTATCCCAGTAATTACACTAGCTACAGCGCCCTTCAAACTGGAATACAGTAATGTCTGCACAGTACTGTTTGCCTACTGCAATAGGCGCTACGATGGTACCTACCTAGATAGTCTCTGACCACAGATACCTACTACTAGTCAAGGTATATATAAATAATAAGCATGAAAAATAAAGGGAAAGAGAAGTACATAATCTAATTATATATAAATTAAAACTTTTAACTGAAATATTAACAGCTGTAAGCTGAATAATTAGTTTATTTATCTCACCCTTCTGCCAACTTTGTCCACGACGCTGGATGCCAGTAAGGAACCGCACAGTTGTACCACGCCGAGCACCATCGCTTGCTGGTTCGGCGACAGCACTAAGCCAGTGCCTTCCGAGGCCATGGCAAATATACCACCAGCGAAATTTAAAACGGGCACAGCTCCACATACTTCTCTTGCTAAAGCTGCCACTAAAGCTATCTGGAAAGCCTTGAACAGGATCTTGTCCTTTACTGAAACCGATACCAAAAATAGCATTCGCAGTGTGTGTACGATAAAGTAAGGATGTAAGGGGTTCCGTCCAACATCTTGTGCACCCTGCTGAGTAACAGATGAGGCTCTGACCATCCACCAACCCGCACATGGCTAGGGTGGCACTCTAAAGCCCAAATCCTCTCAATGAACTCTAACTAAAGACGGCGGAAGTCGGAGAGGCGTCGCTACCAGAATTAAAAAATCGATGTGGAGGTCCCTGAGGGAGGCCTATGTCCAACAGTGGAAGTGTATCGACTAATGATGATGATGAACAACAGTGTCTCTGCGGTTGGTATTTCTTCAGGTCTTTTGTTACTGTAATATACACTGGTGGTAGTGTCTCTGTTGCTATAGACCGTCTAGGTAGGTACCACCGCAGCGCCTATTGCAGCCGATAAATAGTACTGTGATTCGTTTTGAAGGGCGCTGCAGTCAGTGTAATTACAGGAGTAACGAGGCTTAAGATCTTATGTCTCAAGGCGATGAGCGCAATTTAGTGCAGCGTATACCACTCTAATTAGCGCTACGGTGTTATAAACAGACGTATCGGTTACCATCAGGCGAACGTCGCGCTTGTCTTGTTGTTTCGATAAATTAAATAAAAATGTTAAATACTTTCTTCTCTTCGGTAAAGTGTCTTTATCTATATGTTCCGAAAAATTTTTCATTTTGATGTATTATATAAAGAATATGAGACATAAATTGTATGTACATATATAATCCAGACACAGTTACATATATAGATATCTTTATCAAAATACTTGTAATGTATGGTAATGGTTGTTCACAGTCACTAATTTGTTCAAAACATAACCTACAAAAATTACTTTTCTAGGTCATCTAGTTTTGTGTTTCATCGGGGGTAAATCTTCCACACACGTCCTGCTTCTGGTAGGAACACTTATCCATAAACAGTAAATATAATTATGAACTAAGATTTGTACCCATTAAAACCCCCTTAGTGTTTATCGTTACTGCGTTCCGAGAGACCCCGCGATATCCTGCGGAACACCGGAGCCTAAACTCGTCCCTGCACTGCGCCTAAACACGTCCCGGAGAGTGTCGTTATCTTCCCCAGCTTCCTCTCTTTGCTATGATAAGCACGAGACCGTCTCATACTGGGCAATAAGGGCCCCACTTTCAAAGCCTACGAACTCGTCCACCCTTCTAGTCGCCTTCTACGACAGGCAGGGCTTACCTTAGTGCTATTCGTAACAACACAGGAATACAGGGCTGGTCTGTTTAGGGCCTACGCCCTTAATATTAGCTAGCGACGTGGTTGTGTAATAAAATGTCGATAATAAACGACAAGTGTGTGGTAGCTGGCCTGAGTTTAAAAAAATCTTATCATCCAGAGCTTTTATGACCCTCGAACCAAACCTCACTACTCCATGTTACCAAGTAGGTCCACGGTGGCGTCAAAGAAGCACATCGCTAGATTGAATTCATGATATTTTTTCTAGTTTATTTTTAAATATTACTTGACTTACGAATTGCCTTCAGCAAGAACTTGTCCCCCTCCTCGTCGTTTTTCTGCTCTTTTTTAATAGCCTCAATCTCATTCTGTATCATAAAATGATTTTTCCCTCGACGTCTCAACCATGACAACGCCTTTGCAGCTTCCTGTATATATAAAAGACAGTCCAATTTTCTGATGTGAAAAGTTACACAAATTTCGAAGATGATATTAAACTCTTCCCTAAATGTGAATGCCATTTCTAATATGTACACATTATTTCCAAAACTGAATATATTATTAGAGGAAACAGTACGCACCTCCTCTTTACCAATTTTTATTAAATAAGACGGTGACTCCGGCATCACCATAAACGTGATCAAATGGAAGACGGGTATAGAGAAACAGATCCACAGAACCGTCCGATAGCTCAGCAGGTCACCGATCACGTAGACGAATACGCTTCCTGTTGTGAAGAACAATGCTATCTGAAATGTTTCATCATCATAAAAACACACAAAGCGCAGAAATGAGGATACAAGTGATAGCTGGGCACGTCTTTTTACATTAATCTACTTAATATTGAGTTCCCCGTTTGAGTTTAGAGATTCGTCTCCGTCTTAAGATTTGTGGGAGTGGAACCTCCCTCACTTCCTCCTTCTAGCTGTACAGTACCAAGTAGTTTGGATGTGATCACACTCAGTTTACATTTCCTGTACTCAGCATCAAATATTCCATCATATGCTATTTTATATTTTCTTAAAATCATTCGCAGATATTGTAAAGGGAAGCATTGAAAATGTCTGCAAGGACTCTCACCAGGCAACCTAAAGCGCCTCTGATGTTATTGTCACAGACTTCCTTCGTGTAAACTGGGCAGTTTACACAGCTTCCTGCCATAACAACACCGACCAGACATCTGGCTAAGATGAACGCCCAGATGTTATAAGATGACAGCTTTAGGATCCAACACGCCTGGAAAAATTAAACTATTTATATATATTAATATGTTAGAATTAATTATCATGGCAGTATAGGCTTTAAGTATTATTGGATTCGAGTTTCATTTCCACCTAACCGGCTTCGACAAACCCTGCCAGCATCCAAACAACCCTAATTTGGCCATTGAATCCATTCTCCACGTTGTCAAAGGTCCTCCAAGAAAAACTTTAAACACTGATACTATAAATATTTTAAAGGCAAGACAGCTTCTCAAAGTTCCAGTATGTGTAATAAATTACCGCACAGGCTGTTGACATCAGCATTATGGACAGCTTCCTCCCAAACGTGTCCCCCACGTACGCGACGAGGTACGTTGCGGGTATACACAGCAGGTACGGCAGAGACGCCATCCAGGAGATCTGGACAGTGAAAATGACACAGACACGGGTGATCCTTTCAGTGATCGAAGTTCAACCAGAATGTCTTTATTGACAGAACATTGTTAACGATAATTATTTAATTAACCGATAAAATAGGGAAGGTACTCAACTTTGAATGTATTTTTTTTTAACAAATCAGTATTTAAAACAAATAGATTAATCAGAGGTTTCAAAAAAAATTTTCTTTCTTTAAAAATTTGCTCGAACTGTCACCTATCTACCGTCGATTAGGAAGTGGAGACAAACACAATGGAAGTTCATTGTATTCGTCTGAGAATGAGACCTTTATGTTCATTGAAACCGATCGTTACTATAAAACTATTGTGATAATATATCATTACTGTATCATAGTAAACAATAATGACACTTACAATCTTCTTTACCATTGTTCTCTTCTATACATAACTATTAACAAGCATTGACTTAGTTTTAAATGAATGCGACTCTTTTTCGAAGGTACGTTACACAGTAGCACATTTATTATCATCATCAGCCGATAGATGTCCACTGCTGGACACAGGCCTTGCCAAAGATTTCACATCGATCGGTTTTGCGCTGCAGTCAGCATGGACTCCGTCACCGCTGGGTATTAAGTCCCGTCGTCAGTAGGGGTTCATATGGGGAGATTTGGACCATTTCCCATCACAGCTCTCTGCTCCAATGCGGGTTGGTGAGGCCAGAGCCTGGTTTATTGATTATCAGGGTGCACCACGAGCAGGTGAGGTTGGCTTGGGTCCAGTAAGTTGTTGTGCGGGACACCCTTACACCCCATATTTATATTTTTTTTATTCAAAGAAGCGACAAGACGAGCATAATGTTCACCTGATGGTAAGTGATACGCCTGCCCATAACAGCGTGACGCTAATTAGGATGATATATCATATATAGCACCATATTGCATTCATCACCTTTAGACATAAGATATTGAGTCACGTTGCTTCAACAATTACACTAGCTACAACGTTCTTCAAACCGGAACAGAATAATATTGGCACTGTACTGTTTGTCGGCTAGAATAGGCGCTGCGGTGTAACCTAGACCCTGGCAACTGCGACCTATCACCAGCACCATCACTATTGTTCAAGTGAGTTGTTTGAGTTGTTTATTTATTTATTCAAGCGATATATGTTAAATTTAAGTTACAAGTTCGATTTAAGTAATATTGACGTTATCTACTTCATCATCATCATCATCATATACAAAGATCCACTGTCCAACTAACATAACAACGTGTAGCGATGTGCTCGAGTACAATGAACCATCGTCAGCTGATATCAATTAATTGTACGTAATTAACTATTTATATCTATTTATCTTTATTTATACTCGCCAAGTCTAACGTATACAGAGTGTTTTTTTTTTATTAAAACAGCTCAATATATCTTGACATATGTTTGAACTTATTGGATTCGCTTCACCACTATATAAACATATCGCCGTCACATCTACTTCGAGGAGTTCGACCGGATCCCTACCAATACCTGCTTACCCCTAATTACGGACCTGCTTCCCCCAAATATGTTGTAATAATATAAATTATGATGAATAATATAATAGAGGATTATCACGTTTTAATACTATAGGTATGACTGGGACTATACTCTGCGTTTTACTCATCATGAGAAGGTGTAAGGGGTCCGGCACAACAACTCACAGGACCCAAGCAAACCTCACCAATTCATGGTGCACCATGTTAATGAACAGACGAGAGTCTGGCTCCCACCAACCCCTATTGGGCCAGCGTGGTAAAATGGTCCAAATCCCCCCTTTATGTACCCCTACCTACATACGACAGCCTGTAATAGCCAGCGGTATCGGAAGCCATGCTGACTGTATGCGGAGATCTTTGAAATGATGAAATGAAGGTCCTAATATTCGTTCAGACCAAACAAGTGGCAAGTACCTTGGAGTGATGGTTCCAAGGTGTCCTCACTCCTCACTACTACAGAACCCTTTCTGAGAGTCTACTAAGAATTTTCGGTTGGAGTACGCAAAGAACCCAGCATCCCCACAGATCAAATATTTATCGTGATCATGTACCTTCTGTTAAGGTTGGGTTTACATCCAGCATTCACTTAAGTATAATAGACAGCAAGCATTCACTTATATAAAAACATTATGGAGACCAGCAATCGCCGGAAGGCAGTGCTCCCATAACAATGAAGCGTTTGCTGAGGATATTTACACAACATGACGCGCTGATCGCATTGTGATAACGGATGCCTCGACTCCTAGTTCCAGCGACAGTTAATTACCAAAACACAGTTAAACTGCTGGAAGGTCTCTGTTGCTACAGACCGTCTAGGTAGGTACCGCCGCAGCGCCTGTTGCAGCCGAAACACAATACTGTGCGTACATTACTGTTATCCGGTTTGAACGGCGCTGTAGCTAGTGAAATTACCGAACTAACGACCTGCGATGCGACGAGCATATGGTGCTGTGTATAACATCCCAACTAGCACCACGTTATGGGCAGGCGTATCACTTAACATCAGGTGATCGTTTGGCTCGTCTAGTCGCTTCGTTGAATAAAAAAAAACATTTCGAAATCTATGTGTGCTTGGCGAAAAATATTGATGGATGCCGCAAGGTCTCTTTCATGATCTGCCGCTAACAGACCTTGTACTGCAACCCTAAACACTTCTAGTAGAAATATAGATCTATTACGTACCTCAAGGTCCGTTAAGGGTACACCGGTCGGGGACTCCTTGGACTGGAGGAGCAAAGTCGACGGCGACATCCAGCCG
The DNA here is from genome assembly GCA_033220335.2 of Troides aeacus. Classification (NCBI taxonomy): domain Eukaryota; kingdom Metazoa; phylum Arthropoda; class Insecta; order Lepidoptera; family Papilionidae; genus Troides; species Troides aeacus. The sequence continues at coordinate 8,239,054 of CM067293.1, read as the reverse complement.
ATGGTGGTGCCGTAAGCAATAGCCGGTATGTTTACTGTTCATAACATCTTCAATGTTACCATCGTATTACAATAAAGATGAAGATCGTATGCAAGTTGAAACGGTGAGACAAGGGTGGTGTTCCACTGGTGGTAAGTAATAAACCACTACTATACAAAGCAACGTTGTGTATATACTTCACTTGCTTGAGATGTTAGTCCCGTCAAGTTATAGTACTAAGAATACGCACCATCAGCCGATAGACTTCCACAGCTGGACATAGGCCACCCTCAAAAATTACCACTGGGTTCATATGGGGGGATTTGGGCCATCCCTCACCACGTTAGCCCAATACGGGTTGGTGGGAGCCATAGCTTCGTTTGTTGATAAACGGAGTGCACCATGGGCAAGTGATGGCTTGGGTGCTGTGAATTGTTGTGCGGAACCCCTCACGCCCTTCAGCACCAACAAAAACATTTAAACCGGATCACAGGAATGATTCACACTCGATCAAATACTGATCATTAGAACACAGTTTAATATCAGCTGATGGTGTCGTGGACGGTAACAGATAAAAAGAGACCTACCGACATTCCTAACTATTTTCTAACTTACATATTAGGGTTTCATGTTTTAGTATTTTAGTGTTTATTAATGCACTAAACAAATAAGTTATTATGCTTACTGAAAACCGCGCATAGTATCTGGTTGACCTGGTTGCCCTCGCCCAGTAGGAAGTTGCCCTTCATCTCGGCGCGTCCGGCTCCGCGTGTGCTGCGCGCTCCCGCACGCGCTCCGCTCTAACAGTCGTGATCACTAACGACAACACTTCACTACCTTCCGTCGTTGTAATTTTTTTTATCGTCGCGTAAAGGTGTTGTCACACTAAACACCATTTCTTCGAGTGAACTAATTAAGTAATTTTTTTTTTGGACACAATATTGTTGCAGAAATTTTATAGATATTTACAGATACTTTATACATGATCGTAGCACATGAAGTAGATACGATAATAAATTTTTAAAAATATAACTTTGTATGGAAAATAAAAAAAAAATAGAACTTAACCCTTAATATGAATATTCACACAAAATGCAAATTAAGATATTTATACAAATAGAACAATTTATATAAGGGTAGTCAGGTACTTGCTGCTGGTAATGTCTCTATTGCTACAGACCGTCTAGGTAGGTACCACCGCAGCGCCTCATGTAGCCGACACATAATACTGTGCGAACATTCCTCGTTCCGGTTTGAAGGGCGCTGCATCCACTGATCCCGGCAAGTCTCTCTTGCTACAGACCGTCTAGGTAGATGCCACCGCAGTGCTTATTGCACCCGACAAACAGTACTGTGCAAACATTACTGTGATCCGGTTTGAAGGGCGCTGTAGCTAGTGTAATTAGTGATGTAAAAAGGCTCAACATTTATGTACTAAGCGACGAGCGTAATGTGGTGCAGTGCATGCGGTCTGAACTAGCGCCACGCTTCGTGCGTATCACTTACCATCAGAACGTCGCGCTCGTCTCGTCGCTTATTCGCATTAAAAAAAAATTCAAAACTTAACATGTAGTTCAATCAGGTCTTCGACTTCACCATTGCCTTTCCAACGTGTGAAAAATTAAAAAAAAAACGTGTCGTAATAAAACCTTACTGCAAATAATGATAATAAACAAACATAAAATTACCATTTAAACAAATATACACCACATGAACACTGCTTACTGCGCGTGTTTACTATCGGCTAGTAAACAAATTCATAGCAAGCGTTCTCATTAAATGAAGATAACAGTCGGAGATGGATGAGCTGCTGAAACAGCGGGGCAAGTGTTATACATCAGTCTACGTGTGATTGTCGCGCAGCCGCCGCCAGGGCGTTACCACATTTTTTTTTAACAATGCGAAGACGAGCGGGACGTTCACCTGATGGTAAGTGATACGCCTGCCCATAACAACGTAACACTCGTTATGATATAGGCGCTGCGGTGGTACCTATCTAGACGGTCTGCAGCAATAGAAACCAACCACCTCAGCCTGAAGTAAAACCTTAATAGGACAGATGATGCAATTAGAAGTGGGCCAACAATCCCAGCAGTGGGATATTATTCATGTTTAAGGTATAAGAAAGAGATAAGGTATAAGAATATTATTCATGTTTAAGAATTTATTCTCTTCTTTATATCATAAATTAAGTAATAAAAAAATCATTAACTCACAAATGTTCATTTACCCACACCCTTATCAATCATTAGTTTATAACTAATGATAAAATAATGTAATGATAGATAAACTCATCACTTAGCTATTTTTTTACTAACCTAACTGGTACTGGTAAAAAAATCGTTTAAGTTATATTATATATCAAAGGAAGCCTTGCGCCGGACGGCGCGGCGCTCCTGGTGATGAATTAGTCGCCTAACATCTATAACAATAAGGCGCTATGTAGAATGTATATCGGTAACAATCACAGTGGAAGATACTGCTCCTTCACTAGAATTACTACTCTACTACTCTGTGTTGCTAGGTAGGTACCACCGCAGCGCGTATTGCAGCCGACAGACAGACAGTAGTGTGTCACCATTACTGTGATCCGGTTTGAAGGGTGCTATATCTATTAGTGCTGGTAAATCTCTGATACTTTAGACCGTCGAGGAAGCTACCACCGCAGCGCCTATTGTAGCCGACAGACTGTACGGTACGATCATTACTGTGATCCGGTTTCAAGGGTGGTGTAGCTATTAGATCTATCTGGTTTTAGATCGTCTATGTACGTACCACCGCAACGCTTATTGCAGCCGACAGACAGTAATGTGCAATCATTACTATGATCCGGTTTGGAAGGCGCTGTAACTAGTGCAATTATTGATGTAATGAGACTTAACATCTTACATCTCAAGACGTCGAACGCAACGTGCTGCTGTGCTTATCATGTTAACTAGCGCCATTCAAACCGGAACACAGTAATGTTTGCACAGTACTGTTTAGCAGCTGAAATAGGCATTGCGGTGAAACTGATCCCTCGCCATTTTACTTAATATAACCTCTTTTTTATTTTTACGCTTAAGAGTCAACTTTAAATGTATGCGTACACGTAACTTAACTGCCAAGTTATTTTTAACCGCGTGCCGTTAAAATGTAACTTAAAGTTATAACTTATCATGTTTATTAATACAAACACATGTTATCTTCACACTGAACGCTTGTTAACATTGCCACAGTCTGACACGCTGCTGCATTATACTAATCATTCGCTATTGCTTTCTTTACTGCGCCATTTTATCTAACAATTAGCACAAAAAAAAACATTTGTTCAAAAAAAAAAATAACAAGTTTTACTTTAATACAGTAGATATGTATTCATCTAGGCCGCTAGTGATCGATCAGTGGTCCAAGTTAACTGTGTCATTGAACCTGTTCCCGCGCACGCGCACGTACTCCTTTAGGCTTCACCGCCGCGTTTCCATGACGACAGAGACATTCAAAGTAAACAATAGACAATTGCTTAGATAACTTAGTTGATTGCGACGAACAGAAGATGCAAACAATCGTAAATAACGCGACAGAGCAAACAAGTGCTTGATACTGTCAGAAGTGATTTGATTTGTGGCGGGATGCACAGGAGACCGTGTCGCTCGTGCCGGCGCGCGTCCGGATCTAGGTTAAAGATATATTAATGTGATTTTCTAAGTAAATATCTACGAGGTGCTCTTGCATCAGTTTCCGTTGAATCAACAGCACCAGTTAAAGTATTTAATTTCATAAAATTGTCACCATTGGAACACTGCTGTACCAATTTTACTGCTGTCACAGATCCATTAACTGATACGTCCATAGACAAAGAATTTATTATTTTAATAAAAATTTCTAGAACTTCTGGTAGTAGAACTGTTCTCTACTTGAGGATATCATTTATTTTTATTTTACTTTGCGACCAATGTCTTACTCTTCTTCTTTTTTCTCTGCTTCTTAGCATTTGTCCTATCTTATGCCAGTCCCACTCTTAAACTTGATTAATCTAACTAACGCTGCAGTGATCTTAGATTAAATAACCTTCACCAAAGTATGACGTCTTCTTTTCCGTAATTTGTACTTAGAACATGCATTTAACTTTAAAAGTCCGCTTCAAATTACTCGGACAGCATAATGGAATTTTTTAGAAGACTAATTTTACACCTGGCGTCGGAACTAAGCGAAAAACTTACCGTAACAAATATAAAGTGATAAGATCAAAATATTTTAAAAGTTCAATGTGTATAAGAAATCTTTCACAAGTGAAAAAACATAAAGCATAAACAAAATTACTTTGTTACGAGCAATAAGTTAAAACACGTGACAATAAAAGAACAAAAAAATTATATACGAACATTATGATAATGTTCACTAAAGAACATTTACTGTTATCCACTTCAATGTACTAGATGAGGATGACCGGATGCGGTCCTCAGTGTGGTAGCACCTAAGATGCCTTTGTCCAGAGGTGAACTAGGAACAACACAGGATAAAGAATATTATTGCATTTTTGCGAAACGTGCAAAGAGGTTCCCTCTATGAGATCTTAAGGTTGATCCTGAAAGGCAAAATTCCCGGAAAACATACTCCTGGTGGAAAGAGGAAGAAATGATTTGATGATATAAAACTGTAGGCAGTCCTAAAACTCTTCCATCAAATACGGACCTCAGCTTCTCGCATCCACCCACTTCCGACCGCCCTGATGATGTTGTCGGTCCATATGGAGGGAGGGCAGTTTTGAGACCTGTACGCGGCTTCCACAGCAAGAATTTGCTCCCCTATCTACCCTCACTGTGACGGCAGACATGGCCGGCCTGCTGCCACTTCAGCTTGCAGATTTTGAGAGCTGCGTCGAAAAATCTAGTCCTCCGTCGAATTTGGTCCCTTAGAGAGATGCCACTCACAGTTTTCTCGTTGCTCGCTGTGCTACTTTGCATCGGTGGACTACCCCGATGGGAACTACGTACTGATTTCATTAGTTGAAAATAATAGACGAAGACTGGAAGGAATGATGATAATGATTATGAAATGTAAAATGGGATTAATCGGACAAATGAGTCGCAGCAATAGCAAGAAGGTTTTAGTTAAAAGAAATGATTGAAGAAGTGGTTGAGTTAAGAAGAAATATATTTATGGAGTAGCGCAGGGCACGGTGGTGCACGACAAAAGTGTATTAATAATTAAACTTGCATATTAAAAAGATAATTAATACTTCAAAATATTTATTTCAAGTTTACAAACGAATACATTTTTTTATTCGATGATGTGACAATACGCGCAGATCGTTCCTCTGCTGACAGCTGATGTGCTTGCTGATGCTGCGTTACGTGCGCTCGTTACCTCAGTGGTGCCACTAGCCACGGCAGCCGCGCGGCTGCATGCATGCATTGCGAACAAACACAACATACGCTAAACTTAATGCAATTTGTGCTCTTTAGTGAAATATTGATAGTTCATAATTTACGGACCGACATTGTGTAACTATACAATAGTATACATTAATTATTCGAACAATTTTCAGTCGCTGAGCGATTTGGCGCGTCGACAATCATCTAGAATTTAGACGATTACGTAAATAAAATAGCTCTGATAGCAGTTATTTTTTGTGATAATATCCCAGTCGTTATTTTGTTTTATGTTCGCTTTATGCTTCGGGAACCACAGTAAAGGCTCAAGTGTTTTTTTTTGCAATTATTATAAAAATAACTTTATGTTAAAGATTCTCGCTGAATGTAGTAATTTTAAAATCTCATCGACAACCAACAGTTTAACATGACGCGGAAAATAAATTTCATATAAATACTAAGAAACGAAAAGAAAAGAAAAGTTATTTCGTATAACCAAATGACTAGATCACGTAATGCTACTAAAGTCTGATTAATATCGCTACTTTATCCTGAAAGTTATATAAAAACAACATTAAGTAGTTTCTCGTAGAACACAATTAAAAATTTTAATGTCTCTCCCAAACATTTCTCCATCCCTCAGGGTCTGCGGTAATGGTTGATTCAGTGTTTCCGGCAGAAACAGCGGCGCGGTTCCTGCGACTAAGCTTAACGCACCCATGGTGATGAGTGGAAGAGTCCTCCCATACACTGCCTGAAATATTTCAAATTAAAAGTAATTTTACTAAGACGACAAGTAGGACAAAACGTTTAAATACTTATTGGATCATCTGTACATTAATAGAAAATATTTAAGTTTCACTCAGAAATCTGTACAAGACAATATAGTCAACATAAATCTAAACACTGAATTCGTCTTGCTCACATTGACAAGTTAACGTAAATTGCTAGGAAGTGGATTTATCTCCCTCACGGAAATAGTAAGATAACAAAAAACTTTAATTTTATAAATAAGAACTCGACGTATCCTTACCAGATGCGCTATATAGGGACAGGCTAAAAGACCTAGGCCCGTCACGAAAGAAGATAACCCAATCGCCTGAGCTCTCAGCACCGTGGGCAGAAGTTCTCCAATCATTACGTAGAATACTGAAAACGCTGCAGCGGCACAAAGTTTTCCCAACATCGCTAATGCAACAGTCACCCACGGCATATCTAAACCGGAAATTGATAATTAACTGATCACAGTTATAGATATAACCTATCAAGGTTATTCTAAACAGTTTAACCTAGTGCAGGTTATGGTGGTGATAATATGTTTGAATTAGTAAAAAGTAGTGCACAAGTAAATGTTACAAAAGTATTTACGATATGAATAAGAAGTTTGATGTATGAATGTGACAGTACCAGCAGTTTGTGTGAAATATTCAGTTATCCTTCGAAATTTATTTGTACTTTATAAGATCGTTATAAACGATTCAATTGTATACAAAATAATGACCGTTCCTGCGGATAATTAATGCTCTTATACTGTTTTATATTGCTCTGTTGTAAAACCTTACAGCGAGGTATACAAAAGGCAGGCTTAATGCTTGTTGGTAATAATGTGCCAGGTGGTATCTACCGCAACGTCCTACCTATCTACCTACATATATATGATTAAACCTACTATAACACCACTACTTTCTACATATAATATTTGTCGAATTTTTAGCAAGATAAATTGAAATAAGAAGCTTTTTAAGTTACCTTCGGGGACTGCTCCACAGCAAAGACACGACAATCCGCCGATAAACATGAAAATGCACAGCACCCAGCGGCGACCAAACCGTTCCATGCAGCGCCAGGCCAGCAGGTACGAAGGGAGCTCCACCACGCCGCCTGCCAGTTTATTTAATAGAACTTGAATACATTTTACACTGAACAGAATGACTGCGAGCTGGTATGTTCCAGCTGTCAACATTAAAATACTTATTGCAGCTGGAGTATTCTGGGTAAGCAGGCTTCTCCATGCACGACCCCACTGTTCATCTCAATTTCACACGGTGTCACCATAACCAACTCACCATGTGATGTGATAATATTAGCCAGTTGTAGTTAAAAACTTGTTCAGCTATCACGGAAACAACTACTGTAAAAACAATCAGAATCTAACTGAAGTTTTAAAGTGGGGTGAGGGGATCAGTAACTTAAACTTATAACATTAGTAGTATTACAAAGATCCAGGGACATCCAATAGATGGATGCAATTGTATACTCCGTGCTGACTTGCTGACCAAAGGCTTGACATTAAAGAGATTCAGAGTGATCCAGTTAATTAATACAATTGTATACCATGTAAAGACTTGTTCGCCAAAACCAATATACGCAAAGATGTGTGATCCTTATAAGGATTTGCGCTGTGATAAGCTATAGAGAGATAGAGTGATCTATTGTTTACTGCAGCGCCATCTGTTACAGAATTTATTATACTCACCAATGAAAAAGGCCATGTGGTCATTGACTCCAAGATTGGACGTGTTGTAACTCAGTGTATTGTAGATAACCCCTAAAGATATCCAATCTAAAGTAGATATTAAAAATTTCTTTCGAATGTTAGGATATCTGAATATATCTATAATAGACGCTTTGCAGTCTTCCTCCGAGCTGTGCACATTTGTGATCCTGTTTTCAGTGTCTTCTGCTTCTTCGTGGTTTAATAAAATTCCTTTCGTCGTTACAACTGATTTTGTGTTGAAGTTTTGAGCTGAGCAATGTTTTTTTTGTTGCGAATCAGGTGGAAGCGGTTTAACAACTCTTTGAAGATCATTAGATAGATGAGCAGTTGTTTTGACATTGCTTGTGTGTATATCATTAGGCAGCAGTGTCTCTTTATTTTCATTATCCTCTACATATTCACATACTTTTTTATAACCGGGTTTAAGAGCGAATATACTTTTAATTCTACGGTCATCGTCATCTCTTTCAACAATATCAGGTTGTACAACTATACTATCATTATTTGTTGACAACATTGAAGCTTTTTCATCTTTATCATGTTCACTAGCGATTCTTTGCTGAAATGAAAAAATAAAATATCTCTGATCATAGCACGAACACACATTAGTTACAAATGATATATTATGCTGTTATTCATTTTTTATAAATTTACTTTTTTCTTTTATTATTTGGAATTTAAGTTCATCGCACCTTTTAAATATTACATAACTATATTAAAAGATACATTAATAGCATGCATTCAAATTCGCCAACGATATCAGGTCTTTTGCAAATTAGTAACTCCTAGTCCGTGTCACTCCTAGTACGTTTTGGACTTCATCAACGTTAATAGCTTTAGTAATGTCTCAAAGCCAGTTCTTGGTCCAAGATTTGACAAGATAACAACTAAGACTTACATGTATATCTAAAAGGAATCCAGGACATAACACAATACCGTTCTTTTTAGCAAGTGACCTTAGTATCTTTTCGGCTTCTACTAGACGGCCCTTGCCAACGAGCCACCGTGGTGACTCTGGTATTAACCAGTAGTATCTATAAAGGACAAACAGATCGGGTTAATTTATAAGTATCTGATGGTAAGTCAATTTCTTGACCGCAGCGACAAATTCTGTACGATGCAATAGGGTAATACAGAGCTTCTTATAACGAAACACTAAGGTTTGCTGTGATGATCTTCAAAGTGTCTTCAACGTACTACCAGTATTGTACGTTTAACAACAAATATTATTTGTCGGTTAAAATGTAACCGATTCTCAAGCTAAAAAAATATTCAAAACTAAATGCTTTTTTAAATATTATACTGCCTTCTTAGTTAATCAAAACTTAGATAAAAATATGAATGGGAAACATTGCAAGATATTTGCTTTGTGTAACTTACCCGTACAAAAGTACGAAGGGGAGACTCGTGGCCAAGGAGAGATGGAACCAGTCGCGTATCGCGTACGCTACGAGCGCTAGTAAACTTATTGCGCTCGCGAACAACATGCCGACAACAATACCTGCAACAATGATAACAGCTATGTATCTAGCATTTGCGGTATTGCTAAGTGAAGCTATTAGGCGGCTTATAATAACATATAATATTGAAGGTATTATCCTGATTGAAGCAGGTAATTCTCATATCGCTTATTTTTCCTTAAACACCTAGCAAAAACAGGTTTTTTTTTTATTATGTGTTTAACTTTACATTGTAACTGTAGGTAATATTATTGGTAATTTCAATCGAGCAATTATTGCTAATGAAATATTTATAGAAAGCGAAACAATTATTAATTACATGAAGATAGGAACAATGAAGCACTTGAAAAAACGATCTTGAAAATTATATGAGAAGGATAAACGGAAGTTACATTCAATTGTTTTTCTCGTATAAATAATGCTAAATACTTAGTACCTATGAACTTATTTACCACCACTAATTATGATTTTATTCTAGAGTTTTGTAATAACTGTACCCGCGTTTGTCCGCCGATCTGGCGGCATCAGTTCCAAGGCCAAAATAAAAGGCTGCTGATACAGCGCCGGGAAAAATAGCCCACCGACAAATCTGAGAGCCATGTACGTTGTGTACGAATTGGGGAAGGAAGTTGCTATCGCCAGGGGTACTTCGACGTAGATCATGAACATGATCGTGTAGCGACGGCCGTATCTGGAACGCATTCATGTTTATTGAAGCAAACCAAAATTAATTCTGATTCAGAACATTGACAACAGATCAGACATCTAGCGAAATAATATAGCAACACTCTTTTGTATCTCTTATAGTTTTTTAAACTTCAAAGAGATACGATCAGCAGGTTGTTTACTTGATAATGTAGTGATATTGTTCTTGACGATCAGGCGCTAATTAGGATGTGATATCCTGGAGTGTGAGGCACTCCTCAGACTTTGCAAGTATCATCATTCCAGTAGTTTTACTAGTTACAGCGTTCTTCAAATAGGAATATATATCAGTACACTACCATTAGGCAGTAGAAAAAGGCGCTGTACCTTGTACCTAACACATCTTTCAATAAGAGAGTTTAAAACAGGATAACGCTACTCTATTCAAGTTTCTCTCTACTAATGAAATGTTTGAATTTATATTGTAATGATGATTTATCTCATAAATACGTAGGATCATTTTAATCAAAGATCACTACTGCAAATTTGAAAAATAAATGAAACCGTATAATTTAGACACCGGAAATATTTGTATTGGATCTTTAGAAGACGTACCTGTCCGACATCCATCCGAAGAATACATTTCCGAAAATTGATCCGATCCAAAAGAGAGTGTAACTGATCTGCGACAGCCATTCCTTGTCGCAAACCAATGAATACTGTAAGTAAAAACTTGTTACTTAATCGAAGATATCAAAATGATTTAGTTAAGTGTAGCGGATTGTTGTAAAAGATGACCAAGGAGAGAATATTTGGAGGAGATATGTTGTAGGTTTCCCAATAATAGATATTAAATTTTGATGTACTACATGCCGACTGTTGCAAGACTTCCTCACGGGCTTACATATTGCTATAACTTGGCACTAAGTGAAAAGAAAGAATACAGTGTTTAATTTCTTACACGGCACTATAGTTTATGGACTGCTTAACTATACCCATGATCACCGTCGACAGCAGTGAGGTCCCTAGTCTATTATTTTCTATACTTTACGTAGAATTTAATCAATAATTGCTGCAGACCTCTGTGACAAGAGTGTTCGTGTATTGCTCGTTGCTATATCTCCAGCCGTACTTGCAAGCGTTTGCTTTGCCTCTTATCAACTGAACCACTTCCTCTATCTTCGCTACCTGGAATGACAAGCATAAACGTTTAATCAAATTATTGATAACAAGTAATGAACTCTCATTCTAGCTGGACTTGTAACAATTTAAATGTTTATATTTCATCATCATCAACATCAGCCTTTGTTTATCCACTGCTGGATATAGACCTTCCCTAATGTCTTCCACTAAATGCGATCCTCAGCTCTTCGCACCCATCCACTTCCGTTATTTTTACCTTATGAAAATGGATTTAGGCTTTCTTCTTTTTTTTGTTACATTCTGTATCTCAAATATGAATAATGTTACGTTTAAGCAGGTTTTCAATTACTGTTTGCTTGTCTCAAATACCAATGTTTTATAATAGTATTCAGTTTCAGAAGAGTATAGATAAGAATAATTAATTTTCCGTTCCTCGTTAATTTCTATTGAAAATTCTCTTTTGATTTATGAACCGTTGGAATTTTTTTTTGGGATAACTTAATTACAGTTACAGCTGTCTCTTACCAAGTTTCTATTTACTTGAACTTTACAAACATAAAGTAAATAGTGACAACGTCAATAAAATTTTTAACATAAACAAATTCAAGTTATCGGTAAACTTTCAAACGTCACGATGAACTCGTGACAGGATAAAAAGAGTCTTTCTCACTTGTTCCTCACGTTCCTCTTCTCTGTCTGCAGGAAGCAACTGACGAGTATTTACTACGCGCAAGACTCCGTCGTCGAGGAGCGTTTCATTCCTAAAAAGTTTAAGAGACAATTTTGATCAGCCTCGCCGGCATAACGGCTTATTACATGCCTTATGACATAGATATCCCGGGTTTGATTTTGAGGATATATGTGGCGAAGACCTGGTCTGGTCTGACGAGATGAGATATGTGCATTAAATTATAACAACTCTCTGCTGGTGGTAGGTCTCTGTTGCCGGAGATCGTTTAGTTGTGTACCACCGCAGCGCGTATTTCTACGTCCAAACAGTACTGTGTTCCTGTTTGACGGGCGCTATAACTAGTGAAATTACTGAGATAACAAAACTCAACTTCTCATGTTCCAGGCGACGAACGCAATGTGGTGCAGTGCATAACTAGCGCCACGTTGTTATGGGCAGGCGTATTACTTACCATCAGATGAACGCGCCGCTCGCCTCGTCACTTAACAAAAAAAAGGCCAACTTTTATATGCTTTTATATGTCAAAGTTGAATAGTTACCTTTCATCAATCACATCGTGTAGTTCCTTAAACAACGCGTTTGTATCTAGTACGTAACTGGAGCACTTCTCGTAGAGCCCGCCGCGCTGCGGCACCGTCAGGTTGCGGAGCACCGCTTCCGGCAGCGGCAGCGCCCCCAGCTCCGGCGGCGGGGCGCACCAGTGCTCCGGAGTCGCGTTCGTGAACACCTGCAGATCAAGTAATTATGTCAACTGGGTAGGTACTACGGCAGCTCCTATTCCTGCCGCCAAACAGTATTACGCAAACATTACTGTGTGTATTAACTGTACCTAGTCAATATACTGAAGTGACGGGACCTAACATATCTTAAGGCGACGAGCACGATGTGGTGTTGTGTATCACACCCTCACTAGCACCACGTTATGGGCAGGAGTATCAGTTACCGTCAGCTGAAGCGCTCGCTTCGTACGTAAAATAAATCACTGTCATGTCATTATCTTCACTAGCGGGCTTATCACATTTCCTCTGCCCTTTCAGCTATAATTATAAAAATCGGTTTAGCCGTTTAAGGGAAACAATTATCTACTATAATATACTAATAACAATGTTTATTGTTATGTACATACATAGCGGATTACTCATAACATTTCAAATGTAGCCTCTCTGATGAGTGAGGACAGCAGTCGGCGCACAGTGTTGAAGTTTTGCAGGAAAGTAATAGAAAAAAAGATTAAAACTTAGAAATAAAATAGAATGAATTGAAAAATAGTAAAAAGCAAAAAGAAAAGGATAGGATAAAAGATAATAATGGAAAAAGTTAAAAAGTATAGTAAGAGAAAAAATAAAATAGAAATAATATTGTTGTGTGATAGACACTGCAAACAGGAAACAGGATAAGCTAAAAATGTGATATTAGACTGAGCAAGAAAGTGTAGATATAAGTAAAATTAAGATTATTGTTTTACTTACTTATTTAAGAGAACAGAATTCAAGAACGAAATAGAGTGAAGAGTGACAAAGAGTGAGTACCAAAAGGCGAGCGAGAACTGAATGAAAGAAGAAAATAAAGATAGATGAGAATGATTAGAAAGAGATAAAAATAAAATGATGATTAAAGAAAGGAAAACAGGCCGCAGCCGAACAAAAGTAGGAAAAGCTGGGCAAATAAAAAAAAACCTTAACTTAAAATAGTCACCGTTACCGTCAAATAACTAGTTATAGAAAATTACAATAGTTACGAGCGTAATTTAACTAAACGATTCTGTTAGATAAGGGAGCTGTTCACTTTCCAAGAAGTTATTTCTTGATGTTGTAGTTCAATGGCGCGGCTGGTGAAGTAGCGGTGCCACTGCTAGTGTTAGAAGATTTTAGATAAAAAATTTGATAACATTTAAATTAAAAATATAATTTTTTAGTTAAAAATACTTGACGATGAATAGGTTCTAGATGGAAGATTCTGTTTTTTTTTTCTTAAATCAAAAAGGGTGGGTTAGGTTAGGTTGGCACTTGATGTTCCACAAGGATCGGTCCTCGGACCACTCTTGTGGAATCTGGCGTATGACGCTGTTTTGCGAGTTAGTCTCCCCGCAGAAGTAAATGTTGTATGTTATGCAGACGACACTTTGGTGATTGCCAGTGGAGACAACTTTGAAAGGGCCAGGGAGCTCGCCGAGCTTGGAGCGGAAGCTGTCGTCGCTAAAATACACGAGTTAGGATTACAAATAGCGCCACACAAAACCGAGGCGCTATGGTTCCACAAAATGCCGAGGTCTAGGGAACCACCTAACTGGTGTGTCCAAGTAGGTGGGCACGATGTGGAAGTGGGCCGGTACATGAAGTACCTTGGCCTGACATTGGACAGTCGTTGGGGCTTCGAAGAACACTTCGAGCGTCTAGTACCCCGGATCGAGAGGATAGCCGGTGCAATGCACAGACTGCTACCCAATCTCGGGGGACCAGTAGAGGAAGTTCGCCGCCTCTATGCGGGAGTAATACGATCCGTAGCCTTATATGGCGCGCCAGTATGGGCTAAGAGGCTAGCCATCCGACGCTGTAGAACTAAAATCTATAGCGTTCAGCGAAGAATGGCCATAAGGATCGTACGAGGATACCGTACAATATCCTTCGAGGCGGCGACAGTCTTAGCTCGATTTCCACCTATGGATATTCTGGCGGATATGGATGCGAGGGTGTACGACCGCATCCGCGCCATCCGCCAGAGCGGTGGGAGTGAGCCAGACGAAGTACTCAAGACGGCTCGACGGCAGGAGCGGCGCAGGGCTCTTGCAGCGTGGCGCGATGAGCTCTCGGAAGAGAGGTATGCGCGCAAACGCGTTGCTGGGGCGATCTTGCCGGTCTTCGATGCCTGGATGCAACGACGCGGAGGAAGTCTCACCTACAGACTTACACAGATACTTACTGGGCACGGGTGTTTCGGTGATTATCTGTGCAAGATTGGACGAGAAGCGACGGCGAATTGTTTTCACTGCGGAGGAAGAGAGCTGGATTCCGCATCGCACACGCTCGCGGTTTGCCCGGCATGGGAACCGGAGCGGCGGATCCTGATAAACCAGATCGGACAGAACCTCTCCTTGCCAGTAATCGTGTCGGCGATGCTGGGAGGAGACGTTGCATGGAGGGCCGTAGCCTCCTTTTGCGAAACTGTAATGGTACAAAAGGAGGCTGCTGAGCGGGCTAGAGAGAGGACAGATCCCGCTCGGAGAAGAAACCGTCGTGGTACTACCGTGCGTCAACACGTCGCACCGGTGAATGGTGCTCCCCTACCATAATGGGGCCTTTTGGGTTGTTGGCGATCAGGATGGGGGTTCTCATCGCCTTCTAAACGACCCTGAGGAGGACAATGGCTGGACGTGGTCGCCGGTCATTGAAATAATACTCACGAGGCTGGTAGGGTCTGTATAAGCAGACCCCGGGACGAGCTATCCCAGCATAGCGTTAGCGAGGCCGCGGTTGTGTTCCGAACGGAGATCCCGTGACCTCGCCAAACGCCGAAGGTGACCACCGAGGGGGTTTTAGTGGGTAAAAATCTCCACATAACTCTGACTTCCCCCCAGGAGGCAGAGTATCTTTTCGAAGATTTCCCCAGCAAAAAAAAAAAAAAAAAAAAAAAAGGTTGGCACTTGATCATTGAGGCCGTCCGGCCGGTTGTCGGTGACTGGCTGGACAGAGCCTTCGGAGTCCTCAGTTTCCGCCTGGTGTAGATACTCACGGTGCACGGTTGCTTCAGGAGATATCTGCACCTGCGGAACAGTAGAGGTAGGACGGACGAGGCGTGCGACGAGTGTGACCACCCGGTGGACACATTCCACACCTTGGCCGATTGCCTCGCGATGGGTGGATGATAGGGCCGCGCTCGTAGCGGCGATTGGGAGTGACCTCTCGCTACCAATTGTGGTCCGGACCATGGTCGGAAGCGAGGTGTCATAGAATGCGGTATCCCGATTCTGCGATTCTGTCATGACGCAGAAACGGGAAACCGAATATCTCAGGGAGCGGCCGCCGAGGGGACAGGACGCGGTCGGAGCGTGATGACAGCTCACCGCCGCAAAGCGGGGCCGAGCGCACGACCGCCGAATGGCTCCTTCGGTAGAGGAACCTGGCGCCGCGACCGACATGGGCCGTCGCGCCGGCGCCACCTTGGAAAGGGTTCCTGGGATGTATATAGCGATGCGTCTCGTATTCCGACGCGTCGCCACTTAGGAATTTTATCGGGAAGGGTGCTTCACATCCCTCCTCTAGGTGGGCCTGTTCGATCCGGGCGATGACCGGGGGTCGCGGAATCATCTAAATCGGGTCTCATCGTAAAAAATTAGGAACAAAAAAGTATTGACTCTCGGAGCTCGTCGTTGAATTAAAACTTAAGGATGTTATTTAACGCATTAGATTGAATATAAATATCAGCCGCGTGACATTTGCAGCTCGGACGGGCTGTAAATCATTTAACAGCTCCGCGGCGTCTAGAATTGTAAAGTCAAAGTCAAAGTCAAATTTTTTATTTAATGGCATCCATTCACTGAGCGCGGCGGCGGAACTCATTTACACATATATGTATATATATCATCATCAGCCGATAGAAGTCCACTGCTGGACATAGGTCACGAATATGTATACTTTTTTTATTTCCAAATATCTTACGTACTGAGTAACATACTGCCTGAGAATAACACATGACAAACAGTAAAATATTACTATATTCCCGGTTGAAGGGTCCTGTAGCAAGTAAAATTACATGAGTAATGAGAGCTAACAAGCGCGTTGTTTGGCGGATCGTATCTTACCATCAGGTGAACATCCCGCCAGCGCGTCGCGTTATGGAAGATAACACCTTGTGATAAATCACGGAGCAGTCGCTCTGACGCGAGTGGAATCCGAGCTGGTCATCCGAGCTGGGTACGTATGTCGAGGGCGTATCGCGCCGGTGTCATGTTTAACCTGACTTCAATGTGACGGCCGTAGATGGTGAGGCTGTGGATACTAATTAAGGATATTCCCACTCATGTGCCGACAGCCGGAACCCTGATGCTGGTGCATCAGCAGATTTACAATATGAGAGTGGTAGCCAATCAGATGTATACACTGCAACCTGATAAACTACCGCAACATGTTCCATCTGAGTGGCACCAGAGACCTGCGTACGAAAGGTTAGGTTTTTTATACAACGAAGCGATGAAACGAGCTGGACCTTCAGCTGGTGGTAAGAAATACTTGCCCATAACAACGTGGTGTAAATTAGGATCATATACACAACACCACTGCGCTCGCCATGAGAGATACATTAAGGGTCATTACCCCAGTAATTTTACTAACTACAGCGTCCTTCAATCATAGCATAGCTCTAGGGGTCGCGTAGCTAAAGGGGCACGTAGCTCGTGGAACCGACGGATGTTAAAGACTGAAAGTGCCGGTATGGCGACCCCCCACCGGAAACCACAGCGTTGGCAGAGCGGCCACTGGATTGAAACAGCGCATGACCGTGCTCTATGGAACATATTACAAGAGTCCTATGTCCAGCGGTGGACATTTGTCGGTTGAGATGATAATGATGAATTTTTCCCAATTTTATCATTATCATTATCAGCCGACAGACGTCCACTGCTGGACATAGGGACTCCCACAAAGATCTCCACATCGATCGAACCCGGGCTGCTCACAACCTTCATCAGATCGTTGGTGAAGGTTGTGAGCACCACCTGGCGTGTGCCTGCCAGCGCCAGGTCTTCCCAATTCACTATCAGTCAATCAATTTGAAACAGATTATATAGAATACAAGAGGGACGACGAGAGTAAAGAGAGAAGGAGATGAATTATAATCTCTCTTTCCTTTCATATAATAATAGCAATTTATTACTGAGACATTTTCATTATCGCAGGATACATACAGACTCGTCATCAGCCGACAGATGTCCACTGCTGGGCATAGGCCACATAGACAAGCTCGGAAAGGCTGGACATGTAGTCACTTGAATCAGGTATGATAATCAATGTCATCTAAGTTATTATAATTAGAAGAAAAAAAGATAAATTTACTAACATATATATATATATATATATATGGCAATTTTTTTATTCAATTAAGCGACGAAACTATCTAATGTTAAGTGATACACCTGCCCATAATAACACAGCGCTAGTTAGGATGATATACACTGCACCACATTGCCTCGCCTGAGACACGAGATTTTGATTATTGTTACCCCAGTAATTACACTAGCTACAGCCACCTTCAAACAGGAGAACAGTAATGTTCGCAGAGAACTGTTTATCGGCTGCATTAAGCGCTGCGGTGGTACCTAGCTAGACCTAGGTCTACCATCAGCACGTGATCTAGATTTGAATTACTAATATAGTGTTTATGCTCTTACCTGTGCGAAGACCAGGAAAGCAGTGGGTATAGCGGCCAGACCGCACAGCAGGTAGAATATCAGCTGATGCCAGTAGCCCTTAGCGGTGGCTGCCACGGCCGCTTCGTCCAAGGCCTGGGTCCATGCAGACATTGCTCCAACTCTTCGATGTTCACTCGCATTAACGTGACGCGAAGCGGATTCTGTCTCAACAACATTAACTGCTGCAGCAGGATATCCAAGTTCTAGCAGCTTCCTTACACGTGCGATCGGTTAGCGATTTAACCATAAGCTGGTGGTGAAGCTGTTCACCGCTGATACCGCCTAGGTAGCTGTTCCGATTTGAAAGGCGCTGTAGCTAGTGAAATTACTAGTACAACGGAATTTAAGTGCCTATGCCTCAACGCGACGAATACAATGCGGTGCAGTGTATAACATCCTAACTACCGCCACATTGTTATGCGCAAGCGTATCACTCAGCATCAGGTGAACGAGCTCGTGTGATCGCTTCGTCGTATAAAAATATCATCTAACATGAGGGATCGCGATGCAACGAGCGATGCAGTTAACAATTATGTTAATGTGAACATAACGAGCACTAAATTTAATTTATCGCGTATTATATAAATCGTTATTAATTAACGATTAAAAATAACACTTTCGTTATAACGAATATAAAAATAACTATTAAATTTAACGTTTGAATTTTAAACACGGCACTAAACGGGCACGGTGAGACGATTATATAGACAGGCTCTGGTTGAATCCTAGGAGGATATTTATATCCTAGAGATCTCCGCCAAAGGATGCGTCGCTGGGCGTTGTGTATAGTTCCTATGAAACGTGCGGACTGCAGTGTGGTGGCAGTGACAGTGGCAGTAGCAGCGGCGGCCGGTGCACCAACGTGTGCGCAACGGCTGAGACACGAGCAGACTGAACTGGCTCACGCAAGTCGCAGCGCCGCAGGAGCGGTTCAGCGGCGCGACGACATGTTGCCGTTTGTACGTAAATTAAATGAAGGGAAAAGAAGTTTCTAGAAAGTAAATGCATCCTCTTGAAATAGTCCAGCTGTTGGAAAACTAATGTCCGCTTTATATTTACGTTATATTAAACTTTTTAATGCTCTTACTATGTTATATACAACTATATATAATATATATGTATATATTTCACTAGTGCTAGGTCTCTGTTGCCACAGACCGTCTAGGTAACACTGCAACCAATATTGCAGCCGACAAACAGTACTGTGCGAACATTACTGTGTTCCGGTCTGAAGGGCTCTGTAGCTACTGAAATTACTACGTATGAGTTCAACATCCTATGTCTCAAGGCGACGAGCACAATTTAGTGCACTGTGTATTATACTAACTAGCGTCACTTTGTTATGGGCAGACGTATCACTTACTATCAGGTGAATGTCTTGATCATTTCCTCTTAGTTGAATAAAATATAGTGTTAGTAACCGCTTATTTTTTTGTTGGTTAAATCCCGTCAAATGATTTATACAGTTTGTGAATCATCTAAATGTATGATCGATCAGTAAAGTTATAATTAAGAAGCAGATGATAAGAGATTAAGAGACGAAACAGGAACTTCAAGGAAAGGTGCCGTCCCTTACTCTGCAGTTCCTCTTATCTCCAAATGAAGATCTAATAATGTGCAGTTGGGAAATCCCCGCTGCACAATATTAAAACTTGTACTTGATAAACAGTATACAGGATGTTTCGATTTGTGTTAAGTAATAGGGCTAAACAGACCAACTATTTTGTTTATCAAAACGATAAGTGTTATCAGCGTCTAAAGGACCTTCCTCCTCGACTCATCGTCTAATTTGTGAAAGGATAAAATTAAAATAAATACGACACATTTGAAACTAATCCTAGTTTAGCATTAAGTTAAAAATACTTAACTACTCATTAAACTACTTACTTGCTAAGTACATAATAGTAAGTAACAATAAGTCATAAAGCTACAACAGGAATATAATATAAAACTGTCAAGGACCTTCTCCAGTTCAGTGCACAGTTTATTGGAGTTGCATGAATAGATCCGACACCAGTTTCTCTTTATTTGACCGAACTAAATATGAGAAGGACGTTCACCTAATGATAAGTGTACAGTGTTTTTATATTGTTTAGCAGGATAATGTTTGTGATTATTTATCAACAGCCTCAACTGACACAAGGGTCCTCGTATCACTAAATTTAAACAACCCTACAGTATTTATGAATTTTACCGAAGTAACTTCAACAAGGATATCTAGAGAGGCGTTCGGCTCCGCTGGGCAGCGTGCGGAAAGTCCCGCCACATCCTCACCTGGTAAATTCCCCAATGTCTCAAGATATATATACATACATATATATCACGCCTCGTTCCCAGTAGGGTAGGCAGAGACAATGTCTCAAGACAAAAGTCTTCAACCAGTATGTCCTTCCCACCCTCACGTAAAGCGCAAAGACATCACACCTGACCATCGAGTTGGTCCACCGATTCAAAGTAGCACAGCGACCGATGTAGAGAGGTATGCTTGGCATTTTTCTAAGTGACAAAATCCGGAACGAATAAATTCGACGTAAAACTAGAGATGGACCGACGACATCATCAAGGCTATCGGAAGTGGGTGCAAAAAGCTGAGGACCGCACATGGAAGACATTGGTGAAGGTTGTACAGCAATGGGATAGTGATAATGATGACAGTGTTTTTGAACCGGTTTAATATCAATAGTTTTTTCACATTCAAATAATCAAATTTTTCGTTTAGTAATGATTTACTTCGTAAATCTGCGGAGGCGCGTATGACATCAACGATGGCGTGCTATAATGAAGTGTTTTCCTTAATCTCTGCAGCCTCCACAACAGGAAAAAATTATATTCGTAATATTTAGAGTTTGTTACATCAACAGAGTCCAAATTAAATATGTAAAATACCATCGTACATGGATCCTGGAGTGGAGGTCAAGACAACTTAGCCCAATTAGCCAAAAATGTGATAGAACGGGCTCAGAGCAGTTCAGCTGTGGATATCAGTAAATCAAATCAAATAAATAAATCAAACAGTACAATAAGAGTAGGTTGGAAAGATGAGGAAATTTCATTGTCTGTGAAGGATTAATTTGTCAGATGTGAATAGATTTTATAAATTCTTTCCTCAAATGTAGTTGCGGGGGTTTTACAGCCAGCAGAGCGGGCGAGGAACAGCTAGTAATCTGATTATAGCCTTATAATTGAGATACCTTTAAAATTTAAAGAAATAGACCAAAATCGAAACAACCGCACGAAACCATTGTTTTAGTTGTCTGGAGAGAAATCATTGAAAGAATGCTTGTAGATGGAAGTCAGAGTTATATTGGATTTGTACTGAAACGACTAGTGGACGTTCTTGATACGTTACAAGAAGTTATGGAATATCTCACAAATCGCGTCGGTGCTTCCCTGGCACTACGATCAGTCACAATGCGCGGAGGGCCGTCACCCTCACCAACACTCTATGCCACGACAAACATGACACTCGCTCGGTGAGCAATGTGGAGCTCTCCCTTTGAAGACTCTTTTTAGTTGCTTTCGTCGACAGCCAGGATAAACATTAATACTATTCTCAATAACCGATGACTACATAGTATAATCATCACCATATCAGCACGGATAAAGAAAAAGCCAATAACAAGTCAGTAACACCAAATTTTCCTCACAAAATTCCGTATTTAAAATGTATAACAATGGATGAAACTACAACACATTTAATCAGCTGCAAATAAACTGTTACTTATATAAATAATAAAAATTATTGCATACTTTTACTTCGCAATTGATCAAACACGTTGTACTGAGCGTTTATACGTCAGCATTATAATTAACATAGTATATATTGTTATATCATTAGCTGACATCAGATATAGTCATGTCAATGCAATAAAATGTGTATAGAAATATTAGTTTATATTACTATGCGTACGGCTATCATTAGGTCACTTCAGGCACAAGCCGAGAACTATGGAACAGGTTGCATGAGATCTATACCCAAAAAGGCTCTATATTTCATTAGCTTAATAAACTGACAATAACCTAAGTCCATTAACAGAAAAAAACTATAGGCTAAGAGATAAATGTTAAGTGAAAAATTGTATATATAGGCCCTCAATGGACTCACAAAAGGCAAGGGAAATAATAAAAAAAAAATCATTAACAAGTTACTAACAAACGAATTTGAAATGTGGGCATATTTTAATAAACATGGAATAATGGAATAGAAGGCTCTTAAACAAGTTTCTGCTTACGGCTACTTATTTGGAAATTCAGTAGATTCGAACGTTTGACTACGAACCCGATGCATTCTCATCATCATCATCAGCCGATAGACGTCCACTACTGGTCATGGACCTCTCCCAAAGATCTCTACATTTGTACAGGTTCATATGAAGGGATTTGAGCCATTTCATACCGCGCAGGCACAGTGCGGGTTGGTGGGAGCCAGCGCCTCGTTTACTGATTAGTAGGTTGCACCTAGAGCAGGTGAGGTTGGCTTGGGTCCCGTAAGTTGTTGTGCGGAACCCCATACACCCATTATACAATCTGGTTATTTATTATAAAACCCACGTGTCGGAGGTACAAATTAAAATAAATAAACACAACGGCATTACACTAGGAACATCTTTGATATAAATAAATTCAAGGTGTATTCCTATTTAGTCTGTGATCTCGAGCAACTGAGAACAGGACTAAGGTAAGCCCTGCCTGTCGTAGAAGGAGACTAAAAGGATTTTTAGGTCTGTGGGTTATGAAAGTGGAGGCCCTCATTGTGCACTAAGCGAGCCCCTGACGAACGACAAGTACGCGGTGGTGTAGCGCTTGTTTCAAAGCGTAACTAGTGCCGGGAGGCAGCGGCGCGTTCCTTAGGAGATCCCGGGGCCTCTCGCGAACCACTGGAGGTGACCACCGGAGGGGTTTTCAGTGAGTATAAATGACACATACCCTTGTCCTTCCTCAAAAAGCAAGAAGCAGATCTTTTGAGATTTTCTTCCAGATAACAAAAAAGAGATATAGTCCTATAGGGAGAGATTACTTTAAATTCTTTAATAAACTTAATGAACTTACCGTAACTTAAGTTAAACTGTGCGATTGATATAGCAGGGTAGATAATTATGTGGTTGTTCAAATTAATTCTGTTTAATGACGAGATCTAGTGTTTATCTTTGAGTTTAGGCTGCTAATCAATATGTATAGGAGATTTTTGAAGATTCATTGGGCATAAACAGTTAAGTCCTCAAAGGGAATTGAGGGGATGTTGCGACCGGCAAAGCGTGGGAAGGAATAACTAATATATGTACATAGGAGATATCTAGAGATTTATTGACTCATCACGATATCTCCGAAACTATTAGATATAAACTCCCAAACATTGGTACAGATATTGCCTGTGTTCTTTAGGGGTCTGCTAAGAATGGATTTTAGAAAATTCCTTCCCGTTTTGAAATTGTGGAGGTGTTGCGGCTGGTAGAGCGCCCGATGGTTAATACGCTGATTAAGCATTTGCAATGCACCAAAACGCCAATTACACGGTGGCGCGCCATTGGCCACGGAGGTCGCCGTTCCCAAACGATTTACTATACTATACGTGTACATTATAACACAATAGCCGCGAGTCGAATCGCTCGCGTTGACGACAAGCAACACGCCGTAAACTGATTTCCACCGTCGTCTGTTCACGAGACATTGACCGATCACTTCTATACTATACAATATTACCTACAAATTGTTCACATGAACACTTGATTTATCTGACCCTATTGTCATGGTAACAGTGGCTTAGAGTCTATGCGGCTTCAATATGAAGTACTATGAGCGAGCGCGACACATAAGTGTCTTTCTAATTGTCACTTAATACATACGTAGACATAGACATAGTTCAAATGTTTGCTCGCTTCGAGTGGCAATGGGCAGGACATCGCTCGAGGGATCGTCAGTCGATGGGGCGGGTATCAGGGTTCGCGAACGGCGGTCTCGTACCGGAAGACGTAGTGTTGGCAGGCCCTCCACCATTTGGGTCGACAATCGGGTGAAGGTTGCGGGAAGCAGCTGGAAGCAGGCAGCGCAAGATCGATCGATGTGCAGATCTCTAGGGGAGCCCAATGTCCACGGAGGACGTGTGTAGCCTGATAAAAATGATGATGTAAAATTATCGTAAAGGCAGAGCCAATGTCAGACACTAGTGGTAGGTCTCTGCTGTTACAGACCGTCTACATAGATACCGCAGCGGCGCCTACTGCAGCCAAAAAACAGTACTGTGTGAACATTACTATGTTCAGGTTTGAACGCTGCTGTAGTTAGTGTATTACTGGGATAACGAGACTCAACATGTCTCAAGAGATGAACGCAATATGGTGTAAATAACATCATAACTAGCGCCACTTTGTTATGGGCACGCGTATCACTTACCATCAGGTGAACGTGTTGCTGGTAACGTCGCTTCGTCGAATAAAAAAAATAGATAAAAACCACTTTGTAGATGAAATGTAAAATTTAAGTAATAAAATTTTATATTGCTTTAGGTAAGTCCTCGCCGCAACACGGTAATGTCTGCACACTACTAAATTGTAGTTTTAGTGATATTTGCGATGTAGTTAACGATATTACTGATTTGTGTAAGATACTAAGTACCTTATCGAGCGCTAAGTGGTACTTTGTATGCCGCATTAGGTTATTAAAGGTGAGTGCGCAGTCTACCAGCAGCTGAACGTCCTGCTCGACCCGCCGCTTCGAACAAAGTCGTATTGAAGGACGACGTGTTTCCCACAGACGTGAACGTGTCCTTGTTACATTTAGAATCATTCTTTTGTTGGTTTGATAAAAAAAAATATTATGAACGGCACGTCAGAAGTTGGCGCTGGACGTTTTATCTCGTGAACCGCCATTGAGTATTTGTTGAACGGGCGGACTAGAGTCGGGGAAGCTGGCAATGCTACAGCCGAGCACAACGTGTTCTTGTGCAGGCAAAGGCTTTGATCTGGACTGCTGCCGGTGCTTCAGAGAAGAGCACGAGTTTAGAAAACAATACAGACACGAGGGCAGTGGCCTGATGAGGAAATGAAGAAGCCAATGTTATGTTATAACAAAGCAAAATCATTAGGAATCGGACACAAATAACATTTTTACTAATAGTAAGTCTAAGTACGTACCGCAGCGCTTATTGCGACCGATAAACTGTACTGTGCGAACATTACTATAATCCGTTTTGAAGGGCGCTGTAGCTAGTGTAATTACCTGGGAACCATACTAACACGTGATGTTGTATATATAATCATAAGTAGTGCTATGTAAGGGTAGACTTATCGCTTACTTTCGGATGAACGTGCTGCCCGCCTCGTCGCTTAACTGATAAAAAAAATCCCGAATCAAGATAAAAGCAAGTTTAAAAATGTAATAAATGTTCTCCCACACTCCGCCTAACAACGTCCCGGGAAGACGCATGCTGCTACATGCTGCTGCATGCACGGGAAAACGATTGTACTGCAGATACAAACTGTGCCTGATGAGGAAATATTTTTATTTAGCAGAAAATAAGGAAAACAATAATCGATATCGAACGCTGCGAAGAAACAAAATATTCCGACGCTTGCTTCTTCATCGGGTCCAAAGGTCACATCGACAACATCAGTCCGGTGGTTGGCTACAAGAGCTTCACTTTGCGTATTGTTGTCTATAAATATATTTATGTTGTGTATTCATTTGTTTAATTGTTTTATGTTTTTTGATATGACAATTTAATTTTTTTTTTATTTCATACTATATTATTAATAGTTAATTTTTTTGTTTATGTTTAGTTTTATTTGTTGTTAAATACATATTATTTAACATTTGGTGAATGTTGTGTATTGTATTTTTTATTGGGTTTTAGATATGCACATAGTTGATGTACGTTTTTAAAATAAATAAATAAACACAGTAAACCTGTTACTAGTAACAATATTTTTTTTTATTATATTTATAGAGCAAGGGTATTTACACTGTAGATTCTTAACAATGACCTGATTACTTCATGGAACAATAACAACTAATAAGTAACTACTGTCGATACCAGTAGACTTTTCGATTTCTGGTGGTAGGTCTCTGCTGCCGAAGATCGCATCGCAGCGCCTATTGCAGCCGTTAACATTACTGTGCAAACATTACCGTATTTGGGCAGTACAGTTTAAAGGGCGCTATAGTTAATGAAATGATTGGGGTAATGAGTCTCAACATCGTATGTCTCAGGCGACGAACTCAGTATAGTACTTTATATATCGTTTTTTCTAACGCTAAGTTGTGAGTAGGCGTATCACTTACCATCAGGTGAACGTCTTGCCCGTATCATCGTTTCGTCAAATACAATAAAAGTTAAAATTAACAAAAGTGCAAAGTTACACTAATCATTTATTTTCAACTTAAAGTTTTATCTTAACACGCACTTATACTTTTTCATCAAAGCTTGGGAATGTATCTGATAGTAGGTAATACGTCTTTCCCTGATACACTAGCGCTTGATGACACATTGTAGCGATGTAGTAGAAAACATTGTAGCTAGCTACTTAAGCTACAGCGACTTTCCACACAGGTTTCCTTTCCAAAACGATGGTAGAAGAGAAGGGCGTTGTCGCAGTCTAGATGAACGCTAAATACGCTAATGACCTTAAAACAGGATTAGTCAGGCCAACATACAAAAAGGTGAAACACAAGGAATACAATAATTCTCGGCCCATTACCATTCTACCGATATTAGATAAAATAGCAAAAAAAAATATTGGTGACCAACTGCAACGGTATTATCATTACTGCTCGGTTTTTTGTAAATCACAATACGGGTAAAAGTGAAAAAACAAGAAATATTTGCAAGAACCTTTGAACTACAAAATTAACACTCGAAATTCTTCCTTAAATAATTGATTGATACCCAGAACTAAGAATTTCTACGGATAACGCACGCCTCAGCAAACAACGAAATTCCTCAGAATATAAAAGAAACAATCAATGAGAAAAATTTTATTTCTAAACTTTATCTATTCTACAATAAAAATACTATTAAACAGTACCACACACGCACACATGCTATAAATAACTATAGTATGTATAAATACATATAAAAATACATTTATAAATATTATTTATTTTAAATTGAATTATATGTTTTAAAAATAATATTTAAAGTTTGAAACATTTGGATAAAAACAAAAAGAGACATTTTGGCATTGACTGTACATCATGTTTTTTTTTTCTTTTTTGGCGCGTACATATACATTCACACAAGTTCATTGACAGCGTGCTACTGTTTACGTGTGTAAATAAATGTTGTGGTAGAGAAGAGAATGTGCAGGTTTCATACAAACTTCATTAGCTTTAAGAAACCGAAGAATTGTTAAATTTTTTATAAGAAAACAAATTGAAAAAAAAAGTCAAATCTATAACAAAAGCTGGACGTTCACTTGATTTTAAGTGATACGTGCCTATAACATGGCGCCCGTCGACTGAGACGTAGGATGCTAACTTTCGTTACACGAGTAATTTCACTAGCGACGACTCCCTTCAATCTAAAACAGCAATGTTCGTGCACGATTACTTGCCGACAGGAATAGGAGTTGAGATGGTAACCAAACGAAAACAAAGACCTACCACTATTAAGCCCGTCTCCCTCCTCCCCAGTTGTCTAGAGAAATGCGAATTGTAGAAGTACAACGGTGTAAGTAGCTATTAGGGAGAGTAGGCGCAGCGGCAGAGAAGCATCAGCAGCGAACACATCGCTCGCCTTCATTACTTCTACTCTTCTGTTCACCCGCCGCAGCCTCCGGTATACCAGGAGCTCCTCCTCCACTTAAAAAAAATCAAAGTTAAGTTTACAGTTTCACAGTAAAGAATACGACGTGTGTAATCCAGGTGAATGTCCTGCTCGTCTCGTCGCTTCGTTGAATAACAAATAAAAAAAATTATGAATTAACCGCTGAACCAAAAATCGGTTCAAGAGTTTGATAAACATCTTATGTCATTATAGGAAGATGTAGCGATGCCCGCTCCGTGTGTTGTAATAAACTTAATATCAGCTCCATTTCCAACTTGACAATCAAATTCCTCCGCTGCGCTGTGGCTAAGCGCTTGCCTAATAACACGGACGTCTCTAGTTGGATTACGGACCCCATTTGTCTGGCTAACTCCCAACCTCATACTTTGGATCTCATTATCGTCATCATCATTATCAGCCTTCACGCACAACAACTCACCGGATCGAAGTCAACCTCACCTGCTCGTGGTGCACCCTGCTGCTCAAGAAACAAAGCCCTAGCCCCCACCAACCCGCATTGGGCCAGCTTGATGGGAAACGACCCATATGAAACCCTACGCGTTGGGAGGATTTTTGAGCGAGGCCTATGTCCAGCTGTGGACGTCTATCGGCTGATAATAATGATGATGATGATGATTTATTCACTGCTGGATATAGGCCTTCCCCAATGTCTTCCTTCAAATGCGACCCTCGGCTTCTCGAAGCCACCAACTTTCGACCGCCCTGATGATGTCATCGGTCCATCTGGTGGTCCGTGCTACACTTCTGCGACATGTACGCGGCTTGCTAGAATAATATTCCTGTATTCCTCCTATAAACGCCAGAATATTCTGAGTGAATGTTTCGTTATCCACTACCTTATGATCACTTAAAACTGTGTGGAATTGAAGCTTTTGTAGATAAAACAAACAAAAACCATCGTACCTGCACAAGTGCCAATAAAGGGACGAACTAAAAATAAAGCTTGAGTATTTTTAAGGGTGATGAAAAGCATTTCACTTTGGAAGGATATCAGTATTAGGAGCGTCAGATTCTTGACCGTCCATAACAATAAAAGGGCTTTGACGAAGTTGAAACTGGGAAACTGCAAATGAAATGCAAAGAAATGAGTCAAACGATTTGTTAAATAAAGTCATCAGTTCATTTTGCACAATGATTATGTCAATGATACATGTACTTCTAACAATGGCCTCTCCATTGTTAGAAGTAGTAGTTAATGTTTACATAACACATCACAAATTGAATATTACATGTTTGATTCTTAGGGTCCTCTATTAGGGTTGTCCCTCATATTGAGGGTAGGCCTGTGCCCGAGCAGTGGGGACGTAAATTGGCTGTTATGGTGTAGTAGTGGTGGATTCTGAGAGATTTTAGGGGTCCCGGTCCCGCACAAAAACTCACCGGTGACCCTGGCTCCCACCAACCAGCATTGGGCGTGTTGTTGGAAATAGCCCAAATCCCCCATATGAACCTTTACAAAAAAAGGCGATCTTTCGGGAAGGCCTATGTCTAGCAGTGGACGTTAATCAACTGATGCTGATGATTATATTTGATTCCTAATAAATATGATACACTCATGAATACGTACCGCAATAACGGACTGAACATTATTCATACACTGCACAAAAGTCACAACAGTGTGATAAAAAATCTGAAATTAAATATGAAGAATTAAATTATTTAAAGATTAAGTTATTACAAGAATAGATAAGAGAAAAGGTAAAAATAAATCCTTACCGGAAATTTACAAAGTTTCTCGTAAATAAAATAAGCGTCGATGATCTCACAGAAGCTGCTGTACTTTCTCCTCCAATACGGCTTTCGTTTTTCCACTTCCGTAACATTTGTTAAGTCTGACAACCACAAGTGGACAATTCCTCTCAAAAATTTTATCATACAAATCAAATAAACTAAGTTTAAGTCAGATAAAATCGTAGGAAGGGAAGTGAAAGCATAGATTAAGCTATAATCCGAGTTATAAATGTGAATCATGGAAATTATTGAGTAGTACAAAACGATGATAATAACAAATATCCAATTCAGGCAAATACTTTTGGAATCAATCGTCAAGTTCATTAAATTTTTTAACTTCATAATCTTTAAAATGAAATTGACATTAATGTCACTATTAATGACGTATGTTATGGAGTTAATGGTAAAACTGAAGATAGGGAGAATAAGGGTGCATAAAACAATCCCCAACAAAAGTGGGTTAAACCGCCTAAGTTCTTCGTAAAAAACGATTGCAACGACGTAGAATACATTGTAAAAGAATACACTGAGCAGCGACAAACAGTTAACGAAGCGGCTGTTAGAGGTTATAATGTTATTACTGATTTTATATTTAGTTGGAAATGGGAAGAAGTTTAATAAATTTAAAGGCAATAAAAATTTCTGTAGATCTTTTTCGATGTTGTTGTTCAAAGATGTGTGACTTTGATCGTAATGACTTAAAGATAAGTTTTTGTTATTCGTTCTTGGAAGTACGCACACTGCAGCACAGCGTCGGAACATTGCGGGGATCGGCACTGCACTAAACCTGATGGCGACGGCGACGCAGGTAACGTGTAAACTAATGCTTTTAATCCATTAATGAGTCAATAGTATTGATCTTTCATTTCAATTACGTGAGTGGTTCCAGTAAAATCAATATGCCTAAAATTATCATCTTCATCGAGGATTATTATTTAATATAAAATAATGTGTGCTCCGTTAGTAGTTCATATATAGATTTAATACATTTATTCACTTTAATTATTTACTTACGAAGCCTAAAGGATTTCATTATAATCCGTAAAGAATTTTCGAAAATAAAAAAGTTGTGATAACATAAAGTCGTAAAGATATTCATTACATCTAACAATTGTTTTAAAGTATCCAATTTGACGAAACACACAATATTCTCTGAGCAGATTGAGAAATGATCAGCCAAAGCCGCCGCCAACGACGGGATGCTTATAGCCCAAGTCTCGATACCTAGGAGAGGCTTGTATTAATAGTATCGTAATCAGTGATAAACTCCTATAGATCTACGTACCATCAGCAACGTGAATAGAGATTTCGTGTAGGATATGCATGTTTGGTACCGTACCAACTGGTAATCGTGAAGGTAGTCGTTTCCTGAAGTAAATGTTTTTTATTGCTTAGGTATATCACATCTCCTTAAAGGTATTGACTGATCGCAGATAAAATAAAGAAACGAAATCAATAACATAAAAAACAATTCATCGCAATAATAATTTTCTTGAAACAAAACGTCTTTGACCGAGAAAATACAATGTGAGGGAATCGTAAGTTACGGTCGTCGGTGTCGACGGCGCGGGAACTAATGTTCTCTTATCACCGTGTTCATGCGATAACTGGGGACGAGTTGAAATTTTGTTATTTATAAATGAAGAATAAACTTTCAATAGAAATATAGAGGATTCTTATAACCATTAACAGTAGCTCGCTGGCCTAATGGTTATAGCGTGCGGTCTTCATTCTGAAGGTCGCGGGGTCGAATCTCGGCATATATATTATCAATGACTTAATAATAGGTTGGGGAAAAAGAAATCCATTATTTTTATATGAACTTAGGACTTTATTTAACATGCTTCGGATTGTCCGATTTGGGTCAAATATGCACCGTTTTATTCTATGATTTGTTGCCATTTTAAAGGTAACTTCATAATGCCTCTCTCGTAGAAGTCCTGGTCTCTATTTGCAAAAAACTCTAGTAGCCGATTTTCACAATCTTCCCTAGATGCCAATTTTTTATCACTAAAGAAATTTTGTAATGCAAGAAAAAGATGGTAATCGATTGGTGCCAAGTCCGGACTGTATGGCGGATGCATTAAAACTTCCCAACCAAGCTCCCACAGTTTCTGGCGAGTCACTGTAGACGTGTGTGGCCTAGCGTTGTCCTGGTGGAACACGACACCTCTCCTGTTGGCCAATTCTGGCCGTTTCTGGTCAATTGCTATCTTCAAATGGTCCCGTTGTTGACAGTAGAGATCAGAATTTAGTGCTTGGCCATATAGAAACAACTCATAATAAATAATCCCCTTCCAGTCCCACCAAATGCACAGCAGAACCTTTCTGGCCGTTAGTCCTGGTTTGGCCACCGTTTGAGGTGCTTCACCGCTCTTTGACCATGATCGTTTTCGCACAGGGTTATCGTATATGATCCATTTCTCATCTCCAGTCACCATCCGTTTAATAAATAGGTCTATCTCATTCCGTTTGGCCAAGGCTTCGCAGATGGAAATTCGATCCTTCATGTTTTTTTCTGTTAATTGGTGTGGCACCCAAACATCGAGCTTCTTTTTGAATCCAGCTTTGTGTAAATGGTTTAAAACTGTTTTGTGGTCCATTTTTAGCTCCTGGGCGATGTTACGACTGCTAACATGCCGGTCAACTTCGATTATTTCTCCGATTTTATCGACATTTTCGGCGACCGGCCTACCTGTGCGAGGTGCATCTTTAACATCAAAAATTCCTGAACGGAATCTACGAAACCAAAATTGCACCTAATTGGCTGTTACAGTATCGGGTCCATAAACACCATTCACAATTTTAGCCGCCTGGCTTGCATTTTCGCCTTTGTTAAAGAAAAACTGTAAAATGTACCGAATTTTCTCTTTGTTCACTTTCATTTTTAACACCCTGTAAACTCACAATTGAATGCACCAAACAAAAAACAGCAAAAGAATTTTTTACTGCGAAATGTCACCTTTCCAACGAGCATAAATCTGAAACTGTTTGATCGATACTTTACGAGAAATTTATCACTACAGCCATCTACCGAAAAAATAATGGATTTCTTTTTCCCCAACCTAATATTTAAGTTATGTACATTTGTGAACTTTAGTAACAACAGCGAGATACAAACGGTGAAGGAAAACATCGTGAGGAAACCCGCGCACTGACATCATCTTTGTGCGTGTGTGTGTTTGTGGTGGCCCCAATAAAGTAGCAACAGGCTCGCCCCCTGTTACATAGGACCTAATCTGACCACATCTGGCGAAATTTGGATGTCTAATTACCTCTGCATACCCCTACTGGGAAAAAAAAAATTATAACCATAACAGGTGCTGTTCCTGGGTCATGTCTATTTTATCTCTTCATCGAATCCATTCCCCGTTTTAGTTAGCAATCAATTAACTTACAAAAAAAAAAAAAATTACTTCTGATGAGGCAGTCCAAACTGCTTTCAAACATTTGATTCTCGATCCAAAATTTTTTAGCAAAGGCATCTTTGAACTCGGTATAAAATAGCGGAATTGTTATGATATATACTTCTATTGATTAATTATATAATTACATAAATAATACAGTTTTAAATTTTTCCAAGTAATACACTAATTTCATATGTGAGCAACTAACGTTAATGTGTCAAATGCATTGATCTCTCCCTTTAATTGTGTAAATGCTTCCAATAAAATCAATATGAGAATTATTATTATACTCATGCAATTATTTAAATCATACTAATTGTAAACTTGGACACCAATGAGTTAAACAGCTGAACTATCTCAACGTATTTTATTAGCAGGCGAAGATCTACGTGTGCTTACGTGGCTTTGCTTAAGAGGCCTACGCTCCTATTGTATTGTTGTAGTCTGATGTTGATTAGGTCTTTTAATTATCTACATTCTAAAAATTATTGTTCTTAATTAACAATTTAAATACAAACTACATATCGTTTGTTTTTTTACGGCGCCGTGGCAAAACGTCCGACTCCGGGGTGAAAATAGAGAGGTTTAGAAGCTGTTATATATTGATAAACTTTATGTGTCTATGACCATAACAGCGCAACTTATTGTTGTAATAAACAAGACAGCGAGAATATTTCATCATCCTCGACCGAGTTGTCGTTTAATTTTAGGTGAAATTGGTAATTGGCGATTAAAAAAGTACGCATGTGATAAAAAAATAAATCGGATATTTTAAGCATAAACAAATATCCGAAATGATACCAGACGCTGTATTCCAACAGAGTTGTAACCGGTACCACTCTCAGTTTATCACCATCTGGGTCCGACTGGATCTGAGCGAACACCAGTTCGGATTCCGCCGGGGTAGGTTCACTATAGACACGATAGCGCGGGTGCGAGCCCTGGCGGACACGGCGGTGGCTCGCGGAGAGGTGGTGTTGGTGGTGTTGACATCGCCAACGCGTTCAACACCCTTCCGTTGAGCGCGATCACCGCGGCGCTGGTGCACTTCGGGGTCCCGGTCTACCTGAGGCGTACGATCGGGGCGAACCTCTCGGACAGGTCCGTGAGGTACCCGACGCGCGACGAGTGGTGTTGGCACGGTGTGTCGTGCGGTGTTCCGTAGGGGTCGGTCCTCGTACCGCTCCTGTGGAACATCGGCTACGACTCGGTGTTGCGCTTAGCCAACCTCGGTGGAGTCGATGTGACTTGTTACGCCGACGTCACCCTGGTGCCGACGTAGCCTAGGTGGGGTTGCGAAGGACGTATCCTCCGCGACCAACCGGTGTCGCACCGGCGATACGGCGGCGGTGGGGCCGCGGGGGAAGAGGAGTGTCGGTATTACGATGCGCCGCTCTTTCTATCCTCCGCGGCCACTAACGGGTAACGGCGGGCCCAACATCTGTCCGTCGCGGGGAGCCCGGAGAGGTTATCTCCCGGGGCTCCCGTGGCCTGTGGGCGAAGCGTTCGGGGGAATCCGGTATTGCTTGAGATACTTAAAAGTCTATTTCTTTCCCCAAGCTTTGTTTAACTTTGGGCAATGATTAGATTACAATAACATGAAGTAAAACTAAAGATAATTATTACTTAAAATAACTTATTAGTAACAAAAACTCATCCAAAAATATTTATTTCAGCGGTTATTCATCCAGCTAAAGATTTTCATAGTGCTTCCAAACATCTCTCCGTCGCTGAGGGTCTGTGGTAATGGCTGATTCAGCGTCTCCGGCAAGAACAACAGGATCAGTCCAGCTATGATACCGAGCACTCCCATTGTAATTAAAGGAAGTGTTTGCATGTAAACTGCCTAAAACAGAAAAAAGAAAGGAAACATTTTGAAAAATAAGTGGTCGTACAAGTAACAACAACTGATGATACAAACGTATCTCATGGTCAAAAATTACAATGGATGGCCGGTAGCAACAAGTAGAGAACTATAACTGGCGATCGGAGTGAGGAGCGTTCTTCGGACAAGGAATAAAACCTAGTCCGATCTCCCGATAGGGTACAGTCGCAGGCGGAGATGAACATGCAGTTAGTACCAATAAAGAATATGGATATTTTATTATCAATACAGTGGAAGTTACTATATAATCTGTTATTGTAAACTTACCAAGTAAACTAAGTAAGGGCTGGTCAATAAACCAAAACCTATAATAAAGGAAGATAGTCCAATGCCTTGAGCTCTTACCACAGTTGGTAATAGCTCTCCGATCAATAAATAAGAGACAATGAGACAAGCTGCAACACACAGCTTCCCGATCATAGCTAAGGCGAAAATGACCCAAGGCAAGTCTGAAACAGTTGCATTTATGAAGCTATTCGTCAATTTATTTTTAATTATTATAAAACGTGTATGAAATAAAATAACTTGCTATGTTATATGTAAGTTAGAATGAAGAATTAAGTGTTTGTGAAAAAACTACAATTTAATAAAAGTCACAGAAAATATTTCCTTTTACCTTCAGGAATTATTCCGCATGTAAGACATGACGCACCGCCGCAAATCATAAACACACACAACACCCATCGCCGACCAAAACGTTCCATACATCTCCCAACCAACACATACGCCGGG
Source organism: Troides aeacus (assembly GCA_033220335.2). Lineage (NCBI taxonomy): Eukaryota > Metazoa > Arthropoda > Insecta > Lepidoptera > Papilionidae > Troides > Troides aeacus. The sequence goes on along the minus strand of CM067293.1, from coordinate 8,203,346 downwards.
ATCTCCGCCGCACCTCCTACAATGTTACTACATCGATAATTCAAATTGACATTTTGACGCGATTAATTAATTAGATAACATCAAGCAGCAACATCAATAATCAAATATTATAACACTACACAATTCAATTTTCGTAAATAAATGTAGTAATCTATATACATATATATATATATATAATGAAAGTGTGTCTTGTTTGTTCGCCAATCACATGAAACTAGTGAACGTATCCCCACGGGAACATGAACATTCGACACGGAATGATTTGTAATCGGTTATCGGCTATTTGTTATTTGAATGTCATGGATACTTCATAATTTTTTTTAGAATTGACTTTTATTAACAATTTCATTTCGTATTGTTTAGGCGGTTGCTATAGTAACGGTTGTTACAGAAAGTCATTTGCTGTTACGGTTGCTCTGAAGGAATATTTGAGACGAATTTCAAGTCTATTTCTATATTACAACCTGCATGTGGGCGGGCAAAAGATAGTTAATGATAAAAAATTGCTTACCTATAAAAAACGCAATGTAGTCATTGACTCCGAAATTTGTAGTGTTGTAGCCTAATCCATTACACAGGACTGCTATTATCAAACATGCGAAAGTCGAAATTAGAAATTTCTTTCTTATATTCGGATATCTGAATAAATCTAACATAGAAGCTTGAGCTTCCGTTAAATGATCATTCATAATACGTTCTGAGGTATCGACATCACTTTTCAAACATTTCCTTGTAATAATTTGAGATGATTCACGATTCAAAGTTCCGCTTGCAGAATCAACAGCAAGTTCTTTTAATACTGCTTCATCTAAATTTACTGTAGTATCGTCACAGAGAAGAGGACTTTCTGTTATATTACTTTTTGACATGTTTCGGTCACTAAACTGCATGTTTTGTATAAATTCATTATCTTTCAAAAGCCTTTTATGATCGAGTTCAAATGTAAGTTTATTGCTTATTCTATCGTTAATATTCTCTTTCCTAAGAACTTCGGTAGAATTTATATCTTCATCATCAGCCGTAAGTGTTATATCTTTCTTATCAGAAACATTTTTCTGCAATGAAAACACAAAAATCTTTATTCAACTTCATCATAACGATTGAAAAGTTATTTATAACGTCATACATACTTACATGAATGTCTAAAAGGAATCCAGGACGCAATTTTATACCATTCTTTTTAGCAAGTGCTCTTAGGACCTTTTCTGCTTCACCCAGACGGCCCTTTCCAGCAAGCCACCGCGGTGATTCTGGTATCAACCAGTAGTACCTTTTAAATAATATGATTAATTGAATATTATTAAAGTTTTACCTTTACCTTTAAATATATTTCTAAGTGTAGTCACATGACAAGTGCTCTGCGTAGTATTACACAGACCTACTAACACAAGAAGTAAATTCCAAAAGGCGGCGGTATCTCATAATTACAAAAAAAATCTTCTTCTTAAAATACATCTCCAACTAGTGAAGGTTGGCGATCAGCGTGGTACAGTCCCTTCCGTCTTTGATTCGGCGGAACAATTCTGATGCCCCAGAAAATAAATTACTCTTGTTAGAGATCAATGTAAGGAAAGTACAACCTTACTCAAACAATTCCTAGGAAAATTCATATTGTTAACTCACCCAAAGAATAGTACAAATGGAACATTTACTGCTAAGGTCAGCTGGTACCAATCCCGAATTGCGTACGCGACGAGCGCCAGCAGACACATTCCAACAGAGAAGAGCACGCCTGCGACGATCCCTGCAGCATCATTTCGAGTACTGAGAGGTAGATAAATGAGTAGAACGTGTTTAACTGGTAGAAGATCTCTGTTACAAGAGCACTTCTGGGTAGCTTCTAAAGTAATATTATAACATATATCTTTTGTCAATCGGGAGCCTGCAAACATTACTACAGTTGAAGAGAGTTCTAGCTAGAAAATTTGCTGGGTTAATGAGAGAGAGAGTTTGCCATCAAGGGTATGTCCTGCTCGTCCCATCTATTCTTCTGTAGGCCTACAGACAAAGAATGCCATTCTATATTATATGTAAGTGTAATTTACATATTCTCTCTTGTGTTTATGATTCTAAATTTTGTGGATTACTGAGTTATATCGTCACCTTTACATACCGACACTCGTTCTCTTGGCGGGCGGCATCAGCTCTGTGATCAGAATCAATGACTGTTGGTTTAAAGTTGAAAAAAACAGACCGCTGATAAGTCTGAGAAGTGTGTACGTAGTGTACGAATTGGGGAACGCAGTGGCTACCGCCAGGGGTACCGCTAAGTAGATTATCAGTAGTATCGTGAATCGTCGGCCATATCTGAAACATTTGAATCGTCTACATAGTCAGTTATAAGAGAAATAATTAAAAAAAATAATTTGAAAATGTATTTTGATACAATTTTTTCAACTTTATTAGATGGTATCTTAAACAAACCTTTATACAAATTGTATTACTTTACTGCTTTTTTAACAAAAATATATTTTTTTTCATCGCGAGTAGGTTTTTTTAAAAATGACTTGAACTGATTTTTACTTGACAAAAAAATTTAATTCCTATTACTGAACAAAATAATTAATATTTGTATGATAGTTAACGTACGCGTGTGATAAAATAATTTGTAAAGCAGACGTAACCGTCATGCGTATCCAAGAGGCACGGTTTCTGTTACCTACCTACATACTGAGTTAGAGCTTCTTTTGAAAAAAAAACCATCGTTGGGAAACGAATATGTTTCACACAAAACAGTTTTCGAGAACATGATTATGCATTTGACCAGCGTGATCAATCAATGGATGCTAATCTCTTTTTGAGGTAAGGCCTTGTGTTCTAACAGAGGAAACAATAAAAGAGCTGTTTGTTAACTTACCTGTCCGAGATCCAGCCTAAGCAAACATTTCCTACCAGCGATCCGAACCAGAATAGAGTATAGCTAGTCGGCGTCAACCATTCCCTGTCGCACACTAAAGAGAACTAAAACAGACACAAAACATTTGAACCAACGTTAAACAGAAATCGAAAGAAACAAAGTTCCAACAGGAAATGAAGCAACGTTTTGCATTGGATTTCCATTATTGGCATTGCGTTCTGTTTATATTATTCTATTCAGGTAAACGGAGAGTCGTTTGAAGTTCAACACTTATCTGTGTGTTTATATGTAATATCGTTGTTTTATCTACTTTACATTGTTTCTTTTGGTTTCGTAGAATTTTTATCATGTTTTAAAGATGACTCCAATTGAGGTAACTATGTTGAAAATATTCCTATCTAGTTGAACCTATTTACCATCTAGAATTTATTAGCAGTAAGCACATCTTGGTTGTATCGTTTTGATTATTTGATATTTACATCACTTACTTCTGTTACGAGAGTGTTCGCGTATTGCTCCGTACTGTATCTCCATCCGTTTGTACATTTATCAGACTTTTTCCTCATTGAGGTTACCGTCTCCACTATCCGGGCTATCTGCATAATGTTAAATAAGTATAAGAAATAAAATCTTATTATTCAATGATGACGAAGAGATGTACAGTACCTATATATATTAGATATCATCTCCAACAGTCCACTGCTGGACATAAGTCTGAGCCAAGGAACGCCATGAACATTTCCAGTACCGACCATAGAAATTCAATGTTGAAACCTCTTCTGTTAATCAAGCAAGCTATTCGTGTAATTGTTTACTTTAAGCTGTTTATATACAAAGTTAACAAACAGTACGAGAAAAATTGTAAAAGTATTAGCTTTTCGAACTTATTATATTTCTAGTTTCTTCAGATCTCTCAAGCTCTTATATTGCCATTTGCAACATATACACATTAGCCTAAATTTAAGATACACTAGTAGTTACAATTTCAAATCAAACTCCACATTAATAGAGATCAAAGTAGCTAGTTTGACAAAACACCGATTTCATATGTAAATACCAAATATATATCACAAGTTGTCCCCCGCCCGCTTTGCTGGCCGTAACACCCCCGCCGTAGAAATTTTGTAAATACAGTGACCGGGAAACCCTCATGTTAAACAGTACAAATAAATAAGCTATAATGATACATTGAAATGTACATACAACTGACCTGTTCATCACGCTCCTCGTCTCCTTTCACCGGATGCAGACGATAAGTTTTAATTTTAAGCAGCACACCGTGTTCGTTAAGAAATTCAGTTCTGAAAAGTTTACTAAATATGATCCTGTTAAGTCTAGATAATTTACTTGCCTAAAGATCTCTGATTAATTATAGTACACATTAAGCCTGGAAACAACCTTTCATCAATCACATCGTGTAGTTGTTTAAACAACGCGTTTGTATCTAGTACGTAACTGGAGCACTTCTCGTAGAGCCCGCCGCGCTGCGGCACCGTCAGGTTGCGGAGCACCGCTTCCGGCAGCGGCAGCGCCCCCAGCTCCGGCGGCGGGGCGCACCAGTGCTCCGGAGTCGCGTTTGTGAACACCTGAAAAATTTACATCTTGAAGGCTGCAAAAATTAAATTACAAAATATTCCCTTCTACCTTAACTACATATAATAATATATTACCATGTTTAAGGATGTTGACATTAGAAGGTTGGGTGTATCATCAAAATATTACACACTCGCTGATGGTAGACCATAGCAGCACTAATTGCAGCCGACAAATAGTACTGTGCAAACGTTATTGTCTTTTAGTTCGAAGGGCGTTGTAGCTTGTAAAATTACTGGGGTAAAAGAAAATAAAATCTCTTGTCTCAAGGAGATGCGTACAATGATCTCATTACCTATTTTACCGCTACTAGCTACTAGCGCCACGTTGTTATGAGCAAACAAATCACTTAACGTCAGATGAAAGTGTCATCACTTTGTATAAAAAAAACTTATTACTGATTGTGTTTGATTTAATAATAGCTAATAAAACAAACTATTAAAGATGGTGGAAATAAAAAGAGAACATGATGAAATACATTGAAATATTTTAATAGTTAGCAAGCCACAGACACACACGAGCCTTGACAATATCAATCAACTGGGAATATTTTACGTTATATACATATAAATGTATATTTAAACACGTTGTGAGTAATATAAATTACATTACCTGAACAAACACCGTAACGGATGTAGGTATAGCGGCCAGCGCGCACAGCAAGTAGAATAGCACTGTATGCCAATAACCTTTGCTGGTGACCAGCACCGCCGCCTCATCCAGCTCCTTCGTCCAGGACCTCATTCTCTCTTTGAACTTCTATCAACGAGCAGTCTTTGTTTCTTATTTATATGATTTTAATTATTAAACGAAGTCTAGAAACTTTCTCTTACGTTTGCACCAGTTTAACGCAATTCCTTTTTATTTGCATCTCCACATTTATTACCTAAAGACTTGGCTTAGGACATACATTAAATCCTATAAGCAAGAAGGAAGGCAATTTATTGCGTTCACAGTTTATACTTTTTTGTACATAACTATTTGATACATTTATACGAAAATTGTATTAGTAACGTGTAACAATACAGTCAAATAATACGACAATTAACCCCCGAGCAACACTCTCAGTGCGCACTGTGCGGACTTAGCGCTGATAGCTGAGCGCGCGCTGTTTGTTCTGGCGGAGCAGTTATCAGTTAGCATTACTTAAACCCTGGCCCGTCTAACTAACCTAATAGTACTTGTTTTACTGAAGGTAAACGTTTCGGTAGACAAAAACTACTACTGTATACAGGGTGAAAGGTAATAGGTGTACAAGATTTGGAGGGGCTAAAGTATAGCTCGTATCTTATCTATGTATGTATGGAATACCTCATCCAAAAACAATTGTTCCGGAGTTTTAATTTTTTAAATATATTTCAAAAAACTTCCGATTTTCTAGAATTAAATTTGAAGATTTCTTACTTATTTCTACACAAATTTTATTGTGATAATTATTGTTTAATCATTGTTGTATTAAGTTAATAATCATCACATAGAGGATAAAACTTTTAAACTAGGTTCTTTGAAAGTAACAATTAAGGCGTCGTACTTACATCTTTATTTAATCTTAAAATAAATTTTTATTTATAAAAAATACGTATAAAACCCATAAATAAATACCTGACTTCAATATCTATCTGACGAAAATAAATTATGCCCATCCATACGTTTACGGAGAATCTTCGCTGATGAGCTCCTTCTCTAATCACGCGGGGAATTTCACCTGGCAGAGCCCAATAACGACTGTTATGAAAATATGTTTCTCCGGCTCTGTTTTGACAGATGTTCGTTTGACGATTTGCTCGATGTTTACATCGATTAATCAATCCACAATATTTTGGAGAGAAAATTATTATTTTCTAAGTCTGCATGCATCATAAAACAACAGAAGTCTAACCTTCTTATAGAGTCTCCTTCCTGCAGGGCCTGGACCGGCATAAAATGGTAGGGTAGAGTCTTTCCGTATGCACAGTAAACCACATCTTCCATTGTGTTAAACCCAGCAATCTACCCACGACCCTGGTTGACGTGGTGGGGTCTATAACAAAATAGTCCATGATTCCTTCTTCCGTTTCGATATCGTAGATGCGTGACCTGCGTGATGTCGCTTTGGAAACCGTAGCTGATATTCTCTTCGTGCTTGTAAAGAGTTTCCATCACTATGTCCATAACAATAGAAAATGTATTCTTCAGTACCGTAATCCGCCAATGAAATTAAATATATTTGACGTGGAAAAGAAAAACTACATCATAATTAATAAGACAACGATAATGTACGTCCGCCCAAGTAACTAGTTAAATTTTAACTGTCGCTCTGACCCATTACCTAAATATCTATTGTGAGGAAAAGTCTACTGTGGAGAAAAATCTATTGTAAGGAAGTCTACTGTGAGAAAAAGTCTATTGCGGGGAAAAGTCTACTGTGAGGAAAATCCTACTTTGAGGAAAAGTCTATTGTAATCCGTAGTCTTGTAAAATTTTCCATAGAACATAATACAAAACTTAATGTGAATAGTCAATAACTTTTTTTTATTCAATTTTGTGATGAGACAAGGAAGTCATTTACCGGATGGCAAGTAATATACAGGGTGAAATGTAACATGTGTAAAAGATATGTCAGGGCTAATGTACAGCTGGTATCCTATCTATCTATATATGTATATAATACCCGATACAGAAACAATGATTCTGAAGTTATTAATTTTTTAAATATTTTTCAAAAAATTCCCGATTTTCTAGGTAAAAAATTCGAGAATATTATTTCTTTCTTATTTCTACACAAATATTAATGTAATGTTTTTTTTCTAAATTTTAGAAACTTTGTGTATCTCCTTATACTTTATCGGTTAGATATTGAAGTCAAGTACTTATTTATGTGCTTTACACATATTTTTATAAATAAAATTAAGATTAAATATAAATGTACGTAAAACGCCTTATTTTTTACAGTCACCTTGTAAAAGAATTCATTTTAAAAGTTTTAGTGAATACTTTTAGGAGTCCTTAACTGAAATGTTACAATGCTTAGAAATCGTGTGGCCTTCGGTGTTGACAGATTTTTTCTTATCACCGCGTCAGTGTGATAAATGAGAAGAGATGTCAATTTTTGATGTATTTTTTTATTTAGAAATGTGAAAATAACTTTTTTAAAGAAACTATAATAGTAACAATTACACTAGAGAAAAAAAGAAGTCACATCGTACAGATATTTATGACAATAGTTGTTTTAAGACATTCAATATAACGAAGCACAGAATATTCTCTGAGCAGATTGAGAAATGATCAGCCAAAGCCGCCGCCAACAACGGGACGCGTACAGCACAGGACATGTTGCCTAGGAGAGGCTTGCGTCCTTGTTACTTAACTGCTACTGTAGAGCAGAGGTAAACGGGCTCATTGAATAGTAGAGTCGGATACTTTTGGAGCAGACAAGTATATTGCTGTATTCTTTAGCACCATGCGAAACCAAGTTCCAAACCGCCGACACGATTGGTAATCTTCCACTACCCATTTCAAGTGTAAATTCATACGATACTGATTCTCAAAAGAACAGCCAATTCTTTTCACAAAGATCGTTTGATGTAATCAACTCTTGACAATGTCTAGTTGTCTAATGTAAACACTAATTTTTTTGTTGCAATAAACTGCTTATTTTTTTCTTTAACTAACACAGCCTTTTAAAATAAAATGTTAATTTTTAACGGATATTCATCCTACTAAATACTTTTACAGTCCTTCCAAACATCTCTCCGTCGCTAAGAGTCTGCGGTAACGGCTGATTCAGCGTCTCCGGCAAGAACAAAGGCAATATTCCAGCCATGATACCCAACACTCCCATTATGATTAGTGGAAGTGTTTGTATATAAACGGCCTGAAATAGAAAAAAAATATTTTATTGAAATCTTTATAAACAAAGCGGCGCATTAACCGTAGAAGTAACAACGAGTGGAATAAACGAGTCTCGTGATAGTAACCGTAAGAGGACAATGCATGGCTGATGGCTGCAACTACTCGTAGGTAAGTGTAGTTGAGGAACGGACTAAGAGTCGTTCCAGGGGCAAGAGTCTATCTACGATCTTCCGCTAATGTACTATCACAGGTTAATGACTACGCAATAATACTAATTCCATTACAGTAATTTTATAATCTAATCTTTTAACTAACTGTATAATATTATCGTCAACTTACCGAGTAAACTATATAAGGGCAGGTCAAAATGCCGAAACCTGTAATAAACGAAGATAGTCCAATGCCTTGAGCCCTTACCACAGTCGGCAGTAACTCTCCAATGAACAAATAACATACAGCAAGGCATGCTGCAGCACACAATTTTCCAATCATAGCTAAGGTGAAAGTTACCCACGGCAAACCTGAAACAATTGCAATATTATCTATAAAAAACTACTCATCAGGCGATAGTTTGCTATTGAAATGGAGAAACCGATTAGTTACTACTGTAATTATAAAAAATTAAGTAATGGTGTATCAGTACCTAGATGGCGAAAAGACAAATAATTTGTGAAAAAGAGCGATAAATTATTGGCAGTAATAGAACATTTATAGCGTTACCTCCAGGAATAATTCCACATACAAGACACGATAATCCACCAAAAATCATAAATAAACACAACACCCAACGACGACCAAAACGTTCCATACATCGCCAAACTAATATATAGGCCGGAATCTCCACCGCACCTCCTGCAATGTTAGTAACTATTGCAACTATTTATGTAAGTAGTCAACAGCATCAAATATCAAACTCAATAAACTAACGGTATAATACATATTTCATATAAAACAACATTTTTTTGTAAACAAATGCAGTACATAATAGCTCAGGATAGAAAAAGGCGAACCTGTGAAAAAAGCGACGTAATCGTTGACTCCAAGATTTGATGTGTTGTAGCTTAATCCGTTATAAATGACTGCTATTATCAAACAATCGAATGTGGATATTAGAAATTTCTTTCTAATGTTTGGATATCTAAATAAATCTAACATTGAAGCTTGGACTCCTGAAATGTCATCATCTGTATTGTCGTCGACAATATCGCCATCACTTTTCATAAATATCCCTGTAACTATTTGAGATAATTCAGGTTTTAAATTTCTCATTGGAGAATCTGCCGAAATTTCCTTTGATACATCTATATTCATATCTATTGTGTTACTATCACTGAGAAGAGCAATTTGTTTAGCGTTACTTTTAGATTTTTTTCCATCACAACTCAGAAGATTTGGTATTGTTTCATTTTCAGTCATTTTTGGTAGCTTTTTATGATCAAATTCTAATTTAAGTTGATTGCTCATCTTGTCGTCTATGTGATCTCTCGAGATAGCATCTACAAATCTCACGTTTTGGTCACCAGCAGTACATTTTACGTCTTTTTCACCAACAACGTTCTCCTACAATGATAAAAATAAAATGAGATTCATCATATCGACGAATGCAATAATTTATATTAACATGCATCTACTCTCTCAGTATTATTTTGCCAAATATGTAAAAACCATTTGATAAACAAATTATAAAACACGGCGTACAGACTTACGTGTATATCTAAAAGGAATCCGGGATGCAATTGAATGCCATTCTTTTTAGCTAGTGCTCTTAGGACCTCCTCTGCATCACCTATGCGTCCCTGCGCAGCAAGCCACCGCGGTGACTCCGGTATCAACCAGTAGTAACTTTTAAATAATGCGATTGATAGAATGTTATTAGTGACAGATCATTTATTTCTAAATACAATCAAAGCACAAATGCTCTGTGTAGAAAACGTACCTCCGTGGATGTGTGTGGAAATGATCAATAACAATTTACTTATCGTCTATTAGGAAAAAGATCGTAAAGCTTGTATATTTATTGAGTTGACGTGTAACATAAATATGTTACACGTCAAATCCACATAACGAATATTTACTCAGCTGTTAACCTTCCTCAAACACTGCTTAGGAGTTGGAATTGTTGACTTACCCGAACAGTAGTACGAATGGAACACTTGTTGCTAAGGTTAGCTGGTACCAATCCTGGATTGCGTAAGCGATGAGCGCGAGCAGACACATTCCCAGGGAGAATAGCACGCCTGCGACGATGCCTGCAGCAAGATATGAGTACTAATAAATAGATAAATAATATCGTGAAGCAGATATTTTCTTTTCCTGTTCTTTGATCACAAGTTTCTGTTTCCGCAGATCGTTAGGGTGGATAACGCATCATTTACCAACAAGGGAACGTCCTGTTCATGTCTTCGCTTCTTGCAGCGACAAAGTAAGAGTTGTTTTAACTTTTATGCAAAATTTCAACATATTCACTTTTGTTATTATCCTTATGTCCCAATTGTTTATTGTAATTCTTTTACCGTTCTTACGCTCTTAAAGGCAAACAGGTAAAATAATAATAACAATTCAGATAATTTGATAGTATAAGTAAAACTATAATGTATATATATCTTCTTACACATACAACTGAGTATCTAATAACTATCTCTTATTTCATGGTTAGTCGACTGACATTATCAATTTTACATACTGGCGTTTGTTCTCTTGGCGGGTGGCATCAGTTCTGTGGCCAATATGAATGGCTGTTGGTACAAAGTAGAGAAAAATAGACCGCCTATAAGTCTAATGATTATGTACATGGTGTACGAATAGGAGAACGCAGAAGATATCGCCAACGGAACAGCTAGGTAGACGATGAATAGTATTGTGAATCGACGACCATATCTGAAAAGCGTTTATTGCAAAGTAAATTACTTAGTTTAATTAGTAGAAGGTATCTATGATACGAACAAAATGTATTAATTGATAAAAGTTTATTTTGTCAAACAATGTTTTAAACATTGATAGGTGGCATCACAAAAGGAATTGATTGAGCTGCCATCTAATGTCATTAATCAAACAACTTGTAGTAGTTTAATGGTTTATCAATCTTCATTAAAAATACAAACGATTAATTAATTACACTTTATTAGAGATTGCAAAGCAGTTATATTCGACACAGCCTCAAAGTGCATCGGGTTCGATCCCAAAGAATTAATCGATGGTTAATTACCGGTCAAGAAAACTATTAAGAGGAAACCGACAAGTTGCGAATACATCAGTTATCAAAGACAAGATAACTAGCAGTCTAGACTAAATAGCACTACAATAACATATACAACTAAATATAACTAGTGGGGCGATAAGAGAACATACCTGTCCGACATCCAACCTAAAGAAACATTTCCTACCAAAGACCCGACCCAGAAAAGGGTGTAACTAATCGGCGTCAACCAATCTCTGTCGCACACTAAAGAGAACTGAAACAAGCACGGAGATATCCACCATTACTTATAGGAATCTGAAGTAAACACAATTTGAATAGAAATTAGAAGTACAAAACAACACTTATCTAGTGTGTAACTCTTTAAGATCGTTCTTCTACATTTGGTAGGTACCTTTTTACTTTTGATTTGTTTCTTTACTCATTTTGAAAATAGTTTTGTTCGTTTTGTTAGTGATTCTATCGAAGTATGTTCGGTTGTATAATAATTTAAAACAGAATTCGGTTCAACGAATTCAAGTTCAGTTTCCGTTAGACTTTCGTTGCAGTTAATTTTAATTTAGTTTCAAAGGTATCTTGATGATGTGATCATTATATATTTCATAACACCAATAAGGAATTGCTTTGATTTTATCTAAGGATTGATATCTAGTCAGATCTGTGCAGCACATACAGTTTATTACTAATTCAGTCATTTGATTATTTACCATTTTCATTACTTACTTCTGTTACGAGAGTGTTCGCGTATTGCTCCGTACTGTATATCCATCCGTTTGTGCATTTATCAGACTCATTCCTCATTGACGTTACCTTCTCCACTATCCGGGCAATCTGTACAACGTTAAGTATTAATACAAAGTTCAATATTATCATTGTAGGTTTTTTTATCCATATCGTGCTAACACTTGACCTGAATTTCATGTTATGTTTGTTGACAACGAAGTCGAGGATGGCGGAGTGTGCTCGCTAAGAAAACTGTAGAACACAGCGTATGGTGGCAGATATATAATGATGATGATGATGACTTAAAATTCAATGATAAATATAATGGTATCTTTCCGTTCAGACTTTACAGAAGATAAAAATCTATAACCAAAATTGTATTTCTTTAGGCGCGTTAGAAATGAATGATCAAAGTGAATGTATGTTTATTATTAATTATTGGTTCAAGATGTATGTTTCATAACTCATACTTAAGTCATTTTTGGGTCATCAAGCTAAAAGTTGAAAGAATAGTATTTAAATTATAGTTATTATATTAACTAAATGTTATATTTCCTGTCAATCGTACTAAAGATAATATTTTCTGTACCTGTAGTTACAACATAATATGTATCTATGTGAGGAAACTAATAATCAAACATTACTACGTTCCCGTTTAAACAGCTTTGTAGATAAATTACTGGAGCAACAAGACCTAACATCTATCGTTTCTAGGCGACAAACACAATATAATGTATATAACATAAATTATATCATCCAAACTAGAGCATATTGTTATGAGCAGGAGCATAACTTACCATCAGGTGAACGTCTTGCTTTTCTCGGCGCTTCTTCGAATAAACATAAGACAGTTAAAAAATAAATACCAGTAAAAAACTTGCAGCTTTTGCTTAAACAGTTACAAGCATACCGCACCCGCCAACTCGCACATCAAGCAGTGGAAAGAAGAACAATGAAATGTTATATTGTATATACATCCTACCTGCTCATCACGCTCATCTTCATTTACAGGCTTCAACTGATAAGTTTTTGTTTCTCGCAGCAGACCGCCATCGTTAAGTAGTAAAGTTCTGAAAAGTATACCCAATCAACATACAAATTGGATAAATATTTTCAAAAGTCTCTTTCAAATTATGTTAAGACAGAAAGAGCATAGAAACAAATGATTAATTATGGTATACATTAGCTCTATATATAACCTTTCATCAATCACATCGTGTAGTTCCCTAAACAACGCGTTTGTATCTAGTACGTAACTGGAGCACTTCTCGTAGAGCCCGCCGCGCTGCGGCACCGTCAGGTTGCGGAGCACCGCTTCCGGCAGCGGCAGCGCCCCCAGCTCCGGCGGCGGGGCGCACCAGTGCTCCGGAGTCGCGTTTGTGAACACCTGAAAATTTACAAATAAAAATAAAATGTCACTCCCCTTCTGACTTAACTACATATATAATAATGTATTTGTCGTGTTAAAGTATGTTTTTATCGTCATCGGAATGCTTAAGTGTATTCGTGAATTTATGCACACGCACGCACACACGTAAGCACACGTATACGTATACATAAATACATGTAAATACACGAACTTATATCATTTCTTCAAAAAAAAAGCTTTGTGTATGATACTGTAACGGAAACTGGTTCCCGAAATACAGGAAATATTTGTACTTGCGGAATTACGTTCCATGACAGCTTTGTACATGGCTGTAACTATTATATGAAAAAATAAACAATAATTAATAAATATTTACCTTTGGGTTTAAGATGAAGTGACAAGGATAGAAAAAGGGATGCTTAGATGGTTCGGCCATGTTGAAAGAATGGATGAAAGAAGATTAATGAAAGAAATATACAAGGTAAGAATGATTGGAAAAATCGGTGCAGGTCGACCTAGGTGGACATATTGCGATCAAATCGGAGATGTCCTAAAGAAAGGCCGGGTCAAAAGCACTCGCAACCGACGAGCATGCATGAAGACGCTTATGAAAGTGGAGGAAGCGAGAGAGGTGTGCCAGGATCGTAGCAGGTGGAGATAGGTAGCCTCTGCTGAACTGACAACATCATATTTTTTCATCGTGTTATAAATGTCGAATTTTGTACCAGAAAGTGCTGATTTGCGAAAAGCATTAATTTTTTGTTTTCTTTTGAAGAAAAGTGCTGCAGAGTCGCATCGAATGCTTGTCGAGGCATATGGTGATCATGCTCTATCAGAAGCAACATCCATAATATGGTTTCAACGGTTCAGAGATAATGATTTTGATTTGAGAAATGAAGAACGTGGAAGACCACCAAAAAATTTTGAAGACGCCGAATTGCAAACGATATTGGATGGAGATGACACTTTGAATCAAAAGCAAATGGCAGAAATGTTAAATGTTGCACAACAACACAACAAACAATTTATGACCGTTTAAAAGCTATGGGAAAGATCCAAAAGTGTGGAAAATGGGTGCCACGTGAATTGAATGAAAGACAGATGGAAAACCGAAAAAACACTTGTGAAATTTTGCTTCAAAGACACGAAAGAAAATTGGTTTTGCATCGGATTGTTACTGGCGATGGAAAATGGATTTATTTTAAGAATCCTAAACAGAAAAAATCATGAGTTAATCCGGGACAACCATCAACCATCAACATCGACTGCAAAACCAGATCGATTCGGCAAGAAGACAATGCTGTGTGTGTGTGTGTGTGGTGGGATCAGAAAGGTGTGTGGTGTGGTGTACCACGAGCTCCTAAACTCCCACCTGGTGAAACCGTTAATACTGATCGCTGATCGCTGATCGCTACCGACAACAAATGATCAATTTGTACCATGCATTGATCGAGAAACGACCAGAATGGGCCAGAAGACACGGCAGGGTAATTTTGCTCCATGACAATGCACCTGCACACAAAGTAAAACCGGTTCAGGATACAATTAAAACACTTGGCTGGGAGCTGCTACCTGCTACCCCACCCGCCGTAATCACTAGACTTGGCTCCTTCCGACTACCATTTGTTTTCATCGATGGGACACTCATTGGCTGAGCAGCACTTTGGTTCCTACGAGGAGCTCGAAAATTGGGTGTCTGGTTGGTTTGCTTTAAAAGACGAACAATTTTATTGGCGTGGTATCCACAAATTGTGTAGAAAGGTGGTCACAATGTGTAGAAAACAATGGCCAATACTTTGAATGAAATGTTTTTTACTTTCCCATTAATAATTAGTGTTTTATTTTCACAAAAAAACGCTCATTTCATACCGGTACACCTAAGTATGTATATTTATGTATGTATTCATTCAAATCATTTTATATAAAACATATAATAAGCAGAGTAGCCAAAAATAACCAACATTTCATCATATGACAAAGATCTGAGAGACAAACAAACACAAAGAAGAACACTATAGTTGGAAAAGTAAATATTAAAGAAATAGTTTATGAAAAGTTTATTGTTAATAATATTAGTGAAAATGTAATAATCTTAATACCAACAATTGAATTCGATCTAATAACAGTTAATAAAACAACTGATTTTGGAAACAAAAAGAAAACATCATCAAAATACAATAAAACAGTTTAGTACTTACCCAGCCACAGACACACACAACGAGCCTTAAAAATCAATCAACTGTGTATATTGTATATTGTATACATATAAATATATATATTTAAACACGTTGTGAGTAATATAAATTACATTACCTGAACAAACACCGTAACGGATGTAGGTATAGCGGCCAGCGCGCACAGCAAGTAGAATAGCACTATATGCCAATAACCCTTGCTGGTGACCAGCACCGCCGCCTCATCCAGCTCCTTCGTCCAGGACCTCATTCTCTCTTTGAACTTCTATCAACTCTTCTCTGTCTTTGTTTCTTATTTATATGATTCCAATTATGACATGAAATCTAACAAACTTCCATTTGAATTGTACCTGTCGATGCGGGCAGCGCTTCAAACACTAATCAATATTTGAAATTCAGACTGCAGCTAGACTTCAGCGATTAAACTTAATAAAAATGCAATCAAAGTATATCGCACAGATATCTATTGCAAATCCTACTTCAGAATCTTTACGAATGCTTTTGATGGAAAAATCTTAAGTTATAGGGCGTTTTTAATTCTAAAATAGTGTTCAAGTGGATTTCCTGAACTCTTGTTAATTGTTTTATCAATGAATAGAAACAAACTACAACTTCCTCACGACCAAAACTTTCCGTGTATACTGTCGCGCTGTTACAAAGTAAATGGGTAAACTTTACAAAATCATTTCGAAGAACTTCTTTTTACAGCAAACGAGTTAACATTAGTATAAACCTTGACTTAAGTTAATCTATATTACTTGTTTCACTGAACATGAAGTATTAGCTTCGACAATTTTTCCAAGGTTAACGTTCAACTGACTTTATTAAATAGAAGTAAGTTTTAAACATTTTGTAAACACGTTGCACAAAAAACTACAAACAGGAATAGTAAATAAGTAAATGGAAAAAATCTTGTCGATACCGTGTCGCGTCCGCACTCAATCACGCGATGTGTATTGTTAAACATTAACGTTAGTTTAAATAAGCCTGCGACATTGTGAGTGTAATGTTTAATTCTGTATATAGCGAGCCGCTCGGAAAGTTTGGCGAAAAAAAGTTTTGATGTGTTAAACACTGGCCACTTGAGATTATTTTGACAACTTCGATTTTTTAAAAGTAAAAATACCACTGTTCGATTTTAAAATTTCTCTCCCCAATTTTTTCAGAGCCAATTCAAATTGTCTTGACTCATTAAAAAATAAATCTGCGTCGTGAACATTTTCGTGCAATGATTTTTTACGATTTAAAATGTCACTTAAAACCTAATAAGTGTGAAAAACAGGTGACTCTTGGGGAATCCTGTATTTATTAATACGATCCAGAAACAAAGAGTCAGGCTACAGTTTGGCTGTTTCAAAATGAACCAACGCCTACGAAAGTGAAGCGATCGAGGGCCGTAGGGAAAATTTTGATCGCTAGTTTCTTCACTTTGACGGGGTATCTAATTTCAATTCCACTTCGAGACCAAAGCAGCTTGATGGCGCCAAATGGTACAGTACAAAATGCCTGCCTGAAGTTTTTTCTGCATTGAGCAATAAGCCACCGAACACCGGGATCCGCGTGGCCCTTCTTCACCACGACAACGCGACAATGCGCCCGCTCACTCTGCGATCAAAACGACGGACTTCCCGAACTCCACACCGGTTAGAGTCTTGGGACACCCACACCCTCCTTACAGTCCTGATTTGGCTTCGTGTGACTTCTTTTTATTCCCTAAAATTAAAATTCTGCTCAAAGAGATACAGATTTCATCGCAGGAAGATGCGCTAGTAGCGTTTGAGTAAGCCGTGGAAGAGGTGTCTGCGGAGGACTGGAACAAAATATTTTGAAAATTGGTTCAGACCAGGTGATCAGGTCGTCAGTTCTTTGAAAAGATTTAGTAAAGATTTTTTTTATAGAAGTTAGTTTTTTAGTTTCTCAAAACCTTTCTCAGTGTCCCACGTATAAGCTACGAATCGTGTCAGAATAAATTGCGCAAAATTATAAAATAAAACATTTTCTTTAAACAAAACTCACTGAGTGAATGTAAGCATGTCTGGAAGTCGTGAGTTATAGCCGCCGATGTCGACGGCTCGGAAACAAACGTTCCCTTATCACCATGTCTCTGTGATAACAGAGGACGAGTGCAAATTTTGTAATTTATAAACGAAGAACCATATAATTTAAAAGAGGGTGTATCATGTCCATAACGAGTGTTGTTCCGCAATCATATTGGTTTCACTTCCTGATCGATTCTGCGCCTTTTTCAGTCATAGAGCTTGTACATTACAAACTGAGTCATCATCGCTTTTAAAATTTGCGATATCATTTACCAAAAGTCTGTTGCCTTCAATACCTACTTCTGCCGCCAAACAGTAGCGTGCAATTTTTATTTGTTTATTTATGGCACAAACAGTCATTGCAAATAAACATATGATAAGTAAAGCTTATGATAATAAGTAGACAAATAGTGCCGAATATTACATAACATGTCACAGACCTAAAAAACAAACACAAGAGACAACACTGAAATAGGAATAGTATACAACACTAAAGTAAATAATATAGAGGTAGTCACTATGACATATTTAACAGCGGATCACTTAGTCTGACTTATTAACATCGAATGTTCAAGTTATCGAATAGATCAATTACAGAAAAATCCTTATTGTATTTATTAAGACATCGCGTAAAGAAATCGTTTTATGTATAGTTGTCCGGTATGTCGGTGGCGGAAATGAGCTGATGCGAGAGGAACGCGCGGGAAGTCAGAATTTAGAGACGAAGTTTATTTTGGAGAACAAAAGTAGTGAATATATTTTATTAATGAGTAACTTGTTAAGTATAACTACATCGGAAAATGCACAGCGAGCTTCTAAAGAGAGCACATCGTGTTTCGTAAGCATGTATTCATGTATAAGTTATGGGAGCGGTGACAACGGTAGTTAAGTATTCTTAGAAAGTACTTTTGTATTTTTTCAACGCGATTTATTTGAGATTTATAATAAGGGCTCCACACTACGCGGGCAAACTCTAGAATTGACCGAACATAACTAAAAAATAAAACTATTATCGTTTGAATGTATTGGAAAGGTTGGGTAATTCTTGCTATGAAACCTAGACTCCTATATGCCTTTTTTAATATGTTATCTATGTGCGAATTAAATGAAAGTTTATCATCCATAAGGATACCCAAGTCTCGAACATTATTTAACCGTCTAAAGCTTATATTATTTCATTGACGTAGATTGTAAACAAAACAGGGCCCAAATGGGATCTTTGGGGTATTCCGGATGGTATAGATAGATAAGTTGAACAATCACCTTTAAGACAGACCGCCTGAGCACGGTTACGTATATAGGACTGCATCCATGTAAGTAGATTACCGTGAAAGCTTTTGTAAAGTCGGTGTAAACAGCATCCACCTGTCCATTACGATCCATAGCTTTTACCTTGGTAAAAGTCAACACATAAGCTGCAACGCTGCGATGTTTCATAAAACCGTGTTGATTAGCCGAGATGTGTTGTTGAAGTGAATACGCTAATTGCGATTTAAAATTTTACCGAAAATACCGAGTTTAGAAATAGTAGTAATACGTGTTTTTTTTTTCAGATAGTAGGAAAAATACCTGTGAAAAGAGTTAAACTATATATATTATAATAGATATTGGCTTTAGTAGTTCTTTTGCACATTTATAGATTAATATTGTATGTATACCACCAGGCCCGGCACCTTTGTGAATGTTTACGTGTTTTAATTCATTAAATATGTTTTTGTCGTTAATGTTATTAAAAATAAGAAAAGACTCCGTGAGAGTGTTAATGTGTAATAATATGTAATAATGCGTAATAGTTAGTAGTGAGCGATTTATTATTACATTCTGGTGCTTCACCAAATATCGATTGGAAATATATAAGGTTGCCAAATATCTCCCTTCCGCTTTTTTGCTCTTTCGTCAATACTTTATAAAAAGTGTTACAGTGATCGGATTTAGTTCAAATATGCGCCGTTTTGTTTGATAATCTGTTTCCATCAAGACGGCCGTAGAAGCCCCCCTACTTATTTGCGAAGAACTCGGACAGCCACTTTTCACAAGCCTCTTTTGAGTTCAACTTTACACCACCATGGGCGTTCACCATGGACAGGAACAGGTGGTAATCACTTGGCGCTATGTCCGGGCTATATGGTGGATGCGATAAAACCTCCCATCCGAGCTCCCGTAGCTTCTGACGAGTCATCAACGAAGTGTGTGGTCTGGCGTTGTCCTGGTGAAACACTACACCTTTCCTGTTGGCCAATTCTGGACGCTTCTGGTCGATCGCCTGCTTCAAGCGGTCCAGTTGTTCGCAGTAGATGGTAGAATTAAGCGTCTGGCCATATGGGAGCAGCTCATAGTGGATGATTCCCTTCCAATCCCACCAAACACACAGCAAAACCTTCCTGGCCGTCAATCCCGGCTTGGCCACTGTTTGGGACGATTCACCGGCCTTCGACCACGACCGTTTTCGCTTGATATTGTCGTATGTGATCCATTTTTGGTCGCCAGTCACCATCCGCTTCAAGAATGGGTCGAATTCGTTCCGTTTCAGCAGCATATCGCAGGCGTTGATTCGGTCCAGAAGGTTTTTTTGCGTCAAATCATGCGGCACCCCAACATCAAGCTTTTTTTTGTATCCAGCCTTCTGCGGATGGTTTAAAATGGTTTGGTGACTAACTCCCATCTCCTGGGCGATGTCACGAGATGCCACATGCCGGTCTAACTCGATGTAGTCCATGATTTGATCGGTATTTGTCGTCACAGGTATTCCGCCGGCTGGCTTATCCATGGTGTCGTTTTCACCGGCTCTGAATCGTCGAAACCATTCCTCCGCGGTTCGAAGTGATAGAGTACCATCCTCCAAAACACCAATAATCTCACGGAACGTTTCTCTAGCGGATTTGCCTTTAACGAAGGAAAACTTTAAAATAGCGCAAATTCGGCGTTAGTGAACTCGCATGTTTACACGTCTATAACTGTTGAACGCAATATCCAAACTAATTATGCGTAGCGTCGTTTTGTAGGTTATGTCAATACCTTTTAAATTATGTATAGTATTGCCAGATACGAGCTCTGTAGCGCTTTGTACATAGCCGCGAAATTCAAAAGACAAAAAGGCGGAAGGGAGATATTTGCTAACCTATTATATTAAAAGTTTCATAGATACCCTCACAATTACATAACTCTTCGTTATCAAATGTAATTTTGTGGCATGTGTCTCGGTCACAGCGGAACACTACATAACGATTGTCAATATGTTCAGCACTACAGAATGCCTCATTAAGCCAGCTCTCCGTAATGCACATAACGTCATAATCATTATTTTTTTTTTTTTTATATTATCACGCCTTTTTCCCAGTAGGGGTAGGCAGAGGTGAATAAACACCCACTTTTCGCCAGATGTGGTCAGATTAGGTCCCATGTAACAGGGGCGAGCCTGTTGCCCCTTTATTGGGGCCACCACACGCACACACAAAGATGATGTCGTAACTAAAGTTCACAAATGTACATAACTTAAATATTAAGTCATTGGTACATGCCGAGGTTCGTACCCGCAACCTTCGGAATGAAAGCCGCGCGCTCTAACCATTAGGCCAGCGAGCTACTACTATCTACTATAATATATTAGAATGATTAACATAACCGGTGTTGACATATGCAAATATATGTATCGTGCTGTTTGTACATGAAATTTACTGGAGCCGATATTTTCATGAGCGGCGCGGTGACTGCGCGAATTAAAATTAATTTGAAAAAATCGACGCGACATCGAAGCAACTGTGCGAAAAGCATTTACTGCTGGTTGTGTCTCTGTTGCCGGAGACCGTCTCGTGGTAGGTACCACCGCAGCGCCCGTTGCAGCCGACAAACAGTAGTGTGCAAACATTACTGTGATCCGGTTTGAAGGGCGCTGTATCTAATACTGCTGGTATTGTCTCTGTTGCCGGAGACCGTCTGAATGGGTACACCGCAGCTTCTGTTGTAATGCTATATATAAAAATCAAATGAGAAGACAACAAGATCGAAATTATTAAAGTCCTTATTGTATGTCAGTACATACAATAAGGACTTTAATAATTTCGATCTTAAATCTTTAGCAGTCTAAACCACTGGTCTCACTATTGATGAATGACGAAACCGCGAATTTTATCTATTTGTTTAACTTATTACATATATATATATAAAACTATTTACAATTGTTCTCTTTGAAACGCCTCACTGCTAACATATTTGGTATCTTATAATATTTCGCATGCTTTTATTGGACATGTAAAGTGATTGCAGCGCCGCATTAGGTTCTTTAAAATATTGATAACTACAGAAGTAGTAACAATACATAACAATCATGGGTATTCGAGTTAACAGAAAGCGATGAGAGTGTGTACAAACTAAAAAAAAACAAAATTGGACTAAAATTATAAATTTGAATCACAGACTATAAATTGTGGAGCAACATTTTGACGCGGTATGTATAAGCGGAGCGAGGGCACGAGAACTTAATGTAACCTTTCTCCCTTTTTAAAATATATTAAATTTTAAATAACTATTAAACAATATTTAGGATCTCAAGTAATCGTATTTTACATGACCAGGATGATACTATTCTTTTCAGTATGATTAATGTTTATGTTTTGGCCATTAATTATTTTTATTACTTTGTGATCGTCTCGATTAGGAGGTTTTTCTACGTTGTGTTTATAGTAATATTCAGTTCTTTTCGGTTTATATAGAAGAATGAATATTTGTCAAGATGGTCTGATGCCGTTTGTGTGGTTTATTTTGTAGCAGCGCCCGAGTTCAAACTTTCGCGCGCAAACCGCTCGCCGCCGCCGTTACAGTGGCCGCCGACCAATGGCGTGAGCCCGGCACGCGCTGACGCACTCACGTCGGCGCGTGCGACGGATTAACACAAAAGGGACTACCGCTGTTCCGATATATCTTTGTATAACGTCCTGTGATGTGTAACAAAGTTGTTGAATGATTGTGTACCGTGTACTATATTGTTATTTGTAATATAGACCATTACACCCCGACGTGATTCCATAAGCGGTGACCCCTGAACGCGACAATGTGTAATAGTGTTAGTGATTCGATGACCGACGGTAAGGATGAAAAAATGTTACCGTACGCCGAGGAAAGAAAGTGCGCCTTGCCATGGATTCACGTGAGACTTCCCCGAACTTCGGTAAATATAATATAAAAATCTCGCAATTTTCACCGGAGGATCCCGAAATTTGGTTTGCTTTTTTAAAAATTCAGTTTGAGTCCTTAGACATTTTTTATGCCAAGACGGTAAAAGATATTATTTTACGACCGCCCATTAATAATCGTTATTTCAAAATAAAAACGGAACTAATTAAAAGACTATTAGTATCGCACGAAAGAAAGGTGAAGCAATTACTCACTCACGAGGAATTGGGTGATAGAAAACCGTCTCAATTCATGCGGCATCTTCAAGACCTTGCCGGATCTACAGCACCCGAAGATTTTATTAAATCTTTATGGGTCAATGGTCTTCCTACCACCATCCAAACTATGCTAACGTCGCAACCAACTGACTCCTTAAAACAGCTTGCAGATCGCATTCATGAGCTGACTTCTCCGTGCGATTCCATTGTCGCAGCCGCGTCATCTTCACACCATGCGTCTGCCAATCATTCAGAGATCGCAGAACTTAAGAAGATGGTGGAGAGACTCCCCGTGAGGCTTGATCAGCACACCCGCAGTTCCTTTTCCTCTAGCAATTGAAGGCAGCCAAAATCACAGCGAATGCATCGAACGTTGTCCCGTCGAAGATCACGCTCAAATTCGAGCTACAAACGGTTTCCAATTTGTCGGTATCACGCGAAATTTGGTGATAATGCTGACAAGTGCGTTACGCTGTGCGACTTCGAGAAGAAGGAAAACGGGCGCTCGTTACTGGCGACAGAGGACTGCCCTCCTCACTCATGTCGCCTCTTTATCAGGGATAGTAACTCGAAAACTCAGTTCTTAATAGACACTGGTAGTGTCCTTTGTGTCTACTCTCGGTTTGCGCTACGTGAACGACGATCTAAGACACAATATATGTTGTGTGCAGCGAATGGTTCTGTAATAGACACTTTCGGTATGATAGAATTATCTGTAAATTTTGGATTAAGACGTAATTTTGTATGGACGTTTACTGTAGCTGATGTAACAAAACCAATAATTAGTGTAGATTTTTTAAGTCACTATAACCTAATTGTAGATTGTAGAAATCATCGCCTGATGGATAATCTGACATCTTTATCTTCACCAGCTATTATCGCTAAGTATAGTATAAGTTCTGTAAAGATCACGACTGGTGATACTAAATTTCACCGTATATTGGATAAGTTTCCAGACATAACACGTCCGTCAGGCACACAAGTGACACAACATCACAATACTGTACACCATATTGACACCACACTTGGACAACCTTTATCTTGAAATCATCGGAGACTGGCTCCCGATAAGCTTAAAATTGCTAAACAGGGGTTCCAGCTCTCATGTTAAACAGTGGAATTGTCCGCCCTTCCAACAGTTCTTGAGCTGGCATCTCCTTTGCACCTGGTATCAAAGAAAGGAAGTGGGTGGCGCCCTTGCGGTGATTATAAGATGTTAAGTTCACGAACCATTCCAGACCGCTATCCTATTAGGCATATCCAAGATTTTACGCATAATATTGCCGGTTGTACTATTTTCAGCAAAATAGACTTAGAGAAGGCGTACCATCAAATCTCCGTCTACGAAAGTGATATCAAGAAAACTGCTATCACTACACCTTTTGGTTTGAGTTTCCTTACATGACTCCAGGTCTAAGGAACGCAGCACAAACATTCCAAAGGTTTGTTGATGAAATTACTAGAGGATTAGACTTTTATTATGCTTATCTTGATGATTTCCTTGTTTATTCCCGCAGCGAGGCTGAACACGAGGAACATCTGCAACAACTTTTCAAACGCACGAAAAATTAAGGCGCCTTAATTAACACATCAAATTGCATTTTTGGTGTGAAGGAGATATATTTTTTAGGATATCATATTTCAGCAGCTGGCACGAAACCTTTGGATTCTAAGATTCAGGCCATAAACGACTTCCCTATACCAACGACGGTTAGGCAACTACGGCGTTTCTTAGGGATCATTAATTTTTATAGGCGACTTATTCCCCTCGCCGCTAAAGTACAGGCACAACTCAATATGCACTACGTTTGGGTTCTGTGAAAGTCTCACACCCAATAAATCTCTGTGGTGATGCTTTAGTTACTTTTCAGCAATGCAAAATAGCCTCTCTACGGCTGCATTACTTGCTCACCCTGACTGCAATGTCCAACTTGCTCTGGTAACAGACGCATCTGTTTATGGTATGGGTGCAGTTCTTCACCAGTTGAAGGATGGCCAATGGCAACCACTAGCTTTTTAATCTAAAAGTTTTATTTCTGTTAAAAAAAGATACTCTCCGTACGATCGCGAATTAATAACAATTTATGGAAGTATAAAACACTTCCGTTACATGCTAGAAGCGCGATATTTCGTGGTGTTCACTGACCTGCCGCTCAGGTTTGCTTTTCGTAACAGAAAAGACAACTGTTCGCCTCGTCAGTATCGACATCTTGATTTTATTTCTCAGTTTACGACTGATATACGACATATTTCAGGCAAACATAATGTAGTTGCTGATACTTTGTCTCGTTTTGATGAATTGCAGACACCGATAGACTTGGAATTACTTGCAGAATCACAACGTACTGATCCTGAGCTAGCACATATCTTAGGTGAGGAAACTTCTCTTCGCCTCGAGAAATTGACAGTTTCTTGCAGCACTTCCGAACTTTATTGTGACACAAGCACTTCACAGCCAGGGCCTTTCTTCACGAAACCGTTACGAAGGCAGGTATTTGACAGCATACATAGTTTCAGCCGCCTTGGTATTAAAGCAACCACTAAGCTTGTTGCTTGAACGCTTCGTTTGGCTTCGAATGCGCAAAGACTATAGAGAGTGGGCTCGAAATTGCTTGGCTTGTCAACGCGCAAAGGTGCATCGCCATGTGTCATCTCCTTTGGGTACATTCAATTTACCCCGTGCCAGAGTTGCATTTATTTACGTGGATATAATAGGCCCCTTACCACCATCGCATGGGTACAAGTACTGTCTCACTGTCGTGGATCGTTTCACGCGGTGGCCGGAAGTTACATCGATATCGGATATTACTGCGGAAACTATAGGTAAGACATTGATATCGTGGATATCCAGATTTGGATGTTTTACTGATGTCGTGACTGACCACAAAACGAATCTTCACTATTCCAATATCTTGGAAAAATGATAGGTTTCAAACATCGCCGTACAACCGCATATCATCCAGCGCGCAACGGTCTGGTGGAAATATTTCACCGACAACTCAAAGCCGCGATCATGTGTCACGCTGATGTTAATTGGGTAGACGCATTGCCTTTTGTACTATTAGGAATAAGAAGTTCTTTTAAGGAATATTTACAGAGTTCTTCTGCTGAATTAGTATATGGCAAACCCTTACGTTTACCGGGAGAATTTTTCCAAACGACCTCGTTAGAGTCAATTGACGTAACTAACTTTATAACTCAGTTTCGTCAATTTACAGCTAAGCTGCAGCCGAGACCTGCTGCAAGCCATAACAATAACAAAATTTTTGTGTATCGTGATTTGATCACCTCAACTCACATATTTTTTAGAGACGATTCGGTTCGTGGTGCTTTACAATCTTCATACTCTGGTCCTTACCGGGTCATTAAGAGAGAAGATAAGGTTTACAAAATTTTGACTAAAGGGAAAATAGTGACAGTTTCGATAGAGCGGCTCGAACCAGCCTATGTACTTGCTGATTCATCTACGAGATTTAACGTCCCAGTCCATTTTTATCCTAAAATCCTAGTTCCTATTACACCTATTAAACCTGAACCTGCACCTACATATACACAGTCACACACATATACTCCAGAACAAAAGCTCTTCAAAACATCACAAAGACGCAATCTGGACAAACAGTACATTTTCCTAATTACTATCGACCGCAGTTACGGTCTTGGCGGGGAGTGATGTATCAGGGCGCGAGATCAAACTTTCGCGCGCAAACCGCTCGCCGCCGCCGGTACAGTGGCCACTGACCAATGGCGTAAGCAGGGCGCGCGCTGACGCACTCACGTAGACGCGTGCGACGGATTAACACGACACGGACTACCGCTGTTCCGATATATCTTTGTATAACGTCCTGTGTGTGTAACTAAATTGTTGAGTGATTTTGTACTGTAAGGATATTTGTAATATAGACCATTACACCCCACTACCGCTGTTTCCATAGACGTAATAAGGAACTGTTTGTGTATCGACCTACCGTGCGGGCGAGCGCGCGCGGCGGAAACGCACACTCGCGCTCCTACGCACACATGGGCTCCGGACATGTACCGCGTACATATCGAATGTAAAAATTTGCTTCGTGCAAATTGATTGAACTATTGATTGGAGATTATTACTTACCTCCAATACACACTGAAGGGATCTATAGGAATGGTGTACTGTATAGTATATTGATTGAAATGTTAAAATATAAATATACAAATATGATTGTATGGTGAAAAAATTATGAAAGTATAAAAGTGTGAAAGTCTCTAGTAATAAGTTATAAAAGATATATCTGTTCGAATTCCGGAAAAATATGAGAATGCAAATAATAATGTATTATGATAAAATATAATAAAGTAAGAGTGGGAACGAGGCGTGATATATATGTATGTATGTATGTGAAGGTCTTTAAAAATGAAATTTATAAAGTATACGGATTCGAAACCGTGTAAAAAAAATGGTGCATAGCAAATTTAACATATAACATCAAGTTCATGGAGAAGGTGATATACCATCCGGATATAGTTAGTGGTTATTTTAGTAAGTACTTGATTATACTCTGGTTCGGGAAGATTGTTAGATAGCATTTCGGTGATATCGAAATACTCAGAACCATGTCTTAGGGCCCGCTCTATGATACGTGGGTGCTCGGCGTGTTAGTGGCTTGCCATTATGATACCTTGTGTTTAATAACATTTGTTTATTCCAAAATCGACTCGAACTGTGTCGATGTATTATGAGGTAGCGGAAGCGGACGCGAGCTGCTGCTTCGATGCTTATCAAACATTGATATTGCGTCTTGTCTTAGTGTGACGTTTGCACTGTTACTGAACTGATGCGTCTTACAGATGCGGTTGGCTGAGGACTTTTGCAAGATAGCGATGTCTGCTGTGATGTCTTGTGCGCCTTTCACGATGATATGCGCCAATGTTAATCGATTGCATGTCTGTCGCAGTTCAGTGATATGACGACTTCGACGATCACTTGATTAAAAGTCACCTTTGAAGGTTGTGCCACGCGTTATGGTTTGACACTTTATGTTATTGGGTTTTTCCAAGTCGGGACCCTTGATGACGGGGCTGGAGACTGTCTGCCCTCCCTACTTTATGAATTTTGCAAATGGAAGCCTCAATAGCTCCCCATGTTATAAGATATGTGGCTAGTTGTCAGCGGGGTCTGTTCACTGGGGCCGTATGCCATCCCCACATTTTTTTTAATGTGAGGATGCGAACATAAGCACTTGTGTCGGGGTCTTAAGATTTAATAAATATTGTAAACCCGTAACAAGATGTGGAGCCCTTTACAAGCGTGAAGGGGTTGTAAATAAGAAAATATGCCATACAAACAGCATCAGACTATCTTAACAAATATTCATCCTTCTATTCAGCCGGGCTCACGCCATTGGTCGGCGGCCACTGTACCGGCGGCGGCGGGCGGTTTGCGCGCGAAAGTTTGAACTCGGGCGCTGCTACAAAATAAACCACACAAACGGCATCAGACCATCTTGACTAATATTCATCCTTCTATATAAATCGAAAAGAACTAAATATTACTATAAACAAAACATAGAACAAGATCCTAATCGAGAAGATCACAAATTAATATAAATAATTAATGGCTAAAACATAAATATTAATCATACGAAAAAGAATAGTGTGCATCATCCTAGTCACGTAAAATATGATTACCTGAGATTCTAAATATTGTTTTAAAAGTATTTAAAACTTATTTTATTTAAGAAAGTGGAGTAAGGTTACAGTATCTTCTTACCTTCATCCATAAATCCATATAGTCTTGTTTCAAATTATCTTGCAGTGAACGTGTTTCAGATATGGTCGTAGATTCACGATACTATTCGTGATCTACCTTGTGGTAACCCTGACGACATTTTCTGCGTTCCCCAATTCGTACACCATGTACGTAATGTTTTTTTTATGTATATTTATCAATGCTAACAATATTTTTCTATGTTGTACTGATCGATAATTGAAACGATAAATAAATAAAAAAAAATGTAAGTTGACGATGTCGATCAACAAATAAGACACAGTCAGTAACTATTCCATTATAATAGTTTTGGCAAATATCTCCCTTCCGCCTTTTTGTCTTTTGAATTTCGCGGCTATGTACAAAGCGCTACAGAGCTCGTATCTGGCAATACTATACATAATTTGAAAGGTCTTGACATAACCTACAAAACGACGCTATGCATAATTAGTTTGGATATTGCGTTCAACAGTTATAGACGTGTAAACATGCGAGTTCACTAACGCCGAATTTGCGCTATTTTAAAGTTTTCCTTCGTTAAAGGCAAATCCGCTAGAGAAACGTTCCGTGAGATTAATGGTGTTTTGGGGGATGGTACTCTATCACTTCGAACCGCGGAGGAATGGTTTCGACGATTCAGAGCCTGTGAAAACGACACCATGGATAAGCCAGCCGGCGGAAGACCCTTGACGACAAATACCGATCAAATCATGGACTACATCGAGTTAGACCGGCATGTTGCATCTCGTGACATCGCCCAGGAGATGGGAGTTAGTCACCAAACCATTTTAAACCATCTGCAGAAGGCTGGATACAAAAAAAAGCTTGATGTTTGGGTGCCGCATGATTTGACGCAAAAAAACCTTCTGGACCGAATCAACGCCTGCGATATGCTGCTGAAACGGAACGAACTCGACCCATTCTTGAAGCGGATGGTGACTGGCGACCAAAAATGGATCACATACGACAATATCACGTGAAAACGGTCGTGGTCGAAGGCCGGTGAATCGTCCCAAACAGTGGCCAAGCCGGGATTGACGGCCAGGAAGGTTTTGCTGTGTGTTTGGTGGAATTGGAAGGGAATCATCCACTATGAGCTGCTCCCATATGGCCAGACGCTTAATTCTACCATCTACTGCGAACAACTGGACCGCTTGAAGCAGGCGATCGACCAGAAGCGTCCAGAATTGGCCAACAGGAAGGGTGTAGTGTTCCACCAGGACAACGCCAGAACACACACTTCGTTGATGACTCGTCAGAAGCTACGGGAGCTCGGATGGGAGGTTTTATCGCATCCACCATATAGCCCGGATATAGCGCCAAGTGATTACCACCTGTTCCTGTCCATGGTGAACGCCCTTGGTGGTGTAAAGTTGAACTCAAAAGAGGCTTGTGAAAAGTGGCTGTCCGAGTTCTTCGCAAATAAGGAGGGGGGCTTCTACGATGGAGGTATTATGAAGTTGCCGTCTAGATGGAAACAGATTATCGAACAAAACGGCGCATATTTGAACTAAATCCGATCACTGTAACACTTTTTATAAAGCATTGACGAAAGAGCAAAAAAGCGGAAGGGAGATATTTGGCAACCTTATATATAGTCATGTTCATAAATATACTAACATACAATTTTTTGTTCCTTGGGTTGTTGTGTAAATCGTTATTGACTATTTTTACGCTTCGTGGTATCTACGAAGGTATATTTACTACATAGAATATTTGTACTTTAATTTTATTATGAATTACTATTGTGCTATTAATAATTTTCTATTAAACATATTATTTAAAAGATACTACTGGTTAATACCGGAGTCACCACGGTGGCTTGCTGGAAAAAGACGTCTGGGTGATGCAGAGAAAGTCCTGAGAGCACTTGCTAAAAAGAATGAATTTAAATTGCTTCCTGGATTCCTTTTAGATATACACGTAAGTTTTTGTGTATGTGTGTGTTACATTTTTTTTTTTCATCAATAACTTTATGAATTGCTGGAACGTTTCACAAAGAGCACGACTGGCTGTGCATAGAGGCGTGGTGGTCCCCATACTGATGTATGGCAGTGAATGTTGGGTATGGCAGAAGAAACATGAAAGTAGGATTAATGCTGTGGAGATGAGAAACCTGAGAAGTATAACTGGAGTGAAACTGATGGACAAAGTGAGAAACAGTGTGATAAGGAAGCGGTGCGGCGTGGTTGAAGATGTAGGAACAAGGATAGAGAAAGGGATGCTTAGATGGTTCGGCCATGTCGAAAGAATGGATGAAAGAAGATTAACGAAAGAAATATACAAGGTAAGAATGATTGGAAAAATCGGTGCAGGTCGACCTAGGCGGACATATTGAATTCAGGTTTGTTAATAAAATAACAGGACAATCTACTTTCAACGGCGTGGCGTCGGGAAGTGACGACCCCACCGCCCATTTGCTGAAGTGTATATGACGATTGAGTACATTTACACTTCATCAAATGCAATCAATCAACCGAACGATGGCGGTATATCCATCCAAGGAAGCGGAGGGAAATCCCGGACGTGGGACGGGCAGCAGCGTTTCACGATAGGGCCTCCGTAACTGCGATCGCCAAGCCGCCTGCCAAGCGTGGCGATTACGGCAATTCCCCCCTAAGATGAGATCCCAAAATAAAAAACGGCCCCTAGTCCCCGGCGGCCCCGCTATTCCTGGCTACGGTAGCGGTCACGGTAACGGCGGGGCAAGGGGTGCGAAGAATCTCCGGAAGCGGCCAGGCTACCAAAACCAACAACATCTGGCCCTGGCAACACTCAACACGCGTACACTGCGGACCGACGAGAAGATAATTGAGCTGGAGGAGGAATTGAGCAGGTTAAGATGGGATATAGTAGGGTTATCCGAAGTCCGAAGAGAGGGAGAGGACACGATAACTCTTAAATCAGGCAACCTGCTCTATTTCCGGGAGGGCGACCAGCAGTCCCAGGGTGGCGTCGGGTTTATCGTCCGCAAGTCTCTTGTGAATAACGTTGTCGACATCGTTAGTGTGTCAGCAAGGGTAGCGTACCTGATACTCAGAGTTACCAAACGTTACTCGCTGAAGGTCATACAGGTATACGCACCGACTACGGCACACTCTGATGACGAGGTGGTAACTGTGTATGAGGATATTTCTAAAGCCATACACAGTTCCAAAACTCAGTACACCGTTGTCATGGGAGACTTTAATGCAAAACTAGGGCAGCGAAGTAGTGGAGAACTGAAAGTGGGGCAATTTGGATATGGACAGAGAAATCCACGAGGCCAAATGCTCGCCGACTTCATGGAGAAGGAGGGCCTCTATATAATGAACTCCTTCTTCAAGAAGCGGGCCAGCCGCAAGTGGACGTGGATTAGTCCTGATGGAGCTACTAAAAATGAGATAGACTTCATCATGTCGACGAAGAGGCAGATATTCAAGGATGTCTCAGTGATCAATGCTCTAAAAATGGGCAGCGATCACCGAATCGTGAGAGGCATTTTGAATATCAACATAAAGCTCGAACGATTTCGACTGGTGAGGTCCACGCTCCGGCCAGCGCCCATCCAACTCCAAAACCCCGAGAGCTTTCAGCTTGAACTACGAAATCGCTTTGCATCCTTAGGCGAGTGCATTGATGTGGACGATTACAACACCAGGTTCGTAGATGCTGTCCGTACGGCAGGACTTAAGATTTTTAAAGTCCCCCGTACCAGAAAGAAGAAGCCGATCTCTGACCACACATTAAACCTCATGACCGAAAGACGAGAACTGATCCTGAAGTCTCCTGAAGATGCCACCAAATATCGGCAGCTGAATAGGCAGGTCTCTAAGTCTCTGACTCGCGACATACGCCGATTTAATACTGACAGTGTTAAAGAGGCAATAGAGCGGAACAAAGGCTCTAAAGTATTCGCACGAGATCTGTCTATCGGGCAAAGCCGGTTGACGTGGCTGAAGACAGAGGACGGCAGGATCGTATCGTCAAGGGCCGAGGTTCTGGAGGAGATTGAGCGGTTCTATGGACAGCTGTACATGACTACATGTTCTCCTGGTGGACTAGCATCAGATCCAAGAGCTAGTCTAGCCCGACACTACTCTGAAGATATCCCGGTTGTCAGCCTACACGAGATTAGTGTGGCTCTGAATCAGCTTAAAGGCAACAGGGCACCTGGTGATGACGAAATAACAGCTGAACTTCTGAGAGCTGGTGGAAAGCCGATCCTCGAAGTCCTGCAGAAGTTGTTTAATTCCGTCATACTAGAAGGCCGATCGCCTCGGGCATGGCACGGAGGTGTGGTGGTGCTTTTCTTCAAGAAGGGAGATAAAACCCAGTTGAAGAATTATAGACCCATCTCACTTTTGAGTCATGTCTACAAGTTGTTTTCCAGAGTCATCACGAATCGTCTCACAATCAGGCTCGACGACTTCCAGCCTCCCGAACAAGCTGGATTCCGTAAAGGCTACAGCACCATAGACCACATTCATACGCTGCGGCAGGTTATACAGAAGTCCCATGAGTATAACCAGCCCCTATGCTTAGCGTTTGTGGACTATGAGAAAGCCTTCGATTCGATTGAGATATGGGCCGTGTTGCAGGCCCTCCAACGGTGCCAAATAGACCACCGGTACGTCGATGTTCTAAGGTGCTTGTACGAGAACGCCACCATGTCAGTCCGCCTCGAAGACCAGAGCTCGAAACCGATACGATTGCAGCGTGGAGTAAGACAGGGAGACATCATATCTCCGAAACTGTTCACCGCTGCATTGGAAGATGTCTTCAAGCTTCTGGATTGGAGAGGATATGGCATCAATATCAACGGCGAGTACATCACGCACCTTAGATTTGCCGACGATATCGTGGTTTTGGCTAAGACCATGGAGGACATCAACACAATGCTCGATGATCTCTGTAGAGTTTCACAACGAGTGGGTCTTAAAATGAATATGGACAAGACCAAAATCATGGCAAATGTCCATATTGTACCCACTCCAGTAACAGTTGGAAGCTCTACACTTGAAGTTGTTGACAGATATGTCTACCTCGGACATACAATCCAACTAGGTAGGTCCAACTTCAAGAAAGAGATCTCTCGTCGAATCCAACTCGGATGGGCAGCATTCGGGAAGCTAAGACATATCTTCTCGTCCAATATACCGCAGTGTCTCAAGACAAAAGTCTTTGACCAGTGTGTGTTGCCAGCGATGACATACGGAGCAGAGACGTGGCCGCTTACTGTGGGCCTTGTCCGCAAGCTTAAGATTGCCGAGAGGGCGATGGAGCGAGCTATGCTCGGTGTTTCCCTGCGAGATCGGATCAGAAATGAGGAGATCCGCAGGAGAACCAAGGTCACCGACATAGCTCGAAGGGTCGCCGTCGCAAAGTGGCAATGGGCAGGGCACATAGCTCGCAGAACCGACGGCCGTTGGGGCAGAAAGGTTCTCGAGTGGCGGCCACGTACCGGAAGACGTAGCGTGGGCAGACCCCCCACAAGGTGGACCGACGACCTGGTCAAGGTCGCTGGCAACCATTGGATGCGGGTGGCCCAGGACCGGTCTAAGTGGAAATCTTTGGGGGAGGCCTTTGTCCAGCAGTGGACGTCTTCCGGCTGATTGGAACTGGATTGGTAAGTTTTTACGTTGTAGTTAAAAATCTGTCTTCCTTTTGTAAGACAGATTTTTGAAATGTTGTAAGTAAAATAATTGTATATTACAACGTGTATATGATGAATCCTAATCTTTCTTCCCAATTCTTCTTCTTAGCGTTTGTCCCGTCTTACGACAGGGTCTGCTCTCTTACTCCTCTCACTCCACTTCGCTCCATTCGGAACATCGCTTTCTTTGAGATCTCAGTTTATCATATCATTTGTCACTACACTCAGCCATCGCAGCTTCGGTATTCCTCTCCGCCGTTTGCTGGGTATATTAAGGCTGAGTGCTTTGTTGCCTATGCACTCGGGTGGTCTTCTTTTGACATGCCCATACCATCGCAGCCGATTTTCCCGCAGTTTTTCGGCGACATCGCGTACTCCGAGGCTGCCACGCACGTACTCGTTGCGGATCTTGTCGAGTCTCGTTATTCCGTACATCCACCTCAACATTTTCATCTTGGCCACGTGAATGAATGAATGATGAATCCCAATTTAAAGAAAGATTTTGTTCATCTTTGTACAAAAAAGTTGCTTGCGACGAAGACGTAACATGTGCTCCTGTCGACCAAAACGTGAAAATTACAGATGCTTTCGAGAAATATTAAGGACAAAATGGACACTCAACTTCAATTCAAACTTGATCACAAAATGTTACTAAAAAAGAAGAATGAAAATGAAATTGTACCAAATTTTCTAATTGTTGACGAAAAAAAAACAATAAGTAACACTAAACAAATTCATCTTCTCAGTGACATCAATGCAAAAGATTTGGATGAAGAGATATCAAAAGAATTTGCTGTAAATTCTTAAATGAGATATTCAAAATCTGAATCATCTCAAATAGTTACAGGGATATTTTTGAAAAGCGATGCCGATGTTACCGAAGACATTGCAGGCGATAATTATGCAGAAGTTCATGCTTCTATGTTAGATTTGTTTAGATATCCAAACATTAGAAAGAAATTTCTAATATCCACTTTCGATTGTTTGATCATTACAGTAATTTATAATCGATTAAGCTACAACACTTCAGATCTTGGTGTCAACGATTACGTCGCTTATTTTATAGTTTCGAATGTTTTTAATCTGATATATTACGTACTGCATTTCTTAACTGAAAAGGGTGATGTTGTTTGTTATTTATAAAATATCGTTCGTAACGTCAGTTTGTGGACTTTGTTCATCGATGGTGTTAACTAGTTGTATAAATTCTGCTGCTGATCGCCAACCTTCACTAGTTGGAGAGGCACTTTAAGAAGAAGAATAATAAATTCTTAATATAGTTACTAATATCAGTTTCACGTTTACCTTAGGTAACTTTGGCCTTAGCTATGATTGGAAAATTATGTTCCGCAGCATGCTTTGCTGTATGTTATTTATTGATTGGAGAGCTATTACCAACTGCGATAAGAGCTCAAGGCCAATGCCTTGTAATAAACGTCTATTAAACGAAGATAGTCCAATGACTATCTTCGTTTATTACAGGTGTTGGCGTTTTGACCTCCCCTTATATAGTTTACCCGAAAAGTTTACGATTAGATTATACAATAACAAATTTACAGGGGTGTAAGGGGTCACGCACAACAACACACAGAACCCAAGCTAACCTCACCTTCTCATGGTGACCCTCGCTAATCAACAGTCGAGGCTCTGGCGCCCATCAACCCACATTGGGCCAGCGTGGTGGAAAATGGCCCAAATCCCCCCAAATGAACGCCTATAAAAGATGGTCCCTAGTGCCAAGTGGTATCGGAAGCAATGCTGACTGTGACTGATGTTGGCAAGGCGTCGGAACCAGGGGTGCTAAGAATACACGGGCGGCGATGATTTCCCGTCAGACGACCTTGGCCCTGGCAACATATAACGCACGCATACTGCGGACCGAGAAGCTGCTGGAACTTGAGAAAGAATTGAGCAGGATACGTTGGAGTATTGTGGGACTATCTGAAGTCCGTAGAGAGGGTGAAGACGCAATGACCCTCAAATCCGGCAACTTGCTCTATTTCCGGGAAGGCGAAAAACAGTTCCAAGGTGGTGTCGGGTTTATTGTTTACAGGTCTCTCGTGGATAACGTTGTACAGATCGGGAGTGTGTCGAACAGAGCAGCGTACCTTATACTCAGAATCACCAAACGCTATTCGCTGAAGGTCATACAGGTATACGCTCCGACTTCGACGCACGCCGATGAGGAACTGGAAGTAAAGTATTCGTCTAATACTCATTACACCTTTTTCATGGGAGTTTTAATGCGAAGCTAGACAAACGTTGCGGTGAAGAGTTGAAAGTGGGGCAGTTTGGAAATAGACGTCGGAATTGCCGCGGTCAAATACTAGCCGATTACATGGAGAGAGAGAGGGACTCTTTATGATGAACTCTTTCTTCAGGAAGCGGCATCATAGGAAATGGACCTGGAAGAGCCTCGACGGTGAGACGAAGAATGAGATTGACTTCATTATGTTCAGTGAGCAATACGTTTAATACAGGAAGCGATCACCGAATGATTAGAGACATTCTGAATCTTAAAGTCAAATTTGAGAGTTGTCCACTGATGAGATCTACACTCCGCCCAGAAACCGTCCAGATCCAAAACGCCGAACACTTTCAGTTCCAACTTCAAAATCGCTTCGACTGTCTGGAGGAGTGCACTGATGTGGAAATATACAACGACAGGGTCGTAGAAACTGTCTTTGCAGTTGAGTCAAAATTTTTCTAGCCCAATCGTAATAGAGATAAAAAGATCTCGGATCAAACTGCTAAGCTCATGGACGGAGGCGTGGGTTGGTTCTGCAGTCTTATGAAGACGCTTCATATTATAAGCAGCTCAACAAGCGGATATCTAAGTCTTTGACTTGTGACATACGCCAATTTAATACTGAACGTGTTAAGGAGGCGATTGAGCACAACAAAGGCTCTAAAGTGTTTGCCAGAATATCTGCTGTTGGGCAGAGCCTGCTGACGAAGCTAAGGACAGACCTACCGTCGTCTACTTTCTCGGCACGACCGGAGCTCTTGGCCGAAATCGAAAACTTCTACGGACAGTCCTATGCGACTAGACGAGCACCTGTCAACGATCTGGCAGACAACCCAAGAGCCGAATTAACCCGACACTATACCGAAGACATCCCGGACGTCAGCTTGGATAAGATTAGTATGGCGCTCAAGCAACTGAAGAACAACAAGGCGCCGGGTAATGATGCAGTTACGACAGAGCTTCTGAAGGCAAGAAGACGACCAGTGCTGATTACCCTTCAGACACTACTTAACTTCTATTTAACTTCATCATACTCGAGGGGAAAACGTCAAAATCATGGCGCGGGGTATAGTTCTTCAAACAGGGTGACAGGACCCGGTTGAAGAACTATAGGCCCATCACGCTCCTGTGCCACGTTTATAAGCTGTTTTCGAATGATGACGAATCGTCTCGAACACAAGCTAGACGATTTCCAGCCTCCTGAACAAGCAGGATTCCGAAAAGGCTTCAGTACTATAGTCCACATACATACGCTGCGGCAAGTTATACAGAAGACCGAAGAATATATTTTGCCACTATGCTTAGCGTTCGTGGACTATGAAAAAGCATTCGATTGAGTTGAAACATGGGCTGTGCTACAGCCGCTCCAGTGGTGCCAAATAGACCATCGTTACGTTGAAGTTTTGCGGTCACTGTATGAAAATGCCACTGTGTCAATCCGCCTCCAAGACCATCGCTCGAAACCGATCCAGTTGCAGCGAGGTGCCAGATAGGGCGATATTCTATCGCTAAAGCTGTTCACCTCAGCGCTGGAAGACGTCTTCAAGCTTTTGGACTGGAGACCGAAGACCGAAGAACTAAGACCACCGACATAGCTCAAAAGATTGCTAAACTTAAGTGACAGTGGGCAGGGCACATTGCTCGAAGGACTGACGGCCGATAGGCAGTAAGGTCCTCGAGTAACGCTCGCGTACCATTAGACGTGGTGTTGGGAGGCCTGACACAAGGTGGACCAACAATCTGGTAAGAATCTCGGGAATCCACTGGATGCGAGCATCGCGGAATCGATCGATGTGAAGATCTTTGGGAGCCTATGTCCAGCAGTGGACGTCTATCGGCTGAGGATGATGATGATGCTGCCTTTTGGAATTTACTTCTTGTGTTAGTACGTCTGTGTAATACTACGCAGAGCACTTGTCATGTGACTATATTTAGAAACATATTTTTGGTAAAACTTCAATAATATTCAATTAATTATATTATTTAAAAGGTTCTACTGGTTGATACCAGAATCACCGCGGCGGCTTGCTGAAAAGGGCCGTCTGGATGAAGCAGAAATGGTCCTAAGAGCAAGAAAGAATGGTATGATAATGCGTCCTGGATTCCTTTTAGACAGTCATGTAAGTTTAAAAATTAATTATTATAAGTATATTTTTGATGTATGACGTTATCAAATAACATTTTAATCGTTATGATGAAAATCAAAAAAGATTTTTGAGTTTTCATTGCAGACAAAAGTTTCTGACAAAAAAGATATAACACTTACAGCTGATGATGAAAATATAAATTCTACCGATGTTCCTAGCAAAGAGAATGTTAACGGTAGAATAAGCAACAAATTTACATTTAAACTTGATTTCTTCTTTAAATAGACCATTGAAAGATAATGAATTTATACAAAACATGCAGATTAGTGACAGAAATATGTCAAAAAGTAATATAACAGAAATTCCTCTTCTCTGTGACGATAATACAGGAAATTTAGATGAAGCAGTATTAAAAGAACCTGCTGTTCATTCTCCAAGCGGAACTTTGAATCGTGAATCATCTCAAATTATTACAAGGAAATGTTTGAAAAGTGATGTCGATATCTCAGAACGTATTACGAATGATCATTTAACGGAAGGTCTAGCTTCCGTGTTAGATTTATTCAGATATCCGAACATAAGAAAGAAATATCTGATTTCGACTTCCGCATGTTTGATAATAGCAGTCCTGTGTAATGGATTAGGCTACAACACTGCAAACTTTGGAGTCAATGACTACATTGCGTTTTTTATAGGTTAGCAACGTTTTTTATTATTAACTATCTGTTGCCCGCACACATGCAGGTTGTAATATAGAATTAGACTTTAAATTCGTCTCAAATATTCCTTCAGAGCAACCGTAACAGCAAATGACTTTCTGTAACAACCGTTACTATAGCAACCGCCTAAACAATATGAAATTAAATTGTTTATAAAAGTCAATTAGGAATAAAATGATGAAGTATCCATGACATTCAAATAACAAATAGCCGATAACCGATTACAAATCATTCCGTGTCGAGTGTTCATGTTCCCGTGGGGATACGTTCACTAGTTTCATGTGATTGGCGAACAAACAAGACACACTTTCATTATATATATATATGTATATAGATTACTACATTTATTTACGAAAATGAAGTGTGTAGTTAAGTGTAGTGTTTTAACATTTGATTATTGATGTTGCTGCTTGATGTTATCTAATTAATTAATCGCGTCAAAATGTCAATTTGAATTATCGATGTAATAACATTGTAGGAGGTGCGGTGGAGATCCCGGCGTATGTGTTGGTTGGGAGATGTATGGTACGTTTTGGTGGGCGATGGGTGTTGTGTGTGTTTATGATTTGCGGCGGTGCGTCATGTCTTACATGCGGATTAATTCCTGAAGGTAAAAGGAAATATTTTCTTTGACTTTTATTACATTGTAGTTTTTTACAAACACAATTCTTCGTTTAATTGTATGCACGTTGATAATAATTATAATTTCATTTAATTTGTTTTTCACTTTTGAATGTTTACTGTCGAATAGTCTGTTAAATGCAACTGTTTCAGACTTGCCTTGGGGTATTTACGCCTTAGATATGATTGGGAAGCTGTGTGTTGCAGCTTGCCTCATTGTCTCTTATTTATTGATCGGAGAGCTATTACCAACAGTGGTAAGAGCTCAAGGGATTGGACTATATTCATTAATTATAGGTTTTGGCCTATTGACCAGCCCTTACATAGTTTACTTGGTAAATTTACGATTACAATATAGTTAACAGATTGGGTAGTAACTTCATCTAAATTGGTTATAAAATAACCATTTTTTATTATATATTATAAACATAATCATCCCTGCTTGCAACTATACCCTATGGGGAGATCGGACTAAGTTTTGTTCCTTGTCCAAAGAACGCTCCTCACTCCGATCGCCAGTTATAGTTCTCTGGTTGTTGCTACCCGACTTCCATTGTAATTTTTGTCCCCGAGATACGTTTGTATCATTAGTTGTTGTTATTTGTACGACCACACAGTCACGACATTTAAGTTTTAAAATTTTTCCTTTGTTTTTCTATTTTAACCAGTTTACATGCAAACACTTACTTTAATCACAATGGGAGTGCTCGGTATCATAGCTGGTCTGATGCTCTTGTTCTTGCCAGGGACGCTGAATCAGCCGTTAACACAGACCCTCAGCGACGGAGAGATGTTTGGAAGGACTGTGAATCTTTAGCTGGATGAATAACCGCTGAATAAAATATTTTTGGATGAGTTTATGTTAGCTCGGTGGCCTAATGGTTAGATCGTGCAGCTTTCATTCCGAAGGTCGCGGGTTCGAATCTCGGCATGTACCGATGACTTAATATTTAAGTTATGTACATTTGTGAACTTTAGTTACAACAGCGAGATACAAACGGTGAAGGGAAACATCGTGAGGAAACCCCGCAAACTGTAATCATCTTTGTGTGTGTGCGAGTGGTGGCCCCAATAAAGTGACAACAGGCTCGCCCCCTGTTACATGGGACCTTTTTTTTTTTTTTTTTTTTTTTGATATCGGTGGTGGAAATGCTGTTAACGCATACCCAGCGTCCTTTTCAAGGGGGAGGACGCCGGGTTATGTGGGGCTCGGGGCCACTGAGATGTTGTGCGTGACCCCCATACCCACTAAAACCACCACCGCTTGTCCCGCCACACGCATACTGGAGACGCCCGGGTTTCAGCCAAGCAACTCTCCGGACGCCTCCGCGTATAAAACTCCTCTTGGTGGGTGCCCGCGGGGAGCAAAGGCACCCACCTGCCGTCCCGTACCGGCCCCTCGCGGGACCGGCACGTTGGGGCCCCCCGACCCCACAGACGACCGCGCGCGCCCACGACGGAGCGCATGCCCGGCCGCCGCCCTCCCGTGAAGGAATTGGGCGGCGGCCTCCTCCCTCCAGACTCCCCCCCTCGTCGAAGTGGGAGGGGGGGACAAAAACCAAGACTCCCCCGGGGGACGCACCCCCAGGGGAAACACGACAAAAGGCCCAAAGGGCCACGCCCAACGGCCCGAACGCCCCCTCACACCGTGCCCGGCTAGAGGCCCATCGCTCACGGCGGGAGGAAGCGGACGGCGTGGTTCTGCCGCCGCGCTCTCCCGCCGGCCCGCCGCCGCCTGCAAGGTGCGGCAGCGGCGTCGGCCTCCCTCGTGCGCTCGGCGGCCTCCTTCTGACGCATCACTGCGCCGCAGAAGGAGGCTACCGCCCTCCAAGACCTCTCGCTGC
This sequence comes from Troides aeacus, assembly GCA_033220335.2. NCBI lineage: Eukaryota > Metazoa > Arthropoda > Insecta > Lepidoptera > Papilionidae > Troides > Troides aeacus. The sequence goes on along the minus strand of CM067293.1, from coordinate 8,161,259 downwards.
TCAACATACGATCGATTACAGTCGGCAGCGAGAGGTCACTGCCGACTTGCGCGACGAGGGCGTGGCGTTGCGGCCCCCATGCCGGGCACTCCGCCAGAGTGTGGTGCGCCGTGTCAATCGGCGCACCACACTCGACGCATTCCTGCGTCATCTCTCTACGAGCCACCTAGTGCAGGTACTTGCCGAAACATCCATGGCCTGTCAGCACCTGCACCAGGTGGAACGTCAAGGCCCCGTACCGCCGGCTCATCCACCGGGACAGGTGGGGCCTGATGGCCTCCACCGTGTCCCGGCCGGCGGCAGGGTTACCTAACTCCGTCTCCCACCGCCGGATCAGAGCGTCATGAGCAACGCGCCTGATCCGGCGGACCGTGGCCGGGTCCGGCCGACGCTCTCCGGCATCCCGCAGGAAGAGGTACACTTCCGCGAGCGACTGCGCCTGTAGATGCCAAGGCGCATCGCCCGCGAGAAGCGTACCCGCCGTCCAGGACACCGTACGGTACGCCCGACAGGCTCGGTTCGCCAGGATACGTTGGGCCCTCTTCAACACGGGCCCGTTCCTGGCGGTCTCGCACCTATCCACCCATACGGGCGCTCCGTACAGTGCCATACTCCGCAGGATGCCAGAGTATAGGTGCCGACACAAATGACCCGGCCCCCCGACATTGGGCAGCAATCTGCCCAGCGCAGCGGCGGTGGCGGTGAGCTTCGGGAGAAGCCGTTCGAAGTGCTCCCCGAAGCTCCATCGCCCGTCCAGAGTGAGCCCTAAATACTTGAGGGCTCCCCGCACTGGGACCCTCTCGCCCCGGACGGGGATGATCGCGCCCCGGGGTGGACCCCTGCGGGGTCCGTGGAAGAGGAGGGCCTCCGTCTTCGTGACGGAGACCCTCAGACCCAGCTGCTCGATCCGGTCCACCACCAGCGACGTGCTAGTGGCGGCCAGACGAGCAGCCTCGTCGTAACTCCTCCCCTGGGCCGAGACGAGGGTGTCGTCCGCATAGCATAGTACCCTCGTCCCGGGGAGGACCGGCTGCCGCAGCAGCCAGTCGTACGCGAGGTTCCACAGCAAGGGGCCCAAGACCGACCCCTGTGGAACCCCGCTCTCCACGCGCCGCCGATGTAATTCGCCGCTGCCATCAACCCAGACGATCGTCCTGTCCTTGAGGTACGCCCCCAACAGCCCGACCATGTAGGGGGGGAGCCGGAAAAACTCCAGCGCCCCCCTGATCGTCGCGAATGGCAGGCTGTTGAAGGCGTTCTCGATATCTAAGGACACCCCCAGGACCACCTCGCCGTCACCGAAGGCCTCCAGACAGAGGCCCTTCAGGTCAAGCAGGGCGTCCAACGTGGATCGCCCTGCCCGAAATCCGTACTGGGCCTCATGGAGGCCCGGTCCCACCTCGGCGAGGTGCCGAACGAGACGGCCAGCCAAGATCTTCTCGAAGACCTTACCCGCCTCGTCCAGAAGGACGATCGGTCTGTACGCGGAAGGGGAGTCGGGGTGACGGTCCCCCTTCCGCAGCAGGCAAAGCCTGCCCGTCTTCCAGCGCTCCGGGAACTGCACGTGCCGAATGCAGGCATCGTACAGTCCCCGGAGCTCCTCGCGAAGGTGACTCGCGGCCACCCAGAGGGCCCTCGATGGGACCCCGTCGGGCCCCGGAGCCGTACGTCGACCCCGGAGACGACCCAGGGCCACGTCCAGCTCCTCTTCCGTCAGAGGAGGGCCCTCCTCTGTGGCCGCCGCGGGGGCGGTGGTGGACATAACCGGGGGCTGGAATGACGCGTCAGCCCCCGGGAACAACCGGTCCACCACCCCTTGGAGGAAGTCCGGGTCCAGGGCCTCCGTTAAGGGGGCGCCTGCGGCACAGAGCTTCTTCCGTGCCATCTTGAACGGGCGCCCCCATGGATCCCTGTCGACCCCTGCCAGTAGTTCCTCCCAGGCAAGGGTCTTCGCCCGGACTATGGCGAGCCGCAGGGTCTTGCGGGCTTCGGCATACTGAACCTGCAGCCGCTCCTCCTCCCCTGTCACCTGCGTGCGCCGACGCCGACAACGCTGCAGTGCCCGGCGACGAGCCTGGGCCGCCGCCCGGAGGCCGGAGAGCTCCTCCGACCACCAGTACAGCTGGCGGCGGTCTGCAGGACGTCGCCGCATCCTAGGCATGGCCGCATCGCACACCTCCTGAAGAGCGCTGTGGATGCGACCTTCCAGCTCGTCGACGCCGACGTCGTCTGAGCCTCGGGGCATGTTCCATCTCTGGAACAGCGCCGCCTCCTCGGCGAGCTCCTTGTCGAACTTGCCGAGGACCCAACGAGGGAAGTGGAACCCGGGGCGCGATGATGTTGTGCCGCGCCCCTGAGGAGGGGAGACCTCGAACCTGATATATCGGTGATCCGATAAGGTCTCCACCTCCTCTTCCACCCGCCAATTTGCCACACGGCGCGCGAGCGCCGGTGAGGCAAAGGAGAGGTCCACGATGGACCCCCCGACCCTCGCACGCACGTGAGCGCGTTTCCCTCGTTGAGGAGGCTCAGACCGGAGAGCAGTGCCCATGCCTCAACTGCTCTCCCTCTCGCGTCGGTGGCGGTGCCGCCCCAAGAGCGAGACTTGGCGTTGAAGTCGCCGAGGACCAAGATCTCCCTCGGTGACAACCTGCCCGCGGCGGCCCTGACAGAGTCGAGAAACACCTCGAACTCTGCCAGGGATCGGTTGGGGGAGAAGTACACCCCGATGACAGCGTACCTCCCCCAACCTGCCGCCGCGTAGCCGTGCCCCCTCTCTAGTGACTTGAAGAGGGGGCAGGCGCCCGCTCTCGCCAGCACCGCCACCGTGCCGTCCAGGTCCCCAACCCAGGATGATTGGGCGGGAATCCTGTACGGCTCTGATGCCACGCCAATGTGGCATCCCCACTCCGCCAACGACTGCAGGAACAAGTCCTGAGCGCCGGCGGAGTGGTTGAGATTCGCCTGCAGGAGTGAGATGTGGGCCATCAATTAATTGATGACCATGTTCTCACCTCCTGCAGGCGCACTATTCTTCTCCGCGACGCGGGAAGGTGTCCCGGCCGCAGCCTTTTCCTTGACCCTGGGGGGGAGACAAGTTCTCCCCCCCATCAAGTGGTTGGACTTCCGACCAGAGTCGGCGCAGACGGAGCATCGGAACTCCGACTGGCACTCGCCGGCCCTGTGACCCACCTTCCCGCATCGGAAGCACTGATCCTTCCGGCATTTGGGGGATGGGCACGTAGCGGAGGTGTGCCCGATCGCCATGCAGTTGAAGCAGCGCAAGGGGCGCGGCTCCAGAGCCACGATCCTGGCCGAGGTCCACCCGACCAGGACGCGGCCCTTCTCCGCCAGCAGCTTCGCGGCGGCGACCGGACACGTTACGATGGTGGTGCCCATACCCCCGGGCCCGTCCCTTACGGACAGGGCCTTCACCTGCCCGGCTGAGCAGCCCGTTGCTGCGACGACCGCAGCCTCGACCGTCTCTTTGGTGGCCGAGTCGTCCAGCTCGGTCACCCGCAGATCCGCGGTTTTGACCGGCCGGACGACGTCGGCCACCCCAGCCAGCGAAGTCTTCATCTTCTCCGCTAGCTGGTCTGCAACGTCGTGGCCGTGGCTGACACCCAGCTCGAACAGGCGGGCCCCCGCCATAGTGGGCCGCACCCGCACTTGGCCCACGAGGCCCAAGTCCTCGAGGGCGGACGTCTTCACCAGGGAGCTCATGATCTCCCGGTAAGACGTCCCCTCGGCCACCGCCTCGGGCCGCAGCTTAACTATCACTGCGGCCGTCTTGGGCGGCGCAAGCTTGGGCCCCTTCTTGGCGGGGGCCGCCTTCTCGGCGGGGGCCGCCTTCATGGCGGAGGCCGCCTTCTTGGCGGCCTTGGCCCGCGCCTTCCGGCCGACCACCTTCACCCACGAGCCCTCCTCCGTGGAGGGCCCGGGCAGCGGCACGTTTTCCACCTCCATCTCTCCCTCAGCCGAGGATGTTGTTGTTGGCTGAGGGCGGGAGGTCGAGGCCTTCATCGGCGCCCGGCGAGGTAGTGGTGCCGGCGCAGGCGCCTGTCGGGGCGCCGAGGGCGCCGCCGGCCGGGTCCTAGCCGAGGTGACCGCGTCTGCAGGCGCGGGGGCCTGCGAAACGGGATTGCCACCCCGCGCCTTCCTTCCATCCGCCGCCAGAGGCGGACGGATGATGGGGGCTGGAAGTAGGCGGTCTTCCAGCCCGGCGAAGCGACCCTCGATCATCCGCGCCGCGGCACCGAGCATCTGTTCGGATGCCCGCCCCACGGCCGCGTTGATGAGGGCCGCAAAATCCGCCGGCTCAGGAGGAGGAGGACGAGCCGGAGCCTCTACTGGCATGGGCCCCGCCCCAGTGCGCAGTGCCGCCACCTGCTGGCTGAGCTCTTCGTTGGACTTTTTGAAGGCGAGGAGCTCACGCCTTATATAGTCCACCTCCGTCTCCAGGCGACGATTGTCGCAGCGGAGACGGAGGTTCTCCTCCGGCTCGAGTCGCGCCGCCAGGGCTACCACCGCCTCCTTGATGGAGAGGACGGCCTGGTTCAGCTTCTTCTGGAAGCCGCCGGACAGCGATTTGCTCGTCTTACAGACGAGCGAGATGTCGTCGGCGGCTCCCTCCACTTTGCTGACCAGCTCCACGGTGGTCATTTCCCTGGCGGTCCTCCTCAGCTTTCCGGTCCCGCCGTCGCCCTCCGAAGCAGGCGGCCCCGGCTTGCGGAACCGATCGGTGCCCACGATCGCCCGGAAGTTGGCTACCTCCACAGGCGACCGGGACCTCGACCGGTCCCTGCTCGTCGCGCCGCTCACCCCACTCTCCGGGGCAGGCGAAGCTCCCCCAGAGGAGTCCACGCCTCGCGACGATCCCGCGCTCCTCCCCCTGCGGGACGTCGACCTCAACGCCATCCTGGAGTCGCGCCGCGGGCCGCCAGTGGTCTTCGCGACCGCGGCCACCAACTTCGCCCCCTCTCCCGATCGGGAGGCTCTCCGTCTCTTTGCTCCGCCCCTCACGGGCACCGCATCAACTCCGCCCGTCGCAGGCACAACACCTTCGCCCATCTCGGGCCCGACATTCTCTATGGGCAAACTTGTGAGTTCCACCCGTAAAGTTTTTTGTATTTGTTTCTCAGTTTCCATTAAGTTCCCACGAGTCACGGGTTATTGAGGTCCACCTTCGACAGAGCCCGTGTTGCCTCCGGTAAGCCTAGGTGTCGCGTCCAGGGGGTCGGCCGGTCCCCTGTCGGGGTCCGCAGTAGAGACTGGACTCCCCTCCAGCCATGCACTCCTCACGCTGCGTCGCCGCTTGAGTTGGGGTAGTTTTTTATAGAGGTTGTCCTCCTCGCGCCCCGGGCGGTTAAGCCAAGGGCCTCGGTCCCGTGTGACCGCGAGACATGACCACGACATCACACGGGATTACGACCGACGGTGGCGGCAGGAAAGACCCACCGCCTGCCCGGGGCAGGGTAAGTGCACACCGAGCCCGCCGTCGCCTTTCCACTGTGCCTTCTGATAGTCAGAGGGACACGCGGAGAGACCCCTCCCGCCGGGTTATCCGGCTGTCGGATTATTAGCCGTCAGCTGCCCTATGCCCGAGAGCATAAAGCAGCTGCCGTTGCCCAGGGTACACCAGTCCCAGGAGATGCCCTTACCCCCGGACCGAGGTCTGAAGGCAACTGCATCTCCCGGGCACACGAGGAGGTTATCCGACCCAGCACCCCGTTACATGGGACCTAATCTTACCACATCTGGCGGAAAGTGGGTGTTTATTCACCTCTACCTACTTCTACTGGGAAAACTCGGTTGAGGATGATGAAATATTCTCGCTGTCTTGTTTATTACAAGATTAAGTTGCGCTGTTATCGTCATAGACAGATAAAGTTTATCAATATATAACAGCTTCTAAACCCCTCTAATTTCACCCCGGGGTCGGACGTTTTGCCACGGCGCCGTAAAAAAACAAACGAGAGGTAGTTTGTATTTAAATTGTTAATTTAGAACAACAATTTTTAGAATGTAGATAATTAAAGACCTAATCAACATCAGACTACAACAATATACTAGGAACGTAAGCCTCTTAAGCAAAGCCACGTAAGCACACAGATCTTCGCCTGCTGATAAAATACGTTGAGATAGTTCAGCTGTTTAACTCATTGGTGTCTAAGTTTACAATTAGTATGATTTGAATAATTGCATGAGTATAATAATAATTCTCATATTGATTTTATTGGAACCATTTACACAATTAAAGGGAGAGATCAATGCATTTGACACATTAACGTTAGTTGCTTACATATGTAAGAAACTACTTACTATTTCATATAAAATAAGTATACATATAACTTGAAAAGTGAAGTAAAAACCTGTGTTGTTTATGATTAATCAATCGAAGTAGTATACCATTATCTTCTTCTTCTTAAAGTGCCTCTCCAACTAGTGACTACCATTATCACTTCTGCTATTTCATAAGGAGTTCAAAGATTCCGTTACTAAAAAAATTTGGATCGAATATTAAATGTTTGAAAGCAGTTTGGACTGCCTCATCGGAATTGAATTTTTTTTCCTTGCAAGTTAATTGTCTGACTAAAAAGGGGAATGGATTGGATGACGAGATAAAATAGACATAAACTTGGAACAATACCTGTTATGGATATAAGAATCCTCTATATTTCTATTGAAAGTTTATTCTTCGTTTATAAATAACAAAATTTCAACTCGTCCCCAGTTATCGCGTGAACACGGTGATAAGAGAACATTAGTTCCCGCGCCGTCGACACCGACGACCATAACTCACGATTCCCTCACATTGTATTTTCTCGGTCAAAGACGTTTTGTTTCAAGAAAATTATTATTTCGATGAATTGTTTTATATGTTATTGATTTCGTTTCTTTATTTTATCTGCGATCAGTCAATACCTTTAAGCAGATGTGATATACCTAAGCATTAAAAAACATTTACTTCAGGAAACGACTACCTTCACGATTTCCGGTTGGTACGGTACCACACATGCATATCCTACACGAAATTTCTATACACGCTGCTGATGGTACGTAGATCTGTAACAGTTTATCACTGGTTATGGTACTATTAACACGAGCCTCTTCTATGTGAAGAGTCTTGGGCTGTATGCATCCTCTTGTTGGCGGCGGCTTTGGCTGATCATTTCTCAATCTGCTCAGAGAATATTCTGTGCTTCGTCAAATTGGATACTTAAAAACAATTGTTAGATGCAATAAATATCTTTACGACTTTATGTTATCACAACTTTTTTATTTTCGAAAATCCTTTACGGATTATAATAAAATCCTAAATAAGGTTGTAACAAGAAGTTTTCAAACAATTCAACAGATGGCGCCTCTATGAAAAATAGGTCACGCTAACGTTTATCATAGCGCAAACCTTTATAAGGATCGTATATCTTTGTGTACATTGCCTTCGGTTAACAAGTAATTGTAGAGAATACAATGGTATCCATCGACTGGATCTCTCTAGATCTTTGTTATGCTAAGCCTTCGACCGAAAAGTTATTGTAGAGTAAACAATTGTATCTATTTACTGGATCTTTCCGGGTCTTCGTAATACTAAGAGGAGAACTGCAATCGTTATAAGTATCTCTTGCTGTAGTGGCCAGGGAGAATCTGCAGAGGGCTTCTACCCGGAGCAAAGACGTCTCTTTGTTCTGGGTCAAAGCCCACTCGGGCATTCCTGGTAATGAGCGTGCTGATGAATTAGCTTAACAGCCGAAGGAAGCCAGATTACGATCAGTGCCCGGTATCGTATGTTAAACGTTTGCTTCGAGATGCCTCAGTTGCGAGATGGAGTGCCCGATATAGCGAGGGCAGCACCGCGTCCGTCACTAAGGTATTATTCCCGAACGCAACAGAGGCATATCAGTTAATAAGGATGGTCCGGCCAACGGGGCAGTTAACCCAGATATTCACTGGTCACGGTGGATTCTCCCAATACGTGAACCGTTTCAAGTGTCGGGAGGCCCCGTGATGCAAATGCAATGTCGCCGTGGAAGAAACGGTTCTTCATTTGCTGACGGAGTGTCCTATACATAGATGCCTGAGGTATGATTTTGAGCAGGAGACACAGGCTTAATAATAGATACAGCCAGTCTGCCGGAAATAGTAAAAAAATAAATTATTTAGAAGTAAGTTTATAAATTATTGCATAAATATATGTAAGATAGTAAATAATAGAAACAAGGATAAGTAAATGTCACTTTATGCATATGTGCACAATAATATTCTGTGTATTTTGTGAATACTATATAATTAGATAGTATAAGTATAGATATAATGTATAAAAAAAAAAACAATATTGATATGTTAGAAAAAATGTATATAACCTATAATAGTATAGATGTTATAAATGTAAATGTTGTGTGAAAATGTTGTAAACAATAGGATAATGTAAAGCTCTGAATAATAATATCAAGGATACCTTGATATAATAAATAAAAAAAAATCCAATTTTGTTGGAGATTGTTTTATTTACTCTTATTATTCCCATCTTCAGTTTTACCATTAACTCCATAACATACGTTATTAATAGCGACATTAACGTCAATTTCATTTCAAAGATTATGAAGTTCAAAAATTTAATGAACTTCACGATTGATTTCAAAAGTATTTGCCTGAATTGGATATTTGTTATTATCATCGTTTTGTTCTACTCAATAATTTCCTTGATTCACATTTATAATTCGGATTGCAGCTTAGTCTATGCTCTCACTACCCTTTCTTCCATTTTATCTGACCTAAACTTAGTTTATATTATTTGTATGGTAAAATTTTTGAGAGGATCTATCCATTTGTGGTTGTCAGACCTTAGAAAAGTTACGGAAATTAAAAAACGAAAGCCGTATTGGAGGAGAAAGTACAGCAGCTTCTGTGAGATCATCGACGCTTATTTTATTTACGAGAAACTTTGTAAATTTCCGGTAAGGATTTATATTTACCTTTTCTCTTATGTATTATTATAAAAACTTCATCTTTAAATTAATTTCAGATTTTTTATCACACTGTTGTTACTTTTGTGCAGTGTACGAATAATGTTCAGTCCGTTATTGCGGTACGTATTCATGAGTGTATCATATTTATTAAGAATCAAATATAATCATCATCATCAGTTGATAAACGTCCCAAAGATCGCCACTTTTGTAAAGGTTCATATGGGGGATTTGGGTCATTTCCCACAACACGCCCAATGCTGGTTGGTGGGAGCCAGGGTCTCCGGTGAGTTTTTGTGCGGGACCGGGACCCTTAAAACCTCTAAGGATCCACCACCACTACTACCATAACAGACAATTTACGTCCCCACTGCTTGGGCACAGGCCTACCCTCAATATGAGGGACAACCCTAATAGAGGACCCTAAGAATCAAACATGTAATATTCAATTTGTGATTGACATCATCATTGTGCAAAATGAACTGATGACTTTATTTAACAAATCGTTTGACTCATTTCTTTGCATTTCATTTGCAGTTTCCCAGTTTCAACTTCGTCAAATCCCTTTTATTGTTATGGACGTTCAAGAATCTGACGCTCCTAATACTGATATCCTTCCAACTTGAAATGCTTTTCATCACCTTTGAAAATACTCAAGCTTTATTTTTAGTTCGTCCCTTTATTGACACTTGTGCAGGTACGATGATTTTTGTTTGTTTTATCTACAAAAGCTTCAATTCCACACGGTGTTAAGTGATGATAAGGTTGTGGATGACGAAGCATTCACTCAGAATATTCTGGCGTTTATAGGAGGAATACAGGAATATTATTCTAGCAAGCCGCGTACATGTCGCAGAAGTGTAGCACGGACCACCAGATGGACCGATGACATCATCAGGGCGGTCGAAAGTTGGTGGCTTCGAGAAGCCGAGGGTCGCACTTGAAGGAAGACATTGGAGAAGGCCTATATCCAGCAGTGAATAAATCATCATCATCATCATCATTATTATCAGCCGATAGACGTCCACAGCTGGACATAGGCCTCGCTCAAAAATCCTCCCAACGCGTAGGGTTTCATATGGGTCGTTTCCCATCAAGCTGGCCCAATGCGGGTTTGTGGGGGCTAGGGCTATGTTTCTTGAGTAGCACGGTGCACCACGAGCAGGTGAGGTTGACTTCGATCCGGTGAGTTGTTGTGCGTGAATGCTGATAATGATGATGACGATAATGAGATCCAAAGTATGAGGGTCGGACAAATGGGGTCCGGATTCTAACTAGAGACGTCCGTGCTATAAGGCAAGCGCTTAGCGACAGCGCAGCGGAGGAATTTGATTGTCAAGTTGGAAATGGAGTTGATATTAAGTTTATTACAACACACGGAGCGGGCATCGCTACATCTTCATATAATGACATAAGATGTTTATCAAACTCTTGAACCCATTTTTGGTTCAGCGGTTAGTTCATATTTTTTTTTATTTGTTATTCAACGAAGCGACGAGACGGGCAGGACATTCACCTAGATTACATACGTCGTATTCTTTACTGTGTAACTGTAAACTTAACTTTGATTTTTTTTAAGTGGAGGAGGAGCTCCTGGTATACCGGAGGCTGCGGCGGGTGAACAGAAGAGTAGAAGAAATGAAGGCGAGCGATGTGTTCGCTGCTGATGCTTCTCTGCCGCTGCGCCTACTCTCCCTAATAGCTACTTACACCGTTGTACTTCTACAGTTCGCATTTCTCTAGATAACTGGGGAGGAGGGAGACGGGGTTAATGGTGGTTGGTCTTTGTTTCTGTTTGGTTACCATCTCAACTCCTATTCCTGCCGGCAAATAATCGTGCACGAACATTGCTGTTTTAGATTGAAGGGAGTCGTCGCTAGTGAAATTACTCGTGTAACGAAAGTTAGCATCCTACGTCTCAGTCGACGGGCACCATTTTTTATTTTTTTTTTTTATTTTCTGGTGTAACAAAATGCTAACGGAAAAACACACCCCGTCGCCAAATTGGGCCGGCGTCGGTGGTAGTGTCGGGCTCCAACCGACTAAAAAGCTTCACACGGTATTCCACTCTCATCAACGTGTTCGTGGAGTCGCGGGATAAAGTATTTCAGTTCATCCACGACGCCCCGAACGGCGCCCGAATGACCGGGCCCACCTCGAGGAGGGGTGTGAAGCACCCCTCCCGTTAAAAATCCCTACGTGGCGACGCGTCGGAATACGAGACGCATCACCATATGCACCCCAGGAACCCTCCCTAAGGGGGGCACCGGTCCGACGGCCCTTGTCGGTCGCGGCGCCAGGTTCCTGCCGAAGAGCCATTCGGCGGACGTGCGCTCGGCCCCGCCTTGCGGCGGTGAGCTGTCAGCGCGCTCCGACCGCTTCCTCTCCCCTCGGCGCCCGCTCTCGAATATGTTCGGTCTTCCGCTTCTGCATCATAACAGAGTCGCTGAATCAGGATACCGCATTCCATGACGCCTCGCCACTGACCATGGTCCGGACCACGGACGGTAGCGAGAGGTCACTCCCTATCGCCGCTACGAGCGCGGCTCTGTCCCCCCCCCCCTCCATCGCGGGCAATCGGCTAAGGTGTGGGACGATGTGTCCACCGGATGTCCACACTCGTCGCACGCCACGTCCGTCCTACGGGCGCCATGTTATAGGCAGACGTATGACTTAAAATCAAGTGAACATCTTGCTTTTGTTATAGATTTGACTTTTTTTTTTTAATTTATTTTCTTAAAACAAGTTTATAAAAACTTCGGATTCTTAAAGCTAATGAAGTTTGTATGACACCTGCACATTCTCTTCTCTACCACAACATTTATTTACACACGTAAACAGAAGCACGCTGTCAATGAACTTGTGTGAATGTATATGTACGCGCCAAAAAAAAAAACATGATGTACAGTCAATGCCAAAATGTCTCTTTTTGTTTTTATCCAAATGTTTCAAACTTTAAATATTATTTTTAAAACATATACTTCAATTTAAAATAAATATTATCTATAAATGTATTTTTATATGTATTTATACATACATACTATAGTTATTTATAGCATGTGTGCGTGTGTGGTACTGTTTAATAGTATTTTTATTGTAGAATAGATAAAGTTTAGAAATTAAATTTTTTCTCATTTATTGTTTCTTTTATATTCTGAGGAATTTCGTTGTTTGCTGACGCGTGCGTTATCCGTAGAAATTCTTAGTTCTGGGTATCAATCAATTCTTTAAGGAAGAATTTCGAGTGTTAATTTTGTAGTTCAAAGGTTCTTGCAAATATTTCTTGTTTTAGTTTCCAAGAAGGAATAAATGTTCCACTTTTTTGTGTATTGGCATGATTTGGCAATATTTACAAAATGCAAAACTATTATCGCATAACTGTTGCTTTATATTTTTAGTCACGATGATTTTTAAGTATCGAATTTGTAAGTTAAGTATGCGATCTAGATAACTTTTGAATGTACTTACGTAACTTGTAATGCTATAAGTGATTATAGATTCTGCAAGAGCTTTTTAAATATTTATCACAATTCTAAATGAAACTTTATAGTTTAGAAGAGAATTTTTTTTTAAAATAATTCGAAGTTTGTCACATAATTTGTCTATGTGGTTTTCCCACGAATATCGATGATCAATAACTATTCCTATGTATGTGTGTGATGTGTTACAATATCTATTTTGTTGCCATTACAATTTTATAGCGATTTATGAAGACAAGAATGACTGTGGGCTAAAATTTGAACTTGTTTATCGTAGTTGATGTGACTTACGGATATGTAACTTGGTCTTGTCATTGTTTATAGAGCCCCAAATCATTGGCTCATCTACACGTAAGAGAAAAATCTGTAAAACTTGTTCGGCGATATCTAGTAATTCATTTGCAGATATCAGGCAAGTGTCCTCTGCGTAATGATACAAGGTACTGTTTTGAACGACATTGTCTAGTTCATGTACATAAGCAAGAAGATGAAGTGGACCCAGAACTGAACCTTGTGGAGTTCCATTACTTAATTTAGTTTTTGTGCTAACTTTGTCTCCTATTTTGACATGATAGTATCGATGATGCAGATCGGCTGTACATCACTGTAGAGCTGTCCTCTAATTCCTGTTTTCAAAAGTATGTTGTGTCTCAGTGTATCAAAAGCCTTGCTAAAATCAATGAATAAAATCAGGAAATGTTTTTTTTTTTCATTCAATTAGTATTAGTTGTCTGAAAATCTGTATATTTAGAAAGAAGTATAGTGGTAGATTTTTTTTCATTGTAACCCGTATTCTGATTTACAAAAAACCGAGTAGTCATGATAGAACCGTTGCAGTTGATCACCAATAATTTTTTTAGCTATTTCATAATATATCGGTAGGATGGTAATGGGTCGAGAATTATTGTATTCCTTGTGTTTCACCTTTTCGTATGTTGGCCTGACTAATCCTGTTTTAATGTCATTAGCGTATGTAGCGTTATTCTAAATTACCACAACGGACTTCTCTTCTACTACCATTTTGGAAAGGAAACCTGTGTGGAAAGTCGCTGTAGCTTAAGTAGCTAGCTACAATGTCCTCTACTACATCGCTACAATGTGTCATCAAGCGGTAGTTTATCAGGGAAAGACGTATTACCTACTATTAGATACATTCCCCGGCTTTGATGAAAAAGTATAAGTGCGTGTTAAGATAAAACTTGAAATTGAAAATAAATGATAAGTGTAACTTTGCACTTTCGTTAATTTTAACTTTTATTGTATTTGACGAAACGATGATACGGGCAAGACGTTCACCTGATGGTAAGTGATACACCTGCTCATAACTTAGCGTTAGAAAAGACGATATATAAAGTACCACACTGAGCTCGTCGCCTGACTTAGCTCGCGGATGCCTGAGTCCGATGAAGCCGCTATGGTTATAAAAACTGCGACAAGAACATCTCCATAAATAAATCGTTAAGAATTGTTAAGAAACTACCGTGTAAATAACCGTGCTCTATAAATATAATTGAAAAAAATAACTATTGTTAGTAGTAATATGTTTACCGTGTTTATTTATTTATTATAAAAACGTACATCAACAATGTGCATATCTAGAACACAAAAAAAATGTAAAACATAACATTAACTAGATATTAAATAATATGTAATTAACAACAAATAAAACTAGACGTAAAAAAAAATTATTATTAATAATACAACATTAAATAAAATAAAAAAAAATTAAAATTGTCATAAAACAATTAAACAAATGAATACACAACATAAATATATTTACAGACAGCAATACGCAAAGTGAAGCTCTTGTAGCCAAGCACCAGGGGGTGCTGGGTCGGATAACCTCCTCGTGTGCCCGGGGGATGCAGTTGCCCTTCGGACCTCGGTCCGGGGTAAGGGCATCTCCTGGGACTGGTCTACCCTGGGCAACGGGAGCTACTTTATGCTCTCGGGCATAGGGCAACTGACGGCTAATAATTTGACAACACTGGCGTCGGGAAGTGACGATCCCACCGCCCGCTGAGGGGAAAACTGATCTTCCTCGTGGATTAAATTTTCTCTTCGGCGCAATCAGTCGAGTCGCGCGGCGAGTCCGCCCCTAGGGCGGCTGTTCGCTTCGGCCACGCCGGACGCACCCGTAGCCCGCTCATAGCACACCCCGAGCGGAGCGGAGACTGCGGTCATTGCTACCGGAGTCGAGAGGAAGACAACCTCCCAAATTACCCCAATCCTAAGGTACGGCGCGCCGATTGGATGAATGGCCAAGGGAAACTTGGTCCCGAGCGTCTAAAGCTGTGGATCAGCAACCACACTCATAATGACAAGCAGTTCTCAAGACATTGGTCCCCAGGTGGGTCCCGGCCTTACGGCTGGGGAATCCCACACGGCGCCTGGCACCGTCTGCCCTTCGTACTTTGGGGTGGGCAAGACTGCTTTTGGCAATGGTGTTGTGCAGAGGAGCGCCGACGGTTCGGTGAGCCACACAATGGCGGAAGTACCACGCCGCGCGATGGGCGCCGGAGATGATACGACGAGGCCGCGCTCAGGGACGGGCACTAGCCAACCACACGGTGGTGACGGGCTCGCGCAACGCGCGCTTACACTGACCGCGCTGCCCACAGCGCGGGTGGTGCTGGAGCGGCTGCCTTTTCTTACCTGCGAGGTTCCTCCGAAACCGGGAGAGGAAGCTCTCCCGATCACCTGTGCTGGAGTCGAGGACGGCTCCAGACGAGCAGACGGTTGGGATGTTACAGCGGATGGTCATGGCCATACGGGTCGTACGAGGTTACCGTACCATCTCCTACGAGGCGGCGTGCGTCCTCGACCGGGACGCCGCCGTGGGAACTCGGAGCGGAGTCGCTGGCACGCCTCTACTGGCGGCAAAAGAGGGCCCTCGAGCGGGAAGGTTCGCTTCCGTCGCTAGACGAGGTGGAGGGGTGGCGCCGAAAGACGCATCGAGAGGTGCTTCGGAGATGGGAGCGGCGACTCCTTGAACCGTCGTATGGTCGCCTCACCGTTGAAGCCGTCCGGCCGGTCATCGGTGACTGGCTGGACCGGGACTTCGGAGTCCTCAGTTTTTGCCTGGTGCAGGTCCTCACGGGGCACGGTTGCTTCGGGAGCTGTCTGCACCGGCGGAACTGTACAAGTACGACGGACGAGGCGTGCGACGAGTGTGCCCACCCGGTGGACACATCGTCCCACACCTTGGCCGATTGCCCGCGATGGGGGGGGGGGGGCGACAGAGCCGCGCTCGTAGCAGCGATAGGGAGTGACCTCTCGCTATCGTCTGTGGTCCGAACCATGGTCAGTAGCGAGGCGTCATGGAACGCGGTATCCCGATTCTGCGACTCTGTTATGACGCAGAAGCGGGAGACCGAAAGTGTCCGAGAGCGGGCGCCGAGGAGACAGGACTCGGTAGGAGCGCGATGACAACTCACCGCCGCAAGGTGGGGCCGAGCGCACGACCGCCGAACGACTCCTCGGCAGGAACCTGGAGCCGCGACCGACAAGGGCCGGCGGGCCGGCGCCCCCCTTGGAGAGGGTTCCTGGGGTGCATATGGTGATGCTTCTCGTATTCCGACGCGTCGCCACGTAGGGATCTTGTCGGTAGGGGTGCTGCTTCACATCACATCCCTCCCCGGGGTGAACCCGTTCATTCGGGCGCCGATCGGGGGTCGCAAAGGAACTGAAATACACTATCCCGCGACCCCTCGAGCATGTGGAAGAGAGTGGAATACCGTGTGAAGCTTTTTAGTCGGTTAGAGTCCGACACTACCCCGGTACCGGCCCACTATTGGTCCCGGAGTGTGCGTTTCGTTAGCATTTTGTTACACACGTTAATAAAAAAAAAAAAGCCAATAACCGGAATGATGTTGTCGATGTGTCCTTTGGACCCGATGAAGAAGCATGCGTCAGAATATTCTGTTTCCTCGCAGCGTTCGATAGCGATTATTGTTTTCCTTATTTTCTGCTAAATAAAAGTATTTCCTCATCAGGCACAGTTTGTATCTGCAGTACAATCGTTTTCCCGTGCATGCAGCAGCATGTAGCAGCATGCGTCTTCCCGGGACGTTGTTAGGCGGAGTGTGGGAGAACCTTTATTATATTTTTAAGCTTGCCTTTATCTTGATTTAGGATTTTTTTTACCAGTTAAGCGACGCGAGGAGCAGCACATTCACCCGAAAGTAAGTAATACGTCTACCCTTACATAGTACTACTTACGATTATATTATATTATATTAGGTTGGGGATAAAGAAATCCATTATTTTTTCGGTAGATGGCTGTAGTGATAAATTTCTCGTAAAGTATCGATCAAACAGTTTCAGATTTATGCTCGTTGGAAAGGTGACATTTCGCAGTAAAAAAATTCATTTGCTGTTTTTTGTTTGGTGCATTCAATTGTGAGTTACAGGGTGTTAAAAATGGAAATGAACAAAGAGAAAATTCGGTACATTTTACAGTTTTTCTTTGACAAAGGCGAAAATGCAAGCCAGGCGGCTAAAATTGTGAATGGTGTTTATGGACCCGATACTGTAACAACTAATTATGTGCAATTTTGGTTTCGTAGATTCCGTTCAGGAATTTTTGATGTTAAAAATGCACCTCGCACAGGTAGGCCGGTCGCCGAAAATGTCGATAAAATCGGAAAAATGATCGAAGTTGACCGGCATGTTAGCAGTCGTAACATCGCCCAGGAGCTAAAAATGGACCACAAAACAGTTTTAAACCATTTACACAAAGCTGGATTCAAAAAGAAGCTCGATGTTTAGGTGCCACACCAATTAACAGAAAAAAACATGATGGATCGAATTTCCATCTGCGAAGCCTTGGCCAAACGGAATGAGATAGACCCATTTCTTAAACGGATGGTGACTGGAGATGAGAAATGGATCACATACGATAACTCTGTGCGAAAACGATCATGGTCAAAGAGCGGTGAAGCACCTCAAACGGTGGCCAACCCAGGACTAACGGCCAGGAAGGTTCTGCTGTGCATTTGGTGGGACTGGAAGGGGATTATTTATTATGAGTTGTTTCCATATGCCCAAGCACTAAATTCTGATCTCTACTGTCAACAACTGGACCGTTTGAAGATAGCAATTGACCAGAAACGGCCAGAATTGGCCAACAGGAGAGGTGTCGTGTTCCACCAGGACAACGCTAGGCCACACACGTCTACAGTGACTCGCCAGAAACTTCGGGAGCTTGGTTGGGAAGTTTTAATGCATCCGCCATACAGTCCGGACTTGGCACCAAGCGATTACCATCTTTTTCTTGCATTAAAAAATTTCTTTAGTGATAAAAAATTGGCATCTAGAGAAGATTGTGAAAATCGGCTACTAGAGTTTTTTGCAAATAGAGACCAGGACTTCTACGAGAGAGGCATTATGAAGTTACCTTTAAAATGGCAACAAATCATAAAACAAAACGGTGCATATTTGACCCAAATCGGACAATCCGAAGCATGTTAAATAAAGTCCTGAAGTTCATATAAAAATAATGGATTTCTTTTTCCCCAACCTATTATATACAACACCACGTGTTAGTATCGTTCCCTGGTAATTACACTAGCTACAGCGCCCTTCAAACCGGATTACAGTAATGTTCGCACAGTACAGTTTGTCGGCTGCAAAAAGCGCTGCGGTACGTACTTAGACCTACTATTAGTAAAAATGTTATTTGTGTCCGATTCCTAATGATTTTGCTTTCTTATAACATAACATTGGCTCCTTCATTCCCTCATCAGGCCACTGCTCTCGTGTCTGTATTGTTTTCTAAACTCGTGCTCTTTTCTGAAGCACCGGCAGCAGTCCAGATCAATGCCTCTGCCTGCATAGTGTCTCCAATGTTGACGAACACGTTGTGGTCGGCTGTGGCATTGTCAGCTTCCCCGACTCTAGTCCGCCCGTTCAACAAATACTCAATGGCGGTTCACGAGATAAAACGTCCAGCGCCAACTTCTGACGTGCCGTTTATAATATATATTTTTTTATCAAACCAACAAAACAATGAATCTATATGTATTGAGGACTCGTTCACGTCTGTGGGAAACACGTCGTCCTTCAATACGACTTTGTTCGAAGCGGCGGGTCGAGCAGGACCTTCAGCTGCTGGTAGACTGCGCACTCACCTTTAATAACCTAATGCGGCTTACAAAGTACCACTTTGGGCTCGATTAGGTACTTAGTATCTTACACAAATCAGTAATATCTTTAACTACATCGCAAATATCACTAAAACTACAATTTAGTAGTGTGCAGACATTACCGTGTTGCGGCGAGGACTTACCTAAAGCAATATAAAATTTTATTACTTAAATTTTACATTTCATCTACAAAGTGGTTTTTATCTATTTTTTTTATTCGTCGAAGCGACGTTACCAGCAAGACGTTCACCTGATATTAAGTGATACGCGTGCCTATAACAAAGTGGCGCTCGTTATAATTTTATAAACACCATATTGCGTTCATTTCTTGAGACATGTTTAGTCTCGTTATCCCAGTAATACACTAACTACAGCATCCTTAAAACTGGAACATAATAATGTTCACACAGTACTGTTTGTTGGCTGCGGTATCTATCTAGATGGACTGTAACAGCAGAGACCTGCCACTAGTGTCTGACATTGGCTATACCTTTACGATAATTTTGCATCATCATTTTTATCAGGCTACACACGTCCTCCGTGGACATTGGGCTCCCTTAGAGATCTCCACATCGATCGATCTTGCGCTGCCTGCTTCCAGCTACTTCCCGCAACCTTCACCCGATCGTCGGACCAAATGGTGGAGGGCCTGCCAACACTACGTCTTCCGGTACGAGATCGCCATTCGCGGACCCTGATACCCGCCCCATCGGCTGTCAGTCCCTCGAGCGATGTGTCCTGCCCATTGCCACTCGAACCTAACAAACTTTTGGACTAGGTCTATGTCTACGTATGTATTAAGTGACAATTACAAAGACACTTATGTATCGCGCTCGCTCCTAGTAGTTCATATTGTAGCCGCATAGACTCTAAGCCACTGTTACCATGACAATAGGGTCAGATAAATCAAGTGTTCATGTGAACAATTTGTAGGTAATATTGTATAGTATAGAAGTGATCGGTCAATGTTTCGTGAACAGACGACGGTGGAAATCAGTTTACGGCGTGTTGCTTGTCGTCAACGCGAGCGATTCGACTCGCGGCTATTGTGTTATAATGTACACGTATAGTATAGTAAATCGTTTGGGAACGGCGACCTCCGTGGCCAATGGCGCGCCACCGTGTAATTGGCGTTTTGGTGCATTGCAAATGCTTAATCAGCGTATTAACCATCGGCCGCTCTGCCAGCCGCAACATCCTCGCGTCTCCCTTTCGGGAATGAATCTCGTAAAATCTACTCTTAGCTGACCTCCAAAAAAGAACACAAGCAATATCTCTACCAAATTAACTGTTTATGTCCACTGCAGCTGCATTAGCAGCCCAAACTCAAAGATAAAAACTAGATTTCATCATTAAACAGGGTAAATTTGGACAAACACATAATTATCTACCCTACTATATCAATCGCACTGTTTAACTTAAGTTACGGCAAGTTCATTAAATAATTGAAAGTAGTCTCGCTTAATACGAATACACATTTTTTTTTTGTTATCGGCACTGAAATCTAAAAACATCTTCCTTCTGCTTTTGTAGGAAAAACAATGTTATGTGGGATTTTTACCTACTGTAAGCTCCTCCATTGTTCCTCCTTAGTGCATTGTGGGAGGCAACGAGATACCCTGGGTAAAGCACCGCTGCCTCCCGACACTGCGCCTAAAGCAAGCTACAGCTTTCCTCGGCATCCTCGCTTTATAACAAGCACTAGACCACTAAAATCTCTTTTAATCTCTATCGACCTAGGGGTCCTATATTAAAATATCAGAATGTATAGCGGGTGTAAGGGGTCCCGCACAACAACTCATGGGACTCAAGCCAACCTCACCTGCTCGTGGTAGACCCTGCTAGTCAATAAACGAGGTGCAGGCTCCCACCAACCCGCACTGTGCCTGCGCGGTATGAAATGGCCCAAATCCCTTCATATGAACATGTATAATACATATGTGGAAATCTTTGGGAGAGGTCTATGACCAGCAGTGCACGTCTATCGGCTGATGATGATGAGAATGCATCGGGTTCGTAGTCACACGTTCGAATCTACTGAATTTCCAAATAAGTAGCCGTAAGCAGAAACTTGTTTAAGAGCCTTCTATTCCATTATTGCATGTTTATTAACATATGCCCACATTTCAAATTCGTTTGTTAGTAACTTGTTAATGAATTTTTTTTATTATTCCTCTTGCGTATTGTGAGTCCAGTAATTTTTCACTTAACATCTATCTCTTAGTCGACACAGTTTTTTTCTTTTAATGGACTTAAGTTATTGTTAGTTTATTAATGTAACGAAATGTAGAGCTTTTTTGGGTATAGATCTCATCCAACCTGTTCCATAGTTCTCGGTTTGTACCTGAAGTGACCTAATGATAGCCGTACGCATAGTATTATAATATAAACTAATATTTCTATACATATTTTATTGCACTGCCATGACTATATCTGATGTCAGCTAATGATATAACAATATATACTATGTTAATTATAACGCTGACGTATAAACACTCAGTACAACGTGTTTGATCAATTGCGAAGTAAAAGTATCCAATAATTTTTATTATTTATATAAGTAACAGTTTATTTGCAGCTGATTAAATGTGTTGTAGTGTCATCCATTGTTATACATTTTAAATACGGAATTTTGTGAGGAAAATTTTATATTACTGATTTGTTATTGGCTTATTCTTTATCCATGGTGATGGTGATGGTTTTACCATGTAGTCACCGGTTATTGAGAATTAAGGTATATCCTGGCTGTCGACGAAAGCAACTAAAAAGAGTCTTCGAAGGCAGAGGTCCAGATTGCTCACCGAGCGAGTCTCATGTTTTTCGTGGCATAGAGTACTGGTAAGAGTGACGGCCATCCGCAGAATGTGAGTGATCACAGTGCCAGAGAAGCACCGGTGCGTTTCGTAAGGTATCTCATAACTTCTTGCATCGCATAAGCTATGACCACTAGGGGTTTTGATACAAATCCAATATAACTTTGACTTCCATTCACAAACATTCTTTCGATGATTTCTCTCTAAACAACTACAAAAATAGTATACGAACGGTTGTAACAATTTTAATCGATTTGCTTAAATTGTAAAGGTATCTCAATCATAACACATACAAATTATGAGCCTTTCCTCGCGCGCTCTGCCGGCCGTAAAACCCCCGCAACCACATTCGAGGAAAGAATTTTTATAATCTTTTCACATTTGATCTACTAATCTCAGAAGCAACATCTCTACAAAACTTTTGGATGTACATCTGTAGATAAACAACTACCTTCACAGACAACGAAATTTCCTCATCATTGAAATCCACTCATGTCCACAGCTGAACTGCTCCGTGCCCGCTCCATCACATTTTTGGCTAACTGGGCTAAGTTGTCTTGACCTCCACTCCAGGATCTGTGTACGATGGTATTTTAAATATTTAATTTGGACTCCGTTGATGTAACAAACTCTAAATATTACGAATATTATTTTTTCCTGTTGTGGAGGCTGCAGAGATTAAGGAAAACACTTCATTATAGCACGCCATCGTTGATGTCATACGCGCCTCCGCAGATTTACGAAGTAAATCATAACTAAACGAAAAATTTGATTATTTGAATGTGAAGAAACTATTGATATTAAACCGGTTCAAAAATACTATCATCATTATCATCATTTACTGCTGGATAACCTTCACCAAAGTCTTTCATCATCGCACCCACTTCCGATAGCCTTGATGATGTCGGCGGTCCATCTCTAACGAGAGCGTCTTGTACACGGTCTCTACTCCAAGGCTTTTCTCCCCCACCGACTGTCACTGTAGACACGGTAGACATGGTTGGTCCACTGCCACTTCAGCTTCCAGATTTGGAGAGGTACATCTAGAGCTTTAGTTGTCTGTCGAATTTCTTCGTTCAGGACTTTGTCCCTTAGAGTAATACCAAGCATAGCTCTCTCCATCGCTCGCTGAGCTACTTTGAGTCGGTGAACCTGCTCGATGGTCAAGCGCCATGTCTCTCCGTCGTGGGAGAGCGCCTCTCTAGTTATCCTTGTTGAAGTTACTTCGGTCAAATTTATAAATACTGTAGGGTTGTTTAAATTTAGTGATACGAGGACCCTTGTCTCAGTTGAGGCTGTTGATATATAATCACAAACATTATCCTGTTAAACAATATAAAAACACTATACACTTATCATTAGGTGAACGTCCTTCTCATATTTAGTTCGGTCAAATAAAGAGAAACTGGTGTCGGATCTATTCATGCAACTCCAATAAACTGTGCACTGAACTGGAGAAGGTCCTTGACAGTTTTATATTATATTCCTGTTGTAGCTTTATGACTTATTGTTACTTACTATTATGTACTTAGCAAGTAAGTAGTTTAATAAGTATTTTTAACTTAGTGCTAAACTGCGACTGGATTCAAATGTGTCGTATTTATTTCAATTTTATCCTTTCACAAATTAGACGATGAGTCGAGGAGGAAGTTCCTCTAAACGCTTATCGCTTTGATAAACAAAATAGTTTGTCTTGTTAGCCCCCATTACTTAACAAGACACAAATCGGAACATCCTGTATACAGTACAAGTTTAAATATTGTGTAGCGGGGATTTCCCAACTGCACATTATTAGATCTTCATTTGGAGATAAGAGGAACTGCAGAGTAAGGGACGGCACCTTTCCATGGAGTTCCTGTTTCGTCTCTTAATCTCTTATCATCTGCTTCTTAATTATAACTTTACCGATCGATCATACATTTAGATGATTCACAAACTCTATAAATCATTTGTGTGACGGGATTTAACCAACAAAAAATAAGTGGTTACTGACACCATATTGTAACCAATAAATGTTCATAGAATATTTATTTTTTTTAGATGAAACAAGTGAGATATTCACCTGATAGTAAGTGTTACGTCTGCCCATAACAAAGAATCGCTAGTTAGGAGGATATATAGTGCACTACATTTTGCTCATCGCCTTGAACCTTGAGTCCGGTCGTAGTAATTTCAGTAGCTACAGCACCCTTCAGACTGGAACACAGTAATGTTCGCACAGTACTGTTTGTCGGCTACAATATTGGTTGCAGTGTTAACTAGACGGTCTGTGGCAACAGAGACCTAGCACTAGTGACATATATATACACATAACGTATAGTTGTATATAACATAGTAAGAGCATTAAAAAGTTTAAAATAACGTAAATATAAAGCGGACATTAGTTTTCCAACAGCTGGAGTATTTCAAGAGGATGCATTTACTTTCTAGAAACTTCTTTTCCCTTCATTTAATATACATACAAACGGCAACATGTCGTCGCGCCGCTGAACCGCTCCTGCGGCGCTGCGACTTGCGTGAGCCAGTTCAGTCTGCTCGTGTCTCAGCCGTTGCGCACACGTTGGTGCACCGGCCGCCGCTGCCACTGCCACTGTCACTGCCACCACACCGCAGGCCGCACGTTTCATAGGAACTATACACAACGCCCAGCGACGCATCCTTTGGCGGAGATCTCTAGGATATAAATATCCTCCTAGGATTCAACCAGAGCCTGTCTATTTAATCGTCTCACCGCGCTCGTCTAGTGCCGTGTTTAAAATTCAAACGTTAAATTTAACAGTTATTTTTATATTCGTTATAACGAAAGTGTTATTTTTAATCGTTAGTTAATAACGATTTATATAATTCGCATTAAATTAAATTTAGTGCTCGTTATGTTCACATTAACATAATTGTTAACTGCATCGCTCGTTGCATCGCGATCCTTCATGTTAGATGATATTTTTATACGACGAAGCGATCACACGAGCTCGTTCACCTGATGCTGAGTGATACGCTTGCGCATAACAATGTGGTGGTAGTTAGGATGTTATACACTGCACCTCATTGTATTCGTCGCGTTGAGGCATAGGCACTTAAGTTCCGTTGTACTAGTAATTTCACTAGCTACAGCGCCTTTCAAATCGGAACAGCTACCTAGACGGTATCAGCGGTGAACAGCTTCACCACCAGCTGAAGGTTAAATCGCTAACCGATCGCACGTGTAAGGAAGCTGCTAGAATTTGGATATCCTGCTGCTGCAGCTAATGTTGTTGAGGGAGCTGTTATTGAACTATCGAAGTATAAAAGAAAGAATCCGCTTCGCGTCACGTTAATGCGAGTGAACATCGAAGAGTTGGAGCAATGTCTGCATGGACCCAGGCCTTGGACGAAGCGGCCGTGGCAGCCACCGCTAAGGGCTACTGGCATCAGCTGATATTCTACCTGCTGTGCGGGCTGGCCGCTATACCCACTGCTTTCCTGGTCTTCGCACAGGTAAGAGCATAAACACTATATTAGTAATTCAAATCTAAATCACGTGCTGATGGTAGACCTAGGTCTAGGTAGGTACCACCGCAGCGCTTAATGCAGCCGATAAACAGTTCTCTGCGAACATTACTGTGCTCCTGTTTGAAGGTGGCTGTAGCTAGTGTAATTACTGGGGTAACAATAATCAACATCTCGTGTCTCAGGCGAGGCAATGTGGTGCAGTGTATATCATCCTAACTAGCGCTGTGTTATTATGGGCAGGTGTATCACTTAACATCAGATAGTTTCGTCGCTTAATTAAATAAAAAAATTGCCATGTATATATATATATATATATATATATATATATATATATATATATATGTATATATATATATATATGTTAATTTATCTTTTTTTCTTCTAATTATAATAACTTAGATGACATTGATTATCATAACTGATTCAAGTGACTACATGTCCAGCCTTTGTGAGCTTGTCTATGTGGCCTATGCCCAGCAGTGGACATCTGTCGGCTGATGACGAGTCTGTATGTATCCTGCGATAATGAAAATGTCTCAGTAATAAATTGCTATTATTGTATGAAAGGAAAGAGAGATTATAGTACATCTCCTTCTCTCTTTACTCTCGTCTCTCTTGTATTTTATATAATCTGTTGTAAATTGATTGACTGATAGTGAATTGGGAAGACCTAGCGCTGGCAGGCACCCGACAGGTGGTCCAACGAGCTGGTGAAGGTTGTGAGCAGCGCGGGTTCGATCGATGTGGAGATCTTTGTGGGAGTCCCTATGTCCAGCAGTGGACGTCTGTCGGCTGATAAAGATAATGATGAAATTGGAAAAAATTCATCATCATCATTTCAACCGACAAATGTCCACCGCTGGACATAGGACTCTTGTAATATGTTCCATAGAGCACGGTCATGCGCCGTTTCAATCCAGTGGCCGCTCAGCCAACGCTGTGGTTTCCGGTGGGGGGTCGCCATACCAGCACTTTAAGTCCTTAACATCCGTCGGTTCCACGAGCTATGTGCTACTTTAGCTACGCGACCCCTAGAGCTATGCTATGATTGAAGTACGCTGTAGTTAGTAAAATTACTGGGGCAATAACCCTTAATGTATCTCTCATGGCGAGCGCAGTGATGTTGTGTATATGATCCTAATTTACAGCACGTTGTTATGGGCAAGTATTTCTTACCACCAGCTGAAGGTCCAGCTCGCTTCGTCGCTTCGTTGTATAAAAAACCTAACCTTTCGTACGCAGGTCTCTAGTGCCACTCAGATGGAACATGTTGCGGTAGTTTATCAGGTTGCAGTGTATACATCTGATTGGGTACCACTCTCATATTGTAAATCTGCTGATGCACCAGCATCAGGGTTCCGGCTGTCGGCACATGAGTGGGAATATCCTTAATTAGTATCCGCAGACGCACCATCTACGGCCGTCACATTGAAGTCAGGTTAAACATGACACCGGCGCGATACGCCCTCGACATACGTACCCAGCTCGGATGACCAGCTCGGATTCCACTCGCGTCAGAGCGACTGCCCCGTGATTTATCACAAGGTGTTCTCTTCCATAACGCGACGCGCTGGCGGGATGTTCACCTGATGGTAAGATACGATCCGCCAAACAACGCGCTTGTTAGCTCTCATTACTCATGTAATTTTACTTGCTACAGGACCCTTCAACCCGGAACATAGTAATATTTTACTGTTTGTCATGTATGATTCTCAGGCAGTATGTTACTCAGTATGTAAGATATTTGGAAATAAAAAAAGTATACATATTCGTGACCTATGTCCAGCAGTGGACTTCTATCGGCTGATGATGATATATTATATTATATACATATATGTGTAAATGAGTTCCGCGGCCGCGCTCAGTGAACGGATGCCATTAAATAAAAAATTTGACTTTGACTTTGACTTTACAATTCTAGACGCCGCGGAGCTGTTAAATGATTTACAGCCCGTCCGAGGTGCAAATGTCATGCGGCTGATATTTATATTCAATCTAATGCGTTAAATAACATCCTTAAGTTTTAATTCAACGAAGAGCTCCGAGACTCAATACTTTTTTGTTCCTAACTTTTTACGATGAGACCCGATTTCGATGATCCCTTTTTTATTACAAAGACCTTAAAACAAGTTACAAAAAGTGTAAAAGTGTGAAAAGAAAACATAAAAACAGTGGGAGTTCACACGAGGCAGAAGTGGAACTGTATTCTGGTTAATTTGTAAAAGAATGAAATGTATACAATGTGGAGATGATACCAACAGGAACAGTGACAGAGAGAGAAAGAGAGGGAGAGAGAGAGAGAGAGAGAGAGAGAGAGAGATTGATCGACAATTAATTTAGGTAACGCACACGCTCAACTTCAGTCGATAGACGTTCACTGCTAGGCACAGTCTTGCCTAAAGATCCCCACATTGATCGAGTAGAGATTCCAATGGGAAGACGTGGGCTACTTCCCACCACGCTGGCTTGGATCCCATGAGTTGTTAGAGGGAAAGCACATTAACTTAGTAACAGTCTACTGTCACTAGGTCACTGCATTGACATCACAGACCACATCACCACTTAATACCAGATTTTCATCATAATCAAGTGTCTTTTTTTTTATTAACGTGTGTAACAAATTGCTAACGGAACGCACACCCTGAAACCAATGGACCGGTAACGGGATAGTGTCGGACTCCAATCAACAAAAAAGCTTCACACGGTATTCCAACCTCATCCACATGCACGATGCAGTCCTTCCGCGACCCCCGGTCATCGCCCGGATCGAACAGGCCCACCTAGGGGAGGGATGTGAAGCACCCTTCGCGATAAAATCCCTAAGTGGCGACGCGTCGGAATACGAGACGCATCGCCATATACACGAGCTGCGAGCTGTAATCGCGCTCCGACCGCGTCCTGTCCCCTCGGCGGCCGCTCCCTGAGATATTCGGTTTCCCGTTTCTGCTTCATGACAGAATCGCAGAATCGGGATACCGCATTCCATGACGCCTCGCTTCCGACCATGGTCCGACCCACAGTCGGAAGCGAGAGGTCACTCCCTATCGTTACTTCACCAGCCGCGCCATTTAACTACAACATCAAGAAATAACTTCTTGGAAAGTGAACAGCTCCCTTATCTAACAGAATCGTTTAGTTAAATTACGCTCGTAACTATTGTAATTTTCTATAACTAGTTATTTGACGGTAACGGTGACTATTTTAAGTTAAGGTTTTTTTTTATTTGCCCAGCTTTTCCTACTTTTGTTCGGCTGCGGCCTGTTTTCCTTTCTTTAATCATAATTTTATTTTTATCTCTTTCTAATCATTCTGATCTATCTTTATTTTCTTCTTTCATTCAGTTCTCGCTTTTGGCACTCACTCTTTGTCACTCTTAATTCTATTTCCTTCTTTAATTCTGTTCTCTTAAATAAATAAGTAAAACAATAATCTTAATTTTACTTATATCTACACTTTCTTGCTCAGTCTAATATCACATTTTTAGCTTATCCTGTTTCCTGTTTGCAGTGTCTATCACACAACAATATTATTTCTATTTTATTTTTTCTCTTACTATACTTTTTAACTTTTTCCATTTTTATCTTTTATCCTATCCTTTTCTTTTTGCTTTTTACTATTTTTCAATTCATTCTATTTTATTTCTAAGTTTTATTTCCTTCTATAATCTTTTTTTCTATTACTTTCCTGCAAAACTTCAACACTGTGCGCCGACTGCTGTCCTCACTCATCAGAGAGGCTACATTTGAAACGTTATGAGTAATCCGCTATGTACATAACAATAAACATTGTTATTAGTATATTATAGTAGATAATTGTTTCCCTTAAACGGCTTAACCGATTTTTATAATTATAGCTGAAAGGGCAGAGGAAATGTGATAAGCCCGCTAGTGAAGATAATGAGATGACAGTGATTTATTTTATGTACGAAGCGAGCGCTTCAGCTGACGGTAACTGATACTCTTGCCCATAACGTGGTGCTAGTGAGGGTGTGATACAAAACACCACATCGTGCTCGTCGCCTTAAGATATGTTAGGTCCCATCACTTCAGTATATTGACTAGGTACAGTTAATACACACAGTAATGTTTGCGTAATACTGTTTGGCGGCAGGAATAGGAGCTGCCGTAGTACCTACCCAGTTGACATAATTACTTGATCTGCAGGTGTTCACGAACGCGACTCCGGAGCACTGGTGCGCCGCGCCGCCGGAGCTGGGGGCGCTGCCACTGCCGGAAGCGGTGCTCCGCAACCTGACGGTGCCGCAGCGCGGCGGGCTCTACGAGAAGTGCTCCAGTTACGCAATAGATACAAACGCGTTATTTAAACAACTACACGATGTGATTGATGAAAGGTAACTATTCAACTTTGACATCCGACCCGACAAAAATTTTGTCTTTTTTTTATTAAGTGACGAAGCGAGCGGCGCGTTCACCTGATGGTAAGTAATAAGCCTGCCCATAACAACGTGGCGCTAGTTATGCACTGCACCACATTGCGTTCGTCGCCTGGAAGATAAGAAGTTGAGTTTCGTTATCTCAGTAATTTCACTAGCTACAGCGCCCGTCAACCTGGAACACAGTAATGTTTAAACAGTACAGTGTGGATGTAAAAATACGCGCTGCGGTGGTACACAACTTAACGACATCCGGCAACAGAGACCTACCACCAGCACAGAGTTGTTACAATTTAATGCACATATCTCATCTTGTCAGACCAGACCAGGTCTTCGCCACATATATCCTCGAAATCAAACCCGGGATATCTATGTCATAAGGCATGTAATAAGCCGTTATGCCGGCGAGGCTGTCAAAATTGTCTCTTAAACTTTTCAGGAATGAAACGCTCCTCGAAGACGGAGTCCTGCGCGTAGTAAATACACGCCAGTTGCTTCCTGCAGACAGAGAAGAGGAACGTGAGGAACAAGTGAGAAAGACTCTTTTTATCCTGTCACGAGTTCATCGTGACGTTTGAAAGTTTACCGATAACTTGAATTTGTTTATGTTAAAGATTTTACTGACGTTGTCACTATTTACTTTATGTTTGTAAAGTTCAAGTAAATAGAAACTTGCAAAGAGACAGCTGTAACTGTAATTAAGTTATCCCAAAAAAAATTTCAAACGGTTCATAAATCAAAAGAGAATTTTCAATAGAAATTAACGAGGAACGGAAAATTAATTATTCTTATCTATACTCTTCTGAAACTGAATACTATTATAAAACATTGGTATTTGAGACAAGCAAACAGTAATTGAAAACTTACTTAAACGTAACATTATTCATATTTGAGATACAGAATGTAACAAAAAAAAGAAGAAAGCCTAAATCCATTTTCATAAGGTAAAAATAACGGAAGTGGATGGGTGCGAAGAGCTGAGGATCGCATTTAGTGGAAGACATTAGGGAAGGTCTATATCCAGCAGTGGATAAACAAAGGCTGATGTTGATGATGATGAAATATGAACATTTAAATTGTTACAAGTCCAGCTAGAATGAGAGTTCATTACTTGTTATCAATAATTTGATTAAACGTTTATTCCTGTCATTCCAGGTAGCGAAGATAGAGGAAGTGGTTCAGTTGATAAGAGGCAAAGCAAACGCTTGCAAGTACGGCTGGAGATATAGCAACGAGCAATACACGAACACTCTTGTCACAGAGGTCTGCAGCAATTATTGATTAAATTCTACGTAAAGTATAGAAAATAATAGACTAGGGACCTCACTGCTGTCGATGGTGATCATGGGTATAGTTAAGCAGTCCATAAACTATAGTGTCGTTTAAGAAATGAAACACTGTATTCTTTCTTTTCACTTAGTGCCAATTATAGCAATATGTAAGCCCGTGAGGAAGTCTTGCAACAGTCGGCATTTAGTACATCAAAAGTTACTATCTATTATTGGGAAACCTACAGCATATCTCCTCCAAATATTCTCTCCTTGGTCATCTTTTACAACAATCCGCTACACTTAACTAAATCATTTTGATATCTTCGATTAAGTAACAGGTTTTTTTACTTACAGTATTCATTGGTTTGCGACAAGGAATGGCTGTCGCAGATCAGTTACACTCTCTTTTGGATCGGATCAATTTTCGGAAATGTATTCTTCGGATGGATGTCGGACAGGTACGTCTTCTAAAGATCCAATACAAATATTTCCGGTGTCTAAATTATACGGTTTCATTTATTTTTCAAATTTGCAGTAGTGATCTTTGATTAAAATGATCCTACGTATTTATGAGATAAATCATCATTACAATATAAATTCAAACATTTCATTAGTAGAGAGAAACTTGAATAAAGCAGCGTTATCCTGTTTTAAACTCTCTTATTGAAGGATGTGTTAGGTACAAGGTACAGCGCCTTTTTCTACTGCCTAATGGTAGTGTACTTATATATATTCCTATTTGAAGAACGCTGTAACTAGTAAAACTACTGGAATGATGATACTTGCAAAGTCTGAGGAGTGCCTCACACTCCAGGATATCACATCCTAATTAGCGCCTGATCGTCAAGAACAATATCACTACATTATCAAGTAAACAACCTGCTGATCGTATCTCTTTGAAGTTTAAAAAACTATAAGAGATACAAAAGAGTGTTGCTATATTATTTCGCTAGATGTCTGATCTGTTGTCAATGTTCTGAATCAGAATTAATTTTGGTTTGCTTCAATAAACATGAATGCGTTCCAGATACGGCCGTCGCTACACGATCATGTTCATGATCTACGTCGAAGTGCCCCTGGCGATAGCAACTTCCTTCCCCAATTCGTACACAACGTACATGGCTCTCAGATTTGTCGGTGGGCTATTTTTCCCGGCGCTGTATCAGCAGCCTTTTATTTTGGCCTTGGAACTGATGCCGCCAGATCGGCGGACTAACGCGGGTACAGTTATTACAAAACTCTAGAATAAAATCATAATTAGTGGTGATAAATAAGTTCATAGTTACTAAGTATTGAGCATTATTTATACGAGAAAAACAATTGAATGTAACTTCCGTTTATCCTTCTCATATAATGTTCAAGATCGTTTTTTCAAGTGCTTCATTGTTCCTATCTTCATGTAATTAATAATTGTTTCGCTTTCTATAAATATTTCATTAGCAATAATTGCTCAATTGAAATCGCTAATAATATTACCTACAGTTACAATGTAAAGTTAAACACATAATAAAAAAAAAACCTGTTTTTGCTAGGTGTTTAAGGAAACATAAGCGATATGAGAATTACCTGCTTCAATCAGGATAATACCTTCAATATTATATGTTATTATAAGCAGCCTAATAGCTTCACTTAGCAATACCGCAAATGCTAGATACGTAGCTGTTATCATTGTTGCAGGTATTGTTGTCGGCATGCTGTTCGCGAGCGCAATAAGTTTACTAGCGCTCGTAGCGTACGCGATACGCGACTGGTTCCATCTCTCCTTGGCCACGAGTCTCCCCTTCGTACTTTTGTACGGGTAAGTTACACAAAGCAAATATCTTGCAATGTTTCCCATTCATATTTTTATCTAAGTTTTGATTAACTAAGAAGGCAGTATAATATTTAAAAAAGCATTTAGTTTAGAGTATTTTTTAGCTTGAGAATCGGTTACATTTTAACCGACAAACAATATTTGTTGTTAAACGTACAATACTGGTAGTAAGTTGAAGACACTTCGAAGATCTTCACAGCAAACCTTAGTGTTTCGTCTTAAGGGGCTCTGTATTACCCTATTGCATCGAACAGAATTTGTCGCTGTGGTCAGGGAATTCACTTACCATCAGATATCATCAAATTAAACCCCTACCTGTGTGTTCTTTATAGGTATTACTGGTTAATACCAGAGTCACCACGGTGGCTCGTTGGCAAGGGCCGTCTAGTAGAAGCCGAAAAGATACTAAGGTCACTTGCTAAAAAGAACGGTATTGTGTTATGTCCTGGATTCCTTTTAGATATACATGTAAGTCTTAGTTGTTATCTTGTCAAATCTTAGACCAAGAAGTAGCTTTGAGACATTACTAAAGCTATTAATGTTGATGAAGTCCAAAACGTACTAGGAGTGACACGGACTAGGAGTTACAAATTTGCAAAAGACCTGATATCGTTGGCGAATTTGAATGCATGCTATTAATGTATCTTTTAGTTATGTAATATTTAAAAGGTGTGATGAACAAAAATTCCAAATATTAATAAAAGAAAAAAGTAAAGTTATAAAAAATGAATAACAGCATAATATATTATTTGTAACTAATGTCTGTTCGTGCTATGATCAGAGATATTTTATTTTTTCATTTCAGCAAAGAATCGCTAGTGAACATGATAAAGATGAAAAAGCTTCAATGTTGTCAACAAATAATGATAGTATAGTTGTACAACCTGATATTGTTGAAAGAGATGACGATGACCGTAGAATTAAAAGTATATTCGCTCTTAAACCCGGTTATAAAAAAGTATGTGAATATGTAGAGGATAATGAAAATAAAGAGACACTGCTGCCTAATAATATACACACAAGCAATGTCAAAATAACTGCTCATCTATCTAATGATATTCAAAGAGTTGTTAAACCGCTTCCACCTGATTCGCAACAAAAAAAACATTGCTCAGCTCAAAACTTCAACACAAAATCAGTTGTAACGACGAAAGGAATTTTATTAAAACACGAAGAAGCAGAAGACACTGAAAACAGGATCACAAATGTGCACAGCTCGGAGGAAGACTGCAAAGCGTCTATTATAGATATATTCAGATATCCTAACATTCGAAAGAAATTTTTAATATCTACTTTAGATTGGATATCTTTAGGGGTTATCTACAATACATTGAGTTACAACACGTCCAATCTTGGAGTCAATGACCACATGGCCTTTTTCATTGGTGAGTATAATAAATTCTGTAACAGATGGCGCTGCAGTAAACAATAGATCACTCTATCTCTCTATAGCTTATCACAGCGCAAATCCTTATAAGGATCACACATCTTTGCGTATATTGGTTTTGGCGAACAAGTCTTTACATGGTATACAATTGTATTAATTAACTGGATCACTCTGAATCTCTTTTATGTCAAGCCTTTGGTCAGCAAGTCATCACGGAGTATACAATTGCATCCATCTATTGGATGTCCCTGGATCTTTGTAATACTACTAATGTTATAAGTTTAAGTTACTGATCCCCTCACCCCACTTTAAAACTTCAGTTGGATTCTATGATTGTTTTTACAGTAGTTGTTTCCGTGATAGCTGAACAATTTTTTAACTACAACTGGCTAATATTATCACATCACATGGTGAGTTGGTTATGGTGACACCGTGTGAAATTGACATGAACAGTGGGGTCGTGAATGGAGAAGCCTGCTTACCCAGAATACTCCAGCTGCAATAAGTATTTTAATGTTTACAGCTGGAACATACCAGCTCGTAGTCATTCTGTTCAGTGTAAAATGTATTCAAGTTCTATTAAATAAACTGGCAGGCGGCGTGGTGGAGCTCCCTTCGTACCTGCTGGCCTGGCGCTGCATGGAACGGTTTGGTCGCCGCTGGGTGCTGTGCATTTTCATGTTTATCGGCGGATTGTCGTGTCTTTGCTGTGGAGCAGTCCCCGAAGGTAACTTAAAAAGCTTCTTATTTCAATTTATCTTGCTAAAAATTCGACAAATATTATATGTAGAAAGTAGTGGTGTTATAGTAGGTTTAATCATATATATGTAGATAGGTAGGATGTTGCGGTAGATACCACCTGGCACATTATAACCAACAAGCATTAAGCCTGCCTTTTGTATACCTCGCTGTAAGGTTTTACAATAGAGCAATATAAAAAAGTATAAGAGCATTAATTATCCGCAGGAACGGTCATTATTTTGTATACAATTGAATCGTTTATAACGATCTTATAAAGTACAAATAAATTTCGAAGGATAACTGAATATTTCACACAAACTGCTGGTACTGTCACATTCATACATCAAACTTCTTATTCATATCGTAAATACTTTTGTAACATTCACTTGTGCACTACTTTTTACTAATTCAAACATATTATCACCACCATAACCTTTTTTTTTTTTTTTGATATCGGTGGTGGAAATGCTGTTATCGCATACCCAGCGTCCTTTTCAGGGGGGGACGCCGGGTTATGTGGGGCTCGGGGCCACTGAGATGTTGTGCGTGACCCCCATACCCACTAAAACCACCACCGCTTGTCCCGCCATACGCATACTGGAGACGCCCGGGTTTCAGTCAAGCAACTCTCCGGGCGCCTCCGCGTATAAAACTCCTCCTGGTGGGTGCCCGCGGGGAGCAAAGGCACCCACCTGCCGTCCCGTACCGGCCCCTCGCGGTACCGGCACGTTGGGGCCCCCCGACGCCACAGACGACCGCGCGCGCCCAAGACGGAGCGCACGCCCGGCCGCCGCCCTCCCGTGAAGGAATTGGGCGGCGGCCTCCTCCCTCCAGACTCCCCCCCCCACTTCGACGAGGGAGGGAGGACAAAAACCAAGACTCCCCCGGGGGACGCACCCCCAGGGGAAACACGTCAAAAGGCCCAAAGGGTCACACCTAACGGCCCGAAGGCCCCCTCACACCGTGCCCGGCTAGGGGCCCGTC
Organism: Troides aeacus; assembly: GCA_033220335.2. NCBI lineage: Eukaryota > Metazoa > Arthropoda > Insecta > Lepidoptera > Papilionidae > Troides > Troides aeacus. The sequence continues at coordinate 8,125,777 of CM067293.1, read as the reverse complement.
GCTCACGGCGGGAGGAAGCGGACGGCGTGGTTCTGCCGCCGCGCTCTCCCGCCGGCCCGCCGCCGCCTGCAAGGTGCGGCAGCGGCGTCGGCCTCCCCCGTGCGCTCGGCGGCCTCCTTCTGACGCATCACTGCGCCGCAGAAGGAGGCCACCGCCTTCCAAGACCTCTCGCTGCTCAACATACGATCGATTACAGTCGGCAGCGAGAGGTCACTGCCGACTTGCACGACGAGGGAGTGGCGTTGCGGCCCCCATGCCGGGCACTCCGCCAGAGTGTGGTGCGCCGTGTCAGTCGGCGCACCACACTCGACGCAGTCTTGCGTCATCTCTCTACGAGCCACCTGGTGCAGGTACTTGCCGAAACATCCATGGCCTGTCAGCACCTGCACCAGGTGGAACGTCAAGGCCCCGTACCATCACCACCATAACCTGCACTAGGTTAAACTGTTTAGAATAACCTTGATAGGTTATATCTATAACTGTGATCAGTTAATTATCAATTTCCGGTTTAGATATGCCGTGGGTGACTGTTGCATTAGCCATGTTGGGAAAACTTTGTGCCGCTGCAGCGTTTTCAGTATTCTACGTAATGATTGGAGAACTTCTGCCCACGGTGCTGAGAGCTCAGGCGATTGGGTTATCTTCTTTCGTGACGGGCCTAGGTCTTTTAGCCTGTCCCTATATAGCGCATCTGGTAAGGAAACGTCGAGTTCTTATTTATAAAATTAAAGTTTTTTGTTATCTTACTATTTCCGTGAGGGAGATAAATCCACTTCCTAGCAATTTACGTTAACTTGTCAATGTGAGCAAGACGAATTCAGTGTTTAGATTTATGTTCATAATGTTGTCTTGTACAGATTTCTGAGTGAAACTTAAATATTTTCTATTAATGTACAGATGATCCAATAAGTATTTAAACGTTTTGTCCTACTTGTCGTCTTAGTAAAATTACTTTTAATTTGAAATAATTTACGTTTCAGGCAGTGTATGGGAGGACTCTTCCACTCATCACCATGGGTGCGTTAAGCTTAGTCGCAGGAACCGCGCCGCTGTTTCTGCCGGAAACACTGAATCAACCATTACCGCAGACCCTGAGGGATGGCGAAATGTTTGGAAGAGACATTAAAATTTTTAATTGTGTTCTACGAGAAACTACTTAATGTTGTTTTTATGTAACTTTCGACTTTCGATTGTCGACGCGCCAAATCGCTCAGCGACTGAAAATTGTTCGAAAAATTAATATATACTATTGTATAGTTACACAATGTCTGTCCGTAAATTGAGAACGATCAATATTTCACTAAAGAGCACAAATTGCATTAAGTTAGCGTATGTTGTGTTTGTATGCACTGCATGCATGCAGCCGCGCGGCTGCCGTGGCTAGTGACACCACTGAGGTAACGAGCGCACGTAACGCAGCATCCGCAAGCACATCAGCTGTCAGCAAAGGAACGATGTGCGCGTATTGTCACATCATCGAATAAAAAAATGTATTCGTTTGTGTAATGACTTTTATTAAAAGATGTATTACAACATGGTGTCAGGTGTGTATAGTTTAGTACAGTGATGTCCTGAGTGCAATAGTGTTCAAATGTGTAGTAATTACGAAAGAAAAGAAGGGAATAATGTCTAAAAATAAAGAGGAGTGTATAGGCTTTCCTTTTATACAACAACCGTCACCACTTGCACAGGAGGGAAATTTAGCTACTAATTTGCGGGAATGGAAGGCGGAGTGCGATTATTGTTTGATTTCGGCGGGGAGAGACAATGCGACGTCGAATGAAAAATGCGCTCTGTTTCTGCACGTCGTTGGCAAATATGGACGAGAATTATACGAGGAGCTGAACTTAGAGCCGGAGAAATAGGATTATAATTTATTATGTAAAAAATTTAATGAATAATGTGATCCTAAAAAAAATATTAATTATGAAAGACGTGTATTCTTTGAAACTTACCAAAACGAATGGAAATTCGAGAAATTCTATAGTTCTCTTAAAATAAGAGCGAAAAATTGTGAATTTGGATCTTTAAAAAATTGTCTCATACTTACACAATTAATTCGCGGTGTAAGAGACAGGCAAAGGCGAGAAAAATTATTGGCAAAATCTAGTTTATCGTTGGAGGAGTCGATCGGATTATGCCGGGCGGTTGAGCGTGCAAGCGAGCAGCCGGAAGCTTGCGGCTCAGGGCGTGCTAGTGCAAACGTGGGAAACAAAGACGTGGAGTACATGTCGCGGAGCAGGGACGGGCGAGAGGCGCAGGGCACATTCAAGGGTCATATCTCAAACTATTACAATAAAGAAAGAAAATGGAGGCGCGTTAGTGATCTACTAATTAATTGTAATAGGTGTAATTCAAGCCGCAGTGTGCGTAATAAGTGTACGGCAAAGGAAAGCAAGTGTTATCGTTGCAACAGACGTGGGCACTTCGCAAGATGTTGCCGCGTTAAGTTTGAGCGGTAGATGCTAAGAGCCGATGAGATGGATAAAAATAATGAACACGAGAACAAGTACGGAGAGGACACGGGACACATGGGTGAGTTTTTGATGAACGATGTTTCTATAGATACATTAGATCTTTCTCGTGAATCTTGGCACGCCGATATTAAAGTGAATGATGTGTTTTTTAAATTTAAATTAGATAGTGGTGCGGAAGCATCAGTGATTAGACTTTAAATTCGTACCAAGACGCTGATTTTCAAGTACGGAATTAAAAAAAATGTAATACAGTCTTGCGTGAGATAAGTAAAAAGCGTTTGCCGGTAGTCGTATATCATATATACGACTACCGGCAAATGCTACGGTGTCGTATATATATTTTAATGCCTACTTTCAAAATAATAAATACTATTGTTATCAACCTATATATGTGTTAAATGTAAATTGTAACAAATGATTGGGTTTAAAAGCGTGTATCGAGTTAAAATTGTTGGCGAGAATTAACTATTTAAGTTTAAATAATATACATGTTGATGATGCAATATTTGGAGGCTTACGTTGTTTGCCTTATTTTGTATAAAATAATAACAGACCCGAGCTTTCCGCCGGTAGTAAATGGTCCGAGAAAAATTCCAATAAAATTGGGCCCTAGATTAAAACAGGAATTAAATAATATGCTGAATTTAGGCATCATTGTAAAAGAAGATGGTCCAACTGATTGGGTTTCGAATATTGTTATTATTGAAAAACCTGATAAATCATTACGCGTTCGTTTAGACCCTAAAAATTTAAACAAAGCAGTCAAACGAAGTCATTTTCAGTTACCAATATTGGACGAAATATCCAATCAAATCAATCCAATCCAATCAGCCGGAAGACGTCCACTGCTGGACAAAGGCCTCCCCCAAAGATTTCCACTCAGACCGGTCCTGGGCCACCCGCATCCAATGGTTGCCAGCGACCTTGACCAGGTCGTCGGTCCACCTTGTGGGGGGTCTGACCACGCTACGTCTTCCGGTACGTGGCCGCCACTCGAGAACGACTAACTAGTAATTTATCAGGAGCGAAAGTGTTTACGCTTAGATGAAAACAGTTCTATATGATGCACCTTCTCAACGCATTACAGTCGATATAGATTGTTAAGAACGCCAGTCGGAATTAACTGTGCGCCGGAGATGTTTCATAACGAAATGGTCAAAATTTTTAAATTAGAGGGAATAGAAGTTTTTTGTGACGACTTGCTTATATGGGGTCGCAATCAAAGAGAACATGATTAGAGATTAGTTGAGTTTGTATGTAGGGCAATAAAGTATGGTGTAAAATTTAATAAAAATAAATGCATTTTTAGTGCAAAAGAAGTTCATGGGACACACATTTAATTCTAAAGGGTTAAGGCCAGATGACAATAGAGTGGATGCATTGCGCCTCATCTCTCTTTAGCTGCAATATTAAAAATGGAAAAATCGACAGACAAAAAAGGAGTGGAACGTTTCTTGGGTGTAACTAATTATTTAGCCAAGTTCATTGCTAGATACTCGAACATATCGGCACCGTTGACAAAATTATTGAATAAAAAAAGTCGAGTTTGACTGGTTACATGTCCACGAGCAAGTATTTGATGAGCTTAAAACAATGATTAGTAGAGCTCCGGTTTTGGCGTTTCATTCAATTCACCAGACGAGCCGGTCACCGTGTCGGTGGACGCGAGTGCGCGCGGCCTGGGTGGGGTGCGTGCGTGCTGCAGGGCGGGCGGCCCGTGGCCTGTGCGTCGCGCACGCGCACACCCACGGAACAGCGCTGGGCACAAATTGAAAAAGAACTGCTTGCAGTAGTGTTCGGGTGCACAAGGTTCCATCAGTATATTTACGAACATAGCAAAGTAACAGTAGAAAGCGATCATAAACCATTGGCGGTTATATTGAAAAAATCTCTCAATGACACTCCAGCGTGGCTTCAGCGGTTACTGTTGAAATTACAACATTATGATTTAAAATACATAACCGGAAAACTTTTATTTATAGCAGATACGCTATCCAGAGCCGCGACACAGAAAGGAGATCATGATTTAAGTGCGAAGGTTATGATACATGTAAATCTAACATACAATAACGTAGAAGCGTCTACTACGACGTTGTGCAAAATTAGGGAAGAAACACAAAAGGATTCTGTTTTGGTAGCTCTTGTGCCAATACTGCCAAGAAGGATAGCCTTTCGATAAAAAACAAGTAGTGAAACTAGTTAAGCCATACTGGAGTGTTCGTCACGAGTTAAATGTTATTAACGGTGTTTTACTGAGGAACGCACGAGTCGTGATTCCACAGTCTATGCGTAAAGAGATGCTGCGGAGAATATACGAAGGGCATCTGGGAATTGAGAAATGTCGGCGCCGTGCGCGAGAGGTGTTATGGTGGCCGGGTCTCACGGCGCACATAGCGCGCGTGGTGCGGGCCTGCGAGACGTGCCAGCGGCACCGCGCCGCACCCCGTGCCCACGCTGCCGTGGGAGAATTTAGCGGCGCACATTTTCGAATTTAAGGGTAAACGATATCTTCTGGTAGTAGATTACTTCCCCAAATTTGTAGAAGTATCTTTATTAAAGAATTTACAAAGCATTACGGTTATAAAAGCAATGAAGAATATCTTTAGCAGGTTTGGTATTCCAAAGAAATTAGTTTCCGATAACGGAATACAATTCACAGCAGAGGAATTTAAAATACTCAAAGAATCATGGGGTTTCGAAAACTTTACTAACTCGCCCTATTTTTTTTTTTTATATCGTTCCCCTGCATATGGCGGGTCAGGGCCTTTTTTACATTTCAAAAACCATGCATATTTATTGATGTCATTACATTTACTAAACTTTATTTACAATTTTTGGTTTCCATTTTTGTCTAAATTCTAATCTATCGATCATTCTTTCATCTTTCATTCCCTTTCTATCTTCCATTCCGCATACTGTTTTCTTTCTTTCATTCCTCTCCAACGTGACGACCTTCGTCCTCGTTCTGGGATTTATATAGAGGGAGGGGGAGAGCCTGAATAGAATTTTTCCCGAAGCATAGTTTTCCTTTCGTATTTTTCTTCTTCTTCTGTTCTCCTCTTTAACTTTACTTTCATTTTTATAATGTTTTGCTTACCTTACTTGCTATTTACAATTTGCTCTGTCTTCACTCGCTTACTACTTAAAACAAGTGAAAACTGTGTTTATTGCACCTTATTTCTCTCTATTACTTTCTTTACTATTTTGTAACAGTATCCCAAGAATATTTTCCGACTTTCGTCGTCACTCATCAGAGAGACAATAGCTACCGTATCCAGCCTTTTCTTAATCTCTATCTCTAAATCAGCTCTCTCTCCCGAATAAGGGACAGGAGAGCAGGATGTGCACCACGGTCTGGTCCACCTCCGGGTCACAGGGGCACGCGGGACTCTCCTTGAGGTCGCCATATTACCCCAGATCAAACGGCCTGGCGGAAAGAAATGTCAGAAGTATAACGTCATTGTTTATTAAGTTGCAATAAACTGGTACGGGTTGGCAACTTGCACTTCTCAATTTTAGAAATACACCGCTCACCGGAGAAGAACATACGCCTGTCCAGTTATTGATGAACCGACGTCTTAATACCAGGTTACCTGTGCAACAGAGTCAGTTGTATCCTCAATTTATAAACGGTGATAGAATGTCAAATAATAGGATAAAAAACATTGGGAACCAGGCGGCGTACTATAACAGGGGCACTCGATGTCTAACATCATTACGGCCAAGTGAGTTGATGCGAATGAAGGACAAAAGTTTATGGGAGAAGGCGCGTGTAAATGGTCGAGCGCGGGGTGATCGTGTGTACTGGTTGGAAACTGAAAATAGGCGCGTGCTGCGCTGTAATAGACAACATAATTTGAAAGTACCAGCTTCAAGACAACAGAATAAAGAGACTAGTCTGGTTAGAGGTGCACAGTTAGATTGGGATTATGGTGATGATGACGGACAGATTTAATACCGAGCGGGACGGTCGGGGACCCGCACGGTGCGGAGCGCTGCGCCGGCGCACCCGGGGCGGTGTGCGTCACTCGGAGTGGGAGAGTTGTGCGGCGTGCGGAACGGTGCGGCGTCACGTAGCGCTGATACTTATAGTGATGATACTTAATTATTAAAATTATTTATAAATATAAAATTGTAAAAAAAATGTATAAATAGTAAAAAAAATGTACTAAAGAGAATTTTTTATGTTGTAATATACAATAAGTAGTGTATAAGTCTTTTATTAATTATTTGTAATATTGTAGTTATTCAATTTATTTGAGTTAACAATTAGGCAGCCCTAAAACATCTAAGTAAAAAAAATGTGTAGGAAAAGAAAAGTATAGATATAGTAATGTCTAATTTTATGAAACAAGCAAATCATGTAATTATTAAAAAGAAAGAAGATGTAGTGGGTAGTACCTAAATATTATAGGAAGAGAATATATGTAAATACCGTCGGAAGGTGGGGGGGACAGTCAGTGTGTGGCGATGATTAAAACCGTGTGAACATCTAATGACTTTTATTAAAAGATATACCACAACAGTTCGTACACTTAAATAAATATTTGAAAGTATTAATTATCTTTTTAATATGCAAGTTTAATTATTAATACACTTTTGTCATCCACCACCGTGCCTTGCGCTACTCGATAAACGTATTTCTTCTTAACTCAACCACTTCCTCAATCATTACTTTTAACTAAAACCTTTTTGTTACTGCTGCGACTCCTTTATAGGACTCTTTATCAGACTTAATCCCTTTTTATATTTCATAATTATCATCATCATTCCATTTTCATTCTGAAGTTTCAATTAAGAACGAAACTATTCCAATCTTCATTTATTATTTTCAACTGATGAAACCAGTGCTTCCTCCCCACTCTTACTTACGGCGCAGGGACATGGCATGTGACCATCGTTCTTGTCCACCGACTCCGCAGTAGCACAGCGAGCGATGGAGAGAGCTATGCTCGGCATTTCTTTAAGAAACAAAATAAAGTTCCAGATGTAGCTCTCAAAATCTGCAAGCTGAAGTGGCAGTGGGCTTGCCATGTCTGTCGTGACCGCTTTGTTTCTTGCCTCGCGAATGTGGGCGACTAAATTGAATCTGGCATCGAGTGTGACGCTGAGGTATTTGACCGAGTTCCTCCATGGGATGGACTTGCCGGAGATCTAGCTGAATTTGTGGCCGCGTATGCTCGCCTTATTGTGAAGAGTTGATGGCTTTCGGTGGGTGAAGTGAATGCCTTCACTTTTTTCCGGGTTTAGATCAATTTGCCACTTCCGGAACCACTCGCCTAGGCGGATGGTCGCCTCTTGTAAGCGACTCGATATAATACCCGCTCTGCCCGGAAGAGGATTATACCATTACGATTTGACTTGTTCGAGTCCCAGGTGCTAACCCTGCTGTTGAGATCGCCAGCGAGGATAACAACCTACGCTAGGTCGGGAAGGGTTTTTATGTCTGTTTCCCGTAACTCTTTGGTGGGGGACAGATAGACGGGTGCGAGGACGTTGATGACCGGTGAGGGAGATTTCGCACGCCGAGACTTATATGTGAGCAAGGGGTGGCCTTTCTAGCGGTATGCAGTGCAGGGACCGCTTAATATAGATAAGGGTGCCGCCTTTTGACGCGGTTAACCTATCGTGATGTATGATGTAGTATCTGGCGATTTTTGGGTCCCGGTAAAAAGGTTTGAGGAACTTTTTCTGGATGCACATGACGTCTACTTCGTGGTTCCTGAAAATAGGCTTATTTCTTCCTTTTGAAAGCGGATGCCCTCCGCAGAGAGCGAAGTTTGATTCTGCCCATGACTTTGGGTAGTTCCATTTCGTTTGATACAACAGCAAAGGTCTCGGACAGTATTTTGGAGGAGTTAAGGGAAGGGTTCTTCCAGTGCGGCGAGAGTGTCGTCGTGCTCGATGCAGACCCTGAGTCTGTCCTGCGAGTTTTGTGCGACTCGCAGTTTTTCACGGAAAACGAGAATGTCATTTATGTTTACCTTCTTTATGTATGCGAGAAGGTCTTGGAGTTCCGAGAGCGGAGGCATTTGACTGGCAGCAGCCTGGGGTTTCAGCGGCCTTAACGAAGGGACGGTTTTGCGAGCCTCGGTGGCTTGAGGTCTAGAGAGCGGTTTGCTCCACGTCGAAACCGCCGGCGAAGGGGACGATTGCGCGGGCGATGGCCCGGAGGAGGCGGATGGATGTGCAGCTCTTGTGGGAGCGGCGGTACGCCTTTGGTGGCCCCCGGTATTCCTGTGCGGGGCTATGGAACACCTGCGATAATTCGCGGGGCGCCCCTCGCGGCTTTCACACGACGCAACTCGGAGGTTTCATCGGTGCGTAATCTTTCAAGCGTAAAGACACCTTAGAATGCCTTTACCAATCTTTGGTATTACCCCACCTTGAATACGTGTCTGAATATCGGAGCTTTTTATATCGGTTTATGAAGCTAAAATAGAAAATGTACAGAAAAAGTTCTTGCGCATTCTTAATTATCGTCAGTGCTATCCCCAGGATTCCTACGATATATTCTTAAAGACACAATATTTAATCGTTAAAACACCGACGTTCATTAATAGATGCATTTACTCTTAGAAATATCTATATAGGAGACGTAAAGCGCGAGGCACTATAGTCCCAGATAAACTTTCGAATTGTGTCTAAGACAACCCGATCAGAAAACTTATTTCATGTAACTACGGCCAGCTCCAACTGCGGTCAACGCGCATCTCCTTACAGTATCTCTACCTTCCAGAACAAAATGCTCAACAGGGTATATATCTTATGTTCTCGTGCTCTCGCTCCGCTTATACATACCGCGACAAAAGGTTGCTCCACCATTTATAGTCTCTCATTCAAATTTGTAATTTACGTCCAATTTTGTTTTTTTTTATATTTTGTACACACTCTCATCGCTTTCTGTTAACTCGAATACCCATGATTGTTATGTATTGTTACTACTTCTGTAGTTATCAATATTTTAAAGAACCTAATGCGGCGCTGAAATCGCTTTACATGTGAAGTAAAAACTATGCGAAATATTACAAGATACCAAATATGTTAGCAGTGAAGCGTTTCAAAGAGAACAATTGTAAATAGTTTTATATATATAATAAGTTAAACAAATAGATAAAATTCGCGGTTTCGTCATTCATCAATAGTGTGACCAGGGCTTTAGCAGTACATACAATAAGGACTTTGATAATTTCGATCTGGTTGTCTTCTCATTTAATTTTATAATTACCATTACAATTAGAAGACCTAAAAGAGTAATTAGGTATTGGAGTACGACGCGCTATTGCTTGTATTAAACTTGAGTTAATTGAAAATGTTTAATGAATTTACTTTAGATACGGCTAAGTTAATAGCTTCATAAAGGTTTTTTTTTTTTTTTTTTTTTTTTTTTTCATCATTCCCCTGCGTATGGCGGGTCAGGGCCTTTAATTGCACTTTTAAGCTTTACTTTACATTAATCACTTATCATTCAAATTTTCTTATTTCTAGTACTACATTCTCTCCTTTCGTCCATCTTCTCTATCATGCCTTCATATTCTTATCTTTCTTTCTTTTTATTCTCCTCCTCTTTTCTCTCATACTCCATTCCATTTCCTTCTTTCATACCTCTCGCTGAGTGAAGACACCGTCGCCTCGTCAGTCCTGGAACATGTCATCGTCCTTTTTCTGAAATAAATCATCCAACTTTGTTCCAATTTTTCGTTTGTTGATTTCTGTTTTTTATTATCTACTGTTAATTTTAAATTTTTTATATTCATTATTCTATTCTATCTTTGGTTTTTGTTTCAATTTTGATTTGTATTTAATAGTATTTTACATTTGTTCCTTATTATTACCTTTTCTATTATTTTTCTACAATATCTCATAAATATCTGGCGACTTTCGTCCTCACTCATCAGAGATCATAAAGGTTTGAAGTATTATTGCCGCGGACGAGATTAGAAATTTCAGGCTTAGGGCCAAATAAAAATGTGTAGAGCGCTAAAAGTCGCCGGCTAATTCAGATTTGTTTTTGTTAGACAATGTTACTTCCTGTAACAATTAAGAAAGGCAGGTTGCGACACGTGAGGCGATCGGTTTACCGGTTCATTGGTTGCCTGTCGACATTATATAAATATAGTAATATTTGCACACTGCTGTTTGGCGATAGAAATGGAAGCTGCGGTGGTACCCATTCAGACGGTCTCCGGAAAGAGAGACACTACCAACAGTATTAGATACAGCGCCCTTCAAACCGGATCACAGTAATGTTTGCACACTACTGTTTGTCGGCTGCAACGGGCGCTGCGGTGGTACCTACCACGAGACGGTCTCCGGCAACAGAGACACAACCAGCAGTATTAGATACAGCGCCCTTCAAACCGGATCACAGTAATGTTTGCACACTACTGTTTGTCGGCTGCAACGGGCGCTGCGGTGGTACCTACCACGAGACGGTCTCCGGCAACAGAGACACAACCAGCAGTATTAGATACAGCGCCCTTCAAACCGGATCACAGTAATGTTTGCACACTACTGTTTGTCGGCTGCAACGGGCGCTGCGGTGGTACCTACCACGAGACGGTCTCCGGCAACAAAGACACTACCAGCAGTAAATGTTGCTTCGATGTCGCGTTGCACAAGGATGCGTATAAACTTTTTTTTATATATTTTTTTTTAATTAATTTAAATTCGCGCAGTCACCGCGCCGCTCATGAAAATGTCGGCTCCAGTAAATTTCATGTAAAAACAGCACGATACATATATTTACATATGTCAACACCGGTTATGTTAATCATTCGATGTACTATTATTATACATTACGACATGATTTGCATGTATATTGTTGCTCGTATAGACAATAGCGTAGTTGTTTATGCAATAAATTAAGTATGCGTAATGCGAAACTATACATTTTAATATACTTCAAAATGAAATTACAAAGTAGCAGATAATACTTTTGAAATGGTACATCCGATCGTTTTCAATGATAACAAAAAACTAGAGAGCCTTGTGCCTGATGGTAATGATGATACTTCGATCGACGCCAGGGTATTATTATACAGGATTTATAATACAGGACGAATCTGAATGGAAATATTTCATTATGGAATGTGCTGAATCAGTTAATGGTAATGAAACATAGCGAGGGTCCGATTTGTTCTTGAAGAAACAAAGAATCGTTGCAACCGAATAGGACGCACTACGTGTGTGAGACCAGGATGTCAGAAGAAACAATCTTGAAATAACCAAATTGCCATTCCTTGAGAACGGGAATTTGCATCATATCATGCAACGACTTAGTATTAAGGTCAGTTTCGATTTATCTCCCCAGGATGTCGATTATATTAACCAAGTCAAGCGATACCACTCTCAAGATAAGGACCACCAGATATTGCATCAAGCAGTAAGGACGAACTGCCGGCGGCTGTGCGCGCGCGCCGACCTGGGCGTGGACCATCTCACCCCGCGCAGCAAGGCGCCGCACCGCCGCACCGCCGCACCGCCGCCGCTCAGCCCACACGCACACAAATACGTATGGATAAATGACCGCAAGATATTTTTACGGAAAAATGATACCACAAGAGTGATTCTCGTCGCCAATAACAACGACCTGGCCAAAGTAAAATGAGTGTCTTATAGTGCGGTGCACTGTGTAGTGCGTAACTATTATATATTATTGTGATTACATCAACATTAACTTTGTCAAGGTTTACAACCCTTCTCCTATGCATGCGATAAGTTTCGGTATTCTTATTGTCAGACGTATGTAACAAAATGCTGACGGATCGGACACCCCGTCGCCGAAAGGGCCGCGGCGACGAGGTAGTGTCGGACTCCAACCGACGAAAAAGCTTCACACGGTGTTCCATCTCTGTCAATAGAGACGAGGGGAGGCGGTAAAGAAACAGTACTCTTCCGCCGCCCTCGCTTTGGAGCCCGAATGAACGGGTCCACCACGGGGAGGGATGTGAAGCACCCTTCCCATCGAACAAGCCCTACGTGACGCCGCATCTGAACACAGAGATACGCCGTCGAAGCCATCTCGGGTACCCTTTCCAAGGGGGACGCCGGACCGACGGCCCGTGTCGGTCCGTCAGACATAATTGGACTGGGAACATTCAAGGAGTTAATATAAATCTTATTTACACTTTCCATCCGAGTTTCTAAATTCACATGTATTTTTATTTATTATTATCATTTAACACTTCATACACCGCCATCGTAATGGCTGACAATAATGTTACGTCTTTTCACTACCAAAGTGTAAGAGATTGCGGACGAAATGAAATAACTTGTTTACCAATGTACTAAATTATGATTATGACGTTATGTGCATTACGGAGAGCTGGCTTAATGAGGCATTCTGTAGTGCTGAATATATTGACAATCGTTATGTAGTGTTCCGCTGTGATCGAGACGTATCCTCAACGGGCCTAGAGACAGGGGTGGCGGACTCGTAATAGGTGTCCGTCGCGAAGTATGCCCTGTCGTGCGATGTGACTGGTGTGCACCACCCCCGGCTGATAAAGTGTGCGTAGGTATACCAATAAATTCCCCCGGCCCCGCATCTGCTCGAGCAGTTTCACGCGGCAATGAGTTAGGACTAGATATTCTGTACATACATAACTCACGGTACTAATTATAAATCGTTAATATCTTATTTTTGCGACAGACTGACCGACAAAATACACTCTAATCCCGATTGATCCATTAGTACGTGAAGATCTTCATCACACAGCTATTAATTGAACTGTGCATAAATCTCGTTCCCAAAACCTTTGCTTAATAACGAAATACAAGAAGTAATTTCCTTAAAGCGGATTTTATCTCTATAAAATCTACTTTATTAACGTATGAGTGGGAAAACTATTTCGCAGGGTGTAACGATGTTCCAACATCAAAGCAGAATAGCCTACCCGCCCTGGTATACACGGCCACTAATAAAGCTTAATAATGAAAAAAGGAAATACCACAAAAAATGGAAAATCTATGGTAACAGAAACGACTGCAGAACCTTTTCTCTGTTAAGAAAAACTCTACGAACATTATAAAGCGAGTGTTACACAAGTCATTTGACTTTTTGCGAGAATAAAATTAAAGAACATCCAGAACTTTTCTGGTCACACGTGAAATGTAAAAATCTTTCTGGACAAATGTCACGAAATAACATTTGATAACGAAGTGTTATGTAATTGTGAGGGTATCTATGAAACTTTTAATATATATTTCCAATCGATATTTGTTGAAGCACCTGAATGTAATAATAAATCTGTCACCACTAACTATTGCACTCTCGCGGAGTCTTTTCTTATTTTTAATAACATTAACATTAACGACCAAATTATACTTAATGAATTGAAACACGTAAACATTCACAAAGGTGCCGGGCCCGGTGGTATACATACAATATTTATCTATAAATGTGCAAAAGAACTACTAAAGCCAATATCTATTATATATATATTAGTTTAACTCTTTTTACAGGTATTTTTCCTATCTGAAAAAAAACACGTATTACTACTATTTCCAAACTCGGTATTTTCGGTAAAATTTTAAATCGCAATTAGCGTATTCACTTCAACAACACATCTCGGCTAATCAACACGGTTTTATGAAACATCGCAGCGTTGCAGCTTATGTGTTGACTTTTACCAAAGTAAAAGCTATGGATCGTAATGGACAGGTGGATGCTGTTTATACCGACTTTTCAAAAGCTTTCACGGTAATCTACTTACATGGATGCAATCCTATATACGTAACCGTGCTCAGGCGGTCTCTCTTAAAGGTGATTGTTCAACTTATCTACCTATACCATCCGGAATACGCTATGGGTCCCATTTGGGCCCTGTTTTGTTTACAACGTCAATGATATTGGTAATGCCTTAGGTGACATACAACATTTACTCTATGCAGATGACATTAAACTATTTAGAGTTACAAATAAATCTGAGGATTGTGCGATCCTGTAAACATGTATTGACTCCTTGTGTTCGTATTGCATAGATAAGCAATTATTTATCAATGTTGATAAACGATGGGTTATGACTTACATTCGCAAAACTCATGCTATATTACACCTTTACAATAGAAATAATATAAACTTCAGACGGGTAAATAATGTTCGAGACTTGGGTATCCTTATGGATGATAAACTTTCATTTAATTCGCACATAGATAACATATTAAAAAAGGCATATAGGAGTCTAGGTTTCATAGCAAGAATTACCCAACCTTCCCAATACATTCAAACGCTAAAAGTTTTATTTTTTAGTTATGTTCGGTCAATTCTAGAGTTTGCCCGCGTAGTGTGGAGCCCTTCTTATAAATCTCAAATAAATCGCGTTGATAAAATACAAAAGTACTTTTTGAGAATACTTAACAACCGTTGTCACCGCTCCCATAACTCATACATGAATACATGCTTACGAAACACGATGTGCTCTCTTTAGAAGCTCGCCGTGTACTTTTCGATGTAGGTACACTTTACAAGTTACTCAATAATAAAATAGATTCACCACTTTTGTTCTCCAAAATAAACTTCGTCTCTAAATTCTGACTTCCCGCGCGTTCCTCTCGCATCATTAGCTCATTTCCGCCACCGACATACCGGACAACTATACATAAAATGATTTCTTTACGATTCTTAATAAATACAATAAGGATTTTTCTGAAATTGATCTATTCGATAACTTGAACATTCGATGTTAATAAGTCAGACTAAGTGATCCGCTGTTAAATATGTCATAGTGACTACCTCTATATTATTTACTTTAGTGTTGTCTCTTGTGTTTGTTTCTCAGATCTGTGACATGTTATGTAATATTCGGCACTATTTCTCTACTTATTATCATAAGCTTTACTTATCATATGTTTATTTGCAATGACTGTTTGTGCCATAAATAAACAAATAAAAATACAGTAAAAATTGCACGCTACTGTTTGGCGGCAGAAGTAGGTGCTGAAGGCAACTGACTTTTGGTAAATGATATCGCAAATTTTAAAAGCGATGATGACTCAGTTTGTAATGTACAAGCTCTATGACTGAAAAAGGCGCAGAATCGATCAGGAAGTGAAACCAATATGATTGCGGAACAACACTCGTTATGGACATGATACACCCTCTTTTAAATTATATGGTTCTTCGTTTATAAATTACAAAATTTGCACTCGTCCTCTGTTATCACAGAGACATGGTGATAAGGGAACGTTTGTTTCCGAGCCGTCGACATCGGCGGCTATAACTCACGATTCCCAGACATGCTTACATTCACTCAGTGAGTTTTGTTTAAAGAAAATGTTTTATTTTATAATTTTGCGCAATTTATTCTGACACGATTCGTAGCTTATACGTGGGACACTCAGAAAGGTTTTGAGAAACTAAAAAACTAACTTCTATGAAAAAAATATTTTAACTAAATCTTTTCAAAGAACTCACCACCTGATCATCTGGTTCGAACCAATTTTCAAAACATTTTTTCCAGTCCTCCGAGGACACCTCTTCCACGGCTTACTCAAACGCTGCTAGCGCATCTTCCGGCGATGAAAACTGTATCCCATTGTGCTGATTTTTAATTTTAGAGTAAAAAGAAGTCACATGGAGCCAAATCAAAACTATAAGGAAGGTGTGGGTGTCCCAAGACTAACCGGTTCGGAGTCCCGGACTCCCCGGAGGAATCAAAACGAGGGACTCCTGACCCGAAGTCCCTCGGCTCGGTTGTCGTGGTGAAGAAGGACCCCGCGGAACCCAGTGTTCGGTAGCTTGTTGCTCAATGCAGAAAAAACTTTTGGCTAGTATTTTGTGCTATCCCGGAGTGGGATTGAAATTAGGTACCCCATCAAAGAGAAGAAACTAGCGATCAAAATTTTCCCTACGGTCCTCGATCGCTTCACTTTCGTAGGCATTATGAAACAGCCAAACTGTAAATTGACTCTTTGATCGTATTGATAAATCCAGAATTCACCAAGAGTCACCAGCAGACCCCGAAGTGGACCAGCGCCGCGGTGATTGCGCTCCACGGAAGGGTGTCGAACGCGTTGGCGATGTCGAGAGACACTGCCAACACCACCTCTCCGCGAGCCACCGCTGCGTCCGCCAGGGCTCGCACCCGCGCTATCGCGTCTACGGTGGACCTGCCCCGGCGGAATCCGAACTGGTGTTCGCTCAGATCCAGTCCGACCTCCTCCATGTGTCAAACGAGGCGAGCTGCGATAACGCGCTCGAAGAGCTTGCTCACCTCGTCCAACAACACGATCGGCCGAAACGACGACGGTGAGTCGGCCGGTTTCCCCGCTTTCCGAAGCAGGACCAATTTCCCCGCCTTCCATATGCGTGGAAACTGACCCTGCCTCAGCAACGCCGTGAACAGCGTCCGCGTCCAGGACACTAGGGGACCCTTAACTAGAGCCCACATGCGGCCGGGTATACCGTCGGGCCCAGGAGCGGTGTCGTTGACACGCATCCTTTGAACGGCAGCCGGCAGTTACCCTACGCTGACGCCCGGGACGTCGTCCGGGTCGAAGGAGTCTTCCCTCTCCCCCCCGCGCCGTGGGACCGAGTCGCTGTCGGTGGCGACCCTCGGTCGTCCCGCCGCAGGAACAGTGTACGAACCGTCCGATCGAGAAGCTCCGGTGAGAGGCTACGAGTCAATGGGGGCCGCCAAGGGCGCAGCTTTTGCCTCACCCCTTATACGGCTTCCCGAAAGGGTCGCCGTCCAACGACTCGAGCATCTCACGTTCGGACGCCTTCTTCGCCTCGGAGATCGCCGCCACCAGTTCGGCCACGTCGGCCCTGTACGCCGCGTACAGCCGCTCCTCCTCGGCCGTATCGTGCCTCCGTCGACGTCGGCACCTGTGGTACTTGCGTCGGCTCGCCACGCACGCGCTACAAAGCCGCACCGACCCAGGCCTCGACTAGGGCCGTCTCCTCGAGCCGGTCTCGGTCGAGGCGCTTTAGTGCCCACCGTGAGCCGTCCCCGATCAAGGGACGACAAGGATCGCCCGGAGTCACCGAGGTCGCGGACACACTGTATCGGACATACAAATGATCCGACAGAGTCTCCACGCCCTCGAGCACCTCCCAATCCCCGATACGGCGGGCCACGGTGACCCCGGCGAACGTTACGTCCACTATGATGCCGCCGTTTTTCCGCACGCACGTATTCGCCGTCCGCCGATTGAGCACGACCAAACCCGCTCCGATCGCGAACTCCTCGAGCGCCGCAACGCGCGCGCTCGTCCGCGGGCATCCCCACGCCATCGACTTGACGTTGAGGTCTCCGGCGAGGAGAATGCGACCCGACCCTAGCCGGCCGATGAGAGCACCGATCTCGTCGAGAAGCCGCTTGAACTCCGTCAAGCAGCGATTCGGCGAGAAATATGCTCCCACGACAAGCACGTCCCCCACCCGCCTGGCGACGTAACCACGACCGCGCTCCACCAACTCTAGGTCGGAGAAACCGTTCGAGGTCACCGTGCCTATGGCCACCGATCCGTTCACGTCTTCAGCCCAGCTCTCCCACGGTGGGACGTAGTACGGCTCGGTGACCACCGCCACGTTTATCGATCGCTCCGCCATGCTCTGGAACAGAAGGTCCTGAGCTCTGGCGCAGTGGTTGATGTTCGCCTGGAGGAAGTTCAGATCCATCGTCACTCGACGGACATCTGAACCTCATCGCGCGCGGCTTCCTTGCTCGCGCCGAGCGCCTGCGGTCGAGTGACCCTCGGGCCCCTACCGCCGCGCCTGCCGCCCTTCGTCGCCCCACCACCGACGACGCGCGCCCTGTCGCACGCACCACCGCCGGACCTACGATCGGCCTGCTTACCGGCCGCGCTACATCGGTTGCAGTGCGGATTAGCGAAGCAGGTGGCCGCCCTGTGGCCGCCCTATGGCCGCTCTTTCCGCAGCGATAGGTCTCATCGCTGCGGGTCGAGTCGGACTTACACTGCGCCCGCACGTGCCCCTTTTCGAGGCACCGGAAGCAGCGTTGCGGTCTGCTCGCGAGCAGTGTGACCTGCGCAGGCACCCAGCCAACTATGAGTCTGCCGCCGTCCACCACCCGCCGAGCCGCAAGCACAGGAGAGCGTACCCACGCCGTCCCGAGGCCGGAGGCGCCGAACGAGACGCTGCCCTACCGAGCCTGGGCGGCCGGACAGCCCCCCGCTCGCGCCACCGCGGCGACTACGTCGGCGCTGGTGACCGAGTCATCCAGTCCGGAGATCTTTAGCTCGGCGCACTTCACCGACCTCGAGATCCGCGCGACATCCTCGCCGAGAGACTCGCGGAGCCTCTTGGCGAGGGTATCGACTTTCTTGCCGTTTTCAAGACCGGGCACTTGAAATATTCGTGCTCCGGTCACCGCCGTCTTGCAGCGCATCCCGGCAATGCCGAGGCCGGTCAGGTCGATCCGTTCCCGCGCCTGGGCGATGACTTGGGCGTACGTGACACCCTTCGCGACCGCCTCAGGCGCAAGAGTAACCACGACCGCCGCAGACCGTGGAGCCCGCAGCTTTC
Organism: Troides aeacus; assembly: GCA_033220335.2. NCBI lineage: Eukaryota > Metazoa > Arthropoda > Insecta > Lepidoptera > Papilionidae > Troides > Troides aeacus. Next base: position 8,106,808 of record CM067293.1, on the reverse strand, counting down.
GCGGCCGGATCTTCCTGGCGGCTTTGCGCTTCGTGCTCCGGCGCTGTTGCTGCTGCTGCTGCGGCTTCGGCTGCGACTGCTGTCGCTGCTTCTGCCGCTGCTGCGGCTTCAGCGCCAGCTCCTTCGCCCGTCGCGGCTTTCGCGCAACGACGGTCCACCCCTCCTCCAATGGAGGTGGGGCGGGCGCGAGCACGAACTTCCTGCGGACTTCGGGAGCTTTCCCGCCGCCTTCTGCGGCCCCCCTTTCCCTTTACCCTTAACCACGGGGGCTTTGAGGGCGGGGTTCGCGGAGGCCGCGGCCGCTTTCGGCGCTGAGCCAGCATTTTTGGGGGCCGATGCCGCCTGCCTCGCCGCAACCAGCGGTGGCCGGACAAGCTTCTCCGGGAGAAGCCTGTCCTCCAGTGATGCTAGGCGGGCCGACACCATCGTCCCGACCTGCACCATTACGGTGCGGCAGATCTCCTCTACCGACGTAGTCGCCGGTAGGAGGTGATCGGCACCCGTGCACCGTTTCTTTGCCGGCCGAATCGTCCCCTCCCCAGGAGACTCATCGCCGGCGTCCGGACGAGGAGGCGCGGGTCGATCCCGCCGCTCACACTCGTCCATCTTCGCTCTGAGATTTGCCAACTCCCTGCGGAAATCGGCTACCTTGGCGCAAAGTGAATCGTTCTCCGCCTGCAGCTGCCGCGTTTCGTCCGACACTGTGCGAGACGCGATGGTGGTCACGGCCACCTTGAAGGAGGCCGCGGTGTCACTCAGGACCCGCGTTAGGTCGGACTTGAGGTTCCTCGACTTGCTGGCGATCATACTGATCAGCTCAGCGTCGTCGAGAACCATCCGCTGCAACGTCCCAACCGTCTGCTCGTCTGGAGCCGTCCTCGACTCCAGCGCAGGCGATCGGGAGAGCTTCCGCTCCCGGTTTCGGCGGAACCTCGCCGCCGTCGCGACGAGCTCCTCCACCGCCTGGAGCCTCAGCTCCTGACGCCTCTCGGAGTCGAACGCGGCCTTGGCCTTGCTAAGGCCGACATACTTGCCCCTCGTGGGCGGACGCCCACGTCACTCCGGCTTGGAGCCGGGGTATAGCTCACGGCGCTCTTGCCGTCCTCCTCCGAGGAAGTCGACGTTTGCGGTCCTGCTAAAAGCGGGATCCGCCTGACGCAACCGTAGTGAGGCTGCAATCTGAAACGGCAGCCTCGTTGTCGCTGATGCGGGAAACAGGGGCCATGTTGACATCGCCCCCGTTTTTGGATGGCTCCCAGGGCAGCCGCTCCAGCACCACCCGCGCTGTGTGCAGCGCGGTCAGCGATAGCGCACGTTGCGCGAGCCCGTCACCACCGTGTGGTTGGTCAGCGCCCATCGCGGGGCGCGGCACTTCCGCCATTGTGCAACTCGCCGAACCATCGGCGCTCCTCTGCACACACACACCATCGTCCAAAGCAGTCTTGCCCACCCCAGAGTACGAAGGGCAGACGGCGCCAGGCGCCGTGTGGGATTCCCCAGCCATAAGGCCGGGACCCACCTAGGGACCAATGTGTTTAGAGCTGCTTGGCATAGTGTAGGTTTGCTGATCTACAGCTTCGGGCGCTCGGGACCAAGTTCCCCTTGGCCATTAATCCCGCCACCCCACCCTCAGCGCCGTACCTTAGGATTGGGGTAATTTGGGAGGTTGTCTTCCTCTTGACTCCGGTCACTATGACCGCAGTCCCCGCTCCGCTCGAGGTGTGCTATGAGCGGGCTACGGGTGCGCCCGGCATGGCCGAAGCGAACAGCCGCCCCAGGGGCGGAATCGCCGCGCGACTCGACTGATTGCGCCGAAGAGAAAATTTAGTCCATGAGGAATATCAGTTTTCCCCTCAGCGGGCGGTGGGATCGTCACTTCCCGACGCCAGTGGTGTCGGATTATTAGCCGTCAGTTGCCCTATGCCCGAGAGCATAAAGCAGCTGCCATTGCCAAGGGTACACCAGTCCCAGGAGATGCCTTTACCCCCGGACCGAGGTCCGAAGGGTAACTGCATCCCCCGGGCACACGAGGAAGTTTTCCGACCCAGCACCCCAGGAGTCACCAGTCACAATGTCGAAAACACGCCGTGACGAGCCTACATCAAATGTTTGTATCATATCACGGCACCAATCCACACGGGCCTGCTTCTGAGCTTCGATGAGGTTGTGCTACACCCAGCGGGAAACTATCCACCTTACGCGAAGGTGCTCGTGAACACGCAAAATCTTGTAAAAAATCTTGTGAACACTTCCTGAACCAATCTGCAGAGTGTGCTGAATCTCTTCGTATGTAATTCGTCTGCTTTCTTCAATTAAATTGTTTTCTGCCAGTACACTGTCTTCGGTGACAGCCGTCCGCTGGTAGGACGACCACTCCCTTGTTCATTCTCCAATCCCCCAAAGGAAGACGACCGCGTTTGAACTCGCTATACCAGCGGTAAAGGTACGTAGGTTACTTTTGAAGCTCCTTCATCCAGAAAAGCAAGTCGAAGTCGATAAAATGACTCATGAAGTTTTAAGCGACATTTGAAATCGTAAAAAATCATTGCACGAAAATGTTCTCGACACAGATCCATTTTTTAATGAGTCAAGAAAATTTTAATTGGCTCTTAAAAAATTAGGGAGGGAAATTTGAAAATCGAACAGTGGTATTTTTACTTTTAAATAATCGAAGTTGTCAAAATAATCTCAAGTGGCCAGTGCTTTATACATCAAAACTTTTTTCGCCAAACTTTCTGAGCGGCCCGCTATATACAGAATTAAACATTACACTCACAAACAATATCACAGGCTTATTTAAACTAACGTTAATGTTTAACAATACACATCGCGTGATTGAGTGCGGACACGACACGGTATCGACAAGATTTTTTCCATTTACTTATTTACTATTCCTGTTTGTAGTTTCTTGTGCAACGCGTTTACAAAATGTTTAAAACTTACTTCTAACTTTGTGCTTGCTAATTATATACTTTAATGCATCTGTATCTATTTAGAAATCTACAGTTATCATAAATTTTATTCTCTCCTTACCAAATACTGGGCACTCCACAATCAGGTGTATGATTGATTCTTCTTGCAAAGCTTCAGATTCATACCGGACTATTCTTGTACTTAAAGTGAAACTAGTGCTTGTTAGTGCTAGCTTTATTACCTTTTTTAATATCGGCACTATGTGTTTAACGCATCCATACGGATTTGTCCAGTTCGGCGAGAAATTTAACCCAGCACAAGTATGTCTCATTATTCTGGAGTTTGGTGGAAACCGCACGACTCTACTCTCTCTTGCAGTCTATTGAATTTCTAAGTTTTCGATGTATTATAAACTAATATATTCTACATCCAATAACTTACTGCGGGCTTCACTAGTTCATCATATCACCTGGTAAGGACTAATTCTATTCAAGTCTGTAAATGAATTATCCATTTCTCTTATCGGTACAATTTGATTAGAATATGTTTGACTACTTATAATATAAAGTCAGTTGAACGTTTACCTTTGGAAAATTGTCGCAACAAATACTTCATGTTCAGTGAAACAAGTAATATAGATTAACTTAAGTCAAGGTTTATACTAATGTTAACTCGTTTGCTGTAAAAAGAAGTTCTTCGAAATGATTTTGTAAAGTTTACCCATTTACTTTGTAACAGCGCGACAGTATACACGGAAAGTTTTGGTCGTGAGGAAGTTGTAGGTTGTTTCTATTCATTGATAAAACAATTAACAAGAGTTCAGGAAATCCACTTGAACACTATTTTAGAATTAAAAACGCCGTATAACTTAAGATTTTTCCATCAAAAGCATTCGTAAAGATTCTGAAGTAGGATTTGCAATAGATATCTGTGCGATATACTTTGATTGCATTTTTATTAAGTTTAATCGCTGAAGTCTAGCTGCAGTCTGAATTTCAAATATTGATTAGTGTTTGAAGCGCTGCCCGCATCGACAGGTACAATTCAAATGGAAGTTTGTTAGATTTCATGTCATAATTGGAATCATATAAATAAGAAACAAAGACAGAGAAGAGCTGATAGAAATACAAAGAGAGAATGAGGTCCTGGACGAAGGAGCTGGATGAGGCGGCGGTGCTGGTCACCAGCAAGGGTTATTGGCATATAGTGCTATTCTACTTGCTGTGCGCGCTGGCCGCTATACCTACATCCGTTACGGTGTTTGTTCAGGTAATGTAATTTATATTATTCACGTGTTTAAATATACATTTATATGTATACAATATACAATATACACAGTTGACTGATTTTTAAGGCTCGTTGTGTGTGTCTGTGGCTGGGTAAGTACTAAACTGTTTTATTGTATTTTGATGATGTTTTCTTTTTGTTTCCGAAATCAGTTGTTTTATTAACTGTTATTAGATCGAATTCAATTGTTGGTATTAAGATTATTACATTTTCACTAATATTATTAACAATAAACTTTTCATAAACTATTTATTTAATATTTACTTTTCCAACTATAGTGTTCTTCTTTGTGTTTGTTTGTCTCTCAGATCTTTGTCATATGATGAAATGTTGGTTATTTTTGGCTCCTCTGCTTATTATATGTTTTATATAAAATGATTTTTTGTGCTAAAGGTAAATATTTATTAATTATTGTTTATTTTTTCATATAAAAGTTACAGCCATGTACAAAGCTGTCATGGAACGTAATTCCGCAAGTACAAATATTTCCTGTATTTCGGGAACCAGTTTCCGTTACAGTATCATACAAAAAGGTTTTTTTTTGAAGAAATAACAATAGTATATTCCGTGTATTTATATATGTATTTATGTATACGTATACGTGTGTGCGTGCGTGTGCATAATTCACGAATACACTTAAGCATTCCGATGATGATAAAACATACTTTAACACGACAAATACATTATTATATATGTAGTTAAGTCAGAAGGGGAGCGACATTTTATTTTTATTTGTAAATTTTCAGGTGTTCACAAACGCGACTCCGGAGCACTGGTGCGCCCCGCCGCCGGAGCTGGGGGCGCTGCCGCTGCCGGAAGCGGTGCTCCGCAACCTGACGGTGCCGCAGCGCGGCGGGCTCTACGAGAAGTGCTCCAGTTACGTACTAGATACAAACGCGTTGTTTAGGGAACTACACGATGTGATTGATGAAAGGTTATATATAGAGCTAATGTATACCATAATTAATCATTTGTTTCTATGCTGTTTCTGTCTTAATATAATTTGAAAGAGACTTTTGAAAATATTTATCCAATTTGTTTGTTGATTGGGTATACTTTTCAGAACTTTACTACTTAACGATGGCGGTCTGCTGCGAGAAACAAAAACTTATCAGTTGAAGCCTGTAAATGAAGATGAGCGTGATGAGCAGGTAGGATGTATATACAATATAACATTTCATTGTTCTTCTTTCCACTGCTTGATGTGCGAGTTGGCGGGTGCGGTATGCTTGTAACTGTTTAAGCAAAAGCTGCAAGTTTTTTACTGGTATTTCTTTTTTAACTGTCTTATGTTTATTCGAAGAAGCGCTGAGAAAAGCAAGACGTTCACCTGATGGTAAGTTATGCTCCTGCTCATAACAATATGCTCTAGTTTGGATGATATAATTTATGTTATATACATTATATTGTGTTTGTCGCCTAGAAACGAAAGATGTTAGATCTTGTTGCTCCAGTAATTTATCTACAAAGCTGTTTAAACGGGAACATACTAATGTTTGATTATTAGTTTCTTTTTGCAACAAGCTAAAGAATGTTGAGATATTTTATACCTTCCTCACATAGATACATATTATGTTGTAACTACAGGTATAGAAAATATTATCTTTAGTACGATTGACAGGAAATTTAACATTTAGTTAATATAATAACTATAATTTAAATACTATTCTTTCAACCCTTAGCTTGATGACCCAAAAATTACTTAAGTATGAGTTATGAAACATACATCTTGAACCAATAATTAATAATAAACATACATTCACTTTGATCATTCATTTCTAACGCGCCTAAAGAAATACAATTTTGGTTATAAATTTTTATCTTCTGTAAAGTCTGAACGGAAAGATACCATTATATTTATCATTGAATTTCAAGTCATCATCATCATCATTATATATCTGCCACCATACGCTGTGTTCTACAGTTTTCTTAGCGAGCACACTCCGCCATCCTCGACTTCGTTGTCAACAAACACAATATGAAATTCAGGTCAAGTGTTAGCACGATATGGATAAAAAAACCTACAATGATAATATTTAACTTTGTATTAATACTTAACGTTGTACAGATTGCCCGGATAGTGGAGAAGGTAACGTCAATGAGGAATGAGTCTGATAAATGCACAAATGGATGGAGATACAGTACGGAGCAATACGCGAACACTCTCGTAACAGAAGTAAGTAATGAAAATGGTAAATAATCAAATGACTGAATTAGTAATAAACTGTATGTGCTGCACAGATCTGACTAGATATCAATCCTTAGATAAAATCAAAGCAATTCCTTATTGGTGTTATGAAATATATAATGATCACAACATCAAGATACCTTTGAAATTAAATTAAAATTAACTGCAACGAAAGTCTAACGGAAACTGAACTTGAATTCGTTGAACCGAATTCTGTTTTAAATTACAACCGAACATACTTCGATGGAATCACTTACAAAACGAACAAAACTATTTTCAAAATGAGTAAAGAAACAAATCAAAAGTAAAAAGGTACCTACCAAATGTAGAAGAACGATCTTAAAGAGTTACACATTAGATAAGTGTTGTTTTGTACTTCTAATTTCTATTCAAATTGTGTTTACTTCAGATTCCTATAAGTAATGGTGGATATCTCCGTGCTTGTTTCAGTTCTCTTTAGTGTGCGACAGAGATTGGTTGACGCCGATTAGTTACACCCTTTTCTGGGTCGGGTCTTTGGTAGGAAATGTTCTTTTAGGTTGGATGTCGGACAGGTATGTTCTCTTATCGCCCCACTAGTTATATTTAGTTGTGTATGTTATTGTAGTGCTATTTAGTCTAGACTGCTAGTTATCTTGTCTTTGATAACTGATGTATTTGCAACCTGTCGGTTTCCTCTCGATAATTTTCTTGACCGGAAATTCATCATTAATCCTTTCTTTTGGGATCAAAGCTGATTCACTTTGACGCGTGTGTCGAATATAACTACTTGAAAACTAATCAATCACACAGGTTAATTAATAATTGAATATTATCTAATAAAGTGTAATTAATTAATCGTTTGTATCTTTATTGAAGTTTTAGTATTTTTGTAAATAACAGCATCTATTGATAAAACATTAAACTACTACTATTTGTTTGGTTAATGACATTGCATGGCAGCTCAATCAGTTCCTGTTTGAGATGACATCTATTAATGTTTAAAACATTGTTTTACTAAATAAACTTTTACCAATTAATACATTTTATTAATATCACAGTAGGTAACTAATTAGACTAAGTAATTTACTTTTCTCAACTTACCTTGCCATAAACGCCTTTCAGATATGGTCGTCGATTCACGATACTATTCATGGTCTATCTAGCAGTACCCTTGACGATATCTTCTGCGTTCTCCTATTCGTACACCATGTACTTAATCATTAGACTTATAGGGGGTCTATTTTTCCCTGCTTTGTACCAACAGCCATTCATATTGGCCACAGAACTGATGCCACCCGCCAAGAGAACAAACGCCAGTATGTAAAATTGATAATGTCAGTCGACTAACAATGAAATAAGAGATAGTCATTAGATGCTCATTTGTATGTGTAAGAAGATATATATACATTATAGTTTTACTTATACTATCAAATTATTGGAATATTTTACCTGTTTGCCTTTAAGAGCGTAAGAACGGGTAAAAGAATTACAATAAACAATTGGGACATAAGGATAATAACAAAAGTGAATATGTTGAAATTTTGCATAAAAGTTAAAACAACTCTTACTTTGTCGCTGCAAGAAGCGAAGACATGAACAGGACGTTCCCTTGTTGGTAAATGATGCGTTATCCGCCCTAACGATCTGCGGAAACAGAAACTTGTGATCAAAGAACAGGAAAAGGAAATATCTTCTTCGCGATATTATTTATCTATCTATTAGTACTCATATCTTGCTGCAGGCATCGTCGCAGGCGTGCTATTCTCCCTGGGAATGTGTCTGCTCGCGCTCATCGCTTACGCAATCCGGGATTGGTACCAGCTAACCTTAGCAACAAGTGTTCCATTCGTACTACTGTTTGGGTAAGTCAATAATTCCAACTCCTAAGTAGTGTTTGAGGAAGGTTAACAGCTGAGTAAATATTCGTTATGTGGATTTGACGTGTAACATATTTATGTTCAACTCAATAAATATACAAGCTTTACGATCTTTTTCCTAATAGACAATAAGTAAATTGTTATTGATCATTTCCACACACATCCACGGAGGTACGTTTTCTACACAGAGCAATTGTGCTTTGATTGTATTTAGAAATAAATGATCTGTCACTAATAACATTCTATCAATCGCATTATTTAAAAGTTACTACTGGTTGATACCGGAGTCACCGCGGTGGCTTGCTGCGCAGGGACGCATAGGTGATGCAGAGGAGGTCCTAAGAGCACTAGCTAAAAAGAATGGCATTCAATTGCATCCCGGATTCCTTTTAGATATACACGTAAGTCTGTACGCCGTGTTTTATAATTTGTTTATCAAATGGTTTTTACATATTTGGCAAAATAATACTTAGAGAGTAGATGCATGTTACTATAAATTATTGCATCGTCGATATGATGAATCTCATTTTATTTTTATCATTGTAGGAGAACGTTGTTGGTGAAAAAGACGTAATATGTACTGCTGGTGACCAAAACGTGAGATTTGTAGATGCTATCTCGAGAGATCACATAGACGACAAAATGAGCAATCAACTTAAATTAGAATTTGATCATAAAAAGCTACCAAAAATGAATGAAAATGAAACAATACCAAATCTTCTGAGTTGTGATGGAAAAAAATCTAAAAGTAACGGTAAACAAATTGCTCTTCTCAGTGATAGTAACACAATAGATATGAATGTAGATGTATCAAAGGAAATTTCGGCAGATTCTCCAATGAGAAATTTAAAACCTGAATCATCTCAAATAGTTACAGGGATATTTATGAAAAGTGATGGCGATATTGTCGACGACAATACAGATGATGACATTTCAGGAGTCCAAGCTTCAATGTTAGATTTATTTAGATATCCAAACATTAGAAAGAAATTTCTAATATCCACATTCGATTGTTTGATAATAGCAGTCATTTATAACGGATTAAGCTACAACACATCAAATCTTGGAGTCAACGATTACGTCGCTTTTTTCACAGGTTCGCCTTTTTTTATCCTGAGCTATTATGTACTGCATTTGTTTACAAAAAAATGTTGTTATATATGAAATATGTATTGTACCGTTAGTTTATTGATTTTGATATTTGATGCTGTTGACTACTTACATAAATAGTTGCAATGGTTACTAACATTGCAGGAGGTGCGGTGGAGATTCCGGCCTATATATTAGTTTGGCGATGTATGGAACGTTTTGGTCGTCGTTGGGTGTTGTGTTTATTTATGATTTTCGGTGGATTATCGTGTCTTGTATGTGGAATTATTCCTGGAGGTAACGCTATAAATGTTCTATTACTGCCAATACTTTATTATTCTTTTTCACAAATTCTTTGTCTTTTCGCCATCTAAGTACTGATACACCATTTCACCATTACTTCATTTTTTTATAATTACACCAGTAACCAAACGGTTTTTCCATTTATTATATGAATTTATGTATAAATGTACTCTTTCAATAGCAAAATATCGCCTGATGAGTAGTTTTTTATAGATAATATTGCGAATATTTCAGGTTTGCCGTGGGTAACCTTGACCTTAGCTATGATTGGAAAATTGTGTGCTGCAGCATGCCTTGCTGTAAGTTATTTGTTGATTGGAGAGCTACTGCCGACTGTGGTAAGGGCTCAAGGCATTGGACTATCTTCGTTTATTACAGGTTTCGGCGTTTTGACCTGCCCTTATATAGTTTACTCGGTAAGTTGACGATAATATTATACAGTTAGTTCAAATATTAGATTATAAAATTACTGTAATGAAATTAGTATTATTGCGTAGTCATTAACCTGTGATAGTACATTAGCGGAAGATCGTAGTTAGACTCTTGCCCCAGGAACAACTCTCAGTCCGTTCCTCAACTACACTTACCTACGAGTAGTTGCAGCCATCAGCCATGCATTGTCTTCTTACGGTTACTATCACGAGACTTGTTTATTCCACTCGTTGTTACTTCTACGGTTAATGCGCCGCCTTGTTTATAAAGTTTTCAATAAAATATTTTTTTTCTATTTCAGGCCGTTTATATACAAACACTTCCGCTAATCATAATGGGAGTATTGGGTATCATGGCTGGAATATTGCCTTTGTTCTTGCCGGAAACACTGAATCAGCCGTTACCGCAGACTCTTAGCGACGGAGAGATGTTTGGAAGGACTGTCAAAGTATTTAGTAGGATGAAAATCCGTTAAAAATTAACATTTTATTTTAAAAGGCTGTGTTAGTGAAAGAAAAAAAATAAGCATTTTATTGCAACAAAAAAATTAGTGTTTACATTAGACAACTAGACATTGTCAAGAGTTGATTACATCAGACGATCTTTGTGAAAAGAATTGGCTGTTCTTTTGAGAATCAGTATCGTATGAATTTACACTTGAAACGTGTAGTGGAACATTTGCAATCGTGTCGGCGGAGTGGAACTTGGTTTCGCATGGTGCTAAAGAATACAGCAATATACTTGTCTGCTCCAAAATTATCCGATTCTACTATTCATAGAGGCTGTTACCCGCTGCTCTACAGTAGCAGCTAAGTAACAAGGACGCAAGCCTCTCCTAGGCAACATGTCCTGTGCTGTACGCGTCCCGTTGTTGGCGGCGGCTTTGGCTGATCATTTCTCAATCTGCTCAGAGAATATTCTGTGCTTCGTTATATTGAATGTCTTAAAACAACTATTGTCATAAATATCTGTACGATGTGACTTCTTTTTTCTCTAGGGTAATTATGTTACTATTATATTTTCTTTAAAAAAGTTATTTTCTCATTTCTAAATAAAAAAAATACATCAAAAATTGACATCTCTTCTCATTTATCACACTGACGCGGTGATAAGAAAAAAGCTGTCAACACCGAAGGCCACACGATTTCTAAGCATTGTAACATTTCAGTTAAGGACTCCTAAAAGTATTCACTAAAACTTTTAAAATAAATTCTTTTACAAGGTGATTGTAAAAAATGAGGCGTTTTACGTACATTTATATTTAATCTTAATTTTATTTATAAAAATATGTGTAAAGCACATAAATAAGTACTTGACTTCAATATCTATCCGATAAAGTATAAGAAGATACACAAAGTTTCTAAAATTTTTTAAAAATATCAAACACAATCGGTAATAAGTTTTGTTTACACAAAGCGATGACACTTTCATCTGACGTTAAGTGATTTGCTTGCTCATAACAACGTGGCGCTAGTTAGGATGCGGTAAAATACGTAATGAGATCATTGTACGCATCTCCTTGAGACATGAGATGTTAAGTTCTTTTACCCCAGTAATTTTACAAGCTACAACGCCCTTCGAACTGGAAAACAAAGTTTGCACAGTACTATTTGTCGGCTGCAATTAGTGCTGCTACGGTCTACCATCAGCGAGTGTGTAATAGTTTGATGATACACCCAACCTTCTAATGTCAACATCCTTGAACATGGTAATATATTATTATATGTAGTTAAGATGGAAGGAAATATAATACTTTGTAATTTAATTTTCGCAGCCTTCCAGATGTAATTTTTTCAGGTGTTCACAAACGCGACTCCGGAGCACTGGTGCGCCCCGCCGCCGGAGCTGGGGGCGCTGCCGCTGCCGGAAGCGGTGCTCCGCAACCTGACGGTGCCGCAGCGCGGCGGGCTCTACGAGAAGTGCTCCAGTTACGTACTAGATACAAACGCGTTGTTTAAGGAACTACACGATGTGATTGATGAAAGGTTGTTTCCAGGCTTAATGTGTACTATAATTAATCAGAGATCTTTAGGCAAGTAAATTATCTAGACTTAACAGGATCATATTTAGTAAACTTTTCAGAACTGAATTTCTTAACGAACACGGTGTGCTGCTTAAAGTAAAACTTATCGTCTGCATCCGGAGAAAGGAGACGAGGAGCGTGATGAACAGGTCAGTTGTATGTACATTTCAATGTATCATTATAGCTTATTTATTTGTACTGTTTAATATGAGGGTTTCCCGGTCACTGTATTTACAAAATTTCTACAGCGGGGGTGTTACGGCCAGCAAAGCGGGCGGGGGACAACTGATGTTATATATGATGATATGTTATATATATTTACATATGAAATCGGTGTTTTGTCAAACTAGCTACTTTGATTTCTATTAATGTGAAGTTTGATTAGAAGTTCTAACTACTAGTGTATTTTAAATTTAGGCAAGTGTCGATCTTTCATTGACATCTTCCTGTACACAAAATGGATAGCTTGAACTATCGTTCGTATCTTTCGTATCGTTGCGAATGTGAGTTTCCACCACCGCCACACACCCCTGATGTGTATGAGGAAGGAACAGCAAAGGAAAGCAAGCAACGTTTTCATTTTGATTGTGCACTTTGACTTCCAAAATATACCATGCGGACGTCCGGAGACCTAAGTCCCTTCAAAACTCATGAATGTTTTTGGGTTCGTCGCCTTCTACCACAAGCAGGGCTTACTTTAGTCTTATTCTTTATAGCCTTAGACCGCAGGGCAACACCCACCGCGGCCTAATGGCAATATTAGAGCTTGCTGTTACAGAGTACAACTTTTTTTGGGATCTGAAGAAGCTAGAAAAGATATTAGATTCGGAAGCTAATAGTTTTTAACTTTTCCCGTATTGTTTGTTAACTTTGTATATTAACATATTAAAGTAAACCATTACAGGAATAGCTTGCTTGATTAACAGAAAAGTTTTTAAGATTGAATTTCTATAGTCAGTACTGAAAATGTTCATGGCGTTTCTTGGCTCAGACCTAAGTCCAGCAGTGGACTGTTGGTGATGACATCTATATAGGTTCTGTACATCTCTTCGTCATCATTGTGTAACGAGATACTTTAATTTATAAAAATAAATTAATAATTTTATAAAAAATATTAAATAATACATAGCTCAAATAAAATTTATTAAAATTTATAAAGATAAAAATATAATTCAGCAAAAGTTAAAAAGAGTGAAATAGATGCGTCTCTAAAATATAAAAGTATACAAAAAGTATTTTAAACAAACTTTATTCTATGTCTAAAATACCTATAGATATAAAGAAGTTAAATATGAAAAACATTACTTATAATAAATAAAAAAGTTAAAGTCCAATAGGTGGGTGTTCGTGAAACGCCCTGAGGACTTAATAAGGAACTGTTCGTGTATCGACCGGCCATGCGGGCGAGCGCGCGCGGCGCACACGCACACCCGCGCTCCTACTTACACGTGGGCTCCAGAAATGTACTGCGCAAGTGTCGAATGTAAAAATATGCTTCGTGCAAATTGATTGAAGTATTGACTGGAGATTATTACTCCAATACATATTAAAATGCTAAAATATAAAAGTACAAATATGATTGTATAGAGAAAAATTATGAAAGTGATAAGCTATAAAAGATATATCAGTTCGAATCCCGGAAATAAAATGAGAATATAAATAATAATGTATTATGATACAGTATAATAAAGTAAGAGTGTGGTCTTTAAAAATTTAATTTATGAAGTATACGGATTCAAAACCGTGTAAAAAAAGGGTGCTGATGCGTCTTACAAATGCAGTTGACTGAGGACTTTTGCAAGATATTGATGTCTGCTTTGATGTTTTGTGCGTCTTTCACAATGTTTTTTTTTTTTTATATAACATCTAAGAGGCAAACGGGCAAGACGGGTCACCTGATGGTAAGTGATTCACCGCCGCCCACGGTCACCAGCGATGCCAGTGCGTTGCCTACCCTTCAGGTAAGAATATGCTCTTTTCTTGAATAACCCAATGATAGTCGATTGCATGTTTGTCGCAGTTCAGTGATACAACATCTTCGACAATCACTTGGTTAAATATTACCTTTGAAGATTGCGCCTTGAGTTATGGTTTGGCACTTTACCTTATTAGATGTTTCCAAGTCGGGTCTCTTGATGACGGAGCTGCAGACTGTCTGCCCTCCCTATTTTATGAAATTTGCAAATTGAGGCCTCAATAGCTCCCCACATTTTAAGATATGTGGCAAGTTATCGGTGGGCGAGATAAACTTCATCAAAACAACATTTTACTCAACGATAAAGACTCTATCCTGATGGCTCATAATAAAAATAATACTTATTGGCTATATTCACTACAGTGGTTGACGGAGTTATGCAATTACTTCATGTATGATGATTGCTGGTGGGTGGGAGTACAATCTCTCAAGGCTGCGATGTAATCGCTTTGCCATTCTATGAGCTCTCGAATGCACTCCGCGGATTGCGATCCGTGCTGACTGCGTAGTTGGTGGTGAAGTCAATTCCAACACTTTACAATGCGTCTGCAAGTGCACCTGACTAGTGAAGGTGGTGGCTCGTATAAAGGATTAATCTTTGGGTCAGAGTACCCTTTATATCTATTATGTGTCCTGGAATGTGCGCTGACCATACACTGTATATCTGGTTACGGTTGTATCTTGTGAGATGCCAATAGCATGCATCACCCTGGTCACGTAAAATACGATTACTTGAGATCCTAAAAATTGTTTATTAGGTATTTAAAATTTATTATACTTTAAAAAGTGAGTAATGTTACACAATGTAGACAAAAAAAATATTTAGTTATATTTTTACTAAAGATTAATGAATTTTACAAAAAGGCGATTTGCAGCAGCACCACGGCGTATGTAGCTACCAGCGATACGAGCGTGAGCGGAAGCGATGCATCTACAGCTACCATGCCTCCAGTCTTCAGGGCTCTGCAGGCTTCCATAGACGCGCGGTAGAGACTAGTGTACACCTTATGATTATCTGGTGAGAGCACAGATTAAAAATAAATATAATTCAAGGAAGAACTATATGCAAACGACGCATTACATTCATATCTTGCTGGCGGTATGTCTCTGTGGCCGGAGACCTTCTAAATACCACCGTAGCTTCTATTTCTGTCGCCAAACAGTAGTTTAAGTGACCCTGGAGCTAGTTAAATTACTAGAGTAAAGTAACATCTTATGTCTCCAGGGGGTAAAAACAGTTTCTTGCAGTGGACATCACCCCAACTAATGCCACATTGTTATGAGCAGGCATATCGCTTAACATCAGGTTAAAGCTTTGCTTGTCTCCTCGATTCATTATTTTTGGGGTATAAGGGGAGGATGATACAGGAGCACAACAACTCACGAAAGCCAAGCCAACCTCACCTGCTCGTCGTGCTGCTGATGCACAGATGAGGCTCTGGCTCCCACCAACCCGCATTGGGCCAGCGTGGTGGGAAACGGCCGAAATGAACCCTTAAAAACGACAGCCCTAGTGCCCGGCGATGCGGGCAGAGCTGGATTGTTCGATGTGGGGGTCTTTGGGCTTATGTCCAGCTGTGGACGTCTATCGGTTAACGATGAATGAACATCAATGCATAACAATAACTTTAACTTAACACACCTCACCTGAACACTCGGCGTCCTTTATTTTCGTAACGAATGTAATTTGAGTATTCTTGAGCGTCACACACAACCGCTCCGACTCGAAGCTCAACAGTAACAACAGAATCGTTTGTTTTAACACCCACAACAATGTTATTGTTAAAATTAGCAAATTGTTCTTTGAATTCTGAAATTTATTATAAAATTTACTGATAGACACAAATGCGGCAGACTTAGTACAGTATCTCCGTCGCTGAAGTACTTCCGGCTAGCTATAACACGAAATGTTAAACTTACCAGTTCACTAACACGAACGTGGAACGACCAAGAAGAATAGTAAGAGAATTAGCAATACTCGAGTATACTAATAATTCAATTTGGATAGACCTGTCAGCAGCAGTTCACCATAAATATGTTGTAATGATGATGAATAAGGCACAACCGTTATTAACAAGATGATGAAAGTAAATATTATCGTTGCAGATATAAAATATCTATACTGACCACAATAAGGACCTGCACGTTGGTCAATGAATTCAAAAATATCACGCACATGTAGAAAAAACACTGAAATGTAGAAAATATGATATAATTGTATTTTTTTTTTAATAGCAAAGCAACAACTCCAGCTGAATGTCTGCCTGTAATTATAATTAATGATATATATAACAACATATAATTGTAACTTCACATTGAAAAAGCTACCTCCGGATAATTGACCACACTCACACGCTTTAACACATAACAAGTCAATTTAAGTTCTTCGAGGATTCCTTGCTACAAATGCCTTCGGGGGTGTAATGGGTTCCAGCAAACATCTTACGGAGCACAAGTCAACCTGACCTGCATGAGGTGCACCCTGCTGAATATCAGACAAGACTCTGACCAACCACCAACTCGCACTGAACCGGGAGGTGAGTTACGGCCCAATTACCGTCATTGAACTACAACAAACATGTGGAGATCTTTAGGGGAGGCATATCTCCAGAAGTGGACGTCTGTCGGCTGATATGTCATGATGACGATGAACACAGTAATTCTGCTTACAATTTGATGGCAGACAGCCGTTGTGTTTACGTAGAGACTTACCATAATAGAAATGTATTGCGCTTTATTTAAAGACATTAAATAATTATAATTATTTGCCCTTAATCAGTGTTTCCCAACTTAGGGCACACGCCCCACAGAGGGGCAATTTGATTATAAAGGGGGCAATTCGAAAATGGATTCGACACGAGTTTCTAACTTAACTCCGCTCTCTTTCGCTCCAGACCACGCTAGAGTCACAGCGCCACTTTTAACCAAAAAAGCATATTCTTAAATAATTGCAGCAATTTCAGATAATAGAAAATTCTTAAACAATAAAATAATTTAATATTAAAAATTGTCTGTGTTACGTAATAAGAATTTTAGCAAGGGTAAGGTGGGCCATACCACCAAAAAGGTCAGGAAACACTGATCTAAATTAAAAGGACTCGAAAAAGGTTAGCATCGTGAAAGTCAATACAAAATTACTTTCTCTCTCTCTCTCTTTATCAAGTGATATCCGCGTGTCGTCAAGTTAAATATAAACACTATTACTTTACCGGTGCTTCATAAAGCTTCTTGTAAACGTGTAAACAATCCATTGTATCGAGACAACAGTTGACCATCCTGTTCCAATGCTCGGTTTGTGTTCGTTCTTCACTTATACTAACTCGGTTGCTGTTGTCGATTTCACTTGCTCGAATCAATTCCAGAATCGACAGACTGATACTGTACGTCAAGAGTTTAATGATTCTGATCATATACAATATATTCAAATCTGCCAATAACAGAACTTTGTAACACATGAGCAGTGTAGAAGAAAAGTTACCTAAATAAATGTGAATAATGCTAACAATAACATAGAAGATGCTAATACTCAATACATAAACCCAGTTACCGATGACAAAACCTGTGTAGCTAATCTTGACGAATTTGAAGGAACTCTTCAATTTTTGAATGTTGGTGATTAAACTGACATGGGCGTCACTTTGGACAGCATTAATGATGGCATTGAAAACGCTTCCGATAATATAGAAGACATGATTAATAAAGAAGATAATTTTTAGAAGAGATTGAAAATATTTTATATCGTCAAAGAACATTAAAGCGGTGGTGTAGATAACAGCAAAGCAGAAGGTGAGGACGAAAGAACAGCAGAGGTAACATCTGCTGCTGGGTTCTATGAAGTTATCTCGAACGGAGTAACTCGTAGAGAGCAGGATGTGTCTGGACAGATTTAAAGGACGGAGAAACTTTTGTAGGTCTCGATCGAGGTAATTGTGTAAACGATGTTGATTTCGGTGACTTGACGCGGGACCGACTCTTTTCGATCCTAATTTGACCACACGACCGCTGCTCGCGTGACCCCACATGGTATTGACACAAACCGATGTGACCGACAGCTTAATGGTGGTTTGATGTACACCATCAACTTAATGAAACTGAACAATAATTCACGAGTCGACTACTTGTATGACTTTTTATTAGATATTTCTATTGTACGTCTAAACTACTAGAATTTAGTATGCGCCATCAAATTTTCATTATCAACTTAATGTCTAGGTGCTGTTCGTTTTGATGTGTCATTACTACTTCTTTGTTATTTTACTTCAAGTACTATTCACAAAATAATTATCAAAACTCCTTTGAATTTAAACTGATCTCTTTATTTAGTGTTATTGTTATATCATCCAGCATTGATTAATACTTCAAAAATAAACAGTCTCTTCTTTTTTCACTATATAATCCTTTTAAGATTTTTGCTACGAATGTAAGTAAAGGATTTAATTTTAACTTAATTGTAGATAAATCGAAAATCTTTGGAAACTTTCGGCAGTTGGGCCCGAAGTTCACTCAAGTGGCCGGGTCCCTGAGCCGCCTCCTGCCCAATCTGGGCGGGACGAGTGTCGAATGCCGACGACTCTACACTGGGGTGGGGCGCTCTATGGCGCTATACGGTGCGCTCATATGGGCGCAACACCTCTCGACCCGTGGCATGACGCTGCTGCACTCGTCGCAGCGCGTCATGGCCATACGGGTCGTACGAGGTTACCGTACCATCTCCTTTGAGACGGCGTGCGTCCTCGCCGGGACGCTGCCGTGGGAACTCGAAGCGGAGTCGCTGGCGTACCTTTACTGGCGGCAGAAGAGAGCCCTTGAGCGGGAGGGTTCGCTTAAGTCGCCATACGAGGTGGAAAAGTGGCGCCGAAAGGTGCGTCGAGAGGTGCTTCGGAGATGGGAGCGGCGACTCCTTGAACCGTCGTACGGTTGCCTCACCGTTGAGGCCGTCCGGCCGGTCATCGTTGACTGGCTGAACCGGGACTTCGGAGTCCTCAGTTTCTGCCTGGCGCAGGTACTCACGGGGCACGGTAGTTTTGGCAGCTATCTGCACCGGCGGAACAATAGAGGCAGGATGGACGAGGCGTGCGACGTGTGTGGCCACCCGGTGCACACATCGTCCCACACCTTGGCCTATTGCCTGCGATGGGGGGGGATAGGGCCGCGCTCGTAGCGGCGATAGAGAGTGACCTCTCGCTACCGTCTGTGGTCCGGACCATGGTCGGAAGCGAGGCGTCATGGATTGCGGTATCCCGATTCTGCGACTCTGTTATGATGCAGAAGCGGGAGACCGAACGTATTCGCGAGCGGACGCTGAGGGGACAGGACGCGGTCGGAGCGCGATGACAGCTCACCGCCGCAAGGAGGGGTCGAGCGCACGACCGCCGATTGGCTCCTTGCCAGAGGAACCTGGCGCCGCGACCGACATGGGCTATCGGGCCGGCGCCCCTCTCAGAAAGGGTTCCTGGCGCGTCTCGTATTCCGACGCGTCGCCACGTAGAGATTTTTATCGGGAGGGGTGCTTCACACCCCTCCCCGAGGTGGGCTCGGTCATTCGAGCGCCGTTCGGGGGGTCGCGGAGGAACTGAAATACGTTATCCCGCGACCCCACGATATATATATATATATATATATATATATATATATATATATATATATATGTACGTGTGACACTCAGAAAGTTTTGAGAAGAACTAACTTCTATAATAATAACTAATAACTAACTAATCATGGTTACGCAACATCCGAGAGTGGACGGGAACTGCGAGTGCCGCCCAACTATTTCGCCTCGCAAGAGACAAAGTTAAATTTGGAGAACTGACCGCCAACCTTCGCTAGTCGGAGAGGCACCTTAAGAAGAAGAAACTTCTATAAAATAAATATTTTTACTAAATCTTGTCACAGAACTCTTCACCAGCTTTTATACAAAGTTTCACGCGTCTGAACCAATTTTCATAACATTTTGTTCCAGTCCTCCGCAGACACCTCTTCCACGGCCTGCTCAAACGCTGCTCGCGCGTCTTCCGGCGATGAAAACTGTATCTCTTTGAGCAAATTTTTAATTTTATAGAATAAAAAGAAGTCACACGGAGCCAAATCAGGACTGTAAGGAGGGTGTGGGTGTCCCAAAACTCTAACCGATGTGGAGTCTAGGAAGTCCCTCGTTTTGATCGCAGAGTGCGCGGGCGCGTCGTCGCGTTGTCATGGTGAGGAAGGACCCCGCGAAACCCGGTGTTCGTGTTCGATCGCTTGTTGCTCAATGCAGAAAAAACTTCTGGCAGGCATTTTGTGCTGTACCATTTACCGTTGATGCTGCTTTGGTCTCGGAGTGGAATTGAAATTAGGTACCCCGTCAAAGTGAAGAAACTAGCGATCAAAATTTTTCCCGCGCTCCTCGATCGCATCACTTTTGTAGGCGTTGGTTCATTTTGAAACAGCCAAACTGTCGACTGACGCTTTGTTGTTTGTTTCTGGATCGTATTGATAAATCCAGGATTCACCAGGAGTCACCTGTCACAATGTCGTAAACACGCCGTGACGAGCCTGCATCAAATGTTTTTATCATATCATGGCACCAATCCATACGGGCCACACGGGCCTGCTTCTGAGCTTCGGTGAGGTTGCTGTTCGGTGCGACACCCAGCGGGAAACTATCCTCCTTACGCGAAAGTGCTCGAGAACACGCAAAAATCTTGTAAACTGAAACCTGAACCAATCTGCAGAGTATACTGAACTTCTCTCTCTCTCTTCGTACGTAATTCGTCGGTTTTCTTGAATTAAATTGTTTTACTACCAGCACACTTTCTTCGGTGACAGCCGTCTGCCGGTAGGACAACCACTCCCTTGTTCATTCCCCAAAGAAACACGTCCGCGTTTGAACTCGCTATACCAGCGGTAGAGGTACGTAGGTTACTTTTGAAGCTCCTTCATCCAGAAAAGCAATTCGAGTCGATAAAATGACTTATCAAGTTTTATGCGACATTTGAAATCGTAAAAAATCATTGCACGAAAATGTTCTCGACGCAGAACCATTTTTTAATGAGTCAAGAAAATTTAAATGGACTCTCAAAAAACTGGGGACGGAAATTTGAAAATGGAACAGTGGTATTTTTACTTTTAAATAACCGAAGTTTTCAAAATAATCACAAGTGGCCAGTGTCTTATACAGGGTGTCTGGTGGCAGATTTATGTTTTCAAATTTAAATAAAAAATTAATATGTTTGACATGTAATTTTACTAAAAGTATTAAAAGATAGAGTATAAATGCGGATTTCATTTTTTAAAGATAATGTCATCCAAATGTCTTCCATCCTGTTGCACACACACACACACACACTGTTCGAAACGGAGCCTCGTATTCCGTGCCACACGCTGCAGTAAACTTGGTTCAATTGCGCTGATTTCTCGCCGAATATTTTCTTTTAAGTCCACAACAGTTCGCGGATTGTTGGCGTAAACTCTCTCATTGAGGTAGCCCCACAAAAAAAAATCCATTGGAGTTAGGTCGGGTGACCTCGGTGGCCACGGGATGTCCCCAAAGCGACTAATCAGTTTTTGAAGGAGATTTTCTCGCAACAAATCCATCGAAGCTCTGGCCGTGTGTGCGGTCGCACCTGTACCGCATCCTGTTGAAACCACGTGTGTGATGAGAATGATGAATGAGCTCGCAGGTTCGGCAAAAAGAAATTCGAAATCATGAGCCGATAATTCTCACCATTGACATTCGTCGCTTGGCCCCGTGCATTTTCAAAAAAAAAATGGTCCGATTATCCCATTCGTGGATAAAGCGCACCAAACAGTCACCCTTGGGCAATGTAATGGTTTTTGGTGCTTCAGTCGAGGATTGCGAGTTCTTAGAGCCCAGTAACGGCAATTTTGTGTGTTGTTCTTGTTTACGTGTCCGTTTAAATGAAAATGAGCCTCGTCGCTCCAAAAAATGGAATTCACAGTGCGAAAACGCTCCAACATGGTTTCACAAAAAAATTTGCGTGACGCAGTCATTTTTTTTCAATTCTTGAATTATTTGAATTTTAAAAGGATGAAACTTCATATTATTTTTCAAAATTTCATGCACGCATGCTCTTGGAAGTCCCAGTGAAGCTGCCCTTTTCCGTATCGAAAGTCGTGCATTTTCACGTAAACTGCGTTCAACCAGTTCAATGTTTTCGGGGGTCCTTGACGATCGACTAGGTCCTGGCCGTGGTGTGTTCATAGCCGAAGAAGTTGCGCGGAACCTCTCCACCCACGAACGAATAAAATTCACACTCGGCCCATCGCCTATCCGTCGAATATTGAAATGTGAACAAAACTGTCGGCTGTCGGAGCGAGTACGTAAGAATCGTTACTCTTGAATAATGCTTCAATAGCGAACGCGCGATGCTCACCCGACCACTGCACCACTGCACCACTGCACCACTGCACCACTGCACCACTGCACCACTGCGACATCGTGACTAACAAATCCGCACGATCGGTGATTCTAATGACCCTTCCCTGCACCCCCGCACTGTTTATAACTTATTGAGATATTCGTTTTTTAAAATATAAATCTGCCGCCAGACACCCTTTACATAGAAACTTTCTGAATGGCTTGGTATAAATATATAAATATAAATAAATAATAATATATATATATATACATAGTACCTCTATATATTAGGTCGGGGAAAAAATGTTTTCGCATTATAGTACTTGTAATATAAATTCTCTTTGCCGCTATACTATTTGTGTCTGCGGCTGGTTTTGGTGTCGTTGAAAGTTTCAATTTTAAAGAACATAATTCCAAATTCAAATTAGGAAAATGTGTGATTTTCATTTGTTTCTCGTACTGAGTCAAGATGAGTGAGTCTGTGAATGCTGATGCGAACTGGTGATTAAAAGTCGACGTACGACAAGAACGTGCGAAAAAGGTCGTGGTCAAACGATCGAGCCGGTCAGACTTCTGCCGGTCCGACTGTGGCGAAACGCGGGTTAACTCGCAACAAGGTGATGCTGTGTGTGCGGTGGGTGTGGCGGGATTGGAAGGGCATCGTTCATTATGACCTGTTAGCACCAGGCAGCAGCATCGATTCTGAACTCTACTGGAAACACCTGATTAGATTAAATCAAGAAGTTGAGAGAAAGCAGCCGGAATTAATCAATAGAAGGAGTGTGGTTTTTCATCATGATAACGCTAGAACACACATCTTTAGCCACTCAGCAAAAATTAAGAGAGTTTGGCTGGGAGTGGGAGGTGTTAATGCATCCGCAGTATGGTCCTGACAACCACCTGCTGCTTCTTCAGATTTCCACCTGTTTCGGTCTCTTCAGAATTCTTTAGAATGTCAGGTTAACATCACGAGAGGACTGCCAAAACCACTTGTCGCGGTATTTTGATCAGAAATCCCTAAATTTCTATAGCAATGGGGTCATGTCCCTACCCCTACCTACAAGATGGCAAAAAGTTATCAAACAAAATGGTACCTACGTACTTTAGTTAAATATTAATAAACTATATCAAAATATTGTTTGAATTTTCTTAAAAATTGCGAAGAAACTTTTTCTACAACCTAATATGTAGTAGCTCGCTGGCCTAACGGTTAGAGCCCGCGGCCTTCATTCTGAAGGTCGCGGGTTCGAATCTCGGCATGTACCAGTGACTTAATATTTAAGTTATGTACATTTGTGAACTTTAGTTACAACAGCGAAATACAAACGGTGAAGGAAAACATCGCGAGGAAACCCGCACACTGACATCATCTTTGTGTGTGGTGGTCCCAATAAAGTGGCAACAGGCTCGCCCCCTGTTACATGGGACCTAATCTGACCATATCTAGAGAAAAGAGGATATTTATTCGCCTGTGCTTACCCCTACTGGGAAAAAAGGCGTGATAATATAAAAAATAAAATAAAATATATATATATATATATAATATAAATTATGAAAATGGTTTAGTTTGTTCGCCAATCACATGGAAACAAGTGAACGTATCGACACTGCAACGTGAGCATTCGACGCGGAATGATTTGTAAAGGGTGTCTGGCGGCAGATTTATGTTTTAAAAAACGAATATCTCAATATGTTATAAACAGTGCGGGGTGCAGTGAAGGTGGTGTCATTAGAATCACCGATCGTGTGGATTTTTTAGTCACGATGTCGCAGTGGTGCTGTGGTGCAGTGGTGCAGTGGTGCAGTGGTCGGGTGAGCATCGCGCGTTCGCTATTGAAGCATTATTCAAGAGTAACGATTCTTACGTACTCGCTCCGACAGCCGACAGTTTTGTTCACATTTCAATATTCGACGGATAGGCGATGGGCTGAGTGTGAATTTAATTCGTTCGTGGGTGGAGAGGTTCCGCGCAACTGCTTCGGCTATGAACACACCACGGCCAGGACCTAGTCGATCGTCAAGGACCCCCGAAAACATTGAACTGGTTGAACGCAGTTTACGTGAAAATGCACGACTTTCGATACGGAAAAGGGCAGCTTCACTGGGACTTGCAAGAGCATGCGTGCATGAAATTTTAAAAAAAGATATGAAGTTTCATCCTTTTAAAATTCAAATAATTCAAGAATTGAAAAAAAATGACTTTGCGTCACGCAAATTTTTTTGTGAAACAATGTTGGAGCGTTTTCGCACTGTGAATTACATTTTTTGGAGCGACGAGGCTCATTTTCATTTAAACGGACACGTAAACGAGAACAACACACAAAATTGCCGTTACTGGGCTCTAAGAACTCGCAATCCTCGACTGAAGCACCAAAAACCATTACATTGCCCAAGGGTAACTGTTTGGTGCGCTTTATCCACGAATGGGATAATCGGACCGTTTTTTTTGAAAATGCACGGGGCCAAGCGACGAATGTCAATGGTGAGAATTATCGGCTCATGATTTCGAATTTCTTTTTGCCGAACCTGCGAGCTCATTCATCATTCTCATCACACACGTGGTTTCAACAGGATGCGGTACAGGTGCGACCGCACACACGGCCAGAGCTTCGATGGATTTGTTGCGAGAAAATCTCCCTCAAAAACTGATTAGTCGCTTTGGGGACATCCCGTGGCCACCGAGGTCACCCGACCTAACTCCAATGGATTTTTTTTGTGGGGCTACCTCAAAGAGAGAGTTTACGCCAACAATCCGCGAACTGTTGTGGACTTAAAACAAAATATTCGGCGAGAAATCGGCGCAATTGAACCAAGTTTACTGCAGCGTGTGGCACGGAATACGAGGCTCCGTTTCGAACAGTGTGTGTGTGTGTGCAACAGGATGGAAGATATTTGGATGACATTATCTTTAAAAAATAAAATCCGCATTTGTACTCTATCTTTTAATACTTTTAGTAAAATTATATGTCAAACATATTATTTTTTATTTAAATTTGAAAACATAAATCTGCCACCAGACACCCTGTATATAAATACATACATATATATAATAATTGTTACTAGTAAATTAATATGGTTGAGAAATGCAAAAGAAGAGTTTTAAGCAAGTGCTGTGTAAATATTCGTATAAATAAAAGCTGTTACTTTGATCTTATAAACAGACAGTACGATCTAATCAAGTTGTATATATACATTTATTACTTTGATAGAACACGAATGACTAATTTTAATTTATTGATTATCGGTTTCCGTGGTGTAGCGGTTATCACATCTGCCTAACACGCAGAAGGTCCCCGGTTCGATCCCGGGCGGAAACATATTTTTGTTGTTCATTTTAAATTTCTATTATTATATATTTTCATTATATGTGAGATTTGAATGTTTTTATTTTTTTAATGTAAATACTTATTTTTCACATTGCACTTCTATAAAAATAAAATGTCTGTAGTGTACATATTATCTATACATAATTGCCGTAACACCCTTACAACCCTCTTTAGGGAAAGAATTTTGTTAAATCCGTTCCTAGGTGACCTATACTCAAAAAAAGGAATTTCCTTAACACGCTCCAAGTCTCCAGGCCTTATGGCTCCAAAGATATCATGATGAGTCTATATAGGTAGATATCTCTTATATATCAAAATTATATTTGTTTAAAGAGACATCTAGCGGAAATCATTTAATTTACAAGAAGAGATTTGGTGTTTAGTAACGCTACCTCACCCCAGATAGCGTTAATTTTTGTCAATATTACATCCTGCCTTTTTTAATTTATAAACTATAAATTATAACAAGGACAATTGTCATGGCTACACATATATCAGCAAATTATAATGAACATCATGAAATGCTACCTCTAGGTAATGCTAGTTATAATACATATATAAAACATATATATTAATAAAACGTTATATATGTTACGTTTAATATTTTCAACTTAATTTTAATTGTCAACTTGAAATTAAAATATGTAGGAAACTTAAATAATAAATCAAATTTTTAGTTCATCTATTGGACACAAGATGTCACTAGTATATACGTCAGTATATAAATAGTATGATTTAAAATAATTGTAATTTTTTTTAATAAGTATATCTGGATATTTAATCAGTATAGTTAAGTACTGTTTTCATTTATTTTAAGTAATTTTTTCAGTGTAAAATATATTGTGATATAAGAATCCTTCTTTACTTCAATAATATAATGATTATTCATGTTTAATGATAATAAAAGAGTGGAATTAATTAGTTTTCGAATATTTGCTTATCATTGTACAGACAGGAAATAGAAAATTCATAACAGAACGATAAGGAAAAACTAAGTAGTTTTTCCTCGTCTAAGGAAGTCGCTAGTCCCAGATTCACCTACGGCAGTAGAGCCTCAAATTATAGTTATGGTTCTAATTTTTACAGAATAAACTTGGAGGTTGTACGTTTAGCGTAAAACAATATGATCGACACAAATGAAAGTCGAGAAAAACGTTATATGCTTATTGAATATCTTCTCTTTCAGTCTGGTTAAAACATGGAAAAGGAAACGAGGCCGCGGCGGAGTCCAGCGGCCGGGAAGTGGACGCGGCCGGCGCGCGCTTCTCATTTCGCACGGCTTGCGTAAAGCGGCGGCGGAGGCTGCGCAGCTACAGGCTGCTCCACAACTACATGCCGCTTAATAAACACAAAAAGAAAGGCTATAAATCTACAAGTGAATACTCAAAATCTGGCTAAGTGGAGTTCATTAGGAGAGCCTTTATATAGCACTAAACCTGCGGGATCTGATCGCGACAACGATATGATTTTAAGGGATGAAAAGAATATTAACTCAAAATTAATACATACATACATACAAGGGAAAAACAAATACAGGATTATATAGTAAAAGCTATATTCCATATTAAAATATGTCAAAGAATAATATTGTTGTCGTAATTCACAGGTTGTCAATGCCGAGTGCTGACAGGCCTCTCTCAAGGTCCAACGACCTGATAAAGATCGCGGGAAGCCGCTGGAGGTCCTTGTCGTCAGAGTCCAAGTTAACAAATTTGAATAAGTTCGTTTGTTAAAGGACATAGCTTCACATCAAATTATATATGATGGCGTTATATAACCTGTAATGATAATTACAGAAATTTATTATAAGTATATCATCATCATCATCATCGTCACCAGACTATGGAGGTCCAGTTAGTTAAACTCAACTGATTTGTTTTTGTGTAGGGTCCGTGTGAATATGTTCCTCTTGATTCGTGATTAAGGGTGTTAGTGTCCATATCTGTTATTTACATTTATTATAAATATCTCTTACTTATTACTGATAAACAGTAACTTTACAAAAGCCTTACTGAAGAGATCAGCAACAGTAATGATTAGAAATAGATCGGCCGCTGCACCGAGCCGCCCGTGTAAGAAACGTTCCGGTCTAGTTCTGCAAGTTGCCCGACAATTGTGGTCGCTGATGTAACACCCTGCACCAACTATTTCTATTCAATCTCCATCGATTACCGCATTACGTGTTGCTCTCGATCACCGGCACACCCCCCACCACGACCACCACCTCCACTCCATCCTCCCCTCAAATTGCACAACACACGACTTCTTTGTCACGGTCAGTGATGTAATTAACTCTTGTTTCCATTTTAATAAAAAAATATAGTTTACTGCAAATTTTAAATTGGAAGTGATAAAAGTTACATCATCATCTTTCATGTCCGTAGCTGGATGTAGCTGTCTCTAAATGATCTAGACATCGATTAATCCACCATTGTCTGCCGGCCTTCTACAACCTGCAAAAGATTATAAGTAAATCGTTATTACTATTGTAAGTAGTAATAATTAACGATATAATAATTACATAATTATCATTATCATCATTAGCCGGAAGTCGTCCACAGCTGGACATAAATCTCCCTCAAAGATCTCCACAATCAACATGGCGTCTAACGCCGTCGGGTGCGTAACAGCGTTGTTTGTAGGCGTTCATATATGGGGATGGACCACTTCCCATCACGTTGTATTAAATAGGGTTGGTGGAAACCAGAGCCTAGTCTATTCCGTGAGTTGTTGTGTGGAACATCTTAACCCCGTCTTGCCTCAATATATTGTATTATTGTTTACGAAGATGTTATTGTAATCATAACGTCTTGTAATGAGTCGCCCGCGTCGCGCCGCGCATGCGCAGTAAGCAGTATGCGCCGCGCGGCTGCTTCGCGGAACGATTGTTACGAAATTTACACAATCGAATTCGCTCTTTTCCTTTTAAATTAGTCACCGACCACCGGCGAATGCACTCCAGTTCCGACAATTAAATAAAGCGACACACATTCCTCGCAGTACCCAGCCACCAGCCACCAGCCAGCTGCTGCTGCACCACTGGAGGCACGGTGATAATGACACAGTTATCATGACCCGTGAGTCCCGAACAAGGAATTATAACCTTACTGCTAATTTTTCATCTTTTCATTATACAATTAAGCGACGAAATAAGCGGAATGTTCATCTGATGGTAGGTAATACGCCCGCCCATGCCAACGTGGCGCTAGTTAGGATGGTATACACTGCACCACATTGCGCTCGTCGCCTTAAGACATCAATTGGTTTTTCTTCAATTCTGTTCGGAAGCTGCAATAGACGCCGCGGTGGTACCTAGGTACGACAAATAGTAGTGTGCAAACATTACTGTGTTCCGGATTGAAGGGTGTTGTAGCTAGTGAAATTACTAGAGTAACGAGATTCAACATCCTATGTCTCAGGCGACGAGCGCAATGTTGTGCTGTATATATCATCCTAACTTGCGCCATGTTGTTATGAACAGGCGTACCACTTACCATCAGGTGAACCGCTCGTCTCATCCCTTAATTGTATTAAAAAAAAATAGTAGTCCCTGTTTAACCTCCTTTTCTATTCAGTAAGAGTTACAAGGATTCTCTACCCGTCTAGGACTCCATTGGGGTTGGGGTGAAAACCGCATCAGTATTAGCTGAAACACTGAGGAGTTAAAACAGTTAACATATATAACTATATTATGTGTATAATATATAGTTAATATTGAACCTTATAATTAACTGAGGATCTGGTGAATGTAGAGAGAGATAGAGAGTATATGTCAGAGTTGGGATCCACAATAGATAGAGCTTAAGGGAAACGAGACACATTGTAAGTGTGTGTGTGAAGTCATCAGGTCTGGGGTGCTCGTAAATGATGTTTTATTAAGGGGTATAAAAACGGGAAATATGTTGGGAAGTACTAGCGGAGAGTACGATGTTAAGGGTTGAACTAAATGGCGGAAGAAGAGGAGCAGAACAGACTTAACAAGATGGTAAACATAGTAACTATTTTATATGGTTAAGTGGTTCTCCTCGTTACTATAATCCAAAGTATCACAAGTGGCACCGGAATCGAACCAGGTATTGGTAACCAAGTGCTTACTCGCTGCCCTACGAATGTAGTATAGCTTAAGTATTTTTTTAAACTGACAAAATTAGCGCTTGGCCACGCTCACACCTGATGTTAAGTGGTGATGTGATCTGTGATAGTAAAGTACACTAACCAAGTAACTCCTCACTGTACTATAACTTCAATAACTTACTATATCTGAATAATACAAGTTAAAACATTGTTTGGTTCCAACCCGGAACTGTAAGAGTATCAAAATTAATACGCGAAGTTTACTTAAACTGTTGCTTACTTACCCAATTAAGTTATCTTAACTTATACCAGTAACTCAAGCTCCGCTCCTCCAAGCGCGCCGCACGTTTCCTTCATATTGCTTTTGATCGTTACAACCCTAATATATTTTTTTTTTTTATTAGGGTTGCGAGTTTAAAGATCAATGATTAATGATTACTTGCTTTTGCGTGTTGATACTTTTTATTCAATGTTCAAGAAAAATAAACTTTTCGTCCTTCCAATATCGTTTTTCACTCCTATCAAGATATATAGCTTATTTAATGACCCCAGGGCTGGGACTGGAGGCTCTCTCACAAACGGAAAATCGAGATCATTCATCAACCACGTCAGTCAAGTGTGAGTTGGCGAATGCCTATGATGTATTCATTCACCGGAAGTTCAAACTAGAGCACAGGGGGGACAGCGTTAGAGCTACCAGATCTACTAAAAAGATCACTTGTCTAAGAATGGCCTTTACTTTCATCTTGTGCGAGCAGTCCCAGCTGTGGGATCGTTACTATGGGTATTTATTATAGGTAATTAAATTAATATTTATAAGTACGCTCTCCGCGCGGTGTTACATTAATTATTTATTAGCGAGGTCCGTGTGAACGCGAGCTTGAATGTCGTTTTAATGACAACGTTAACTAGTTGCTGATTACTCACAATCCGCTGCAAATATCAAATAGCATAAATATCTGCGTGTACTGTTTATTGTTTATAAAGCTTTGTTGTTAACCACCGAATTGCAAAAATAAACTATAAACAACACCCTAAAACATATTAATCGAAGGACCGACGACCGTTGGGACAGTGAGGTCCTCGAATAGTCTCCCTAAGCCTAATCCCTGCCTGTTGTAGAAGACGACTGGAAGGGTCTAGGTGTTTCGCGGGCCTTGAGTGTAGGGGCCCTTATAGCTCAACAAGCGGACCTAAGTGGGACAGCGTATCAGCGATGGTGCCCAGGGTTAGGCTCCTCCTCGGAGACGTGTAACACTAAGTGTGGAGGAGCAAAAGTGGGTTTTATAAAAGATCCCAGATCCTCTTCAAATGTACTGATGCAGATCACGGAGGGGGTTTTAGTAAGTAAGAATCTCACATAACTTTCTAAGACTTCCCACCTTAAGCATCTATCGAAGATTTCTAACCCGAAACCAAAAAAAAGACGTAGTGTTGGGAAGCCTCCCACAAGGTGGACCGACGATCTGGTGAGAATCGCGGGTACCCACTGGATGCGAACAATGCGGGACTGATCGATGTGGAGATGTTTGGGGGAGACCTATGTCCAGCAGTGGATATCTATCGGCTGATCATGAATACCTTAAGCAGTGTCTTCATTGGCACACTTGATGATTACCTTAGTAATTTATATTGCTTATGTAGTAGGGTTTTGTACGAAACAGCGTATAAACTGGTGGTAAGTCTCTGCTGTCGAAGACCGTTTAGGTAGATACTATCGCAGCGCCTACTGCAGTCCACAAACATACTGTGTTCCGGTTTGAAGAGCGCTGTAACTAGTATAATTACTAGGGTACAAGACTCAACATCTCAGACGACGAACGCAATGTAATGCGGCATCTATAATCCTAACTATCACCACGTTGTTATGAGCGGGCGTAACACTTACCATCAGGGTAGTTTTGCACGTCTCGTCGCTTGACAGAATAAAAAAAAATTTAAATCACACAAAAGAAGGGTTGTAAATGTAACGCCTGTGATTGCAATTGATTCATAGATGTCAGGTGATCGGTACAAGAATTAAGGTCAACAATACGTTCCGAAGACTTAAGTGTCTATGAGAGGATGGGGCGAGAAGGACCCCATGTCGCGGTGGACGTGATGCTGGAAGTTTGTCCACATTTTATTCGTTTGGAATAAACTTTAGTTATGACTTCCATTGATAAAGTCGTGCGTTCGATCACTCGGAGAGACGTAGTGTAGAGATCTATAATGTAATCAAGTCGTTTCATTTTCTAGATCAATAAAAATAAACTTCAATCGTATAAATAATTATATAATAGCGCAGCGCGTCACTGACACACGCACCCCGCGCGCCCGCTGCCCGCGCACGCGCACACTCGCGCCCGACGCGGCGCCGCGCGTGCGCACGCGGCGCGCGCCTGTGTGCGCGGCCCTATGTTGCAATCCCTAAAATAGGACGGACCCAACTACTAATAGAAAAACGCAGGGCCGGCGCTGAGGTCGTACGAAAATAAAAAACTGGAGAAAGTTTTTCATTCAACAGTTCAAAAACTTAAGGTCTGATAAGTTTCCTCACGATGACCTTAAGCTAGAGATCTCACCAGCGCCTAATCACGATAAGTGCAGCTCGCGGCTTCCTGTGCCTTTGCTACGTCCGCGTGCGACTTATTCACTAAATTATAATTAGATACCGTTCAATAAATTATTTCGTATTCAAATTAGTATCAACCAAACGGCTCCGTCACGTAATTTTTGTTGTGTAAATACTTTACCACTCATTCAGTAACACACTGACCTACAGACACACAGTCACGCGGCTGATCAAAAAAACCATTAATTCCGTTATAAATATAAAATCTTCAGCACCTCTTTAATTTTAATTTTAATATTAGATTTTGGAAAGGCGCTAGATGCATATATCAGATGGAAATCTTTGAGAGAGATATATGTCCAGCAGTGGACATCTATCTACTGGTGATAGTGATGGTTAGATTTTGTGCTAATTTTATTACTAACGGCAGTAAAATTCCAAAAATAAATACAATGGATTATTTACTAATATCAGGAATATGAACTGTTGCATTGCGAGTTAAGGATAGTAGCAGAAATAAAAAAAATCCAATAGAACAGATGTCTCGGTAATGTTGGTTAAACTCAGATTAGATCCCAATCTGGATGTACTATAGATTTTACTAAGCGACGAGAAGAACATCACTTTGCGCTGAAGATTAATACATGACCTGACCTAACTAAGGTACTTTGTTTCTCTGATTAGCGCAGAACACTAGCTAAAAAGCATTATCTGATCATACAACTTCAGCCGACGCTGGTGATGATGATGATGAAGGTTTATCAGTATAGACAGCAATGAGGATTATCATCAGCCAATAGATCTCCTCTACTGGACATAGGTCTTCCCCAAAGATTTCCATACCGATCGATCCTGCGCTGCCTGAATGAAACGGTTTTCCGCAACCTCTTCACCTGAATGTCGGTCCACCTTGGAGAAGGCCTGCCAGCACCACATCTACTGGTACGCGGTCGCCAGTCAAAAATCTTACTGCTCCATCTACCGTCAGTCCTCCGAGCAATGTGCCCTGTCCACTGCCACTTATTTCCAGCAATCTTTTGGACTATGTCAGTGACCTTTCTTCTGTTGGGACCTGCTCAGTTATCGCATATAACAGAACGCAGGTACTACTACAAATATAATATTAATGTACACTTACATCATCGCTGTGGCAATACAAAGAGGTAAATATTTTTTTCTGTTATATAAGCAGCTCGCAGTCCGGCCCTGGTATCAAAACTTCGAAAAGATTGTTTGCATCTTTTTAGTTACCAATTTTTAGGTCACCCGCACGGGCCGCGATAACCGCACCACCAAGATAACAATGTAATCTGACGCGAGATTTTATATTATTATTTGCTTTGTCAGCGCCAGGTGCACCACCAGCTCGGCACGCTGGTGGTGACAATAATCAACACCGATTTACCGGTTACTGGTGGTAGGTCTCTACAGCCGGAGACCGTCTAGGTAAGAACCACCGCAATGCCACCGCAACCCACTTACAGTAGAAACAACGGTGTTCCGGTTTGAAAGGCGCTGTAGCTAGTGAAATTATTACAGTAACCAGGCTTAACATCTTGTCTCAGATTAACACCACGTTGGTTTGATCACTTGTCCACACTTCTGTTTATGGACTCTAATAGGCGCTGCGGTGATACCTAGATGATCTCCAGCAACAGAGACCTATCACCAGTAAATATATTTGCCGTCCACCTAATTTTAAGTGGACATTAGACCCATCTTATTTAAAGCCTTCAAACACGAGAATCGTTTTAGTCGCCTTCTACGACAAGCAGACCTTACTTTAGTTCTATTCTTAAAAGACGAAGACTACACAGAAGTCCTAGAGACCATAACTTGGGTCAAAGCGGAAATCTTTCAAAGATATCCTACTTCTTGAAGCGAGTCAGGATCATGTAAGATTTTTACTCACCCATCACCATCAGCCGATAGACGTCCACTGCTGGACATAGGTCTCTCCAAAGATCTCCACATCGATCGGTTCTACGCTGCTGCGTCCAGCCTCCGGTACCTTCGGGCGCTAGAGGCTGTTCTTGTACAGATCCATATGGGGGGATTTGGGCCATTTCCCACTACACTGGCCGTATGAGGATTGGTAGGCACAACTCATAGAAGAGTCATAATATCCTCACCACCAGCGCTGAGCTATAGCATATACGGAACCACTTCGCATTTGCTGTTCAACTTAGGTTCGCTTATAGAGCGAAAAGTAGTAATAGAAGTAGACCTTTTTAGTCGACTTCTACGACAGGCAGGGCTTAGCTTAGTACTATTAGCTGACGTGTTAGAGCATCCGTTATCATCGTTCAGACGTCTTCGTGGCTTCCTTCTGCACCAGAACAACTTTACAGAAGAAAACCAAATTCAGAAAAACAGAGCATTCGGCGAACATATGCCACGAGGAATCCTGCTCCTCACCACAAAGGTGGCATAACCTTCCGGTGACGGTTCACATCCGATCCGGCTTAGACACTCTCCGACTAATCAGCTCCTGAGCCAACCTGGAGGTGACGTGCGCCACTTGTTCAGAGCTAAGCTTCGAAGCTTTGCATTACCGCGCTTACAATGCACTATGAGGTGGCTCAGCCGTCTGCTTTCGCCAGACCTGTAGAGCCTGTGCTCCTGCAGCGAAGACCTAGAAACCTAGTTAGGGTTTAGCTGCTGAAAATAATAATTTTTCCTAGATCTAAATAGTAGAATGATCGGCAATTAAACTGAAGCGTAGATGTGCAGACGGATGATTAGCATACAATGAAGTGTCAGGAGCTAGTTGCCCAATCAGCACACTGACCCCCGGCCTGTATTGTGGCCGTCCTTGGTACCATTTGGTGCGGCGACCCCCTGACACTGTTCCGGACGGACATTGGAACGGCCTGGAACGAGCATTAGTCACTCCTCAGAGATACCACCAGCTCAGCTCCAGGAATCCGAAAGAGAACTAGAAATTCCCTTCTTGATAAAGAAACCGAAATGGGCAGAACTATCACCTAATATTTTTTTTTCTATGAAGCGATGTGATCAGATAGACCTTCACCTGATGGTAAGTGATACACCTTGCCCAAAACAACGTGGCGTTAGTTAGTATAATACTCTGCACCACATTGTGCTCGTCTTAAGACATAATAGGTTGAGTCTAGTTACTCCGTTACTGTCATTAGCTGCAGCACCCTTCAAATCGGACACAGTATCGTTTGTCGGCAGGTATAGGTGGTGCGGTGGTAGACGGTCACCGACAACAGAGTTACCATTCGAAACTTACTGTTTGTTTACAGTTCTGTTTACGATAATAATATCACCACCTTTCGCAACTGAACTGCAACGGAGTGGAGGCTGTGGTGGTGGATACCATTTCACGTTTGAAATACCTCATCCCCCCCATCCGGCGCCGCGTGGGCCTGACACACTTTCGCCGGGCCGACGTCACGGAGCCGCGCCAGCTGTGCACGCTGCAGGACTGTCCCGGACATGTGCTGACGAGCAGTCGAAATTATTGAACACCAACTTATTACCATGTTTCCCTCACAGCTCCTATTCCTGCCGCCATACAGCAGTGTGATAAGATAACCTTCATCAGGTTTGAAGAGCGTTGTAGCTAGTGTATTGCAGTAACCAGACTTCAGATGAAGAGTTGAGCAGAACAAGATGCAGAGTATTTTTTTTATTTAGTATGTTGTGCTCGACGAGATAAGAGCTCAGATGGATAAGTCTGGTTACCTCAGTAATGTCTTTAGCAACGACGCACTTCAAACCGGAGCACAAAAACCCCGTATTGTAGGAATAAATTAGCTAGTGATTATTTTTTCGATTTAAAAAAATTGAGATGATATATGATGATATATATACATAGATTATCATCGTCGGCCTTTCTTTACCCACTGCTGGACATAGGCCATTCCTAGTCTTTCACCAAATGCGATCCTCAGCTTCTCGCATCCCACCCCATTTCCCATATTTGAGACATATATATATATATATATATATATGTCCCAAAACCGTATATACTGCTGGTAACTATAATCTGATTGCATACGTCAATAATTAGTGTGACTGACTACGTGTAAGTTCGCCTCACGCCCAGCCGTGGGCATATGTTGGCCATAGACAGTACAGTATAAAAACCTTCTTCATATTTTCTTTACTTTTTTCTTGTTACAAAATGTCGAAATTAACAACTATTTTCCTTAAAGAAGGTGGAGGGGGTTAGTAAATTACTAGTAAATGTTATTATTTATACGTAGTTTAAGTATTGTGATATTGAACCAAATACATGCAAGTACAGTGTCCCTATTGGTCGTATAAATAACTTTACTACTAGTATACCTTCTAAAGGACTTAGTCATACCATGTTGTTATAAAGAGACTAACATTGTTTAAGAAAGAAATTTAGTGCAGTATAAACATCCTCAGTTATCATGATCAATCAATCAATCAATCCCCTAAACCCAGTGAAGCAAAGGAAGAAAGAAAGAAGAAGCAAGCAGCTCGCAGCTCGCGCGGGCGGAGCCTTCGTAAATAGTTGTTGTGTCGCCTACTATTCGCATAATGCGAGTACCAGGCGATCATAACAGCAGCGGCGCAGCGCCCGCGGCCCCCGCCGCCACCGCCACCACCGCCGTCACCGCCCGCGAAAGTGAGAGTGCGCCCGCTCGGTTGCATAACCGCGCGGCGCTGGCGCCCTGGTACCGGTGCCGCGACACACCCGACCGACATTTCAACCCGCCGCCACATTTGACGTTTGTTTCCTTCTTTTAAAAAAACTTTTTGACTGTAATTTCATATAAACGGCCAGATCTTTCTAAAAAATATATGAAAAAGAATTAATAAAAATTATAATCTGTATTATAATTATTATATGTAACTCTTTTTTTAAGGAAATTAATAATGCATAATTATAACATTTTTTTTGTCAAAAATAGGGCATTTTTAAATACTTATTAATTTTAAACATATTAAGGTTTTTCTTATTATTTTTGTGATAATTATTTTCAATAAAACAGTTATGTAATGAACGTGTCTAACTAGTCCGCTACGCTGACATTTTGCTGCGTCAATATATAAAAAAGAATTTTGTTAGTGTTGCCATAAATTTGATTGAAGAGTAAAAAATATGAAATTTTAGCACATTACTTATATAACAAACACTGAACATTCTGTTCGCAGGTATTGAAATTACTGGGTGAGGTGACCAATTAACTGGTCAAGCTGTGCTCGTCTCTCGCGAATTACTCAAACAGAATAATATCGTTATACACGTACGCATAACAATCTATTTTTAATTGCGACGCTTTAAAAGTAAAAATACTTACGCAAACGGAATTTTCCTGCTCAAACTTCCCAGTAATACCTTACAAGTGCAACGGATGTCGGAAAAATCACATCGGCATGGCTACGACGTAAAACACGTGACGACACTTTTCGGTGGTAAGTGTTGTTATTTCAACAACATTATTTCAAGATTAATTCTATCCTTCATATATATTCGTATGTACAACATAGTATACGTATATTTCGCCGCCATAAAACATCCATCATTTTCTAGATACTGCTGGAAGAAAAACTCTATTTAAATTAGACCGGTTTTCGTATCTGTTTAATTAAAGAAGTTATAAAAGATGTAAATAATTAAAAAAGTGACATCGTTATTTCCTAATGCAGCTCATTTCACAAGAAATTAAGTGACGCATAAATATCTCTTGCAATGTGGTGAAATACTTAAAGTAAAGAAAGTGTTTTTGGATAATTCAAGACGGTCCGTATCTGTCTCACGATCATCCCCGGGTACCAGGATCACATGCGATCCGTGATCTAACATTGCACCAGGATAGCATAAGCTGTTGTAGTGTTTCTCGTTCGAACTTGATTTAGGTTAGTGACGTGCACAACAATATATACATCGCCATTAAATAAAGCTACTGCAGGAGTTGGATGTAGCGTCACCAAATAAGGCTGCAAACAACATATGTAGTTTTACTGGTGGTGAATCTCTGTTGGTGGAGACCGTCTAAGTAACACTATTCCAGCCGACAAACACTATACAATCATTAGTCAGTTCCGGTTTGGAGGATGCTGAACCTAGTAAAATTGCTGGTGTGTGAGCGCAATGTGGTGGTGTGTATACCATCCTAACTAGCGGCACGTTGTTATGTGCTGGCGTATCACTTACCATCAAGTAAATGTTTCGTTAGTCTAGTCGCTTCGTTGATTATGAAAAAATTGAGCAGGTCGCGTCGAAACATTACAACGACCTTCAAACCGGAATGTATTAGTGTCTGTACACAGTTACTCGGTGATGTAGAGATGAACAGTTTTGATCATTTTTAATAGATGATAGTGTATATAAGTTGAAGTGGTAGCCTCCTGCTTGGTTGATGCAGGAAGCGTCGCCGGCTGCGAGTCACCGTCGGGCACCGTCGAGACGGCCGTTCCGCCGCTGAGTGGGTTACCAGCGCGGTTGCGTCACCATCGGCAACCACTTTCTGCTGTCGCTCGCCTACTTACCCACTCACTGGCACAGCGCGACGTCGCGTGTCGGCCGTTCCGGTTGCTTTTAACCGCGAAACAGAAAAGGAGGTTCTCATTTTAACTTGCTTTCACAAACTTTGATGATTCTTCTAACTGTAGTATTACATCTTATTAAATATTATTACCTTTACATATATATATATATATATATATATGAGTCCACCTATGTAGAGATTCATCTGGAGCCATAAGGCCAAGA
Organism: Troides aeacus; assembly: GCA_033220335.2. NCBI lineage: Eukaryota > Metazoa > Arthropoda > Insecta > Lepidoptera > Papilionidae > Troides > Troides aeacus. The sequence continues at coordinate 8,067,708 of CM067293.1, read as the reverse complement.
GATTTGACATTCGGTAGGAATATTCCTTTTGCAATTCCGCATCGGGCCAGCGTGGTGGAAAATGGCCCAAATCCCTCCAAATTAACCCCTAAAAAAGACGGTCCCGAGTGCCGGCGGTACTGGAGCACATTCAGTGTGAGAATCGCGGGAATTCACTGGATTAGGGCAACGATCGACAGAGATTTTTGGGGAAGGCTTATGTCCAGCAGTGGACGTCTATCGGCTGATGATGATTCCTTTTGCAAATAGAGGGCAGCTAAGAACGGATTTTATAAAATCCCTCCCCCAAAGTGGGTTGGGGTGTTATGGTTAGCGAAGTGCATAGGGAGCAGTTACTGTATATAGGACATATTGAGCGAGATCGAAATCTTCGAAACTATTAGTAGTGAACACTCAGTATTTGGTGGAGAACTTCATCAATCATTTAGAGGTCAGTTAAAAATGGTCGCTAATCGCTTATCACTTAACTTGAGGGTCCGTGGTTTGATTCCAGGTGATACTATTTTTAGGATAAGGGACTATTATCCCTTAGTGTTAGGTCTCTGCAGCTCCTAAAGCAGCTGTCAAACAGTACTGTGCTTTACTGTGTTCCAATTTAAAGGGCGCTATAGCCAATGTAATTACTAAGGTAACACTTAACTTTTTATGTCTCTGATGATGAGCACAATGTGGTGCAGTGTATATGTGGTCGGGCGTATCACTTACTATCAGGTGAACATTCAGTTCGTCTTGTAGCTTTGTTGAATAAAAAAAAAAATAATATAGTCTAGTGCCGATACGCAGGTCGCGAGTATACCGGCTTGGCTGCACTGTTGCGTCACAGCGCAGGCGGCCGGCCCGCTCACCACTACCGGCCCGCCTCGCCCCAACCACCGCCTGCCCCTCTACCGCCACCACCACCACCACCACTCTCCCACCCAAACCCCCCTCCTTGCCCGCTGTTACCAGGTCTCCAGCTAACGGCTAAGAGTAAAGCACTGGTGAGCCCTACAACGATGAGATAAGCTTGAGAAAATTTACCCGCTTCCTTTGCTAAATCGCCAACTCCACATCAGACCACTGCTGGTCCACTTCTCCAAATCCTCCTGCATCACTCTCAATTCTCGTCAGCCAATTTAATTTTGGACAAATTTCAAAATTCAGAACACTAACAATGGCTGAACCGATTTCGTTCAACTTCACTTGCCTGAAAGGATATTCTATCAAGAGTGTTCTTGACTGCCATTTCAAAAAATCGGTTCAGCCGTTTAAATAATATCAGCTTGTCTCCAATTCATTTGAAGGTGACAACATTACGCTGGTCACCATAGAACAGTAACGATTCAGAAGGGAACTGGCTACATTCGGAGACGAAACCGTCATGGTATCTTACAACCCTCCAATGGATGATGTTCCCTTAACGCGACCTTGGGGTCAAGAGCAGTTAGGATGTTCCTTCCTTTTCACAGACCCCGAAGAATCCATTGTTATAGTACTTTCGTCTGTGCATGGAACAGCTCTTTAATATAGTTCTCGATGATTCTGTAATCTCTTCAAAAGACGACCACGAAATCTTCAAACGATGAAGTATTTCACTCAGTAAAAACCCCGGTATAAGTAAAATCATCATCAGCTGCTAGAGGTTCACTGCTGGACATAGTCCTTCCCCAAAAATCTTCACATCGATCACAAGCTGTAGTCAGGCCTACGGCATTGCCAGGCGTTAGGACTCGTCAGCTGCGGCATTCATATGGAGGGATTTGGGCCATTTCCCACCACGCTGGCCCAATGCGAGTTGGCAGGAACCAGAGCATCGTTTGTTGATTAACAGGATGCACCAGGAACAGGTGAGGTTGGCTTGGGTCCCGCTAGTTGTTGTGCGGGAACCCCTACACCCCCTAAATGAAATAGTATGAGTGTAATATGAATGTCTGTATGTGTGAAATGTGGGTGTTCATTCACCTCTGCCTACCCCTACTGGGAAAAAGGCGTGACAATATAACAAAAAAATACTTCATTTAAAACCTTACTTACTTTACAACTGTTGCTTACTGCAGCAGTTGCTTACTGGTATACAGTAACATTGATATTTATTTACATTAACTGCATTGTAATGCGGTTACATCGGTCCCGTGTCGCCGGCCGACGTTTTGTCTACTTGCAGAAATATATTCCTTTACAAGAAATCCGAAACACGTGTTTATATATATATATATATATGAACAACATATATATAAGGGATTCCACCTATGTAGAGACCCATCACGATATATCTGGAGCCATGAGGCCTGGAGACTTGAGATTTGATAAGAGTATTCCTTTGGTCGAGTATAGGTCAGCTGAGACCTTTATATACTAAATCTTACCCTTCTAAGGGAGTTGCTGGGGTGTTACGGTTAGCAAAGCGGATGAGGAACAGCAGGTCTGTATACACAGCAACCTGGGTGAAATTGTAGCCTGTGCACAAAATGAGGAACTAAAGGATATGCATATTGTTTAACTACTTAGTATGTAAGAGGTCATAGAAACTAATTAATTTGACTTCAATTAGTAACAAAACCTGTCGCGCAGTGATCTGATCTGATTCGTGGTCCGAGTGACAGTTACCATCACGTAAACGCCACTCTTCTTGTAGGAGAAAAACAGAGGACGTTAAGTCCCAGGTATTTCCGTTTAGGTCTTATCGTTTATTTGCCCTGCAGTCTCGGGCTATTAAGAATAGGACTAAACCCAGCCTGCCTGTGGTGTAAGGGTTCTCGCTCAACAACTCACGGCATCCAAGCCAACCTCATCTGCTCGTAGTGGAGCCTGCAAATCATCAAACGAGGCTGATGCTCTCACCACCTTGTATTGTGCCAGCGTGGTGGGAAAAGGCCCAAATCCTCCCACATGAATCCCTACTTCATCATTTGGACATCTTTGCGGGAGGCCTATGTCCGTCAGTGGACGTCTATCGGCTGATACAGAAGTCCTGTCTGTCGTAGAAAGCCAATAAAAAATTCAATGGATTTGTGAGGGTTGAAAGTAGGGGCGTTCATTGGCCACTAAGCGAGCTAAGAGTGAATGGCAAGTACGACGTGATCACGTGCTTGTAACAAAGCAAGGATATTATTCCTGGGCATGGTGCTGGAAGTTACCGGTGGTATGTAGAAGATCCTAGGGCTTCCGCACTGAGGGAGTTTTAGAGAGTAAAAATATTATATAGCCTTGTTTTCCACCCCTACAGTAGGGTATATTTTTGCGTTCATAATAAAACAGTCCAGGGTTCGAAGCCGCGTGTTGTCGTTGCGCGCACCATCACCACTCTATCTCCGGCTGCGTCACGGTACGTGTTGCGCTCTCCGCTCCGTCCCTTTCTGGCGCGGCGATTGGTCCATCTCTCTTTCATCACTATTAAGGTGATTGACCACGTACGATCACCAATCGCACGTAGCTACGCCCGCAATCGACTCGCCTATCGATTGATATCGATTTATTTGTAATACGAGCCCGAGTGCGCCGATAACGATCCGCGGTGTCCGTGACGATAGTGTCCTCTCGCTGCCGGGATACCTGACTTTATCCATTCTTCCCCGCTAGGTGTTTACCTTCATTTGTTAATCGATCTTATGAATCGATTTTTGGAATTTCGTATCGATGTGTTCATAAATTATTAGGCAACCGCTACAGAGGTCGCCGGACTAAGGGCCGACATGATTGATTATAATCTATAGTATGAGTAACAGAAATGATTACCTGTATATATATGATAGATATAATTGTAATAAAGTATGCAAATGTACGACGGGATGTTTTTTTTTTTTATTGTAGTATGATCAGTAAGGATACGGATAGTTTTAATTAGAAAATAAAACCTGCTTCACTATATTTTAAAATATGTAATATAAATTCTGCTCTGCTTTGACATGTTTTCGGAGAAAACGTCATAACTAGTTTATATTCAGTGTAGGGGTGTGGGGGGTGTGCCTTGTACTTGCCCTGTAATTTAATGTTAATGTAAAAATGCATAAAAGCTAAAAATAACGAGTAGATTATTATTTAAACCAATATTGTTAACGCGATATGTAACGTTTTTTTTAATAATAATTACAATTTTCGTTCAATATTATTGTAACTATTTTTTATAAAAATCTTTATTATTTTAAATAATTAATAAAAAAATATTATTGAATTTAATGCTAATGTTTAAGTTTTATACAACAATAGCCAGCGGCGGTACTGCCGTTAATGCGCGGGCATTAGTTAATAATTTAATGGTAAACAATTAGCGCGCGCGGTGCGCTCGTTGCACAAATGAATTAATCAGAATCGTCTCCGCGCTTAATGAGCGCCGCGGACATTAGGCTGAATGGGCCTGGTGGGCGCGCCGCGCGGAGTGCGCGCCGGTGTGTGCGCGGCTTAATAAAAAAAAAAACTTTTACCGCGAACTTTCAGCGCGACTTCAGCGCTTCCTTCCGGCAACCTTGCCCGCCGCGCGCGCAACATCAGTCCGCGCTCGAGCCCCGCCGCGTCCGCACGCGCCGCGCAGTGTTGTTTGTGCACCCGTGCGTGTGCGTCGTGACACACACAGCCAGTGCCAGCGCAGTGGAGACCCGGGCCGGCGCCGCGGGCCCCACGACCGGCCCCGGCGGTATGGAGTCGCCGCAGATGTACGACGCGGCCGCGGCACCGCCGCCGCCGCCCCAGCCCGACCTCAAGAAGGCGCCCGACGACAAGAGGACGCCCTTCCCGCCGCCGGACCTAGACGAGCTCAATGGACAGGAGATCAGCCTCGACCTCCAGCACCTCATCGAGGACCAGTTCCGCGGGGAGGAGACGATGGCGCTCTTCCAGGAGATACTCCCCGGGGGACGGTCGCCGCAGCAGAGACCGTTCGCGAGGACCACCCTCGCGTACATGCCGCAGCCGGTGCACTCGGGCGCGTCGTACGCGCCGCCCGTGCAGTCCAGCGCGCACGAGCAGGCGCCGCCGATCAAGGAGGAGCCGCCGGAGCCGCACGACTTCCGGCGCTCGGTGACCTGCGCGCAGTACACCGGCCAGTACAACCCCCAGCCGCCGGTGGGCGTGGGCGGGCCGTACGGCGGCGGGTTCACGCCGCTGCCGCCGCTCGGGGCGCCGCTGCTGCCGCCGCTGCTGAAGCACAAGCCGGCGCCGCCGCGGCGCTCCTCCGGCAAGGTGATAGACAAGGGCACCGACGAGTACCGCCGCCGCAGGGAGCGGAACAACATCGCGGTCCGGAAGTCGCGCGAGAAGGCCAAAGTGCGCTCCAGGGAAGTGGAGGAGAAAGTGAAAACGTTGCTCAGGGAGAAGGAGGCGCTGCTCAAGAGGCTGGAGGCGGTCTCCGGGGAGCTGAGCCTCCACAAGCAGATGTACGTGCATCTGATAAACCTGAACCACCCGGAGATCACGGAGCTGTGCAGGTCGATGCTGCAGCTGGGCGCGCCGCACGCGCCGGACCACTCGCTCTGACCGTAGGTGAGTGTGCGCCTCTCTATGCCCGCGTGCGCGTCGCTTTGCGTGTGCGTGCGTGCGTGTGTGTGTGTGTGTGCCAGGCGCGCGCGTGTGTGCGCGTGCATGCGTGTGTGCGTGTATGCGCGTGTGTGTGGGAAAGTCGTAAATCACGTGCGCTCAAAGGGTTCCGATTTTATGACAGCTCGTGCGATTCCTTTACTGCTTGCTGCAAGCGCCGCCGAGTTAGTTATCACACCAACGCGTCTCCGGCTCACACGGTGGTGAAGTGTACCATTTTGTATGATATATAGCTCACGTAAAATCGCGTGTTAAATCATATAAATATATTATTAATATATTATTTATTTACAACTTGAGATGAGTATAAAACGTATAGAGCTGTCATAACAATTTGCTTTCTCAATTAAGTTATAGTTTATAACTTTAATTATCTGAAATTATAGTTAATAGGATATTTAAGTTATATCGTATTAATTGTAATAATTAACGGTTGCAGTATTTACACTGCACGGACGATGAACATAACCTCTCATTTGTCTACGACGTACGTTTCAGAGTTCAATAAGGTTTGTATATAACTTAACTACGAATTAAGATAATCTCTCTCACCCCCTTTAACTAAGGGTAAAAATTTAAATTTACACCGCGGCATGATTCACATCAAAGTAAAATATATATACTGCATAGATCCTTTAAACTACATTTAAACTATCAAGCATTATATGTAGAGACGGAATCGAACCGGAGACTTGCGTTCCTTACCATTGCTCTACTAAATCAATTAAATCATATATAATACGCCCACCCATACCGCTAGTTAGAATGATATACACTGCATCATAATATCCTCATTTTCAGACGTAATATGTAGTCTAATTACCCAGTAATTTTATTAGCTACAGTCCCCTTCAAACCGAAATACGGTAACGCTTGCACACTGCTGCACGGCAGTGGGGATAGGAACTGCAGTAGTGTACTTAGGTCTTTATCACTAGAGACCTACCGCCAGCACAATACGCTACAACACTACATAATACTTCAGTTATAGTATAGGAGGCTTCGTGTTATATAAATATTTAGCTTTAGAGCGGGCCGCGTGCGCGGGAGTCACGTGTAGCGAGTTGTTTTTAGTAGCTTGTGAGCATCAAGTGAAAACTACACGGCCTTTCATCGCAACGCGTAATTTAACTCCAGTTGTTAAATCACTCTCTCAGTATACGTTCACGTCGCAATCTTATACTGGCCTCCTGCACGGAGGTGCCCAGTTCGATCCCGGGCACACCCGTGTACTTCACCTCCCTATCGGTTCAACTAACTGTCACTGTGCTTTTATCTTTGGATATTGTTTGTTCCTCATTACATAGATAATTCATAAAAATCCCAACATATACATATATATATATGTATATCAATATTATTTTAATGTTATCAATATATATTCTATATATATGTATATATATTAATACTGATTGAAGAGTATGTGATGTTTTCGATTAGAGAATCGGATTCGGATTGATTTTTTTTTTTTTATACAACGAAGCGACGGTACGATCGTGACGATCACTTGATAATAAGTGATGCGCCTGCCCATGACAACGTGGCCCTAGTTAATAATTAAAATTAAAAAAAACATTTAATGGAACCAAAATGGACGACCTTTGTCTTTTTCAGTTTTGATTGCGCTACTTAAATTGTTTACACAACACCAAAGTGTTTTAGTCGAGGTATCGCGTTAGATTGTATATCTCGTTACCGCAGTAATATGGTGGTAGGGGTGCTTTGGTATTTATTTATCCATCCCTTTTATACGTTACGGTCGCATATAAAATGTTATTGTTTATACAAAAGGCAAAGGCAGGTGGATCAGCTAATGACCGGAGCTGCAATTCCGATGGGCGCTGGTCACCAGCCTCTCCTAACCTCCTCAGGTGTGAGACGGTGTATTTGTAACGGTGACCGGAGTGACTGTAATATAGTAAACTATCCTCCTTAAATCGTATTCCTCATGCCTGAGGGTCGTGACGATCTCCACCCATCACTCTTGTCTTCGAGAAAAAAATATGTATAACCAGTCGTAGATCTCTGTTGCTACAGACCGTCTAGGTACCACCGCAGCGCCTATCGCAGCGGACTAACAGTACTGTGCAGACATTACTGTGTTCCGGTTTGAAGGAAGCTGTAGCCAGTGTAATTAGTGGAGTAACGAGATTCAACACCTTGTCTCAGATGACGAGCGCAATGCGGTGCAGCGCATACAAACTTAACTAGCGCCAAGTTATTATAGTCACGCGTATCACTTATCATCAGGTGAACATCCTGCTCGTCTCTTCGCTTAGTTACGTAAAAAAATTATAAACATTTAAAAGGGGGATAACAATTTTACAGCGGATCTCAGATGTTACTAAAATGTAACATCATCAGCCGATAGACGTCTACATCTGGACTTAGGCCTCCTGTATAGATCTCCACATCGGACACGCTTTACTTGCATCCAGTGGGTATAATGTAAAATATATATATATATATAAATAATTTAATCTTTATCCAAAATAAAAAATCCGTAAAGAGCACTCAGAATTCAGTATTCAAATTGGTTTGTGCGAAACGTTGTGACTTTCATTTTCGCTGCGTGCGCGCGCGAGCGAATGTCGACTCTATCCGTATGGCGCTAGGTGCCGGTGTCGCTCGCGCGCCGCCGCCCGAAATGTCCGCCTCGCGGCCCACTTACCGCGAGACCAGCTTGTTGGTTTTAACTATTTTACCTTTGTAACGTTTATGGAACAATGGTGAAATTTTAACCGGACATATTTAACTTGAAAATTTTAACTGGGCATATACAAAAAAAAAAATTCTATTAATCCTATTCTCATGATATTTACTCGTATCGAGCGACAAATGTGGACAGCCGTCTCTTTTTAACCTCCGCAGTTGCAGTACCCCCATCTCATACATAGACTAAGTTACGAGACGAAGCGAACACCTGATGGTAAGTTACCTGCCCATAACATCAGTGCTATTTAAATCTTTGCACCACATTGTGCTCGTCTCCTGAGACGGGATACTGTCCGTCGGCTGCAAAAAGCTTTGGTACCTTTTCTTGAAGAGACCTGTCTTCAAGCTCCACAAATCTGGAGCTCATCATATCACCAAATTATCTCATCAACTCAGATATTTCTTCTTCATGATTAGGAATAGGAAAGCTGCTGTAGTCTACGAAGAGTTTGTTGCTGGAGCTACCCTTGCGACTTGCAATCTGAGCTCCACTGCCCTTACACAACTTCCCCTATATAAAAAAAGGCTGCGTGGGTACCTAGACGGTCTTCAGCAACAAAGACCTATGACCGCGTATCAATACTAATTTTAAGTATTTAGTATAACTTAAGAAATACTATACTTATTTATTCGATCAGCGCCATGATGAACTGAATAAGGAAATTAAATTCTATAGATTTTATCATTTCCATTTAACTATTAATTAAACTGTCGTTAAGCTCATGACCCTCACGGAGTGCCAGCAGTTCCTGCACCACAGTTTACTCTTGGCATAACTCCGCTTAGGACTGGACTGGAGACTAGGTATACCAGCAGCGCCGGTAGGCACCGACGAACAGTACTGTGCAAACATTACTGTGATCCTGTTTAAAGGACGCTGTAGCTAGTGTAACTACTTAGATAGCGAGACAATATCCCATGTCTCAAGGTGATGAGTAATAAAATAATAGTTAAGTTGTGTAATTGTCTGAAAGGGAGGGGATAAGTTGAAAGCTTTTAAAAGTTATTTATCTAACAAATAAACCTACTTCCGATGCTTTAACAGTTGGAAACGGCTCGGAGTGAGCTTTTAAATAATTTCAAAGCTTTTCTTTTATCACCGTAAAAGCTGGCCCCGCGTGTCCACCAGACCCTAGTCCACGATAAAACGCTCGGAAGAGAAAGTTAAAGCGGCCACTAAGTTACTAACTTAGCGCCGATAATGTAACGCGTTCACACAGCGCTCCGATACTGCTGCTCGTTTAGATGTGGTGAAGATACCATTTACCATGTTGCCAACCAACGAGCAAGTTCACCTGATGGTAGACTAACCTATCCATCACAACGTGGCGCTAGTTAGGTTGTTACACACAGCATCACATTATTCTCTCTTTGAGACTTTAGGTATTATCCTTTACTATTTACTGGTGGTAAGTCTCTGTTGCCGGAGACTGTCTAGATATTACTGTGATCAGGTTCGAAAGGCGCTGTAGCTACGGGAGTAACGAGACAATATTTATTGTCTAAAACGAGGAGTGCAATGTGCCCATCCTAATGGTACTTTATGGGTACGCGTGTCATTTACCATCAGGTGAACGTCCTGCATAATGAAATAAAAAAAATAAGTTGGAAGCGTGATATTGTGATGATATATCATGATAAGATGATGATATAGGATTTTGAATCCTGAACATCCTCACAGTCCTAGCTCTTTCTTTGTGGAGTTGTTCTTCATCGTCGTGCTTCAGTACCAGAGCCGGAGTATGGACGAGTGCTCGTCTCAATTGTCTTTATCAGTCCATAGTTAAAAAAATAGGTTATCTGATTAGTCGTTAGATTTAGATCTAGAAAAAATAGTAATGCTTCAAGAGCTAAGTCTGGATGTGAGGAAGGTCTAGGACTTCCGGCTCGCGCGTGAGAGCTCGGAGATATGTATTAGGGACACTAAATCCGCAACTCGATGAATCAGACCAAATCGCGGCTGTGTGCGTGTGTGCGTGCGCGCGCGCGTGTGCGTGAGCGGGCGCCGCGGACACACTTTCACTTTTTTTTTCGTTAATATGCCTTTTGTGTTTTTGGACGGCATAATGCGCGATGGCGGCATGAACTTTACCTTTTAAATTTTCTTTTCATTTATACCACATCGGCGTGACATTCACCTGATATTAAGTGATATACTCTTTTTTTTGTCTTACATACATATATATCACGCCTCGTCTTACACATATATTGACTTTCAGAATCCCAGTCATGTAGTAACAGCGAGATAACGAGATAAGGTAGGGTTTCGATTGGAAGGGTGCTGAAGGTAGTAAGCTACAGCGCCCTTTAAACCGGAACACAGTAATGTATGTACACTCTAGACGATCTCCGGGAACAGTGACCTATCACCGCTGAACTAATATGTGTTTTTTTATTAAGTTATTTAAGTTTAATCCCGGCTACTGCAACTTAAGCTGTTCTATTTCCTTCGTCTGCCTTGTTCCTGTGATGAATTTCGCCGAAATTTCTCACCGCAACTTAAGCACTGCGATACAACTTACCTGCCTCACGCTTACGAAATTTTTCATCAACTTATAGTATGTAACTTGTGACATAACTTAACACGGCGAGACTGAAAATTACTTATTTTTGATTAGACAAAGTTACGACATGGATGACGTCCATATGCAATCACGAGGTCTTCATCCAGGTCTACAATATTACAATTAATCCGTAAGCCCTAATATCACTTAGGATGATACACACTGCACCACGTTGTGCTTCTCGTCTAAGACATAAGATGTTACGTTAGCACAGTAATTTCACTAGCTATAAGGCCCTTCAAATCGGAACACAGAACTGGGCTGCGGCCACCAATATTTCTAGTCTCTTTGATGTAGATTCCTTCTGGATGCTTCCAATATCTTAGGTTGGGAATGTTCTAAGGAAACGTCATCCGGTGCGCAGTGGTCAGCGAGAGGCGGCGCGGTGTCGTCAGCTCGCGGTGGTTGCGCAACCGCTATGTGTGTCAACCGGTTGCCAGCGGCGCTAGTTCAGCTGCCTTAGCCCCTGCACATCTTCGGTCACAATCGACAATATCACTGCTGGTAGGTCTCCTTTGGCGGAGATCATCTGGGTAGGTGCTAATGCAGCTTGACATACTATTAATAAACCATTGATGTGTTCCGATTTGAAAGGCGCTGTGACTAGTAAAATTACTAAAGTGTTAACTTATTATATCTAAGGAGACGAGGATAACGTTATATGTTGTTATGGGCAGATGTGTCACTTGACATCAGGTGAATGTTTGGTTTGTAGAATAAAAAAAAAATGCGTCGTTAGTGCATAGCGCGGTCCGCGCAGGCGCAGGAGCAGGGCGGGCGCGAAAGTGTTCGCGGCGTCCGGGGAAATCGGCGACGGGCGGGCGTTGTGTAACGACACGAGGTAGCCTTTGTGCCGACCTCCTTCATCCTATGATACTTATACTGGTGATAGGTCTCCGCTGCTGGAGACCTAGGTATTTACCACCGCAGCGCCTATTGCGGTTGACAAATACTACTGTGCAAACATAGCTGTAATCCGGTTTGAAGGATGCTGTAGCTAATGTAATTACTAAGGTAACGAGACTTGCAGTGTATACCATTCCATGACTACGTTGTTATGAGTGATCGTATCACGTATTCTCAGGTGATCGTTCAGCTCGTCCCGTGTGCTATTAACTGTTGAAATGTATATACACTGAGATAAGGATCCGTGTACTCAAAGGATCCAAGTCAACCTCGTCTGTTCATCATCAGACGAGGCTCTGGCTCCTACTAAACCGCATTGGGCCAACGTGGTGGGAAATGGCCCAAATCCCCTAAAATTACACTTATGAACGACGGCATCTGATGCCCGTTAGTACCGGAAGCTGTGCTGACTGCTGAAAGTCGGCGGAAGCTGCTGAAGGCGAGCGGCACAGGATCGGCTGATGATGATGATGTGCTTTAAACTTTTATGAATACAATATCATATAACTAAATCTATACATCATCATCAGCTGATCGATGTCCACTGCTGGACATAGGCGTACCCTAAAGATCTCCACATCGATCAGTCCCACATTGCTCGCATCCAGTGGGTTTTCGCGATCCTCACCAGATCGTGGGTCCACATTGTGGGAGACCTTCCAAGAGTACGTCTACCAATACGCGTAGGACCTTACTGCCTATATATTAATTTATAGTAATAATTAGGATAATTCTTTTTTTTTTTTTACTATCTTTGACCGGAAGTAGTTCTGCCAAACGCGTGCCCCCCCCAAGCGATCGTTTAATTTTATCATAGGCACGATAAAATGCAGGAAGCGCGATACAAGAGCGGCGTTACAACCTTTACTGCGACACAGTTATAATTGTGTATCGTGTACTACATTAACATGTGATTTATTTACTACGCAACGTTATACAGGGTGTAGACAATCGTGTCTATAACGCGGCTCCTGGCACTGGGAGATCACCGAGAAGGTTTAAGTTGGTAGAAGCTCCATATAAACTGGTCTTCACATAGAAGCGAGGTATCTTTTAAGGAGATTTCCCCAGCGATAAGTAAAAATGTACCACCACCAAGGGGGCGGATTGGGGGGTGATGTGTCATCAGGTTCGCGGTGGTGCGTGCGGTATATTCGGCTAACACTTTTAAAGGGGACGAGGAGCTATTAACCACACCCCGAGACCTCGTCCCGTGGGGAACCTTTGCTATCGGAATCACGGCCCCAGCTGGTAAGACTCCAGCATAACTCTTCTGTTGCCCCCGCAGCAGGAGGATACCCAATGCGGGATTCCCTCCCAAAAAAAATGGTAAATACCACCGCAGCGTCTAATGCAACCAAACAGTAGCATGCAAACATTACTGTTATCCGGTTTGAAGGGTGCTGTAACTAGTTTAATTACTGCAACGAGATTCATCATCTCGCAGGGCCACGTTACAGAACAGGCGTATCATTCACCATCAGTCGATGGTCCTGCTGGTCGTTAGCAGCACAGACAGCTTATGCTGCTGCAGTCCCACGCCCACTCATTTAATATGTCAGGTCGTCAGCAGCGTGGGCACACATTCGGAATCCTGTGCTTATTTATAGCTAAATGCCAAACCTCGCAATAAACATATTCAAGAGCTGCGCATAAATTTTCAATGTACCCGCGAAATCTGCGATTAAGTTGCCTAAGTTATAAATAATTTAAGTTATACAATAACCCGTTGCGTTCAACTTAGTACGTTATATCTTGAACGTAGGATATATATGTTCATACGACAGATTTATTCAGTTTCTAAGTTCCAAAACTACTCAGCCACGTTACGTATCGCTACGGAATCGAACCGGGGACTTTACAATGTAACCGCTAAGTAACCAGCAGTTGGCAGGAACATGACAAATATAATATGGAATATTCATACATAAAGTCAGCACAGCTCTTATTGCAGCCGACAAACAGTACTGTGCGAACGTTACTGTGATCCGGTTTGAAGGATCAATAGCTATACACCGGTTGTAGAGTCTCTGTTGCTACAGACCGTCTAGGTAGGTACCACCGCAGCACAATACACAGACAGTACTGTGCGAACGTTATTTTAATCCGGTTTGAAGGGCGCTGTAGTTACTGACGTTATTGCAGTAACGAGACATATGTGCTGAGCGGACTGTGATGCTGTGCATATCATCCTAACTATCATCACTTATCTTCAGGTGATCGTTTTATCGGTCCGTAGAATAAAACAAAACCGTATTTCTTACTACCTTCGGTCTCCGTCAAGTGTTGCCAACATTAAAAAAAAAAAGTATAAATGTGATAACGATTTAATAAGTTATAGTTTTAAGTTATTATTTCCAAGTTGAACACATAAAAAAATTACTGCGTTACATTATATGTGTACTTATTTCCCAATTCGTGTTTATTAGCAAAAAAAAAACAACAACCCCGCTGTTAAAGTTCACGTCAGGTCAACATCTAAAAATAGTAAGAGCAGTTGCGAAAGTGAAAAAAAAAAATGGCGTCTCAACAAAATGATGAAATGTAAATGAGGCGTACATTTGTGGTGATTCGGCGTCCGGCGGCTACGGGGTGGTTGTGCAAGGGGTGAAGTTTGTGGGGCACGTGGCCGGGGTGCCGCGCGCGGCGGGCGCACGGGCGCACGGGCCGGCCGTGATGAAAGCCTCCGCCGCGCTGTTTGTATTTTGTTTTTTTTTTTTTTTTTTTTTTATTTCTATTATTCATACAAGCAAGTAGTTAAAGCGGACGTTCACTTGATTGTGAGTGATACGTTTGCTGATAACGCGGCGCTACTTAAGATGATATACACAGCACCACATTGCGCTCGTCGCCTTGAGTCAAAAGATATAAGTTTTTTTTTATATACCACGAAGCGCTTAAACGAGACGTTCACTTGATAGTAAGTGATACGCTCGCCTAGCAATGTGGTATTAGACCACATCGCACTCGGCACCTTGTCGACTCTCGTTACCCCAATAATTATACTAACCACAGCGCCCTTAAAACCGGATCACAACCATGTTCGCACAGTACTGTCTGTCAGTTGTAATAGCCGCTGCGGTGGCACCTACCTAGACGGTCTCCGGCAATGGAGACACTACCAGTAGTAGTAACTATAACACCCTTCAAACCGGATCACAGTAATATTTGCACAGTATTGTTTGACGGTTGCAACAGGCGCTGCGGTGGCACCTACCTGGACGGTCTCCGGTAACAGAACCCTACCAGCAGTAGTAACTATAACGCCCTTCGAACCGGATCGCAGTAATATTTGCACAGTATTGTTTGACGGTTGCAACAGGCGCTGCGGTGGCATCTACCTGGACGGTCTCCGGTAACAGAACCCTACCAGCAGTAGTAACTATTATATAACGCCCTTCGAACCGGATCGCAGTAAAATTCGCACAGTACTATCTGTCGGCTGCAATAGGCGCTGCGGTGTACCTACCTGGACGGTCTCCAACAGATAGCTACCACCAGTAAAACTTTTTATTACTTTAGTAATTTCACTAGCTATTCTTCAATCCGGACCGTAGTCGGCTGCGGTGGTAACTAACCTATCTAGACAGTTTAACAACGAAGACCTACCACCAGTAAATTCACTGCTGAAAGTAGATCAAACATCTGTCATATTATTGTCTCTTGGCGAACACAGCCTATCACCAGTACAGTCTAGATCTAGTATCTAATTACAAATGATAATCTTTCTTACTGTCCTGTTTGAAGTATTCTCGATGTGAAACTTCGTCTATAAATCGAAAGAATCACCTTCACATTCACTGGTTACCACCAGGTCAGGTCTCCGGCAAACCGTCTCAGTAGGTACCACCGCAGCGCCTACTGCAGCCGACGGACAGTACTGTGCAAACATTACTGTGATCCGGTTTGAAGGGCGCTGTTAGTAGTGAAATTACTAGGGTAGCGGGACCTAACATTTCATGTCTTAGGGTGACGAGCATAATGTGGTACTGTGTATAGTATGTTAACTAGCGCCGTGCATCACTTCAAATCAGGTGAACGAGTGAGAAACTAGTTTCGCTTCAACTTCCCCAACCTTCGTCATCTCTTTATACAACTATACAGCTGTTATTATATACAGGATGTTGAAAAAATATTATAATAATAAAAATATATATATATCTTTCTCTAACTGTCACTTCTAGTGTACCTCTCTGATTACCAGCTCGGTGTATTCATCTCGTTCTTATACAAATTAACTACAATACGAATCTTCTTTTATCACCCGTTAACTAGTTTTTTTTTTTTTTTTTTAATATTTGTAGCGAACTAAGAATTTTAAAGCGTATTTGTCTGACTGCTTTTTCTTAGTAGTGTTATATACGGCTCATACAAATTTGTCTTTCAAAGACAAGTTTTGTTTTTTTTTCCAATTTTTTCTGATTTTGTTGTTCAGGTCTATACTCTATTCCATTATTTACAACATCTTCACTATTATTGGCTATTTACATTTTTTTTATATATACACATTATATCTATACTTGTTATCTTATATTAAAAAAAAACAGAATTCAAAGACAAGGTTAGGTTAGGTTTAAGTATGGGGGGTTTTCATCGCCTTTTATACGACCGGGTGGAGGACGATCCCTGGACGTGGTATCTAGTCATTGTAGTACTCACGAGGCTGGTAGGGTCTGCATGAAACAGTTCCTCTCACGGTCTATCCCAGAGTAACGTCAGCCAGACCGAGGTTGTGTTCCGAACGGAAATCCCGTGACCCCTCCAAGCGCCGAAGGTGACCATTGCGGGGGTTTTAGTGGGTAAAATCTCCACATAACTCTATTTCCTCCCAGAAGGCAGAGTAACTTTTCGAAGATTTTCCCCGCGAAATCAAAAAAAAAAAAAAATAATGAACAGATGAACTTCCGCTGGTGGTGTAAAACTTGTATGATGGTGTCGCGCTACGTATTATCTATAACCATGACAAAAACTCCATGGGCATTATCAAACTGTCAATATTTAGGGCAGCCATCGGCGGCGGTGACACACTTCCGTTATCGATGCTGGGCCGGGGCGCCGGATGGATACCGCGCGTGCTGCCGACGACCAACGATACGTTCACCTGATGGTGAGTGATACGTCCACACTACATTGCCCTCTATTGAAACATAACATGTTGAATATCCGCACATCAATAGTCACACTACCTACGGCGCCCTACAAACCGGAAAACAGTAATAGCTGCATAGTAATGTTTTGCAGGGGAAATAGGACTGCAGCGGTTGTGCTATGTACCAGTTCACTTCAACTCCCAATCAGCTGAACCGATTGTCTCTAGTACTTATAGGACAGCTGCGGTTCAAAATAAACTGGTTAAGACATTTTTGATAAATATTTTTTTTTATTGTTATCACTGAAATTTTTAATCGTTAACTTTTGCTGGTCATGTCATCAGCAGTCAACTGCTGGGTAGTAAGATGTATTTAGCAGCTTAGTAGTAGGACAGTTGTTTTTATATATATGGCATACTATTTGTTTATTTTTTGTTAATTAATTTACGAAAACTCATCATTATTTAACTAACCATTGATCACACTATATACATATATATTTACATACAGCACACGCAGTAGTTAATGCCGCTGACTCACCTATTAACATATTTATTAGATGAATAATAAGGTTTCACCTCCGCGGGAGCTGCGCCAGCCCACGGGCTGGTCGCTGGTCGCTGGTCTCTGGTCGCTACGATATTCACATATAACGGGGATCACGGATCCTCGCAAACCTTAACTATTTTGAACCAACGAAAAGAAAGAGGTTCAACAGAAGACGCGTTAAATTTAATATATATATATATAATATCATCATAACTATAATTGGAGTTGACGTTATACTGATGGTAGGTCTCTGTTACTACAGACCGTCTAGGTGGGTACTACCGCAGCACCTATTGCAGCCATCAAACTGTACTGTGTTCCGGTTCGAAGGACGCTGTAGCTGATGTAATATCTTGTCTTATGTGTATCACTTGCCACTTACAATTAAGTGCCGGACGAGCGAGACGTTCACCTGATGGTGAGAGATCTGCCTGCACGTAATATGGCGCTAGTTAGGATGACATACACAGCACCATATTGTGCTCGTGTGTGTGTGTGTGTGCGTGTGTGCGTACCGCCAGTGTAACTGTGTAAACGTAAACAATTTCGATTTCTTCGTCACCATTTATCGCTTGTTCGATGTTTTGTTTGAAGCAGTGTTTACATTAAATCTCAGGCTATATATTTTTTTTATTTCTCTCGCCAAGAATTGGTATCTGATAAGAGTTTGTTTCCGCACGCTGCGAACGAACATATAGTTCACATATACATCTACTGCTAATAATATTTTTTTTATTCAAGCTTTATGTTAGTGTTACAACGCAATAGTGTAAATATTTAAAAGGTATCTACACACACACTGCTGATGTACGTCTCTCGTGGGCAGAAATACCAAAATAATATTACTAGTTTATTATTAATAAATTTTTAATTTCTAATAAATATAAGACCTATTTTTAAACAGATTTAAATTATAAAAATCAGGCAACCTTTAATCGCTCGTTGACCGCCATTTAAAAAAAATAAAAAGCGTCTAAAATTAGTTTCAGTGCCATCTGTTGTTATCATTTCGTTTGCATTATTTCGTTTTTCTATTTGTAATTCATTAGTAGTGTTTTTAATTATTTTTTGTAGTTATACATTAAAAAATAAGCCAAAGAAAATGGCGGATATTATATATGTTATATGAAGTGATAGATCGCTTGTATGAATACCACCAATCACCATTTCTGCTTACTCAGCACCACGCAGCACTTTGAAAGGTCATAATGGTCACTCTATATTTACTTAAAGCAGTATTTTTAAACAGAAATAAGTTAAAGTTTACACATTACCTTTCGTCGCTAGGATGTTGTCCTATCTTTACGAACTAAGTGCAGCTGACTTCGCCTTACTTATTTAACTTAGCGAGTGTTTATTTTCATAATCCAATAATAAAGTAACACAAGATAACTTTCCCAGAGATCGGATGTGACTCACTGTTTATCTGAAGAATGTTTGATTATCTTCAAGAATGACATTTTTTCTACTTATCATACAATTTTGCTTTGATCACAAGCTCTATATGTAATAAATAAAAACATCGTATTTGAGAGGAAACTTGAGGACATACTAATATGATACTACCACGAACAACAAAGCGTATATTTTTACTGAAACAGTATACAAATATTACCGCTTTGCTCAAAGGCTTTAGTTCACTAGCTATATCAATAATTGCTGAATTAATTTATTTCATATCTTCTAAGGGAACAACGATAAATGCAACAGGATGTTGTGTGCACATCTTCACTACTGTTTTGTTTGAAGTCGAGTATCCAGTCTGTTGTCTGTCTTTTTAATTTGTTCAATATAATACTAGAGGTCTATAAATAAGCATCGTGAGATGTAGGTCCTAAGTCTAAGACTATAATTTTGCTGTTAGTAACGAATGTAAATGTAAATGTATATATATACAAATTTTGTAAGATGTGTTAATGCACAGCGCCTACCTACGCAGAGCACACCGCACCTATACACCACTCGGTGTCGGGTCAAGGAGGGTTCATTTTGTAGAAGACTCTTTGTTTAACTAAACATTACTAAAATATTTTTTTATATCCTTAAAGAAATTAAATAGTAAAATTAAAGTAAAAATATAAACAATAACATAACATTAGGATTATATAAACACTATTAATTGTACGATATAAGAAATACCGGTACCGGTGCATACGTCGTCGACACCATGACGTATTATCATCATACAATAATCAGTACCATTCGTCATTAATATTTATTATATACCATAAAACTGTAATATTCTTTCACTCATTAATAGATATGAAAATAAAGAAATATAATATACCTTGTACAACATAACTTTTGGCAGGTCACTAAGGATGGGGTGGTCATAATCGTTAATCAAAGTATTCGATTATCGATTACTATTTTAATAATAATTGTTATCGATAACTGCGTAAATATTCTGTAAATACAAATTATTTTTTTTTTAGATATTAAATTGGAGTATTTCTCCTATTATTATTTTTTGAGTGATTTAAATTAAACTCTTTTTTAAAAAAAAAATCAGTTTATTAATATAACTATAAAAGAGCTATTTGAAAAAGTTTATTATTTACAAAAAATAGTTAAATATTTTTTTTCAATGATCGTTTTTTTTTATTCCAAAGCGTATTTTTATAATCTGTGGTTGCTAGTTATGCGTGTCACTTCACGGAGTGGACGGTGAACTCTAAAGTGCGATATGTTCAGTACGTGTTGTCGAAAAAAAAAACTTGAATCGTGTGTACTTTTAAAATGTTCATGTTATGTTTTACAAGGAGTAATATTATTAAAAAAAATCTGATATAAATTAATGTTCAGTAGCTGAATATGATCATACGTTTGTAGTACGCGGGTGAGGCGCGCCGCACCGCACCGCACCGCACCGCGAGCGGGCGCCGAGTGACAAACGGCGGCGCTCGGCGGCCGCGCGCGGGCGCACTTTCACTGCGCGCGTGTGTGCGTGTGTGTGCGCATGCGCGTGCGTGCGCTCGTGCGTGCGCGTGTGTGCGCGTGCGTACGGCGCGTGTGGGTGTGGCCATTTTTTCTTTAACTGTCCCACATTCGGGCGTCCGTTACGTCACCGCGCCGATACGTAGCATCGCCGCAAACAAACAATGTCGCTTCGAATTTTTAATCTACCATCACTGATTTGGTGACGGCATTGGTGATGCGTTCACCGCAACAGTCTCCTTACACATATAACATTTGTTTACCTACGAACGCTATGATTTATCAAACGTTCTTCTTACCGGAAGCCGTCTAAATAACGCAACGTATATTTTGAAATAAAGGACGCTGTACCCATTGAAATGATTACATGGCTAAGTAAACATTCAGAGACGAGCAGGACGTTCACCTGATGGTAATTGATACTACGTCATAGTAATGCGCTTGCTGAGACGGTAAATCTCAGCGCTGCAATCACACAAGCTACAGCACCTTTCAAACCGGAGAGGAACATTATTCTTTAAGGTGGTTCGTATTCGTTAAGGTCCTGTTGAATTTGATGTTAAAAAATTTAAAAATATTTATGGTCGACCATAAATAATTGTCCTTCCGCCCGTCCCGCGGGTTCAAGTGAAATCGAAACTTTGTCCGTGTGTTTGTTTACAGTCGCCCGTACAAGTGTGTCGGCGACAGGTGAGAGTTACCAATTGATTTAATATGATAACCAATTCGAACACGAGTTACCTTCTTTTTTATTCAAACTAGTCCTAGATCTAGAATTGTAGATACTAACTAATCAGATTTAATCTGAAATTATTTAGCTACCGATATTATCTTAGTATAATTTACAATAAATTATTATTTAGTAATAGTAGTAGTATATTAGAATAGCAACTTCATATATCACCATGACTTTTGTGAGAAATGGCTTCGAATCCCAGCAGTGGGGATCATTAAGAAAACATTTAGTTACTTACATACTGCACCACATTGCGTTCGTGACTTCAGACATCAGATATTGAGTCTCGTTACCCCAGTAATATAACATGCTATAGCGCCATTCAAACTGGAACACTCTATTTTGAAAGATATGAACATATACAATATTTCATATTAATACTTATATCAGTTAGAAATGTCGACGTCTCTCTCTCTCTTTCTCTCTCTCTCTCTCTCTGTTTACTACGCTCATACTGTCGACATGTAAATGTGATACTCATCATCAGCCGACAGATGTCCACTGCTGGATATGGGCATCACCCAAAGATCTCCACAAACATTCAGCATGGCCTTCACTGCCGCCGGCCACTAGGGGCCGTCGTTTGTGGAGGTTCATATGAAGAGATTTGGGCCACATACCCCACAACACTGGTCTTCAGAGCCTCGTTTGTTAACATTAAAAAATATATATAATTAACCAGAGGGTGTAAGGGTTCCCGAATATTAAGTCATGAGATCCAAGCCATCATCAAGAAATCACTTGTTCGTGGTGCACCCTGCTAATCAATAAACGAGGCTATGGCTCCCACCAATTTGCATTGAGCCAGCATAGTGGGAAATGGCCCAAATTCCACCATATAAATTCCAACCCAATCAAGGTGGGTATCTTTGTGGAAGGCCTATGACAAGGAGTCTGTCGGCTGATGATGATGGTGAAATGTCTCGCTCGCGTCGTCGCTTCACCTTAGGATGATATACACAACCCGATGTTATGGTCGGCTTTGAACCGTTTCCAAGATGTTGTGTATGAGTGTCGGGTTCCTGGTGTCTCCGTCCTTGTCTAGCGCTGCGTTTAACGCGGCAGTAGTTGCGTGTGTAAGAGAAATGGTGACAGTGCGTCGAGGTTATCAAAACCGTTCCCGGCGTGACGGCGTGACGGCGTGACGGCGGCGGAGTGCATTGCCATGCGTTTCGGGTGCCATGGGTTCAATGACCATGCCTCTGTGATTTTTTTTTACGACTCTATCCCGTTCGTGCGCGCGCTGGTGTGCGTGCGGGGCTGCGTGTGCGCAGCGCCGCCGCCGCCGCTTATCGGATCAGTTCTAACTTACGCGTCTGTTTGGGACACGATGCCGCTTGTTATAATTAAGTTTAGTTCATTAAGCACTAACGGATAAGCTAACTTCCTTACTTAAGATGCAAGTCCTCAATTTGATGTATCACGATCGAGGTCTCTGTTGCCGGAGATCATCTTAGTATCAAACACTAGTGTGCAAACATTACCGTGTTCCGGTTTCGAGCGATGCAGCTACGGGTGTAAAAAGATTCAATGTTCATGTATTTTTCCGCTTTATTATGAGCAAGCGTATCATTTACCATCAGGTGAACTCCAATCGTCGGGTAGAATGAAAAAAAATGTTAGAAGGAATATACGAAAGCTGTTCCTCTCATGTTATCTTTCATTACAGTTAAGTACCATAAAGTTAGAGCTGACAAAAGATTGATTGGTGAATAACACAGGTGGAACCTTGTGGTAGTTTACTTCCGTTTTAACCATCAGCCGTCGCAGTTAATAACTTAGTAAAAAAAAACACTTTTTTATATCAAAAAGCAGTATATTCTGTAAACATCTTAACTACCACCACATTGTTATGAAACCAAATATATGTCTCAATGGTCTTATCGCTTTGTATATGCAAGAGATATAAATGTTATTTATTATTCGACATTATATACAAGAGATATCCATTTATATCTCCACCATCCATTCATCACGAATTTTCAGGAACCACAAGACCTGCAGACTTGGAATTCAGTAGGAATATTCCTTTTATATTCATATAAATGTCACCAGAGATTCAGTGCGTTAACAGCTACGCGCGTTTCAACTACTCCCTCAATTCCTTTTGGTCAATGTAGGTCACCATAGTGATGAAAGGATTTTATGTGATTCATCTTCCCAAGGGGGAGTTCTGGGGGTGTTAAAGCTAGAAAAGCAGCAAAGGAATAGCTAGGTTATTTATAACAACGTGGCGTTATGATGATGTACATTGCACCACATTGAGACATAATTTGTTAAGCCGCATTACCCAAGTGATTTCATTATCTTCAACTCTCTTCTATCCAGTCAATCTCACAGTAATATTTCCTTACTGCTGTTCGTCAGCAGCAATAGGAGCTGCGGTGGTACCTGGACAGTCTGTAGCAATAGAGACATTTGTGATGTGATATTTACTAATTATGTAATGGGTTAAGTTCGAATCACTTTCATATTACCCTAACCGGATCCTGGCATCCGCTTTTGCATCCTTTCGAAAAAACCCCGACAGCGTTTCGTCACCGGCGCGAGATGAGCGAGACGCGAGCGATCGCGGCGTGCGAACGCGGCCTTATAACCGATGCCACTTCGCACGTTCCACTTTCCACCAGCGTTCAACTTAACCGAAAACGATGGTGGACGGTGACGTAAGCTCTTCAGTGGGACATTGGGTCTGTGGGGCTGGTTGTGTAACGCTGAATTCGGCGTTACGTAAGCCGGCACGTGAAAGTCGGTCGGCTGGCTTCCGCGCCGCTGACGTAACTTGCGGCCGCGCCGGCGCGCTCCCGGCCCCGGACCCGGCCTGCTGCTCCAAGCTCTGCTGCTACTTGGAGACAAGAATACGGTCGACATTGTCCTGCCGCGTGCAAGGGATGTAGCTAATGAATATAGTGAACATTCTAACTAACCTTACAATCACGAGTCTATGCATTCCCAGTCGAATTACAGCACAGTTGCTATACTCTAAAGTAGTACTTACCAACGTTACCAGCTCTTGCCTTTCCGCTTTTCTGGACGTAACACCCCAGACACTCCCTCTGAGGAAAGAATTTCGTACCATCCTTTCCAAACTGATCTATATTCTTACCAAATCTCAAGTCTCCGGACCTGGTTCTAGATATATCGTGATGAGTCTCTACATAGGTGGAATTCTCTTATATATATCTATGTATAAATACATACAAATGTACAAACGTTGGTAGTGTTCTCTAGCTCACAGACCGTCTAGGTATTACCGCAGCTTCTATTTCTGCCGACAAAAAGTATGAGTGAATGTTAACGTTACTGTATTCCGGTTTGAAGCTCGCTGTAGCTAGTTGAAATTATTGTGGTAAGGAGATTTCACATCTTATAAGGCGGCGAGCACAATGCGTTTATGCGCGCAGGAGTATAATACACAAGTATCATCAACTGAATGAGTAGTCATTTGATATCTCCACACTTACTCTATCCTAATTTTGAAATATGCTCTCCATCTCTCTCTCTCTCTCTCTCTCTCTTCATTCTCTATCACCTCGGTAAGTTATTACTTATAAGGTTAATTTTTAACTACATACAGTACAGACAACAAAATGTGATAAAGTTATATCAGGTTTAACCTCTCAGTATTTCCGTCGTCACTGACACAGTTTCAACAGGTTGAGAATCGCTGGTGTAATAGAAACACGTTAAACTCACAACATACCTCTTTTCCGATTGTAGGTTAAAAGCAGCTGGTTATATAACCCGGCTAGAGGAGAACTGGAGCAGCAGCGAGCGGCGATGACTGTCCGGCCTTGACCAATCGACGTGCGAAGCATCGAAACCCCGTTTCCCCCATTCTGATGTGGTAACACCACACGTAACCGTTTCGATGCGTCGAATCGATCTTGAATAATTATCTAATCGATATCTCGTGCGTCCGTACCGATCGGGTTCCGCACACGCTGACACTACCTTCCACTTGTTATAGAGAATTGGGTTATTGTTCCGTTCGATAGCTCAATACAGGATAACGCAGATTTGATATACCTTCGAGCACACGCGACTGTTTCTATCCACACGATCCAAAGCCTGAATAATGTTTTTGTTATTTACTTAGTATATACGATATATTTAAGTTTTCAGCTTTCAATGTAATCAATTCCCGTTTCCGTTTGTTGCAGGGCGAGCCCGCAGCCGCCGGTGAGCGGACTCCGTGTGATATCGTGCATTAAGACTTAATCAAGTGGCCCTCTACATAAGTATAGTTAGCGAAATTACTTTGTGATTTATACAGTTTACTTTTATATAAATATACATTGATACGTTTTAAGGTTAACTTGCGTTGATTGTAACGGGCGCAGCCGCGGGCCCGCGGGCCCCCGGGCGCGGGCCGCCGCCGCGACCGCGTGATCTCAGAGCCGGCGGCCGCGTCCGGCGTCCGAGGGACGTTCGTATACAAATAAACGAGATGAACTATTTACACTACTACAAATACATTCATATAAAGCCTATTTCTATATTGATATTTGGACAGTGATGTAATTCTCACGCTATCCTTTCTTTGTATATGAATCTAATGCAACAGCGGCGACGCGCGGCGGCGCGAATTGTATCAGCACAATACCATCTCGACCGACCACTGCCAATAACTTAACTTTATAACTTCGTCTAAGTTTCGCTGCTTAAGTTAACGACTGATCCGCAGCAGCACGTCCAACTGCACTACTTAACTATCGTTTGTGCACGTCCGTGTGCTTGTAGATAATGTTCGCAACGGCACAAACTGATCCTTATGACTGAGACAATAAAGAGTTTATTCTTCTACGATTTTACATGGAAGGTAAGGTAAGGTAAGGTAAGGTAAGGTAAGGGCGGCGCTAGCTGGGCCTAGGAGCTAGGGCTTGCTCGTCGGATGTAGTGAGGTCGGACGTTAGGGTAACATAGTGTTGTACTGTATGATATAGTGTAGGGGTAGTTAGTTATTACAGTATTGATGTAAATTGGTTGTAAATAATTTTGGATCAGTTGTCAAATTGATTTAGCTTGTAATTATTTCGCCTCCCTTCAACCCTTTGTTATCGCGACGTGTTTATAGTTAGGGTGTACGTTTAATTCCTCGTCATTGCCTCCTTTGGTTGTTTATATTATTTTTTTGTTGAAACGTGAAAAACTATTGAAAATGTTCTTTCATCTGTTGTTTTTTTTTTTTTTTGTTTTTTCATTAATGTTTCATGAAATTGATGTGTGCGTGTAAATATGGGGGTGTGGCTGGGGCTGCGCGCCGTGCGGTGTCGATTGTGAGATATTATTATCTGATAATAATTAACTTTTTTTTTTTTTTTTTTTGTTGATTTCTTAAAATGTTTATTCCTATAGAAGTACATTTACTTGTTAGATTTTCCTTGTCTTATTATTAATGTTTAAGTGAGAAAAAAAATATATGATTGTCTATGTTAAGGACGCGGCGGTGCCGCCGCAGGAGATGTTCGTGTTAGAGATATATTGATGTAAAATTATCTGTGTACTAATGTATGAGACGATTTTTTTTTTTTCACTATTTCCGGTTTTTTTTTTTTTTTTAATCCAAAACCATCGTTCGTTGAATTAACAGTGTATGAATTAAAAAAAAAAAAAAGTCAAACATATCCGGAACGATGTACGCGAGATGCTTCAGGTCTGCTCTCAGGCTTCAGGTCTCTCGGACCGCCCGTGTTACTGTCAGTTGTTCTAAGTTTACTGCAACGTGATAATGGATACATACAATTTTTACTATATACGAGTAAGATTTAATATTGTTTACTGAACGTAATGAAACGGGTTCCGAAACGTATAGTTACCATGTGAATACTGAATGCAATGGCGTCTACACACCAGCGACTGGTCCGTCGTTTGTAGAAAACCTGAAATCTAGATAATGAATCTAGTAATTACTAGCCACAGATATTAATTATTACTAAACTATCTCTTTCTTACTACCCATTATATAATAGTAGTGACAGTTTACTATTCAAAAAGTAAAGACTGATAGTAAAAGGTCTATTAGCAATCGTCTATACCGCAGTGCCTTTGATACTAATCTAGGTATATTAGATATATTATACAGCCTGTGACCTAAGTCCAGCAGTGGACTTCCGTCATGTGATGATGAGCGCAAGATGAAGTAGTGTAAACATTCTAACTAGCGCCTCTGTTTAATTTGTGAGGGAAAGAGATGATGATGGAGAGGATACTATGGGAATGGTAAAGAGCATAAGAGTGATCGACAATACTTTTGATAGAAGAGAGAGAGAAAGAGAAATACCTATTGAATGATTTGTATCAGTACTTTATTAAAGATTATTGTTCGATTAAATTTGATAATATTTTTTTAACACCCTGTATATGGTAACGGCGGTAGAGTGGTGCTCTTCGAAGTATATAGAGACGTAGAGACGCGTTTCATCTCACTCTCACACTAAGCTACAACTTTACAAATTCATATCTAGTTGTCTCTTTCGTCGCAACTTTTCGTTTCATAAAGACCCATTCACACCGTTCAAAGTTTATTTTATTTTAACTGTACCCACATCTGATGGTAGCTCATCACCAACAAACAGTACTGTGTATATTACCGTTTTCCGGTTTGAAGTGCGCTGGAGAGACTTAACGTCTTATATCTTTAAGCAGAGCGCAATGTGGTGGTGTGTATATCCTAACTAGCGCCGCAGTAGATGAACTTACCATCAGGTGAAAGTCCTGCTCGTTGAATGAAAGAACAATATGTATAGACGTGATGTATCGTGATCAGATGAATGGCATCATCATCATCATCAGCCGATAGAGGCCCACTGCTGGACATAGGGCTACATAGTATGTGATAGATGAATTCTAGGTCTTAATACAGTGCAATACCGTATTGGAGCAGTTCGCTGATGGTGTGTAGAAATCATATAAAATATTATAGTAAAGCCTTAACTCCGTCCCGTGTATACCTGTTACTGTATGTTACATATACATATATATACATATCTATATATATATATATATTGTTATTTTTAAGGATATATACAATGCAACTGTTATACTGCATCATATATATGCAATAGGGGACTGTGCCGCCTTGTGACCGCGTGCAGCGTGCAGCGGCCGAGCTGAGGATAAGGCCGTTTCACACTATCGGGCGGAATATATTTTTATTGTTGTTTTTATATTAAATTATATTTACGTTTGTTCTATTATTGTCCAGATGGTGCTAGAGATGATTGTATTTGTTTTATTTTTTCTTTTTCGTTTCGTCCCGAGCCAAAGACAGTGTCCGGATGCGTTCGCGTCCAGCAATCATCCAGTTTGTATGTATCCGCTTATCGGACCGGAAGTGGCCTCGTGCACCGGCGCCGCGCCGCACCACGGCCGAGGGATCAGCTGTTCGTACGATGTCATAGGTGCAATTAAACTTTAATAAATAACTATTTAATATACAGCTGGAGATTATTATTTTTTAACCCTTCATCATCATCATCATCATCAGCTGATAGACTTATGCTGGATACAGGCCTCCCCCTCAAGATCATATTGATCAGTCCTGCGCTACCAACGCCTTACCAACGTCCGTCGGTTCATATGGGGAGGATTTGGGCCATTTCCCATCACTGGCCCAATGCTGGTCGGTGGGAACCAGAGCCTCGTCAGTTGATTAGCAGCGCCACGAGTAGGTGAACTATGGTAAAATGTTTATACTGCACCAGTCTGCGTTGTCAAGGTTGAGGAGTATCAGGGAATGGATCGGCATATCCGGTGCGTCCGAACTGTTCCGCCGAACCGGAAACTGAATCGTTTGCACCACGCTGATCACCAACCTTAACCAGTTGAAGAAGCACTTTAAGAAGAAGATATAACCAGTTGCTTTGATACGTGAGATGTTAAATCTAATTACCACGGTAATTTCACAACACTCAAGTAATACACAGTAATACTTATATTACTGTTGACTGATAGTAGTCAGTTTTCTACCGCCAAATTGTAGCGTGTTCCGGTTCGAAGGGCGCTGTACATATGAAATTACTGGGGTAACGGGACTTGGCATTTATAATTGAAGATAAGCATAATGTGGTGCAGTGTATATCATCCTAACTAGCGTCACCTTGTTATAAGCTCTCGCTAGTCGACAGGAGTAGACAGGAATTGAAGGTAATCTACATCAAGAGAGACCTGATGATGGGCATGTATCCCAACAGTGGGATAACACGTTCGTGTTGGTGATTCCCTTGTTAAACACTAGTGTTGTTCCCACACCGATGTAGATAAAATATACTTTACTATTCAAGTTGTATGAATATTTTATAAAGCAACTTAGCACATGTTAAATTACTGGGGCGCAGGTGTGTACACGCGAAATTGCGTGACCGAAGCGTTTTTTTTTTTTTTGCAAAAATCGCTTTATATATAATTCGATATCTTCGCAGAGGTCGGTAACATACAACACGAAATTGTTATATATATAATAGTCTATAATGTAGCGCTAGTTAGGATGATATACACTACACCGCATTGTGTTGGTCTCCATGAGACATAAGATGTGGTCTCCATTTTGTTTTTAGATATATACCTATAAGTCCTTCCTTATGACGTCTTCGTGTGTATGACTTCTACTCAGTGGGAGTCCAGCAGTGGACATCGGCACGACGTAACAGCTGTTTGGTAGAAACAGACGCTTACCACTAGACACATTGATTATTGGTAACAAAAGGAAACCGGAAGTGTTTGATTTAACCAAAAATATCACTGATTACACTGATTGGGTATATATCATCATTATCAGATAGGAGTCCACTGTTGGACATAGACTTCCACCAAAGGTGTCCGTATAAGGCGATCGAGCGATGCCCACATCCATTTGCTTCCCGTGAGCTTCGTTTGACAGGGTTCAAGGGGAATTAGAGCCACCTCCCATCACACCAGCCGAATGGGGTGGTGGTGGAAGACAGAGCCTCGTTTGATCAGTATGCTGCACCAGGATCAGGTAAGGTTGGATTTTTGTATGGGATCCCTTACACCCCAGTCCTATGTAAGTTAGGATGATATATACTTTACCATATCACCTAGCTACCTTTAAACCGGAACACAGTGGTACATGTCGGCTGCAAGAGGAGCTGCTGTGGTACCTACCTAGATGGTTACCAGCGACGGTGACTTTCCACCAATGCAGTTCTGATGGTAATAAGATGGCGGTTCCTACAAGCAATATACGTACCTCAAACTGATCCGCTGAAGATGTAGTAAACTCCATTTAGCATATTAATTACCGCTGCAAGGTTGCTGGTGGCGCGGCTGCGGCCGACGTTTGTTGGTGACGTCATCACTTAGGTTGTTTTCATTGCAAAAAACAAGGCAACAGGCGGACAATAACTTTTTTTCCTCTGGCTCATCGCATGCGCCCGCGCAACGCGGTACCGCCCGCCCGCCGCGGCACTCTCATCTATATATATAGATGATATATATATATACATAATGAAAATATGTTATGTTTGTTCGCCGATCACTTGAAAACTAGTGAACGTACCGACACCCGAATATGAGCATTCGAAACGGAAGTATTTGTATATGTGTATAAGCTATTAGTTTGAATTCCATAGATGCTTCATTGTTTAATTCCTAATTGACTACCACAAACATTTTGATTTGGTATTGTTTATGCGGTTGCTATGGTAACGGTCTGTATAGACAGTCTACTGCGGTGTAAGTCTATAATGCAGTCAGCAAAGACAAGCGGGAACAGCTAGTCAATGTATATAAACGTGTTCGTTATATACATTACAGATTGGTAATCATCGTGTTTATATACACTAATATTTGTACTTTTAATTCTTATGTTATGATATATGAGATATATATATATATAAACTTCCACCTATGTAGAGACTCATCACGATACGTCTGCACCCATAAAGCCTGGAGACTTGAAGTTTGGTAAAAATATTCCTTTTGTCAAGTACAGGTCAGCTGAGAACGGATTTTACAAAATTCCTTCCCCCAAGGAAGTTGCGGGGGTGTTACATCCAGGAAAGCGGAAGGAGAAGAGCTGATACTGTTGGTATGTATAAGTACTACTGTAGAGTATAGTAACTCTACATTGTGGTGTAACTCGACGGGGTTGCGAAGATGTTATGATCGTGAGGTTAATTGTAAGGTTTACTATATCCATTAGCTACATTCTGTGCACGCGGCAGGACACTGTCGTCCCTAATCCTGTCGCCAAGTCGCTCTCCTGTACCAGCGGCAGAAGCGAAAGGAGTTGCAGGGTTGTTACGGCCAGCAAAGCTAGCGGGAATAGCTAGTATTTTTTGTATTATCCAATCAGCAATGCGACGAGCCGGACATTCACCTGGTGATAAGTGACACCTGTCCATAATAACGTTACGCTGGTTGATATGTACTGCACCGCATTGCACTCGTCGCCTGAGGCATGAGATGTTGAGTCTCGATAGCCTAGTTATTTCACTAACTACAACACCCTTCAAACCGGAACACAATAAAGTTCGAACACTGCTCTTTGTCGGCTGCAATAGGTGCTGCGGTACCAGTAAGTGGTCTACCACTGCTGCGAGACTTTTTATTATCGAGGTGAAATCTTCTAAAAAGATGCCCTGCTTCCGGGAAGCCATCTTTAGTCCTTAGCTAAAGGCTTTGAAATCTTCTACGGAATCCTTTAATGTCACCTAGATCTACGTCTAAACCACGTCCTGGGAAGAGCTGTAGTCTTCCTTGCTTTAGTACCACCACCATTAGACGACCTTGTGCTTGTCGTTCACATCGGCTCCGGCCCCCACTTTCTACTTCAGGCAAGGCTTACTTGAATCTAATCTTTAATAGCCTAAGACTACACGGCATAACCAGTACGAGACCCACCACCAGAGCGAGTCCCCAGAGACGAGCCGGTGAAACGTTGCAATTTGTTCATTACCCGATGAGGACGCCTCTCACATCCGCTCGGCAGTTTCCACCGATACAAAACCTAGATACAAATGTCGAACAACAATCGCGCCGCAGACCGGGAAGCGCTGCTCGAGGAGGAAGCCGCCGCCGGCCTTGCCATTGATGGTAATTATGAGTAAGGTGCATCAGAACAATGGCGTCAGTTTTTCCTCCCCTCGTGTCGGCACGCGACGCCCGGCGCACCGCCGCGGCGATCCGCTGCGACACTGCACGCTATACAAACTTGTACATATATATATATATTAATACATATATATATATACCTATATATATAGATATGTATATGTATATATTTAACTTGATAAACAAGCTTAAACTTTATATTACCCATTCATTTATTATTAGTAGGTCTCTGTAGAAGGCGACTGGAAACGTCTAGGTGTTCCCGGGCCTTGAGTGTGGGGGGGGGGGGGGCCTTACAGCTCAACAAGCGGGGACCTAAGTGGATCAGCGTATCAGCGATGGTGCCCAGGGTTGGGCTCCAAGTGTGGAGGAGCACCGGTGCGTTCTATAAGCGATCCCGGAGCCTCTCCCGATGCTCTAATGCAGACCATCGAGGAGGTTTTAGTGAGAATCTCATATAACCCTGACTTCCATCAGAACCAGAGTATCTTTCGACGATTTATCCCCCGAAACAAAGAGGTGTCACCATGCTACAGGCCGTCCAGGGAGGTACTACACCAGTGCCTATTGCAGCCGACAGAACGTAGTGAGACGTGTTCCGGTTTGTAGTGCGCTGTAGCTAGTGTAATTACAGAAGTGACGGGACTTAACATTCCATTTCTCAAGCGACGAGCTCAATGTGGTGCAGTGTATACCACTATTACTAACGCCAAATTGTTACGGGCGTAACACTATCAGGTTAACGTCCCACTTATATCGTGGATCCATAGGGTAAGAAAAATATATAGATTGATATAAAAATTGGGATTCGAACCCTTGTCCCGTCCGCGGTGCGCTGCGAGCACCGCACCATACGCCCCTTGCCCGCGTGTAAGCCACTGTTGCGTAACACTTTCTACCGGGAGCGCGGCGCGGGCGCGCGCGGGCGGCCGCGCGGCGGTGCGGGGCGGCGGTGCGCAGGGCTGCCCCACAAATGCATCCCACTTTAGAAATTAGGCCGATATAAATAAACAGTGCACTTGCGCTCGCAACAGGGATGCACTCGCCGATTAAATTAAAAAAAAAAAAACAATATTCCACAACATCGATTAATCGATAAGTTTGTTTGATCGGAATCGATTCAATATTTATTTCAATTGACGTAGCGTGAGTGATGCGGCCGGCTGTACAGCAACGCGGCGCTAATTAGGATGACATGCGCTGCACTACACTGCGCTTTCGTACTATCGGTACGACGACAAGCGCAGTGTAGTGCAGAGTGAATATCTTAACAAAAATGTTACCAAGTTTGCTATATATTACAAAACAATTATCATGATTAAAATCATTACTGTACTAATGTGTTTACTGATTTTAAAAAAAGATATAAACTAAAAAAAAACCTTCAAAATAACAAGCAAGAGTAGAGAGACGTTCACCCAATAATCAGTGATGCTCCTACCCACGGCAGGGCGCTAGTTAGGATGATATACACTACATCCGCTCGTCGATATGACATAAGATGTTAAGTGTCATTGCCTTGATAATTTTACTATATATAGCGCCCTTCAAACCAGATCACAGTAGTGTTTGTACACTAGTGTTTGTTGGCTTCAATAGGCGTTGCGGTGGTACTGTCAGTCACCAGCAACAGAGACTAGTAAGCCTGTTGCTGGGTAGTAGTAACTAGTAATAGCTATTGGTCCTTCAAATCGGATCACAATAATGTTTGCTCAGTACTGTTTGCCGGCTACAATAAGCGCTGCGAAGGTACCTAGACGATATCCAGTAACAGAGCTTAGACCTAGCTTCCGACTTATCTTCCAAGTCGAGTAAACTGGTGAGGTTGTGATGTTTGAAGATCAAAGTTTGATATTTCCTTTTGTTCCCGGATGTGGTCGTGGTGATGGAATTTCTCCCGGCAGCAACCCTGCCGGCTGGCGGACGCGCGGCAACCAGGCCGTATTACGGCTGGTTTAATTTTAATTTTATAGTGCCCCTCCGCTGGATCAAGATGATACGCTTACGAGCACTGAACCTAGACTTCTAGAATACAACATAGTAATTACATAAAAGAACCTAATTAAATAAATTCAAAAAATTTGCAACATAATTATTTTGTTTTTGTAATTCTTTACCGATTTTTACTTTATCAGTTGGCACAACACTATTATTCCTGTACATCACTAGGTTGTCTTTTTGTAATTCCCTCCCTATCTATTGGTAAACGCTCTGAAAATCGTTCATTATAAGGTTGCTTTTACGTTCATGAAATTAAAAAAAAAAATGTGTCTCAAAGACTGTTGGTAGCTGATAGAAGAAGAAGGAGAAAGAAGTATTACCAAGATAGAAGATGGAGAGTTCTATTTGCTGATAGTAGGTCTCCGTTACCGGAACCGCCTACGTAAATACCACTGCAGCTTCTGTTTCCGCTGTCAAACAATACTGTGCTCACAAGCTTACCTCTAGAAGCAGGATATCTTCTTGAAGATCTTCCCCCCCCCCAAAAAAAAAAAAACTAAAAAACAAATCTTGTACTGCTGATGGGCTTCTGTTGCCGGAGATTGTCTAGATACCACCGTAACCCTTGTTGCAGCTGACAAACAGCACTGTGAAAACATTACTGTGTTCCGGATTGGAGGGCGTTGTAGCTAGTGAAATCTCTGCGGTGCACCCTCCTAATCAACAAACGAGGCTCTGTCTCTCACCAACTCGCATTGGGCCAGCGTGATGGGAAATGGCCCACGCCCGGTATGAACCCGTATACAACAGCCCCTAGCGCCCAGCGGTACCGGAGGAAGTGCTGACTGTATGTGGAGATCATTGGACCTATGTCCAGCAGTGGGCGTCTGTCGGCTAATGACGAACGTCCTGTTCGATTGGTTGTTTCGTTAAATAAAAAAAAATTAATAACATAAATCAGCCGTCATGACAGTATCGCTGTGTTCCAGCTGCAACTATGACAGCTGGAGTATTCTGATTGAGAGCTTCATCATTATCATCATTCTTACTTATCACCAAGTGAGTCAGTTATGAATATCGATTAAAGACTTATGTAGATACCTTCCGCTCCTGTTCCTAACAAACATTGCGGTGTTCCGGTTTGAAAGGCGCTGTAACTGAAAAAATGTGTATGGGTACTCCATTCGCACAACAAGTATTATAACCATTGCTTTTACATAACTTTTAGTAATCATCTCTCTCTCTCTCTCTCCTCCTCTTCATCTCTTTCACGGTTAAGTTACTACACAATTTCCTCAGACCTTCTCAGAAGGTCTAACCAGCTCCTCGTCTTATGGAAGAGGTCATCAGAGTTTTTTTTTATTCTAGCTACGAGATAAGCCAAAGGTTTACCTGATGGTACACCTTTCTCTTAACAACGTCGCGCTAGTTAGGATGGTATACACAACAACGTATTTTGCTCGTCATCTCTAGACATAAAATGTTGATGCTCAATTATACTAACTACAGCGCCCTTCAAATCGGAACTCAGTAATTAAAAATTTTTTTTTTACACATTTACCATTTAACAATATGACACTGGATCGCTGGTGCCTATGGTAAGTAATACACCAGTGTGATAGGTCACCAGGTCACAGTAAGGTTTGTCAGCAACCAGAGCTGATGTGGTACCTAGACAGTCTCCCGCATCAGAGACCTATCCACCAGTAATCATCTGTATAATCCGAATAGGGATCCTGTGCCTTCCCGGTTGCAGATCCTCAGGTCCGTTCCCGTCGGCTGTTCCCGTTCGTGACGAGCTGAACATCGAAGAGTTAAATTTTCAGTTATTTAATTGGTACCGTTTCCCGCTAACCGAGCGTTGTCCTATTTAACCGAGCCAGTTAAAAATATACCGTCGGCATTCCCGACCGCGATGCAGTAACCAACTCGGGCGGCTTCCCGCCGCGGGACCGCCATAGCTTTTTGGAAACTGCTAATATATTAACTTGATAATTAACCTTATTTTTTATCTGTGTCACTCTTTATTGAGTGATCGTGGTCACCATTTCAAATGTTGGTCGCAAGCTTACGAACACGCCGCCACTCTTCTCTTATGGTCGCCTTCTTATTGCAGTCACCTAGTGGTGATGATGATGAGCCAACTGCCGCCTTTATCTGGTCCATCTCATCATCAAAACCTTCAATAATAACAAATGATTTTTTTTTCAACAGCTGCAAACACCATCAAGCTGCATTCGCATCAGAAGTGACAGCATCAGAATCGGTTCAATCATTTGGTTAGTGATGTCTCTGACAAACATTACTGTGATCCGGTTTGAAGGGCGCTGCAGTTAGTGTAATTACTGCGGTAACGAGACTCAACGTGTTATAATTCAGGCGATGTATATCGTCATAACTACCACAACATTTTTATCGCGTATCACTTACCATCAGGGGGTAGCTCGACTCAACATCTTGTCCTCAAGGTGTCGAGCGCAATGTGATGCAGTATATATCAATCTTTTTTTGGTTTCGGGGGGAAATCTTCGAATGATGCCTCCTTCTGGGGGGTGCATGCGGAGAGGATCCGGAATCTCTTACAGAACGCACCGATGCTCCTCCACACTTGGTATTACGCCTCTAGGGAGGAGCCTGACCCTGGGCACCATCGCTGATACGCTGTCCCACTTAGCTCCGTTTGTTGAGCTATAAAAGCCCCCCACCCTCAAGGCCTGCGAAACACCTAGACCTTTTCAGTCTTCTTCTAGTACAGTCAGGGCTTACATGTTGCACTACCTAGTATGTACACACTGCATCACAAGATATAGTTACTTAAATAGCATCAGGTGCAAGTTACATTAATTATGTATAGATAAGTAAGACCCTCACCACCCCGCATTGGGAATGGAGGGAAGTGGCCCAAATCCCCGCCCCCCATATGAGAATCCTACAAACGACAGACCCTAGTGCCCGGCGATGAGGGCAGCGTAGACCGATCAATATGAGGATCTTTGCGTGAGGACTACGTCTAGCAGTGGACGTCTATCGGCTGATGAAGATGATGATGATGAAGTGTTTTAGTAATCGGAGCTTCATTGCTGGCATTCAGCTACTTCATGAAAATTTCACCAGATTAAAGGACCACCTCCTGGGAAGCCAGCACCTCGGCTACCGATAGAACTACAACTACACGGTTTATATATATATAGAGAATAGACTAAGAGAAAGGACAATATGAATATTTTTTTAAAGAGGGTGTAATCTTAAAAGATACCTTGTTTTTAGGGGGTAGACAAGGTTATGTGAGGATCTTACCCACTGAAACCCCTTCGGTGGTCTCCGTTAATGCTTTAGAAGTGGATCTCTTACGGACCACACCGGGGCCCCTGCACTCTGGCTAAAACAACCCACGGAAGGGCAAAGTCCTCAGCACCCACGCTGTGCTACGGCAGATACCAGACCACCATGCATATGCCGTCCTCCCAAGGCTCGCTTATTGAGCTCTGAGGGCCCCCACCCTGAAGGCTGACGAACCCGAGGATCCTTTCAGTCGCCTTGTACGACAGGCAGGGAATACCTTAGTCCTATTCTTAATAACTCGAGACTATAGGGCCGATTGTTGACCTACTGCATGAAGAAATACACATATATATATATATATATATTATATACACATTTGTGTACTGCATATATTCTTTTTTAATAATTGTAAAGTACTTGTTCAGTGTATATTTCACGGCCGCCTCAGTCACTGTACCAACTGATGATAAATATATATATATGCTCTTCGTACGTTACTAAAAATATATTCATTAGATAAGACCTTACATTATTTTTAATTATTAATCAATTAAACAATCATTTAATGATGATCACGTTTTAAAATTCAAACTGAACCAGGAATGTTGATCTAATCGTATCGTATCATGAGATGATATGGTGTTAAATTGTCATCATAGTAATTAGACTGGCAGCAGTCACAGATGTAGATGCTGCGATGGAACATTTTCTCTTTACGTAATATGTTGCCTGTCTTCTTAAGTAAAGGATAAGTTATGATGATCCTCGAAACTTTCTCTACATCAGCTATCTTCTGTAGCTGATCTGCTCTTTAGCTCTGCCGGTCAGCGGCGGACATTGATACGTTTCGGTTGCGAACAGTAGACTATTCGGCGCCTTGCTAAAGTGGTCACCAGCACAACAGCACGAGCGGAGCCTATCTACTATTCCATTGCCACAAGCTGTAAACTAATCGAGGAAAAATCTTGATTTGAGAAATATTAAAAAAAAAAACAAAGGAAAAAGACAAAGGCACGCGAACAGAGCTGCTCTTTTTAAACTGTCGCGCCCACGGCGTAGTGTCATAAAAAATAACACGCACACACGCGAACCGCATAGCTCCCAACACACACACACACACACAATAAGGAAACTACTAGACACACAATAATCCGAAACCAACT
The DNA here is from genome assembly GCA_033220335.2 of Troides aeacus. Classification (NCBI taxonomy): domain Eukaryota; kingdom Metazoa; phylum Arthropoda; class Insecta; order Lepidoptera; family Papilionidae; genus Troides; species Troides aeacus. The sequence continues at coordinate 8,029,241 of CM067293.1, read as the reverse complement.
CACACTAACGCCCGACAACATCCTTATAGATCGTCTATTATTCAGTAGCACTCACACAAAGATCGAGTTTACTCCAAAAATAACTCACACGAAAGCGTCGCATGCGTCGGTGAATGCATGTGGATGCAGCGCGAAGGGCGTCGCTACGGCGCATGCGCGCATACACACGCGCGCTGCTTACACTGGTGTGCGTAAGTGGGTCACAGAGATAGGAGGGACACGTGTTAGAGGGCTGTCCCTTTATTGCTGTGCAGACCCATCGTACTTCCATCCATTTCAAATTTGGAACTTCAAAACAATGCCGGCGCTCGCAGTAGCTTTCTACAGATTTAATTTCCTTCAATTTAAAAATAAACTGTTTTTTTTTTTTTTCAATTGGCGCAACTCGACCTAATACCGAACGGTTGCAAAGTACACTAATTTCAATAGCAATTAGCGGCAGTCACGCGTAAAAAGGATTGCATAAAATAATAACCTTTTTAGACATTCTTCGCGAGTGCCGATAGAAAAATGAGGCGTCGAGTGAAACAGTATCAGGTATACAGCCAAAACCTAGATCTAGTAAAGTGTCGAAATCGATTTCAAATTGTGATTATTTCAAAATCGATTAAGCTGTTGGAAGTACAATGCTCACACACACGGATAAAGTAAGGCGATGCAGGAGTTAAAAGGAAAAGGAAGTACAAGCTTTACACGAGAGAAGAACGTTTCCCGCTCATTGCCATGGTCAGCATTTGGAGTGAATTTTATACAGTTAGACATGCTGGCCGCCATCTTTTGTTTCTTTAACAAGAATGACTTATTTTTATTCAAGTAATGTTAAGTAATGAGTGTGGAGGAATGAAGTTATTTGAATAAAAAAAATCACTGAGCCCTTAGCGCTGCAATAAAGGCCCGGCGCCTGCGCATCGTTGGGATGATATCGCGCTGGGAGCGTTCACCCGGTGCCTCCCCCCTAACCTCCCGCTTCACCGCGCACACACCGGGCTCCCTCCTCTGCCCTCCCGCGGCCGTACACCCGCGCGCGTCCTACACCCCCCCACCAGAGCCACCGCCGAGCGAGCGGCGGGAAAATTGAGTTTTCATTGTCACATTATATACGTAACTTCCTTTCCACTGACTGTTATTACTGAATATTGTCTATATATAAGGTTGGAAAATATCTCCCTTCCGCTTTTTTGCTCTTTATTCAATGCTTTATAAAAAGTGTTACAGTGATCGGATTTAGTTCAAATATGCGCCGTTTTGTTCGATAATCTGTTTCCATCTAGACGGCAACTTCATAATACCTCCCTCGTAGAAGCCCCCCTCCTCCTTATTTGCAAAGGACTCGGACAGCCACTTTTCACAAACCTCTTTTGAGTTCAACTTTACACCACCAAAGGCGTTCACCATGGACAGGAACAGGTGGTAATCACTTGGCGGTATGTCCGGGCTATATGGTGGATGCGATAAAACCTCCCATCCGAGCTCCCGTAGCTTCTGACGAGTCATCAACGAAGTGTGTAGTCTGGCGTTGTCCTGGTGGAACACTACACCCTTCCTGTTGGCCAATTCTGGACGCTTCTGGTCGATCGCCTGCTTCAAGCGGTCCAGTTGTTCGCAGTAGATGGTAGAATTAAGCGTCTGGCCATATGGGAGCAGCTCATAGTGGATGATTCCCTTCCAATCCCACCAAACACACAGCAAAACCTTCCTGGCCGTCAATCCCGGCTTGGCCACTGTTTGGGGCGATTCACCGGCCTTCGACCACGACCGTTTTCGCTTGATATTGTCGTATGTGATCCATTTTTCGTCGCCAGTCACCATCCGCTTCAAGAATGGGTCGAGTTCGTTCCGTTTCAGCAGCATATCGCAGGCGTTGATTCGGTCCAGAAGGTTTTTTTGCGTCAAATCATGCGGCACCCAAACATCAAGCTTTTTTTTGTATCCAGCCTTCTGCAGATGGTTTAAAATGGTTTGGTGACTAACTCCCATCTCCTGGGCGATGTCACGAAATGCCACATGCCGGTCTAACTCGATGTAGTCCATGATTTGATCGGTATTTGTCGTCACAGGTCTTCCGCCGGCTGGCTTAACCATGGTGTCGTTTTCACCGGCTCTGAATCGTCGAAACCATTCCTCCGCGGTTCGAAGTGATAGAGTACCATCCCCCAAAACACCATTAATCTCACGGAACGTTTCTCTAGCGGATTTGCCTTTAACGAAGGAAAACTTTAAAATAGCGCGAATTTCGGCGTTAGTGAACTCCATGTTTACACGTCTATAACTGTTGAACGCAATATCCAAACTAATTATGCATAGCGTCGTTTTGTAGGTTATGTCAAGACCTTTAAAATTATGTATAGTATTGCCAGATACGAGCTCTGTAGCGCTTTGTACATAGCCGCGAAATTCAAAAGACAAAAAGGCGGAAGGGAGATATTTTCCAACCTATTATATGTATTGTCATATATATATGGCAATGTTATGTTATCAATAAGAGAAGTTGTTTGAAGCGATTTGAAAATTATAACATTTATAGCACAGATAACGAATTTGTACAGCGCGGCAATTGTATCATCATCGGCCGGAAGAGAGTCGGCATTGCGCTCGGGCTCGCTCACAGCATCATCACACCATTCGATATTACCGGATCCAGCTTCATCAGATCTTCGCTATTCCTACTAACCTTACTTCCTCATCAGTCCTTCTGATGTACCCAATTCCACTCTGTCCAAACAGTCGGCTGTCTTGTATAAATATCTGAACTGAACGCTGATGGTGAAAATACACCATTACCGTCGGAGAATCAGATTGTGAGCAAATCTTTTTAATATTGAATATAAAAAAATTTACTTCCTGTTAAGTTACCTTTGATGATGAAACAGAAAAAAAAAGATCCTGATTAAAAAAAAATACTAAAATGTATTATTAGCATTATGTATGCTCCATCATGTTAGTGCAGCGAAATGAAACGATAGTTTAATAAAAAAAAAACCAGCAATGAATCACAAAATCAAAAACGACTGATGCTCGGATTAAAGAATGCCCGGGCACGCAATTAAATGCTCTCTGGCCTTATGCTGTAAGGTTCAAATTGAAACCAAATACATCACGAGTACCCGAGCGCACGTTGATCCGAGCATCAGCTGTTTTTGATTTTGTGTTCCATTGCTTTATTATTATTCAGTACTGGAGAGGCATAAGTAGTAGTAGAAGTTTCATTGCTGGCTTTTTTTTTTCAGTAAACTATTATAATATATTTTTAATGAAAGAATCCTTTCATTTTTCTGTACTAACATGATAATAAAACGTTTTTTTTTTTAGTCAAGTTGAATTATTTTTTTTCGTTCTCTCGTCAAAGGTGTCAGTACTAACACCCTGTATATACCTTGGTGGTATGTGGAGGACAAGTAGCGGTGCATTGGAAAGCGGCTCGCGAAGGACGCCGCGCTGCAGCGCAGTCTCTCCCCTCCTCGCTCATGCTGCAGCAAACCATGATCGCGAAGACCACAACCATTTCTCTTTAAGCTTAGCTTAATTTTTTATTTACACGTACTTCGTAATTTAGCACTCGCTACTTAGGATAATCATAAGCTGCAACGCATTGTGTCTATCTACAACGCCCTTCAAACCGGAACACAATAATGTTCGCACACTACCGTCTATCGGCTATAGAGAGCAACCACCATTGGAATCCTTAAGAGAATCCTCCACTTTGTTTACACCCTTCTAGTAATGTCTGCCAATAATTACACAAGTACCGCCTAATCAGTATGGGGAGTACCATTCACCACGAGCTACTATACTGGTGGTGAATCATGCACACGTTTGATATCAGCGCATAATGAATGCATGTGTGAAACAATGGACAGTAATTGCATATGTAAATTGTTTTTACAGAACCGCTGATAAAGAAATTGTAAATATTACTCGTCACCAGATAAATGTGGTGATAACAACCGATACAGGTGTCGTGCACCCCGGGGAGGGTTCACCGCGAGGTCTTACACCCTCGCAGCAATCATAACGCATTATCCATTTTATATAATGTAGGTAGATTAGAGAAAAAACTAACACAATATTAGCTACAGTCCTTCAAACAGGAAAACAGTGCTGTTGGATAGAAATGGGACATGAAGTGGAACCTGATGAGGTGAGACCTAGCACCAGTGCAACCCAAGTTATTATTACTTCATTAGGTTCTTTAGAAGAACTATAGGACATTTGGTTTCATGACCTATTTTGATGCCAACTCACACTTGGCACGCGTCTGGATATGTGACCTTGACTTATGTTAGAAGGTCGCATAGTAAGGGTCGTGTTCTATTGTAATTATTTTTTTTTTGTAACGTCCCGCACAACTCAAAGGAACCAAGCCAACCTCACCAGCTCGTGGTGCTGCTAATCTACAAACGAGGCTCTGGCTCGCACCAACCCGGATTAAGCCAGCGTGGTGGAAAATGGCCCAAATCCTCCCATATAAATCTCCATTCCGATGTGGTTCTTTGGGGGAGGCCGATGTCCAGCAGTGGAAGTCTATCAGCTGATGATAATGAACGTAACTATCATTTATACTATGACAGTTCTATCACAATATAAATTGTAATGTGTATATCTGTCAACATATACACACATATATATATTTAAAATAAAACTTACTTTAGGTCTCTGTTGTCGGGGAACACAGCTTGAGTGTCTTACTCATCTGGACGCTTAAAAAAAACAGATAATGTCGCTTTGCGCGCCATCTAGTGTATAACCTTACAACTGCCTTACATTTGCCATTAGATAAATTAAAAAACAAAATAAAAATTATTTTTATTAGCAATGCTTTATATATCGTTAATAAGTATTCAATAATCTGTGCAAATGGAACGCGTTCACTCTCAGGCAGTATGCGTATAGGTATGAGGTAAGGAATTAAAAAAAAAGCTAATTATATGTATACATAGTTCGTTCAGTTTTTCGCGCCAATTTTTCTCAGTTTCGCGGCATTTTTTGTCGTCCGGCTGTTAGATTGTGATAGGAACGAATATTCGCTAATTAATTTATTTATTTTGACTTTACGCACACAACGCTCGTAGGACTGACGGCGGATGTGGTAGTAAAGTAAATGGCGACCTAGTACCGGAAGACGCAGTGGTGGCAGTCCCACCAATAGCTGAAAATCTAGTAAAGGTCACTGGAAGCAGCTGGATACGAACAGCGCAGTTCCGATCGATGTGGTGATCTTTGGGCGAGAGTTGATTTATATTCATGATACAATTAAAGAAGTACGAACTCCATAGATTTTTGAGCCAATTCTTCACCGTAGCGATTGTCTATGGACTTTGACAATACAAAATGGAAGTTTTAATAATTTAATTTTTTTTTAATAAATTATATCATTGAATGCATTAAGAACATAATGAACGCCGCAGTCCGGTGCGCGCGGCGTTGCGCAAACCAGTTCACTGGTGGTGGTAGTTGTAGTGGAAAACGACAGTAAAAGGGGGAGGGGGGTATAAAGACGGTAACCTACATTCCTCCCCTCTTACGTGGCTTTGGCGAGAAACCGGCGGAGCAGACGCGGCGATAGGCATCAAACTATATCGATATAAATAAATAGGTATTTACAACCAGACACCATTTACAGTAGAGTGCAAATAAAGGCTCCGGTTTGAAGGGCACTGTAGGTAACAAAGCAATGCCCAGAAGAGGTTTTGAGGGTTCCCGCACAACAACTAACGGGATCCAATCCAACTTAACTTGCTCGCGGTGGACCCTGCTTATCAATGAACAAGGCTATGGCTACCACCAACTCACATTGGGCGAACGTTGTGGGAAATGGCCCAAATCTCCCCATATGAATCCCTACCCGATCGTGGGAATCTTTACAGGAAGCTTATGTCGGACAGTAGACGTCTATGGGTTGACAATGATGACCACAAATGTAAATAAAACTCCGTTACAATGACATAATCTAGTTCGTCCAAAAAAAAGCAATCATGAGCTTCAGAAGTCATCATCATCATCACCAGCTGTTATTGTATATCATGCATCTCCAATCAGTTTCTAACACCATCATCCAACAGCAGACGGGTGACGTCCACCAGCTCCAGGAGTCGCCAATCGGCAATACCCAATTGCTCAACACCACAACTGATAGCAGCGGCGCGGCAGGCGGCTCGGACGCGGGAGGTAGACGTGTTGTGAAAAACTTTCATTAATTTCATGGCGTATCAATTTTACTTAGTGTACTTACACAAGATCATTGCGCAGCGGCAGATAGCGCACGCACCGCCGGCTGCTGTTACGACATCACCACGCGCCCTTCGGGGTTGTTACAATCGGACGGATTCCTGGCGCTCTACGAGTACACCCCGTAGCGACGACGATGTACACTGCACCATATTGTATAAGATATCAAGTCTCGTTACCGCAGTAATTTTATAAGCTACAGTACACTTCAAATTGAAACTATGTGACGCTCTAGCTAAGATGATATAAACTACACCGATTTCTAAAATGTTAATTGTCGTTACTGAAGTATAATACTTTTATTAGCTACAGAACACTTCAAATTGTAACAATGTGACTACACCGAAACCTAAGATGTTATGTGTCGTTATCGCAGTAATTTTATTAGCTACAGAACACTTCAAATTGTAACAATGTGACTACACCGAAACCTAAGATGTTATGTGTCGTGACCGCAGTAATTTTATTAGCTACAGCACACTTCAAATTGTAACAATGTGACTACACCGAAACCTAAGATGTTATGTGTCGTGACCGCAGTAATTTTATTAGCTACAGCACACTTCAAATTGTAACAATGTGACTACACCGAAACCTAAGATGTTATGTGTCGTTATCGCAGTAATTTTATTAGCTACAGCACACTTCAAATTGAAACAATGTGACTACACCGAAACCAAAGATGTTAAGCGTGTTACCGCAGTAATTTTATTAGCTACAGCACACTTCAAATTGTAACAATGTGACTACACCGAAACCAAAGATGTTATGTGTCGTTATCGCAGTAATTTTATTAGCTACAGCACACTTCAAATTGAAACAATGGGACTACACCGAAACCAAAGATGTTAAGCGTGTTACCGCAGTAATTTTATTAGCTACAGCACACTTCAAATTGTAACAATGTGACTACACCGAAACCTAAGATGTTATGTGTCGTTATCGCAGTAATTTTATTAGCTACAGCACACTTCAAATTGAAACAATGTGACTACACCGAAACCAAAGATGTTAAGCGTGTTACCGCAGTAATTTTATTAGCTACAGCACACTTCAAATTGAAACAATGTGACTACACCGAAACCAAAGATGTTAAGCGTGTTACCGCAGTAATTTTATTAGCTACAGCACACTTCAAATTGAAACAATGTGACTACACCGAAACCAAAGATGTTAAGCGTGTTACCGCAGTAATTTTATTAGCTACAGCACACTTCAAATTGTAACAATGTGACTACACCGAAACCTAAGATGTTATGTGTCGTGACCGCAGTAATTTTATTAGCTACAGCACACTTCAAATTGTAACAATGTGACTACACCGAAACCTAAGATGTTATGTGTCGTTATCGCAGTAATTTTATTAGCTACATCACACTTCAAATTGTAACAATGTGACTACACCGAAACCTAAGATGTTATGTGTCGTGACCGCAGTAATTTTATTAGCTACAGCACACTTCAAATTGTAACAATGTGACTACACCGAAACCTAAGATGTTATGTGTCGTTATCGCAGTAATTTTATTAGCTACAGCACACTTCAAATTGTAACAATGTGACTACACCGAAACCTAAGATGTTATGTGTCGTTATCGCAGTAATTTTATTAGCTACAGCACACTTCAAATTGAAACAATGTGACTACACCGAAACCAAAGATGTTAAGCGTGTTACCGCAGTAATTTTATTAGCTACAGCACACTTCAAATTGTAACAATGTGACTACACCGAAACCAAAGATGTTATGTGTCGTTATCGCAGTAATTTTATTAGCTACAGCACACTTCAAATTGAAACAATGTGACTACACCGAAACCAAAGATGTTAAGCGTGTTACCGCAGTAATTTTATTAGCTACAGCACACTTCAAATTGTAACAATGTGACTACACCGAAACCTAAGATGTTATGTGTCGTTATCGCAGTAATTTTATTAGCTACAGCACACTTCAAATTGAAACAATGTGACTACACCGAAACCAAAGATGTTAAGCGTGTTACCGCAGTAATTTTATTAGCTACAGCACACTTCAAATTGAAACAATGTGACTACACCGAAACCAAAGATGTTAAGCGTGTTACCGCAGTAATTTTATTAGCTACAGCACACTTCAAATTGAAACAATGTGACTACACCGAAACCAAAGATGTTAAGCGTGTTACCGCAGTAATTTTATTAGCTACAGCACACTTCAAATTGTAACAATGTGACTACACCGAAACCTAAGATGTTATGTGTCGTGACCGCAGTAATTTTATTAGCTACAGCACACTTCAAATTGTAACAATGTGACTACACCGAAACCTAAGATGTTATGTGTCGTTATCGCAGTAATTTTATTAGCTACATCACACTTCAAATTGTAACAATGTGACTACACCGAAACCTAAGATGTTATGTGTCGTGACCGCAGTAATTTTATTAGCTACAGCACACTTCAAATTGTAACAATGTGACTACACCGAAACCTAAGATGTTATGTGTCGTTATCGCAGTAATTTTATTAGCTACAGCACACTTCAAATTGTAACAATGTGACTACACCGAAACCTAAGATGTTATGTGTCGTTATCGCAGTAATTTTATTAGCTACAGCACACTTCAAATTGAAACAATGTGACTACACCGAAACCAAAGATGTTAAGCGTGTTACCGCAGTAATTTTATTAGCTACAGCACACTTCAAATTGTAACAATGTGACTACACCGAAACCAAAGATGTTAAGCGTGTTACCGCAGTAATTTTATTAGCTACAGCACACTTCAAATTGTAACAATGTGACTACACCGAAACCTAAGATGTTATGTGTCGTGACCGCAGTAATTTTATTAGCTACAGCACACTTCAAATTGAAACAATGTGACTACACCGAAACCAAAGATGTTAAGCGTGTTACCGCAGTAATTTTATTAGCTACAGCACACTTCAAATTGTAACAATGTGACTACACCGAAACCTAAGATGTTATGTGTCGTTATCGCAGTAATTTTATTAGCTACAGCACACTTCAAATTGTAACAATGTGACTACACCGAAACCTAAGATGTTATGTGTCGTTATCGCAGTAATTTTATTAGCTACAGCATACTTCAAATTGAAACAATGTGACTACACCGAAACCAAAGATGTTAAGCGTGTTACCGCAGTAATTTTATTAGCTACAGCACACTTCAAATTGTAACAATGTGACTACACCGAAACCTAAGATGTTATGTGTCGTGACCGCAGTAATTTTATTAGCTACAGCACACTTCAAATTGTAACAATGTGACTACACCGAAACCAAAGATGTTAAGCGTGTTACCGCAGTAATTTTATTAGCTACAGCACACTTCAAATTGAAACAATGTGACTACACCGAAACCAAAGATGTTAAGCGTGTTACCGCAGTAATTTTATTAGCTACAGCACACTTCAAATTGTAACAATGTGACTACACCGAAACCTAAGATGTTATGTGTCGTTATCGCAGTAATTTTATTAGCTACATCACACTTCAAATTGTAACAATGTGACTACACCGAAACCTAAGATGTTATGTGTCGTGACCGCAGTAATTTTATTAGCTACAGCACACTTCAAATTGTAACAATGTGACTACACCGAAACCTAAGATGTTATGTGTCGTTATCGCAGTAATTTTATTAGCTACAGCACACTTCAAATTGTAACAATGTGACTACACCGAAACCTAAGATGTTATGTGTCGTTATCGCAGTAATTTTATTAGCTACATCACACTTCAAATTGTAACAATGTGACTACACCGAAACCTAAGATGTTATGTGTCGTGACCGCAGTAATTTTATTAGCTACAGCACACTTCAAATTGTAACAATGTGACTACACCGAAACCAAAGATGTTAAGCGTGTTACCGCAGTAATTTTATTAGCTACAGCACACTTCAAATTGTAACAATGTGACTACACCGAAACCTAAGATGTTATGTGTCGTGACCGCAGTAATTTTATTAGCTACAGCACACTTCAAATTGAAACAATGTGACTACACCGAAACCAAAGATGTTAAGCGTGTTACCGCAGTAATTTTATTAGCTACAGCACACTTCAAATTGTAACAATGTGACTACACCGAAACCTAAGATGTTATGTGTCGTTATCGCAGTAATTTTATTAGCTACAGCACACTTCAAATTGTAACAATGTGACTACACCGAAACCTAAGATGTTATGTGTCGTTATCGCAGTAATTTTATTAGCTACAGCATACTTCAAATTGAAACAATGTGACTACACCGAAACCAAAGATGTTAAGCGTGTTACCGCAGTAATTTTATTAGCTACAGCACACTTCAAATTGAAACAATGTGACTACACCGAAACCAAAGATGTTAAGCGTGTTACCGCAGTAATTTTATTAGCTACAGCACACTTCAAATTGAAACAATGTGACTACACCGAAACCAAAGATGTTAAGCGTGTTACCGCAGTAATTTTATTAGCTACAGCACACTTCAAATTGTAACAATGTGACTACACCGAAACCTAAGATGTTATGTGTCGTGACCGCAGTAATTTTATTAGCTACAGCACACTTCAAATTGTAACAATGTGACTACACCGAAACCTAAGATGTTATGTGTCGTTATCGCAGTAATTTTATTAGCTACATCACACTTCAAATTGTAACAATGTGACTACACCGAAACCTAAGATGTTATGTGTCGTGACCGCAGTAATTTTATTAGCTACAGCACACTTCAAATTGTAACAATGTGACTACACCGAAACCTAAGATGTTATGTGTCGTTATCGCAGTAATTTTATTAGCTACAGCACACTTCAAATTGTAACAATGTGACTACACCGAAACCTAAGATGTTATGTGTCGTTATCGCAGTAATTTTATTAGCTACATCACACTTCAAATTGTAACAATGTGACTACACCGAAACCTAAGATGTTATGTGTCGTGACCGCAGTAATTTTATTAGCTACAGCACACTTCAAATTGTAACAATGTGACTACACCGAAACCAAAGATGTTAAGCGTGTTACCGCAGTAATTTTATTAGCTACAGCACACTTCAAATTGTAACAATGTGACTACACCGAAACCTAAGATGTTATGTGTCGTGACCGCAGTAATTTTATTAGCTACAGCACACTTCAAATTGAAACAATGTGACTACACCGAAACCAAAGATGTTAAGCGTGTTACCGCAGTAATTTTATTAGCTACAGCACACTTCAAATTGTAACAATGTGACTACACCGAAACCTAAGATGTTATGTGTCGTTATCGCAGTAATTTTATTAGCTACAGCACACTTCAAATTGTAACAATGTGACTACACCGAAACCTAAGATGTTATGTGTCGTTATCGCAGTAATTTTATTAGCTACAGCACACTTCAAATTGTAACAATGTGACTACACCGAAACCTAAGATGTTATGTGTCGTTATCGCAGTAATTTTATTAGCTACAGCATACTTCAAATTGAAACAATGTGACTACACCGAAACCAAAGATGTTAAGCGTGTTACCGCAGTAATTTTATTAGCTACAGCACACTTCAAATTGTAACAATGTGACTACACCGAAACCTAAGATGTTATGTGTCGTGACCGCAGTAATTTTATTAGCTACAGCACACTTCAAATTGTAACAATGTGACTACACCGAAACCTAAGATGTTATGTGTCGTTATCGCAGTAATTTTATTAGCTACAGCACACTTCAAATTGTAACAATGTGACTACACCGAAACCTAAGATGTTATGTGTCGTTATCGCAGTAATTTTATTAGCTACAGCACACTTCAAATTGAAACAATGTGACTACACCGAAACCAAAGATGTTAAGCATGTTACCGCAGTAATTTTATTAGCTACAGCACACTTCAAATTGTAACAATGTGACTACACCGAAACCTAAGATGTTATGTGTCGTGACCGCAGTAATTTTATTAGCTACAGCACACTTCAAATTGTAACAATGTGACTACACCGAAACCTAAGATGTTATGTGTCGTTATCGCAGTAATTTTATTAGCTACATCACACTTCAAATTGTAACAATGTGACTACACCGAAACCTAAGATGTTATGTGTCGTGACCGCAGTAATTTTATTAGCTACAGCACACTTCAAATTGTAACAATGTGACTACACCGAAACCTAAGATGTTATGTGTCGTTATCGCAGTAATTTTATTAGCTACAGCACACTTCAAATTGTAACAATGTGACTACACCGAAACCTAAGATGTTATGTGTCGTTATCGCAGTAATTTTATTAGCTACAGCACACTTCAAATTGTAACAATGTGACTACACCGAAACCTAAGATGTTATGTGTCGTTATCGCAGTAATTTTATTAGCTACAGCACACTTCAAATTGTAACAATGTGACTACACCGAAACCTAAGATGTTATGTGTCGTGACCGCAGTAATTTTATTAGCTACAGCACACTTCAAATTGTAACAATGTGACTACACCGAAACCTAAGATGTTATGTGTCGTTATCGCAGTAATTTTATTAGCTACAGCACACTTCAAATTGTAACAATGTGACTACACCGAAACCTAAGATGTTATGTGTCGTGACCGCAGTAATTTTATTAGCTACAGCACACTTCAAATTGTAACAATGTGACTACACCGAAACCTAAGATGTTATGTGTCGTTATCGCAGTAATTTTATTAGCTACAGCACACTTCAAATTGTAACAATGTGACTACACCGAAACCTAAGATGTTATGTGTCGTGACCGCAGTAATTTTATTAGCTACAGCACACTTCAAATTGTAACAATGTGACTACACCGAAACCTAAGATGTTATGTGTCGTTATCGCAGTAATTTTATTAGCTATAGCGCCTTTTAATATACAGTAATATATTCATACTACTGATTGAAAGTTGCCATAGAGGCTGCTGTGAGAACCTACCACCTTGATGATAGATGGTCTTGGACCTTGAGATAGTCATGGAGTAATCTCCAACCCTTGAGAAGTAATCTTCTCAAGGGTTCCTTTGATCTTCTTCTCATTCTCTTGCTTCTTCTTATTTGATAGCTGCTACCAGAAATGAATAGACCTATTATTAATATGTACTAGCGCTTGATTAGTATGCAACCTGATGGTAAGCAGCGTGGTCTTTGATGGTGAAGCTAGTCTAGAAGAAGTCTACTCATTCTTTTTTTGAAGATCTTCACTATACCTGGACGGAAGCATTGAAACCGGAAGAATGGCACAGTCCATGTTCTTCGCTGTTTATTAGGTCCTCTTGTTCAAGGTCTTTCTGATGTTGATTTTTTTTTATTCAGTTCAGCGATGAGGGGATCGTCACGATCACCTGATGGTAAGTGATACGCCATAATAATGTGGGTGTATAAGATATTGAGTCTCGTTACCGCAGTAATTACTGTAACTACAACGGCCTTCAAAGCGGAACGCAGTTTCACATTACTTTAGAAATAGGCGCTGCAGTGGTTCCTGGCTGGACGGTGTCCGGCGTCAGAGGATAACCACCAGTCGGTGGTCAGAATACGCTGTCGTGTCTGGCGGCTGGCTGGTGCTGGTGGTGGTGGTGGCGCAAGAGGCTCATCTCGGCCGCTCTAAGCCGGCTGCTTATGCAACCTTTCTCTCTTGCGCAACCCGCTGACCGACATTCAGCATTCTGCGCGCTCTTACACAACGCCAATTGTCTGCCGGTATCACCAATTCGCCTTTTTTTTTTTCCTTTTTGGGTTTTTATGTTAGGGCAGTGGAGAACGTGGCCGCTGCAGCAGCAGACCCACTTTTTGCCGCACGCGATCACTTCGCTGAACTTTTTTTTTTAATCTTTTGCACTGAATGGTAACACGTATTTAATTTCGTTCGTATTTTATTCATTATCTGTGGCGCTGCAGCCGGACGGGGCTTTTATAATCTGCGTTATGTAAACAGAGTAAACTGTTACATATTTGTTTTTTTTTTTATTTTTCACTTCGTTTTTTGTTTATTGTTTCTCACATAAATTAATTTTTTATTTAAAATTAAAATATTTAATCATCTATATACTATTACGTATATATACAACTTATAAGAGACGCCATTTTGTTTTATTCAACGAGGCAACGAAACAAGTGCGACGTTAGCCTGATGGTAATTAATACAGCCCTTTGTAACGTGACGCTAGGGTAATATACACTACCTCATATTGTACTCATCGCTTGAGACATAAAACATTGTCACGTTACCCCAGTAATTTCACTAGTTACACTCAAAATCCGGAAGACAGTAATGTTTGCATAGTATTGCGACTTGAAGCTGCGGTGATACCTAGTCTCCGGCAACAGAGACCTAGCACCAATAAACAAAGCATATATTCTAGAATAAGTATGATCAATGCTTCCGCGAAGTCATGAACATGTTCCAACATGTCCGGCCGGAGGAAAGTGGACGAACGAAAGCAAAAGCAAATCGGATCCTGATTCCGGACGCGGCGAATAATAACGGAAGCCGCCGCTAACGGAAGGGAAGTTTTACTTTTTATAGCAATTGGCAATACTAAAGAGAAAAAAGTTTACTGGAAACAGGAGTTTCTCACTGACTAGTCAAAATTGTTAAAATTTTATTATAACTTGATCATCATATAGAAATCTTTAGGTTATTACTAGATGATTTTTTTATATACCTAGGAGATATCAGAGATCCATTGAATAATCAAGACTCAAATGCGAACACTCAAAATTTGGTAAAGATATTGCTTCCGCCGTTTAGAGATCAGCTAACAATGGATTTAACAAAATCCTTTCCTTAAAGGGAGTTGCGGGGGTGTGACTCCTAGTACCAATGTTGTTTCTACTATCTAGTATATATGTAGTCTTTTGAAAAGTACATATGTCTATAATTTTTTGTATGATTTAAATAATTTACACTCTAAAATCAGTTTTTGTATGTTTAGACATGTGAAAGGGTAAAGATAATCCAAAAGTTAGCAACGCTACGTGACGACTACAGCTATACATAATGTTCAAGTCTTGACTGGTAGGAAGTCTGCTACGGATGACAGTGTGCAAGCATTCCCGAGTTCCGTTTTGAAGGACGTGGTATCTAGAGAAATCACTGAGGTAACGAGAGATTTCGTAATAAGCCAATTAATTTCTGGATATTTCCTATATATACATAGATATATATAAATTACTTTGGTAAGTTTGTATCGGTTTAAGTTTCCACTAGCTGTGTGTAAGTTATTATATTCTTGTAACACTCCCACGACGGTAACGGTTCTTCTGACTCACCTTTACCTGGTACTTCGTTGATCATCATTGGAATCACCAAACACATACGTGACTTAATTGTTCTCTTCTCAGACTGATGAAATTGTGATGAATATTATAACTGTGATGTTAATGATAATTGTGATGAATGAATATAATAACTTCCACTGTAGACATTGCAGCTGATGAAATTCATAATGTCAACTCTTCTCTTCTATAATCATGTTAAATATCAACCATATAATATTAACTATTTGAATCCGACAAATGTACTGGTAGTTTGTATCTTTTAACATTATAACTAATTACATTTCTACTATAATGAATATTACTGTTTCATACAAATTAAATCTAATCAGTAAAATCTATGAATACTTGTTTCATGCGGAATGTGTTTAATATAAAATTAGATTATGTTCTCCCTTTCATCCCAAGGAGTTACATTCAAATTGGAGATTATTCGAAGCAGACAGAGATAATATAGGTGACATAAAATAGGTTCTCGATGTCAGTAATGTACTGTACTTAAAATCTAAACTGTTATTGTAATATTTCTTGTAAATAAAACGCGAAGAGACAAACGGGAAATGGTGGTAAAGATCACGTGTCCGTCAGCCAGCAAGCGAGCTACTTACCCCCGCCTGACATTGCAATGGTTCCGTCGGTTGTCGTTACGCAATAAATGTGATATGAAAACCGTTTCGGTTTCACACAAAAAGTTTTATATGTTACATAAAATCGATAAGAAACGAAAGTAGGTTCCGTAGCGGAGTGTAGCGGAGCCGCGGCGCGCCGCTAGTTCTAAATAAAAACAATCGCCATACAAAGGTTCGTGTCAATCCGATTTCATAACGCCCGCGAACGTGAGCCCGTAAGGCTCTGAATCTCTCTTAGCGGAACAGCTAAAGCCTCCGCGGGCCCGCTCAAACGTCATAACATTAACCTAACAACAAACAAAATTAAACTTTAAAATCATAGCAATAGAGTTTAAGTTTAATCAACCATGACAATAGAGTTACATCATTTTGAAGATCAGATATCTAATATGACAAAGTTCCATATCTAAATATAAGTTTAATGTGAATTAGATCTTGATAGTATGGTGTAAAGTTTATATTACAATGGCAAGCTGTTAGCGCTAGATACTACATCGTAACGAAATGTTTGCCCTACAATGAAAAGTGAAAGTATAAGCAACGCTACGGGGTGCGGAGTGGGGGCGGTGAGCGCGGAGGGGTCGCGGAGGCGGCGGCGGCGGTGAGGGGGTGGTCGCGCGGGGGGGAGAGGCCGCGATGTAACCTGCGCTGTAGAATGTAAATGCGGATTTGGGCGTTGCGATGACCCGCCGCACGTATACCGCGCTCACCTCGCAAATTGGCGGGAAGTCAAGTTCTTTACTCTACTAAGTCATCGCAATGTCAAAAGTAAAAGTAACATACAGCCTTAACGATATTGTTTGTTAACAAAAAAAAAGTATTTAAAAGAATACAACAGCAACTTCTGCTTGTATAAATATTACAGAAATACTATGTCATAATTTTTAACGAAATTTCAGTATACATGCTACATACATACCTATGTAAATAGAAATCGATGAAAAAAAAAATTCATCTCTATAAACATATAACATAAAAAAATAACTCTCTTGATGTTCCCACTGCTGGGACACAGGGTCATGTATACATATATTTATTTTATTCCATTTACTATATTTCTATCATCATTAATCTATGAAAAATATTAGATTTTTGTCTCAACATGTTATAATATCTCAGGCGACGAGCGCGATGTGGTGCAGTGTATATCATCCAAACTACCGTCTACATTGTTATGGGCAGGCGTATCACTTAATATCAGGTGAACGTCGCATTAGTCTCGTCAAATTATCAATAATAATAAACGTTTAATTTAATTGATGCACTGATAATTATGTAAATGTATTTAAAACATATTCCGATTGCTCGTCAGCTGGAAGTGCGGCGGTGTTGTTCCGCCATCTTGTTATTTCCCCGCGGGCCGGGAGCCTGAAGCGTCTCACTGATGAACGGCCTTTATAATCATATAAATTGCGTTGCAGTGAGGTAATACGACCATTAATCATCATTATTTCATTGTGTTGTAGTTTAGTGATGATTATAGCCATTTTTAAACTTATTAGTATTTATCTTACTCTAGGCAGACTTGACATTTAATCTCAAATAAAAAAAACTGGATTATGGATGGAAAGCGACGAGAGTTCAAGTGATATGCCTGCTCATATCAACGTGACGTTCGTTAGGATGATATACACTGCACAACACTGCTCTCGTCGTCAGAGACAAGATGTTGACTCTCGTTACCCTAGTTATTACACTAGCTACAACGCCTTTCAAACCGGGACACGATAATGTGGGAACACTGCTATTTGGCAACTGCAATAGGAGTTGCGGTGGTTTCTACTTCGACGGTGTCCGGCAACAGAGACCTACCAACAGTAATAGTATATACTTCCTAGTATATACTTATCAAAAAGAAAAGGTTTTGCTTTAGTTGTTCCTAACATTCGTATATTTAAAGAATCATTAAGCTTTTAAAAGTTTATAGAAAAAAAGGTTATTGTTCATCTAAATTCATGAAGATTATCACCTTCTCTTTCTGGATTTTATCACCAGTACCATTCGCCAGGGACATTGTGGGTGTGCAGTGTGCAGGTATGTCCCAATTTTTTTACTTAACAGTCGAGAAGAAAATTAATAGGAGTTCTTATTATCTGCTTTGGGAACGGTCTCACGAGACCAGCGGTTCACAGACCAATTATTTACAGTATACCGTGAACGCAACGTTAGACCTTACCACCTTCAGATAAGGTTTATTATTATATAACTCTTTATTAGTAATTAAATTCTGTAATATTACATAAACCAGGTCAAAATCTGTGACATAACGCACCGTTTTGTTTATATAGTAATGCCAGGTCTTTTTTTATTATTGTTACTGGGTTATAGTTTAAATGATTAACTAGTCTCTGTTGCTTAATACCGTCTAGGTCATCAAAGGCAGCTCAGAAAGTTCGATGACCTAATGACTGTAGAATGGAGGCGAGGGACCTCTTCCGTCTTCTGGTGATGATGGTAACGAAGGAATCTATTTAAACTTTACAATTTTATATATATATATCGAAGTATGATTTTATACATTTACTGGTGGTAGGTCTCTGTTGTCGGAGACTGTCTAGGTTTCAGTAGTTCTGTTGAAGTAGTACTAGTTCGAATAGCGCTGTAGCTAGTGTAATTACTTGGGTAACGAGACTCTATATCCTATATGTCAAGGTCCTTCACTAGCGCAGTAATAAGCAAACGTACTTATCACCAGGTGAACGTCTCGTCCGTGACGTCAAAAAATTACACTTGCCCGAAATGATGAACTAAGTAGGACATCGTGGATAGGATGTTCACACAGCACCGCGTTGTTCACGTGTTTACACGAGAAAAGAGAACAATCACGCTGCAGATAAGTGCATCGCCCTCCGGAGCAGGGCCAAGGGCCTCCGCCGGCGCAGGTCCCTCACCCCGGTGAAAGTATTAGTCAAAAAGCATCTCGACCATTTCGTTCATTCACTCCCATCTACAACATAGACACGAGTGGAGTAGGCTTTTTAAACAAATAAAAAAGACACAGTCTACTTTATCCCACTGCTGGGACCCGAGATCTTTTACCAACAGGATTGACCTTCTATAAATAAATACTAATACATTCGTTACGCAGTACTGTGATGGCGATTGATTGAAACAATAAATCTTTATATCTTCAATAATACGTTATTATGTTATAAATAATCTGTACAAGATGAACATGGTGGTCTTTGTAGACAACCTTTGCCCAGCTGTGGGATCCGCTGATGATGATGAATATGTACAAGATGTCCAAAAAATTAAAACAAAAATCAATGCTCTGACTAGTTTCAATCTATATCATTAAAGGATATTAACTGTTATTATATCTGGTACATTAACTGTTATATCTGACAATAAAATATTATTTGTAAATATTTGTAATACTCCAAAGTGAGCCTTTCTAAAGTCTAGGTACAGACCAAGACAAACCGGATATTATATTCATTTTAGTCAATGAACTGTTACTTATTACCTTTCGGATGTATTCAAGGAAAGAGTCAACAGGCTGTTACTGGGTTAAAAGGTTAATGCGCTTCACCGTCACAGAGGACATCACCACGTAACATCAGGTGGGATCGTGGTGATGCTTTGACTTTTTGATTAAAAAAAAAATGTTCGTTAGTACTAATGTTCGTTTGGAAGTAGTAATGTTGTGGTGGTGGTTACAGAATTGGGTTGTTAACCAGAGAGGTCCAGAGAGGGATGGACAGCATCCTGTGTCTTAATGTGATGAGCACAATATAGTGTTGAGTCGCCATCATCATCAGCTGATGGACGTCCACTGCTGGACAAAAGTTTTCTCTAAAAATCGCCGCGATTGTAAGTGTTCATGTGGAGGGATTTAGGCCATTTCCCACCACGCTGCTGAAATGCTTACAGCCTAATGAAACCGAGTATTTTATACTAGTGCTGCGTTATTATGGGTATCACTTACCATCAGGTGTGCGTCCCGCTGGAGTAGTGAGTTTGACGAATAAAAAAAATTTATGGAGAATATGTATGGATATAATTTCAAGATATTCCACTCATCCCCTGCGCCGAAAGTACAAGGCCTGCTGGAGGCGGAAGAAAGCTCGGAAAGCGATAGTGGAATCCACGGCTGCTCCCCCCCACGCGGGCCCCGTAGCCCACCCGAGGGGAGGTGCAATGCCTTTGGGCCATTTCTTTTGGGAAAATAAAACAGGACGGAAGAAACGAGTAGTGAACTGTTTTTTTTTTTTTTATTATTGTCAGAGTAACTATTTTCCGTGTCGTTCGGAATTCAAACCGGCTCGCGGGCAAATCGACTTCTAGCAGCGGTTTTTTTAAATACCAAGTATCCCATACTTAGTATTCGTACTGACTAACGTCAGTTTAAACCAATTAATATTTTATTATTAATGAGTATAATTTTTTTTAAATATACCAAGTACTATAATTTTTTTTGGTGGTAGGTTTCTGTTGCGGGTGAGTATGGGTACCATCTCATCTCCTTTTACTGACCACGACGAGGACCAGTTCGGATGATATACACTACACCAAATTGATGTCCGATACCCGAGTAATACCACTTGCTTATTTTTTTTGTTCTCCGAAGCGATGATAGGTGCGGGACGTTCCCGTAATGCTAAGTGATAAGTCTCGCCATAACATGGAGCTAGTTAAGGTGATATACATAACACCACGTTGTGTTCGTCGTGATACGTGAGATATTGTCTCGGTACTCTAGTAATTAAAACAGCTATAGCACCCTACAAACCGGATCACAGGAATGTTTACACAGTACTGTTAGCTGCAATAGAAGCTGCGGTGGTACCTACCTAGACGGTCTATAGCAACAGAGACACGATAACCCGTGATAGCTACAGCGTCCTTCAAACCGGATCACAGGAATTTTTACACAGTACTGTTAGCTGTAATAGGAGCTGCGGTGGTACCTACCTAGACGGTCTATAGCAACAGAGACACTACCGCTAGTGATAGGTACAGCGTCCTTCAAACCAGATCACAGGAATGTTTACACAGTACTGTTAGCTGTAATAGAAGCTGCGGTGGTCCCTACCTAGACGGTTTATAGCAACAGAAACTATCACCAGTAATAGCTACAGCGCCCTTCAAACCTGATCACAGGAATGTTTGTACAGTACTGTTTGTCGGCTGCAATAGTACCTAGACGGTCTCCGACCACAGACTTACTACCAGTAAAATAATTTCTTCTATATGTGTAAACAAACAACATTTCATACTATGTAATATAGCGTAATGTAACCCACTTAACACTCCCACTGCTGGGACTGAGTGGATATTTAAAACGAACGACTCCTCCATTTTGTTTGAAGCGATGGTAATGCGACATATTTTAAGAGGTAAGTATGTGTAATGGTAACGTTGTTGTCGCCGTACGAGCGGTAAGGCGGTGACGCGGTGACGCGGTGACGCGGCGGTGGGGGTGACCACCGAAAACTGCATAGGCGACTGTCGAGCAGCAGGTCATCGCACGGCGGCGTACAGGCGGCGGCAATGTTGCACGCAGCTGCATTACACTAACATTATAGTAGTAATATATTAAAAGGATAACTATTGGCATAACTATTTTTTTTATTATTTAATATAAGGAAACGGAAATAAAGATGCAAATTATTTAAAATATAAACCGGAAGAATGAAACCGAGATTGACAATACAAAATATTGATGATAGGTTTCTGTTGCTACAGATCGTCAAGGTGGTGTGTGAACATCACCAATATCCGGTTTGAAGGGCGTTATAAATTACTATTACTGGTAGATCTCTGTTGCTATAGACCGTCTGAGTAGGTACCACGGCAGCGCCTATTGAAGCCGATAAACAGTCCTGTGCAAACATTACAGTGATCCGGCTTGAAGGGCGCTGCAGTTACTATATTATGTCTAAAGGCGACAAGCACAATGTAGTGTTGTGTATATCATTATAACCAGCGCTACGTTGTTACAGGCTTATCACTTAATATCAGGTGAACGTACCGCTCGCCTCGTCCTTTAATTGAAAAAAAAAAAACAACATTTTAAATATTGTTACTCCTTGGTTGAATAACTGGTTATTCACTAGCTATAAAGACATTCAAACCTGAACACAGTAACCTATATAGATGGTCTCCGGTTTAGGGAAGGAAATCTTCGAATGATACCATGTTTCTGGGGGGAAGTTAGGATTATGTGAGATTCTTACTAAAACCTCCCTTCGGTGCTCTGCATCAGCGCATGCGGAGATGATCCGGGATCTCTTACAGAACACACCGGTGCTCCTCTACAATTGGTGATAATTTGAGGAGGAGCCCAACCCTGGGCACCATCGTTGATACGCTGTCTAACTTGGGTCCGCTTTTTGAGCTATAAGGGCCCACACACTCAAGGCCCGGGCACACCTAGACCCTTCCAGTCGCCTTCTACAGGCAGAGTTGTGCAACAGAGACCTACTAGTAGTAAAATATCTCCTATATATTGTGATTATCCGTCAAGTGTCCTAATGTATACAGTTCTTTAAAAAAAAAAAATCGAACTAGAATTTTGAATGGAATCTGTACGGTGTGCAGGTGTGTGACGGCGTGTGTGTGTGTGTGTGTGTGCGTCGGCGCGCGCGCAAGGACGGCGGGTCGACGGCCGGCGCCGGCGCAGCCTCCGCTCCGCGCTCCGCCCAACGGCAACCGCTCCACACCACGACCAACACACACTGACTGCTGCAGCAGTAACACCACCAGCAGCCGACTGCCTCCATCGAGACACCAGCACTGTGCAGCTGTAACTGCGCTGAAGCTGTTGAAATTACTGCAGCTATTGCACTGCGAGCGGTATGTTCACCTGATGGTGACCTTACTTAGGATGATATACAGCACCTCATTCCACTCTTCACTAGACTAAGACTCATCATCTCTATTACTGTCACTCGCTACAACGTCCTTCAAACCGAAACATAGTTTACACCTCTCATCTTAAACCTGGTCTTTCCGTGATAGCGTTATCATGAATGACCGTGAGATGTTAAAGTCAAATATCTATCATCATCAGACAGACGTTCCCTGTTGGAAATAGGATGCTCTCAAAGATGTCCACACCTATCAGTCCTGCGCTGCCGCCGACCTTCACCAGATCATCGATCAACTTTGAGGGTTTCCTGCCTGCACCACGACTGCACGCGGCTACTCGGGAACCTGATGACTCCATCGGCCGTCAGACTTTCGAGTCTTTAGACCTTAGTTCTGCGGATCTCCTCATCACCGAATCAACCCTCTCTCCATTGTCCTTTGGGAGACTTCGAGCTTCTCTATAAGGTGGTTAGTATATTCGAACCTGTGACCCTAGTTCCATAATCCTCACTCCATAAACCATCGCAGCATGCTATTGCACCACGTTATATCACCAACCGTATTCATCATAGTATAGATAAAATATACTTCTTCGTCCGATAAAAATACAATGACTTCAGCATGAACTGAAGCCTCCAGGGTTGTGTCAGTCACCTGAAGACTGAGCTACATATCTTTTTTGTTCGACAGTGACTTCATGAACGGGACGGTCACCTGAAATTGGGTGATACGCCTGCCACCAACGCGGCGCCAATTACCACGATATACACAGTACGATCTAATCTTCGTCTATACGTTTAATATGATATACATGTTACCCCAGTAAGTTAGCTGTCTACAACGCCCTTTAAACAAGAACACAGTAATGTTTACATACTACTAGGTAGTAGTGTGACCGTCTAGGTGACGGACTGTAAGAGCAGACCCACCGCCATTCTTGAATAGTGGTTTGAATGAATTGAAAATCATTACTTAAGACCTAATAGTTTTAATTATTACAATAAATTATTAGGTCTTCAAGAATGCCTCACTTAGCTCTGTATACCTCTGTAGTTCGTATATGTCTCCATTTGAAGACTTCCGTCTTCCATCTGCTGTGACTATCACTGATGACAGTGACAGCAGTGATCAGTATGGTATCATCAGTGATGATACGACAGACATAACAGCTTCTCAGCAGCTTCATCTTGAAGATGTTCAGGTCTATAACAGCATTAACTCTCCGTCGATTTTTTTCGTACCAGATCTTTGATACTGCGAACTGCGAGCATGGCTGTCACCTCCGCATCTTTTAACCAACGGAGCCCTATCCCCTAAGGTCACAGCATGCCGTCGCCGGTGCCCGCTCTCGTGTGGAACCTCCCCCCCGCCGGAAGCGCCCACGTCAGCGCCGCGACCTCTCGCTGCATTTTTATCAGTCGTTGCATTCCCGTATCGCGCGCTGATCTCTCGTCGGTTTCTTTCCCCTGCGCTGCACTGATAACGTTCGTTTACACTGCAAACGTTGCGTACGATAAAAAATACGATTAAATATTTTGCCAAGGGATCGGTACTATTTGCCAGCGTTTTTTTTTGTTTCTTACCCCTAGTGGTTCGTATGGGTTGCGTGCTACGAGTTACTTAACAGCAACCTAACTGCCTGTTAACCGACTTTCTTCTCTGTTGCTACAGACGGGTGTAATGGGTCCCGTACATCAACTCAGGGGACCCAAGCCAACCTCACCTGCTCGTGGCATACCCCGCTCATCAACAAACGAGTAAACCCTCTCCATATGAACCCCCTACGTACGACAGCCACTAGTGCCCAGCGGTACTAAAAGCCATGGTGGCTGTATGTTGAGGTCTTTGGGGGAGGCCTGTGTCCAGCAGTGCACGTCTATAGGCTGATGAT
Organism: Troides aeacus; assembly: GCA_033220335.2. Taxonomy (NCBI): domain Eukaryota; kingdom Metazoa; phylum Arthropoda; class Insecta; order Lepidoptera; family Papilionidae; genus Troides; species Troides aeacus. Next base: position 8,004,418 of record CM067293.1, on the reverse strand, counting down.
GATGATACTACAGACGGTGGTTTTAGGCAAACATTACTATGTTCTGGTTTGAAGGGTGCTGTAGCTAATAAAATTACTAGGGTAACAAGACTTAACATCTTATCTTTCAAAACGAGCAATGTAATATAATATGTAATAGTACAGTGTACACCATCCTATCCTAGCGCTACGTTGTTATGGACAAGCGTAACACTTACCATCAGGTGGAGATTTCCCTTGTCTTGTCGCTTCAATATTTAAAAAAAAAAAAAAGAATACATCGCCATTTGATGGTAAACAGTGCTAGCAGTATGGATTAACCGATATTTAATGAATAAACTATAAATTAACTCATTATTTAGCAAATATTGAGTTCTTAGCAAAATTGTTGAAGAGATGTATCATTTGTCAAAGCTACGAGAGCGAAGTTGTGTAAATATTATAACAATTTTTTTTTTACTTAATGAAAAAAGGGCACGAGTGGGACGTTCACCTGATGGTAATTGAGACGGCAACTCATAACAGCGTGGCGCTAGTTAAGTTGTTATATATTGTACATGGGATGTTAAGTCTATAGAGAAGTATTATAAGTAATTTCACTAGTTACAACTCCCTTCAATCCGGACACACTACTGTTTGTCGGCTGCAATACGCGCTGCGGTGGTACCTAACTAGACGGTCTGTAGCAACAGAGACCTACCACCAGTAAAACTAACACTACTAACACTCGTTAGATATACTTTTAGTATCAACTGTAAAATGATAATCGTTTTACAAATCTCTAACTTGTGAAATACTAAAGTTACGTAGAAGAAAATATAAATATATAAAACCTTGCAATATATATAACTTCGCTGTACTCAAGAATGTATCAAATGATGTTCTTCATGGTGCAGAAGTCACTATAATTTTGAACCTGCAGCAACAGGTACTCCGCCGCCGCCGCCGAAACGCTGCACCGCTCGGCGACGGTCACTTATTGTTACGTAAATATTTACCGTCCACTCTGTTACAGAATTTTAAATAAATTTAAATAGCTCTAGTTTTCACTTCCACGCCATTAACTGAGAGCGCGAATTGCATTATCCCAATTACATTCACGTCAAATTAAAACTGCAGTAATTAATAATATGTTTATTGCTGTCATATTATATTGCATGTTTTTTAATACGTGATTGATAAGAAAATATTTTTCATTACTTTATGCTGATACATCTACCGGTGAGTAGTAAATACATATTTAATATTCATATTTAACGAAGCAGTTTATAGTAAAACATAATAGATGTCGCTGTAATCAATTAGAGCTACACGTTGTTACATAGATGGCGCTGTAGTTAAAAAATAAATAAATAATTTTATTACTTAATATCTTTGTGAACCCCTACATACGTAGCGGTATTTAGAGGAGACGTATGTCGTAAGTAGTGGACATCTATCAGCTGATGATGATGATGAACGTTTTAACGTATACATAGAATTTAATAAAGAAAAAGCATGTTTATAAATTTTAATAGCGTAAGATGTCTCACGTTATAATCGCTATCATAGCGGCGCCGCTACTTTCTTTCACAGTCATATTTTTATATATAACCTCGTTCTCCTTTTTCTCCGCCATGATCTCCTGCAGCGCCATCATCCGGAGCAGAGCTTCGGCCTCATTGTCCTCACCGTCACCCAGTATCCGTTCGTTGATCTGGTTGGTTAGGTTGATCTCGTCCATGGTTCTATCGTCGATCGCCGCGTCGATTTCGGCTAACGTCCTCCTGTAGTGGCGCCGCAGGTCAAAACCTGCTTCTTTTAGTTTCTTCTTTGCGAGTTGGAGGAAGGTCGGTGAGCTGAGCGTCTCCCGTAGCCAGTTCTTTATTTTGTTCTTTTTGTCCTCAACTTGACTTTTGAACCTGATCAGAGGAGTAAAGTTTAGTGATCTATATTATACATACATACATACATATACATGTATATCACGCCTCGTTCCCAGTGGGGTAGGCAGAGACCACCTCTCTCCACCTGCTACGATAAAGATAAGAAATCAGCTGATGATGAATTGGCTTATATTAAACTAGTCTCTTACTTCTGCAACTCTCTCTCCCGTTGCCTTGCTTTCATGATGTTCTGCCTCAGCTCGGGCACATTGCCGGCCTCGTTGGCGGTGACCGTGGACGTCACCCACGCGGTGATCTCCGAGACGCGGCTGTACACCCCAGGAGACTGCGGGTCGCCGCACTTCTTGCCGCCGAACGAGACGATGCCCAGGAGTATGCCGTCGCGTACCGCCGGGCCTCCGGAGTCGTGCTGAAGTACGTCATGTTCACCATAATGGTAAGCGATATACACTACACTACATTGTGATCGTGGCTTTGAGACATAAGATGTTAAGTGTAACACTGCAATAATTACAGCAGCTGCAGCGCCCTTCAAATCGGAACACAGTAATGTTTGCACAGTACCGTTTCGCTAGTAGTACTCTGGTGGTATTGCTGGAGACAGTTTAAACAGGTACCACCGCAGTTCCTGTTTCAACCGACAAACAGTAGTGTGCTAACATTACTACGTTCCGGTTTTAAGGACGCTGAAGTAAGGGAAATTATTTGAGTGATGAGACTTAACATATATCTTAAAATGACGAGCGCAATGAGGTACTATGAATATCATCGTAACAAGGGTCGCGCTATTATGGGCAGGTGTATCACTTAATATCAAGTGATCGTTCCGCTAGTACCGTCGCCTTGTTGAATAAAAATGTATGTGTAATTACGTTGCAGGCATCCTTGCCGCCGGTCGCGTACCCGGCGCACACCATCCGCGGCGTGATGTAGAACCGGTACGCGTTCTGACAGTCCTCACCCTTCATCACCGGCACCGGGACGAACCGCAGCCGCTCAGGGATGTTCCCGTACCCTGATTGCTGGAGATCACCGAGTTATCCAACTATTACATTTAAAGCATACTGATACTCTGTTGCTAACAGGTCTTGTCGGAAACCATCTATCACCTGTTGCAGCCGACAAACACTAGTATACAGATTTTACTGTGTTCCGGTTTGAAAGGCGCTGCAGCTAGTGTGCAGTGTATAACATCCTAATTAGCACCACGTGGTTATAGACAGGCGTATCACTTATCCTCACGTGAACATCCCACTCGTCTTTCTCGAATTGAGACAAGATTTTAAGTCTCATTACCCCAGTAATTGTATTAGCTATAGCGCCGTTCAAACCGGAACGCAGTACTGATTGTCTGCTGCAACAGGCGCTGCGGTGGTACCCACACGATCACTGTCACCAGTGTTTGTTAATGGATAAGTTGGTGCTTCACTAATATTCCATCTGGTGATGAGTGGTGATGTGACCACTACTCCTCTACTGAAGACTATAGCGGTTATCAGCTGAACCGATTTCAATAACTGATTGGCTAAGAGCTGATGATGAGATATTCCAATATAACTGATTCAGCTGTTTTAAGACTACGTGTCTCTTTAATACAAGTTTGGAATGGAGTACTCACGTCAGTGCTGCCCCATCCGGTGACGATGAGGATGTCGTCCGCTTTGATGGCGTAGTCTCTGGACGGGAGGTTCAGGACCGCGATGTTCCTCCCTATCGGCATGGGGCGGTCGAGGCGGGCGAGGGAGTAGTCGTAGTCCGCGTTGCCGGGGGTGTACGGCGCGGGGAAGAACGCCTGGTGAACGGAAATGTGACAGTTACAAATGTATCAAACCTTAACCGTTTTCCTGTCGCTTTGTACTTGGAGATTAATGGCTGGGATCCGATCGCAACCATCCAATCGCTTCATCAAATTGAAATATAGTGTATGTGTATTATATGTTATAAATATGTAACATATATAGTATACGATGTCGCAGTGTGGACGGACTAGATGAGGTGTACAATTTGCAGCAAACAATTCCTGCGGAGATACCCCAATGTCTAAAGATGAATGTATAACCAGGAAGTCTTTCCCAGCGACGGAAAGAGCTATCCTTGGCATTTCTCTAAGGGACGAAATCCGGAACTTAGGAAATCGAGGTAGAACGTAGGTTTCCGACGTAGCTCCCAAAATCTGCAAGCTGAAGTGGCAGTAGGTCGACCACGTCTTTCCTGTCAATGACAGCCGATGGGGTAGGAAAGTCTTGAAGTGGAGGCCGCGTACAGGTCGCAGAAGTGGAGGATGCCTTCCCTCCAGATGGACTGACGACATCATCAGGGCGGCCAGAAAGTTTAGTGAACGACATTGGGGAAGCCGTATATCCAGCAGTGGATTAACAAAGGCTGATAATGATCATGATGAATGAATTTCTGCGTTCATAAAACACACTAAAACAAATTTCTATGGATATTTAAGTACTTAATGGATCATATCATCATCATCACTGCAATCGATGGCAGTCCACTGTTGGACATCTATTTTCATGTACTCCATAAAAACATTGTTTACATCCAACACAATGTTGAGGTTTATCGACATGAAACTGAAGGTTACAATGGAGGTCATATATAAAATATATATGATGATCTTTAAATTTCATAAACGTATATATAGTTAGGATTTCGGCCACCAAGTGACCCGTGGCTACCTTATTGATTCTTGCCTGATAACCGCCTCTGTTATGAAAGGAACTGCCTGCCCTCACGATGTAAGGCATCAGCTTCTTCTTTTCGCCGTCGTAAGCTCTGTGGCATAAAAATAAACCCACAATTACCTATATAGGAATTTAATGAGTGTAAAAGCTATAATACTCTATAAACTCTACTGTCAGTATATGATTGAATAATTTCAGTATTCAAGTCGAAGTTCAGCAGTGGGCAAGATAAGACAAACATTTGTGTGTAAACTCATCATAAAACATAAAATATCAACAACCCACAACAATGCGATGATGATGATGAAGAGGCTTCTTTAGAACCAGATCACGCTTTTTCCTTTGATACATCATACTCGGACACAGTAACATTTGCACACTATAACCCAACCCACTAAGCCTAGGCTTTGTGTTAACCCCAAGATGCTCTAAATATGGAAATACACAATTGTAGCATGGCTTTGTCGAATATTGTGGAAATGTTCACTAACGACTCCAGACAATGTCCCGCGGTGAAGATCCACTGTTCATCGATGATGGAGCCGCCGCACCAGTGCTTCCCGGTCCTTGATATGGCCACGTTGTAAGGGTACATGCTGATGCTGGTCTCCATTCCGCCGACAATGCGCCGCGCCGCGTACGAACGGAACACCCACGCCAGCTTCTTGTCATCAGGCGACTCTGAAAGACCTGAGAGAAAATCGATGTTCGGACAAATATGAATTTTCTACGAAGAAATTCTTGAAGATCCTAGAATTCTAAGATTAATTTTAGATTTTTAACTAAAGGCTGTATAAATAAGGGTTACAAGTTAAGTAGTGTGCAGATATCACTGACGACCTACTTATTAAATTATTTGGTTAACTTAACCCTGTCCATAAAATGTGGTGCTGCGACTAACTATTCAACTGCCCTCGGATCACATGCTTTGCTTTGGGCTACAGTGAACGCTACTTTATTTAGTTAGATTCTCAAAGGTATCTCGATTAGTCAATAATCAATGTCTTTGTATCGATTTGATGAACAGCTTCAATCTTCAAGCGTTCTTCAAAGAGCTAACTGGAGAGTCAAGTGATTTTGAGGAAATTAGTAGACAGATATGCTCAAGTAAGAGTATCTATCTCCATCACTGTGCGTTTTACTCTAAAAATGGAGACTCCTTGTGCTTAGTGACCATCCCCAGTAATAAAGGAACGATTAAGAATAAAAAAAGTCATTCTTCTTGATCGTTTACGATCTCTGAGAACTGCTAAAGAAATGTTATTGGAGGATTAATAAGGATATTGATAAACTATCATAGATAATAATATTAAAATAAAAAGTATCAAACTCCCTCCACTCAAATATTTTTAAGGATCAAGGGGTAATTTCCAACAAACCTGAATAATCTCTGTCGTCGCGTGTAATACGATATCTCGTTGATGTTTCATCGTTTCTGAATTTGTATTTCGCTTCCAACAACGCTTTTATTTCCTCACCGCTGTCTAGATCTTTGTGATTTGTGTCCAAATATCTGTTGTCTGTCTCCACGTTCCTCAGTATCGGTTTGTCATTTGAGAAAATAACGTCACCGTCCAACTGCACAACTTCATAACTTACAACGTACTCAACTAACAATAAAATCAGACCGCGCATCAGGTTCTTGATTGAAGTCTTCGCCCCACATTTTGATCTTTCTTTCATTTTTCCTTTGGATCTAGCATTTTAATCACAACTTACAATTCGCTGCAACAGTTTCCGTGATTGAAGCCGTTATAAAATGTTTACGATTGCTTTTTAACGACTACTCGCACCGTAAACTCGAATGGGTTTCTTAGTCCGTGGGATTTCTTAATTCGCAGCCGCCTGATTGTTGTTTCATATCCTTCCGGTAATACTGAATTTATTTTAGTATTATGTACTACATTTACAGATTCTCTCTTTGTATTTACTAAATGCGCACTTTGCTGTATCTGTTGTTACACTGTTGTGTGTAATTACTAATTTATTTTGTTTAGTAACTTTATTTAGTTGCTATAATTGTTAAGGTAAGGAGATATAGCATCTTACGTCTCAGTGGTGCATGTTGTGAACATCTTCGTTAAAAACATTACACCTGGTATATGACCAGGTGTGAAGTCTTCAATCACGATTCTAGCGATCAACCTACACCTATCTAGTATAATCCTTATTTTTAGTTGGCAAAATTTCTAGGGCTTATGACGAACATTGTCAAGAAATCAGTTCCAGTTTAAAACGGTATATTTACAAGGACAACTAGACTAATAATCTATGAATTAAAGCTACGACAGCGAATAAAAGAAGAATATGAATTAATTAACTCAAAGTAAAGTGGCAGTGGCAGAAGGAAGAAAAAGACGGACAAGTATAGATGAGGCTTAACAAGGAAATTCGATGAAGAGAGACGAATAATGATTTTCCTGATACGGAAGTATAATGTTAGATTATGTAGCGAGAAAATCAAAAGAGGAAACGACGGTACCTTTAAGAAAAATATAAGTAAAAGAGATATATCTAAATAAGTTTAACCTAGTAAAGGTCAAAATTTGGCGAAACTTGTGGTTATTATATTTTTAATTTTGATTGAATTACTCTGACACTTGTGGCTGCATAACAATTATCGTTGATTTAAGAATAAAAGCATACGTCAATCTGTTATAATTTGATATTTTGTAGAAGTATATATGTTTACAATATATGTTAGGTATAAATTGTATAGTTGAATGTTATGACGTCGACGCCGGCGATATTTTTGGCTTTATCTTTATTGATTAATAACGTAAACCTTCTATACGAATGTAAGTTGAGATTTGATTTTGTGACTTAGATTGAACGATGGTATTGATGTTGAACAGATTTGGAATCGTAAACTAAATAATAAAAATAAAACTAGGTTTATAAAATGCACAGTAGTATGTACTAGCTGCTGCAGGTACGAATATAGAAGAAGGAATGGAGGAAGAGATCTACTGGAACAAGAAGTTTCAAGAATGTTTCTTGAGAAGTTTGCTGATATTAGGAGAGCGCAATTAGATACAATTAAAAAAAACCATTTGTTATGAAATTATTTACCAAAAAGTCATCTTTGGTATATATTGTTACTAACACAAAAATCATTTAGACTTGAGTTATTACTTTCTCTTTAGAAGACATTAGGTTTCGCTGAAAGGTCTACAGCAGAGGACTGTTGTACCTATCAACAATCGATTATAAATTTTCTTGATTATGATATTTCATTTCCGGTATTAAATAACAAGTCAATCACAAAGATGTAGGATTCTTCTTAAAACAATATTATCTTACAAAGGTATTTCAACTTAGGAAACTTATCGGTTTAAACTTCATAGAAATAAATTGAAGTAAAAATATAAATAATGAACCAAATTTTATTATAACTTTCCAGACGTCTCCCGAGTACAAACTTCTTATTTCCGGCGGAGATATTATTTCCGCTGCCAAGCAATATTGTACAAAGATTGGAGTTATATGATGCCGAGTGTTAAAGAGACGGGAAATTTTCTTTACTAAAACGTTGTGATACGTTTCTGGTATCTCCTAGAGCAAGTTACCATCAGATAAGCATCCTGCAGGATTATTCGCTTGGTAGTTATAAAACTGATTATTACAGCATGCCTTCTCGAGGACGGTCACTTTGTAACCAAGATCGTGTACGTGCTCAGCGTTTGTCTAATAATACGGGAGCTGCCGATGTTTCCGAGATTCCTTTGGAGGAACTATTCATCTTTATGCTTCCTGTCAGAGGTACTCAAGTTTTAATTTGAACAATTTCTCATATTTTTACTTCGTCAAGAATCGATGTTGATATCCTCCTGTGATGTGATTGTTAAGACTAATCTCTTGCTAGATTCCTTGACTGTAAATCAGCGTTTTTCTCTTGCTAACAGTTTGCGATCATTATTACGCATTAATTGTAAATAGTAGAATTGCTGAGCGATTGATAAGTAACAGGGAAGTCCCTGATTCGATTCAAGGGCCACTTGATGTCGAGATTGATTGGAGCTGGCACTCTCCGCGGCTCCATAGCAACACCACATGAAATTGAAGTTAAATATCCTCCAACTGATCATTAGATATGCGGAGACTCATCACAGTATTTGTGGAACCCTAAGACTTGGAAATTGGTAGGAATATTCCTTTTATCGAGTGTAGGTCTGTTTAAGAGTGGATTTTACGAAATTCCTTCCCCTAAGAGAGTTGGGGTGTTTCGGTCAGAAAAGAGGGCGGGAAACCAAAAATAAGATTGTAACCTCAGATGGCGATAACGTTAGTTATGCTGGAATGTTCCCTCACACACGTCTGGAAGTATTTAGAAGATTACGTTCTCCTGCACGCCGATGATTTCCTGTTGCAAGCGTCCGCCATCCCCAGCACGGAGTGGCTGGTGTGCCACATCTGCTGCGGCAGAAGCGAGTGCACCGAGGTCTTCGCACAGTTGCTGCTCAAGACGTTCAGTTTTCTGTTTCTATTCTGCACATGTGTATTTACCGTTACGAAGTAAATATATTTTTATATTCATGACTTTTTTTTTATTTATTCATCTTATTGATACTTTGGTTGAGAGGATCACTTGTCGGTGAGTGAGCAACGATGACGGATTTAATAGCAAGAATGTAAAATAGAGAAGATTGGTTGCTTGTATATCATTCATCGTAATTATCAGCCTTTGTTTATCCACTGCTGGATATCAGTCTTCCCCAACGTCTTCAACCAAATGCGATCCTCAGCTCCTCATCCACTCACTTCCGACAGTCTTGAAGTCGTCGGTCCTACACTTCTGCGACCTGTACGCAGCTCCCACTCCAAGACATTCCTGCCCCATCAGCCATCACTGACGACAGACATGACCGACTCTCTGTCACTTCAGCTTGCAGATTTTGAGAGCTATGTCCAAAACTTTACGACTCCGTAGAATTCTTTCGTTCCGGATATTGTCCCTTAGAGAATGAAATCCACTCACTCGATCGCTCACTCCATCGCTCGCTGTTCTACTGTGAATCGGTGGACCAGCCCGATGGTCTGGTGCCGTGTAAATGGAGGAAATATATAAATACGTTCCTTTTTTTCCACGTCCACGGTATGAAGTAAGTAAGTCACATATTGTAAGAACCTACTTCGAAATGGTGTCACCAAACTTACTACAAAATATAGACATGGATAAATACTGATGAAGGAACAAGGTCGTAGGTCTCTGTTGTCGGAAAATGACAGCCGACAAACGATAGTATGCATACATTACTGTGTTGCAGTTTGATCGACACTAGCTAGTATATTTACTGGTGTAACGAGACTAAAAAAAAGGTAGAAGCCTTTACATATTACGGTAATCGCTTTGAGATTCGTTAATAAATCTTGTGAGTTATCTTACTACCCTATTCTTTATAACTGACACTCAGTGATACTATACTATTCAGTTGTGGATTTAGTGCTTACTTAGGTGGTCTAAAAACATAAAATCCTTCTCTTATAATAAACTCATGCCGTCAGCGTTCATAAATCTCATTGAATGCGGCACCAGAGCAGGAGCAGATAGGAAAGATTAATGCCGGACCAACGATCCAATATATCAGTTAATTAAAAACCTCCAGTTAACTAACGGTTTAAAATAACAGTTTTAACGTTAGGTCTATGATCTGAAAGATCAAGTTTTTTTTCACTGCTGTTAGGTCTTTGATGCCGGATACCGTATAGATAGGTACCACAGTAGCGCGTTTTTCTGCCGCTAAACAGTACTGTACAAATATTACTATGTTCAGGTTTGAAGGGAGTCGTAGCTAGTGAAATTACTAGGGTAATGAAACTTATGATCTTAAGCCTTAAAGGCGACGAGCGTAATGTGGTGCAATATTTACTATCCATATATTCACCTACCTTCAAGATTTCTGCGTCCAAGGGTTGACTGGAAGAGTGTTACTTATGAATAAAAACCTACCCTCTGTAACATAATATTTGCCGTATATATGAATAAATAAAAAAAAAAAGTTCTAAGTCTTCTTTCATTCATTTGTGATCATCAAAAATACTTATTTAAAAAGTAAAAATCACTTAACAATCAAGTTAGGACTTCCAAGATCATTTTCATACAAGCGAAAGAGATATAACAGCTTGTTAACTTAACGAAGCCTTTTCCAATTTTCTCTTGATACCATCACTTACTAACAGGTGAACGATACGTTTGTCACTTGGTGTTGAGTAATGGGAAAAGTGCTAGTCATTTTGTTATTAAAAAAAAAGTGTTGGTACGATCTAATTTTTTGAATGGCTATTAAGAAATAACGGCCCAATTACACTGCAGTAAGGCGCACCCTAAAAGCGTGTTACCAGTAATTTGCCACCCCCTATCCACTAACAGCGTCCCCGGGGACACGCTGCGAATGTTTGTTAATAAACAATTAACACAAATTGGACGGTAATCACCCTAAAAACGGTGTATACAGTTAGTTAAAGTTCAAGTTAGTTAAGTTAACCACGCGCTAGTACTTTGCTTTTAAACAGTCGGTTCTAAGTGAAGCAACCTTTCTGTTATGGATAACTTGAAATGCTTATCTTCCAAGTCATCTTCATCTGCACCTGTTCCCTGTTGTTACAGACTGTCTGGCAAGTACCACTGCAGCGCCTATTGTGGCCTACAAACATTATCGTGTTCCGGTTTGTAGGCTGTTGTACTTAGCAGCACATGTCTCAGCGCGATAAAGACTAGTTGGTGCAGTGTATAACATCCTAAGTATAGCCACTTTATAGGCAGGCGTATCACTTATCATCAAGTGAACGTTACGCTCGCCTCGCTCTTATAAACCTTGTGGGTCTATTATATGCACGGAGGATCCTCTCACTGAGGATTCCATATTTCTGGGATGATGATGATGATGACAGTGCCATGCTTCTCCAGCGCATCTCTTTTCTCATTATCAATAATGAGCTCTATCTCTCGTACTGTTAAGCGATAATGAATGCCGTGGATGATGAAGTATACTCCAGGATACTTCTGCCCTCATGTCCTGATAATCGGAGCATGGTGATGCTTTAATGGTGATACATAGTACATCCAACCAAACTGCCGACATCTATTAGAGCTAACAAACCACAGCGTGCAGATATTACTGTGATCCGGTTCTAAGGGCACTGTAGATATTAAAGTTACCGGGGCGTATCACTTACTATCAGGTGATCGTCTAGCTCGTTTCATCCCTTAGTAGAAAAAAACAAAAATAACTGTAAATCAAGCGGCTCCTTTCATGTTACAAGTAACTATCATCATCATCAGACGATAGACGTCCACTGCTGGACTTAGGCCTCCCCCAAAGATTTCTATATACAGCCAGCGTGGCTTCCGGTACCGGTGAGCATTAGGAGCTGTTATATATAGAAGTTCATATGGAGGGATTTGTGCTGCATCTCACCACAGTAGCTGTTGGTAGCAGGGTTGGTGGGAGCTAGAACCTCGTTCGTTGATTAGCAGGATCCACTACGAGTTGGTGAGGTTCCCAAGAGTTGTTGTGTGGGACCCCTTACACCCAAGTAACTACAGAAGCAGTTAAATGTAGATCCATAACAGCATCCTCACCTAAACTGGATATAAAGTAACATCTCAATACTGAGCCGCTAAGTTATATATCACTTAAGTATAACTTAACATTGTATGGGTGAGATTTAAGATGACTAAAAACAACAACCGAGGTCAGCAGCAGCCTCTCTGTGAGCAGCACTTCGGATTCATCTATCAGTTTCAAGTTCACACTTGATGTTATTCGCATTGTGTTAAGTGGGTCATCCGGTTCCGTCTACGAAGTGCCCACGTGCTACGAAGGTCACTCCGTGGGCGCATTGGTTGATTTTATTCAGATCTTAACTTTGAACTATGTAATAGATATGATTAACTTAGTTCCGCTGTGTGTATATATTAGCCGATGACATATCTGTTATATGAGGAGATCCGCAGGAGAACTAAGGTCACCGATATAGTCTAAAAGATTGCTAGCCTCAAGTGACAATGGGCAGGACACATCGCTCGAAGGTCTGACAGCCCATGGGGCACTAAGATCTTCGAATGTCGACTGCGTGCCGGTAGATGTAATGTTGGCACGCCCTCCACCAGGTGATTCGACGATCTGGTGAAGGTTGCGGGCAGCACACAATCGATCGCTGTAGAGATCGTTGGGGGAGGTCTATGTCCAACAGTGGACGTCTACCGGCTGATAATGATGATGTTGATGTCTGTTACTCGGTGTTTGGGGAATTACTACCAGCATAGCTTGAAAGGAATAGAAGCTAGTGATGTTAGATGTTGTGTGTTCGTGTATCGATTACTGCAAGGAAAAACATTGATTTAAATAACTGTAATATACAACGGGGTGTAAAGCGTCTCGCACAACAACTCACGGGATCCAAGCCGACTTGGTACTCGTGGTGCACCCTGCTAATCAACAAACGAGGCTCTGGTTGCCACCAACCCGCATTGCACCAGCGTGGTGGGAAATGGTTGAAATCCCTTTATATGCACGTCAGCCCCTCGTGCTCGGCGATGCTGGCAGCGCAGGACCGATCGATATGGGGATTTTTGGAAGACGCCCATGTCCAGCAGTGAACGTCTATCAGCTGATGATGATGATGTAATATACAAATTGACAATTTTAAGTAAAATGTCTAGATCTAAATTAATAATAGTATAAAAAATAACAGAGAAAAAAAAGACAGAGTGGAGTAGAAGCCATGTCTATGTCCAAATCCTTCTGGCGACGACCCCTGGTGTAAAGTATGGTAAGAGTGGAAAGTATAGAAATAATATCTATGGTTAATTTCATCCATAGAGATTTGTATTGTAACTAAGAAAATACGATAATGAATCACCGCATAAACGAGCCTTCATCATCAGCCAATAGGTCCGGTCCACAGGTGGGCATAGGCTTCCTCCAAAGATTCGAACATAGATCGGGTAGGGATTGATATTGGGTGGTGGGAGCCAGAGCCTCGTTTGTTGAATAGCAGGGTGCACCAGGAACAGGTGAGGTTGGCTTGAATTCTGTGAGTTGTTGTGCGAGAACCCTTACATCCCAAAGTTAGTAAAGCATGTTTAAATTACTGTTTTTTTTTCATCTCGCACCTCAAAGATTTATTAATTTGGCTTTTCATTAGCTTACCTTCCAATTCTTAAAATATCCAATGTTCGTTAGAATATTATCATTAGTACAGTGAGCGAGATTAACCATATCCGACTTCATTATCACTTAACATAGTGTGGAGTTGCGCTCAGTTGAATGTGTGAGAAAAAAAAATTAACGAATTCGATTAAATCCAACGCTAAACGAAACTGACGTTGCTATCGCTGAAAATTTTAAAAAAGCAACCGCTCTAAGCTTTAGTGTGACAACATAAAGTTGAATAATCCTTGTACCAATGACAAAATGGCGCCTTTTCATATAGAGAGGAATTGTGAGAGGGTTGCCATTTACAAGAACGAAATTTCATACGAGAAAATTATAATTGGATGTAAATTAAGATCACGTTTGAAAATATCATGTTGTAATAGCTTCTCGGCCAGATAACGCCCACAGCTGGGCAACAGCCTACCTCAACGATATCCACGTCGATCGGTCCTTTTTTTTTTTTTTTTTTGATATCGGTGGTGGAATTGCTGTTACCGCATACCCAGCGTCCTTTTCAAGGGGGGGGACGCCGGGTTATGTGGGGCTCGGGGCCACTGAGATGTTGTGCGTGACCCCCATACCCACTAAAACCACCACCGCTTGTCCCGCAATACGCATACTGGAGACGCCCGGGTTTCAGCCAAGCAACTCTCCGGGCGCCTCCGCGTATAAAACTCCTCTTGGTGGGTGCCCGCGGGGAGCAAAGGCACCCACCTGCCGTCCCGTACCGGCCCCTCGCGGGACCGGCACGTTGGGGCCCCCCGACCCCACAGACGATCGCGCGCGCCCACGACGGAGCGCATGCCCGGCCGCCGCCCTCCCGTGAAGGAATTGGGCGGCGGCCTCCTCCCTCCAGACTCCCCCCCCTCGTCGAAGTGGGAGGGGGGGACAAAAACCAAGACTCCCCGGGGGACGCACCCCCAGGGGAAACACGACAAAAGGCCCAAAGGGCCACGCCCAACGGCCCCAACGCCCCCTCACACCGTGCCCGGCTAGGGGCCCATCGCTCACGGCGGGAGGAAGCGGACGGCGTGGTTCTGCCGCCGCGCTCTCCCGCCGGCCCGCCGCCGCCTGCAAGGTGCGGCAGCGGCGTCGGCCTCCCTCGTGCGCTCGGCGGCCTCCTTCTGACGCATCACTGCGCCGCAGAAGGAGGCCACCGCCCTCCAAGACCTCTCGCTGCTCAACATACGATCGATTACAGTCGGCAGCGAGAGGTCACTGCCGACTTGCGCGACGAGGGCGTGGCGTTGCGGCCCCCATGCCGGGCACTCCGCCAGAGTGTGGTGCGCCGTGTCAATCGGCGCACCACACTCGACGCATTCCTGCGTCATCTCTTTACGAGCCACCTGGTGCAGGTACTTGCCGAAACATCCATGGTCTGTCAGCACCTGCACCAGGTGGAACGTCAAGGCCCCGTACCGCCGGCTCATCCACCGGGACAGGTGGGGCCTGATGGCCTCCACCGTGTCCCGGCCGGCGGCAGGGACGTCGATCGGTCCTGCGCTGTCTGCAACCAGCGCCTCCCCACGACGAAGGCCTGCCGACACTGCGTCCTGCCTTGACAGTGTTTTGTAGTTGTCTTGAGAATGCTAAAAGAAAAAAAATAGACGATTATTAAAATCTGCTGTGTGTATTTATATTTTTATATAATATAATTAATCTTCACATAGATTATCTTATTATCTTCGTTATTTGATTACCTTCATGGAGGCCTATGTCCAACAGTGAACGACTACCAGCTGATAATGATTCTCCAATTATTTCCATTTCAATATGTGAAAGCGTCTTTAATACTGAAATATCTACATTTCTTGCATACCTCTGCAGCAGCAGATTTAGAGACTGTGTCTGTTTTTGGCATATCATTCAGTCTACTGGTGAAAAATTGAGAATGCTTTCATTTTTTGCTTTCATCATCATTATCAGCCGATAGACGTCCACTGCTGGACATAGGCCTTCCTCAAAGATCTCCACATTGACCGATCCTACGCTGTCCGCATCCAGCTGCTTCCCGTAACCTTCACTAGATCGTTGGACCACATGATCTAGATGCTTTATTGTTGTTAATTTACATATAGTCAGTGTGGCTAAAGATGAACACAAATTCGCAAGTCTTTCGGCCAACCTACACCAAAAGCTACATTAAGAAGAAAATATACGTCTGCTAGAAATGTTGCTTGGTTGTATATGTCGGGTACAGATCAGAAATGTTCTCAAAATTCATATTTAAAAATAATCTCCAATTGCAGAGAGAGAACAAGAACAGTACAGACCAAGAGACAGAATAATAGTGAGCCCGTGAGCTCGACAGTCGGCCATTTTTATATCTTAATTGTATTAAATGGTGTAAGGGGTTCCGCCCAACATCTTACGGAGCCCAAATCAACCTCACCTGCATCCGGTGCACCCTGCTGAATAATAGACGAGGCTCTGGCCGTCCACCAACCCGCAATGGGCCAGCGTAGTGGGTTACGGCCCTATTCTTCTCAATGAGCTCCAACAAACGACATGGAGATCTTTGGGGGTGGCCTATGTCTAACAGTGGATGACTGTCAGCTGTTAATGGTGTTATTTAATCGATCAATGGTATGACTATTATTGATATTAATACAAATATAAATCTTCTTGACAATTTGTTATTACAAGAACAATACAAAATTACGATTTATTTAAACATAAAGTCTAAGATATCTCAATTAAGTAATTTAGTATTTATAATATTTATTTTTAGCGGAAATGACAAATACAAGTCTTGCATTTTATATTACACATCAAAGTGAATATAGAAAAACAATAAAATATTGTTAAATTAATTTTGCGGTAGATGGCAACCCTAGGTAGCACTAAACTACACTACCAATTTTATATTTTGAGTGAAAAGATTTGTCAGCGGCATATTTGTTATACTTTTGTTAATTAATATCAAAACTACCGAAACTACCAATTCGGTAACAATTACTTTAACATTACAACATTACAGGCAAACTGTTGCTGGGAGGGAGGAGTGGGGAGAGCGGGAGAGTGGAACAGCGTACGCTACAATTTCCAACATTAATTTAAAGGGACACTCGCAGAGCTCGTCTGTTATTTACGATAGTAAATTGAGCGCGCTTGTGTAATATAGTGATATAATAGCGTGGAATTTATAACAAGCTTCACTCAAAGTAGTGTGAAGTGATCGAACGATACATTGCTTTTATATAGGTCATGTAGATCCAATTGGGTTTCGTCGTTTCGACATTTTAACACAGCAAAGTACCTAAAGAACTAGGGAGGCAGCCATCAGAGAGGAATGGTGAAGTATTGTTAAGCTTGCGACCGATAAGTAAAGTGATCACCACGATCACTCTGTCAAGTGTGATACCGACTTAGAAGAAGAAGAAGAAAGTACCTCAACGTTTTAAAAAATTGAAGTTAAATAAATATCTAAAATGCACAATTGGCTGGTATAAAATAACTGATGGTAGGTTTCTGCGGCCGGACACCGTCTAGGTATTTACCACCGCAGCTCCTATTACAGCTGACACCTAGTAGCATACAAACATGAATGTTTTCTGGTTTGAAGGGCGCTGTAGCTAGTGAAATTACTGGGATGACGAAACTTAATACTTTATGTTTTAAGCGACGAGCGCAATGAGGTACAGTGTACATTCTAACTAGCGCCATGTTATTATGAGCATATCACTTACTATCAAGTAAACGTCTCATTCGTCTCACTGATAAAAAAAAATTGTAAAATAAATGATTAGTAACAGCTCTATGTAATTCCCATAACACCCTTATGTCAATCGAGTGGCGCCGTCAGTTCGCGCCCAGCGCCCGCACCGGTTGGTCGTCGTTGTGTGTAGTTCCGGAAATGGAAACGCTTGTTATTATAACGAATCATAAAAGTTCAGTAAATATTAATTGTAAATAATCATTAATTAAGAATAAAGTGTAAACATATTGTTAGAAGAATACAGTGAAAGAAAGCCGTCTGTTTACAAAATGGAAAATATCGAAAGGTAAGGGACTAAGCTGTCTAGTTCAATATTCAATGTCCGATTTGTTTGTAATTCATTGAAAGGGAAAGTAATAGGATAATATTTTTTTATACAACAAACCTACGAGAGGAGCTGGACGTTCACCTGATGTTAAGTGATACTCCTGAACATACAACGTGACGCTAGTAATAGTCATACATAGCATTTTATTCCGCTTCGTCCTAGATGTTGTGATGTTGTCCATGATGTAGAATATGTAAAGACTTATATTAAATCTCATTACTCCAGTAATTACACTAGCTACAGCGGCCTGCAAACCGGAACACAATAATCTTTGCGCAGTACTGTATATCGAATGTGGTACCTACCTAGACGAGCGAAGAAACTAGGAGGATAATCACCTGATGTCACACATATTTGTGTTTATATCATTTCGCTGGTAACATTATTAAGTCTCATTGCTTCAGTAATTTCACTAGCTATAGCGCCATTCAAACCGGAACACTAATGATTGCGCACTACTGGAGAAGTAGGAACAGCACTGTTGGTAGGTCTGTTACAGATCGTCTAGGTAGGTACCACCGCAGCGACTATAGCAGCCGACCAACAGTAGTATACAAAATCTCTGTTCCGGTTTGAAGGGTGTTATAACTAGTGTAACTACTAGGGGTTATGAATATCGTCGTCTTATGGTCCAGCTGTCGAGCGCAGTGATGCAGTATATTCCATAACAAGCGATAT
Organism: Troides aeacus; assembly: GCA_033220335.2. NCBI lineage: Eukaryota > Metazoa > Arthropoda > Insecta > Lepidoptera > Papilionidae > Troides > Troides aeacus. The sequence goes on along the minus strand of CM067293.1, from coordinate 7,985,975 downwards.
GGGGAGGCGTATCACTTACCATCAGGTGAATGTCTCAGTCGACTCATCGCCTAATTAATTAATTAAAAAAAAAAATAACTTACCATCAATGATAATATAATAGGGGATGTACAGATTTGTTATAATTACACGAATTTTTTGAAGGTCTTCAGAGTGGCAGGTTTCAAGTCTCCTCACCTTCGGCCCTTTGATAATCGTCAGGAGCACGTTGGAGACTCTTCAGAGGGATCGTTTATTTGGGGGTGTCACCCCCCGGCGTAACCCTCCTGTCGTAGTCTGCTGACGGCTTCCGCTTAATACACTCGAGGACCTCCCACAAACCCAGCGCTGGTCAAGTGCGAGTCGGTGGTTGTTTTACATTTATTTTGTTTACTGTTCGTTTCTATTAATTTATACTAATGAAAAATATTAAATATATAAAGTAGGGGGTGTAAGGGTTCTCGCAAAACTCACGGGATCCAACCCAACCTCACCAGCTCGTGGTGCAACCAGCTAATCAACAAACGAGGCTCTGGCTTCCAACTACCCGCATTGGGCCAGCGTGGTGGAAAATGACCTAACCTTGCTATTATGAACTCCAAGAACGATGACTGCTGGTGCTCCGTGTTAAGGGCAGCGTAGATGAGAGGATCTTTGGGGAGGTCTATGTCCAGCAGTGGATATCTATCGAGTGATGATGATAATGATGTCTCTATTGGAGACCGTTTAGTTAGGTACCACCGCAGCGCCTATTGGAACCCGCAGACAGCACTGTGCAAGTATTACAGTGATCCGGTTTGAATGACCAATAGCTATACACTGGTGGTACTGTCTCTGTTGCTATACCATCCAGATAGGGTACCACCGCAGGGTCTATTGCAGCCGACAGATAGCACTGTGGGAACATTACTGTAACTTAGTAGAGACCTGCCACCAGTAAACTATATCCATTGTAGTTATACCTCATTGTTGTAGTGTTAACGTTAGTTAAACGTATAAACCGGATGTAGTAAAGCCTCGTCGCTTTGTATCGAAAGTTTCCAACGGAGTCAGCTCGTGTGTGACGGTCGGATAATATCAAACTGCTTCGACCACCCTCCTCCATGAATAATTAATCCCCATTAAATGGATCAATAGCTTCGTATGAATGCTCTTCAGTAGCATCGGAACGTTGTGTATATATACTATAAATAAACAAGGCTCGATTTTATGCTGTATACACCCTTCCACATAGTAAAAGGTCAGGGTTGATGTTTTTAAATAGTAAGGATTCTTCTTCTTCCTGCCATTTCTCTAGCTATGCGGGGTCTGCACAGTACGCACTTCTCTTCCATATCCCTCTATCAGCCGTCGTGTCTGAATTCACACTATTCTCACACATTTTATCTTTCACACAATCCATCTACCCTTATGACCATCCACGTTCATTCTCATTACTTTGTTTGTTATATGCCCTTCAACCCTCCGCACAACATACCCGCACCACACTAACCTCTTCCTCCTCAATTTCTCTATCACTGAAACAACTTACAGACTTCTAATATATTCATTCTTAATATAATTTTGAAGTCTTCTTCGTTGGTATCACTCTTGACAGAGTGTTCATGGTCATCACTTCAGGTGGTGGTGGCAAGCTTAACAACATCGTGCCATTCTTCTCTGATGGCCGTCGAATTCTGAATACAGAAATATATATCCCACTATTTCCCATCGCTGGGATTGTAATAAGTTAAGATCAGTTATCCACCGTCATATAGTTAAGGTGTAGAGTGCCTTACAATAACGCACGGAACCCAGATCCACCTCACCTGCTCGTGGTGCAGCCTGCTAATCAACAAACGAGGCTCTGGTTACCGCCATCCCGCATTGCGCCAGCGTGGTGGGAAATGGTGTAAATACCTCATAACAACCCCTATAAAAGACGGTCCTCGGTGTCCAGATGAGGAGATACGCAGGAGAACTAAGGTCACCGACATAGTCCAAAGGATTGCTAGCTTTAAGTAGCGATGAGCAGGACATATCGCTCGAAGGACTGACAGCCGATAGGGCAGTAAGGTCCTCGAATGGCGACAGCTTACCGGAAGACATAGTGTTGGCAGGCCCTCCACGAGGCGGTCCGACGATCTGGTGAAGGCTGCGGGAAGCAGCTGGATGTGGGCAGCGCGGGATCGATCGATGTGGAGATCTGTCGGCTGATGATGATGATGATGAAGTATTTTTGTCCTCTTCCCATCAATTAGCGACATCAAGTAAAAGATTACTTGAAAATGATGTTTCGCAACGTATGGCACACCATCTTTTTGTTGTCGGTTAAACAACAAACGCACATAAAACTCATTAGCTGCTGTCGTTAGACTTGAGGGTAAAAGTTTCCTCCTGCAGTAAGTAATCCCTCCTGTGCTTAGCGAAGATTAAGCTAAAAGCAAAGTTTAGTTTGTCGGTTACGTGATTGATTAAGCTTTTTTTTAATGTTAACTAACGACAGTTTTAACTTGCCGTTTTGTAATGCCCCCGCAGCGCAGCGGATGTTAGGATTATTATACTGCCAGGTTCAATTCCAAGGTTGTAAAGATTTATTTATATGGTTTTGAATAGCTCGTGGGCCTAATGGTTAGAGCGTGCGGCCTTCATTCCGAAGGTCGCGGGTTCGAATCTTGGCATGTACTGATGACCATGAACCAGGTCTGAAGACTTGGAATTTGGTAGTAATATTCCTCTTGCCTTGTATAGTACTGTTAAAAACAATACAATTTAATTTTACATGCCTTCTCCAAAGAGAGTTGCAGGGGTGTTACGGCCAGCAAAGCAGGCGGGGAACGGGACGTATATATATTTTGATTACTGTCGTTTCTACCCTTATACAGTTGCTTATCGATCTTCGTCATGTACACCAGTCTGACAGACAGTCCGACAGTCGGACCGCAAATTATGCACTTTGTCCGACAGCACAACGTATGCGGCGAGGGCGCGCTGCGGTCAGCAGGAGATAATGAGATGGCTGAAAACTTTACTGAAACTAATTATAACCTACGTTGAAATGTCACTTATATTTACAAAGTTTTTTCACAATTAAATTTTCACTAGGTACAACTCCCTTCAAACCGGAATACGGTAAAGTTTTCAAAGGACTATTTGTCGGCTGCAATACGCACTGCAATTGGCTGCGGTGGTTGTTATACAGTCTGAAGCAACAGACATCTACCACCAGTAAACTAATCCACCGGGATCTTTAATTACTGAAATTTAATATTTTAGTTAATCTGTAATGTTTACTATGTCATAGTATATATTACTATAGTATACTTCCTGTTTACCTTCAGCTTTTCTGGACGTAACTCAACCTGCAACTCCTTTTCCGAAAGGAATCTTTTTATAATCCATTCTAAGCTGACCTCTAAAAGGCAGAAGCTATATCATTACCGAATTTCGAGTGTTCACTTCCAAAAGACCTGGAGATCACGTGACGAGGAACTGGATCTTTGGTTATCTTCTACATATATGTATATAGAAGATTATCAATATATTATTTCTATAATAATATTAGAGATGAAGTTATAATGTGTACAGGCAGTCTCGTTATGAAAGAAACGGAAGAAAGGAGATGACGAGATAGATGAGCTGTTAATGAAGGGGTGGGGGCTGCTGCCACCCTCGTTAATAACGCCGATCCACCTGCCACATCTCAATTAATGTAATTCTCTTAGCGGTAACGGTCCGGCTGGCCTGGATATTACCGCGGTAAGTTTACTTCGTACTACACTTTCTTTCGGAACTTTTTAACAACAAACTACCCACAGATAATAAATTAGAATATAACTGCGCCAAAGATTTTTGGATTTGTGATGAATATGGATGCTGCTGCTCTGTCAGATCTTGCATTATACCATCATCCACTGTATCTATTATATAAGTATTACCATTGGTAAGTCTCTGTTGTCGGAACCAATTCAGATACCACCGCAGCTCATATTGCAGCCGACCAACAGTACTCTGCGACAGTACTATGGTCCGGTATAGAGGGCGCCGTAGCTGGTGAAATTACTAATAACTAACATGCTATATATCATCACGACGATCGTAATATAGTGCAGTGTTTATCATTTTACATATACGTGGTGCGAGTTGGAATGATATACACTGCATCACATTGCGCCCACCGCCTTGAGGTATGGGATATTATATTTCGTTACCCCAGTAATTTTAACAGCTACAACTCCCTTCAATCCGGAACGCAGTTAGGATTGGCTTAAAACGATAAATGTCATACTTTTCCATTTTTTTTTTATTTGTTTTGCCGAAGTTTGAATACAGAAATGGATATCCCACTATATCCCATAGCTGGGATTGTAATAACCACTGTTACACAGCTGAGAAGGCTGTTCTTGGAACATAACGATTCTATTATCTATAGCGCATTGACGGTGACCACCAACGGTCTGTTAGTGGGTATTTAACTTATGTAATCCAGTGTTAAAAGTACATCGCTTAGGTTAATTGATAATCTAGACTTTGAATGTAATGAACACCCGGCCTGGATTTTAATAAAGGGATGCTGTTTATTTTAACACTACAAAGGCCTCCAGAAAAGGTTTGTCGAATGGAATGTTAAATATGCGATACAGCAGCGGCGGCGCCCTGTTGTGTTTGTCAACGTCCGCCATCTTGTTTTATTATTGGCAAAACAAGATGGCGGATTGTAATGAAGCAGCTTTTGAGTCAAAGACTATATTTATCATTACTTTATTCTATACCTTTTTTTTTTAATATATATATATATATATGTAGATATATACCTTACAGCCTCCACAATAATAATAACAATGCAATAATTATTATAAGGATGATGCACGTATCACAAATCAATATGCATTTTCAAATATTCTATAAATGCTGAACAATTTTTGCCTTTGTCTGCACTTAACCTAATTTTTTTTTTTATTCAATAAAGCGACGAGATGAGCGGGCCGGTCACCTGATGGTAAATAGTACGCGTACGTAGCGTTAGTTAGGATAGTATATATAGCACCACATTGCGCTCGTCGCCTGAGAGATAATGTTGAGTCTACTCACCCCAGTAATTTTACTAGGTACAGTGCCCTACAAACCGGAACACACTAACGTTTGCACAGTACTGTTTGTCTCTTGCAATAGGAGTTGCGATGGAACCTAGACGATCTTCGGCAACAGAGACCTACCACCAATAAATAGGTCAAGTGTGCTCGTCCAGAAGACACCAACACTTATATACTGTCAGCGGCGACATAGCTATATGCTAAGATGAATACACTAGCAACTGAACTCCATCGAAGTATTTTATTTTGGTTTCGAGAGGCAAATCTTCGAACAGATATTCTTCTAGAGGAAGACGAAGTTATATGGAATTTTTTTACCCATTTAACTCTACTTACTTCAGTGGTCATCTTCAGCATTTGGAGAGGTCACGGGTTCTCAGCAACAGTGGTCTCTCTAGAGCTCGTCGCGGGGCCTGTTGAATGTAGTCCCTCCACCTAAGTACTACGCCAAGGAGGAATTAATTCAATTCTACATACATATATAAAAATGGATTAATTATTTATGCCACTTCCAGTAGCTATACCATAACGTGCGTGGACCTCCGTGTCCGTGGAACGTAATGTTGTTTGTCCAACGGCTGGTCTCTGTTGTGGGCGCTGAGCAAATGTACTACAGCTTGTTCACACTCGCGGGCGACGCTCTGAAGAGGGAAAGAGACGGTACGATGTTGACATGTACTACTTCTATTACACCCAAAACAGTATCATTACACATTATATTTACTATCTGTGTATTATTCATGGTGGCAAGTCTTCGTTGATGAGCCGTCTTTTTTTTTTGCGTTCTCTATTTCATTTGAGCTAGGGCCCTGTCTTTCTCTTGATCTTTGTATCTCTTTACTTATATATTTACTCGTTCCTTACCCTATCCTTCTTTTCCTTCTTTCTTATCTCATTTTTCCTTCCTTTTCTTCTTGCACTCTTTATTCCATCTCTCTCCCACTCTCCATTCTATTTCCTTACGTCCCTCACAAATGAGGACAACTCATACCATTTATTTATTAGCACATTTCCTAACTCTACATTAAAAAAAATTCTTACATTTCCACTTTACAATTTCTGCTCCACTTAATTATAAGTTTGACTCTACTTAATTAATTTGTTTTCTATCACAGTTTTTTTTTTCTTCTTTCTGGTTTCACATATTTCTCCTTTGGTTATTTCTTATGTCCATATTTATTACAATTCACTATTATGATTATAGTTTTCCTTCTGTTATCAATGTATCAACAGAAAAGTAGAGAAGTAGATATAATGGGGGGACCGGAAAGTAATGTCGTTTCTGCGCATGCCAATACTTGATTGTCATTTGTCAGCTCATTGTTTTGTTCAGAGGCGTACCAAAGACATTGTGAGGTTATAGTGATTTCTTTACTTATAGACAATTGAATTACAATTTTTTTTTGTAATTTTGGGTAAAATGGCCAGCCAAATACCAGAAGAGGTACACATCCGGCATTGCATGCTCTTTGAGTTTCGCAAGGGAAATAACGCAACAGTTGCTACCAAAAACATTTGCGATGTTTATCCAAATGCACTGGACATTCGTAAATGCCAAAGGTGGTTTTCCAAGTTCAAATCGGGTAATTTTGATCTTTCCGACTCGTATCGATCAGGAAGACCATCAGCGTTAGACAACGACGTGTTAAGGGCGGAAGTGGAAGCAAATCCGTGTCAGACGATCGAGGAATTGTCAAACAGTCTCAACAAACTTTGGTCGACCATCCAAGAACATTTGAAGCAGATTGGAAAAGTAAGCAGAGCAGGTGTTTGGGTCCCGCATAATCTGTCCGAACAGAATAAGGCTAACCGATCAATCACATGCAACTTATTGCTTCAACGACACAACACAGAAGCGTTTTTTGATCGCTTGATCACAGGAGATGAGAAATGGGTCCTGTATGATAACCCAAAACGCAAAAGGCAGTGGCTCTCTCCAAATGAAATCCCTCGGAGTACTGCTAAGCCAGGTTTACACCCCAAAAAAGCGCTTTTGTGTGTTTGGTGGAGTATTCGCGGCATTGTTCATTTTGAATTACTGAAACCTGGAGAAACTGTTACTGCAGACCTCTACAGCGAACAATTGCAGCGAGTCAATCAATCTTTAATTGAAAAGTGGCCAGCGATTGTCAACCGAAAAGGCGTCATTCTCCAACATGACAATGCAAGACCGCACTGCGCAAGGCGAACTCTAGAAAAAATTAATGAATTGGGGTGGGAGGTGCTGCCTCATCCACCATATTCGCCCGATGTTGCACCATCGGATTTCCACTTATTCCGAGCGCTGCAACACTTTTTAAGTGGCAAAACATTTGCAAATTTGGATGATATCCAAAATGCCATCTCTAGATATTTTGCCGAAAAACCAATTAATTTTTATCGATCAGGGATTGAAAATTTACTCACTAGATGGCAAAAGGTTATTGACAATGATGGGGAATACATCATTGATTAAAAATAAAGACTCGTTAAAAATGTATGTGTTTGTATTTAGCGTAAGAAAACGACATTACTTTCCGGTCCCCCTAATACTTCTCTACTTTTCTGTATCTATTCCTTGTTACTCCTTATTACCTTTCCAATTATCTTCTTGCAAAACTCCAGAAATGTGTGCCGACTGCTGTCCTCACTCATCAGAGAGGCGATACTACCAACGTTTATCTTCTTCCACAACTCGGTGATAGAGACCGTCTAGGTAGGTACCATCACAGCGAAGTTTTTTTTTGTTTTACATGGGGGTTTGTTTTATGCCTTCGCATACCTGCACTCGCTGAGGCAAAGACAAATTGTGTCGGACTTACACCGACTATAACCCCCACGATGTTCCACCGTCATCGCTTAGTTTTAGCTTCGTGACAGGGTCATGAGAATGTTTTTGGGCATCCCCGTGACTGCGCCACCGCCGGCTGTACCGCGCAGATCCATCTCCAGAGGATGGTACGCCCTCCTCTCGGCCTTTTATCGTCACCTAGGCAACGGTCTTCCTGAATTCGTCATCCAAAAGCCATAGAGGCCGTGAGAGAAAACTCTCTCGATTCTCTGCGGTGGATTTGATCTTACCACTTCAGTGCCTATTGCAGCCGACAAACCGTAATGTGTTCCGGTTTAAAGGGCGTTGTAGCTAGTGAAATTACTTGAGTGACGAGACTTTCAAGGCGACGAGCGTAATGAGGTGATATGTGTATAGTTCTAAACAGCGCCACGTTGTTATAGGCACGCGTATCACTTACCATCAGGTGAACGTCTCGCTCGTTCATTCCTTCTACTAATCTAGTATCACCGCAGTTCCTTTTTCTCCTGCCATATAGTAGCGAGCGAATATTACTGTTCCGGTTTGAAGAGCGTTGTAGCTAATATTTTCTTTTCATTGAACCGAGCACCGTGAAGACGTTCATCTGATAATAAGTGATACACGTGCCTATAACAATGTGGCGTTAATTAGGTAGGTAAGATGTGAAGTGTTATTATCTCAGTAACTTTATTAATTACAACGTCCTTCAAACCGGAATACAGTACTGGTTTTGTGCTGGTAGTAGATCTTTGTTGCAGGAGACTGTCTAGGTAGTTACCACCGCAGTTCCTATTGCAGCCGAGAAACGGTAGTGTAAATATTACTGTGTTCCGGTTTGAAGGGCGTTATAGGCAGTGTAATTACTGAGGTAACGAGACTCAATATCGTATGTCCCAAGATGAGAGGACAATATGGTGCAGTGTATATCATTCTATCTACCATCAAGTGAACGTCTTGTTCATCTCGTGGCTTTTGTTAAATAAAATATGCCCAGCAGTGGACGTCTATCGGCTGATGATGAGGATGATGATGATGATGAAAGTCTTCACACTACTGTTTGGTAGAAATAGGAGCTGCTGGTTGACAATCACCGCCAACACCTACCACCATTGAATTAGTTTAATACCAAGTTCAATTGCTTTACGTCCCCACTGTTGGGACACAGGCCCACCAATATGACGGCGATGGGCCATAGTCACCGCGCGGGCCCAATGCGGATTGGTGACGTCACACACCTTAGAATAAATCCTAATTCAAGTTCAGGTTTCCTCGCGATGTTCTTCACCGTTTGTATAATATTTCTCTGTTGTTACTTAAGTTAACAAATGTACATAACTTAAATATTAGTCATCGGTACACGCTGAGAATCGAACCCGCGACCTTCTGAGTGAAGGCCATCTAACCATTAAGCCAGGGAGATACTACATACTAATACAAAGTACATGGAGTCAATCTGATTCATCTGATAACGCTGTGCTCGGACAGCGCGTATATCATTAACGCTCATGAAACATTCACGAGATGCAACGGATGTATGCAAAGTAGCCACCCTTCATTAATTCGACACCCCCGGGCTGAAATGGGGTGTCGTTTCAGTGATTTATTTTGCAGTCTTTTCACTGACCTGAAGTTCATCTCTAGTCCAGGTTTGAGAAGAAAACATTTTCAGGTTATACTGAGGTTATTACGTGGTGTCTGTTGATGGATTCCGTTTAGGTGCGAAAGGAGCTCCTATTGCAGCCGACACTGTACTGTGCGAGCATTACTGTTATCCGGTTTGAAGGGCGCTGTAGCTGGTGCAATAACTGAGGGAACGGTACGTACCGTCCTATGTATCGAGGTGACGAGTGCAATGTGGTGATGTGTATATCGTCCTATCTAGCTGCATATTGTCATGAGATCGCGTATCACTTAACATCACGTGAACGTCTCGCTAGTCTCGTCGGTAGGTAGAATAAAAAAAATAATTGGTGTACTGTATTGAGTTTGGGGAGTAAAGTAGTTTATTATTTTCTGTAAAAATTAACTAGATTGTATATGATTCCGATCTATTATTAAGGGTGAGTTCTAACTTTTTTTTTTTTTTTTAATTCTATGAAGCGACTACACGAGCTGTTCAGCCTGTACATAGCGACGCGGTTTTACTATGATATACACTACCGTATTGCGTATATCAGCTTGAGATATGACATGTTAATTTTCTATACCCCAATTTCATTAGCTACAGCGCCCTTCAAACCGGAACAGTAACGTACATACTACCGTTTGGCGGTAGAAATAGGAGCAGCGGCGGTATCTAGACGGTCTGAAGCAAGAGACCTATAACAGTACAGCCTACCAATAATCTAGGTTACTTAAGATCAAATTATGAAGATGCCGGATATTGTAAAGCTTGCTCGCATAGAATATTCTAGATGTTAGCTCACAGCTGTTCACATGGCGGCGGAGGTATAACAGGAAGTTGCTAGGTGAACAGGAAGAGACAAAACGCCCGCCCCAACCCCATCGAAATCACAACTTAATTGTTTTTTTTATCTAATATTTAAAACTGAACAGTTTCCAACGGAACGGAGAGATATATCTTGACACAGTTCCCTGCTGCTCACTTGTGATATCGCTGACGGAAGTCCTCCCTCCACTTTACGACACAAGCTCTACACACTCGATTTTACGTGTCTACAACTTCCGCCTTCTAATCATACTAATCAGATCGTTTCATTTAGCTTCCATTGATATTGTGTTATAGCTGATATGAGCTAGTAATATTTACACCCCTTGACTCTAACATGAGATGATCTCGTGATTCTAACAGCTACAACCCCTTTCAAAGATGTAAAGAAAGCTTTTTTTTTTGAGAGATTTCCTCTTTACAATATTAAGCTTTCAACGTCCAATTCTAAGCTGTTTCTCTCCATCTTTACCATGGGCTGCTAAATATTCCACGCGAGAGCGTTCGTGTATCGTTAGTGAAGGTATTTTTAGAATTCGTATTTACGATTGTTTTCAGTTACTTTTTCTGGGGCATATTAAAACTGTCTTATTTTTATTCGTACACGTGATAATAAGTGATATGTTTATAATCACGTGGCGCTAGTTAGGATGATATACACAGCACCGCATTTTGTTTATCGCTTTGAGACAAGACGTTGAATGTTACTCTACAATTTCAGTAGCTACAACCTCCTTCAAACCGGAACACAGTAATGTCTGCATATTAGTCTTTGTCGGCTGCAATAGGCTCTGCGGTGGTAGGTAGGTATACCTAGATGGACTTTAGCAACAGAGACACTACCACCTCATCTCTTTCTTGTATAAGAAATATTTATATGACATTGTATATAAAATTTATATATGTTGCCGGAGACGATCCAGGTGGATACCACCGCAGCTCCTGCTGCAGCCGATAGACAGTACTGAGCAAACATTATTGTTCCAATTTCATCATCATCATCATCAACCGATGGACGTCCACTGCTGGACTATCGATGTGTTCCAGTTTGTTGAAGTGTAATTACTGAGGTAATGAAACTATACCTTTTATGTCTATAAACGACGAGTTCCGTAATACTGCATCATCATCATCATCATCATCAGCTGACAGATGTCCACTGCTGGACAAAGGCCTCCAAGATCTCCACATCGATCGGACCCGCGTTCCGCATCCAGTGGAGTCCTGCGATTCTCACATAACATATCACGTGATGTTGTGTCTATACTGTTAATTATCTCTTATCATGGGCGGGCGTATAGCTTACCATCAGGTAAATGTCCTCGTCTCGAATTAAAAAAATGATATTAAATATAATATATTCATGAATAGTATAATTCAAACGTGACGGGAGTATGAATCTCCGTGATATACTTACGGCGCTCTATTCTCAGTATATTGATTTTACACTCACACTGCCGTCCGTGTGATCGCTTACCTTTACCGATCTATACCGTAGTAGGGTTCCGTACAGATTGCTTCCAATATTCTGTTGCCGCTTTGTCGTGGTGGTGAGATTCAGTAGCTGTAGCTTGATCCGTTTTGAAGCTTAAGATGAACCTAACAGCCTGTCTTGAAGTGATCGTTGGTGAGCTCACTACAGATGTGTGCCGGTGGGCTCCAAGGTCAGGCTTGAATTGCCTTTCGCTGCAGTGGTGGCATCGCGGAGGGAGAGGAGTATAGGTATTGTGTTTTGTGATATCCCAACCCTCTGCTATTATAAAAACAATAACATATTATGTATTAGGGGGACCGGAAAGTAATGTCGTTTTCTTACGCTAAATACAAACACATATATTTTTAACGAGTCTTTATTTTTAATCAATGATGTATTCCCCATCATTGTCAATAACCTTTTGCCATCTAGTGAGTAAATTTTCAATCCCTGATCGATAAAAATTAATTGGTTTTTCGGCAAAATATCTAGAGATGGCATTTTGGATATCATCCAAATTTGCAAATGTTTTGCCACTTAAAAAGTGTTGCAGCGCTCGGAATAAGTGGAAATCCGATGGTGCAACATCGGGCGAATATGGTGGATGAGGCAGCACCTCCCACCCCAATTCATTAATTTTTTCTAGAGTTCGCCTTGCGCAGTGCGGTCTTGCATTGTCATGTTGGAGAATGACGCCTTTTCGGTTGACAATCGCTGGCCACTTTTCAATTAAAGATTGATTGACTCGCTGCAATTGTTCGCTGTAGAGGTCTGCAGTAACAGTTTCTCCAGGTTTCAGTAATTCAAAATGAACAATGCCGCGAATACTCCACCAAACACACAAAAGCGCTTTTTTGGGGTGTAAACCTGGCTTAGCAGTACTCCGAGGGATTTCATTTGGAGAGAGCCACTGCCTTTTGCGTTTTGGGTTATCATACAGGACCCATTTCTCATCTCCTGTGATCAAGCGATCAAAAAACGCTTCTGTGTTGTGTCGTTGAAGCAATAAGTTGCATGTGATTGATCGGTTAGCCTTATTCTGTTCGGACAGATTATGCGGGACCCAAACACCTGCTCTGCTTACTTTTCCAATCTGCTTCAAATGTTCTTGGATGGTCGACCAAGGTTTGTTGAGACTGTTTGACAATTCCTCGATCGTCTGACACGGATTTGCTTCCACTTCCGCCCTTAACACGTCGTTGTCTAACGCTGATGGTCTTCCTGATCGATACGAGTAGGAAAGATCAAAATTACCCGATTTGAACTTGGAAAACCACCTTTGGCATTTACGAATGTCCAGTGCATTTGGATAAACATCGCAAATGTTTTTGGTAGCAACTGTTGCGTTATTTCCCTTGCGAAACTCAAAGAGCATGCAATGCCGGATGTGTACCTCTTCTGGTATTTGGCTGGCCATTTTACCCAAAATTACAAAAAAAAATTGTAATTCAATTGTCTATAAGTAAAGAAATCACTATAACCTCACAATGTCTTTGGTACGCCTCTGAACAAAACAACGAGCTGACAAATGACAATCAAGTATTGGCATGCGCAGAAACGACACTACTTTCCGGTCCCCCTATTATATATATAGGTTCAGCAGCCAATAGAATCGACTGCTGCTCTAGATACGAGTTGTGATTAAGATCTGTGCAAAGGTGTCTGCTAATTGATATTGTAATTATTATTATCTGCTGAGGAAATTTAATTAAATCTTACAATTATTACTAATTATTGTGGAAATCAATGAAAATGTACATGTCGATATGAACAGCTGTTTTACGTCAAAATCTAATTATTATCAATGTTTCATTGGTATCAGTGTACGTGGACTATTTGGGTTCCGCGCCGACTTAACTCCATTGGCTGGTACGGATATAGATTATAAATCACAACGAAAGAATTATGGGTACCTGTTATCATCTATAACCTCTGCGTTTGAAGCTTGTGGTCGCATTTGAACAGGATACACGCATTCCCCGCATACTCCGCAAGTTGATGCTTGATCATGTGTAGGCTGTCCATCTCCGTGGTCCGCGGCTCTCTATACTCCAGATGTTTGAATGCGTTCAATTTTCACTTGATCCCAGATAATAGAACTGATTGGACACGTGTCAGCCCACGTTTTCGCTCTTCCATTTTCTAATATCATGAGATCTTTCATCAGGGTCAAAAAGTGGTAGATAGAAATCGTGGAGATCACGTGACATTAATGACTATGACGAAAGGACAGGTAGATGCAGCACAGGATATAGCGATAACTGCGTTCACCAGACTCATGGCCTGAAGCTACATTGTGGTGATTGGATCTGGTAGCGATTATGGTCCAAGGTGGTGAGCTTGTAATCCCACTACTGATGTCGGCGGATGATTGGGATTATTATCATGAAAATCCATATTAGGAACAATCTTGAAATGAACCAAGAATCAGAATAATACCGTTCCTCTCAGTGACATCGGCCATTTTTATACCTTAGTTGTATTGTCAATCGATAATGTGATTACTTTTGATATTAATGTAAATATAAATCTTTTAACCCTGTCATTATAATCATCGTCATAGGCAGCCGATAGACGACAACAGCTGGACATGAGTAGGTGAGATTCGCTTGGGTCTTGTGAGTTGTAGGGCGGGATGCCGTGCACCTCATAGTATGTAAACCATCTTAAGTAAAGCCACCTTGTATCTGGCGGGCGTATCACTTACCATCAAGTGAACGTCTCGTCGCTTAATTGTTTTTTTTTAATTGAGCTGTATAGTTTCGGTATTGTTAGTTCGCGTGCTGTTTGTCGGATACGTGATACATTTGGGACCAATTGTACATACATACATACATATATATCACGCCTCGTTCCCAGCGGGGTAGGCAGAGACCACCTCTCTCCACCTGCTACGATCCTGGCACACCTCTCTCGCTTCCTCCACTTTCATAAGCGTCTTCATGCACGCTCGTCGGTTGCGTGTGCTTTTGATCCGGCCTTTCTTTAGGACATCTCCGATTTGATCGGAATATGTCCACCTAGATCGACCTGCACCTATTTTTCCAATCATTCTTACCTTGTATATTTCTTTCGTTAATCTTCTTTCATCCATTCAATTGTATGTAATTGGGACCAATTGTATGCAGTGGAAATGTTTTGCAATGATAACACGACAACAACACACCAGGCGCTGCTCGCACTCTCCCGCGGGAGTGACTTCCGGGATATTAAAGTCCTTTACTGATAATATTACTATCTAAACTCTTTACTAGTATATATAGTCTTCTAATTTAAATACTATAGCGATTTTTACGAAGCGACAAGAGTATTGGGACATTTATCTAATGGTGTTACCCATGTTAGGTTGGTATACACTGCATCACTTTGTGCTCGTCGCCTTGAGACATATGCTGTTTGTCGGCGGTAATAGGCGCTGGGTGGATATCTAGATAGTCTCCAGCTACAGAAACCTGTTAGCAGTATGATAGCAAATTACTACTACACAGTAATAGTTTTAGATTGATCTGATCATATAGAGTATGAAGTAGTAATCAGCACTTCGTTCATGTTCTTCAGATTAACACAATGACTAAATTAAAACGCTACACAACTACACTAGGGTGTATGTGATTCCGCCCAACATCTTACCGATCCTTTTTTTTTTTTTTTTTTTTGATATCGGTGGTGGAAATGCTGTTACCGCATACCCAACGTCCTTTTCAAGGGGGGGGACGCCGGGTTATGTGGGACTCGGGGCCACTGAGATGTTGTGCGTGATCCCCATACCCACTAAAACCACCACCGCTTGTCCCGCCATACGCATACTGGAGACGCCCGGGTTTCAGTCAAGCAACTCTCCGGGCGCCTCCGCGTATGAAACTCCTCCTGGTGGGTGCCCGCGGGGAGCAAAAGCCACCCACCTGCCGTCCCGTACCGGCCCCTCGCGGGACCGGCACGTTGGGGCCCCCCGACCCCACAGACGACCGCGCGCGCCCACGACGGAGCGCATGCCCGGCCGCCGCCCTCCCGTGAAGGAATTGGGCGGCGGCCTCCTCCCTCCAGACTCCCCCCCCCACTTCGACGAGGGAGGGGGGACAAAAACCAAGACTCCCCCGGGGGACGCACCCCCAGGGGAAACACGACAAAAGGCCCAAAGGGCCACGCCTAACGGCCCGAAGGCCCCCTCACACCGTGCCCCGCTAGGGGCCCGTCGCTCACGGCGGGAGGAAGCGGACGGCGTGGTTCTGCCGCCGCGCTCTCCCGCCGGCCCGCCGCCGCCTGCAAGGTGCGGCAGCGGCGTCGGTCTCCCTCGTGCGCTCGGCGGCCTCCTTCTGACGCATCACTGCGCCGCAGAAGGAGGCCACCGCCTTCCAAGACCTCTCGCTGTTCAACATACGATCGATTACAGTCGGCAGCGAGAGGTCACTGCCGACTTGCACGACGAGGGCGTGGCGTTGCGGCTCCCATGCCGGGCACTCCGCCAGAGTGTGGTGCGCTGTGTCAATCGGCGCACCACACTCGACGCATTCTTGCGTCATCTCTCTACGAGCCACCTGGTGCAGGTACTTGCCGAAACATCCATGGCCTGTCAACACCTGCACCAGGTGGAACGTCAAGGCCCCGTACCGCCGGCTCATCCACCGGGACAGGTGGGGCCTGATGGCCTCCACCGTGTCCCGGCCGGCGGCAGGGTTACCTAACTCCGTCTCCCACCGCCGGATCAGGGCGTCATGGGCAACGCGCCTGATCCGGCGGACCGTGGCCGGGTCCGGCCGACGCTCTCCGGCATCCCGCAGGAAGAGGTACACTTCCGCGAGCGACTGCGCCTGTAGATGCCAAGGCGCATCGCCCGCGAGAAGCGTACCCGCCGTCCAGGACACCGTACGGTACGCCCGACAGGCTCGGACCGCCAGGATACGTTGGGCCCTCTTCAACACGGGCCCGTTCCTGGCGGTCTCGCACCTTTCCACCCATACGGGCGCACCGTACAGTGCCATACTCCGCAGGATGCCAGAGTATAGGCGCCGACACAAATGACCCGCCCCCCCGATATTGGGCAGCAATCTGCCCAGCGCAGCGGCGGTGGCAGTGAGCTTCGGGAGAAGCCGTTCGAAGTGCTCCCCGAAGCTCCATCGCCCGTCCAGAGTGAGCCCTAAATACTTGAGGGCTCCCCGCACTGGGACCCTCTCGCCCCGGACGGGGATGATCGCGCCCCGGGATGGACCTCTGCGGGGTCCGTGGAAGAGGAGGGCCTCCGTCTTCGTGACGGAGACCCTCAGACCCAGCTGCTCGATCCGGTCCACCACCAGCGACGTGCTAGTGGCGGCCAGACGAGCAGCCTCGTCGTAACTCCTCCCCCGGGCCGAGACGAGGGTGTCGTCCGCGTAGCATAGTACCCTCGTCCCGGGGAGGACCGGCTGCCGCAGCAGCCAGTCGTACGCGAGGTTCCACAGCAAGGGGCCCAAGACCGACCCCTGTGGAACCCCGCTCTCCACGCGCCGCCGATGTAATTCGCCGCTGCCATCAACCCAGACGATCGTCCTGTCCTTGAGGTACGCCCCCAACAGCCCGACCATGTAGGGGGGGAGCCGGAAAAACTCCAGCGCCCCCCTGATCGTCGCGAATGGCAGGCTGTTGAAGGCGTTCTCGATATCTAAGGACACCCCCAGGACCACCTCGCCGTCACCGAAGGCCTCCAGACAGAGGCCCTTCAGGTCGAGCAGGGCGTCCAACGTGGATCGCCCTGCCCGAAATCCGTACTGGGCCTCATGGAGGCCCGGTCCCACCTCGGCGAGGTGCCGAACGAGACGGCCGGCCAAGATCTTCTCGAAGACCTTACCCGCCTCGTCCAGAAGGACGATCGGTCTGTACGCGGAAGGGGAGTCGGGGTGACGGTCCCCCTTCCGCAGCAGGCAAAGCCTGCCCGTCTTCCAGCGCTCCGGGAACTGCACGCGCCGAATGCAGGCGTCGTACAGTCCCCGGAGCTCCTCGCGCAGGTGACTGGCGGCCACCCAGAGGGCCCTCGATGGGACCCCGTCGGGCCCCGGAGCCGTACGTCGATTCCGGAGACGACCCAGGGCCACGTCCAGCTCCTCTTCCGTCAGAGGAGGGCCCTCCTCTGTGGCCGCCGCGGGGGCGGTGGTGGACATAACCGGGGGCTGGAATGACGCGTCAGCCCCCGGGAACAACCGGTCCACCACCCCTTGGAGGAAGTCCGGGTCCAGGGCCTCCGTTAAGGGGGCGCCTGCGGCACAGAGCTTCTTCCGTGCCGTCTTGAACGGGCGCCCCCATGGATCTCTGTCGACCCCTGCCAGTAGTTCCTCCCAGGCAAGGGTCTTCGCCCGGGCTATGGCGAGCCGCAGGGTCTTGCGGGCTTCCGCATACTGACCCTGCAGCCGCTCCTCCTCCCCCGTCACCTGCGTGCGCCGACGCCGACAACGCTGCAGTGCCCGGCGACGAGCCTGGGCCGCCGCCCGGAGGCCGGAGAGCTCCTCCGACCAACATCTTACCGATCCTAAGCCAACCTCACCAGCACGCATGCACTCTGCTGAACATCAGACGAGGCCCTGACGACCCACAAACCCCCACTGGATCAGCGTGGTGGGTTACGGCCCAATTCCTCGCGATGAACTCTAACAAAAGACCGGCCCTATGTGCCGCGACCTGCTGATAATGATGAGCTACACTAGTTCACGTAGCTGATGATCTGTAAGGTAGTCCAAATTGTTCAATGTAGGCGGCATACGAATGTCGGAGACATCAGAACTACTTTGCCTCTATCTCAACAAGCAACTCGTACACATCTCTCACTTAAAGCAAGCTTCAGCTTCGGCTTTACAACTGGACTATAAGATTAAGTAATAATTTTAAGTAAAAAAAACCTCCTTTCACGCTGTGTGCATTTTTCATGAAATCAAATTCCAGTTTCCAGTTTCGCATTGAACATTTTGTAACTGTGCACGGTTACTCATAACTTTGCTTAGCTCCAACTTAACTCGTAAAATGTTACGCGCAATTAAGCTCCGCGTCCTCGTATACTTACTTCCGCCGCGATGAGATTTGAGGTTTTATTTTGTAAAGTTAATGAATTAAACCAAGGGAAAAGTATATTAACTTGGGTGGACAAGTTTAAGTAGGAGACCATCTAAGTAGGTATCACTCCCCGGCCTCTCCGAACAGGTTGCCGCTTTGTCGCGGCGGTGAAGGTCAGTAGCCTTTGCTTAGTCAGCCATATTGAAACTGAGAGGAACCACACCGGGTTGAGGTTGTCGTTCCAGGTGAGCCCACCCCGGATGTGGGCAAAGGTAAGCTTTAAAAGATGAGCAGAGCATGGAAGAGTAGAGAGAATGAAATACGAATATGAGTTGGAAACACTGATGGTAAATGTAATGTACCCTAAAGGTCCTGACCCATCACACGCCCTATTCAGTGGACCTCTATCGGCTGATGATTGATAACTGTTCTAACTTCTCAGTGTTTCCGTGCTCACTAATAAAATATTCACCTACCCTTAATTGGATCTTCTTTTGGGGATCGCTCTATCAGACGATCTACGACCACACCATTAGCTGTTATTCGAGAGCTAATATATATAAATATGTGAACTATGTTTTATATGTTTATTTAAATATTAAAGCCTACAGACAGCGCCACTTCCGGTTTAACTCCCGTCCACATCGGATATGACAGCTATGGATAGTAGCTTTGATAACATCACAGGAAGACGTCACTAACTAGATAAATAAACGCACCTGGTTTAAATCCGAGTTTATATAAAATACTATAAACATTTAAAGTTTACTATTAACCAGTACACAGTAATGTTAACTGCAATTTGTTAATACTAAACATAGATAAAGGGGTGTAAGGGGTCTCGTATAACAACTCACGGGAAGCAAGCCAACTTCACCAGCTCGTGGTGCTGCTTATCAACAGACGACGCTCTGGCTCCGACCAAGCCGCATTGGACACTGTTGTGGGATGTGGCCCCAACCCCTACTGGTGCTCAGCAGGACGCGGAAAGTCATTGGATGCAGGCAGCGCAGGATCGATGTGGGGATTTTTGGGGGAGGCTTACGTCCAGCAGTGGACGTCTTCCGGCTGATGATAATGTAACCTACATCATCAGTAATGTCAGTGACTATCAAAGGAGTTGTCTTCAAGCGACAACACTTTCTAACTTAGTGCTTTCCCACCACAGATCACATCACTTAACATCAAGTGGGATCATAGTGCGATGTCAATTTAAAAAAAAAAATTTTTTTTTTTTTTAATATCATAGTTTATTTGTTCGAAATTAAAAGTGAGTTTTTGATCTACGGCCAGGAAACGTCTTGTTCGTACTATAATTGTGTTCTATTTCCGCCGGCATCGATCGTCCGACTTAACTTAGATTGCTTATTCATGACTTGACTGTCCATTAAGTGAGAATCTGTACACAACTTGTAAAATATTGATGATTGACTTATTTACATACTTGATAACTTGGAATTGGATTTTGGATGGAGATATTGCTTCGTTCATGTGATGAGTGACGATAGTCCTGTCCATTACAACCTGGCGGTAGTTAAGATATATACAGCATATTGTGACTTAAAATGCTGGATCTTATTCATCATCACCACCGGATAGACGTCCACTGCTGGACATCGGCCTCACCCAAAGATCCCCACTTTGATCAATCCTGCGATGTCCTCGTCCAACGCATTTCCGCAGCCCGTAGAGCACCAGGAGCCTTCGTTTGTTAGGTTTCATACGGATCCCTCCATTTGGGCCATTTCCCACCACCCTGGCTCAATACGGGTTGGTGGGAGCCAGTTCCCGTTTGTTGATTACCAGCACCACAAGGTGAGGTTAACATGAATCCCATGAGTTGTAGTGCGGTACCCTTTATTACCGCAGTAATTTCACTAGTTAAAGCACCCTTCAAACCGGAACACAGTAATGTTCGTACACTGCTGTCTGACGACAGAAATATGAGCTGCGTGGCTAAGTCTCCGTTGTCGGAGACCGTCTAGGTATCACCGCAGCTACTACATCACCTGCTAAACGATTGTATACAAACATTACTGTTACGGTTTGAAGGGCGCTGTAAAATTATTGGGATTTAACGTCTCATGTCATAGCGACCACCATATGTTGTATATATCATCTTAACTAGAGCCAGGTTGTTATGGGCTGGCATGACGCTTACCATCAGGTGTACCTACCTACCGACAGTAAACTCTTCATTCAGGCTTTGTAGTAACAATAAGGTATATTTAAAAAAAAAAGTAATAAAATTTGCATAGCTGTTGTGATTTTTTTTGTACCTACCCTCAGTACCGGGTGAACACGCAAGCCACTTCTAGTTTTCTGATTTATTTCGAACTACCCTTATTCCTACACCACGTTAAATGCAACTTGCATACCAGCATATATATATTTATGTGAGTTACTTTAGTCGCCTTTTACAGCATGTTGCGAGACTTGTTTTAGTATACTTTTATTATTTCCGTTTGACTTTTTAAGAGATCCGGATCGTTGTGAATCCGGTCTCATGAAACAAAAAGGTTGATGATATGATGACGCGTTCCTTCTCTACCCTTCGTCTTCTCTTTGTGCTATGATACATATATATACTTTTACAGATCCTTTGAAATCTTCTCTCCCTCTCGCTCCATCGCTATTACTCTCGAGCTCTCATTCCTCTCTTTCTAACACTCTCCCTCATCTCTCTCGTTCTCGTTCTTTCGAAATATCTCTCGCTATCATTATTGCTGTCTCCCGCTTTTCCGACACCCCTTTCTTCAGTTCTCTTGTTCTTACCTCGTCTCTCTCTCTCTCTCGCTACCTCCCAACTATACCATCCGCTAGACTTCTTCCTCTCTTGCTTTCCATGTGTATCATCACCATACCACACTCATCACATCAACCAGAGTACAAAGTCCACACTTGAACCGCTCCTTAATCCATTTCACATATACATATGTTAAAAGGATGGAGGGTATAATAATTTTTTTTTTTTTTTTTTAAACTCGTTAGATTTATGATGACATTCTCTGTCATAAAATAAAATAATATATTAAATGTAACTTATACAAGTTTAAAATTAACTTATACATTACTTATCATCCCTTATCCTAGGGTTTGAAATTTTAGTATCTGGTGGTAGGTCTCTGTTGCCGGATACGGTTTATACACCAACGCGGTTTCCATTTCTGCCGCCAAAGAGTACTGTGCATACATTGCCTTGTTCCGGTTTGAAGGGCGCTGTAGCTGATACGAGCACAATGTGGTGCAGTATCATCCTATCAGTACAAGTCTTCTGGAGCATATGCTGTAGGTAGATAAATGTTTAAAGTAATAAACCATCAGGTTTTTTTTTTGGATTAAGTTTATATTACAATGGAATGAGAATAACTTAAGCAACCCCTCAAGCAGAGTTTCCCGAATTTATGATGGGTCGGCTATAGTAAGATGTAAGATATTACGATCGTCCGCCCCTACGTCTCTACAGGGGTGGCGCGCGCGTTACGGCAGTTTGATACGTTGCTTTATTACAATGCGGTAACTTTGAACTCACGTGGGGATGGTAAGTGATACGTTTGCTCATAAAAAATGTGTTTAATAATACACAGCACTTAATTATCTTCGTTTTGATACCTAGGTTATTTCATTAGGTACAACGCTTTTAACACTAGAACACGGTAATGATTAGACACCTCTTTATTACTGTGGTAGTACAGCTCAAAAGGTCTCCGCTTATAAAAATCGCTCTTACTTAGAATTGTAAGTTATTCCATATGAAAATCTATAGGAGGAACAGGATGTTCACACGATACCAATGTTGAGATGTATACACTGCATCCTTTACAACAGCTTTGAAACACTATCCCCGTCTCCCTACTGAAGTAATATCATTAATTCATTCGAACTGTGTATACTATTTTTTGACCCTAGTGCTTGAGACCTCGTTGAGACCTAACCAGGGATCAAGTTATCATTATTTATGGTATACAGGGATGTACTTAAACAACCTAAAAGATTTGCACACTACATCCATTTAAGGTTTGAATTGTTCGCGAATATCTGAAGGTCATCAGAGCGTTCCTTAAGTTAAAGTATCGATTTGCATAGCCGCCATATTTCTTATGCAACGGCACACAACAAACGCTAATGGAGATATATATAATATATACATATATATATATGTGTATGTATGTGTGTGTTAGTATATACTGTATATATATTTATATATATATATACCTAATTCACTTAAATATTTACACTACTACTTATTACCAAGTTAAGTTTCGGAAGTGTCCTTTTGTCTTTACACAGGTGATGTCTAAAAAACATTTTGATGAACCTTCACTGGCATATATTACTGGGGTAACCAGACAACACCCTTTGTCTCGATAAGACAAGCGCAATGTGGTGCATTGTATACCATCCTAACTAACGCCGTTGTAATGAGCAAGCTTATAACTTACCATCAACGGAGCATCAGCTCGTCGCTTCGTACAGTAAATATATAATTGCGTCTGCCTTGTGGAACTAGATTTTATTATTACCTCGGTAATTATTATACATTAGTTACAACGCCCTTCAAATCGGAACACAGTAATATATGCACAGTGCTGTTTCTCGGCTGCAGTAGACGCTGCGGTTGCACCTATATGTAGCAACAGACACCTACCACCATTATTGATTACTTAAACGGTAAGTTATTGTTTTTTTTTTTCATTAAGTAGCGAATGACCTTAGTGTTTTTTTTAATACCTAGCGCTTTATTTACTACCTATGCAGAATAATGCAGTTGGAGAGATATTAAAAAACTGCACTCGCTTTCAACGGCGGACAAACAACTCTTCGGCAGCGCCATTGTTTTCCAGTTGCCACAAAACGAGCCCCGGCAGCGCTTGTGCTCTACCAATATGTATAAAAGCGACATCTATTTTTTTTTATCGACGAGTGAACTTTTGACCCCAATATCACTTGATTTTAAGTGACGATACGAAAAATGTTGAAGCGCCTAAAACTTTACTGTTGGTTAATCTGTTGCCGGAGATCATATAATATCATCGCAGCGACTATTGCAGCGGACAAACATTACCATGTTCCGGTTTGAAGGACGCTGCAGTTAGTGACAATACGTCATAAGGAGATTGAACATCGTATATGATGCTGGTGAACCTCTCACTCGTCTCCTCACTCAATTAAATATAAAAAAGGACTTTAAAGTGTTGCCTCAATACTTCGTTCCAGGCACATCCACGAGGATACGATCGACTTCCTCCACTTCACACAAAAGCAGTTCCTTTATACACGTAAATTTACGTATTGGAAAGTGATCCGAGCGGAGCCTTAATGCTGTGACAGTATACCTTATACGGATATCCGGAATGTAGTACCTTGAGACAGTGGCCCCAGAATTGAACTTGGGACCTCTACGTTATAAAGCAAACGTTTCTACGAAGGTACGCGACGAGTGAGACGTTCACTTGATGTTAAGTGATACGCCTGTACGAAACAATATGGCGCTAGTTAGTATGGTATACCAATCACCTCATTCATGATTGTCGCCTTGAGATATAATATATTACCTAAACCGCTACCTCAGCAATGTCATTAGCTACTGCGCCCTTTAAACCAGAGCGCATGTATGCTTACTGTTTGGCGGTAAGGTCTCTCTCTCTCTTTAAGTCGGTTCCTCAATCCTGAAGGTCGTGACTCCTTATCGATAACCAGTTGATAATGATGTTGCTCTAGTTACTTCTATTTGATGCTTTTTCACCAGGTCCGTCCAACGTTTCGGGTTCCGTCCACGCGACCTCTTACCACCAGTCTTACCAGTAACGACCAGTTCCTCCTAGTCGTTACCATTTCTTCTGGATAGTGTCCAAAAAACTCCATCGTCCGACGCAGGCAGTCGGCTGAAAGGCGCATTTGGATTTGGAGCTGTGTTCAAATGGTGACGTTGGTCCTGTGCCCTGTCCAGGATACGTTCAGCATCTGTTTCCAGCACCATATCCATGGGAGCAACCGTTGGTACCACCAGTACGTAGATCTACCACCAGTTAGAACTTGGTTCAGTATTTATCATCCTATTGCTAAGTTATTGTGAATGATTATCGTATCTATCGAATTAAAAACGAGGTTGCTATATACAGGGTGTTAAAAGGAATGCAAAGGTTTTTTTTTTAAAAATGGAGTAGACAATATCCGGTTTAAAATTGTCCGGTCGTCTGTGCTAGTTAGATCTGCGCTGGATATTACTCGGCGGGGTATGATCGGCGCTCTGCCGGAGAAATGTATTCAGAAACGAAATCCTTTCGAATTTGGTATCATTATACTTTTCATATATATTCGTTTGTATATTTTTAATATGCTGTAATATTTGACATATTCAGGTATATAGGATGTTTTTTTTTTAAATCTACATGGTCAGTGCTTCACCACGATCATCACCTGATGTTAAGTGTTGACGTAGTCTGCGCTGGTAAAGCACGCTGGCGTAGTAACAGCCTATTCTCTCTTTGAAGACAGTTACGTAGTATTTGTATGGGAACACCGTGGCCGGCAAGTTGTTCCACAATTTCGCTGTTCCTATCAAGAACTAGGAGCTGAACCTTTGTTCTAAAATACTGGTTGTTCACGACATAAGATGGTGACTCGCCGTGAGATTGGTGGTTTGGTGGTGGAAGGGGATGTGGGGATTATGTTGTGTAACTCCATCGCACGCCATCAAATACCTATATACCTATATATTCTGACCAGACAGCGTCTATGCCAAGATTGCCAAGTCTAGTGATGGTGATGAAGAACTCATTCTGATGAGTTCTTCATCACCAACCAGCCTCTCAATCCGCCTCTTCACCGAGATCTCCAGTACTGTAGTATAGTAAGTCTCTGTTACTACAGACCGTCTAGGTAGGTACCACCGCAGCGCGTATTGCAGCCGACAGACAGTACTGTGCGAACATCACTGTGATCCGGTTTGAAGGGCGCTGTATCTGTTACTGGTGATAGGTCTCTGTTGCCAGAGACCGTCTAGATACCACTGCAGCTCCTATTGCAGCCGATAGACAATACTTTGCAAACGTTACTGTGATCCGGTTTGAAGGGCGCTGTATCTATTATTGGAGCTCCTATGGTATCTAGACGGTCTCCGGCAACAGAGACGTATTAGCCGATTTGAAAATTTATGTATAGTCTAGATTAGTAATCGTGTACAGTACACAGTGTAGCTTATGACCTAAAACCTTCGCCACTTCTTATACGAGTTGAGCACTAAGTCTATTGAACTATCAACGGGATAACCATTTCCGGTAGACAGGCGCCTAGCTTAGTAATTATAAAGTGAAGCCTAATCTGTTTTGGTTTCAGGTTTCAAATTGAACTGCAGTTAATTGCATATTTTCAGGAAATTAATTATACGCCATTTTGATATCATTTACACTGATATGCAGACTCCTATTGCAGCCGACAAACAGTACTGTGCGAACATTACCGTGTTCCGGTTTGAAGGGTGTTGTAGCTAAGTCTTACTAGTGGTAGGGTCTATTGACGGATACCGTCTAGGTAGGTGCCACTGCAGCTACTATTACAGCCGACAAACAGTACTGTGCAAATGTTACTGTGATCCGGTTTGAAGGGCTCTATAGCTAGCGTAATTACTGGGGTAGCTCGACTCAACATCTTGTCCTCAAGGTGACGAGCGCAATGTGATGCAATATATATCATCCGTTTTTTTGGTTTCCGGGGGGAAAATCTTCGATAGGTACTCTGCGTCTGGGGGGAAGTCAGGGTTATGTGAGATTCTTACTAAAACCCCCCCTCGGTGCTCTGCATCAGCGCATGCGGAGAGGATCCGGGATGTCCTATAGAAAGCACTGATGCTCCTCCACACTTGGTACCCAGCCGTGGGCACCATCGCTGATATGCTGTCCCACTTAGGTCCGCTTGTTGAGCTGTAAGGGCCCCCACCCTCAAGACCCTTCCAGTCGCCCGAGACTGCAGTACTGCGTATATCCTGACGCCACGTAATGAGTGTATCACTTATAATCAAGCGAACGTCCCGCTAGACTGTATACTAGTTCAGCCGTATCCACTCGTGAGACCAGCGGCAGCAGAGCCGCAGAGCTTTTAAGGCACTCGCACGTCAAGCGACAAGGCGGCACTTATGTTAGCAACTAAGTAACGCTAACTTGACCTACTTAAGCTCTGCACTTTGTCACTTGTGTGACGCTGCAAAGAGAAAGGCTTTGTTCATAAATTATGCATACGTTCCATCGCCAAGACTTGACCTGAACTTATCCATGTCTTAAGTAACAGGTCATAACCTAACTGGTGGTATATCTCTGTTGCCGGAGACCGACTAGAACTGCAGTGTCTATAACAGCCGATGAACATTACTGTGTTCCGGTTTGAAGGACGCTATAGTTATAGAGTAAAGAGACTCAACATCTTAGCTCTCAGGCCCATCTTAGGTCTCAAGCGACGAGCGTAAGTATTGTGAATAACATACTAACTAGTCCCATTATATTTAGTATTGGTAGCCTTGGCAGACTACTCTCCTCTCTAAGGTCGATCGATAGTCTGGTTCCAGGAAGCCCTTAGATCCGGAGCGCTAGACTCATCGACGTTCACCCGATGGTATAGACGCCCACAAAGTGACTGTAGTTAGGATGTTATACACATTAATGTGCGCGACGTAACATAAAATGTTTAGGCTCGTTGCAGCGATAATTTCACAGGCTACAAACCCCTTCAAACCGGAACAGGCTGATGTTTCCAGACTACTGTTTAACAGGAGAAATATGAGAATGGTATCTATATAAATGTATTGATTTTTTTGAGATATCGAGATGTGTAATGTGCTTTAAAGCAGCAAGCGCTGTGTGGTGTTGTGTAAACATCCTAAAGCATTATCATGGCATATACCATTGATATATGATGTCATGATATAAGAGAGAGAGAGAGGGAGAGAGAGAGGGAGGGAGAGAGAGAGGATGAGATTTATCCAACGGATGTTTATTAGTTGTAGCTCAAGGGAAATATGAGAGTAAGTAATAAGGTTTATCGAATAACCGTTCGGTATTGGGAACGGTACGCACCCCAGTTAACCCTAGATCCTTCGCTGATTGGATCGTAAAATTTTTATTAACCACCCCTGTACGTATCTTAGGATGTTTACAAAGCACAATATCGCGATCATCTCCTCAAGATATATGTAACTGTATAGAAGTCATGAGAGTTACTTTAACAGATCGTCATCATACTATTACTGTTCTCCGCCTGATTAGCTGGCCGTGACACCCCCACAGACCCCTTTGGGGGTGACATTTCGTAAAATCCTCAGCTGACCCAGCGGCTGAAGGTCATCATCAGCCGATGGACGTCCACTGCTGGACATAGCTTTCTCCCAAAGATCTCCACGTTAGTAAATCATATGAGGAGATTTGAGCCATTTCCCACCACGCTGACCTAATGAAGATTGGTGGGACCCAGAGCCTCGTCTGTTGATTACCATGGTAGACCACGAGCTGGTGATGTTGGCTTGGGTCCTGTGAGTTGTCCTACGAGACCACTCACACTCCTTAGCAGAAGGAACATTCCTACCCAGTTCCAAGTCTCAAGGCTTTACGGTTCCAGAGATATTGTGATGTCTCTACATAGGTGGAAATCTCTTGTATGTAGACTCCGGTACTCACGGCCTGGACCAAGACCTCACGGCTGCATCAGCTAGCTGTCCAGCTCCATCGTGCCCTTCCACTACTTCAAAGAAATACACAGGGTCTATTATGTTACAGGAACCGGATAGAGAGGACCGCGTCGAAGAGGTGGCGAGGTTCAGTTCGTCGCGTGGTGGCCGCTTCAGTCTGTAAGTTATTATTTCCACCAGCTTTTATTAGTGCTGGTGGAGATCACCTACAGCTCCTCCTTCTACCATCAAACAGTAGTCTACTGACTGTTTTCCGGTTTGAAGGGTGTTGAAGCTAGTGTAATTGGATAAAGAAGTATGTTATACCTAACGATGAAGACAATGTTTATCATTATGACTAGCTTCATGTTAGCAGGCGTATTGCTTACCATCAAGTCAATATTTCGCTGGTCTCGTACCTTCGCTTCATTTCCATCTTCTTTTTCTATTAAAAAATTTCTTTCTAATTTCCTCTATCATTCCAATTCTCTCTTCCTTTCTATTCATCTTTTATACTCTTATTCTTCTTCATCTATTGCCTCTGTGATTTGATTCTTCGAGGCAAAGGATGAAGCTGAAGATGGAAATTCAGCAGATTCTGAACATTTGCTTCTTCTTTCTATTTCTTTTATTTGTACTTTCCCTTCTCTATTTAAATTTTCTTTTCAACTTTTATTCATCATATGGGTTAGAGAAAGTACCATCAGCTACAGAATCGAACCAGGACCGTCTTGTTTGTTCAACTAAGCGACGAGTCAAGAGGGACGTTCACCTGATGGTGAGTGATACGCCTGCTCATAACATGGCGCGGGTTACGATACACACCAGATCCCAGTCACAGCACCAGATTGTACTCGTCGCTTTGAGAGATAAGTCAGTCATCACTCCAGCAATTTCATTAGCTACAGCGACCTTCAAACTGGAACACAGTAATGTTAGCACTGTACTGTTTGTCGGTTGGTATAGGAGCTGCGGTGGTACCCACCTAGACGGTGTCCGACAGCAGAGACATGCCATCAGTAATGTAAAGCGGATATCCGTTTCATCACAGAGTAAAAACTAAGTTAAGAAGAATTTGCTCCAACCCTTTGGAAGTTAACAGGCGATTTCCTGTTTAACTTTACAAAGGGTAAAGATCGTTGAGAGATCTTCTAAAGCTATCTAAGCTGTACAGTTCTAAAAGCTTTAACTCTACTTAGCTTTAAAGTTCAAGCTTTGCTTCTGTAAATCATCATTAGTCTCCAGTTGAAGATAGATCCTTTCAGAGGAAATTTAGTATCTGTTTGTAAGGTTGCAAGGAACGGATGCCGTGGACAAATTTTGGTAAATCCTTGAAGAGTGGTGGTAGGTCTGGTTCTGGAGTCCAGGTAGGTACCACCGCAGCCCCTTGAATAGGTTCCCGCCTTGTCACTGTAGGACTTACTAGCCGTGGTGGTACCCATGGCGAGGTTAAGAAGAACCCACCCGGACCCTGCGGGAGCGGGCAGCAAGAAAGAAAGATACCACCGCAGCGTATATTCCCGCCGACAGTACTGTGTTCCGGTTTGAAGGGAGTTATATAAGACTAATATGTTATGTCTGAAGTCGCCGAGCGCAATGTGGTGCGGTGTATATCTAACTAGGGTTACGTTGTTATGAACAAGCGTATCACTAATCATAAGGTGAACGTCCAGCTCATCTAGTTCCTTCTAGTCTAGCTCATCTAGTTCTCAAACAAATCTATTTCCGTTACTCCATGAATTTGAATAGCAACAGCGTCATCTAAAACGCAGTTGTATTTCCTTATTACTGTTTAGTTCATCATCATCAGCTGATAGACGTCCACTGCTGGACATAGGCCTTCCTCGAAGATCTCCAAATATATTGACTGCTGTTCACAAAACCGCCAGGCCCTAGGGGTCGTCGATAGTCGAAGATGATATTGGGGGGAGTCGGGCCTTTTCTCACCACCCTGGTCAAATGCGAGTTGGTGGAAGTCAGGGCCTCGTTTGTTGATTAGCAGGATGCACGAGCAGGTGAGGTTGGCTTGGGGTCCTGTGAATCGTTGTGACCCCTGTTCAGTCACTTGATGGTCTTCATCAGCAGAGACCCACCGCACAGCATTTTATCACAAATATAATTATAAACAAAATTGAAACTTCTAATAACTGTTTAAGCACAAAAAACAGACCCTTAAGTTATCCGATTGCTTCCCACCCAAACACCATCCGAATGCTAAGTTGGATTAAACGAGGGGTTAGGGTGCGCCACCCCCATCTCACTTAACTGCGCATCAGTATTCTGTTTGTATTGCATCATATAAATCTACTTAGACGTTGATAAATTGTTTGAGTATTATTTATGAAGTTTCAGTAATACTGAAAATGTTTTTTTTTTTAATTCAACGATGCAACGATACGAGCAAGATCTTCACCTGATGGTGAGTGATACAGTTGCCGATAACACTGTGGTGCTAGTTAGAAAGATATACATTGCACTCAAAGCGCTCGTTGTATTCAACCATAGAGTCTTATTACCCTAGTAATTTGATTGGATACAACGCCTTTCAAACCGGACCACAATAATGTTACACACTCCTGTTCAGTGATAGAAAGATGCCTTGCGGTAACAAAGACCTACCACCAGTAAGGTAGTGTAGTGTCATATTTCATGTTCACCTGCTGTCTCTGTCCTATCATCATGTTCATCATCGTTATCAGCCGACTGACGTCCACTGCTGGACATATGCCTCCTCCAAAGATATCCGCATCGATAGATCCTGCGCTGCTCCCAGCAACCTTCACCAGATCGTCGGATCGTGTGGTGGGGAGCCAGCCAATACTGTGTCTTCCGGTACATGGTCGATATTCGAGGACTTTGGTGGCCCAGCCGTTAGACCTTCGAGCGATGTGTCCTGCCCTTTGCCACTGGAGACAAGGAATCTTTTGGAATATGTCGGTGCCCTTTAGTATCAGGCTATTAAGGCGACTAAAAGGGTGTTTGGGTTTGGGTGGTGGGGGTTGGTATTTGGGACCCGAGTGGACGAAAAGTACGAAGTGGTCTCGTGCTTATAACAAAGAGAGGATATTGAAGAGGCTTTTGGGAAAGACTTTTGTAAAATCCGTTCTTATCTGACCTCTAAATGGCAGAAGTAGTATCTTCACTAAATTTTGAGTGTTAACGTCTAATAGTTGCGGAGATCTCGTGACGGGTCAATGAACCTAGAAATCTCCTATATAAGTAGAAATAAATTTTTGTACGCACGTGCCTTAAACCTAAATATACTCGTTAAACTTATAGCACCCCCCTGTTTTAAGGGTTTAATTCCGTAAGTACTATTAATTCTATGTATCATTTACTTAATATCCTGCACCCTTGTGTATACTGTTTAACTTGCTTTTGTGTCTGAACAGCCGCAAGTTGTTAAAACTAATATCAGCGACGTTATTGGTCAAGTTTAGAGACAAGTTTGACCACAACATGATCTTGCTGGAGGTGGTCCTAATGGATTCTAACTACCCTTGGGGTGCAGCAATATAACTTTAACTTAGTGTAGCTTTAGATAGCATAAGTGTACTTGTACTAATAGAACTACTATTGGTAGAGATATGAGATGAGAGTAGCTAAAATGTTTTTGATAAGCAGCTACTGCTGGTAGAGATCTGTTGCTAGGTAGTAGTAGGTAGTTAGGTTCCACCGCAGAGCCTATAGCCTCTGTCCGACAGTGGTATGTTCCGGTTTAAAGGACGTTGTGGCTCTTGAAATTACTGAGGTAACGAACGATATTTAACAAGGCGACTACTTCAATCACTCTGCTGATAACTACTATCACTTTACTGGTGGTAAGTAGGTCTCTGTTGCCGGAGACTGTCTAGGTAGGTACCACCGCAGCGCCTATTGTCTCCGTCCGACAGTAGTACGTTCCGGTTTAAAGGACGTTGTGGCTCTTGAAATTACTGAGGTAACGAACGATATTTAACAAGGCGACGAGTTCAATTACTCTGTTGATAACTACTATCACTTTACTGGTGGTAGGTCTCTGTTACTGGAGATCGTCTAAGTAGTTACCACCGCAGCGCCTGTTGCAGCCGATAAATAGCAGTGTGCAAACATTAGTGTGTTCCGGTTTGAAGGGCGCTGTAGCTAGTATAATTACTGGGGTAACGAGACTTAACATCTTATGCTTCATAGCAACAAGTGCAATGTGTTGCAGTGTACGTCATCTTAACTAGTTCCGTGTTGGTATGGGCGGGCGTATCACTTACCATCAAGTGAAGGTCCCTAGTCTTGCCGCCTTGTGGAAAATATGGAGAAATTAAGGATTCGCTTTGGACGTCTTCCGGCTAATGATGATACTAATATCAATACTGATGAAGGTTCCGGCACGATGATATCCTTTATGGGAAGCTGAATAGGCTAAATCAGGATCGGACCCTGGCATCACATTCCTAATAAATATCATCATCATTATCAGCCGATAGACGTCCACTGCTGGACTTGGGACTCCCTCAAAGATCTGTCTATGGCATGGGCTCCGATACTACTGGGAAGTAGGGGCTGCCGTTTGTAAGGGTTTATATGCGGGTTGGTAGGAGCCAAGGCCTCGTTTCTTGATTAGCAGAGTGACGAGCTGGTGAGGTTGCCTTGGGTTTCGTGAGTTGTTCTACGAGACTCCGTACACCCCACCCACCCCAAAATATGTACACCACACTACTAAATATAACAAATGGCTAATGTCTGAATATTAAAAATTCTACTTTGACTTAACGGCTATAAACTTTAGGAGTAAGTTAAATGAGATTTTTCATTACTTAAGAAAATCCGAAACTTTTGCCGTAAAGCCTTAACATTGTTAAAGATTAACTTGGAGGAGCAGCCTAACAAAAATGGCGTCGGAGATAAATCATAAACGAGCTGAACTGGTAGTAGTGTCTGTTGCCGGAGATCGTCTCGGTGGGTGCCACCGCAGCGCCTGTTTCTACCGCCGAACATTACTCTGTTCCGGTTTGAAGGGCGATGTAGCTAGTGTAATTACTGGGGTAACGAGACTCATCATCTTATGTCTTAGGTGACGAGGGCAATATGATGCAGTGTATACCATTCTAACTAGGGCCACGTTATTATGGCGAGAGAATAGCTTACTATCAGGCGAACGTGCCACTTGTCTCGTAGCTTAATTATAAAAGAAAGAATTTAAGTTAAAATTATTAAGAAATTTCATATTTATTTACTGATGGTGAATGTTATTGCACAACAAGTCATGGGACCCAAGCCAACTTCACCAGCTCGTGGTGTACCCTGCTAATCAACAAACTAGGCTCAGGCTTTCACCAACCCGCATTGGGCCAGCGTGGTAGGGAACGGCCCAAAACCCTCACGATCTCTTATAAACGAAGGTAGCTCACGGATCGATCTATGTGGAGATCTTTGAGTGAAATCTATGCCCAACAGTGGACCTGTATCGGCTGATGATGAGACGTGAATGTGGTATGAACGTAAGACAGATTCATCTTGTTGATCTTCGATTTGAAATATATTAGTTTTTCCTGTGCTTTTAACAATACCGTGTAGACCTGGAGGACCTGATCCTCCATTTTGATACGGTCATGAATACCAAGTATTATTTTATATTGTTGAAAGGATATTCGATAGAATAATGATCTGAAGGTCTACAGTGGAAAACTGATCGGTCTTTGCCTAAGTCCAGCTGCGGGCGTTAAGCAGCTGGAGACGATGATGATTTTACCCTTTATATCATGACTTATGTTTAATGGTGGTAGGTATTTCTGGCTGCAGACTGTCTAGGTAGGTATCACCGTAGCACCTGTTACAGCCAAAAAACAGTAGTATGCAAACATTACCGTGTTCCAGCTTAAAAGGTGCAGGAGCTATTATAATTACTGAAGTAACGAGACTTATGTGTCAAGGCGACGAGTACATTGTGGTGCTTTGTATAACATGCTAACGTCATAATGTTCTGGGCAGGCATCACATACCATCAATTGAACATCCCGCTTATGTCATAGTATTGTTGAATTAAAAAAAAACTCCGTCATCATAATCATCAGCTGCATCAGCCCGTGGCAGTCCACTGCAAGATATAGGCGTGCCCCAAGGAACACTACTTAGCCCGATCTATGGCTACATTATTTAGTACTTGTTCCAAGTTTACCCGTTGATTGTTTTTTAATTTTGTGTTTCCGTTGAAATAATTCCATGGAAGGTCAGCACTATGGAACTGTCACCACAATACGAGCTGATTCGAGTCTATTCCACCTAATATTTCTGTTGTTTTTCTTTAATGTTTAGATGCTTGACGATAAGTTCAGTACGCGTAACATTATATGGGATATTTGTTGTTCAATTCCAGACAATCTATCCTGCTTCACACACGGCTGCAGCATTGGATGGGTGTCCGGTGTACTTGGCAGTGAAGCGCTCACAGGCGGTGCGTGGCTCGCGGCATTGCCTTGCCTCGTGGCGTTGCCCGCTGCTCCCTTCTTCGCCGTGCTAGCCGACACCAGGGGGCGCAAAGCGGGCGCGTTCTGCGTCTCCATAAGCTTTATCGTTAGTATATATATACCGTAAAGCTAAAGAGAGCTGGAGAGAAGCTAGGAGAGTAACTATGAACGAGTTAGCGGGTATAGTTTCAGTCGTTTTGTCGCTGGACTGTAAGCGAGTGTGTGGGGTTGAGCGATTATTTGCACCACTCGCTTGAGGTGGTTGTGATGATTATGGTTCGCTCGGCGTTTATGGTTGCTTGCTCGGCGAGTATTCTGACAGTTCTTATTTTTGCGGAAGAGCTAGTACAGAGAGTATCTAGCCGGCAGTGTGACCAGAGAGTAATCAACTATTGATATATCTATTTCTTATATTCGCACACGTTGTGTATCTACTGTACGTTTCTTCAGGGAAAAAATAGTCTGTAGTTGGTCGTTATCTCGCTTCCAGTGTGATGAGTGCTTTAGTAACATTTCGAAATAAATATTTAACCGGAAGAGCAAATATTGTTTTATACCTATCACAGTAACAAGAGCTTGAGTAAGACATTTAGAAAATCGTTGGGACCGACTATCATCACCCATTTGTTATGTTCTTAAAGAAAGAAATACCACTTTGAACGAAAGAATATATTTTTCCATTTAGATAAGCTGGTCCCTAGCCGCTTGGTGTGGGCCCCGCGGCGTGTGGGCGTCGAGGGTGGCGGCAGGGGCTGGGGGCGCGGGGGCGTTGGCCCTCACGCCTCTCTACTGCGCCGAGATAGCTCCAAGGACCAGAGGTCTCGCCGCTTTACCCGCACTAGCTTGCAGGTACAGGCAATCATTTCAGCTAAGCTTGGAAACTATCCATACAAGTAAGGCATTTTCACTTACGTACCAACTCATCACGATATCTTTGGAACCATAAGGCCTGGAGACTTGAAGTTTGACAGGAATATTCCTTTTGTACAGTATAGGACAATTGAGAACGGATTTTACGGAATTCCTTTCACAAAGGATGTTGCGGAGGTGTTACGTCCAGAAAGCGGACGGAGAACACCTAGTTTTTTAAAAACATAGATTACAAGAACTATAAGTAGAAAATAAAAACTTCATCATCATTATCAGCTGATTGATGTCCACTTTCAAAAGCCTCATCAAAGCCAAACTGCAATATGAGTTATAAAGTTTTAAGTTCCATTAGACATATATAATGTTCATAATGCACCGAATTGTACTGGTCGCCATGTGATTCTGCTCCTCTCTGATATTCTACTACCCATCTCACGAATTAAGTGAAAGCTTAGTTGTGTCTACTTACTCTTGTTCGACAGCCGGAGCTGATCTGGACGGTTTTCGGCAAAAGAGATTTACCATGTTCTAATGACGCACAGAACTGGGAAAAGTTAGGAATCAAACTCGCGTGTTTGATTTAGGCTTTAGACGGCTATTTTTCGCGTTCACGGAGTATTTGTAGTCCTGGGCTTAGGTGTTCTTTTTCTTCTTATATAGTCTTCTTCTTTCTTTCCGTTTTTATCTTACTTTCCTCTTTCTTTTCACGGTCATTTATTCAGTCTAAATGCTTTCTTTAACTCACGTATGTATGAGTGAGGCGCAACGCACACTACAATATGCAAGTATGTAAACTTGTGGTGTCTGATTACCACTAGTTGCGGTATCCTGTTCGCGTACAGCGCGGGCGGGCTACTCTCGCCGCACGCGCTGTCCCTGTCCATGGCGGTGGCGCCGGCGATCCTGCTGCTATCGCTATTATGGCTGCCGGAGACGCCCCTGTACCTGATCAATATTGGAAAGATACAAGTAGGTATACATTTCGTATCCAGAAAGCATCTTTAGATGACATCGTCGTCAAGATTTGACGCTTGCTAGTTATATCTCCAAAATTTGCTCTTTATCAGTTTAGACAATTTTCAAACTTCATTATAGGATGCAGCGAGAGTGATGTGCTGGTTCGACGGGTCCGACTTCCGCGAGGATTTGACTGATGTCATAGAACAGCAGGAGGTGAGGATCCGGACGTCGGACTGCGCGGGCGGCAGACGGCAACACGTGCGCAGGCAGGACTCCGACACCTTCCAGCCCATGCTGAAGAGGAGCAGCGGCTTGGAGTCGAACTGCGACAAGAGAGAGCAGATGTCACCTTGTAGAGAGCTGTGTATGCTGTTCGATAATCATTTTTAAAATTATAGCACATTAATTATTTTAATCTAATTTAGGCTAATACTTGACATGAACTTCACGTGATAATAAGTGACAACGAATCGGAAATGATAAAGCATTCGTTGAGAACACTTTAGCTGTCATATGTTGACTTTTGTAACACAACAAGAAAAAAACCTTATCATCATCTAAATTCAATTATAGGTTCTAGTAATCAGTAATGAAGGAAGTCCTGGGATGTACCAACTAATGTTGAGCTATTAAAAGATGCGCTGTCATCATCAGAACTGCTCTGTTCCCACCGCCAATACACGACCATGGCCGCCGGAGTATTATGGGCGAGGGCGCTCCATCATTTACTGGTAATAGATCTGTTACTAGAAACCGTTTAAGCAGCTCTATTGCAGCTCGTATATCTGCCGCGATGTTATACTTTGCAAACATTACTATTCCGGATTTAAAGACGCTGTACCTAGTGAATAATCGTTTGAGGCGACTAAACATCTTGTTTGTAGAGACGACAAGCACACAGATTACTGCTGTGTATATATCCATATAGCTTTGTGTAAGGTGGACCCTTGTGTGCAGTTCTGGGTCGGAATGCGCTGCGCGCGCTGTCGGCGTGCTGCGTGCTGGTGTCGGCGGCGGCGTGCTCCGGCGCGTGCGCAGTCAACAGCTTCGCGGCGGCCGTGCTGCGTCACTCCGCGCACCGGCTGCCCGCGCTCAACCTCACCGCCTACAATTACACCATATACAACGGGTACATACATCAATATCATCCCATATACGTCCACTACTGGTCTTAGGCCTCCCCCAAAGATCTCCACATTGATCGATCCTGCACTGCTCGCAACAAGCTGCTTCCTGCAACCTTCACCAGATAGTGTCGCTTGACGGGAAATCTTCGACACCCTGATAGCGGCGCCTCGCCGACTTCCGTCATGATGAGAACGGCCACCAGTTCCGCAATCTTTTGTTGGAGTTCATTGATGGTAATTGAGTCGTAACTACGCTGGCCCAATGCGGGTTGATGGGTGGTCAAAGCCTCGTCTGTTGTTCAGCACGGTGCACCGCGTGCTGGTGAGATTGACTTGGGCACCGTAGGTTGTTGGATGGAACTCCTTCCACCAGCCCAACGCAACGCGCAACGTGGTGCAGTGTATAACATCTCAAGTAGCGCTACTTTGTTAAGATCACTTAACATCGGGTGAACGTTGTACTGCCTCCGTATGAAACCCTACAAACGACGGCCACTAGTGCCCGGTGATGCGAGCAGCACAGGACCGATGGATGTGGGGATCTTTGAGGGAGTTCTGTCCAGCAGTGAACTTCTATCGGCTGATGGTGGTGTTGGTAGAACGTCGTACTCATCTCGTCGCTTCGTCGAGTAAAAACCACCACTGTTACAGCTACTGTGAAACCCAACATAACTATGCTCCGGTTTAAAGTGCGTCCAGCACTTTGATCTGTTTGTTATCCCAAGCGTCTGTTATTGCGAGTCCACTTCCACTATCTCTGGCTTTATTGTAAGCAACCTATTAGTTAATTAAGTATATCCCTATAAAGTGCTGGTTAATTTTGAGCCTAGGCAATAAACTGTTCGCAGGAGCATGCCGCGCGCACTAATCGGCGCGTGGGACGCGGGTTCGGTTCTGTGCGGCGCTGCACTAGTAGTGGGCGCAGCCGTAGCCACCCTCGCCGTGGACAAGCTGGGAAGGAAGGTGAGTTAACAAGCTTTATAACTAAAACTCGTCCGATCCATTGCGTGGACAATTGGAGCCAAAGTATATCGCCCAGCTCAAAGTAATTGTTATTAATAAATAGGTAAGGTGACATACTTTGTTAGAAAAAGCCTAGTCCCAGCTGTGGGGAAATTAAGTGGAGTTTTTATAATATTCCTAATTAATCTTTACAATATAGAAAATATGAATATTTCTAATATAATTTCTTGTTTCAGACTTTGCTGCTTTGGTCTTGCTCAGGCATAGCTTGTTGTTTAGCTATCCTGGGCGTGTACTGTGACCCCCACGTACGTGCGCACTCCTGGTATACACACCGTCTCTTCTACAAGAAGATCACCATAAAAGAGAAGAACATAAGAGAGGGGATGGCGGAAAACATTACTAGAGACGAAAGCTTCCCGGATGTATACAACGACAGTATTACTAATATATCCGATATAGGCCCCGTTGGGTCCTTTAGGGTCAGTTTGGAGGATAACGTAGCCCCAACTAACTGGTCGGTGAAATACCAGCCTAGTGAGGATGACAGCGAGGATGTGTGGGCCCCCATAGTTTTGCTCTCAATGGTCCTCTTCCTTTACAACATCGGCTTGGGCTCGGTTCCTTACGTGCTCATATCGGAACTATTTTCAGTAAACGTAAGTAATTTCCGTGTTTTAAGAGGTACGAGGACCTGGTTTTACGCTTAAGAGGGATTGGGGGGTAATAATTATATTCTGTCATTGTTCATCATAAGCCAATAAACGACTGTTAGACATAGATCTTCACTAAAGTCTCTATTCGAAACGGTCTTAGACTATTACGGTACGCTTAATACAGTTATGGTTTTTTCTCGTTAATTCCTAAAATAGGTACGCAGCCTCGCGTCAAGCTTCCTCATCAGCTGCACATGGCTGAGCAACTTCCTGCTGCTGCGGTACTTCGGCGCGCTGGCCGCTCAGTTGGGGCTGCACGCGGTGTACTACCTGTGCGGCGCGGGCTCGCTGCTCGGCGCGTTGGGTCTGGCCGCGCTGCTGCCCGAAACCAAGGGCAAGACCCGCGCGCAGGTCGAAGACGAGCTCGCCCGTCCCCTGTTCTACCACTGGACCCGACGAAAGAGGGATCAGCGATGACACGACCTGAACGACGCGCGTAGCGACGATGGTAAGTTTTAGGAATTGACAGTATTGAGAAGAAAATCAGAATTGAATGTACATTGAACGAAAACAAATTACTCAAGTTTAATGGTGTTTAAGAGATTTTCATAACATCAACGTTGTGTCGGAAGTCTACAGTTATGTTATATAAGCTACAAGCTACATATAGAATGATAATAACTTCACATTTATTAAAGAAAAATTATAGAACAACAACAGAGACATAGACAATAGAAGCGATGATAATATTTGCTTAGGCATCCATTTGGCCAAAGGTTGCCTAAGCAAATATTATCATTTTTGGCCTTTTCAGGAGGCAGCTGTAAAATACCTGTCAATTACAATTAGGCGCCAACGTATAGCGACATTACCGGTAGTATTTATTTAGTGCAACGCTATAATGTTTATTGACATAATAAGGGAGGATATTGCTAAAAATTGTCAAAAAACTGTGCTAAAATTAGACAAATTCATAAGAAATATGTTATTGCATAAATAGCTATATAGATTGTAATTGATATATACGGAGCGTTTAAATGAAATAAATGTTGCCCGCGTGCAAATTGAGGGTTTTATAACTTTATTAACGAAATGAAAATACTTAAAAGTTCAAGCGATTCAAGTGTATCAAAAAAGGTACATTTTATTAGTTTATCATTTCATATATTACACATATATACTGTAATCACCAATACATAATAATACTAATAAAGGTTTTACAAAGGTATTTACCTGAATTATAAACTTGTATCAATAATACCAATAATATAAGCAAGGTATATTATAAAAAGAATATATTAATACAATATATATATTTTCATATACACTTTAAATTTGACGACATCTGCGTATTGAAATTATTATCTGTTGTACATATAACTTTTTATATTAAATAGAGTTGGCTATGTATTATATTTTCAATAATTTATTTTATACAAACATAAAGTATTTTTTTATAATCTAACTGTACGTACAAAATTAATTCTTAAGAACGATAATTATGCGGTTAATTTCTCTTATTGATTACTTATCTAAGCGGAAAAACAAAGGAATAAACTCCATACAGACTATATCTTAATATAAAAATATAACTGTTTTAATATTTTGTTTGTTACTGGAATTTAATATAATTTTTTTTATAATTAATTACATTGTAACCAGTGAAATTAATATAAAGTTATATTAATATTTATCCACGTATTATATTATGAATGGAATTGACAGCGAGCAATGCGCAGGCGCCGCCAAACACCATAGCCTGCACAAGTAAAACTGTAACGTACAAATGTAGATTTAAACCGATAGTAATATATTTATTATTAATATATATAATGTGAATAGAAACAGAAAATAAAAAAAAATAATGTTAATGCTTTATTGTATTGTGTGTTGGTAGGATATAATATTTTTATCATTCTAGTTATATGCTTTACTTCATTCTGTATTTTTTCCCACATAACTTTCTACGTATTTTTGTATATAATATATATATATATATACATATATTGTATTTATGTTTATAAATATATCAACATGTAATGAATTTTTAAAGGTTACAAAAATTATTTTTAAATGTAGTGAAGTGAAACTGAACAATCGATTAATCGAATGTGAATCGATTCTAATAACATTTAAATTGTATCGATGTTAAGAAATTAATAATGTGAAGTGAAATATGTACGTATTTCGATTGTACATTTATTGATGTAGTATGTTGTCAATTGTATAACATAGCTCAATGTTTACAGCAGTAAAATTAATAATTAATGTGTGGTATTGTCAGTGAATTGAATGTAGAGCAATAATTCCTATTAATGCCTCGTTTGACATTAGCTTTTCCCGCGAATCCGTCTATGTAATATCACACTATTGATTTTAGTTTTTATTGACATATTGGTGTTGTTTTCAGTGGTGATAGCTTAGATGTAAGTACGATGAAACTTAGCTACTAGCTAAGGAACTAAGAGCGTGAATTTTCAGTAAAGATACACATAAAGAAGAAACCGTCTCATCCCAAGAACAATATATTAATAATAATAATTTGACAGTCTTCTGCGTGTTAATGCGCCGATTTCTAGCAGTGGGATGTTTATAAAATTTGTAATATTTTACAATTTAGTCTAGTAGCTGATATTTTTAAATATACTATTCATCATTAAAGGAATAAGAATAGTGTTTAGAATGAGATAGAAAAATGCTCATATAGTAGGTCTTTACTTTTAAAAAACATTGAGCTATCATAGCAACTCCCTAGTTTTTTTTATAACAATATTTTCTTTATTAAATCAATGTGATAAATATTGGCCAACATTGGAAATAAATAGAACACAATTAGTAAATAGTTACTATAGTTACTATTAGGTTTATTACAGTTGATGACATATGCCTCATAGTTAAAGTTCAAAGGTATATTCTGTGACATTTATATTGTTGAAACATCAAGGATATATATTTAATGATCATCACATCACACATACTTTGATAACTCAAATAGTAAATATTATCCAAGTATTATTTATCTGTTTTAAAGAAAATAATTCACAGATAAAGCAGTTATAGTGAATAAATGATATATTGATTCATACTAAAATTATTTTTATAACAAATCAGAAATATTTATTAAGATGGCGGTATATAATATTTTTTCATGTTTTCACTAGAGTAAAGTTTTATATATACCTCACAAAGAGACGTAGTTATATATTTGAACACCTCTTTCAGTTAGGCGTATAGAATAGACCAAAATTTGTCAAATTTTCTATATTGATACGGATTGTTGTAAATTATCGAGAATAATGTGATGTTGTGTATATTGTTACAGTGGTTTTATTTTCCCCCAAACTTTGTCCAGCAAGTACCTTTAAGGATAATGTATTCCTACAACGATAGAGACTTAATCTAGAGATCCTATTTTATAGGAAATATTACTCAATCTCATCATGAACCCCTACAAACTTGTATATCTTTGGGGTTTATGTCCAGACGTGAGCATCGGCTGATGACGTAATGTGATCAACCTTTCCGTTTATATAGATAGTATATTTTTATATATGAAAAACTGTAGCTGCCTTCGTGGTGCATTGGGGAACCTTGCCTTGTAATTGGAAGTACTCTGGTTTGATTCCATGGACACATAGTGTGGAGTTTAAATGGTGGTAGACTTATTCGGACTCTCCTGGTTAGCTAAAATTGAATCTGATCACCGTGTTCCAGCAGTTAACATTGGGTAGCTGGGGTATCATATAGTGTTGTCCATTATGAGACTGAGGTCGTGATTAAAAGAGATAAAATAATTCCTTGTTTCTCCTTATTGCAACAGCTACTTGGTAGAATCGCGAATTTGGTCAGAATATCAGGTACCATTACTGGTGGTAGGTCTATGTCGGCGGAGATAGTCTTGTTAGGTACCACCGCAACGCCTATTGCAACCGACAAAGAATGTTGTGCAAACATTAATGTGTTCTGGTTCGAAAGGCGCTGTAGCTAGTGAGATTACTAGAGGATTATCATCAAGTAAACGTCCATCTTGTCTTGTCGCTTTGTTGAATAAAAAAAAAAGTGTGTGCGTGTGTTCGTGCCCGTGTGTTTGCATTTTTTTTATAGTATAGACTAGCGCTTGACTACAATCTCACCTGATAGTAAGCGGCGATGTAGTCTTAGGTGGTAAAGCTCACTAGTCTAGAA
This sequence comes from Troides aeacus, assembly GCA_033220335.2. NCBI lineage: Eukaryota > Metazoa > Arthropoda > Insecta > Lepidoptera > Papilionidae > Troides > Troides aeacus. The sequence goes on along the minus strand of CM067293.1, from coordinate 7,942,340 downwards.
GTAACCTATGTGTGTGTGCTAATGTGGTGCAGCGAATATTATACTAATAGTAAGCGTAGCACTTATTATCAAGTGAATGTCTTGCTCCTCTTGTCGCTTCGACAAATAAAAAAAAACTTCGATATACGTATTTAATTGCAACTTATTATATCTTACACAATTATCACATTCATTCATTTCTACCTGTATAAACATTGAAAACTATATGATATAAAAGTTAATTGATAACCATTACTCTTATAGCTGGAAGGACTGACAGCCGATGGGGCAGTAAGGTTCTCGAATGGCGACCGCGAACTGGAAGACGTAGTGTTGGCAGGCCATCCACGAGGAGATGTTTGCTGGAAGCAGCTCGATGTGGGCAGTGTAGGATCGATCGATGTGGAGATCTTTGAGGGACGCCTATGTCCAGCAGTGGACATCTGTCGGCTGATGATGATGATGATGAATCTTATAATATTTTTTTTTATCTGTATTGGTAAATCTACAGTTAACATAAAATATGATACACAGAAGTGTTTATGAGTAATGAAACACTTATATTTCTTTTTTACTGGTTTCTATATTTATGGTGAAAGGGGTCCCGTACAACGACTAACGGAACTCAAGCCAACCTCATCTTGTGGTGCATCCTGCTAATTAACAAACGAGACTCAGACTCCCACCAACCCGCATTGGTAAAGGATGGTGGGAAATGACCCAAATCGTCCCGTATGAACCCCTACAAACTGAAGGTTGCTGATAGCCACTAGGTAGGACAGCGCAAGACCGATCGATGTGGAGGTCTTTGGGGGAGGCCTATGTCCAGCAGTGGACATCTATCGGCTGATGATGATATGTAATTTACAATAATATGTAAAGGGTAATAAATATATAGAGTAGTACAAAAGTTAGTATATCTTTGGATATAGATCTACTTTCCATCACTCCACGCCAAAACCCTTACCGTCTCCATCCATCATGTATATCACCGATTGCTCTGCTGTTCTGATGATTATTTCTAAAACCATCTCTATGTAACAAAGCTTCAATAAAACTATTGCTCCTTTACATATAAAACATTTTTTTTACAATTAAAACTAAATTATCTAGATATAGTTGTGTATATATTCTAGTCTATGTTCAGCAGTAGACGTCTATCGGCTGATGATGATGATGATGATATTCTAAATATACAGACATGTCTGTCGATGAGCGGTATCACAGTTTAATATTTCCTTGCATGATGTCGTTATACAGCTTCTCCGTCACTGGAATGTAGTCACCAGTCTTCTGGTCCAGGAAGTACACAGGGTCGCTGAGTGAGCTGGGCTCGTAGCCCTGTTTGATTAAATCCTTCTTTCTCAATTTAAATGTCGCTGTGAGTGGGGACTCGGGTAGTATCCGGAGGAAGAGGGGTCTAGCGTACGCCGGCAGGGACGAAGCGAGGCCCTTCGCAAGAGCCACAAGGTCCAAGTTTTTATCAGGGTCCGTGATCGCCGCCATGCCGGCCTTACCTTCCACATTTGGAACCTAAAGTTATAAATACACTTATTCATTCTGTAGCAGAGTTACATGATGCAATGAAACTTTCCTAGATTTAGAAAAGTTCTCTCAAATATCAAACGGCTGAACCGATTAACTTATGCCATTGCTTAAAACAATGTCGATGACGTCATCTTTCGAAAAAAAAGTGATACATCTACCAAGAATTAGAATGATACAGCATCATATTATGCTCGTCGCTTCAGACACGAGATCTTTAATCTTGTTACCACACTAGCTACAGCGCCCTTCACACCGGTACACAGTAATATTTACATACTACTGTCTGTCGGCTGCAATAGGGGCTGCCATCGTGGGTATCATACTAGATAGTCTCCGACAACCGAGACCTACCCATAAACAACTAAGTATTTAACTCTCACCGTGACACCATACACTACAACGTCCTTCAGCCCCACCAGGTTACTGACCACACCTTCCACTTCAGCTGTAGACACGTTCTCGCCGCGCCATCTGAGTAACAGAAACCATGTGAAATGTTCAGAAGACGGAGTGGAATATTACCAGCACGACTCTTCACATATTTGAATCCTCTCTATTCACCAGCTCCAGCTCCTCATAATCCTTACCTAAACGTATCGCCGGTCCGATCCTTGAAATAGAAATAGCCGTAGTGGTCCATGACCAGGATGTCTCCTGTGTTGAAGTAGCAGTCGTTCTCCACTCTCACGTTGCGAACCATTTTCTTCTCCGACGCCGTCTTATCAGCGTAACCGGAGAAGGTCAGGATTGCCTTCTTCGGATCGATTTTACCCAACAGAAGACCTGGAATATTAATGACTTATAATAATGACCTAGTTAGGGTACCTACGCAGTACATGCAAACGCTATGATATATAAAATATTAAGTATTTATACTGAGTTCCTGTATGTCTAGTTTTATTATCTGTACATATATGAGATTTCTATCTATTTAGAGACTTATTCATTCAATGGTGGGAAGAAAGAAAAAGTCATGGTTGAGGAATATCAGGGAATGGACTGGCATATCTGGAGCGTCTGAATTGTTCCGCCGGACCAGAGACAAGAAGGACTGTACCAGGCTGATCGCCGACCTTCACTAGTTGGAGAGGCACTTTAAGAAGAAAAAGAAGAGCCTCATCACGATATATCTGGAACCAAGGGATATTCGGAATGGATTTTACGAAATATCACCTTCAAAGGATGCTGCGGGAGTGTTACGACCAACGGGGAACTGCTAACTACATCGTATAAGAACTACATGTATACTAGACTATTTACCAGGTTCGTGAGGTCCACATGTGATGCACTTCCCGTTCTCGTCGCGTAGTATCTCGCCAGTGATCTCGTCACACCTGCGAGGAAGTTTACTCATGAGGAACATTAGCAGTTTCGCGGTGTTATCATCTAAATGTGAACGCTTTGTTATATATTCAGGCGCCATTTTATCGGACATATAAAATATTTTTGTAGAAAAATATGTTTATTATGTAGTTAAGTATACAGGGTGTCTGGTTGCAGATTTATGTTTTCAAATTTAAATAAAAAATTATATGTTTGACATATAATTTTACTAAAAGTATTAGAAGATAGAGTACAAATGCGGATTTAATTTTTAAAGATAATGTCATCCAAATGTCTTCCATCCTGTTGCACACACACACACACTGTTCGAAACGGAGCCTCGTATTCCGTGCCACACGCTGCAGTAAACTTGGTTCAATTGCGCTGATTTCTCGCCGAATATTTTCTTTTAAGTCCACAACAGTTCGCGGATTGTTGGCGTAAACTCTCTCTTTGAGGTAGCCCCACAAAAAAAAATCCATTGGAGTTAGGTCGGGTGACCTCGGTGGCCACGGGATGTCCCCAAAGCGACTAATCAGTTTTTGAGGAAGATTTTCTCGCATCAAATCCATCGAAGCTCTGGCCGTGTGTGCGGTCGCACCTGTACCGCATCCTGTTGAAACCACGTGTGTGATGAGAATGATGAATGAGCTCGCAGGTTCGGCAAAAAGAAATTCGAAATCATGAGCCGATAATTCTCACCATTGACATTCGTCGCTTGGCCCCGTGCATTTTCAAAAAAAAATGGTCCGATTATCCCATTCGTGGATAAAGCGCACCAAACAGTTACCCTTGGGCAATGTAATGGTTTTTGGTGCTTCAGTCGAGGATTGCGAGTTCTTAGAGCCCAGTAACGGCAATTTTGTGTGTTGTTCTTGTTTACGTGTCCGTTTAAATGAAAATGAGCCTCGTCGCTCCAAAAAATGGAATTCACAGTGCGAAAACGCTCCAACATGGTTTCACAAAAAAATTTGCGTGACGCAAAGTCATTTTTTTTCAATTCTTGAATTATTTGAATTTTAAAAGGATGAAACTTCATATCTTTTTTCAAAATTTCATGCACGCATGCTCTTGGAAGTCCCAGTGAAGCTGCCCTTTTCCGTATCGAAAGTCGTGCATTTTCACGTAAACTGCGTTCAACCAGTTCAATGTTTTCGGGGGTCCTTGACGATCGACTAGGTCCTGGCCGTGGTGTGTTCATAGCCGAAGCAGTTGCGCGGAACCTCTCCACCCACGAACGAATTAAATTCACACTCGGCCCATCGCCTATCCGTCGAATATTGAAATGTGAACAAAACTGTCGGCTGTCGGAGCGAGTACGTAAGAATCGTTACTCTTGAATAATGCTTCAATAGCGAACGCGCGATGCTCACCCGACCACTGCACCACTGCACCACTGCGACATCGTGACTAACAAATCCGCACGATCGCTGATTCTAATGACACCACCTTCACTGCACCCCCGCACTGTTTATAACTTATTGAGATATTCGTTTTTTAAAATATAAATCTGCCGCCAGACACCCTTTATAATGTTATATATATGTATATACATATAAATACATATATACATATATATAAATGACAGTTATAAAGTATACATGCAAGGCTTCTACATAAAGTTCTCTTCTTCCAAGTCATGAGAGGTACCAAATATGATATGAGTATATACCCCTAATGCCTAGCGGTACCGGAAGTCATGATGACTGTAGACCGATCTATGCGGAGACTTTTGGGAGAGGTCTTTGTCCAGCAGTGGACCTTTAGGTTGATGATGATGATGATAAGCATATCCATAAATAAACATATGACCGTACTCAATGGAGACTGTTTGTTCGTGGTCACGATCCTCAGCAGTGGGGGAGCGACGAAGAAGAAAAGAAAAGAGAGGTAAATAAACTGAATAATATGTACAGACACAAATAATAAGTACTTTATAATATAATATGTTAAATAACTATATTTTGACCATATCACAATAGACCGAGGATCTAGTGAAGGTCTGATGAATCTTTGTGGGTATCTTTAGTCTATGTCCAACAGTGGGCGTTTATCGGCTGATGATAACAACCATAAAGAAATATAGTTACTATGGGACTGATAGGGGTTTTCTTGAGGAGGACGATGGCTGGATGTGGTCTCTGGTCATTGAAGTAGTAGTCACGAGGGTCTGCATAAGACCCCAGGATAGGCTATCCCAGCACAGCGATGTCGAGGCCACTGTTGTGTTCCGAACGGAGATCCCGTGACCAATCCAAACGCCGAAGGTGACCACCGAGGGTTTTAGAGGGTAAGAATCTCCACCGAACTCTGACTTCCCTCCAGAAAGCAGAGCAACTTTTCGAAGATTTCAACCCCGAAAGCAAAAAAAGGGATTGATGGAGGTAACGCGCCTTGACTACTTCTCCCTCTCTATCTCTCTGTATTTGTGCCTGTAAGGTTTCCAGATCCATTTGACCTATTTTGTCTTTATGCTTAAATACTAAGTTACTTACTTGACCAAAGTCAGCGGGTAGATAGAGGACACGACACGACTGAGGAATCCGATGGCGCCCACCTTCGAGTCCAGATTCACTGGAAACGTCACATTCCTGTCACTAAGACCATCATTTGTTACACCTTCATCATCAGCCGATAGACGTCCACTGCTGGACATAGGCCTCGTCCAAAGATTCAGACGTCGATCGGGTAGGGATTTATATGAAAGGATTTGGGCTGTTTCCCACCACGCTGGCCCAATGCGGATTGGTGGGAGCCTCATTTCCTGATTAGCATGATGCACCAGAAGCAGGTAAGGTTGACTTGGATCCCGTGAGTTGTTGTGAAGAAACCCTTCCACCCCTAGTACACCTTATTACCGCGGTAATTTCATTTCTTTGAATCAAGCTGTAAAATCCGTACACTACTCATGTGTATGAGGCAACGGTAATAAGAGAAGCTGGTAGGTCTCTATTACCGGTGAGCGTCTAGGTAGGTACCACCAGCGACTATTTCTACTGCCGAACAGTAGTGTGCAAACACTGTGGTCTGGTTTGAAGGACGCTGTAGCTAGTTTAAATACTGAGGTGACGAGAAGTATCTGATGTCTCAGGCAACGAGCGCAATATGGTGTAATGTGTAACATCCTAACTAGCGGTGCGTTGTTATGAGTGGGCGTATCACTTATTATCAAGTGAAAGTTGGCTTGTATGGTCGCATGGTTGAAAAAAAAAAAAATTAAACATTACCTAGGTTGCTGTTCCCTTCGGTGGCGCCGTAGAATTCGAGCACCCTCTCCACGCCGAACCTGTCGACGAACTCCTGCCATATCTGCGGCCTCAGCCCGTTGCCCACGATCACCTTCACCTTGTGGGCCCTGTCGCTGGGACCCTTAGGTACGGTGAGTAGGTAGCGGCAGATCTCGCCGATGTACTGCGCAACCTGGGTACTCGGGAGATAAAACCATCAGCTATTGCCGTCACCAAATAAATATTACTAAGTTTCAATGCGAAGTCTACAGTTGTAGACGCTGCCGCAATGGCACAGTAGTTAAGTTTCTAGTATGTACCAAGGAGATCCCACATTCGATTCCGTGGCCATATGTAATGAAGATTGCTTGAAAGTTGAATATTATCAGATCCTCTAAACAAGCATTTTATAAATTCTACAAAACTCGACATGATCACCTGATGGTAACTGATACGCGTGTCCATAACAATACAGCGCTAGTTAGGATGATATACACTGCACATAATTCTCGTCATCTTAAGAAGTTAATGTACCGCAGTAAATTCACTAGTTACAGCGTCGTTTAAACCGGAACACGGTAATATATGTACTGTACTGTTTGGAGGCAGAAATAGGGGCTGTGAGTAAAGCTAGAACCACTCTTATAGTACAGAAGAGATGATAGAGATTCTGAGAGAGAGAAAGAGAGAGGGAGAGAGAGAAAGTGTGACTGAATAATTTGATTATTAGAAAAGAGATTTCAATTTCAATTTCTACTAATAATTGTTCTACTTCTTTCTTCAAAAGTATATTAAATATCAGAACTATATGATACCGTGCAGCCGTGCTTGGCGGCGTCGCTCCAGTAGTTGGAGGCGGAGAACTTCTTCCTTAGCACGACGGTGCAGCCGAGCACCAGGCCCTGCCCGGCACCGAGGACACCACCAGCGGTGTGATGCAGGGGCAGTGGGTCGTACACCACGTCCTCCGGAGACAGCCCGGCCGACGTGTGCACGCCGAGCGGGATCAACAGGTACCTTATGCATCCAGTCGGTTACAGGCAGACGAGGATCATGATGACGATGATGATTACCACAGAAGAATATAATAAAGAAGTTTAGTGCTGGTAGCTCTATCGCAGGCGATCGTCTCGGTTGATACCACCGCAGCTCCTTTTGCAGTATTGTGCAAACACTATTCTGTTTCGGTTTGAAGGACGTTACAAATAGTGTAATTACTGGAGTAATGAATATCAACATGTTATAGTTCAGGTAGGGAGCCCAATGTGGTGTAGTGTATATCATCCTAACTAGCGCCACGTTATGGGCAGGTGTGACACTTACCATCAGGTGAAAGTCCCTTTGCTTAATTGACTTTGTCTCCCACCAACCCGCATTGGGCCAGCGTGACAGGAAATGGCCTAAACTCCCCCATATGTACCCCTACGAACATGGAGATCTTTGGGTAGGGCCTATGTCCAGCTGTGGACGTCTATCGGCTGATGATGATGTATACATATTTACGCTTGTATCTGTTGCTTCAAACCTACATCGTCCCTCTTTATTACTTACAAATCTCTTTATAAAAAGAATAATAAGGCGCAAGTTCTTCTCTCTCTATCTCTTGTTATATACACTCTTAATATTTACTACTTACTCATCATCATCGTCTCCGTTTTCAATCGATGCGATGTCCACTGTTGTACTTTCTACTGTTCAGTGAAAAAAATTAACTTCTGCAGGAAACGCTTGCCTTGTTGAGATTGTACCATTATATACATAGTGCGTAAAGTAATACTAATCTTGCTTTTTTTTGTAGGCTATAACACTTCCGCAACTGCCTTTTGGGAAAGGAATTTGGTTCAATCCATTCTTAGCTGACCTCTAAATGACAGAAGCAACGTGTCTACCAAATTTTGAGTGTTTACGTGTAATAGTTTAGAGATCTCATGTGCCAATGAATGACTGGCTATCTGCTATATATATCAACGTACCTGATGTTCGTTATGATGGCGGCTTTCGGGAAGCCGGTAGTGCCGCTGGTGTATATGTACATGAGAGTGTCCCTGGGCTTCGCCGGTACCACGTCAGGGCAAGGCTCCTTCGACATCTCCATGAGCTCGGCGGTCATCGGCGACGTGTTCGGCAGCACCGCAGCAGACTCGCGTTCCGGCGAGTTAAATTGAAATAGCGGTATGTCCTGGATCTCGTGCTGGATCTCCTTTATAGCTGAAAAAAAAATATCCTGAATTATCCTGGTTTAACAATTAATTCAAATATTGGCAGAACTGACGATCGGATGAAGATCAGATTAATTTCTAGATCATCGGGGGAGGCCTTTGTCCAGCGGTAAGCGTCTACCGGTGTACGATGATATCACACACACGTGTTGGTATGTAATTTTGTGGCGTGTCCATGCGATATATATAAAAAGTGTCTGAATAATGTGATTGTTATCCGAGCGACGCGGCATCTGCCAGCCAGATGTTACGCTCGCTGCCCGATATACCTTGCTTGTGATTGTTATCCGAGCGTCGCGTCAACTGACACCCAGCTGTTATGCTCGCCGCCCGATACACCTTGCTTGTGATTGTTATCCGAGCGACGCGTCAACTGCCAGCCAGATGTTAGCCTCGCTGTCCGATGTACCTTGCTTGTGATTGTTATCCGAGCGTCGCGTCAACTGACATCCAGCTGTTACGCTCGCCGCCCGATACACCTTGCTTGTGATTGTTATCCGAGCGACGCGTCAACTGACAGCCAGCTGTTACGCTCGCCGCTCGATACACCTTGCTTGTGATTGTTATCCGAGCGACGCGTCAACTGACAGCCAACTGTTACGCTCGCCGCCCGATACACCTTGCTTGTGATTGTTATCCGAGCGTCGCGTCAACTGACAGCAAGCTGTTACGCTCGCCGCCCGATACACCTTGCTTGTGATTGTTATCAGAGCGTCGCGTCAACTGACAGCCAGCTGTTACGCTCGCCGCTCGATACACCTTGCTTGTGATTGTTATCCGAGCGACGCGTCAACTGACAGCCAACTGTTACGCTCGCCGCCCGATACACCTTGCTTGTGATTGTTATCCGAGCGTCGCGTCAACTGACAGCAAGCTGTTACGCTCGCCGCCCGATACACCTTGCTTGTGATTGTTATTCGAGCGACGCGTCAACTGACAGCCAGCTGTTACGCTCGCCGCTCGATACACCTTGCTTGTGATTGTTATCCGAGCGACGCGTCAACTGACAGCCAACTGTTACGCTCGCCGCCCGATACACCTTGCTTGTGATTGTTATCCGAGCGTCGCGTCAACTGACAGCAAGCTGTTACGCTCGCCGCCCGATACACCTTGCTTGTGATTGTTATCAGAGCGTCGCGTCAACTGACAGCCAGCTGTTACGCTCGCCGCCCGATACACCTCGCTTGTGATTGTTATCCGAGCGACGCGTCAACTGACAGCCAGCTGTTACGCTCGCCGCCCGATACACCTTGCTTGTGATTGTTAAACGAGCGACGCGTCAACTGGCAACCATGCGAAGGTTTTATGGTGATAGTTCCGAAAAATCTTACCAACATCAAAACTTTTGTGGTACGGAATCGATCCAGACCACCATGACATAAAGAAAAAAAAAAACTGTTAGCAAGACTGCCAAAGTAGTATTTCTTTTTCATTCTTCAAAGCGACGAGAAGAGCAGGACGTTCACCTGATAGTAAGTGTTACGCCTCTCTGTAATAATGTGGCGCTAGTTGGGATGTTATACACCGCACCACATTGTGCACGTTGCTTTGAGTCATAAGAGATTAAGTCTCATCAGCGACATCTTCAAACCGGAACACAGAAATTTTTACAAAGTACTGTTAATCGGCAGAAATAGGCTTTGCGGCGATACCTACCAAGGCAGTACCACCAGTTAACATACACTTAGTAAGTAGTTTAAACTTTAACCGTAAAATATACTTAGTGGTATTCTTACCATCAGCCATCTCGTCACCGAATATTACCGCCTTGCAATTGGTTATCCTGAGGCAGTATATCAGGGAAACCTTTCGCAGATTGGTGTTCACCAGGGCGCAAGTCACCCTGATCTTCGCCAGGCCCAGCCACGTGAACACGTACTCGGGCTGGGTCTCCGTGAACAGCGCTATCACTTCGCCGGTCTTGAAGCCCTGCCGCTTGAAGTACCACGCTATTTGGTTGCTGAACTCGTCGCCCTTCAATAAGATTAAACGAATGAATGAATGAGCTCATGAAATAATGTGTGAACGAATGAATGTTTTATTCAATGATCGAGTGTAATAAAAAATGAATAATCGAATTATATTAATATATAAATGATGCAATGGATCAATGATTGAACGAACGATCGATGAATGAATTATTGAATAACTGTAATAATGAATGAATTGTAAATAAGTGTAAAAATATATGAATACGTCAATAAATTGATGAATTAGCTAATGAAATAATGTAAGATTTATTGAATTAATGAGTATAATAAAAATTAATGATCGAGTGATGTTATAAATGAATCAATGGAGTAATGACTGAACGAGCGATGAGTAAGTGAATTATTGAATAACTATAATAATGATGAATGATAGAGTGTAAGAATAAGTAAATAAATGGTTGAAGCATTTAATAAAATAATGAATGAATAAATGAATAAACGAACAAACGAATGAATGTATGAATATATCCTTCGCTCTATAACTTACCTCCCGAAACGTCAGATATCTGTCACCCATTACGAAGGCCTTCTTGTCGGGATACCTCTTAGCGATTTCAGCCCACCTGCTGACCACGGTTATGCCGCGCCTCTCCCACACCCATATCCTGAACATGGTGGCCAGGAGTACGCGGAGGCCACTGCAAATGGAGTGTTGATCGGTCGAAACAAGTCCCCGATTTAGAAATAATAGATCGTTGATCATTCAGACTTAACAACTAGATCAAAATGATTGTTTCCGTTGAGAGTAACACAGACACACAAACATCACTGCTGGACGTAGGCCTCCCCCAAAGACCTCCAAGTTTGTAGAGGTTCATATGGGGGGATTTGGGCCATTTCTCACCACGCTGGCCAAATGTGGGTTGATGGGAGCTTTAGTCTCGTTTGTTGTTTAGCAGCACACGGGCAGGTGAGGTTGGCTTGGATCCCGCGAGTTGTGCGGAAACCAGGGAACACAGGTTAACAATGCAGACAAATATCACCGCTGTGCCGGTAGAATAATGATCAAAATATAAACATTACTGTGTACTGGATTGAAGGCCTCTGTAGCTAGTGAAATTACTGCAGTAATGAGATTTAACATCACAATATGCAGTGTATATCCTTCTAACTACCGCCGCGTTGAGGGCAAGTCTATTATTTAACATCAATTGTACCTCTCTCTGATCACTAGAATTCATAACTATACTACATGATCGATTTTTTTAATCCATTTATAGACTTCGTGTTATTCCCACAAGTGGGATACGAAGTCTTCTTCACAAGCATGAGTTAGGTCTTTAATGGTTTAAAATAATTCAACATATAATATAATGAAATGAAAATTGTAACTAAGGTAGGTTGTTTACTGGTGGTAGGTCTCTGTTGCCGAGAGCCATCCAGGTACAACCGTCGCGTCTTTTGCAGCCGACAAACAGTACTGTGCAAAAAATAACTGTATTCCGGTTTGAAGGGCGTTATAACTACAGTAATTACTGGGGTTATGAATTCCGCATAATAACCTACGAGACTTAAACCATCTTCACCTGCCTGTGGAAATACTTCCCTGCTAATCAACAAACGAGGCTCTGGCTCCCACCAACCCGCATTGGGCCAGCGTGGTGGGAAATGGCTCTAGTCCCCTATATTAACCCCTACAAACGACGACAGTGCAGTACCGATTGATGTCGGGTTCTTTCGGGAAGGCCTATCTCCAATAATGGACGTGTATCTGCTGATTATGATGATGATGATGGTTCAGCTGACGAATGCAATGTGATTATTTCTTTCTATTTAGAAAGTAAACATCTTCCTATTTCACTCTTTTTTTATATTTATTTTAAAATTATTACGAAGACGTTATAATGGGCGTCCATAACGCATCGAATAAGTCCGCCATTTTGATCTAGTTAACTCCGGAAAAATATTGAAAACTAAGATGGCGGCTGGTAGCTCACGTTTATATTATTACATATACGAAACGTTATATATACATGCATACAGTACATATAAATATATAAACACTAGTTTTTATGTATTTAACTTTTTTAGTTTACTTTCTTTGCAGCAAACAGTTACGCGACAGTCTTAAAGGCTTATTCAATTAATTGAAATAAATGAATAATATGGTGTAGTCAGTTTGTTAACGATAGCTACAGAAACATTTTTAGAGGACTTACAACCGGATCTTGTAGCCGTTTAGGACTTAATCGATCTCCATTTTACTTAACTATCCCCGACTTCTAGCGAAACTACTACGCCGCACTAGTTGAAAGAGTCGTAGTAGATCCTTTACAATTTTTTGTTTATTCAATTAAACGACGAGCCGGACGTTCACCTGATGGTAAGTGATAAGTATGCTCATGACAACGTGTCGCTAGTTAGGATATACACTGCACCACACTGCGCTTGTTGCTTTAAGACGTAAGATGTTAAATCTCATTACTCCAGTAATTACAATAGTTATAGTATCGTATAATTTTTCCTAGCGCTGCGGTGGTAGCTACCTAGATGGTCTCCGGCATAAGAGACTTATCACCAGTGATAGTTATTGGTCCTTCAAACCGGAAGACAATAATGGTTGCCAACTACAATAGGCGTTACGGTGATATCAGTAGTAAATAGTTCTATTGATCGTGTTAATATTTATATTTAACTCGTGTGGGAACGTTGTAGTGGGCTATCGGGAGAGATCAAGGTCCAGCGGCGGCGGCGGGCCGCTCACGTGGCGCGCGCACAATAGGGTAATCGCATGCATCCGGCGCGCGGGACTCTGGCGGCTGTCCGACCGCGCCGGTGTCGCAACACCTTTCATTCAGGTGGCGGAGGCCGGCCGGAAAATTTATCGCTTTTGAATTGAAAGAGACTACGCGGTTAAAGGGAACCGTTAATAAACAGAAAATAAACTACTCACCGCCTACAGTTACACATACAACGGGTACATACATATATGTAGCTCGCTGGCCTAATGGTTAGAGCGTGCGACCTTCATTCCGGAGGTCGCGGGTTCGAATCTCGGCATGTACCGATGACTTTAATATTTAAGTTATGTACATTTGTGAACTTTAGTTCAAACAGCGAGATACAAACGGTGAAGGAAAACATCGTGAGGAAACCTGCACATGACTTTGAATTTATTCTAAGGTGTGTGAAGTCACCAATCTGCATTGGATCCGCGTGGTGACTATGGTCCCATCGCTCTCATATTGAGGGTAGGCCTGTCGGTATGTCGATATGTGGTGTATATCGGCTGATGATGATGATGATGTATAGGCAGTGGTGTGTGCTCCATACAGAGAAATAAGCACAGCATACCCCAGGTTTCCTGAACCTGTCTATATAATCTCTTAAGTTACTCATGTACACAAGTATGTTATGACTATATATAAAACTTTTTTTATATAAAAGTATAGTTAAGCACAAGGGCAGTAAGGTGTTGGAGTGGCGCCTGGTAAACCTAGTATTGGGAGGCCTCCCACCAGGTGAACTAACGATCTGAGGAGAATCGTGGGACGGATGATAGCAACGCGTGAGGACCGATCGATGTGGAGATCTTTGGAAGCCTATGTCCAGCAGTGGACGTCTAACAGGTGATGACGAAGCACAGAGATTTCTAGTGTAATTCGCATACTTTACCCGAAATCTCTATGCAAAGTATAGGCGGAAGCACGTATAGATTCCAGGGTATGAGTACTGTAACCGAAGTCCACAGTTATCTATAGTTAAAACTAAACTCATCAATTTTAGTTAAGATGTACTTATTGTGGTGAGTTCAATGATTATTTAGATAGATTTAAGTTGTCAGGGTAAGGAGTGCTTATTAACCTATATGAAGCATACGTCCCCGGTATAGGCATGATCATATTCAGAGAGATTCGATACATATAACTCTTTTTTTTTTATTATATATCAATTAAAAAAAACATGTACTGTGGATGGAGAAACATTAAAAAATTTGTTTGTATCTTTTCGTTCCTATAAGAACATGATAAGATTTTGATAATCTGTTTTACTGAGGTCGGGAAAACATCAATGTTTTCGATATAACGATTAAATTATGATGAAACTGTATCTCTCTATCCACAAACATACTTGAGCACTTTGGAGAATAATAGTCCTTGTATCTCGCCTTGTGTGAGAAGGACCTAAGTCCCAATAATGAGAATATTACGCAGGCTATTAATTTGTGTTTTTCCTGTATACTTTTCTGAAACTATTATTACATTGTAAATTTTACTTATTGGTTTTTTTCCATGATTGCTTTCAATGAACGGAGCTCGTTACTCTGTACACGAAACGACTACGGCGACATGTTTCAGACGCAATAGTTTCAAATTACAGCCGGCCGCAATGAACCGCAATCGACGCCTCGGGTTACCGCTGCTCCGGTGCCGGCCGGCATCAGCTGCTTCGGAATTGACTATTTAACCGTCGAGTTAAATTTCAAACCGAGGAGTTGCCTCTTTATAAATTTCCTTTGTGATTCCAAGCATTAAGATTTACCGGAAAGTTTAAAAGTAATAATCAGAGGAACAATAATCACTAAGAAAAAACCTCCGAAGCTCAACAGGGTTTTCTATGAAAACTTACAATTTGTGGATTACTTAAGTTATTAAAGAAAACGCCGGTTCATATCATTTCAAGGTTATAGAAGCTATACCACATGAATTTTTAACACATCACTGATGCATTTTTAACGATTAGTTAACACTTCTTTACATAAAGTTAAGTGATAATGTGACATAATAATCTGACTATTAAGTACAACGCTTGAATAACATTTTAATGCATGCATTTTAATGTTAACAAAGTCCAATGAGTTATTTTCTTCCAACCGACGACCTCGACTTATGCAAATGCGTATCATACTATACACACGGCCACTATTGACTCCGTTAATCGAAAAATGCAGATATGTAAGGGTTTGCAACATTTTAAAATAATTGTACCTAAAACAGATGGTGATCCAAAAAGGTACCCTAAAATGTTAACTAGAATGTACTCAATATCATTATATCCACAGCGATGAAATAAAGTTGATCAACAAGAAGGTTTTAATAAGTTTAATTCCCACATTAACCTGTCTCCTCGAAAGCAGGTTTCTTTCTAAAGGTTTCCCCTACTCTTCATCCTAAAAAGAGATGCCTATTACTCTGAAGAAAAAGGAGAGAGTGCTTATTAGATAAAAGATCGAAGTTGATTTGCTCAATGTGGTCCAGCCGTCGTAACAAAAAACCTTTACTCCTTAGAGAATCTCTTAAATTTACAATCAGCGTGAGATGAATATGAATATTTTCTAAAAAATGATTACGATGAAGCGGCTAACCCTTGTTTCATAGTTACTTAGTTTAATTTCAGGGCTATAAAGTATTGCTTTAGGAGTAGTTGGTAATTTTTGAATTGGTACTACTTTCATTACTAATTTGTCTAGATAACTATACCATGTGTGTTCCGGCAATCATATGAGAATGAGAAGATACTTCTCCATTTAAAATTGAGATCAATTCTATGTATAAGAAAACTAGGTTTAACTGTTACATTACAACTATCACAAATTTAGGTTCAATCTCAAAGGGTCCTTTAGAAACACTTCATAGCAAAATAGGTTATTCTAGATTTTCTGCGTTAGGTCACTTATCCTCTAAAGCTGCTATTTTGGTGACGTTATGTATGGGAAATGACTCGCCATAGAGCGAATTATTGTGAATTTATTTGCTTAATACTATACCAATAACATACATACATAGCGTCCCTTTTGTAAGTCTTCGTCCATATGTATAACCACTGGTATCTGTCCCCGGTCATCAGGTAGACTGCTAGTATCGCCAGCAGGCCCATCGCCAGCGGACAGTCCCAAGCTAACCAGGTCAGGCATAACCCAGCTATTCCGATC
Organism: Troides aeacus; assembly: GCA_033220335.2. Lineage (NCBI taxonomy): Eukaryota > Metazoa > Arthropoda > Insecta > Lepidoptera > Papilionidae > Troides > Troides aeacus. The sequence continues at coordinate 7,926,181 of CM067293.1, read as the reverse complement.
GACCATAGAATAATATTCTTCTTCCTCTCCGCTTCCTCGAAACGCACTTCTGTCTTTTCCGTCATCTTTGTACTTCTAGTCTTCTTATTGCATAGTGGAGAATAATCTGTTGAAAAGAGTAAAGTTTCGATCGAGTTAGCTGCATTATTTCACAGCAATATTTGGCGGTGGTAACTAAACGGTGACCGGTAACAGATTCAACAGGAATTATTTATTTTATATTATATATAAAAGTAAAAAATTTAAAATATTCAAACTTCTCAAACTAAAGAAAATTTGCCTTTTTTATCACGGGGGATATCTTCTTAAAAGATACCTTGCAACTTGGGGAAGACAAGATTACGTGGAGCTTATACCCACTGAAACTCCCTCGGTTCCCTTAGTGCTTTAGGAGTGGCTCCGGGATCTCCTACGGAACGCACCGGTGCCCCCCTATACTCTGGCTAAAACAACACACGGAAGGGCCAAGCCCTCTTCAACACCCGCGCTATGCTATAGCAAATACAAGACCATCATTCATTTGCCGTCCTCCTAAGGCTCGCTTATTGAGCTCTGGAGGCCCTCTCCCTCAAGGCTCACGAACCCGAGGACCCTTTTAGTCGCCTTGTACAACACCCAGGGAATACCTTAGTTAGGAAATGTACCGTAGTTAGTTTATATCGAATAATTTATATAGTATACTTATTTCAGTTATAGTTTTAAGTATAAAAATCATATTGTTTACAATATTATCTTGAATATTTGGAAAATTAATTGCTTTACAAGCTTTGCTTTTCTTTTGAATATGAGAATAGAGAATATGAGATCACCACAACCACACCATATAAATTTGTGGACAGTTCTTATACGAGGAGAACGTGATGGAAGATGAGTTGAATCATAAAAACAACTTTAGGTTATTAGCGACTGTAAAATGTAATAAAAAAAGGTTGACTTCGAGGTCATGATTCACAAACAAACAGCCATTAACGGGATAACCGCTGCACATCATTGTTAACACTTCTGATAACTGAAGTTGAGGTCAATGAATGATAACAGGAGTATTAATATAAACATAATAAATACTGTCTGTACAATATCTGCAGGGTTCAACCAGTTACAATGCAATCATTGGAACAAGGTTCATCTCATGGCGGAGTTGTTTAATAGCTGCGGCTTGATGACTGAAAGTATGAGGAACTTACTCAGTCTGTGATGTTGGGTCTGGGATGGATACTCCAGCTGGACATGGTAAACCTACCACGAATGTCGTCTGACGAGGACAGCTTTGCCCTTTCTAGCCTTCATGAAGTCGCATTCTTATCCGTAACCATAGGGAAAACGCTCCTGAATAGACCCCAGAGGGGTGGTAGAGCCTTCTCTTTTTGGTTTTCATGGCCCTTAGACGATGATGGATCAGTTGTCTAATCAATAAAAGGCTTGAAGGGTATTTTAGATGGTGCAAGTTCGACATGTTTCTCTTGACCATCGACCCTTGCCCTTTGAGGACAGGGTATTTTATATTACGAAGCGACAAGAGCGAAGAGAGTTAGATGTTCACCTGATGGTTAGTGTCTATCCATAAAAATGAGGTGCTAGTTAAATATACTCAGCATCACACTATGCTTATCTCCTTGAAACACTAGATATTCTAGTTACTTTAATAATATCTTGATCTACAACTACTTTTTAGTATCGGAGACTTTCCACCAGCAAAACAGTACTTTCGTAAAATAGTAAAGGAATCACTACAAATAAAACACGAAATATTACAACACGATAAGTGTTGTCGTCAAGTAATCAAATTTGTCAAAGATTTAAAGTCCATATCAGGTCAATGTCCAATAAAAACAAATAACTACAAGTATAATACAGCTACAATTTAAAGCTTGAAGCTATTACTAGCTACACTCCTATATCTATTGAAAATAGATACAACGAAAACGTGATCTTTGTTACTTTTGTCATCATATTCCTGAATACACCATTGTACCGCTCATACAAATGGAGGTGTTGCAAAGTGGTCGTCGATTCTCCAAGTTAACGCATCTACTTGGAAAAGCGATCAGGGAAGCAAAAATATCGATTGTTTCCTTTGAAAATATCGAACAGTACACTTCCGGAGTTTAACAGCACGGAAAGACGTTCGTGAACGGTTAATGCAACTGAGAAATCTACAGACGAGAGTCTGTTTGTTTTCGTTCCCATAGCTTTATTTAAAATCATCAATTCGACTATTGGTTTACATTTTCATGAAATGATCTATCACTAAGCCAACACAGTTATAATTTTAGAATGAAATAAATCCTAAACCTATCTTAAAAAATGTTTTGGTATCAGGAGTCTAAACAGAGTTCCCAAGTCCTATAAATCTCGTGACTTTAAATCTTATATATATCCAAGAATGTTTTGAAGAATGTTGTTACATCTTTTGTATATGTGTAAGCGTGCTAGTCACATTATTAAGATACCTTTTCTAAATCAAATAAAACACAGTTAAATCTATTTTATAGATATTAAAAAAAACCAAAGAGCTTTACTGTTCGCCTTGCTATTACTATTGACATTATTCTCTCTCTGGAGGAACCTTTAAGTGTCACCGCAGTATCTATTTCAGCATTTAGAAATAGTATATAAACATTACCAAGTCCAGGTAAAAATGATGCTGTAGTAGCTGAAATTATTGTGGAGATGAGAGATACCGCCTTTTAGTTGCATGCAGACGTATCGTTATCAAAGAAACTCCTAAATTTTATGTTTAATTTGATATAAACAACAGTTGCAAATTTACAAAAAATTTATATTCCTTTCTTAGCTGGGTTCGCAGCTAAGAGCTAGTTGACCCGAGTTTTCTTCAATTCAGAAGATGTTGCTTAGGGATCGGTAGTTGTTAGAGTATTGTAAACTGTGTACCTTCTTAACCAGGGGAGAGAGTAGAATCCAAATAAAAGTCATCAGAGAAACTAGCTATCGGTTATTTAATAATTTCTCCGACAGAAAACAATCAAAAGAACCTGGTGATATCCTAAAAGGGACATTGAAGAACAATTTCAACTTAAAGCTCCACCGGCAACAAATGTTCGCTTTCCTGTTTTGTTAATTATAAATGATAATAACATCATAACTTTTATAAATCGTTATTAACAATATAAATAAGTACTTACTGTAAACGGTTTCCGCACAAAAGCCAGCGAAATTCACTCGACAATAAAACTGTACACACCCGCAGTTCCACGCTCGAGGAGTCAATATCAAATGGAATTGAATACAGAGCAACCGCTAACTGACCAGTGATGTAGTGTACGCAACAGCTGTATCGATAACTTAGCATTAAAGCTATAAAGTCACGGCGATAACGTTACTTAATACTGTTATGAACAGTTTCATTTAGAATTTTTTTGTCTCATTTATATTCCTCTAATGTTAAGAATTTGCCTCTTATTTGAATTATGATAAAGACTACTATTTCGAAGACATCAGGATTCTTTGGACATTCTTTTGGTTGAGTTAATGCCGCTAGTTTTATTGACAACCATAGCGGCTTCATTGGCCTCAGGGCTCGCGGAACTCTTATCCACGAGTAAAATAAAAAAGAAAAGAAGATAAAAGAAAACTATTAAAAATTAAAGAAAATCAAATTAAAATTAATTGACATACAATCAAAAATTGAAAATAACAGAAAACAAAAACACACAGAATTAAATATTTACTTACATATATATTATATAGGTAGTATAAGTGTAAATAAATTTGTAAATAAAAGAGGAAGGAGAAATGTGAGATAATATTGGATGAGGAAGGGTTGAAGAGGTGGATAGTAATTTAGGAGGATTTTTGGTCTCCTTTTGTCCACTACGTCTTCCTTCGTCGGGGTGTAAGGGTGCCCACACAACTCACGGGACTCAAGCCAATCACACCTGCTCGTGGTGCACCTTGTTAATCAACTAAAGAGGCTTTGGCTCCCACCAACCCGCATTGGGCCATCGTAGTGAGAAATGGCCCAAATACTCCCATATAATGAACCACATAATGAACCCCTACAAAAGACTGCAAAAAGCAAAAATTAGATGCGGACAACGCAGGACCGATCAATATTGAGGTCTTTGAGGGAGGCCTACGTCCAGCAGTGGACGACCATCCGCTGATGATGATCGGAACACCAATGTTTGCACATTATTGTTTCAGCTCAAATATTGGCATTTTAGAAAACCTAATTATACTCCGGATCATATGCTGAGATCTAGACTACATGGATGCTGTTATTGTAAAAAATTTGAATCATGAGGATGGTACTTAGCCAGGTTAGAAAAGAGCTACTGTACTATTGCTATTCATACTCCACAGCCACTGCGTCACGAACGCGGTCAAACTGATAATAACCAAGAATTCGACATGGAATAAAACTTTTATTGCGCTAATTATAGCAAAAACGTGTTTTTTTTTATCTGTACACAACTTGACTTATCAAGTTGTGTACAGATTAATAAATATAAAGTTGAGGTCATCTTAATGACCTCAACTTTATATTTACCGGTGATAAAATGGTGTGTGATTTCGAGGTCGAGTCTTTCTAATTTTTTTAGAAGAGAAGTGAAAATAATGATTTATTCAATAACTATCCACTAGGCTTTACTATTATAGACTAGAATTAGACTATAATAGTAAATGTAATAAAATTACTTTAAGAGTACATTTTATGACACTGCATCATCATCAGTCGACGTCCACTGCTGGACACAGGACTCGCCTAAAGATTCCTACGTCGATCGAGCAGGGATTCGTATGGAGGGATTTGGACTATTTCCCACCACGCTGGTCCAATGAGGGTTGGTGGAAGCCAAAGCCTTCTTTGTCAATTAGCTCAGTTCATCACGAGCTGGTGAGGTTGGCTTGGGTCCCGTGAGTTGTGCGGAAACCCTTACATCACCCTGATACACCATCATTCATATATTACAAAACATCTTTACTATAACTTATCAAGGTTTCCATGCTACTGCTACATATGTAGATCGTCTTCAGCAGGAGAAATCGAAGATTAAAGTTGTAAAAAAAATTTAAAAAGGTTTTATATGACTAACCTCTTTTCGTTCATGAAAACTGAAATTAAAGGAATAACAAATTAAACTTTTTAATTTTTTTTTTATTTAACGAAGCGACGAGAAAAGCGGGAAGTTCAACTGATGTTAAGTGATACGCCTGCCCGCAGCTTTATGGCGCTAACAATACACTGGAACACATTTGAGACAAGATATTGAGTATCGTTATCCCATTAATTGCACTAGCTGCAGCGCGCTTCAAACCGGAGCACAGTAATGTTCCAATAATGTTTAGCGGTAGAAACAAGCGCAGCAGTGGTATCTAGACGGTATCCAGCAACGGACATCCCTACACCAGTACATATTTAATATATTTTTTTTTTGTTATTTATAACGTAGTTATTTACTATAATATATTAACCGTTATGAACATCACTAGTTGCACTTTGCACTCGCCCACTCGCCGCTCCATTCATAACAACACGACTCTTGCGCAACTACACTGAAACTGCATGTATACAAATATAAACTTAAACACTATAGAAATAAGGCTCCTTTTCTAATGCACCATTTAATAAGCAGTACTGTTGGTTGTCCTGTTTACGATTGTGATCACTATTACTATAGATATAAAGAGTATTTTCGCTTATACATGTTTAACTGGAACCGTCTCCGTTAGAGCCGCAGCTTGTCTATTTCATCTGCTTTAATAGTCGGCAAAGTATCCCCGTCGGTTGATGATGTTGATGATGAAGCGTGATGAAGTATTGTCAATTCAAGCTTATGAAATGGTTCATCAAGTTTTCATGAAATCTAATGGTTTTTTTTTTTTTTATTTACGTGTGTAACAAAATGCTAACGGAAATGCACACCCCGTCGCCAAATTGGGCCGGCGACGGTGGTAGTGTCGGACTCCAACCGACTAAAAAGCTTCACACGGTATTCCACTCTCATCCACGTGTTCGTGGGGTCGCGGGATAAAGTATTGCAGTTCATCCACGAATGAAATCTAATGGTGGTAGGTCTCCGTTGCAAGATACTTTCATGAAGATGGTAGTAGGAGATAGCTGAGTAGTCTCCGTCTATTAAGAATAGCCCTAAGATAAGCCCTGTATGGTGAAGAAGGCGACTCAAAGAGATTTAGGATTCGTGCGATTTGAAGGTGAGGACTTCCGTAGGAGGTCCCGTATATTTATAGTACATCACCCCTCCATTGCAAAAAAAAATTATCTGCGGCATCCAATTTTACACAGAATACATTAATGTTCCGGTTTGAAGAATGCAATTACTTAGATTATTTAGCACTTTATCCTGCTCCTCTCACAATGATATCCTTAAAAAAAAGAATTAGGTATATAACTAATGGTAGTAGGTCTGTTTCCGGAGACCGTCTAAGTACCACCGCTACTATTATCTCCGCCCCCAAATATTAGTGTGCAAGCATCTGTGTACAACACTGTGTTCCGGTTTGAAGGCCGCTGTAATTAGTGAAATTACAGAGAGAACGAGGCTTCGCATATCTCTAAAGAGATGAGTATAATGTGATATAATATATAACACCACAAAGTGATATCATTTATTACACATTCTTAGATGAGCATCATCATTAACGGATGGTTTTGTATTGAACATCATCATCATCATCAACCGATAGGCCACTGCTGGACATAAGCCTCCCCCAAAGATCCCCTCATATATCGATCCTGGACACCTCACGACCAGCAGGTTCCCGCGATTTGGCGGGTACATAGAGCCGTCGTTTATAAGGATTTATATGGAGGGGATTTGGGCCACTTATCTCCACGCTGGCTTAATGTGGATTGGTGGAAGCGAGATCCTCGTTTGTATTGAATATATGCCTAGATATCTATATTGATTTATTCTGCTTTGCAGATTCTCTCGACCTTCATCAGACCGTACTTCTTCGGCCATACTGTACCTAAATCTATAATATGAATATAAAAACTTCAGTCTTTTATCTCCTATGATTTCTTAACTAGAAGAGTCTGTATCACATCCACTGACAGTCCCTTCGTTTCCGGCAAGCAGAAGAAGCTGAAAACAGCTGTAGCGAAGCAAATCACGGCGAAGACGTAGAAGACTGGACCCAGGCCGATGGCAGCTACAAGCGGTGTGAACACGTACAGGATGATGAAGTTGCAAATCCAAGCCCACTCCATCGACAACATTGACACCAAGCTTTTGACCTGAAAGACAACGAGATGCATTTATAAGAACTGTAAAATTTGATGGCACAGAGAAAGCTGCTGATAGCTTTAGACATGTTACTTCCATAGTAGCCTGAAGGTAAAGTTTTGGTGGGGGTATTAAATGATCACCATAAAATATCACAGGATATGGCTTTTGTAGTAGAATTAACTAATGTTTTATATGATAACACAACACAAGAGAATTCATCATCATCAACCCATGGACGTCAGCTGCTGGACATAGGCCTCCTTAAAAATACCCACATCGATCGGGTAGAGATTCATGTGGTAAGATTTGGGCAATTTCCCATCACGCTGGCCTGATACGGGTTGGTGGGAGGCAGAACCTCGTCTGTTGATTAGCAGGATGCACCACGAGCTGGTGAGGTTGATTGGATACCCATGAGTTGTGTGGAACCCCACACATCCCATAAGAACAATGGACAAGGGATGAAAAATTGACACATGGATTGTATAAAACAAATTTCAAGATTAAAAAGATAAATAGATCAATAAAGATCTAGAAACATCTTTTATTTAAAAAAATACTATAGGATTCTAATATAAATAACAACTTGCAAGGAAAACTGAAATAATATAGAAAAACAAATTAAATGGACAATATTAAGAAGTATACTCTAGATGAGTCTAAAAAAAATAACCTCACCTCGGGCAGAAAAACTTCAGCACCAAACACGTAAGGCACAGTGCCGGCTCCGAAGTTGTAAGTGACGCAGAATATATACACGAAGACTCCAGTGATCCAATGCGGACCCCAGCGTAGATGGATCTGGGTGCCGAGCACCACGCAGCAGACCCCGGCGCCAAGAGACGAATAGATCATTAGAGGCTGGAAGGCAACCATGTATAAAAAAGATTACCTAGTATAAATACTTAGTATAAATAACTGGTACAGTGACGTAATTTATACTAAGCTCTATATTATTTTAAATATTAAACATGATGAGCAGCAGTCCTGGTTGTAAATGATGCACTGGATCATGACAATAATTCTTTAGTTAAGATTTATATACAACACCACATTGATATGTATCAGAGAATATATTCACATGCCGTATCGATTACCAAGTGGAGGGGTGAAATCGCGAAGAGGAAATGGAGAAGGTTGGTTGAGAGGGACTTTTGAAGTGCCACGTGCAAACTCCCGCGGAAGGAGAAGACCAGCGAAGAGGTGGAAGGGTGATATCTGCTAGCAAGCTAGGGTGGTTGCGACATCAGAGAAAAAATGGAGACGAGGTCTATATCCGAAGACGGTAATATACGAAGTTCTCTGTTATCCGTAATTTGGATATATACCATCACCACACCATACCATATCGAGTTCTGTTTGGAGTCTTTACTGTATTCTTTTATACAAGGCAGTAACGAGGAGCGTCAGACACCAGTTCTCCTGATGATAAATGTTACGTCTTCCCTCAAAAACGCGGTGCTAGTTAGGATGATATACACAGCATCACAATGTGCTCATTACTGAGACTAATATTATCTCTAATTACCACAGTAATTTCATTAGCTATAACATCCTTCAAACCGGAATGTGGTAGAGTTTACAAGGCTGAAATAGGAGCTGCGGTTACTATCTAGACGGTCTTCGCTTATAAAGCCCTAGTTAGTGAAATGATTGGAGTAATCAGATTCCAGATCTTACTCCTCAGCGATGACCACAATGTAGTGTATGTCATCCTAATTAGCCCCATAATGCAGTAATGTCAATCATCATCAGGCGAAGGTTCAGTTAAAGTAGATACCAACCTACATCTACCACCAGGTCAGCTGTTATTGATGATGGACTTACTCTCCGTCCAGCTATATCCATCAGGTAAGCGGCACTGCACCCAGCCACCACGAACACAATAGCCAGCAGAACGCAGGCGATGGTGGGTGACATGTGGGGTAGGGCCTCCTCGAACACCGGGTCCGCGTACACCTGCACAGCCACCAGCCCTTGGAACATGGTGGCTGAGTACATCACCAAAGCCACGAATAACGCGCGACGGGTCGATCGCGAATTCTCTATAAACAAATGTAGTATAAATATTCTATGATAATCAAAATTATTATTAAATTCATCATCATCGTCATCGTCAGCTGATAGACCTTCACTGCTGGACATAAACCTCCCCCAAAGATCTCCACGTTTGTAAAAGTTCATATGGGAGTCTTGGACCATATCCCACCACACTGATTCAATTCCGGCTGATGGGAGCCTGAGCCTCGTTTGTTGATCATCAAGGTCCACCACGAGCAGCTGAACTTTGATTGGGTTCCGTGAGTTGTTGTGCGGAACTCCTTACACCCCATATTAAATACATAGTAAAATATTAATTCGCATGTTTTTTTTGCTGACGGTACCACCGTAGTGACTACACCATTCATTACTAGCTACGTATCTGTTGCTGGTGACCATCTAAATATCGCCTCAGCTTCTACTTCTGCCGAAGAGCAGTAGTGTGCAAACATAAATGTGTTCCGGTTTGAAGGACGCTGTAGCTAGTGTAATTACTGGAGTAATGAGACTCAAAGTCTTATGACTCGGGCGACGTGCGCAACGTGATGCAGTGCATACCATCTTAAGTAGCGCCACGTTATTGGCATGCATATCACTTATTATCAGGTGAACGTGGCGAAGTATAATAATTTGTGTGTTCTGGTTTGAAAGGCGTCATAACTAATGAAATTAGCACAGTAATAATGTTTGTCATCGTATGTCTCAGCGACAGGCACAGTATGCAGTGTATGTCATCACTAACGCCTCGTTGTCATTGCGTATCACTTACCATCAGGTGAAAGCCTTACTCGTGTCATTGCTTCGTCGAATAATGAGGAGTAGTGGGTAATTGATCAGGTCACTGACTCAGCTGTCAGGCCGTTATAATTAAGTGACAAAAGAAATGTATGAAATAATAAATGATTTTGAATCGCAACATTTATAGTGCGTTCCGGTTTTAGCGCCCTTGAAATCGGAACACGGTAATGTCTGTCGGCTGTTAGGTGCTGAGGTGGTACCTACCTAGATGGTTACCGCCCCCATGGTGGAAGCATGGAAGATGTCCATTAGTCGTTTTGCGACTCGTGTTTACGCAACTTTAGTCGTTACATTCGTTATAATTTAGTTTAGTTTAACAAAATGGCGTCGTAAACAAAGAAATCCTTGTATAAATATTAGATAAAGAATGTTTGTTATATTTGTTTATAATTAGTTGAGTTTTAATTATATATACATATATACTAGCTGTTCACCGCCTGTTTCCCGCAGTAACACCCCCGCAACCGTTTTTACTGGTAACATTTCGTAAATTCCGTTCTTTGACGCTCTATACTTGGCAAAAGAAATCATCCTACCTGATTTCAAGTATTAAGGTTTTATAGTACCAGATACATATATATATATATATGTATCGTATAGTCACTGGAACATGAGCATTCGATGCGGAATGATCTATAGACTATTTATATTTCGTATTTCATAGATCCTTCATCATTTTTAGTTGGTATTATTTATGCGGTTGCTATAGTAACGGTTGCTATACAAATTCATTTAAGGTCGCAGTTGATAATCCTTTATAACGGCAAGCAAAGCAGGCGGGGAACAGCTCGTATATATACGTATATATATAATTAAAACTCAACTAATTATAGACAAATATAACGAACATTCCTTATCTAATATTAGGGGGACCGGAAAGTAATGTCGTTTTCTTACGCTAAATACAAACACATACATTTTTAACGAGTCTTTATTTTTAATCAATGATGTATTCCCCATCATTGTCAATAACCTTTTGCCATCTAGTGAGTAAATTTTCAATCCCTGATCGATAAAAATTAATTGGTTTTTCGGCAAAATATCTAGAGATGGCATTTTGGATATCATCCAAATTTGCAAATGTTTTGCCACTTAAAAAGTGTTGCAGCGCTCGGAATAAGTGGAAATCCGATGGTGCAACATCGGGCGAATATGGTGGATGAGGCAGCACCTCCCACCCCAATTCATTAATTTTTTCTAGAGTTCGCCTTGCGCAGTGCGGTCTTGCATTGTCATGTTGGAGAATGACGCCTTTTCGGTTGACAATCGCTGGCCACTTTTCAATTAAAGATTGATTGACTCGCTGCAATTGTTCGCTGTAGAGGTCTGCAGTAACAGTTTCTCCAGGTTTCAGTAATTCAAAATGAACAATGCCGCGAATACTCCACCAAACACACAAAAGCGCTTTTTTGGGGTGTAAACCTGGCTTAGCAGTACTCCGAGGGATTTCATTTGGAGAGAGCCAATGCCTTTTGCGTTTTGGGTTATCATACAGCGATCAAAAAACGCTTCTGTGTTGTGTCGTTGAAGCAATAAGTTGCATGTGATTGATCGGTTAGCCTTATTCTGTTCGGACAGATTATGCGGGACCCAAACACCTGCTCTGCTTACTTTTCCAATCTGCTTCAAATGTTCTTGGATGGTCGACCAAGGTTTGTTGAGACTGTTTGACAATTTCTCGATCGTCTGACACGGATTTGCTTCCACTTCCGCCCTTAACACGTCGTTGTCTAACGCTGATGGTCTTCCTGATCGATACGAGTCGGAAAGATCAAAATTACCCGATTTGAACTTGGAAAACCACCTTTGGCATTTACGAATGTCCAGTGCATTTGGATAAACATCGCAAATGTTTTTGGTAGCAACTGTTGCGTTATTTCCCTTGCGAAACTCAAAGAGCATGCAATGCCGGATGTGTACCTCTTCTGGTATTTGGCTGGCCATTTTACCCAAAATTACAAAAAAAAATTGTAATTCAATTGTCTATAAGTAAAGAAATCACTATAACCTCACAATGTCTTTGGTACGCCTCTGAACAAAACAATGAGCTGACAAATGACAATCAAGTATTGGCATGCGCAGAAACGACATTACTTTCCGGTCCCCCTATTATTTATACAGAGATTTTTTTTTTTACGACGCCATTTTGTTTAACTAAACTAAATTGTAATGAATGTAACGACTAAAGTTGTGTTAACACATACATATGTATAGAATATTAAACCGAATTAATCTTTAAATATGTTAATTTGTATATATATATGTTCTACGATGGTTTACAATAAACCTTTGGAGCTCTGTGCCCAGCGCTGGACACATATATACCGCGTTATAGATATTTAACATATTACGTTTCCAGGCGTTGATAACAATGTTGTGCGGTGTATATCCTAACTGCTGAACATGGAATGTAGTGATGATCATGATTCAACTCCTCGTTATCCTTTACTTACTAAGAAACTGCCATTTAGAGATCCTTTTCTTGCTCTTCGTGCCAGAATCCAAATTTTCTTCCTCGGGTGTACCTGTTTACATTAAATTATCCTTATCGTACAACAGCTAGTCTAACTTATAAAATTTAGACTTGTTTGTACAAACGTAATCTGCATTAAGATTAATATTATTCAAAATTATGTAAACATTCTTTCCTTTCATGAATTCTTCTGTAGCTAAACAAATAAAAGATAATGGCGACTCTAATAATTTATCTCTTGAGTACAGGACGAGAAGATGTAATTAAAGTTATCAATTTGAACAAACAACAGTTAACTGCCTACAAGAGCAGGGTTAACTGTGGTGTACAATGAAGATCCCTGGTCCAATATCTAGTCCACAAGTTCAAGAGTATAATTGGTGGTACAATTTTGCTGAACCAGTCTAGTTAATATCCTCACATTATAAATTTGCCGCTATAACATCATCTCCAATAAGCATGAAGTCCTGAGTATTCTTGGCAGATACTCTTCATAATTCACGGCCGAAAAAACAATAATTACACTAGTCAAAATGATAAAATCAATTAACTAATAATTTGTGTAGTCCTTGTGGTGAAAATAAAAAAGAGTTACACAGGACATCAGACAGTTCATTAAACTTACCTTCGACTTCTGCATTAAGCACCCTCTTTAATGTATTTATTTCTAGTATTACTTCTTTGGAATTTTCATCAAGACGCCTAAAGAAGGTCACAGATTTTATTGCTTCCTAGAAGTCATCAATTTGTTATAAATTTTAGAGTATCACTACCGCATTCAATAAAATTTGTTTAGTTATTATAAGATTGGTCTTGAAGCGGCTCACCTTCTCCAGGCCTTTCTTCATCAAATACAACGGCGACTCTTTCAATGGCCACATCATTAATACACCAAGAACGGACATCGATAGAAAGACATAGATCACCGTATCGTAGTCCAGGCAGCCCCCCAGCAGATACGATATAAGTATACCGAGCCCGTACGAGATCATCGACACAGACGTCATCATGCCCCGCACTGACTCCTCGCAGAACTCGCTGACGAACACGGGGGCGAGGAGTAAAATGCAACCACCAAATCCCGATATGAACATTGCACCGAGTACAGCCTCCACTCGGTGACTTAGAGACACTATCAGCCATGCTACCTGAAATAAAAACATTAGACTGTAGAAAGCACTTGATAAATCTAACAAAACTAATATGGTACCTCGTCCTTCATCTTGCTCTGCAAAGAACGTGTCATCTGTGACATTCAATAACGCTGTAACTGTACCAAGGATGCCCCGAAAACCAGACTGGATCAACAGCTACATGTCATTGGTTTCGAAATATTTATTAACTTGATTAAACACGGCTCTTTGTAACAATTTCGACAAAAAAGACAAAATGCCTATCGGTCTTAAGTCTTTGGGTTCAAGAGAATCGTTAGTTTTCGGAATAGGAGTCACTCAAGCTGTTTTCCATTGAGCAGGAACAGTCCCAGTAGTAATGGAGTGATTTATTAACACGGTTATAACACTCAGAGTATTTGGTAAAGTTAAAATTATTATATCCTTGCTGATACCGTCACAGCCAAGGACATTTGTTTTAGTAGATTTAATTTAAGCTGCTATATCACTTTCCGAAACGGTTTGCATGTGGAATATTTTGTCAGAATATCGATGAGATTCGAAGTAGGTTTGTTTTCGGCATTTCGGTGTTTCGATAGTGGAAACACGATTTGCTGAATGAATGTTTAGAAAATGGTTATTTATAATACTTGGATCATTAAGACATTCAGATAAGTTCTCGTTTTTATTAGGATCAATAATAATTTTTAGTTTAAGATTGTTCCCAAAATTTTTTGCTATTCTTTATTTCCGAAATTATATGAAAATTTAAGTTTTTCAGAGCAAAATTAATCATCTTAATAATCTCAATTAATAGATATCCACTAATCAAATCGATCTATTGTAATAAAAACAACAGGCGAAAACATTTAAAGTAAGAATACTTTCTTCTTTTCTAACATAAACTTCTACAGCATTCATACAAAAGGAAATAATGTGAATAAACAAGATAACGAATAAAGAAATCTATATCGTTGCCGATTTAGTAACTTACCATTTGCGGAAGAGAGAACAAGATGACAGTGTTTTTCCGGCCGATCTTGTCAAGAAGGTAACCCGAGAAAGGCGTCGTAAATATCGCACTCAACGATGAGAAGCTACCAAACAGAGCGATTTCATTCTCATCCATCGGTCTATTTAAAGTTGTGTTGGTAGAGGAGAAGAGCTTGATGGTGGATGATGGCCAGGCGTACATTAGCGACATGGTCAGACAGGAGAAACAAACTAAAAAATTGAATTACTTCAACTTTACATATTAATGTAACTAATGGAATCTCCGCATGGGAGAACGATGAGAATAACTCCATAATCAATCTGCTTTTAATGTATATAGCAAAGTCTAAGTTTTTGTCCAGCAGTGGACATTAAGGAGCTGAGATAATGAATGATAAGAGTCGAAGCAATTTGACCTTGACAACCTTTTACAAAAAGGAGGCTCCAAAAATAAACAACTAGTTATATAATAATTGAGTAACCTAAACTGAGGTTATAAAACATAGTCCTACTTCTGCCATACGTTCTTGAAATATCTTATTTTACACGGTTCAGTTTTTCTTACTAAATTCTTTTAGTCTAGTAAAAAAAAAACAAGATATTCATAACAAAATGACGCTAGTAAGGAGAATTATATACTGCATCAAATTTCGCGAAAAATATGTTATTTCCCATCAACGTTGGTATCTTAAAGTGCTGGAATGGCGTCCCTGCACCGGAAAGCGCAGCATTGATAGACTCCCTACTAGGTGGACAGAGGACACCAAAAGAACCGCTGGGATCCACTGGATTCAAATACCGCAAGACAGTGCTTTGTGGAACACATTACATGAGACCTATGTCCAGAAATGGATGTCCATCGGTTGAAATGATGATGATGATGTTAATTCTCGTCATTACATTAATTCCACTAACACGCTCTTCAAATATGAACACAGTAACTTTTAGATAATACTATGTAAATTAAAATAGACACCCTGGTCAAACTTCCTAATCCAAGGAAAGAAGGTACAGATGCTACGCATCCTGCTTAACTAATGAGTAATAGGAAGGGCGTATCACTTACCATCAGGTGAACGATCCGTTCGCCTTCTGGCTTAGTTTAAATCCTAAGCAAAGACTGACAATTGATGGACGTCCACCCCAGAACACAAGACTTTTAAGTACCACAAATATTAATATATCATTATTAATAATATAAACTATCACTGCCAGGCATGCTGATGGTATTGATGTAGTAATCGATGGTGAAGTACTTGATAAATAAATAAAACAATATGTAAAACATTTAACTACTTACCGACTACAGTGCAAATTCCTTGACGAATAATCGACATTATCAATAACGAAATTGTTTTTTTTTTGTCTAAAACGCACCTAATTTTGAATGATGAGATCCTGAGGTGTGTTTAGATTCATCTGCGGCTGTACGGTGGAGATGCGAACAAAATAATATCGCATAAAGTAAATAAGATGAGGTGATTAAATGGAAACTGCGGATGAATGTCGCGCGCTGTTACATCTTATTTGCGCATTACACAATTGTGCGAAACTCCCATTGTTATATTTTCAACTGCTTATTATATTTATGTATAATTAATCATATTTTTTTTTAAATCCCTGTTTCTTTTCCAGTTTTTAATATTGTTGAAATGTTCCTTTTCTATTACGGACTTAATAAAATTTCTTAAGAAATCTCTCAAGACTTGTCGGCATTCCGCTGTAGTATTAACATCTTAACTAAACCAACATTGTTGTTGATAACTGTATTACTTATCATCATGTGAAAATTATCTTTCTTCTATATACAAAATGAGTTTCTTAATTCGGCAAGCACGTGAAAAGTAGTAAACGTATCGACACGGAAGCAATCATTCGATGCGGAATTATTTGTAAATAACCATTTAGGCAATTATTTTTGGAATTTCATGGATACTTCATCGTTTAATTTCTAATTAACTTTTATAAACATTTTCATTTCGTATTATTCATGCGGTTGCTAATAAGTTATTTGCTGTTGCGGTTGCTCTCGAGAAATATTTCAGACAAATTTCAAATGTAATTTTATGTTACGTTCGGCAAAGCGGCCAAGACACAACTAGTCTAATATATACATATATATATACCAGTTAAAGCCCGGCAGTCATCAGAATTAACTGCTGTTCTAGTTACATTAAAATCTTCTAATTATTATTAATTTTAATACTTATGGAAATTTAATTTAACAATAAATATTGCATGTATGGTATCAATGTATATGGACTATTTAAATTCCGTGGCAGCTTTACTCCATTGGTTGGCACTGTGACGGAAGAAACCAATAAGCTATCGGCAACAAACGGACGCATACGTAAGCTGCATATGAATGAGAAATTATATATATTAGCATTTCTGTAAGTTTCTATTATAAGAAATCAACGGTTTTCTTACTATCAGGTGACCGTTCTTTTCTTCCTGATATTTTCTAGAAAAGGTTAGTAATCTTTAAATTGCAATAAAAGACAAATTCAGTAAGGGTGTGGTATATTTTTCTTTTTGACGAAAAGATCCTGTATGACATCGACGGTAAGTCCCATCGTCTCCGGTAAGAAGATGAACGTGAAAACCATTGAAAAGAAACAGACGACGGCGAAGAGGTAAAAGACAGGCCCGAGGCCGATCGCTGTCACTAGTGGATTGAAGATGAAGAGGATGATAAAGTTGCACGTCCACGCCATCTGCACGCATATCATTGAGACCAAACTCTTTACCTGCAAAAAAATTATATTGCTCCTTTAATAGGTCACCGATGACATTTTTATTACAATAAGCCAACAGATGAGACTGCACTGCATTACATTCGCCGCTTTCTCACCTCTACCACGATCTTATTACCCTAATAATTTCACTAGGTGTAGCACCCAGAGTAACGTTTGCACACTGTTGTATAACGGCAGAAAAAGGTCCAAAGTTCCTTTCAAGTTTAAGGTAGTTCCTTTCTAGATTGTCTCAAGCGAAGGAAACCTTCTGTCTACAATACATATCATAATATTAGAAGTTTTAGTGTATACTTTGTATTAGTGCGAACCACAGAAAAGCAAGGCGTTTAGAAAATGTAATTTAGGAATAAGAAACAAAATTCACTTCCAAATTAGCTTTAATGCAACAGTCTCTTCGGTTTTTCATTCTTTGAGTTCATACTTTTTTATTCGTAATACATTTCATTAACGGGGGTGTAAGATGGGATATCTTGCACAACAACTCACAAGACTCAAGCCAACCTCACCTGCTCGTGGTGCAGCCTGCTAATCAACAAACGAGGCTCTGGCTCCCACCAACCCGCATTGGGCAGCATTGGCAAATGACCCAAATATGAATATGAATATGAACGCCTACAAAAGACGTCGCTGCGTGTGCCTACAAAAGACGACGTGCTAGTGCCCGGCGATACCGGAGGCACGCTGACTGTACGAGTAAGTGACCAATCGATGTAGAGACCTTTGGCGAGGTCTATGTCCATCAGTGGATGTCTAACGGCTGATAATGATGATCTCTTTCCAAATAATACTCAAAATCGTAACCCTGTAAAGATAGTATAGAACAAAACAAATATGCTCTCACCTCCGGCAGAAACACTTCGGCTACCAATACAAACGGCACTGTGTTCGCTCCGCAAGTATACGAGATGCAGAACAAGTAGATGAAGACACCGGTTATCCAGTGCGGTCCCCAGTGTAGGTGGATCTGAGTGCCTAGCACCACGCAGCAGATCCCGGCGGCGAGCGAAGCGTATATCATCACCAACTAAAAAACATTTATTACGTACAACTTTTACAATCCTTGCTTGGAAAACTATGTTTCTTAAAAGCCGTAAGATTTATAGGTTTCTCTTTCTGCAGTAACTAGATCCAACTTAAGTGATAATAGTCACAAATAATAAATGACATCATAAGTAAAAAAACATGTCATACTTTAACTCTTTGGAAATTATTCAGTAACTATCCTATAGATTACCATTACAACCATTTAATATTCAGATTTATCAACTAAAATGCTACGCAAATCCTATATTGTTTGAGTGGATACCTCTAAAACAAACTCTATGCTAATTATAAAGGAGGCAATATTTGCGTCATATGAACAACTATATCCCTCACACTGTCCTCTTCAACAACTATCGTGTTCATTGTTTTTTTTTTTTGGACTAAGCATAACATATAAATAGTGCTCTTGAGAACCTGTGAATTTGTAGACTATTTAGAAGTAAGATTTAAAAGTTTACAACACCTACGTTACAACCTCCAGATATAAGTTTGGAGATAAACTTCGCGCTAATTTTAGCAGTTCGAGATTACACAGTTATTACTCATGTTTAAGCAAAAATCTCCTCCATCACTTCACAGTATGCAAGACTTACCCGTCTTCCTACTACGTCTACCAAGTAAGCGGCCACGCATCCCGATATGACGCTGATTATGGCGAACAATACACTGGATAGTGTCGGCGACATGCTGGGTATAGCTTCCTCAAACAGTGGCTCCGCGTACACCTGCACCACCACTAACCCTTGGAAGATTGCTACTATATACAGGGTGAGGGTAACGATCAGTGCCCTCCGGGAAGATCGAGACTTTCCTGAAATTTTGAATAATGTAATAACTTCCTCATACTCGCTCCTACTTTCTTACATCATAGCGCTTAATTAGTCGACAAAAAATATGCGATAATTGCTATGTTCCAGTTTGAAATGGGCCCAGTAGTTAATGAAATTGGTGTAAAAAGAATTTTAAGGGACTGGCGACTGCATTTAAGTAAATTATTAGCAAGTCCATAATAAGAAGTAGTCTCAAACTGGTCAAGCTGGCTACTTGAAATTTAAGATCGTTTAAGGTGAAGACACTCTAAGCGACATTTTTGTTAACTGTAGGGTTCCGATAATAATTATTTTTAACATAGATATCATAATAGATAAACTTACTAATAAACTTCCATTTTGAAATTTTTTCCGTTTCTTTTATTTCAGGTTTTAATTTTTCTTCCTCTGGTGTTAAATCTGTAAACAAAATTGAACATTTAATACACTACTATTCATCTTCATCTATTGTTGGAGAACTCCTATGTAAGCACATAGGTAGTATTAAATACTATATGAACGTTACTGACCGGGTTCTATATCTAATGTTCGACTGGAGCAGCGTTCGAATTTAATAACATAGCCTACCCGTCTAATCACTTTGTTTCTTAAAACCTAGGACTAACCTAAAACCTCAATTTTAACATTCGTAGTATTGTTATAACAATGCTGCAATATTTTTTACTAACTCTATATCATGGAAACAGTTTTTATTACTTTTGATCTGATCATTGCTTTATTTGAGATTTATCGTAGGTTTTACGGATGTGGTAACACCATCACTGTGATATCATTACGAATCCTACTTTTTCCAAACAAATCTGATAAATCAAATCCAACTGTGACGTCCACCGAGAGGGCATTGTTCCATATTTCATCGCATCATTGTACCGGTTTATCTTTATGATCCAACGTCTAAATTAAATCCTTAAGAAAACAAATTCACCTTACGTTTTGGCTCTCCAAACATACACTTCACTGTTTTCCAACATATATCTACCACTTTATTAGGGGGGGTCATAATTTCTGCCTTTATTGTGTGTGTTGTTTATAATACCTTTATCTTATAACTGTCGTCGGCATTGTGGTAAATATTCTACGAGATTTTTTGAAATATTATATATATTTAAATTTACTCTTATCACACAACACGGGAATTCCCAAAAATTTTTTAAGGCACTTGCTGCGTTATGTTTATTTATAGATTTATTTAATATATATTGAGTTATTCCATGTACAAATATATGTATATATTAATAATAATAATAATATATAATAATATAACAGCCCATTTACGTCCCCACTGCTGGGGCACAGGCCTACCCTCAATATGAGGGCGATTGGGCCATAGTCACCACGCTGGCCCAATGCGGGTTGGTGACTTCACACATACCTTAGAATAAATTCTAAGTCATGTGCGGGTTTCCTCACGATGTTTTCCTTCACCGTTTGTATCTCGCTGTTGTAACTAAAGTCCACAAATGTACATAACTTAAATATCAAGTCATCGGTACATGCCGAGATTCGAACCCGCGACCTTCGGAATGAAAGCCGCACGCTCTAACCATTAGGCCAGCGAACTACTATATTAATAATGATCTATATTGTTTCCCGCGAGATCTTGTATCTAATAAGATTTTTAATTATTTGTAGAGCCCAGTTTTCATTAAAATCAACTATATCGATTCGCACTAAATTTCTATCAGATTTCTCCCGTATTTTTACTTAAAAATATGTAACTAAATATTATACTAACCATCAAGCTCGGGATTTAGTGCCCGTCTCATTGTATTCAATTCTTGCATTACTTCTTTTGAGTTCTTTTTCATACGTTTGTAGAATACTACGGCTTCCGCTGCTTCCTAGAAAGTAAAAAAAAAGATTAGTTAGTAAATGTTTTATTTATTCTTTACTGAATTATCTACTAAAATATTGAGTTCTAGGCATACATAGCGTTCTCTTCCATCCCAATATGGTTACACTAAATGAATAAAATAATGTGGAAAATTAAAGGTTCCAGAATAATGAAAAGTAGATCATTAAGGAGTGTATCACAAACTTTACCTCTTCGAGGCCTCTCTTCAATAGATGTAACGGCGATTCCTTTAAAGGCCAAAGCAACAGAACACTCGACACAGCCATTGTAAGGCACGCGTAATTCATTGTGCGGTAATCTAAAACACCCCCGAGTAGATACGACATCAACATTCCGAAACCGTAGAATATCATAGCACCGGAAGTCATCGTTCCTCTTATCGACTCCTGGCAGATTTCACTGACGAATAATGGCACGATCAGTAACAAGCAGCCGCCGACACCGGAGATGAAGATTGCAACGAGAATAGCTTCCACGCGATTAAATGCGGTTACTATGCCCCACGATACCTGGAATTCATTTTTGGAGACATTAACTAATCGTTCTATATATTTCATCATTACAAGATAGTTAATAAATTTTATATAAATCGTAAAAACAATGGATTGATCTAGTTCTTCTTATGCTTGTAAGGCTGTGGTTTTTTTCCCTTACTAAGTTCTAGGAGTATCTGCTGCGATTTGTTAAGTAGCAACCTTGATAACTGTCTACACATGATGCTCTTCTTTTAACATGTTCCATGTTTTTTTCGGTTGTTAAAGCATTTGAAAAGCATCAAAACCTTCTCATGATATTAAAACTACTTTTTCTCTTAATATTTTTTTAAGTTTATCCTTTAGGGATATATACATTTTGATACAAAATCATATTGCCCTATAATATATTTATAATAAAAACTTAAGTAGAAAAATATAATAGAGATATTTTTTTTATATTATCACGCCTTTTTCCCAGTAGGCAGGTTTTTTTCCCAGTAGGGGGTAGGCAGAGGTGAATAAACACCCACTTTTCGCCAGATATATAGAGATATCATCACTTCATAAACATCAAAAATATCTCGCGTTACATTGGATTTTGATTCATTCCAAAAGATTTGTTAAGTTCCTAGATCTCTTGGACAAGAGTTCTTTAATTTAGTAAATTTGATTACATCCTACAAATTATAACACAGTTACTTATGTACTTATTTATAGGTGATAGGAAAAGCTCTAGTAGTAAAGCCAACTCGCTGTGTACTACTAACAATATAACATTTTAGCCGATTGTTGTTATTTGCTGAACCTTCTGATCTAGAGTCAAACTTTAACTTTACCATAATTTGCATGTAATCATATAAAACTTATAATTTTGTTACATACCACTTGCGGCAAAGCAAACAACATGCAGCTGTACTTTCTACCCAGAGAGTCGAGGAGGAATCCAGAGATCGGTGTTCCCAGCAGAGCACCGATGGATGAGAGGCTACCGAACAGCGCTATTTCTGTCTCAGTCATCGGCCGGTTCAGAGTTGTGTTGGCCGAGGAGAACAGCTTCAACGTTGACGATGGCCAGGCGTACATCAAACCCATACTTAAACAGGCATAGCATACTGAAACATAACACCGCGTCTTCTGAATTATTTCCTCTAATGATCTGTCAATACAGGTTATTTATAAAATTATTTGTAATTCCATAACAAACTGAAATATTCTCTTTTATCAAAAAATATTTTTTTCGTCTTAATTATCAAATTACAATACAAAATGTGGTGGGGGTGTTAAAGAAAATAGGATTGCAGTGATCGCTTTGCACAAAGTGTGTGTGAAGCCGTCGGTCATATTCCAGACATTTTAAAAGCTTGTTATCAACACTTCACACAACACTTCCACTGTCCAGAAGAAAACCAGAAAATATCCGGACGGCCGCGTGCTGTTAGCTGTTAGAACTACAAAGGATGTTAATTCTGTTAAACCCAGAATTCGTCGAAACTCGTTTAGGACGAAAAACACCCACCCTTATCGCGAGAAGTAAGGATTTCCGCTAGGGCTCGGTCGCGTATCGCATATTATAAAATAAGACCTGAAGCTCGGTGCTCGGTGCTTTTCGTCGATATACAGGACATGCCCTATATCGATCTTTACAGTTAAAGAGACTGGATCGATCAAGCCGCAATACGCAGATTAATGGCACAGAAATATCCTCTTTAGCAATGAAAAAATTTTCACCGTTGGAGAACAATATAATAAGCAAAATGATAAATTGTACGCTCAGAGTTCTAAAGAAGCTACTCATGTGGTGGTGGAACCAAAAATGCAACGTGGTCATCATCATCATCCTGCGCCAGTGATGGTTTGGTGGTGTGTCTTACCAAAGTTACGACAATTTTGTGAAAAAGGAGTGAAAACTTCAGCCAAAATATATCAAGATACAGTATTGGAGCATGTCGCGAAAGATCTCAGCAGTTCTTTTTTTTTAATTTTTTGCAGAGGCTAATAAATATGTAGGTACACATTTTAATGAATAATATTACATTATTTCTTTAAAAAAAAATAATTTTCATTTGTAACAGCAGTTATGACCGGACTAGGTATAGTTTAATTTTCATACGAGACAAATTCAAGAAGAGATAATAAAAAAGTTAAGTATATCACATATGGAATTTCTAAGCCGCTCTCACGTTACTTCTTTATCACTCGTTATTTAGTGATCATAATGTACTTAAAAAAGTTTGGACACTTTCTTTTATTTTCATTATTAATCCAGTTTGTTTTGAACGAGTTTAGTGTCAGTCAGTCATAGTGGTTAAAAATATAACGATTGTCTATATTAATTTTGAAAAAAGTATATGTTTTCTTTCCAAGTCTCTTTCTCTTTCTATCTCTGTGTAAATTAAATTTATTTTTAAACAAATTAATTACTGCTGCTAGCGTCACTCCGCTGAAATCAGCTGCGAACTCACCGATGATGGTAAATCCCGCCTGGTACAACACCGACATACTGAACACTGGACACTGGGAACAAAGAACGATGACGAAGCTCCCGTTCGACTGAACAAAGATCGAAGGCAGCACCAGGTTTATGTAACCGCGCTGATGCTCAGCGCAAACACAACAAATAGCTGAGATTAGACGGTGTGACGGTGTTTCGCCTGTTGATTTGTTATATTTAGTTCTTCAATTTGTTTTTGTCAATTGCTTCTTAAAAAGATTTTAGGGTTCAGTATGACAAGGAATTCTTAGAAAGATTATTTTTCGACGAAGCGATGAGACTAGCTAGATGTTCACCTGATCGTAAGTCTAATATTCAATGCACCAAGTTGCTCTCGTCGCTTTGAGACATAAGGTGTTAAGTCTCGTTACCTGAGCAATTACACTAGAAACAGTGCCTTTCGAACCTGAACACAGTAACGTTTTCGCAGTACTGTTTGTCGGCTGTAATAAGCGCTGCGGTGGTACCTACCTAGACAGTCTGCAGCAACAGATACCTACCACTATAGCATAGAAAATATAATAATTAGCAGCTTGAACTAGGTAAAGCTAGATAGAGGGATCCAGATTGCTTCCGACATTTAGTTAGCTATGAACAGATTTTACAAAATCCCTTCCACAAAGGAAGTATCCACGCAGTAACACACACCGCGTGGACAAGGTATACCCGCGATCAGGGACTGTTCTCACCGACCAGTTCCCGATACAGGCGAAGGTGGTCGGAGAACGGATATGACCCCTCTTCGACCATCGAATAGATTCGTCAGAAATCCAAAACTCCAAACACACACAACGTGAAAGTCCGCAGTCGGATAACTACACTCCGAGTAGTACACTATTTTAAAAACAGACCGTAGACCCGATTCCATCAGCCCAGTATCAGATGAGCCGTTAGAGTCAAAAAGACTACCATGCGTTCGATGTCATCAGAGAATAGAGAAAAAAGCCAACCTCACCTGTTCATGGTGCACCCTGCTTATCAACAAACGAGGCTCTGGATCCCATCAACCATCATTGGGCTAGCGTGGTGGGAAATAGCCCAAATCACCCCTTATATAAATCCTTCCCTGATCAAGGAGGAAATTTATGGGGGAGGTCAGTGGACGTCTATCGGCTGATAATGATATATATTATATGTTAATGATATATCCGATGTGTTTTTAAATATGTAATTACTAACAGAGGGAATGTTGTTTTTAAGTTTTTACTTAATAACCTTAAAAATAGCTAAGTTATTAAAACTGTAACTTGACTTTGACATAAACTTCAAAGTAAGAAATAAAATCACTAAAAATCTGTACTTGATAGCACGGAACCCGATATAACTACACCCTGATCCCTTATCATTGTGTCTCTTACGTCGATAATAACTTGCGTTTACAACTTAACTATTTTTAATATGAAAACAAATAGAAATTTTGATATGTTTATATTAGCTTTACATATTTTTATGAAGGAGTCTCGTGTCACTGTAACGCAGTAGGTTCGAATCTAATATTAACATATACCATTGATACTTCTTCGTTCTTGGAAATTCAGAACTAACCAGAAGATTCAGAAGATTCAGAGCATTCAGAGTTTCAGCCTTGATGGTTTCGCTTTATAAGAATACGACTATTATAACCTCTACCTGTCGTAGAAGAAAATACTGAGTTGACAAATGCAAAGCGGTCGCAGTTCTTTCATAGCAGAGCTAGTACCGTGGCAAAAACTAAGACCGTTATGTCTATGGAAGCGTTTCCCAGACTTTTTTAATAATAAAACAACACACATATACGAGAGGAAACAGGCAGATTGTGGAAAGAAAGAAGCTTTATTCAATAATACATAGTAACAACGAATAATAATACGTACGTTAACCTGTTCTTAGCTAATTTCTAAAAGTCTGAATCAATCTGAATCTCTCTCTCTTGATATCACTTAAATATGTAGATTGGAGTTACTTTTGTAGCAAATAACTTGAGTAGTAAGTTTAAATAAATTTTTTGAGAAATGCTTTAAGATTGAGTATAAGCAAACAAAATTAAGCAAGTATAGCTTTGACTGATTCAAAAAATTGGTGAAAACTGGCAGTCCCCTAAGATCCCCATATCGAACGGTTCCGTGCTGGCCGCGTCCGAACGCGTCCCAATGCGGGTTGGTGGCAGCCAGAGACAAGGCTCTGTTGATTAACAGGGCACACCACGACCAGGTGAGGTTGGCTTGAGTCCCGTGAGTTACTGAACGAAACCCCTTACACTCCCTTTAGCATTCAGCAGTATATAAAGTTAGGGCAGTGTACGGGCACAATCAAATGGCTGTGCTGAAAATCAGTTTTGTGGGTTCATACCCTAGTGAAGACTGAACGTCGTTCATGTATGTCCAGATATATTGTTTGTAAATTATTTTATATATATAAAAAAAAAGTTTTGGACGAATACAATATTTCTTTCTATTTTCCCATAGCCTTAAGCATGTTGCATTTTATAGCTAGATATTATATAAACGTATCTTTTAACTCTAGATAGTTTTCAGGCATAGATAGTATTTTAATTTTAAGGATATCCACCGGCTAAAACATATAATTGTACCGCCACTTATTTCTAGTTATTAGACATGTATTATAAAAATAGACATGTTTTAAATTGACATTCATACATTTTACAAAAACTAATGATTAAGGTTACAAAGTAGAAATAATTACAAGTAAGTTATTAAAAAGGTAATTAGAAGAAAAAATTACAATCGTGTTGTGATGCTAAATAGGCGACAAAATTGTTGTAACTTTATGTCATTACCACAAAGAGACTGAACATCAAGATGTGTGTGTCTGGTAAGCCAGACCATGTACAATGGGCTCTAGTACCATCCAATTTAGTACTGTGAGGTATCTCCGCTGGCTGAAGCCGAGATCGTTCCATGGTTTTTCCGTCTTTCCAAATCAAAAATTTTAAACATAAGTAGAACTAAGAAATACTAAAAAGACTCCCGACTCTCGAAACGGTATCCCGGTGGTAGATCCTCTCTAGCAAGAAATTTTGCTTTATAGGAAGTCTTACGGTTTAAGAGGACAAGCTGGATGAAATGGTGTTCAAAAATTCAAATCAGACCCATATTTTCTTGAGCTCACTTATCACTTACCATTTGGAAAACGATCTGGTCGTATCACCGTTTTCACGTATAAGATAAAAATGTCAACTTTATTTTATTATCTTTGAAAGGTTCTTCTAAAAAAAATCAGGGTTATACGAGACCTCCACACATAAAAATTCTTAATAATCTCTGAGGGCTCCGGAAGCTGCAGAATGCAACAATGCTTCTTTGTATTTCGCTTAAAGAGAAAAAAATCTGATGTATCGATCTTATTAAAAAATTTATGTTTATCTGCTCAAAGTCCGACGCCGCGCTGACGTCCACATCAGCCTAATTTATACCAGTAGCCGATGATTACCATTTCCATTCAATAATGCAACTGATGAAATCATCACAAAATCAAAATATGTCTTATTTACTACTATACTTAGAACTAAATTGTGTTAAATTGTAATTATCGCAAGCTATATGTACGCGAAGTATTAGCGGATTAAAAAAAATCTCATATAGTATAAAGTATATTAATGTTGGTAGATAACATAAGCTAGATTTATGCAACTTAATACATTGAAGCTAAATAAATGAAATAATTATTATGGACGTAAAAACCATACCTCAGTGTTCCTACCACGTTAGTTTTATTATTCTTTTATGTAATATTTAAATAAGTTTTCGATTATCGTCATTATGACAAAAATTCTCCATCCACTTGAAAGTGTAGTAGCCGTGGGAAGTTCTAATTTAGTAGTTAGTCGTCATTGAATGCATATGGAGAGTGACCAAATAAATTTAACTAAATAGCACTAAAAATATGCCTATTAATAAAATAAGTGAAATATAATAGAATTTAAGTAGAGCTAAAAATTATTAAATAATAATATATATATACTTTTTGCTATTATAAATATATTTATATATATATATATATATATATTATATAATAGGTTGTCAAATATCTCCCTTCCGCCTTTTTGTCTTTTGAATTTCGCGGCTATGTACAAAGCGTTACAGAGCTCGTATCTGGCAATACTATACATAATTTGAAAGATCTTGACATAACCTACAAAACGACGCTATGCCTAATTAGTTTGGATATTGCGTTCAACAGTTATAGACGTGTAAACATGGAGTTCACTAACGCCGAAATTCGCGCTATTTTAAAGTTTTCCTTCGTTAAAGGCAAATCCGCTAGAGAAACGTTCCGTGAGATTAATGGTGTTTTGGGGGATGGTACTCTATCACTTCGAACCGCGGAGGAATGGTTTCGACGATTCAGAGCCGGTGAAAACGACACCATGGATAAGCCAGCCGGCGGAAGACCTGTGACGACAAATACCGATCAAATCATGGACTACATCGAGTTAGACCGGCATGTGGCATCTCGTGACATCGCCCAGGAGATGGGAGTTAGTCACCAAACCATTTTAAACCATCTGCAGAAGGCTGGATACAAAAAAAAGCTTGATGTTTGGGTGCCGCATGATTTGACGCAAAAAAACCTTCTGGACCGAATCAACGCCTGCGATATGCTGCTGAAACGGAACGAACTCGACCCATTCTTGAAGCGGATGGTGACTGGCGATCAAAAATGGATCACATACGACAATATCAAGCGAAAACGGTCGTGGTCGAAGGCCGGTGAATCGTCCCAAACAGTGGCCAAACCGGGCTAACGGCCAGGAAGGTTTTGCTGTGTGTTTGGTGGGATTGGAAGGGAATCATCCACTATGAGCTGCTCCCATATGGCCAGACGCTTAATTCTACCATCTACTGCGAACAACTGGACCGCTTGAAGCAGGCGATCGACCAGAAGCGTCCAGAATTGGCCAACAGGAAGGGTGTAGTGTTCCACCAGGACAACGCCAGACCACACACTTCGTTGATGACTCGTCAGAAGCTACGGGAGCTCGGATGAGAGGTTTTATCGCATCCACCATATAGCCCGGACATAGCGCCAAGTGATTACCACCTGTTCCTGTCCATGGTGAACGCCCTTGGTGGTGTAAAGTTGAACTCAAAAGAGGCTTGTGAAAAGTGGCTGTCCGAGTTCTTCGCAAATAAGGAGGGGGGCTTCTACGAGGGAGGTATTATGAAGTTGCCGTCTAGATGGAAACAGATTATCGAACAAAACGGCGCATATTTGAACTAAATCCGATCACTGTAACACTTTTTATAAAGCATTGAATAAAGAGCAAAAAAGCGGAAGGGAGATATTTGACAACCTTATGTAATGTTATTGTATAACATATTAGACTGGGCAAGCAATGGTTTGACAACATAAAGAAATGGACCGGATTTAAATACCATCAGTTAAGAAGTATAGCTGAGAATCGAATTGGTTTTCTTAATCTGATCGCCAAACTTCAGTTTGAAGAGGACACCTAATGATATAACATAAAGGTTAAAAAATCTTTAACAAATTCAGGTTTACTCTTGGCAAGTTTTGGGACAGTAGTGTTAGTAGTTTATGACATAATAATATAGGTCTACCAGGATCTGGTGGCAAAGAAAAAGTTTAATAAATAGCGATTTTCATATGGCATCAAAAATAATGTCAGCTGTCAACTGAAATTTCGAGGAATTGTTTATGGTTTGGCTTCAAATTTCCTTTAAAAAGCGGTGAAAACGTTAAAGAAACCTCTTCGATCGCAAGCGAGAAATATTGTTGAAATACTGTATTATAGTTAAATAACTGTTGTTGTGAAGGCACGTAGTAGCTTCTTTTTCTGTAGACAAACAAATGTGCAAACTTTAATGTGATCTGGTTTATAGAGCGATAGCTAGTAAAATTACTGAGATGACGAGATTTCACATCCTGCTAACTAGCTGATCCTAGTTAGTTAGGAAACTAACAAAACATTGTTATAGACGGGCGTATTACCCAGGTACCCATCAGGTACGCGGCGTGCGTCCTCGCCGGGACACCGCCGTGGGAACTCGAAGCGGAGTCGCTGGCGCGCCTCTACTGGCGGCGGAAGAGGGCCCTCGAGCGGGAGGGCTCGTTTCCGTCGCCCGACGAGGTGGAGAAGTGGCGCCGAAAGGCGCGTCGATAGGTGCTTCGGGGATGGGAGCGGCGACTCCTCGAACCGTCGTACGGTCGCCTCACCGTTGAGGCCGTCCGGCCGGTCATCGGTGACTGGCTGGGCCGGGACTTCGGAGTCCTCAGTTTCTGCCTGGTGCAGGTACTCACGGGGCACGGTTGCTTCGGGAGCTATCTGCACCGGCGGAACTGCACGAGTAGGACGGATGAGGCGTGCGACGAGTGTGGCCACCCGGTGGACACATCGTCCCACACCTTGGCCGATTGCCCGCGATGGGGGGGGGACAGGGCCGCGCTCGTAGCGGCGATAGGGAGTGACCTCTCGCTACCGTCCGTGGTCCGGACCATGGTCAGTGGCGAGGCGTCATGGAATGCGGTATCCCGATTCTGCGACTCTGTTATGACGCAGAAGCGGGAGACCGAACGTATCCGAGAGCGGGCGCCGAGGGGACAGGAC
Organism: Troides aeacus; assembly: GCA_033220335.2. Lineage (NCBI taxonomy): Eukaryota > Metazoa > Arthropoda > Insecta > Lepidoptera > Papilionidae > Troides > Troides aeacus. Next base: position 7,895,528 of record CM067293.1, on the reverse strand, counting down.
GCGGTCGGAGCGCGATGACAGCTCACCGCCGCAAGGCGGGACCGAGCGCACGACCGCCGAATGGCTCCTCGGCAGGAACCTGGCGCCGCGACCGACAAGGGCCGTCGGGCCGGTGCCCCCCTTGGAGAGGGTTCCTGGGGTGGATATGGTGATGCGTCTCGTATTCCGACGCGTCGCCACGTAGGGATTTTTTAACAGGAGGGGTGCTTTACACCCCTCCTCGAGGCGGGCCCGGTCATTCGGGCGCCGTTCGGGGGGTCGTGGATGAACTGCAATACTTTATCCCGCGACCCCACGAACACGTGGATGAGAGTGGAATACCGTGTGAAGCTTTTTAGTCGGTTGGAGTCCGACACTACCACCGTCGCCGGCCCAATTTGGCGACGGGGTGTGCATTTCCGTTAGCATTTTGTTACACACGTAAATAAAAAAAAAAAAAAAAAAAAAAAAAAAAACCCATCAGGTACGAGTTACTCTGCTGATCAAATAAAAATTTAATGAAATGCAATTTATCGTCGACGTTTGCATTTACAATGTCGATTATATCATACATTTCATGTCATAATTATATATTTAATGTTGCTAGTCGTAATTGTAAAACTGCTTTTTTTCAACTTATTCGATACACGCAATAAAAAAATAGAAAGCAAAATTTTATTTAAATGGTGCGAAAAGAAATATTAACAATACTAAGCGTAAAAACCTAGACCTTTGATTTGCTCAGTTTACTTTGAAGTATTATGCAAATTTAATATTTTACTTCTATATATATAATGAAAATAGGTTTTGTTTGTCCGCCAATTACGTGGAAACTATTGCATCTATATACAAAGGGACATGAGCAGTCGACGCGGAATGCTTTGTAGATGGTTATAAGCTATTTATTTTTAGAATTTCATTGATTCTTTATTGTTTATTTCTAATTACCTTTCATGAACAATTTGATGTAGTGTTATTTATTCGGTTGCCACAGTAATGGTTGGTATAGAAAGTTGGTTGCGGTTGCGGTTGCCCTAAATAAATAATTCAGACAAATTTCAAGTCTAATTTTATACTACGGCCAACAAAGCGGCCGGGAAAGACACCACATGTATGACAGCAACCTATATAAATAAAAATTGGTTAAACTTCCACAAATTGTTGTCTTGTAATAACTATATTACAAACTGAAAACTTGAAAGTATTAAATACTAGTAAAAATTTTGCGCGGATACTTGATCCGCATATTATATGCAAATACCTGGTTTTAAAAGCAGGTTTCATAAGTATGTGTCATCTCTAATTAAACTTTGAAATATGATTATATTAGTGCATATATTGTTTACGAGTGTGACGTGCTTATGATTATTACATATAATCTACAATATGTGTTTTACTACGTTATTAAATTAGTTTATGTTTAATAATAAAAAATGGCCATTACCACGTACGTATTTTTTGATATCGAAACAACTGGTTTGCCCTATCAAGAGAGAAACCAAACAAAAATAACTGAACTGTCATTCATAGCAGCGTCTGCAGAAGAAATAGAGTCAACTCCACACGGCTCTTTACCATTGGTAAATAAGTTATCCCTTCTTTTCAATCCCGAAAGGAAAATAAGTTCGCAAGCCAAAGTTCTATCTAAACTCTCGAATACTTTACTGGCTCATCAGCCTATTTTTAAGGAAAAAATCAAAACTCTTAATTCATTTTTAGAGGAATTACCGAAACCTGTGTGTTTGGTCGCACATAATGGAAACCGCTTCGATTTTAAAATACTTGCAGCTGAATATAAAGATGCTAATGCGGAATTGCCTCCACATTTGCTGTGCGCTGATTCCCTGAGTATATTCAGAAAAGTATTGAAAAAAGATATAACTAATCAAAAACCTCCCAAACAGAATATTATTACTCATATTTTCACAAGCTCACCAAATTCCACATTGACCGGTATCATAACAGATGATGAGGATGAGTGGCAAGAACTTAATATCAGTTCAGAAGAATGGCAAGAAATTGACAATTTGTTGTTATCATTTTCCGATATGTCCTGCAGCGAAAAAGAAAAAAAAACGAATACATCTAAAAAGAAGAGCACAAATAAAAAAGGAGATACAGTCAAGGAAAAAGTTAGCTATAATTTATCAGCCCTATATAAGAGATTGTTAGATAAAGAGCCTGTTGAAGCACATAGATCTGAAGTAGATTGCTTGATGCTCCTGGAATGTGTGGTTGCCACTAAATCAACTTTCCTTCAATGTGCCAATGAGTCTGTTGTTCCGTTAAGTAACATCAAACCATTACAGAGGTATTGAATTGGGTTCTTTGCTATGCTGTGTGACTAATATTAAATGTAATATTATTGTTAGAATAGTTAAGTAAAAAAAAATGTGTACATGTAATCAAGTATTTATAAATTTGACTGTTAAAAAAAATTTTAAAATAACTCGCTTTGTATGGAAAAGTAAAACTTAATATATATTAAAAGAAAACTTGGTGCTAACCTTAGAAGGCTTTAATGACTTGTTTAATGTTTATATTATAAACAAGATTATTTCATTAATTTTTATTTAATATTTTCTTATTAATTTGACTATTTTTTAATTAGGCAACTAAGTATTTTACACGGATAATTTTTAAGTTAATCTATTTGTTAGTATTTATAAATAATTGTTCAACTAAACAATATATAACTATGTCAAGTATAAAACAATTTTGTTTTACTATTGTTTAGTATTATTTACAATAAGGTTATATTAGATAAACATTTAATAGTATTTAATAATAAATTAAAAACCTGTATTAATGTTTATACAATTGCCTTTTTTACTTTGACAAAATAGTTTTAAGTTATCTTATTTTGGTTAATATTATATTATATCAAAGCTATAATGGCTCTGTTACTATGCTGCATGTTAAAGCTGTCTCAAAGAAGAGGGAGTTCCATTCTATACCTTAAGTTTACTGTGAAAACCGACTGATATTGCCTTGACTTTCTCTTTATAAGTGAAGGCACACAGTCCCAACACAGAGAACATTAACAGAACTATTTCTAATGGTATTTCAAAGTTAAATTTAAATGCAATAATGTGGACACTAATTTTAGATTAAAACTATCTAATTGTATATCTAATAAACAAAAATTTATTTAGTAAATATTTTTCATTTTAAGATGTATATGTGAAAAAAAAAACTTAATAATTGTAAAAACAATTATCTAGTTTAAAAAATCTTTACTAGCATAAGTTATTTAAAACTCTTCAAAATACTTTACTCAAATCATCAGCAGATTTTTTTTGTTTATGGTATCCCTAGAAATTCCTGTTATATCTTACTTCAAATATACTGTACAATCTAAACTATTAACATTTTTAAAATTATTAAAGATCTTCATGGACATTATTTATGTAATAATACTTAACGAAACAGTATTAAAGCTTTTTCCAATTCAATTACAGTATTGTTCTTATAAGAACTTAAACTCTATTGTTTCTAGAGGGTTTTGCAAATAGGTTCTGAATGACATCCACGGCCAAGCCTTTTGTTTCTGGCACGAGAAAGAATGAGAATATGGCTGAAAAGAAGCACACGAGGGCGAAGAAGTAGAAGACTGGGCCGAGACCAACTGCGGTTACCAGCGGATTGAAGACGAACAGGACCACGAAGCCGCAGATGAAGCACCACTCTATCGCAATCATAGATGCAAAGCTTTTGATCTGAAAACAAAAATATTACATAAACTGAAACCAAAATTACGAAATTGTTTTATTTTTCATAACGTTAATGTGCTAATATAAATTTGGAGGAGATATGGTTAAAGATCCCTAATTTCCACATCGACAACGATCACAAAACTGAACCGCAGTAATGTTAATATCCTATTGCCTGGCACATAAAACAGGTGATCGATATGATTGGCGAATGAAGACAGATACTGATGTTTGGCGACGGAAGAAGTCGCTACATTACCTCATAAATCATCAGCACCTCTATTCTTATAAAGAACTCTTACTGCCTTCAGATAGTATCTCTATATTCTTAAAGAACTATTTCTTAAATAAATAGCCTTAATGTTCCCACTACTTTATCTCGATGCCTCCGCTCACAAAGAGAGAGTCGAACCCATTTATCTACCATCCTGGCCAAGATCCGAGTTGGTCAAAGTCACATGTCTACAATACAGCTGATCTGAAACCCGTAGGTTTTCCCACGGTTTTTTTCTTCATCGGAAGTTCAAGCACGATGGAATCGAACCAGTCTTTTCGAGCAGCCATCGAGGCTTATTTCAAGTACTCATTTTGCCTACGATTGATCTCATTTCTATTCTCATGTAGAGACTTACCTCTGGCAGGAATATCTCTGCGACGAATACAAAAGGCACGGTGCCCGCCCCGCAATTATATGCGATTACGAAAAGGTACATGAACACAGCGGTGATCCAATGCGGTCCCCAGTGCAAATGGATCTGGGTGCCCAGTATCACGCAGCACACGCCCGACGCAAACGACGCGTATATCATCAGGCTCTAGAACACCAAACATACATTCATTGTGAGAGTTGCCAGGTTTCCAAAAAGATAAATCTTCAAATCCAATCCAATCCAAAATATGCTGATTTTTAATTATTTAAATGATTAAATAAATTAAATATGCTGATTACACTAAGCAATTTGTCATTTCGTAATTAACAAATAAACCCTTCAACTTTATAATAGCTACAATACTACAAATGAAACATCTATTATATATTCTGAGGGTTAAAGAGCGTCTTACTCGTCTCCCGGCCCATTCGATTAAGAAAGCGGCGATAAATCCAGATACGATGGTGACGAGAGCGGATATGACGCTGCTGAGGGTTGCTGACATGGAAGGTACAGCCTCAGCGAACAGCGGCTCCGCGTACACCTGCACCACCATCATGCCTTGGAAGATGGCCGCCGTGTAGAGCACGAGCGATATTGCTAACGCGCGTCGCGACGAACGGGATTTCTCTGCGAAATTACGATAATTTCTCTTAATCTTTACATATTGAACATATTATGAAAACTGAAATTTTAAAATACCCAATAATCAGTCAATAACATCAGGTTTTGTCGGTATTATTTCCGGTTATAATATAATCAAAAGTTTATATGCGTTAGTAATTTTAAGACTATTTTCTATATAAGGGTCAACAATATTTTTTCCATTCTACGAAGCGACAAGGCAAGCGAGACCTTTACCTGATAGTAAGTGTTATGTAAACTCAATAATATAGCGTAATTTAGGATGATATACACTACACCATGTTGTACATGCTTAAAGACATAAGATTACTTACCATCATATGATAGTCTCCTACGTTCCGTAGGTCTTTATAATAATAAAAAAATAGCCCTTACCGTAATTTTGTTTGTAAAATTGATACATTAATTAAATGTTTTCTCATATACATATACATACCTTAAATATTAAGTCATCAGTACATGCCGAGATTCGAACCCGCGACCTTCGGAATGAAAACTGCTCGTTCTAACCATTAGGCCAGCGAGCTACTGCTACATATCTAACATAATGAAATAACAAATATTTTATATTCTAAGAATGTATGACCACTTACTAAAGAACTGCCAAATGGACAACTTCTGTCTCTCGTTAAATTCCGGTTGTAATTTTTCTGCTTCCGGTGTTGATTCTGAAAAAAATAATATGTATCTAATGACATCTAACATTTACGTGAAAATAACAAATATTGAAATTAAAAGCTTATCAGATTATATCTATAATTCCCTCTATACGTACACGGTATTCCACTCTCATCCACGTGTTCGTGGGGTCGCGGGATAAAGTATTGCAGTTCATCCACGACCCCCCGAACGGCGCCCGAATGACCGGGCCCACCTCGAGGAAGGGTGTGAAGCACCCCTCCTGTTAAAAAATCCCTACGTGGCGACGCGTCGGAATACGAGACGCATCACCATATCCACCCCAGGAACCCTCTCCAAGGGGGGCACCGGCCCGACGGCCCTTGTCGGTCGCGGCGCCAGGTTCCTGCCGAGAAGCCATTCGGCGGTCGTGCGCTCGGTCCCGCCTTGCGGCGGTGAGCTGTCATCGCGCTCCGACCGCGTCCTGTACCCTCGGCGCCCGCTCTCGGATACGTTCGGTCTCCCGCTTCTGCGTCATAACAGGGTCGCAGAATCGGGATACCGCATTCCATGACGCCTCGCCACTGACCATGGTCCGGACCACGGACGGTAGCGAGAGGTCACTCCCTATCGCCGCTACGAGCGCGGCCCTGTCCCCCCCCCCCCCATCGCGGGCAATCGGCCAAGGTGTGGGACGATGTGTCCACCGGGTGGCCACACTCGTCGCACGCCTCGTCCGTCCTACTCGTGCAGTTCCGCCGGTGCAGATAGCTCCCGAAGCAACCGTGCCCCGTGAGTACCTGCACCAGGCAGAAACTGAGGACTCCGAAGTCCCGGCCCAGCCAGTCACCGATGACCGGCCGGACGGCCTCAACGGTGAGGCGACCGTACGACGGTTCGAGGAGTCGCCGCTCCCATCCCCGAAGCACCTCTCGACGCGCCTTTCGGCGCCACCTCTCCACCTCTTCGGGCGACGGAAACGAGCCCTCCCGCTCGAGGGCCCTCTTCCGCCGCCAATAGAGGTGCGCCAGCGACTCCGCTTCGAGTTCCCACGGCGGTGTCCCGGCGAGGACGCACGCCGCCTCGAAAGAGATGGTACGGTAACCTCGTACGACCCGTATGGCCATGACGCGCTGCGGCGAGCGCAGCAGCGTCACGCCACGGGTCGACAGGTATTGCGCCCATATGGGCGCACCGTATAGCGCCATAGAGCGCACCACCCCCGTGTAGAGTCGCCGGCATCCGACGCTCGGCCCGCCCAGATTGGGCAGGAGGCGGCTCAGGGACCCGGCCGCTCGAATGAGCTTCGGGCCCAGCTGCCGAAAGTGCTCGTCGAACCTCCATCGGCCGTCGAGGACGAGTCCCAAGTACTTCATCGAAGTACCGACGGCGATGGAAGTCCCACCGACTATCAGCTCCGCTCCCGGCGGAGGCGCATTCCGGGCGCCGTGGAAGCACAAGGCATCGCACTTGCCCAGCGCAATCTCCTCCCTCTATACGTGAAAATGACTGTTGCAATGCTTTTCAAACGATTTTAACTATTTATTATCTAGCTATAAATATAAAGATTTACCCGATAAAATCCTTAAAAATTTAACTTAATAATATGAACGTAATGTAATGAACTCTTTTTTAGACAGAAATGAAGTTTTAAATATTCGACCAATCTATCACACGCATATTGTAAATCTAGCAGCATTGCTGCGTTCCGGCAACCAAAACATGAGAGCTATTTATAAACTTATCATTTAATATAAAGTCAAATTTTAGTCTCAACCCATAGTCGTTAAATATTATAAACTTCCCTGTAACGATAGTATTAATACAACAGGTTAGTAAAAAACTACGTACTTTTCACCCATTTATGAACTTATGGCGTCCACGCTTATTTTGTGGTTGTTGGGACAATTATAATACACAAGGAAGACATTTTAAGGAAACAATAAATACGAAATAGATACCATCAAGATCGGGATTCAATGTCCTGCGAATACTCTGAATCTCTTCTTCTACCTCTTTGGAATCAACATTCATTCCCCTGTAGTAAGCGATTGCCCTCGCTGCGTCCTGCATGACAGAAATTTATTAATTACTACTAACATGGTTTTTAATTATGATGAAGAAAGAAAAAGAAAGAAATCGTGTTCCATTTTTATAATTATACTTCCCTCACACACAAGGAGCCCAGAAGCAAGGTATCTTTTAAGAAGATTTACTCCACGAAAAAAAAAAGAAAAGTAAAATAATGAGAGTAGAATTTTATCTAGTGACAAAGTTACGTTTTCTGATGTAACACAGGATTTATCATATTTATTTTCTCCGGATACTCGAGTTTTTTCCTCATATTACCGGAAATGGACATGTTACATGAAAAAGGGATAAAGGTTTAGAAAATCTTGTCGTGACTGGTAATATTATTTTACAAGACCATGGCCAAGACTATTGACCAATACATGTGGATGAAGCTTAAGACAAAGGACCGACATGGCGAAAGAGACTATACTGCGCTATAATTAAGGAAGCGAACAGAGAGAAATGATGTAACACCACGAAGAGCAGGTTATCAGTAAGGAGTCACTACCCTCAGCAAAGAAATCACTTACAGAGACACTAAAACGTCATTTCCAGAATTATTATGGATTCGAATATCCCTATTGCCTATGTATCATCGTTTTGTCCTTAGAATTGTATAAGAGAAAAATATTCTAAGTCTAGGGTAAAATTTGAGAGTCTAAGTGTTACAGTGGACATTAAAAAGTTGAAATGACTGAAACCCTTTTTTACCTATTACAATTTCTTTTTATACTTGTATAGTAATTATTTACAAAAATGTATACTAGTGACATTTATAAACCTGCGGCCAAGTCAGGGCAGCCATGAAGTCCAAACGCTAAAGACGACATTAAAATTATCATAAATCTGCCAACTAAATATTTCATACACGATACCAAAACAATGAATATGAAAAAAAAAACAATCTAAATATCATATTTTAATCAAGAGGAAATCCGTCATGGACCTACCAGTCACTACAACGAGTTATATCGCAGTTTCCGGTAGCTCGGTATTGTATGATTCAGTAATATTTAAAATTATTTCAGTACAAGCGTTTTTCATCCTTTCAGTTGGCTCTGTTGGATCCGATTATATATTTAGTAGTGAAATTTCTTTCGGAGCGATTCGAATTGTATGTTAAGAAACGAAAAGGAAATATTTTTAAAGGTAAATGAGATTTCCACTTACGTAGAGACTTATCAAGATATCTTTGGAAGCATAAGGCCTCGAACTTGCAATTTGGTAGGAACATTGTTTTTACCGAAGGTCAGCTAAGGACCTTAAGAAATATTATACACGAAAGAGGTTGCAACAACGTGATTGACATTGTTAGATTGAATTTACCTAAATGGTACTTTAAGCTCTTCGATTAATCTCTCACTCTCTCTCACTCTCTTGTTATCTGTCCTACTTCAATTAATAAAGTAAAATTGTCAATCAATGGCTCTGCTTGTTTACCATCTCCACAGTGCATTCATATAAGTCTCAAAAAAATTAACCAAATTCACGTTTCAATTCTTCCGTGTATGATCACACTTTCGATTTTTTTTATTAAAATTTATGATTTGGTACATAAGGTTCGCAGATAAAAACGATTGATTATAACAGTGATGAACACCCAATAATATAATATACGCGATTAAAGAGGAAAATGTCAAAATAGCGGTAACTATACGTATACGTACCCTCTCTAAACCTTTCCTCATCAGATACATCGGAGATTCCTTCATCGTCATATTAAGTACCGCTCCAAGTACGGCCATCGATAGGCAGGCATAATTCATAGTGTCGTAATCCATGTAGCCACCCATGACGTATGAAATGAGCATGCCGAAACCATAAAAGATCATCGCGCCTGATGTCATACTCCCTCGGATAGACTCCTGGCAGATCTCGCTCACGTAAATTGGGATCACGAGGAACATAGAACCACTCAGTCCGGACAGGAATACCGATAGCAGGACAGCTTCCACTCTGTACAACGTGGAGACCAAAACCCAAGCCAACTGTAAAAGAAATATTTATTAAAGAACATGGTGGGTTAAAGATCAAAAATATTCCCATTGGAATAAGTCAAGTCTCGTCATTGTAGTTAATTTAAGAGCACCGGAACAAACAATAAATTACGAACCACTGTTTGGTGGTAGCCTCAATAGTCTATCTAGACTATCCCATAACAGATAAGTACTTGATAGCCTGACTTACCACTTGGAGTAATGAGAATAACATGCAGCAGTACTTCCTGCCGAGCGTGTCCAAGAGATAGCCGGTGAAGGGGGTACTGACGAGGGCACTAATAAAAGATAGACTGCCTAATAGTGAAACCTCTATTTCGGACATTGGACGATTCAGCGTCGTGTTGACAGAGGAGAACAGTGATAAAGTCGAAGACGGCCAGGTGTACATAATACCCAAAGTAAGGCAGAGATAGCTCACTGAAAAGAAATACGAATCACGTTAAATATACTAAAGACGCTCGGCAAGAAAAGACCTTTAGTCCTCAACTAGTCATAATCTTACATGGATAATGGAGACGGTGTAGCTCAATCTAAATAATTTATTCCTGATAAGTATAACCGATGAAACATTGCCATGCTTTAAGGTGACAAATTAGTAATATTATGGTTTGGAAAAACCTTACTCCCATGAGAATATGGCTCTCAAAAAAGTGCACTGGTAAAGTAAGTAGTTAGCTGATGTGTATGAATTATTTTAACATAAAACTCAGTAATTAATATCTAGAGAAATAAGCGAACAATTTTAGTTTAATGAAGAAATGGCTTCATCATAATCAGCCGATAGACGTCCACTGCTGGATATAGGCCTCCTCCAAAGATCTCTACATCGAACAATCCTGCGATGCTCGCATCCAGTGGCTGCAAGTCACACAAAGGGCAATGGAGAGGGTTAGGCTCGGAGTTTCTCTGCGCGAACGAATCAGAAATGTGGAGAACTAAGGTCACCAACATAACCTAAAAGATTGCTAGACTCAAGTGGCAGTTGGCAGAGCATATCGCTCGAAGGACCGACAGCCGATGGGGCAGTAAGGTCCTCGATTTACGCCTGTGTTACCGGTAGACGTGGTGTTGGGAGATCTCCCACGTGGTGGATCGACGATCTGGTGAGAGTCGAGGGAAGAAATAGCTTACACAAAGTTTAATTAGTATATAGTGATATCGTGGAAATTAATTTGATAATTGAAGAACAATACATATATACAATCCTTGTGATACCAGTACAAAGAAATTCTATCCCTTGCTGTTTACAGCTACTTATACGATTTTTTTTAAATATCGTTTTTTTTATTATATACATTGTTTTTAGAATCTAAGTTTAATCTACACTGTACTGGTGCTCGTGTACTTATCGTAGTAATCTTAGATAACACTGGATTAGAGAATGACAAAGATCTAAATCTTATATAACCATCTTAAATTTAAGTCGATAAACAAAGCATTTACATAACGAGTTCTCGAAAAAGCCCTATCGCAATATAAATTTAATTGCTTGTGAGCCCGAAATTAAACCAATGACTTCCGGATTACAAGACAAGTACTAAATCGTTGCTGTACAAAAACACATACAGAATGTTTGTATGGTGGTAAGAGATGCAAAAATGCGGCGCTGGTTAAAACGCTTCAGCCCTGCAGTCTCGGGCTAGTAATAGGACTAAGGTAAAGCCTGCCTGTAGAAGGCGACTGAAAGGATCTAGAAGTTTCGCGGGCCTTAACAAGCGAACCTGCGTGGAACGGCCTATGGCTCAGCGATGGTGCCTAGGAGGCTTACAATCCTTCTCAGAGAATAATAACACAAAGTGTAGAACCAGCTCGTTTTATAAGAGATTCCGGAGTCTCTCCGAATGCAGGCTACCGAGGGGGTTTTAGGGAGTAAGAATCTCAAATAACCCTGACTTACTCCAGAAGCACGGTACCTTTCGAAGATTTCCCCCGAAAGCAAAAAACAAAAAGTTAAAATGTTTACAGAACAGTAGAAATATAAGAAATTGAATTTTGATACTTTGGCAGAATTAGTCGCTGGTTAAAATCCTAGATCTCATCCGCAATGTAAACTTAACATAAGTAGCAAGTAGTAATGAACATGTGAAAGTTAAATAGATTAGGAAGTAAGTTAATTATTACCGATGCCAGTTGAGATAACTTGAAAGAGTATCGCCATTTTATATGGTTACTTCTCCTTCGATGCACTTTAGAAAATAGAAAGAAAAAAACTATTTTCACTTAAAGATAACTTTGCCAAACTCCTGCGTGCATGAGATAAACTGAATTACGGATTGAACAATCGTCTCACTCCACTTTTAGTGATCTTATTTAAAATTTCTTAAACAAACAGAAATTATAGCGCGCGGATTATAAGCGTTAGGTGTGTGCACACTGCTTAAGATATCCTTTTAATTAATAAACCGGCGAGAAGCTAACTTCAGTGGTTTGTGGTAAGAAACCATTGGTTTTTTTAATTAAATTTGATTGGAAGTAAAATATATTGATTAAACTAAATGAAACTGTTTAAGTATAAGAGAAAAACGAGTTCGAAGCAGGGTATCTTTCAAAGATTTGCCCTCAGAAAGCAAAGAAAAAGTCTCTTGTCTTAGTTACCAGTTCATCTTTTTGATGATATCCTCATTGGCCTCCTAGAAAGTTATTTGTCGTCGCCTGTTAGAAAACACTGTTCTCACAGTATTCTCGGAGTGGAAATATTCAAAAGATTTAATGCTTTTGAGTGAAGTCGGAGGTATGTGGAATATTCATGGATTGAAAAAAAGTCTAACACAGTACTCAAAAGTAGTCCTCTATAATTTGGCTTAACGCATCAAAATCAAATTAATTTATTCAAAAGATACTTCTAATAAATATTCTGCGTCCCATAGAAGGGAATACATCCCAGTGTAAGGAATAAGTCCCAAAGATGGGAAAACCTTTCAATAAAATTAATACATCCTAAAGATGAATAAAAGGTGTGATCTGCTTCTACAAAATTATCCTCTCGATTGTGTAGTTCTATTTCCGGCAGAAGACATCCACCGGTTAAGATGATGATGATGATGATTGTGAAGTGGTGATCAATATTCATCTCCTTCTCTCATTTGGGGTTGTGTGATGATTATAAACGTATATTCATATAATTTTATTACCTTTATTTTCCTAGTCAGAGCAGGCACCGTTCTATACATGGTAGTTAAATATGATTACTGATATTAAGACTAAATACAATTCCACGTCGCCGTCATTAATAACTAAGGATCTCTTTCAGTCCGTCTCGCTCGCGTTGGCCGACGGCCTTAGTCATACAGACATCAATTTCTTGGGTTTTCACGTGCCGTTGTTTTTTATTTAACACTCGATAATATCCCAGCTATTTGTTCAGCATAAGGTATAAATATTTAGTCGGTTTTTCGCATATTTTTTCTGATAAAACTTTAAGATCCATTCGCCGTGTAAACAATGCGAAGTTGAAAAATAAACCCCGCGCTAGTTACATCTAACTAGCGTTACATATATTATATTTATACCAGCTCTACCTCTGCCGCTTTCCTGGCCTATATTCTATATTACAGGTTAGACCATAAATGACTTTCTTTAACAACCGTTACTATAGCAACCGTGTAAATAATACTAAATGAAAATGTTTATAAACGTTATATTAGAAATGAAACGATGATGGTTGTATGAAATTCAAAACATAAATAGCTTATGACCATGTACATATCATTTCGCGTCGAATGCTCATGTCGATACGTTCACCAGTTTTCAATTGATTGGCGAAGAAAGAATACTCATTTACATTATATATATATATAATAGGTTGGAAAATATCTCCCTTCCGCCTTTTTGTCTTTTGAATTTCGCGGCTATGTACAAAGCGCTACAGAGCTCGTATCTGGCAATACTATACATAATTTGAAAGGTCTTGACATAACCTACAAAACGACGCTATGCATAATTAGTTTGGATATTGCGTTCAACAGTTATAGACGTGTAAACATGCGAGTTCACTAACGCCGAATTTGCGCTATTTTAAAGTTTTCCTTCGTTAAAGGCAAATCCGCTAGAGAAACGTTCCGTGAGATTAATGGTGTTTTGGGGGATGGTACTCTATCACTTCGAACCGCGGAGGAATGGTTTCGACGATTCAGAGCCGGTGAAAACGACACCATGGATAAGCCAGCCGGCGGAAGACCTGTGACGACAAATACCGATCAAATCATGGACTACATCGAGTTAGACCGGCATGTGGCATCTCGTGACATCGCCCAGGAGATGGGAGTTAGTCACCAAACCATTTTAAACCATCTGCAGAAGGCTGGATACAAAAAAAAGCTTGATGTTTGGGTGCCGCATGATTTGACGCAAAAAAACCTTCTGGACCGAATCAACGCCTGCGATATGCTGCTGAAACGGAACGAACTCGACCCATTCTTGAAGCGGATGGTGACCGGCGACCAAAAATGGATCACATACGACAATATCAAGCGAAAACGGTCGTGGTCGAAGGCCGGTGAATCGTCCCAAACAGTGGCCAAGCCGGGATTGACGGCCAGGAAGGTTTTGCTGTGTGTTTGGTGGGATTGGAAGGGAATCATCCACTATGAGCTGCTCCCATATGGCCAGACGCTTAATTCTACCATCTACTGCGAACAACTGGACCGCTTGAAGCAGGCGATCGACCAGAAGCGTCCAGAATTGGCCAACAGGAAGGGTGTAGTGTTCCACCAGGACAACGCCAGACCACACACTTCGTTGATGACTCGTCAGAAGCTACGGGAGCTCGGATGGGAGGTTTTATCGCATCCACCATATAGCCCGGACATAGCGCCAAGTGATTACCACCTGTTCCTGTCCATGGTGAACGCCCTTGGAGGTGTAAAGTTGAACTCAAAAGAGGCTTATGAAATGTGGCTGTCCGAGTTCTTCGCAAATAAGGAGGGGGGCTTCTACGAGGGAGGTATTATGAAGTTGCCGTCTAGATGGATACAGATTATCGAACAAAACGGCGCATATTTGAACTAAATCCGATTACTGTAACACTTTTTATAAAGCATTGAATAAAGAGCAAAAAAGCGGAAGGGAGATATTTTCCAACCTTATATATACATCAGCTAAACACGTTGCTAGAAAACGTATTACTTACCATCAGATGAACTTCACACTCGACTTATCCATTCGCAGACAAAAAAAATATATTATATAGACCTCCACAGCTTAACATAGATATCTTATAATGTATATCCCTTAGTATTACCATGATTTACACTGTTCCATACAATGCTCTCCTTGAGACATCACATTAACTGCCGTTACCCCAGTAATTTTACTAGCTACAGCACCCTTCAAACGGGAACACAGTAATGTTTGCACACTACTTTAGGTCGGCAGAAAGGGATGCTACGCCTAGACGGTAATACTGATGATAGTTAAACAACTAAATATTAGTTACCTAATAGTCGACTCAAATATAACCAGTTAAGCTATTACTTAATATATATTTAACTTGTTATCATAAAATGTCTTTAAGAACTTTTCAGTCATTACTTTTCAAGTATAATGTATAAAAGGAATGTTTTATAATGATCAATTATAAAAACTACACATTTTGTTAGATTTATTATTTATAGATACCAACCATTCAACATCAGTCCACAGTTGGGCATAGGTTTGGCCCAAAAAACGTTTCTGAGTACGCATTTTCTTTATGCCTTCAGTCAAGACATTAACAAAACAATACTTATAAACTTATATAGAAATTTCAAAGTTCCAGGATCTGAAACTGATTTTATACTTTAGCATATAGTTATATAAATCCCATAATATAAATATTTTTTATGTTACTATACTTCCTCTTATTAACAATGTTATTTTTAGTATAAATATCATTAACACTACCTCAATTCTGCAAACAGGATTAACAGGAAATGCATTATTTTGATGAAAGCAACTCAGATGTCCTACATCACAGGTTCGGGTTATTTCGATTATTATTAACTGGTTGTAGGTCTCTGCTGCCGGAGACTGCCTAGTTAAGTACCACTGCAAGGCCTGTTGCAGCCGAAAGACAGCAATGTGACATTACCTTGTTAAGGTTTGAAAGGCGTTGTAGCTGGTTAAAAGAATTAAAATCTTATGCCTCAAGACGACGAGTGTTGTTATGAACCGGCTTATGCCATCACATGAATGTCCCGCTCGTCCCGTCGCTTTGTTGAATAAAAAAAAAAACAAAAAAACTTGGTAGAAATCTGATTACTATCAATTTAATGATTTCTTTAATTCATTAATTAGAGGAAATTTGAAAGGAATTGATTTTAATCGGTTGATGACAGGATCGCTGTTGATGTGCAACGGCGGCGATCCTGTCATCAAACATTCTTAGCAACCCACTTTATTCTTGTTTGCAGTCTGTGACTTTGTTGATTCACGAAGATCGCTTTATAAAGCAGAGAATTATATACACCTGACATTGGGGAAATCTATAAGGAAACGCCATTAACCCAAGAGATAGACATTAATTAGAGCAGACGATTTCAAAATTTAGTTCGAATTGATAATCTTTAAGAAGTAAAGGGTGTCTGGCGGCAGATTTATATTTTAAAAAACGAATATCTCAATAAGTTATAAACAGTGCGGGGTGCAGTGAAGGTGGTGTCATTAGAATCACCGATCGTGCGGATTTCTTAGTCACGATGTCGCAGTGGTGCAGTGGTGCAGTGGTGCAGTGGTCGGGTGAGCACCGCGCGTTCGCTATTGAAGCATTTTTCAAGAGTAACGATTCTTACGTACTCGCTCCGACAGCCGACAGTTTTGTTCACATTTCAATATTCGACGGATAGGCGATGGGCCGAGTGTGAATTTAATTAGTTCGTGGGTGGAGAGGTTCCGCGCAACTGCTTCGGCTATGAACACACCACGGCCAGGACCTAGTCGATCGTCAAGGACCCCCGAAAACATTGAACTGGTTGAACGCAGTTTACGTGAAAATGCACGACTTTCGATACGGAAAAAGGCAGCTTCACTGGGACTTCCAAGAGCATGCGTGCATGAAATTTTGAAAAAAGATATGAAGTTTCATCCTTTTAAAATTCAAATAATTCAAGAATTGAAAAAAAAAAAAGACTGCGTCACGCAAATTTTTTTGTGAAACCATGTTGGAGCGTTTTCGCACTGTGAATTCCATTTTTTGGAGCGACGAGGCTCATTTTCATTTAAACGGACACGTAAACAAGAACAACACACAAAATTGCCGTTACTGGGCTCTAAGAACTCGCAATCCTCGACTGAAGCACCAAAAACCATTACATTGCCCAAGGGTAACGGTTTGGTGCGCTTTATCCACGAATGGGATAATCAGACCATTTTTTTTTAAATTGCACGGGGCCAAGCGACGAATGTCAATGGTGAGAATTATCGGCTCATGATTTCGAATTTCTTTTTGCCGAACCTGCGAGCTCATTCATCATTCTCATCACACACGTGGTTTCAACAGGATGTGCAGTACAGGTGCGACCGCACACACGGCCAGAGCTTCGATGGATTTGTTGCGAGAAAATCTCCCTCAACAACTGATTAGTCGCTTTGGGGACATCCCGTGGCCACCGAAATCACCCGACCTAACTCTAATGGATTTTTTTTTGTGGGGCTACCTCAAAGAGAGAGTTTACGCCAACAATCCGCGAACTGTTGTGGACTTAAAAGAAAATATTCGGCGAGAAATCAGCGCAATTGAACCAAGTTTACTGCAGCGTGTGGCACGGAATACGAGGCTCCGTTTCGAACAGTGTGTGTGTGTGTGTGGAACAGGATGGAAGACATTTGGATGACATTATCTTTAAAAAATGAAATCCGCATCTGTACTCTATCTTTTAATACTTTTAGTAAAATTATATGTCAAACATATTATTTTTTATTTAAATTTGAAAACATAAATCTGCCACCAGACACCCTGATTTCCCACCCACTTTGCCAGCTGTTAGACGCCCGCAGCTCCCTTTGGGGAAGAAATTTTGCATAATCCGTTCTTAGCTGTCCTATACCAGGCAAATGAAATATTCCTAAAAAATTATAAAGCTGTAGGCCTTATGGTTCCAGAGATATCGTGATGAGTGTCTATAGGCCCATAGAAGTGGAAATACCATACGTGGATATATGTATATATATATAATTATTTACAATTAGAAGTTTTAAGGAGTAATAAAACGCAAATGACAACTGCCGAAATCTGTATGCAACGCGGTGTTCTCTATATGTAGTCGTTTTTACAACTTTCCTCCTTCTCAAACTGGAAACATTACCTAATGTTGTATTATATTTATTCCTTAATCTTAGATGAAAAAACAAGAGTGTTATATTCACCGGTAGAAAGTCTTTGTTACCGGAGACTGACTAGATAAATAGCACCGCAGCTCCTGTGTCTGTCGCCAAACAGTACTATGCAAACATTGAATTGAATGTAGTTGTAGCTAAAGAAAATACTAGGGTAACGAGAAATCCTATGACATAACAAGTGAATTTTACAATGTAAAACAAACAGTTTATCTGTACAAACATTTCCTGTTATTCTTTACTTTTCCTTCAAATTATACTCCATAAACATACTGACGTGTTTATTCAAAACTAATTATGAATACATTATCGTTTCTTAACAAACAGATTCTGGATGACGTCGACGGTAAGGCCTCTAGTTTCCGGTACGAAGAAGAACGAGAAGGCAGCGGTTAGGAAGCAGATAGCGGCGAAGAGGTAGAAAACCGGGCCCAAGCCTATTGCGGACACGAGCGGGTTGAAGATAAACAGCACCACGAAGCTGCAGATGAAACACCACTCTATCGCTATCATTGAAGCTAAGCTCTTTATCTGTAGAAAAAACATTACAATTATTATTGTAATACTTCGTAATCCTGCTTTTTCTTTCATTTACTTCATCTATTTCTCTTTCTTCAGTGAAGAAAACAGAAAAACATATGAGGTTTTTTAAAACATTACAAACACATTACAAATTTACCTCTGGTAGAAATATCTCCGCTATGAACACCAGAGGCACTGTGCCCGCTCCGCAAGTATACACCACCACGAAAAGGTATATGCAAAAGGCGGTCACCCAATGCGGGCCCCAATGCAGGTGGATCTGTGTGCCCAGCAACACGCAGCAGACCCCAGACGCGACCGATCCGTAGATTAATAGAGGCTATAACACAAAGAATAAGAAAAAAAATGTTATGTTGAAATCAATTCTTTCATCTTAAAAATACATAGTTAATATTATAATTTATTACATGAGTAGCGAGAAGAAGAAGAAGAAATAAAATAAGAAATATTAAAAGGAGAAGCAAACTATTTACCCGTCTACCGGCCCATTCGATTAAAAAAGCGCCGACGAATCCGGACGCGATGGTGACGATGGCGGATATGACGCTGCAGATGGTTGCGGAGATATTGGGCACGGCCTCAGCAAACAGCGGCTTAGCATACACCTGCACGACGACCAGACCCTGGAACACGGCCGCGGTGAGCAGCACTATGGCCACGAACAACGCACGCCGCGAAGACCGAGATTTCTCTGTAAAGTAAAAATTATTAAATCCTTTATATTAGTTATCTGTATGAACTAATTAATCGGTTTTCACCAATTGATCGCAAATTTCCAATTTGAAGATAGCACTCAAAGATGACGATGATTACATGATGAACCTGTAAATTATTGTCCAGTCTGTGTAAATTTATTTTATCTGTGTAATCGGGACTCTATGCTATGTTACGTTTGCCTATTATTCAACATTGACAGATGACATAATCTATAAACTAAAATCGCAATGGAGTGGAGTGTGGGTGTGTGGAGTCTAATTTGGAATGTTTTATATCGTATATAATATATATTATATATACTGTAGATTGAGATAAAAGCTTTAACTGTTATTTTTATATATCTGAATTATGTTTTAAAAATTAATTTGTTTTTAATATTGGTTCCACTTATACCTAAAACCAATTTTCTATTTCTCCGTAACCCGTCCGTTTTCTATGGATATGTCCGTAACAATTGCATTTAGTAAGTTTATAGGAAAAGCTTTTCTTGAATTCGTAGCTGCTTAGTCTTATTTTATGACACCGAAGCTTGAGTGAAGTGGCAGTGAAAATTTTCTAGCCCATCTTAACAACGGCAAATAAGAACCTATTAACATAAATCGAAAACCTCTTACTAAAGAACTTCAATGGAGACAACTTTGGTATTTCATCTCCTTCCGGCTGCAACTTTTCCGCTTCAGGCGTTGCACCTAAAACAAATATTAAGATGTATACTTAATAGATAAAAAATGATTTAGTTTTGTTTTTCCACCATTATCTAGAAGTATTTTTTTTTAATTATAATGTTTATTAAATGAATCATAAGGCAAATATCGAAAAAAGTTCCAATGGTGGTGTAGCAAATTAGAAAGTTGTTGGTTTGTAATATGTAATCTATATATACATATTTGTTTTCTTTGTTTGCCAATCACGTGAAAACTAGTGAAGGTATCGACACAGACACATAAACATTCAACGCAGATATATTAATAGGTTGGGGAAAAAAAAGGTTGGACAATCTGAAGCATGTTAAATAAAGTCCTGAAGTTCATATAAAAATAATGGATTTCTTTTTCCCCAACCTATTATAATATATAAATAGATTTATTTTTTCAATTTCATGGATCCATCTTTCTATTTCTAATTAACTTTTATAAACATTTTCATTGGGTGTTATATACGCAGTTGCTATAGTAACGGTTGCTATAGAAAGTGAGTTGCGGTTGCGGTTGCTCACAAGGAATATTTCAGACAAATTTCAAGTTTAATTATATATTACGGCCAACAGAGCGGAAGGGGAACAAAATTATATATATATCACTTGATAGTAAAATAACCGTTGATTTTTTACTATAGAAACTAGCAGAAATGTTAATATAATATGTATATATATATTATATAATATTTTACTATCAAGTGATCGTTCTTTTCTTCCCGATATTTTCTAAAAATGGTTTATAACCATTACAGTAACAGCTAGTAAAGGCTATAATTAATGTTATTTAGAAAAAACAATTTTATTATAGTTACAACCTACCGTCTAGTTCAGGATTCAACGCCCTCCGAATCATTTCAATTTCCTCTTCCACTGCTTTCGAATTGACTTTCGTGCTCCTGTAGTACGCTATGGCCGTTGCCGCTTCCTGCCATATGTTTAAATGATTTATTAAGGTTTCGTATATTTTTTTAATTGATCGTGATCGAATTAGAAATGAAGATATCCGCAGGAGAACTAAGGTCACTGACATAGTCCAAAAGATTGTCAACAGTGGACGTCTGTCGGCTGATAATGATGATATTTTTTTAATTGTGGTAGACGGAGATATTACATGGTGTTAAGACGACAGTGAAACCTATGGTGGTAAGGTATACACTGAGAACGCTCTGGCTATCATATGTCGGCAGCAGGAACACAGCTGTGGTGCTACGCTAACAGATTCATAATATGAGGCTCGTGGCTAAGGTATGACAAGTCTATCAACATCCTCGGCACCAGGCGATATACATGCTGAAGACAATGAGCTATAGTTCAAAAGTTTACACAGCATCACACAAACACTTATCCATGCGAGACACAATGTCATATCTATCATTATCCCAGTAATTAGTCCAGTTAAAGCGCTCTTCATCTTCATCAGCCTATAGACTTCCAATGCTGGAGATAGCTCTCGAAAGATTCCCACATTGATTCAATAGTATTCGTATGGGGGGATTGAGGCCATTTCCCACCATACTGACCCAATGCGGGTTGATGATAACCAGAGCTTCGTTTGTTGATTCGCCGGCTCCACCAAGAGCAGGTGAGGTTGGCTTGGGATCCATGAGCTGTTGTACGGGAATCCTTAAGATCTTCAGACCCAAAAATGTTTGTGAACTACTGTTATTATGAACATCAGGACATCATGTTCCATTATTTCATTTAATTCAGTACAAGTTTTCATAACAAGTGACCTATGTCCAGCAGTGGACTTCCATAGGTTGAAATGATGATGAAGTGTTCTTTTCTGTACAAAATGTTGTCCACAACCTTCTTTAAGATCCTCGAATAACTATGAAAATATGAAATACGAATCTGTAATATTTACAACATAAGTATGGACAGTATAAAGGGTTATATACTTGCCTTCTCTAAACCTTTCCTCATCAGATGCATTGGCGATTCCCTCATGAACATATTAAGAGCAGCACCCAGCACAGCCATCGACAGGCAGACGTATTTCATTGTGTCGTAATCCATGTAGCCGCCCATGAGGTAAGAGACGAGCATGCCGAGACCGTAGAAGATCATGGCTGATGAGGTCAAGCTTCCCCGGATCGATTCCTGGCAGATCTCGCTCACGTAAAGCGGCACCACCAGCACCAGGCAGCCGCTGAGACCGGACAGGAACACGGCGGCCAAAATCGCTTCCACTCGGCTGCATGTCGACACGATCGCCCAAGCAAGCTGAAATGGTTGTAAACCTGATGATAATCAGGGCTTCGAATCGAACCACATGAAGAATCCAACTAGTAGGGAACCCTCCTTCTCTCCTAGTCGGAAATTAAATAAAAAAAATTTTGAGAGTTAAAATAGCGCAGGGCGGTGTTTGAGTCCATTACAAGAGATATATTCTACCTTCAGATGTCCATCGGTTGGGAAGATGGTGGTGGTATGAAGAGTTTGGTTGATGATATGGTTCTTCAGATCATGTCTTATTAGTTACTGCCTCACATACATAGTTAATAAATTTCTTGAATATATACTACTAAATATTATTAATACTGAATTGAATTAACCGCCCACTTAATGTTCCCAATGGTGGGACTCGTAACAATCACAAGAGAGACAAAACTTCACAATATTGGTCAAGTGCGAGTTGACTTATAAATTATTCAACAAATTTTTTTAATGATAAAAAACACTATCAAATGAAGCATTTTTCTTACAAAATCAATATCGATTTTTTTTTTATTCAACGAAGCGACTAAACCAGCAAGTCGACCACCTGATAGTAAGTGATACGTCTGCCCATAACAACGTGACGCTAGTTAGAATAGTATTCACTGAACCGCATTGCGATCGTCGCCTGACACACATGTTGAGTCTCGATGCCCTAGTAATTACACTAGCTTCAGCGCCCTTCAAACCGGAACACAGTAATACTTGCACAGTACTGTTTTTAGGCTGCAATAGGCGCTGCGGTGGTACCTACCTAGACGGTTTTTAGCAAGAGTAGGCAATAGAGACCTGCCACCAGTAAGATCTCATTCGTTGGTTACAATACCAAGTGTTAAAATTGTAATGACTCTTTATTGATGGTTAAAATTATTATCAGCTGATAATGATGATAATAATGATCAAATTGATCATTTATGTTTTAGTAATATAATTACACACTTAATTACTAGTGAATAAACATTTAACAACTTACAGTTTGAACTAACGAAAACAACAGGCAACAGTACTTCCTACCGAGCCTGTCCAGAAGGTATCCGGAGCAGGGCGTGCTGACCAGCGCGCTGATGGAGGACAGGCTGCCGAACAGCGACACCTCGGTACCGGTCATCGGACGGTTGAGAGTAGTGTTGACAGAGGAGAACAGCGCCAGCGTGGAAGACGGCCAGGTGTACATGATGCCAATCATCATGCAGAGGTAGCTAACTGAACAAGTACAAACAAAATGTTTATCAGCACATCATATTGGGATATCATCATCATCATCAGTAAACAGACGTCCACTGCTGGACATAGGCCTTCCCCAAAGATCTCCACACCGATCAGTCCCGCGCTGCTCGCACCCAGTGGGACATAAAATATATTATCCCGATGCTCTTCAAACCGGAACAAAACTTGCTGCCGTCGTATCCATATCGATGGTCTCCAGCAGTCACTTTTTTTTAATATATTAACTGAGACTAGCGGGACCTTCACCTGATAATAAGTGATACGCCGAGCTATAATAAACATGGCGCTAGTTAGGATGATATACACAGCATGACATGCTCGTCGCCTTAAGACGAATGTTGTATCGTTACTGCATCATTTACACTAGTTACAGCGCTCTTCAAACCAGATCACAGTACTGTTTGTGTCATATAGTTGTATATTATAATCGTCATCTGAACCTAATGTTCGCCCACAGCTGGACTTATATACAAGTCCCATCCCAGCATGGCCTCTGTGGCCCAGCGGTACCAGAAGCCATGCTAACTGTATGTGGAGTTTTTCGGGAGAGGCCTATGTCCAGCAGTGATCGCCTGTCGGTTGATAGTAATGATGATGAATGAAATGAACCGAAGTTCTGTTGATGTTGGATCATTATACTACTGTAACCGATTACTCGATTACAGGGTGTAGTGTCCCGCAAAAAAACTGCACCTTGCTAATCAAGAAACGAGGCTCTGGCTCCCACCAAGCCGCTTTGGGCTAGCGTGGTGGGGAATGGCCCAGATCCCCCATAAGAACCCCTACAAACTAAAGCGTCTAGTACCCAGCGGTACCGCAGGCTTTGTTGACTGTAGATCTTAGGAGGAGGTTTATGCCCAGCTGTGGACGTCTATCGGCTATAGATGAACCGATTACTCAAGCTCATTCCCAGCAGTGGGCATATATTAAAAGTATGATCACAATGTAGAAATAAATCAAACTTTCCATACCAATCACGGTGGACACAACTTGAACAATGACACCCATTATTACTGCTTCCGATCTATCAAATAGGTAAAACTTTAGTTAACTTGTACAACTGTGGTTAAGTTTAACTGTGTGACCGTTGACTGCTAACTGCGATCGCGCAGTTATCCTCGACAGTGAGGAGTAAGATGGTAATCAGCGACTTGCTTTTGTAATCGAGCTATTGACAATCGTCTTAAGCCAACTGTGAATGTAAGATACTAACACTTAGGGCGTATTCACACAGACTAAAGATGTCTAGTATTCTTATCTTTTGAAGAGAGAGGAGTATAAACTTCATCATCATCAGGCGACAGGCGGCTGCTGGACTTAAGACTACCCCAAAGTCCCACATTGATTAGTCCTGCGCTTGAAATTCCTGTAATGTCCGAACAGTGCTGTTTGTCGGCTGCAATAGCAGCTGCTGTGTGACCTGGACGGTCTGTAGCAACAGAGACAGTACCAGCAATTGCTCTGTATTAAGACGATTCTCAGCGATCAGTCTGGATACTAAAAATTTTTTAGTATTCTGTTCGCCACCCGCTGGCCGTAACAACCTAGGTGGAGGAATTACCACGTAGAGGATCACCGTGGCAGCCCAGCGTAGCGGAAGTAGTGAGCTGATTTGCATGTAAGAGATGCAACTGGAACGAGGCATTGCCCACGCGCCTGGGTTCCAACTTGACTGACCCGACTTAGACCTGACAGCGAGCTGTAAGTACACACGTAGTTTAAAGTGATCGCTGTGCCGCGGGCTCTCAAACCCGGTTTGTAAAGCACAGGAATATTCCTACCAAACTTCAAGTCTCCAGGCCTTATGGTTCCAGAGATATCTTGAAGAGTCTCTGCATAGGTGGAAATCTATTATTTAGCGCCGCGCTACATGGTGACATATCAGTTCCTTCTTGTTCGTCCTCCTGAACCTCAGCCTCTTATGCGTCCTCTTCGGCGCCGGAACCTTCTCCAGTTCCGCTTTTCTGGACAATTACAATGATAAACTCTATCGATTCGATTATTCAACGAACCAATTTTTTTTTACAATGGTCTAACACTTGGTTCCAATATCACATGGTGTTATAAAAAAATTTAACTGGACCAACGACCTGATGAAGGTGGCGGGAAGCCGCTGGATACGAACAGCGCTGGTCCGATCGGAGTCGAGATGCTCCAGGGAGACCTATAGACCCTAGGGCGTTATTTGTAGTATTAGTATCGAGTATAAAGGTAATAGGGGTGCATTAAACCGATACAGATAAAAAAAACTTAATTCTCTTCTTCCCCTGACAGTTAAAATGTTGCCAATACCAAAAATTTCTCAGCCGTATGAAAACATTGTACGAGTGTTTACAGATTTATCTCCGCTAATCCTAATTCTCATAAGTTATGGAGACGCGTTTATGCTTCACAAACAACACGTTTTATTGGGTGTCATGAAATCATTCACGTACAACCCTGAAACTAATGATGATGATGAAAAAGTGTAAGTAACGATGATTAGGCATATCCTTTAAAATCATTATTTTTTATACTATGAAACGACATGGCGGGACGTTCACATCCTCATAGCGCCTTATTGTTGAGTACTTAACTAACGTAAAAAATACTATATTGCCTCCGTGATGGAGCAGCTGAACTCGTCACCAGCTCGTGGTGCACCCTGCTAATCAACAAAAGGCTACCACCAACCATAATTGGGCCAACACTTTGGGAAATGGCCCAAATCCTCCGATTTGAATCCCTACAAACAACGGCCCCTGGTGCTAGGCAGTGCAGGATTGATCGATATGGAGATCTTTGGTGGAGGCCTATGTCCAGTGGACATGTATCGGCTGATGATGATGACCAAAGGTTCGACTCCGGAGACACATGAGAAATTATGTAACTTTCAAACTTGTATGTAATTTTCTAACTTTACTTCATACCACTCTTACATTGTATATCTACCGCTATGGCAATGTGACTCTAATAAAAGCAGGACTATTTTAGGTTTTTTTTTAATTAAAGGAAGTAAAAAAGACGAGAAAGATATTCACTTGAATGTAAGTAATACGTTTGTCCATAAATGTGGTTAGTTAGATAGTATACACTGCATCGCAACGCTCGTCGCTTTGAGATATTAAATATTAAGTCTCATTATCCCAGTAACTTCATCAGCTACTCCCCTTCGAACTGGTATACAGTAAATTTTGCACACTGCTGTTCGGTAGGAACAGGAGCTGGTGTATGAACGCTCACGATCCATGTTGAATTGCGCACCCCCTTCTTATAGTCGGTTAATAATGGTGTAACAGCAGACGGCGCTACGTTTAAACGATTGTCAGACGCCTGATAACGGTTAACCGAATCATTGTTAGAAGCGTTATCGCTGTTTGTAAGCGATTAAAAAGCATTTAAGGCTTTACATGCGCATGCGCATTTCCTGGATATTTACATCACTATAGTCGACGCGTTTTAAACCGAGTCGTCGGCCAATAAATGTCACTGACAGTAGTAATATACACGCAATGCATCCCGTTATCGATTAAGCTATCTGCGCAGGCGCGGTGATCTTCATCAGCACTCTGAATCCTGATTGGTCGTTACAAGTAACGGTTGTTGTTTTTCTATAAGATTTTTTGGTATAACTCTCATTACATTACTTTACGCATCTTTACGTGCTTTTGAAGATATTAAATGGTGACTCCGAAAAAAAAGTTTCTATATGATTCCGTAGAAACAAACGTTTTATCTTACAAATTACAAACCTTTATTTTCAAATAGCGAATAATTTAGCATATCGATCGTACCTATCCCCTTATCGATGTGCACCTCTACGATTCTTACGCAAGTCACTGCACCTCTCCATAGGACCTGTAAGTGCGAGCGAGACAAACAGATAAAAATGATTTATTGCCCGACGGCTCAGCTTAAAATGCGTCGACTATAATATATCATAATATACAACTCGTCTGATACTTACCACCAACTCCTGAAGTGATGACCACGACCACTCTATCAAGAGTGACACCGACGAAGAAGAGAGGAAATATAACATTCATGATCTTGTGCCTAATTCGATTTAGAATCTGGTGAAAGATGCTGAATTTACTGGTGGTAGGTCTCTTTGGTGGACACCGTGGTGGGTTCCACTGTCCAAGAGTTAAGAGGTTCACCACCTTTTATCTGGTAAGAGTCAAGCGTAATTCCTCTGTTGTCCCCACAGCAAAGTGATATCCAATGCAGGAATACTACACGAAAAAAAAATGGTAGGTACCACCACAGCACCTACTGAAGCCTACAAACTGTGTATATCATCCTAACTAGCGCTACGTTATGATCCGGTCATCACTTACTATCAGGTGAACGTTTACCTCGTCTCGTAAAAAAAAACCTTGGGAGAAACTAAACTCCAGCAGTGGAGTCTGTGATTGATGATCTTGGAGCGTTTGTCACGCGGCAGTTATTCCCGCATAGGCTGGCTTACGCGTCGGTGTGAACCCTCATTATCATCATCATCATCAGCCGATAGACCATATGGACCCTCACCAATACCATATTTGCTCATCATCATCACAGGTCTTTGCACCGGTGCAGTAGTACAGTCATTCAGTTACTCACGACCTTCATCGTCATCTTTTTTTTATTCATGACGCGAAAAGACGAGCAGGATGTTCAACTGATGGTAAGCGATACGCCCGTCGATAACGTGGCGCTAGTTAGGATTATATACACTGCTTCACATTGAGCTCATCATCAGACACGTTGAGTTTCGTTCAGTACTGTCAGTCAGTCTGTCGGCTGCAATAAGCGCTGCGGTGGTACCTACCTAGACGGTCTATAGCAACAAAGACACTACCACCAGTGATAGCTACAACGTCCTTTGGACCTGTTAACCGTAATGTCTGCACAGTATTGTTTGTCGGCTGCAGTAGGCTTTGCGGTGGCACCTACCTAGACGGTCTATAGCTAAAGAGACCTATCACCTGAGAGCAAAAGGTCATAGCACAAATATCATTCTAAATGGTATAATCTATGATATGGTACAGACAGCATAAAAAAAACATCGAAATCTCTTATCTATGTACTATTACTCTTTGTTTATTTGCGGATGGAGATTAACTTATCACCAAACAGCTTTTCTAATAGCTCATACAATGAAAACGTTATGGAATTTTAATAGCATATAAACCTCCGCCTTCAAATGGTCTCACTCCGATTATTATAGCTTATCTTATTTTCTCAGAAAATACTTTTTTTTCTACTCCACAAGACCTGGCAGGACTATTACCTGATGGTAAGTGAAACGCTTACACATAACGGGGCGCTGGTTAGGATGATCACATGATGATGAGCAAATCGCCAGATTGTAATCGTCGATTTGAGACATAGTATCGTTACACCAGTATTCACTAGCTACAACGCCGTCCAAACCGGAGTATAGTAAACAGCACACTACTGTTTCACAGCTGAAACAGATGCTGCAGCGGTAGCTATCTAGACGGTCTCTAATAAGAGAGCTACTAGTAAGCTTGGTTGCAATGATTAAAGAATGTAGTGGTGATGGTTGTTGTGATGGTGAGCTCGTCTGCCTCAAAGAGATGGAGAATGAGATCTCCATTTAGTATATCTTTTAATTACTTTATATAATTTTCTTTACTAGTGTATAGTACATTTATAAAATTGAGTCGAATGGACTGTTAGTATTCTTATACACGAGTTAACTCTAATAGGACTCCTCTTCGCTCTCCATTGGAACAGCTTCCGGTATACCATCTTTCTTCTTGATTCTTATGCTGAAAATAAATAAGCTATAAGTTGCTTCCTTCGCAGACCATATAGGTTGGTACCACCGCAGCGCCTACTTCTGCCTTTAAACCGGAAGTATACTCTGCGGCGGTACCTATCCAAACGATCTCGACTAGTAGAGAACTACCACCAATGTCAACTGTTGTTTCCGTTTTTTATTGTTTTTATTTATTTATTTACTCATTTTATTTAGCTTTTATTCCCCACATTTCTTCTTTTTCCTTCGGTTTCTTTCAGATCTTTTCCTTTTTTCATTCACTCTCACTCTCACTCTCGCTCACCACCTCTCTACCTTCGCCATATTTCTTTATTCCACTTCTTACTCCACACATTTACTCCATCGACCGCTTACCGTTTGGGGTACGGCTGCTTGAGGTGGTAGGTCCTGTAGTGCAGCTTCATGCTGTTGCTCTGGGTGAAACGCTTCTCGCACAGCGGGCACTCGTAAGGCTTCTCGCCGGTGTGCGTCTGCGCAGACAGGAGACTCATTAGAGAAACTCAAGAGCTGAGCTGAGACCTTGGTATATATTTACAGATAACATTTTTTTTAAATACCCTTTGCTTCTATACGATAAAAAATACGTAGAAGGAAAGAGAAATAAAAAATTATGTGTTTGATGGATGGCAGGTATGATGTAGCTTGTAAAGAAGACCACAACCCTAATTTTCAGTAAGGCCTAAAAAATTAAAAAGTTCCATCAGAACAAGCTTCAAAACTATACAAACATATGTAGTATCTTTGATGGAGGTCTAGGTCCAGCAGTGGACGTATATCGGCTGATGATGATGTCCTATAAATAATTTTCTCTAATCACAACCAAAATACTTACAAATATATTATCATATAAAAAAAAGATAGTAACAAGTTATAGTAAAATTTACTGGTGTTAGGTCTCTGTTGCCGTAGACCGTCCAGGTATTACAGCAGAGCCTATTGCACCCGACAAACAGTACTGTGCAAACTTTACTATGTTGCTGTTTGAAGGACGCTGTAGCCTATGTAATTATTTATGTAAGGTGACTCAACATTTGTGTCGTATACGTGTATCGTATATCTACCAGCCACGTCGTTATGGACAGGCGTATCACTGACCATCAGGCGAACGTCTTGCTAGTTCTATTGTATTATCAGTGTGTGTCAGGCATGTTTAGAGCTATGATAGTACCAACCACTCGGTGCCGCTTGAGCCCGGCGGTGGAGTGGAACTCCCTGCCGCAAGTCTCGCAGCCGTGCAGCTTCTCCCGTGTGTGGATGTTGTGGTGCATCGCTATACTACCGGGCTGCACGCACCCAAACATATATTAAAGCTTTTAAAGGAAAGATCGAGCATATCGAGAGCCCTCACCTCTGATGGCAAAAGAGTAAATAAAAAAAAAAATGGTAGACTATTAGAAAAAAAAACAGTACCAGAGACTCACGTCACTGGTGGTAAATGGTAGGTTATGGGCAGGTGTGTCGATTATTATCAGATGTTTGATTATGAACCCTCTCTTTCTCTTCTCGTCGCTTTGTTGAATCAAAAAATTCGTTAAAAAAATTAAAAAAAGTGATTTTTTTTTTTATTTTTACTTAGAATAGGTTGCGAACTAACCGCTAATGAGACGCCGCATATTTCGCATATGTGCCTCTCGTTGGGAGGGCAGAAGGAGGTCCCAGGGTGCTCCTTGTAGTGGTGGCTCATGCACTGCGACTGCGTGTCGAAGTGTTTGCCGCACTGCAACATTGTTTACTATATATAGTATACCAACACCTGAAGTGATGACCACGTTCACTCGGCCAAGAGTGATGCCGACGAAGAAGAAAAAGGATATATATGTATTTAATATAATCTACCATATAACGTAATGTATCGACTACTATTAAAGTATTTTAAAGTTTAATTATACTACGAAGTTTTTTTTTAGTGACAAGAGTACTAGTAAGAGTTAAGTGGAGGTTTTCCCCACTAAAACCTCCTCGATGGTTCTCTTCAGCGTTTGGAGATATCACAGGTTTTCCGTTCGCAACACAATAACGGCCTCTCCAAAAGTTTGCTTTATGCATTCCCTTCGCGAGTACTACCTCATCGCAGAAGACTTCATTCAGCCATTGTCCGCCTCTGAGTCGTTTAGAAGGCGATGAGAACCTCTAGTCCTGACTGCCTACCAACCTAGTATAATCTATCAAACAATTAAACCCTTTTCAGGGTATATTTCGTAAAATCCGTTCATAGCTACACTACGCAGCAAAAGGAAAATTCCTTCGAAACTTCATGACTCCAGGTCTTATGGTTCCAGAGTGGTATATATAATAAAGAATACTCTAAAGAGCCGCGTTACATGGTGACATGTTGTCGGTTTCTTCTTGTTCGTCCTCCCGAACCTCAGCCTCTTGTGTCTCCTCTTCGGCGCCGGGACCTCCTCCAGTTCCGCTTTTCTAAACAATTCCAATGATAAACTTCAGTTTATTCTTCCAAATGCTTGTTAGTAAATATATTTTTTTTTACAATGGTTTAACACTTGACTCTAATATCAAATGGTGTTATCAAGAAAATGTTAAACGTAAAGAAGCTCACAAAATAATCACGGGCGGTAAAAGTTGGAACAAGCTTTTGAGGTACTAAAACTGAAGAAATGAAGATTCATCATCATCTTCATCAGCCAATAGACGTCCATCGCTAGACATAGGCCTCTCCAAAAAATTCCTACCACAATCAGATAGGAATTCGTATAGAGGGATTTGGGTCATTTTCTACCACGCTGGCCCAATGCGGGTTGATGGGAGCCAGAGTTTCTTTTGTTGATTAGCAGGCAGCAGCACGAGCAGGTGAGATTGGCTTGGATCCCGAGACATCCCTTACACCCCTGACTTAAGATTTAATTTATGCTCTACTATAAGCAATTATTTGTATCTGGTCATAAAACAAGGTTGGGGTATGGCTCCACTCTGCAGATTTTCGCTTACTCAACGTCCGCGTGGAGGGCTGAAGAGTGCAGATGCTCCGCGTACGCCGCAGCGCTCTCGAACTTCATTTGGCAGCGCTCGCAGTAGGTATTGCCGTCGCTTTGACTCTTAACACAATCCTGAAACAAATGGCCGTTTATAGCTCAGCAATTAATCTGGAGCATGCAAGGAGGTTCAACTCCTCGATCGTGATAAGAAAAGCAGATGTACGAAGCAACTTTCCGGTATCGATGTTCTCATACAAATATAACATAAGTGTCTTCAAGATTGGAGTGAGTAGGCTATTACTAACTTAGTATATTACCACTACAGATAAATTCACTTAACACCAGATGAGATCGTCAGAAAAGACCTTCAAACCGGAATACGGTAATGTATGCATACTAATGTTTGCCGGCGGGAATATGCGGGGTTTCGCCCAACTCACGGCCCCCAAACCAACCACACCTGCTAGTGGTGCACCCTGCTAATCAACAAACAAGGTTCTGGCTTCCGCCAAATAGCATTGCGCCAGCGTGGTGGGAAATTGCTCAAATCCCCCCATATAAATACATAAGACAGCCTAGTGCCCAGCGGTACCGGAGGTCGTGCTGACTGTATGTGGAGATTTTTGGGGGAGGCCTACGTCCAGCAGTAGTCGTCTATCAACTGATGATGGTGACGATATGCACTGCGGTGATATTTGCTTACTAGGTCTGCACAGTGACGTACCATCAAATATAGTGGTAAAAGAAAACAGAAAGAGTAAGGAGATGGTGCAATAACATGAGCGTGCACAGAGGTGAGATTCATGTAGGGTATCCATTATCAGGCCCAACAGCTGGAGGCAGTCCACTGCTGAACATAAGTCTATTCCAGAGAAGGTACTGTATACCCTCACTGATAGTTACGATGAAATATGCTGTACCACATTACGCTTTTCGCCGGAGACATAATATTTTGTCTCATTAACCCAGTAATTACTTTAGTTGCAACGCCCCTTAAACCAGAACACAATAGTATTGGCACAGTACTATATGTCAGCTGCAATAGGAGCTGCAGTGGCAACTACTTATACGGTCTACGGCAACAGAGACCTACTTCCAGTGAATTGAAACTTACCGAACACCTTAAGTAGATACCACTTCAGTTCCTATTACAGTCGCCAAACAGGAGCCGTTCCGGTTAGTAGGGTGCCAGTGCAATTACTGAAGTAAAGAGAACATCTTGTCTTAAGGAGTCGAGCATAATGTGGTGCTGTGTATATCACCCTAACTAGCGCCACGTTGTTAAGCTCAGCGCAGCAGACCAAGCGTTGAGGTTCACCACCTTTTAGCCAGTAAGAGTCCGGAATAACTCCTGTGATGACCCAACAGCAGAAGGGTATCCTATGCAGGATTTCCCCACGAAAAGTAGGTAACACCACAGCACTTATTGAAGCCTATAAACTGTATATATCATCCTAACTAGCTCCACTTTATGATCGAGTGTATCACTTACCATCAGCTGAACGTCCTGCTTGTCTTGTACATATAATAAAAAAAAATCATAATAATGTGAACACCTGTGTACTCGTGTCCGCGCCGACGTGGGTGACGCGCTTGTGCTGATGCAGACCAGCCTCGCTCACGAAGGAGGCGCCGCACAGCGCGCACACGTGCCGGCTGCGGTGCGTGCGCAGGTGCGTGTAGTACGTGGACATGTGCCTGCGCAGAACAGAATATCATAATACTGCGCTTTAAATGCTCATTGTGTCATACAAGTATTTAAATTATATAAAAAAAAATCCATACGTTTTTAAATAGTACATGGTTAATTAATATAATGTTATATGAATTAATTAGTTCATGGTTTAATGGGGTGTAAGCTGCAACCGTTTTCAACAGACAAGTAGTCATGTCCGCCAACTCCTTCTCCTCTCTCCCTCCTCTCATATATGTAATAAGATTTTTCAACAACCAATTTACGTCCCCACTGTTGGGGCACAGGCCTACCCTCAATATGAAGGCGACAGGCCACATCACCACGCGAGCACAATGTGGATTGGAAACTTTACACACACCTTAGAATGAATTCCAATTCATGTGCAGGTTTCCTCGCGACGTTCTCCTTCACCGTTTGTATCTCGCTGTTGTTACTAAAGTTCACAAATGTACATAACTTAAATATGAAAGTCATCGGTACATGCCGAGATTCGAAACCGCGACCTTCGGAGTGAAGGCCGCACGTTCTAACCATTAGGCATGCGAGCTAACATAATGGGCTAACGATAACAATAAATCAATGAATTCTTGTATCGGTTGCCATATTTACCTGAACTGCTCGCCGCAATGTCTGCATGTTCTCGTCACCCCAGCGTGCGCCTCCTCGTGCATGAGGGCTGTGCTTCTAAAATATTTCTAATAATTTTTAATATGTAATACAGAAAAAAATGCTTGCTACTCTGAACGCAGGCTAATAATAGGGGGACCGGAAAGTAATGTCGTTTCTGCGCATGCCAATACTTGATTGTCATTTGTCAGCTCATTGTTTTGTTCAGAGGCGTACCAAAGACATTGTGAGGTTATAGTGATTTCTTTACTTATAGACAATTGAATTACAATTTTTTTTTGTAATTTTGGGTAAAATGGCCAGCCAAATACCAGAAGAGGTACACATCCGGCATTGCATGCTCTTTGAGTTTCGCAAGGGAAATAACGCAACAGTTGCTACCAAAAACATTTGCGATGTTTATCCAAATGCACTGGACATTCGTAAATGCCAAAGGTGGTTTTCCAAGTTCAAATCGGGTAATTTTGATCTTTGCGACTCGTATCGATCAGGAAGACCATCAGCGTTAGACAACGACGTGTTAAGGGCGGAAGTGGAAGCAAATCCGTGTCAGACGATCGAGGAATTGTCAAACAGTCTCAACAAACCTTGGTCGACCATCCAAGAACATTTGAAGCAGATTGGAAAAGTAAGCAGAGCAGGTGTTTGGGTCCCGCATAATCTGTCCGAACAGAATAAGGCTAACCGATCAATCACATGCAACTTATTGCTTCAACGACACAACACAGAAGCGTTTTTTGATCGCTTGATCACAGGAGATGAGAAATGGGTCCTGTATGATAACCCAAAACGCAAAAGGCAGTGGCTCTCTCCAAATGAAATCCCTCGGAGTACTGCTAAGCCAGGTTTACACCCCAAAAAAGCGCTTTTGTGTGTTTGGTGGAGTATTCGCGGCATTGTTCATTTTGAATTACTGAAACCTGGAGAAACTGTTACTGCAGACCTCTACAGCGAACAATTGCAGCGAGTCAATCAATCTTTAATTGAAAAGTGGCCAGCGATTGTCAACCGAAAAGGCGTCATTCTCCAACATGACAATGCAAGACCGCACTGCGCAAGGCGAACTCTAGAAAAAATTAATGAATTGGGGTGGGAGGTGCTGCCTCATCCACCATATTCGCCCGATGTTGCACCATCGGATTTCCACTTATTCCGAGCGCTGCAACACTTTTTAAGTGGCAAAACATTTGCAAATTTGGATGATATCCAAAATGCCATCTCTAGATATTTTGCCGAAAAACCAATTAATTTTTATCGATCAGGGATTGAAAATTTACTCACTAGATGGCAAAAGGTTATTGACAATGAT
Source organism: Troides aeacus (assembly GCA_033220335.2). Lineage (NCBI taxonomy): Eukaryota > Metazoa > Arthropoda > Insecta > Lepidoptera > Papilionidae > Troides > Troides aeacus. Next base: position 7,859,801 of record CM067293.1, on the reverse strand, counting down.
GGGGAATACATCATTGATTAAAAATAAAGACTCGTTAAAAATGTATGTGTTTGTATTTAGCGTAAGAAAACGACATTACTTCCCGGTCCCCGGTGATAAAGAGGCCACAAACCCTATGGAACATAGTAATGCCGTTAGCGCTGCAGATTGACATGAAGGCATCAACTAGAACATGTCAGTTTCGTCCCTGCACCGCCTTGAGACATAAGATGTTAAATCCTCTTACCCCACTAATTACACTAGCTACAGCGCCCTTCAAACCGGAACACAATACTTGCACAGTACTGATTGTGGGTAAAAATTAGAGCTGCGGTGGTACCCACCTAGACAGTCTCTCTCAAGGGGGACCTACACAGGTCTCTGAATAAGACAGCGCAATGACCACAAACTGAACCACTCACTCTATAGCCACTACGAGGTTGCAGACGAGGCACTCGTACTTGGTGTAGTGCATGCGCGCGTGCTTGCGCAGGTGACACTCCAACCTGAAGCGGGACCGGCAGAAGCGGCACTCGAATGGGCCAATGGACTGAAAAACGCAATGTCAGTTCTTCAACAATCACAGTGACGAAGCTATAAATGATGGAACGTGGTCACCAAAAATACTCTCGACTCTAATATATTGACATCCAGAAAACAACAATCGTATTATGGCGACATATTTGCATTTGAACGAAGACAACATTCGAAAATGCACCGATCAAACTCGGCATCATCTAGCCCTGGAATAGAACCAGGAACTGCTTATTATTAGAGCAGCCATTAGCAACAGACGCAGTTAAAATCCTAGGATTTTTTAAGAAAAGAAAAATTGTAGAAATTTTGATAAAGAATAAAATATTTTCAACAGATAAAATATTGACCGTTTCTAAAAATGGCGGGAAAGTTCCGTTTATCAACAAAACAAATTATTTTTAAAACATAACTTTGACTTTTAAATATTAAAAAAAATTCTATTATATAGATTATTAATAAATTACTGCTGAAAAGCTAAATATGTACATAACCATATATTTGCTCACCGGATTGTGTTTCAGCTTAAAGTGCCGACTCATTATATCCTCTTTCGAGAAGAACTTGTAACAGTCTTTACAATGATATGTTGCTTGGACATACTTTGGGTCGCTTGCTCTCTTCTCAAACTCTTTCACAGCTTCCTCCTCGCTTAAGCTAATCTTTCGCCATTTACTAGGATCCAAACATTTTTTCGGCCTGTTCGTAAACTTGTATTTTTTCTCTCTATTATTTCTCGCTACATCCATCTTCTTATTCTTTGTCCGCCTAATGCATTTGTCAGTAATTATATCTGGTACCATTGCCATATTGTTTTCAATAACTACACATTCTTTGTTTTCAAGTTTTTCTGTAATTGAATTTTCGTCTCTTATTTCTTCAGTCTTCAGTATTACATCTTCCGGGATGAATATTTTATTTAAATTATCTAAAGAATGTTCTGTAGGTAAATCATAATCTGGATCATCAGCTGTTGCATCTAAATAAGGAAGCTCATCACTTATGAAGGGATCAACAATTTTCAAATCACTTATAACATCAGTTTGTCCAACTTGGATAACTTCTGTTTGTTCACTTTGAATATGCCAATCACTTAAATTCTCATCAGCATCACTACTGTTGTTCAACACATCCTCTTCAACTAACTTTCTTTCCATTACTTCATTTTGTCTTTCATTTACAATGTAAGTTCTAACATGTTTATTAACTGTTATAACACTTAAAGTGGAATCAAAACATTTACTCCTTGTTTTTACTTCATTTATAGTTTTATATTTAATCTGAAATGTAATAAAAAAAGATGTCACACAATTTTTAATACCAGTTTGCCAGTTTAATTAGCCTCAATTACAATTTCATTACTCTATACTTAGAAAGATTAAATCTATTGGGATGGTCATTTACAAAGTTGTAGCTATACAAATATTGAACTTATTTTCTTCTCTTCTTACTTTCAATAATCTGTTCTTGCAATACTCACTGGTCCTTTATCTAGTAACGCTTCAAGTTCTGTCTGACCACTATGACATTTTTCTTTGAACTTATGAAATTTATAAAGCAGCATAGCACACTCATAGCAGAAATAGTGGGGCAGTCCATCCCTCCTGTTAATCTGTTATCAGATATAAATATCACCATTAATTTCAGTCACAAAAAATAAGCCTGTAATTAAATATATAATTTCTTATATTATGTTATAATCATCACAAAGAACCTATATATTTTCTTTAATTATGGTTTAACACCTGACACTTTATCACTCCTTTCACACAGTATAAATATTAGAAAAATTTTATTAAACCTCTTTTATTGTTATAGAAAAATTGTAACAACTGGTTTTTCTTAAAAATATTCATATTTACTAAACTCAGGGATTAAAGTAACTATAGAACATTCAAAGTATCAAATCTTCTTTTAGACTACAAAGATCAAGGCTAGAGGATAGAATGAGTCATTACAATAGTAACTTTTCACCATATTCAATTATTTAGCATTAGATGTAGTATTTGATAAGTATCTTACAATATTTATTAAGTAATATAATCAAAAGGAGTAAACAAATCCCATGTATAATAGAAATGGTTAAACACTTTAAATGACTAACATATCACTGAATATTTCTTTTCCTGTGAAAATTAAACCATAATAATTAATGTTATTAATAAATGTTTCATTCTTTAAAGTAAAATAATTTGTACTAATTAAAATAGATATTTGTCTGTCCATTTAAATATGTATACAAGTAATATCTTTGGAATTTTAGTAATACTTTATTATCAATCCGTTATAAATCAAACAAACTAAAGTGTAAATCAAGTCATAATGAACTTTATGTTAAAGTTATAATACTTACTTACTTTTAAAGTTGTAACATCTTCGTAATAAAATTTGAGACGAAATTGATCACATTCGTATAATTTACCTCCTATCCGAAGGCAAATTCTACATAATTTAAGGTCTGCCATATTCTACCTAGCTTTAAAAGTTTTTCATAAGTTTATTATTTAAAAGTTCATGTACATTTGGTGCAATATAAACAAATTAATATTTACAGCTAACGCTAGAAATACGTCAATGTCATAACGAATGTCATGTTTACTTACTAGAAGAGCCTTCTCGATAAATCGATTTATTTATATTGATGTTTTTATTTATAGTTTAACAGTTACACGATTTAATTTAAATTATTATAATTAATAGCCCTTTTGTGTTTCTACTGATAGGGTCCAAAGCATTCTTTTATAAGTAAAAAGTGGAATAAATCCACAAACACTGGGCAAAAACGATGTTGTGTTTATATCGTTATTGAATTTTTACCAAGTAATAAACGAGGTGATACATTTTAGTAAAAACTTTTTATAATATCTTGTCAGCTAGCTTGATAACACATTTATGACCAGTTTAATGCCAAAGCTGCGTGTTATTAAACACTATAAAAATTAGACATTGTTTAGCACTTAAGTGTATTACAATTTCCACAAATTTTGTTGCTTTTCTCCATGAAATAATAGAGATGTTTTATTAGAGAAAATAATAAAAAAACAGTTTATATTTTTTACCACATTTATTTCAGTAATTAGAACGGCTAAAACCTGGTAAATATGTGTAATGTTATTAGGCAAAACATACTACATCAGTGCGAATATTGAACAATAATAAATCTCGAAGCGACATTTCTTAATTTAACGATTGTATTAAGAAAATTTGTGCATGCATTTATATTCATACTGTAACACTAATTTTTAATACTACTGAGATATTATTTAAGGAAATAAACTTCATCGTCAATTAATTGTGTACATTTTTATTTTGTATGGCACATTTCTCAATATTCTAAATCTAGTTATATCTTGTTAAAAAATAATGAAAGAGAGAGATAGATATATTGAAAAAGTATAATAGTAAAATAGACATTTCGCCTAAATATTCATAGTGTATTATAAATATTTTAATATAAATTTGGAAGTAACAGTAACATCGACATAGTTTTTTTAAGTTTAAAAATTTCATCCATAGTCACTGGACTACGGCTTTCCATCATTTGCAGGCCTCTCCTCCAGAGTCCTTCACTTCCGATCCCTCATGAAACCTGTGTACGATCCGGTACCAACCTCCCTCGTCTACCTTTGCTACTACATACGAGAACGGCCTTTATTTTATTTACTAATTATTTAACACTTAAAACTCATTATTAAAATAAGAATAAAAGCAGTAAACAGAAAGAAAACTTTGTTCTTTGGAATGGCAACACAAATAAATACAACAATTATAATACTAATTGAAAGTTTACAATACTTTAAAAACTCTCATTAAATGACTCTTAACGTGTATAGCTGCTATGACAACACCGAGAAACATTAAAAACCACTAATAATCTCAGAGAAGACTCCCATGAGCTTATTCATTTTCCTTTTAATTTAATTAGTCACTTTTGCAGGCGATTCCACGCCATTGCATAGTATTTGCCAGAATATAATCCATGTTGGTAAGAGTATACATGTAGCTACGTTGTACAGCCAATTGCCATAAATCTGAAAAGAATTAAATCAATTAAAAAATAATCTTTTACGAAGCGAGCGATAGTACAAACAAATAATGAATCCGCACCATAGAGTTGACGATAGAGCACACATAAATAAGAAACCCATACCATAGAGTCGACGATAGGAAACGTGATAGAGTACACATACAATAATAAATCCGTACCATAGAGTCGACGATAGAGAACATGATAGCTTGCATAGCAGCGTCGTTTCCCCTGCTCATCATATTCAATATGCCCTCTTCCGGAAACAGAACTCGGCTGTAGGCGATCATCGAGTGCGATAGCAGGCATAGCGGATGGAGGAAAATGCAGTGAATACGCTTCGCAAACAGACGGATATATCTGAAACAATTTATGGATTGTAAAATATTTTCTTACTAATAATAGTAAAAAAATTTTTCTCAATATATGCAATGTAATAGGCCAATTACTGGAGTACTGTTCTACTGTGAAGTTGGTGGGTTAGTAGGCTTCTTGTCTTAGCCTCCTTGCTGATTCCGGAGGTTCAAACAGCATAGAAACGACGAAAGAATCACTCACCGATTATCATTTTTCTCCACAACACCGACGGACAAGGCGAGAGGGGTGTAAATAGTGGCAACAATGAATCCCAACGAGAAGTTGTGCATGCCGATGGCAAGACAGGCGGTCGCCAACTCGATAAGGGCCAGGATGTTCATGACGGTCATCTCCTCGTGGGAAAGCGCCATCTTGCGGAACAGGCGGGGGAGCAAAGGCGTCATAAAGATCAGAGGAGTCGATGCGGCCACGAAGCCGAGGTACACGGAGAACTCCGATGGAAAGTCGAAGTATTTCGCACCTGTAGATGATACAAGATAACACTAACCGGAGAAAGCTAAGTACGCACAACAGTGGCTTCTAATGCTAATTAGTGAAAATAGCTAATGATACCTAAAGTTTGGAAGAAATTTAATCATTATAGCACTCACCAATCTGACTGAAGATCACAGGCATATTCATAACCATATATCCAAATAGGTGCACTATCAGAAAATTAGTTCCCATGCTCGCAATGCTAAGACCGCCCTGTTTACTGTCTGTTACTCTGTTTGCTTTAATATTTTCCATCTCATTGGACAGAGTCTCCACTTCACTATCCTCTGTTTCTTTCTCTTCTTTATCCTCCAATTGTTCTTCAGGGTTAGCATCTTTATTATCAGGCTCCTTATCAGTTTCTTTTGTAAGATTTTCTTCAGCAGTGATATCTTTTGTTTCTTCATTTTCATCTTTTTCTTTAATATCATCCTTGTCTTTCTTGCATTCTTTGTTTGTTGGTTCGTCTTCTTGTATGCCAACCCATAATGAAAGAGCCCTTATCAACATTGCAGCGCACAGTAAGCACAGCGACGGCATATATTGTCCTACAAATTTTTAAATTTAAGATATTCTTGTCATTTAAAAAAAATTGTCTGCTTAGAAAAATTATTGACTTGATGATAAATAATATTGGTTCCTAAGTTTTTTTTTAAATTAATTATTGTAAAAATTGGTTGTCTTGTAAACTTCTTGTGGTCTTTGTAATAATAGTCATAGTGCAGTGTACATTATCCTAACTAGACGCTACATAGTTATGAGCAAAACTATCTTTTACCATTAAGTGTACATCAGTCTTGTATCATAATTTTGGTTAAATAAAATAAATAATACAAACCAATAGATATAAATCTATTAGTCCCGGCCAGAAGATAGAAGAAGTAGCTCTGATGGAATCTCTCCAGCAAATTGTTAAGAGATCTCAAGATACTCTCCAAAGCGATACCAAGCCGGTAGAAGTTTGCAGTGGGGAGGGAGTGCACTTTAGGTGGTACGCCTGCAGGGTCGTTGGCGTCGCGACCTTCTAGGGTCACCGCTTCTATTCCGTAGCGGTGGAACAATCCGTGATTTCCAGTTGGTACCTAGACAAAGTTATTTCATTCAGCATATATAACAGAGGAAGAGTTACTTAAATGGAAACAATTGTTTTAGATTTTTTTTAGGTACTATGTACTCACACTTTTTAATTTTACAAGATGATAAATGACAATGAAGCAGTGGATTTTGACATACTCGGACATTTATCTACATGTTCACATCCAGAGTATATGGATGGTGGAACGGCAGCAAATTTAAATGTAATCATGTAGATCATTTGAACAATATGCATAAGTCATTAAAATAATTCACTTACCCCTGTGAATTGAGTATTAATCATCCCCAACATGGTCCAAATACCATTGATCCATTCATCCATATTGTTCCGACGTATCCAAGAATAACTGTTTCAAGTGTTTAAGATGAATATATTAATTTTTTTCGTCATAATGAATATTAATTAACAATTTAACAAAATGACAACTGTTACAGCTCAGTGTGTAAAGCACTGTATGTCTTGAGTAGCAGATTTGATCATCATTTAGCATGCACTTTGAGAAAAATAAAATATCTTAAAGAAACCATCATGATGCAAAATCAACAGCTTTCTTTGACAAACTACCTCCACTAATCTAAATTTGGCCATAGTTGTGTATAAATAGCCTTGTCTGTCTCCTGGTAAGAAAAGACCACAAACCATAGAAGTGGAATAATAATATATTAAAGTATTTCTAAAATAAAACAATTCTCATATGGTTATTTAAAAATTCCAACTATGTACTACCAAAAAGAAATTGAAAAATGATCCTGATACCTATGTTTATAGGAGTGATGTATTCCAGACTTCACACAAAGTTTATGCACCAAGTTGACAAGGTCCAGGTTGGGAAGTTGGCCATTGAGTCCTTCTATTTTCACCTCAATATATTCTGTAATCAAGGAGTATTTTCAATACAAGCAAATAACAAAATAGTATTGCAATCATAGCTAGTTTTATTCCACCATCACTTTGACTTAAATGTATTTATGAAATCAATTTTCTGTTTATAAATTATAACCTTTTACCTCTAGGTAAACAATAACTCTTTAACATTCCAGAACTTACTGATTCTAGGTGTATCAAACTCTAAATTTATAGCAGCTTGTATTGAACCAGATCTGCCTTGCAATTTCCCTGGATCCAGACATCTTGCTGTGTCCTCCCACCAATCTAATGTCGATGTAAGTTTATTTAGGTCCAATGAAGGCATCGTTGGTTTCAAAAAGCTTCCAAGACTGGTGTAGAATGTTTCTGGTTCATTATTCAGGCCATGGTAAGCCTCAAGCCATGCCTGCATCCCTAGCTGCTCATACTCAGTGACAAGGAAGATTATATCTTTTGCCCAATATTTTTGTGCTGAAAATAATTTAAAATGTTAACTTTATTTCCCACAAAGATACAATGTTTGTAACCTATTTTTTAAAGGTAACGTACGTCGAGCAAACTGTGCAAAAGCCAACATTAAAGCAATGCCTGCTGCTGTGCCTTTCTGATGGGAAGTCAGGTATCGGAATGGTGCTGACACCACCAATGCCTCAAGTGATGCTGTCCTAGCAGCCCTGAGTATCCCATATACATTGGTTCCCTTGTAGACCTAGCAACAAGCAAAAATTTATTAAAAATAGAGTCACTAAAAAACGGTTATAAAATAATAGTTCCTTTATTATCTATTTTATCTAAAGTAGCATATTAAATATATATGCTCCACTTACTTGACCTTGCCCCATTGGATAGTTAAGGGTAAAATTATGGGTATATACTTCCAGATGCAACTGAGACATCTTGCCCACCAACCATGACACTGGCATCTCTCCTGATTCCTCATATTTATCCTAGAAAATGTAATTTATGTTTAAAAAGTGAACAGGCACTTTTTCTTAGCAACTATATAATATTGATTTTATGTAGCTAAAGCATTGAATTTATTACTGGCTACATGATGTTCATGTTGGACTTTTGGAATATATACAAACAACTAATAAAATATTAATGCACAAATTCAGATTTGATACTGAAATAGATCTACATTTCAAGAATGTGCATTTTATTTTGTAACTTGGCTGTCCCACGGTAATTGTGTTATAACGAAAGACTATGTTTCGTTATAACTCGATTTTTGCTCTTTACTCTTAATATCTGTTATGAAAACAAAAACCAAGACAATAAAAAAAAATATTAGTAAGCCGTAAAAACTCTAGCCAAAACTTTTCAGTGAGTGAAAAAGTGCAAAAGGCCTTGAAAGAAAATAAGAATGCATTAAAGAAATAGCAAGATGTAGAAGATAGTAAAAAGTTTTGAAAGAAAATAAAAGAGAAGATTTGCAAGGAGGGTAAGTGATGGGCAAAGAAAACTCTCACAATTGCTTAGGCAAAGGTAAAAGAAAAGCTGTACCATTCTCTGGACAGCCCGCAAGGACAAAAACAACTGTCCGGGATTGCAAAAGAGAGAGAAGAGAGCAAGTGATATAAATCATATCAAACGTATGAAAGACAATGATGGAAAAGTATTGATGAATGATGACTATATTAAAAGATGTTGGAGGGTTTATTTTGGAAGACTGATGCACGAGGAGAATGTCTGGAGCAGAGTACTGGAAAGTGTGCCGGTCAACATGGGTATGGTGAGGAAGATTACTGTGGATGAAGTAAGAAAATCAGTGCAAGGTATGAAGAACGGAAAGGTTGTTGGGTAGAACGGATTACCAGTGGAGGTATGGAAGGTGTTAAAGTCGGATGGATGGATGTGGCTGATGTTATTCTTCAAGTTGTTACAAGAAGAGGTGATCCCAGATGAGTGGTGTAGCAGTTCACTGGTACCCATCTTTAACAACAAGGGTGATCTACAGCTCTGTAACAACTATAGAGGAATAAAGCTCACGTCGCATAGTATGAAAGTGTGGAAGAGAATCTTAGCAGGAAGACAGACGGGAGAGTGAGGTAGCTCGAAACCAATTTAGTTTTATGGGGGACTACGGACGCCATTTTTGCTCTTCGCCATCTGTGCGAAAATACAGACGTGCGCAAAAAAACCTGCACATGGTGCTCGTGGACCTAGAAAAAGCATTTGATAAGGTCTATGGGAGGTCCTGTGGTTTATTAAGACGATAAAGAAAGGAGCGCCTGAGAAATACCTGCAACTTATACATGCTATGTACTGTCGTGCCAGTACTCACATCCACTTCACTGCTGCCAAAAGTGAGTTTTGATGTCTTGGTGGGTCTACATCAGGGGTAGACATTAAGGCGGTATCTCTTTCTCCTGGTAATGGATGTACTGACATCAGACATACTGGAGGAGGCACCCTGGTGTATGCTTTTTACCAATGACATTGTACTTGTAGGGGAAAATTAATGCGAGGTACAGAGCAGGTTGGAAAAATGGCAAAATAAATTAGAGAAGACTGGGCTCAAGATCAGCAGGACGAAAACTGAACATTTATTTCGTGACTTTGGCAGTTCCAACAGCTTTACTTCAATCACCTTAAATGGTGTATCTCTACCAACCTGCACCAATTACAAGTACCTAGGATCACTCATACAACGCGAAGGTGACATTGATCGAGATGTGAGAAGCCAAATAAATACAGAATGATTGAAATGGTGACAGGTCACTGGAACAACTTGTGATCCACAAATTCTGCTTAATCTTAAAGGACAGATGTACAAGTCGGTCATTAGACCTGTCATATTGTATGGGGCTGAATGTTGAGCCACCAAGCGTTCGAATGAAAGGTGATTACATGTGGCTGAGATGCGAATATTAAGATGGATGTGCGGTAAGACAAGGATGGATAAAATTAAGAATGAGCATATTAGAAGAAGTCGGAAAGTTCGTCCAGTGATAGAGAAATTGAGGAGTAAGAGTTTAGCGTGGTATGGGCATGTTATGCGGAGGGATTATGGACATATAACAAACAAAGTAATTAGAAAAAAATGGATGGTTACAAGGTTTGGAAAGTGCGGATGGATTGTGTGAAAGATGACATATGTAAGAAGAGTGTGAATTCAAATATGACGGCTGTTAGAGGGATATGGAAGAGAAGTACATACTGTGCGGACCCCATATAGCTGAGAAATGGGCAGGAGGAAGAAGTGAAAAAAAAATTGGTGACTTTAATACATGCAAACACTGGTTAAATTATGAGTTTATTGTTACCAAATCGATAAAAACGAAAAAGTACAAACCTCCATCTCTTGTATTAATTCGCTGTAGAATTTGTTAGCAGACGATTCAGCATTGAACTCCTTCGTAACTAAGCCAGGAAGCAAAGCGTTCTCCGAAAAATATGTTTCATTGTTAAATTCCTTATTGCCCAACATAAGGAACCAGCCGATTGCGCCTATATAGCACAAAAAACACAGCGGTCCTTGAATTTTCTTAAGAATTCTGACCCACCTTGCAGAACCATACTCAGGGTCTGATAATAAACCCATTGTGCTTTTAAATATATTTAATTTTCCGTATCCGTAAGCAGTACATTCACGACTCTTCTAAATTTCAGAATCGAAAATCAATAACCGTACCGTATTGACAATTAAGTATTGCGTTCATATGTTTGGAAGCATCCAAATTCAATGATACTTTTATGCTATTGTTGATTATTTTTTAAATTATGTCAATATTTGTATTAATTTACTTGTTTTTTATGTGTATAAAATAAATTAAAATTATTGTTTTTGACTATGTCTCCATTTTTTTTGCGGTGTAAATGTTCTGATTAAAAAAGGTTTCTGTACACTTTAATCCCTTTAATGTAATGAGTACCAGTTGTGAAGTCTGCTAGTCATTATGAAACTATTAAGGGACATAGTTATTATGCATAAATATCCTATGCCTGGTTATCGCAAATATAGATTTTGAATACTAACAGGAAAACGTTTAAAATTGTTTAATTACAGAAGGCTGTCTGATGATCTAATTAATAAAATGAAATTCCAGTCTCGTCTTGTTTCAATGCTGGACTGGACCCCACGTTTTGAATAGTTTTGATACAATATAACAAATATCTACGATGAGACATTTTAATTTGATATAGTACTCTTCGCCAAGAAATTCACATTGTGATTGGTGTGTAGTCATTAAAAAAAAACAAGTTGTTTTAATCACCGGGATAATTAATACAAGGTGAACTTTTTGTATATTGATATGTCTGAATTACATGACATGGCGAATTTATGACAAACATTAGACAAACACCAAATTGTGATTGAGTTCGGCAGTGAGGAAAAAATATCTTTTATTTATTCCAAACATGCCAATATAATGCTTTGATTGTTCGATAGCTCGTCTTTTTACTACGAGAATGCACCATACCCATTCAATTCTGTCTTTTTATTTTATTTCTACATAGGTATTTAACACCTGGACGCACTGATAATTTTTTCACACACTTGTTATTTCGTTAGAGAATAGCTCTCTTTAATGTTTGTCTGATAATGTTACAAGTTTTATTAATATAATTTATTTATTATACTTTTATAATGAAAAATTTTCAATGTGTATTTGTCATGCTATATTTGGTTTTCATTGTAGTCGTTAATAGCAAAAATCAATATAAACGGGATGAGGCTTACGATAGTTTGGACAACTCCTCAATAGAATCTGAAAGCAACGAGTTATTTCGAGAGAATCCAAAGAGTGATTTAAGAAGGAAAGAAGTGACGGTGCACTTTAAAAGCAAAAACATTACAAAAAATATTATTAAAGGTATGATTTTTTCTTTTCGTGGTTTTATGTATAAAGTATGTATTTAATTAGAAGTTATTTGCCTTAATATACTTTAACACTGGTTGTAAACCATTAAACGACTGTAAATAAATGTAAATAGAATATCTATTTACATTTGTGTTGCCAAGAGCGCTGATGAGGATGATAGGAAATATCCCAATAATTTTATTTAAAAAACAAAATGTATAAATAAACGTATGAAAAACATAACATTAAATTTAAAGACCATACTATGTTACTTACGCTTGAAATATATTCCTAATAGAGCGACAATGGAATGATTTTAAATGCAATGTGCATTATTAAATAATAATAAAATTGTTTAACGTATAGAAAAGTAAAGCATAATAGCTTGGAATGAATATGTCACGAGGAATGTAAGACATGTGACAAAGAGAGAATTTTGTTTATGAAAAGTAGTGTTTGGATGGAAAGGTGGAATGATGAAAGCATGGATTTACTGTATAGAAAATTATGTAATAGGAAACTCATGACTTATCTGATGAAAAGAATTATAAGAGCTCACTTAGTGGTTTAATGGTAGTGAGGTGAACAATTATGGAAGAGTAAATTATTAATATGGTATTTTGCTACATTTTTTTCTTGCAGCAGACAAAAGAAATAAGAACAAAGCGGATAAAGCTCTTAAATCAAAAAGCGGCTCGATAAAATATCCTTTCTCGGTGTCGATTCAAAGGAAAGGTTCCCACTACGCAACAGGAGCTTTGATAGACAGGAAATGGGTACTGACCGTGGCCGGCGAGTTTTATAAGTAAGTTTGATTTTTACAAACTTATTTTAAAAGTCTTCGTCGCTTCCACAAAACGCTATGTAAGTTAGCAGCTCCATGTTACCAACTCAATGCGCTGGAAACGGGAAAAGCTTAAGAGAACCTCAACAGCTAAGAGTTATCAACGTGCCTTTAGTTGTAAGTATGAAATTGTATTATAAAAGTAACTGTTTTTACGACTTTACTGGTGGTAGGTGTCTTTTGCCAAAGCTCGTTCAAACATTACTACGTTCCGGTTTGAAGGGCACTGTAACTAATGTAATTACTGGGGTAACGGGACTCAATAATTTGTTTTAAAGCAACGAGCACAAAGTGATAAGATTCTAATTACCGCCATGTTGTTATGAGACGTATCACTTAACATCAGATGCTCGTCTCGTCGCTTCTTTAAATAAAAAAAACTTTCACTAGGAGTATATTTGATTTAATTACATTTTTACTCTTAATAGAGCGCTTTTATTAGAAACAATTAACTACAATACTTTACTGTAATTCAGAAACGTAAAAATATTGCGATTTTTAATTTGAAGGCCTTGTCGGTTCAATTATAAGAGTAATAAGAGAAACTGTTTAATATCTTTTATTGTACCAGAACAATCGTATTCTAAATCATCATCATCATGATCAGCCGACAGACGTACTCTTAATGCTTTAGCATTATTAACTACTTCTACCCCAATCAAAGAGTAAATGTTTAATATCATATATTACCTACATCTTCCTGCCTCCTGCCCTTTCCCCAGCTATGTGGGGTCGGCACAGTATGTACTTCTCATCCATATCCTTTTATCAGCCGTCATATCTGAATTCACACTCTTTTTACACATGTCATCTTTCACACAATCTATCCACACTTTCTTCAGCCTTCCTCTACCCTTATAACCATCCACGTTCATTCTCATTACTTTCTTTGTTACATGTCCTTCTTAACTTAACCTCTTGCTCCTAAATCAGCAACGGAAGGTTGTATTCAAGGTTCCATAGGAGGACCAATTTTTTGGAATCTTCTACTGGACCCTCTCTTAGACGAGCTAGATCAGCGAGGTATCTATTATATTACTATCAAGCCTTTGCAGACGATATTGTTCTGGTTTTCTCCGGACAATCCAAATCAGAAATAGAATCAGAAGCAAATCTCACTCTGACACACGGGGAACAGTAAGGGATCAAAAACAAACTAAAATTTGCGGCACAAAAGACACAAGCCATGATTATAACAAACAAACTCAAATTTGAGGTACCGCATATTCGTATAGGCCAGACTGTGATACATATGCAAGACGATATAAAAATTTTAAGACTTTTTATTGATGAAAAATTAACTTTTCAAAAACACGTAGGATATATTTGCAGAAAAGCTACCAATATATACAAACAAATTTGTAAAACAGCCAAAGTCTCTTGGGGATTAAACCTTGAGATCATAATGTACATAGCAGTAATAGAACCGATAATACTGTATGCCACTAGTGTTTGGGCACCGGCGGTTTATGATTATCGCTTCAAAAACAATTAAATACAATACAGAGTGGTTTTGCCCAGAAAATAGTCAAAAGCTACCGTACCGTTTCTTACTCTGCAGCAGTAGTTTTATCTGACTTGCTCCTCTTGGATTTGTGAGTCCTAGAAGCAGCCCGATGTTATGAAGCTAAGCGAGGAAAACCTATGGAGTTTTTGAGGGACAGAACAGTGGAAGAAAAAGTTAATGCAATTAACTTTCTGCAAGAAAAGCAATCCACCCAACCTTGGACATAAGCATAGAGGTTACACGCTTAGAAGACATGAAACCCCAAATTCTGGAAGATCACCGGGTAGAAGACGCCCAAACGTTTACGGATTGCAGCAAAATCGAGGAAACGGTTGGGGCGGGTTTTTCCTTCTGGAGGAATGGCGCAGAGATATGTAGCAGAAAGTTTAACCTAGAATCCTACTGCACTGTCTTCCAAGCAGAGTTCTATGCTTTGCTCAGAGCAACGTAATACACACTGAAAGTTAAAGACAGTACAATCAACATCCTTAGCGATTCTGGGTCAGCTTTGGAACTTCTGCAAAATTCCTCAACTTTTCACACATTGGCATGTGACATTAGAACGAATATCCGCAAACTCAAGGAAATTAACAAGACCGTGAGAACATTCTGGATAAGAGCTCACACAGGCATTGATGGAAATGAGCGAATAGATGTACTGGCCAAAGAAGCTGAACTTTATAAGAAAACGGCACCCAATTCCGATCAATGCCCTATATCATAGGGCAATGATCGGAATTGGGTATCGGAATTGAAATAATCATACACTCAGAACTCAATCGTGCAATGTATGGAGCGACAGATACGTGGAAAGTGAATCAGCGGTGGTTACAAAAATCTTTTTCACCAACAGCAACGATGCATTCACATTTCTGAAGAGATTCACTCTGGATCCAACTACAGTTCAAGCTCTGACGGGACATGGGGGCTTTGGCCAGTACCTACATAAATTCAAACTAAAAGATGTACCTGGATGTATCTGCGACCAAAGTAAAGAAGAAAACATTATACACCTATTGACAGAATGTCCAAAGCACTCAGCCGTCAGAATGGACTTAGAAATATGACTACAGAAAAAATTGAGCGTAAAAATTTTTAATGACATAATAATGTCCAAAAAATCCGAATTAGTAATTAGATTCATGAATAGCGTTACAGAAGAATCCATGAAGAGGAATAAAAAGTAGATTAGAATTAGAGTTAACATTAAGATCAACATTGATTGTATGATTATGTATATTTGATATAAGTATTAGTTACAGTTAGAAAAAAAAAATACTTTACATCTATCTTTTGTCTTACATCTTACATTTTACATTTTATATTTTATTACTTTACACCTAATTTTTTATTGTTATTATTATTATACCTAGGATATTACTAACAAATTAATTTGATGCAATCCAATCCAATCAGCCGGAAGACGTCCACTGCTGGACAAAGGCCTCCCCCAAAGATTTCCACTTGATGCAACATTATTGTAATACCATAACCATGATTAGTTATGATACTCGGAAATAATTCACGCAATCAATCAAAAGTGTAAAATTTTATATTGTCATTAATAACACATGATAAAAATGAAAACAGCAAACAAAGTTTCTGATTATGTCAGAGGTACTCGGACAAGTGTAGTTCATACACTATTAAAAAAGAAAGTCTTGCTCCTCAATTTCTCTGTCACTGGAGCAACTTTCAAACTTCTAATATCCTCATTCTTAATTTTATCCATCCTTGTCACACCGCACATCCATCTGAACATTCGCATCTCGGCCACATGTAATCTTCTGTCTCATATATCAGCTACATATTTCATATAATTATTCAAACATGTAATATCCTATAATACAAAACAAATTTTAATGACACATGGTATCGTAGCGATCGTTACACAGGTTTTATTAAAAATACTTTATCTTCCAGCGTGAGGGAGTCCATAAAGTTCTTCAGGGTGCGACTTGGTACAGTGAACTGCAAGAAAGGCGGTACACTAACACCGATCAAGAGCGTCGACATACACCCGTCTTATAAGTACAACGGGCCAAGCTACGACATAGCACTGCTCCGCCTGGCGTCTCCTGTGCAGACCAGCGACACCCTCAAACCCATACCGTTGTCCCGGATCAAGGGCAAGGTGCTAAGCGCCAAGTTCCTGGCGACGTACTGGCCAAGACTAATCGTAAGTTAACACAATGATCGTTTTACTAGCCAGATCGGATAACTATCTAATTATTTAAGTACTTTTCCTGTTATTTTATAGTCATTTGTTGCACAGGTTAAAAGCCAAGTGTTACCATCATCGGCCCAGGAGCGTGTTCAAGCAAACAGCATGAGGGTGTCAACGCAGAAGATGATACCGTGGAGTTGGTGCCACAGCCTCATGTCCACGTTGAACTACACCTTAGACGAGTCCAGTTTATGCTTGGACCCGATAATGTCACACCATTCCCTTTGCCTTGTGAGTATAAGAAGCCGGAAGTTGGAAGTCGAAACACTTAATTTAAAGTATCAGTACTTAATAGAAAATAATAATAGTTAGCAATAGATTTATGATTACTGATTTACTAAATTACTAGTGGTAGGTCTCTGTTGCTGGAGACCATCTAAGAGGGTAACTGTAGAGTGCAAATATTCTTGTATTCCGATTCGGAGGGTGCTGTAACTAGTGGATTTACTGTCGTAACGAGACTTGACTTTATACGTCCACGTTGTTAGGCACCAGATAGAAACGCAGGGAATGGGCTGATGTATCACTTACCTTAAGTTAAACTTACCGCTCGTCACGTCGCTTCCTTGAATAAAAAAATGATTACCAGCTTGCGTTAAACTCTTTAAAATATTTTTTACTAATTGGAGATATCTTAAAATATCTATTTATATCATTTATGAACGATATTCCTCAGCCGGACGCGGGTGCACCGGTGACAGCCGATGACGGGCTGTGGGGCGTCACTTCCGGTTGGACATCGCAACACTGCCTGTCGCAACCTAGCCCCACGATCTTCACTCGGATCTCGTCGACGCTCGTCAGAGCCTGGTTGGATTCAAAATTGACTGGTCTTTGAGATAGTATTCTCTACATAAGAACTAATTTTATTGGACAAAATATATACAGGCTTCAGATTACTGCACAGATATTTAGATATATCTTAACGGCACAGCATCCTTTCAGGAAATACAAATCATAACATACAAATAATCAAATGCAGCAATTCTCATACTTTTATTCATTTATATTGCACGTATTTGAAATCGAGTGGTTGGTACATAGTTTTATATAGTCCCATGAGGAAATTTTCAACACGTGAAAATACATCATATTTCAGTATCTTCATCTTCTTGCTAGACCTTGTCCCATGTTTACTTAGTGTCGGCTGTCCTGGTCATTCTTCTAAATCGTATCTCTATTTTGTGTCATAGCTTCTGTCAATTTCTTATTCTTTAGATCATTATTTTGTTAGTTCATATTTCAGTATGTCTAGTTTAAAATGAAGTTAAATAAATTACCAACCCTCTTAATGTTGTTGTACTGGCGCATGGAGCTGCTCCCAGAAGTAGAGAGTTAAAGCATTTTATTCCAGTGCATAGTCTATGTATATTTTATATTCATACACGAGACAATATTCATTATGTACTAAACTATTCATTTTATTACAGTTGTTAAACATACTTTTTTAATTTTTTAGAATATTAGATTTTAATATAATGTACGTATCGTACATTTAAGGCAATGGTTGCCACCGTAGCGGCTATTGCTGCTTACAAATATTACCATATCCCAGTTTCAAAGGACGCTTTAGCAATTTACTGGAATAACTAGGCACGACAGTAATACGTTAGCTATAAATCTATGTAAATTTATACATATCTATATATATTTTCATCATCTGACGGAGTACTCACGAACTCATGATCATCCTGATCGCCGCATCAACTCGTTCGACTTATACATATATAACAAGATGGTATCACAAAAATACTAATGAAGTTCCAAGATCTAATGACAAAGATACGATCTTTTCTTTTAATGTTATCTTCTCTTTATTTAGATATTATCTATGGGTCTTTGAAAGGATTTCGGCAAACAATTTATTATCTCTAAGGAACAGTAAGCAAAGTTTTTTGTATTATGTAACACATGTAATATTAGGTAGTAAATTTGTATTTTTTTTATAATAAAAAATATTAATTTTGGGTCATATTATTTATTTCTCCGCATATGTTCAAGATGAACACACTCCTGGTTATATTTAATTATTGATATTAAAGATATTGATTAACTACATGTAGATAATAAATATAAATAAACAGACGTTGTAATGTTCTTAATACAGGGACTCCAGGTCTTAAACTTCTTCTTAAAGTGCCTCTCCAACAAGTGAAGATATTTAAAAGTCGTGACTCCATGCTGGCCAAGTGTGGGTTGTCAGGTATAAAAATTCAAGAAAGTTGTCGTGCCCAGAATCTAGTGGTTTCCACATGATATTTTCATCCACTATGAACACTTATACGCTTAATATATATATATATATATTAAACGTGTAAGTGTAAGATGGTAAAAGTTAGGATCAATGTGACAAGGGAGCGGTGCGGCGTGGTTGAAGATGTAGTGACAAAGATAGAGAAAGAAATGCTTAGTTGGTTCGGCCATCTTGAAAGAATGGATGAAAGAAGATTAACGAAAGAGGTATACAAGGTAAGAATGTTTGGAAAAATTGGTGCAGGTCGACTGGGCGGCCATATTTCGATCAAATCGAAAATGTCCTAAAGAAAGTCCAGGTCAAGAGTAATCGCAACCGACGAGCATGCATGAAGACGCTTATAAAAGTGGAGGAAGCGAGAGAGGTGTGCCAGAATCGTAGCAAGTAGAGAGAGCTGGTCTCTACCTACCCCACGGGGAACGAGACGTGATATATATATGTATGTATGTATGTATATATTAATCTCTTTAAACTTGTGGGGATTCTATCACCACCAATCATGATGTGGTACATACCTAGTGTATAGCTATTTAGATTTAAGTATTATATAGCAACACGGAGATGGATGGGCCATATTATGGTGTTTTTGTCTATGATGACCGTTCTCTGAAATGCACACGTGTGGAATGTAAATTGTTTAATTACAAGTGATCCAAAGTAATACATAGTTTCATTACATAGTCCGTCCTGTTCTACACGGGTTACCCGAATTATTAAGAGTTCTAGCTGTTTCTATCGAATTCCAAAAACTGCGAATTATTGTTATAATATTGAGCTGAATTAATATAAAGAAATCCTGTTTTAAGGAAATTCTTTATATTAGATAGCATTTCTATAATATTTTCATATAGTTTAAATAACATGAAATGGGTAAATGATTATGAGAGTATTCATCTCTATTTCTTTTTAAATGTAGCCTCAATCTCTTCTACACTTTTGCTCTTCGTTTCTGGTAGTAAGATGATGGTGATAATAAAACCGATGAGGTTTATTCCAGCGAAACAAAAGAAAATTGAGTACTGCCCCAAAGCGCTGGATATTGGTTCGTACAGATATAGTTGCACGAAGGTCATGAACCATGCATACGTCACAAGCAGTCCCATCATCTTGGCACGAATCTGTAAATATAAAAAGTCCATTGTAATTAACATTTTTTCATGGAAAATTAAAGAACTCAATACATTATCCAATAGTTGTCTGTAATTTTTTAAACGTTATTCATTACTAATCAATAAGACACTATGTAAGAATTAATTTACCCCAACATGTGAACCAGACCCAGCTATCTTAGTAGCCCAAAGCGATGATCTATAATCAGCTGTGCCAGTGAACACATATGGAACTTTAAAAATCTCAAAGAGAAAGCTAGTCTAGTCGTAGATGACAATTATCATTCTATATTACTTAAACAACTTACGACTGTTGTAGTGGTATGTCTGTCCAAAGGTTACTACGAACTGATAGATAAGTGCCAGGAAGGCTAGTCTATGAGGTGGACTTAATTATGGTTATTATAGCAATGATAAATATTTGAATAAATCACCGGCAAGGTGAATAGTAGAAATGGCAGGAAAGATTTAGACAATGAACCTCTAAAATTATATTCTAAACTTTTTACACAGCTTTCTGTGTCGAGTGGTTAGTATATAGATCACATACCTGAAAGTTGAACACCTCCGACATGATGATATAAGACACTGGAGATACTCCCGCGGCATATGCGAATACTGAGCCAACCATGGCGGTTACTGGCAGCCAGGCAGGCGGGCTAATTCCGTGCGACTGCAGCAGCATGGCACACGCCAGGCTGCCCATAGAGCATACTGAGAGCAGCAAGCAACTACATAAGAGAGGCTGGAGAGATATAAATAAATTCTGTTAAAGCCTTAGTTGATCTATATTTCTACAATAGAAATAAAACAGGGCTAGATATATAGATGAAAAGCTTTAACCACCAAAAGGATATCCTGCTAGACTTTTTTATTATAGAAGCAGAAATAATTAAAGGTTTACCTTACGTCCAAACATTTCCACACAACTCATAGATACAGAGGATCCGATAATCATAACGATAGGAAAGCTCAACGCCTGCAACTCCGGGCTGATGCTGTACTGAATACCGCTAGAGGCGAGGGTGCTGGTGCCATAGTTGATGATAGCGAAGGATCCATTAGTAGCGTGAACACTTAGAATCATAAGCATGATAATGAATATACGCCTCCAGACTTTGTTTTTGTCTGTGGAGAAGAAATTTAAAAAAGTTAACAAAGTTAAACTTTCTCGATATAAAAAAGAATATTTATCTTAAAGGGACGCTTTATGTTAGCCATAAGATACATAAAGCATATCAGAATTATCTCTGGTGACCCTCCGTATTTCTACCAGATGACATAATTGTTAGATGAATGCCACATATCGCACTGGCATCAACCCTGTAGTCTCGGGCTATTAAGAATAGGACTAAGATACTCCCTGTCTGTCGTACAAGGCGACTAAAAGGGTTCTCGAGTTCGTGAGCTTTGAGGGTAAAGGCACTTAGAGCTCAATAAGCGAGCTTTAGAAGGACGGCAAAAGCACGGTGGTCTTGTATTTGCCGTAGCAAAGCGTGGGTGCTAAGGAGGGCTTTGCCCTTCTGTGGGTTGTTTTAACTAGAGTACAGGGAGAAACCGGTGCGTTCCGTAGGAGATCCCGGAGCCTCTCCTAATGCACTGAGGGATACATAACCTTGTCTTCCCCCCCAGAAGCAAGAAGAATATCCCAACGATAAAAAAACAAGATCACATTGACATTGTATTATAAAAGTATGTCCAGCTGTGGAATACAATTAATTCGAGCATGTTACTTTCAAAATCCTCTAATCTAACAAATTCAACAAACAATTCTTACTTACATACATCAACAAAAGTAAATTTGGGTAATGATTGGAAGTATAACTCTTGATTTTTCATTATTTCTATTTCTTTTTGCACTACTTCGCAATCAACCTTTCGTCCTCTAAGAAGTGCTACGGTTTTAGTAGCTTCCTGAAATTGGATAAAAGTAAATTTAAATGTCTAGGATACCGTTGACCATGAATAGTAATAGGAATTGACGATATAAGGTAAATTTATGTCTTACTCTAAACACTGTAAAACTATAGTTAGTATATTAATACTCGACAGATGTTTACTCACCTCAATTTTTCCCTTTCTCACCAGGAACGGAGGTGATTCGGGAGCTTTTATCATCAAGAGAGCAATTACAAGAGGCAATGGGCACATAATCCAGAGTATAGTGAAGTAGTCCAAATATACTCCAATGAGGTACATGATGAATATGCCCACGTTTTGCGACATGATCATGAGGGATCCTAACAAACCTCTTATGTCGTCTTGACTGATCTCCTTAACGTACATAGGTACTACGGAGAAGGAGCCGCCAGCTCCAAGACCTGCGAGCACTCGTGCCAAGACCAAACCAACAGTGGTTGGTAAAGATAGTTTAATCATCCAAGACATCTGTAAAGGAAGGAAATTGAAAGAATCACGTAATACTTTTTAGCAGTGCTATTTGTGGCACTATAAGCATAAAGCGTTTTTCATTTCCTCGTTTTGTGTTGATATCCATTTGAATCCTTGATAATATTGATATTAATGGATGGCACAATGTTATTATGGGTAAAACGGTGGGGTGGTTTTTCTCATAATTATTTCTATTTCTTTATTTATTAAAAACACTTTAGTGATAAACACCCGCGAACATAATGCCTTTTCACCAACCATGGGAAAGATGGAAATATGTGTATTGTTATTTCATTTACTTATTACTCAAAATATATGTACCTATAGGTCTTACATCTAGAATAGATGATACATAAAAAAAGTCATTGCAAGATTTTTAAGGATATATCACACGGAAGTAACGTAAAACTAATTTGATGAATATAACTTTGGGTTTAATAATGATAATATTTTAGTTCCTGACACGTTCATTTTTGTATGACAAAGAAAGTAATTCAATTCATCTTTCCATAAATCTTTTTGTTTAAAATTCTTATTCATCATCGACTGACAGAGGTAAATTGATAAACACGGACCTCTTCCAAACATAGACAAATCAATCGGAAATGTAAATAGATATTGTTACTATTAAAAACACAAAGAGTTCATTAGACATCCGAACTCACCGCTTGTAATGTAGCTACAACAATAACGGCAGGTTTGCGTCCATACACGTCAGCTACGTAGGAGTAAAACGGCACGCTGATGGTAGCAGACATACACAATATGCTCGCCACCAATGATACCGTGCTGTCCGTTAGTGCAGCTCCTATTGGAGACTGTTCAGATTGTAGCACCCTCGTCATGGGTGACATCCAACCCGCTTCGAAACCGTACATCATTAAAGTCGAATTAGCTGAAAATGTTAACAGCAATCGTTGCCGTTACTGATGGTAGGTTCGGAGGACGTCCCAGATCTTGTCACTCAGCATCACTACAGCATCTATTTCTACCACCGAACATTGTACGGTGGCAAGATTATTCAGATAACAAATCTTAATCATTTTAAATTTTAATACGTCGAAAGCTATGAGATGGTTGTGATGCAGCTATGAGATGACAGCATATACGCAACTATTGAAAATATGCAATTTTTATCATCTCTGATACTCTTTATTTCTAAAGAAAAACACTTAGTTCTCTCAAGTAACTAGAAATTACGTTTGACGGCGAAGGAGTGAACCGGACTTGAATATCATTAGATAAAAAAGATAGCTACAGACGAGGTTAGTTTAATCTACCTCGCCATCAAACGATGGAAGAATGAAAGAAGAAAGAAGAGAAAAGAAGAAGAAGGAAGAGAAAAGCACCTCATTATGATAATGAATCAGAACTCAATAGTAAATTTAATATTTCAATAAATTTCAAAATCTGTCACTTATAAATACATAATCTAGGAACTTTAGAGCAAGTTCGATATTCAAGAGGCTATTTCTCTTTTTTTGCGTAGATATAAACAATTAAACTCCTCTCTTGTACTATAGAGTCTACATTACCTAAAACAGCTAAAATCCATTGCACTCTTGTATGCCCGGAAGGTTCTACCTTTATATCCATCATTTCAAATTATATCTTTCACAGCCTTAAATGTCGCCGAGAGCACAGACACGAGAGTAGAGTAATCGATGTAACTGCTGCAATAGATAACGCTTTATACCCATTGTATTTGTACTGCACAGGGTGTTTATTTTACTCATTCTATTTCACACATTTTCTATACTTTACTTGTGTGTGCACTACTGCTTAGCAGTAAAAATAAGAAATGAAATAGTACCTATATAGACGCTCTCCGACAACAGAACCTGCCAGGACACAGGTTCCTGGTTAGATTCCAGTGCCACATGTGAAGTTTAGTTAGCTATTGGGTTATTTCGAAGCAGTTTGTCTGGCTACGGCATTATGTATTATTCCAATCATCATATGAAATCCAGAATTGGAGAGTCGCGGTTCACTTTCCTCGTTATCACTCGATGCCTTTACAAAAAGAAATGCATCGTCTCAAAGCATTCCGACAAGGCTTTCAGATGATATGTCATGCTAACAATTAAGGATTGGAACTGATAACGATACAGTTAGGGTTCTAAGATCAAATCAACATCATGTACCCTCTTCAAACTGGACTTAATGCAACAGCACAAGGTCACTCCTTT
Source organism: Troides aeacus (assembly GCA_033220335.2). NCBI lineage: Eukaryota > Metazoa > Arthropoda > Insecta > Lepidoptera > Papilionidae > Troides > Troides aeacus. Next base: position 7,835,117 of record CM067293.1, on the reverse strand, counting down.
CGTAAATATGGGATTATTTAGTAACTAGTCTGTGTATATATAACACGAAAAATGTTACTTTAACTGGATCATACCGTTATAATTTTGTCAACAGACGAAACAACTAGATAGTAAAGAGTTTATTTTGTTCAAAATATTGTTATTTAACCGGATTTTTTAAGTCTATAAATAACTTTGTTAAATTTACTCAAACGCTGAGGTTATCGGTGTCATGAATATTGTATTAGGGGGACCGGAAAGTAATGTCGTTTTCTTACGCTAAATACAAACACATACATTTTTAACGAGTCTTTATTTTTAATCAATGATGTATTCCCCATCATTGTCAATAACCTTTTGCCATCTAGTGAGTAAATTTTCAATCCCTGATCGATAAAAATTAATTGGTTTTTCGGCAAAATATCTAGAGATGGCATTTTGGATATCATCCAAATTTGCAAATGTTTTGCCACTTAAAAAGTGTTGCAGCGCTCGGAATAAGTGGAAATCCGATGGTGCAACATCGGGCGAATATGGTGGATGAGGCAGCACCTCCCACCCCAATTCATTAATTTTTTCTAGAGTTCGCCTTGCGCAGTGCGGTCTTGCATTGTCATGTTGGAGAATGACGCCTTTTCGGTTGACAATCGCTGGCCACTTTTCAATTAAAGATTGATTGACTCGCTGCAATTGTTCGCTGTAGAGGTCTGCAGTAACAGTTTCTCCAGGTTTCAGTAATTCAAAATGAACAATGCCGCGAATACTCCACCAAACACACAAAAGCGCTTTTTTGGGGTGTAAACCTGGCTTAGCAGTACTCCGAGGGATTTCATTTGGAGAGAGCCACTGCCTTTTGCGTTTTGGGTTATCATACAGGACCCATTTCTCATCTCCTGTGATCAAGCGATCAAAAAACGCTTCTGTGTTGTGTCGTTGAAGCAATAAGTTGCATGTGATTGATCGGTTAGCCTTATTCTGTTCGGACAGATTATGCGGGACCCAAACACCTGCTCTGCTTACTTTTCCAATCTGCTTCAAATGTTCTTGGATGGTCGACCAAGGTTTGTTGAGACTGTTTGACAATTCCTCGATCGTCTGACACGGATTTGCTTCCACTTCCGCCCTTAACACGTCGTTGTCTAACGCTGATGGTCTTCCTGATCGATACGAGTCGGAAAGATCAAAATTACCCGATTTGAACTTGGAAAACCACCTTTGGCATTTACGAATGTCCAGTGCATTTGGATAAACATCGCAAATGTTTTTGGTAGCAACTGTTGCGTTATTTCCCTTGCGAAACTCAAAGAGCATGCAATGCCGGATGTGTACCTCTTCTGGTATTTGGCTGGCCATTTTACCCAAAATTACAAAAAAAAATTGTAATTCAATTGTCTATAAGTAAAGAAATCACTATAACCTCACAATGTCTTTGGTACGCCTCTGAACAAAACAATGAGCTGACAAATGACAATCAAGTATTGGCATGCGCAGAAACGACATTACTTTCCGGTCCCCCTATTACAAACACACATTTTTAACGAGTCTTTATTTTTAATCAATGATGTATTCCCCATCATTGTCAATAACCTTTTGCCATCTAGTGAGTAAATTTTCAATCCCTGATCGATAAAAATTAATTGGTTTTTCGGCAAAATATCTAGAGATGGCATTTTGGATATCATCCAAATTTGCAAATGTTTTGCCACTTAAAAAGTGTTGCAGCGCTCGGAATAAGTGGAAATCCGATGGTGCAACATCGGGCGAATATGGTGGATGAGGCAGCACCTCCCACCCCAATTCATTAATTTTTTCTAGAGTTCGCCTTGCGCAGTGCGGTCTTGCATTGTCATGTTGGAGAATGACGCCTTTTCGGTTGACAATCGCTGGCCACTTTTCAATTAAAGATTGACTCGCTGCAATTGTTCGCTGTAGAGGTCTGCAGTAACAGTTTCTCCAGGTTTCAGTAATTCAAAATGAACAATGCCGCGAATACTCCACCAAACACACAAAAGCGCTTTTTTGGGGCGTAAACCTGGCTTAGCAGTACTCCGAGGGATTTCATTTGGAGAGAGCCACTGCCTTTTGCGTTTTGGGTTATCATACAGGACCCATTTCTCATCTCCTGTGATCAAGCGATCAAAAAACGCTTCTGTGTTGTGTCGTTGAAGCAATAAGTTGCATGTGATTGATCGGTTAGCCTTATTCTGTTCGGACAGATTATGCGGGACCCAAACACCTGCTCTGCTTACTTTTCCAATCTGCTTCAAATGTTCTTGGATGGTCGACCAAGGTTTGTTGAGACTGTTTGACAATTCCTCGATCGTCTGACACGGATTTGCTTCCACTTCCGCCCTTAACACGTCGTTGTCTAACGCTGATGGTCTTCCTGATCGATACGAGTCGGAAAGATCAAAATTACCCGATTTGAACTTGGAAAACCACCTTTGGCATTTACGAATGTCCAGTGCATTTGGATAAACATCGCAAATGTTTTTGGTAGCAACTGTTGCGTTATTTCCCTTGCGAAACTCAAAGAGCATGCAATGCCGGATGTGTACCTCTTCTGGTATTTGGCTGGCCATTTTACCCATAATTACAAAAAAAAATTGTAATTCAATTGTATATAAGTAAAGAAATCACTATAACCTCACAATGTCTTTGGTACGCCTCTGAACAAAACAATGAGCTGACAAATGACAATCAAGTATTGGCATGCGCAGAAACGACATTACTTTCCGGTCCCCCTATTATTTAACCGGATTTTTTTAAGTCTATAAATAACTTTGTTAAATTTACTCAAACGCTGAGGTTATCGGTGTCATGAATATTGTATTAGGGGGACCGGAAAGTAATGTCGTTTTCTTAAATACAAACATACATTTTTAACGAGTCTTTATTTTTAATCAATGATGTATTCCCCATCATTGTCAATAACCTTTTGCCATCTAGTGAGTAAATTTTCAATCCCTGATCGATAAAAATTAATTGGTTTTTCGGCAAAATATCTAGAGATGGCATTTTGGATATCATCCAAATTTGCAAATGTTTTGCCACTTAAAAAGTGTTGCAGCGCTCGGAATAAGTGGAAATCCGATGGTGCAACATCGGGCGAATATGGTGGATGAGGCAGCACCTCCCACCCCAATTCATTAATATTTTCTAGAGTTCGCCTTGCGCAGTGCGGTCTTGCATTGTCATGTTGGAGAATGACGCCTTTTCGGTTGACAATCGCTGGCCACTTTTCAATTAAAGATTGATTGACTCGCTGCAATTGTTCGCTGTAGAGGTCTGCAGTAACAGTTTCTCCAGGTTTCAGTAATTCAAAATGAACAATGCCGCGAATACTCCACCAAACACACAAAAGCGCTTTTTTGGGGTGTAAACCTGGCTTAGCAGTACTCCGAGGGATTTCATTTGGAGAGAGCCACTGCCTTTTGCGTTTTGGGTTATCATACAGGACCCATTTCTCATCTCCTGTGATCAAGCGATCAAAAAACGCTTCTGTGTTGTGTCGTTGAAGCAATAAGTTGCATGTGATTGATCGGTTAGCCTTATTCTGTTCGGACAGATTATGCGGGACCCAAACACCTGCTCTGCTTACTTTTCCAATCTGCTCCAAATGTTCTTGGATGGTCGACCAAGGTTTGTTGAGACTGTTTGACAATTCCTCGATCGTCTGACACGGATTTGCTTCCACTTCCGCCCTTAACACGTCGTTGTCTAACGCTGATGGTCTTCCTGATCGATACGAGTCGGAAAGATCAAAATTACCCGATTTGAACTTGGAAAACCACCTTTGGCATTTACGAATGTCCAGTGCATTTGGATAAACATCGCAAATGTTTTTGGTAGCAACTGTTGCGTTATTTCCCTTGCGAAACTCAAAGAGCATGCAATGCCGGATGTGTACCTCTTCTGGTATTTGGCTGGCCATTTTACCCAAAATTACAAAAAAAAATTGTAATTCAATTGTCTATAAGTAAAGAAATCACTATAACCTCACAATGTCTTTGGTACGCCTCTGAACAAAACAATGAGCTGACAAATGACAATCGAGTATTGGCATGCGCAGAAACGACATTACTTTCCGGTCCCCCTATTATTTAACCGGATTTTTTTAAGTCTATAAATAACTTTGTTAAATTTACTCAAACGCTGAGGTTATCGGTGTCATGAATATTGTATTAGGGGACCGGAAAGTAATGTCGTTTTCTTAAATACAAACACATACATTTTTAACGAGTCTTTATTTTTAATCAATGATGTATTCCCCATCATTGTCAATAACCTTTTGCCATCTAGTGAGTAAATTTTCAATCCCTGATCGATAAAAATTAATTGGTTTTTCGGCAAAATATCTAGAGATGGCATTTTGGATATCATCCAAATTTGCAAATGTTTTGCCACTTAAAAAGTGTTGCAGCGCTCGGAATAAGTGGAAATCCGATGGTGCAACATCGGGCGAATATGGTGGATGAGGCAGCACCTCCCACCCCAATTCATTAATTTTTTCTAAAGTTCGCCTTGCGCAGTGCGGTCTTGCATTGTCATGTTGGAGAATGACGCCTTTTCGGTTGACAATCGCTGGCCACTTTTCAATTAAAGATTGATTGACTCGCTGCAATTGTTCGCTGTAGAGGTCTGCAGTAACAGTTTCTCCAGGTTTCAGTAATTCAAAATGAACAATGCCGCGAATACTCCACCAAACACACAAAAGCGCTTTTTTGGGGTGTAAACCTGGCTTAGCAGTACTCCGAGGGATTTCATTTGGAGAGAGCCACTGCCTTTTGCGTTTTGGGTTATCATACAGGACCCATTTCTCATCTCCTGTGATCAAGCGATCAAAAAACGCTTCTGTGTTGTGTCGTTGAAGCAATAAGTTGCATGTGATTGATCGGTTAGCCTTATTCTGTTCGGACAGATTATGCGGGACCCAAACACCTGCTCTGCTTACTTTTCCAATCTGCTTCAAATGTTCTTGGATGGTCGACCAAGGTTTGTTGAGACAATTCCTCGATCGTCTGACACGGATTTGCTTCCACTTCCGCCCTTAACACGTCGTTGTCTAACGCTGATGGTCTTCCTGATCGATACGAGTCGGAAAGATCAAAATTACCCGATTTGAACTTGGAAAACCACCTTTGGCATTTACGAATGTCCAGTGCATTTGGATAAACATCGCAAATGTTTTTGGTAGCAACTGTTGCGTTATTTCCCTTGCGAAACTCAAAGAGCATGCAATGCCGGATGTGTACCTCTTCTGGTATTTGGCTGGCCATTTTACCCAAAATTACAAAAAAAAATTGTAATTCAATTGTCTATAAGTAAAGAAATCACTATAACCTCACAATGTCTTTGGTACGCCTCTGAACAAAACAATGAGCTGACAAATGACAATCGAGTATTGGCATGCGCAGAAACGACATTACTTTCCGGTCCCCCTATTATACACAATTATGCAAACAATATCACAAGAATGTATAATGATTTCTGATGTAGCACCCCAGCTGTGTGGTTGCTTATATCTACAAGTCTAAGGTTCGAATCATAATAAACGTGTGAAACCTTGGTTTGTACCAATCCATTTCATTGGCAATGTTTTTAGTTTACTTATACGAGTATCTGATGGCCCGATGACCTTATAAAAATTGTAGAGCATTGTTCACTAGTGGTAGGTCTCACCATCCAAGTAGGTACCACCGCAGCGATTACAGCTGATAAACTGTGCAAACATTAATATTATCCGTTTTAAAGGGCGCTATACCTAGCGAAATTACTGAGGTAACATGACTCAATATCTTATGTCTAAAGGCGAAGAGCACAATGTGGTGCAATGTGTAACATTCTAACTAGCGACACGATTTTACGTGCAGGTGTTTCACTTACCATCAGGTGAATGTCCCGCTCATCTTGTCTTTTCATGGAATATAAAAAAAGAAAATAAAGGAAGGGTTTAGTGTTAATATTCCTGTACATCGCTGTGAATACTTTTATATCTGTGTTAACTTCTTTTCACTGCGTGGGAATAGAACTATTTTGCTGAATTCTTACTTATTAAAATCTCTCAGTATCCTTCTCATAAATAGCATTAGGTATATAGGAGAAGCTATGATAGTTCAGTTTGTTATACGCCTTGAAGCGGTGCAGGTTTAATACCTAATGAGTTTTAGTTTCCGATGAAGGAATACATGCTACCAAACTGTTACGTTCCAGGAACATGTGGCATTCATCAATCCAAACTAGGCTATCTTGGTAGATTGTTTTGACTTTCTTCTTGCGAATGACGATCTTGAGTTCCAACAGAAGCTAGATTATGAGGATTGTTTATATATTAAGAACTTCATATCAATACGTTATTGAAAGTATAATTCATTTCTTAAAATCATCCTGTTCATGTTTTCATGCCGCATCTCATGAGCTACGAAAATAGAAAACCAATATAAGTAAAGCTTTATCACATGATACGTTACTCACTTCCCCAAAGCCTTATCAAATAAATAATAAACTTCACCAGAACTAACTAAATATATCACGAAGCAAACATTTTTACATTCTTATCATTATACATGTTTAAAATATATTATAAAAAGATCAGTGATTTCAACAATTTATTGATCAAAACTCAAATTGAGATTTTGGGAAATGGAAACTTCACTAGAGCACTAACTCAAGTTTATAAAGTTCATTAACAAAAGAAACATAATTGTTCTTACGTAAGAAAATTTCTTGGGGAGAAAACTTCATTTGGAAATAGTTCAATAACAGAAAATAGAGAAAACCTACGGAAATAAATATAGGCGTCAATTAAACAGAAGTAACCATAAGGAAAATTAAATAAAAAAACCTTTAAAATAAGGAACCGGATATCGTATCACTGTTTAGAAGATTTAAAAAAAGAAAATGAGCAAAGCTTTTGATTACAACTTAGTAGGTACGAACGAGTCTACTTCGAGAACTCGGCATCAAGCAGCGTTTATCATCTTTGGTACAGTCTACATTCCTTCCTTTTTGGCCTACGTGTGCCGCCGAGGGACGGTAGCTATTGATCAGGCGACGAGGAAGAACGCTTATGAGATGGAATGATCAAATAAAGACTCCAGTAAGTGGCTCATCATCGTTGCCACTATATGAAAGCACTAGGAAAGCGGCCATCTGAGAGTAATGGCGACGTGTTGTCAAGCTTGCGACCAACACCTAAAGTGATGTCCACGACCACTCTGTCAAGAGTGATACCGACTAAGAACAAAAAGGTACAATAGGAGAAGGTATACTAAAATCAATGAGATCAAAGACCACTTAAGAAAATTAGTCCATCTGTATTATTTAGAAACTATTTCTAAATTAATAAAGATGTAGATTAGTGGTAGTGATAGGGTAGTTTTACTGGGGATAGGTCAATGTTGCTAGAGACCGTATGTAACACCGCATTATAATCATTAATTAAAATTAAGGAATATTACTCTTAAGAGTAGAAACATTTTCTTAATCTTCTTTATCATTACACTCTTCGTAGTGTAATCCAATGTTGATTGCGCATTCGTGTAGTGGGACCTATAGTCTAGACTTGATCGATCCAGTTTAATCCTGTCCTGCTTCTAGCTTTTATAACTATTCCCTTTCTTTACACCACAAATATGTCTTTTCGTAGTTTAATATTAATAAAGTGAGAATACGATGATGGTCGTTGGAAGAGAGATGCTGTTTGATAATAAGAACTAGGTTCTAAGAAGATTCAGGTATACGGTCATGACAAGCATTCTTCTCTAGCATCACATCTCTAAAGCTCTAAATCCTTTTAAACAATTTAATTCGAAATGCTTCATACAGTCTACCTAAAAATTTCCGTATTTGCCGGTAGTTAGGAAGTGAAAAAAATGACTATTTGTGAGCAGTATGAGTAAGAAGTTCGTTCAATGTGTGTATAATATCGGATGCTGTGTTTTAAAAGCGTGAAAAAACAAATGCAGAGGTTTATAATACCTCCCCATTGTTCGCTGTTAAAACATACCTATTGCGTAAAACTGAATTCATGCGGCGACTCGATACCGTGATAACCAGCCAAAACCGTCGCCGAAGACTACGTTAAATTTCAAATTAATTAATATGGAAAGATAGATAATACTATGGCGTTCGTATTTAGATTAGTTGTTTTCGTTGTTATTGTTTGTGAAAGTATTGTTTCCGTTCGCGTACAAACCGGTAAGCACATGTTTTTTTAATATCTAACTCTGGCTAATTGTTCACATCAATTTCACTTGGTGTAAAGTGACGAAGAGTTCGTAGATGGTGTAGCGTACTTGTCTAGAATACTCCGGCTCTCATCTCTCGACAATAGCTATACAGAATTGCTGTTTTGGCAACAGATTTGTGAAATGAACGGCTTAGCTAGACAGGAAGATTCAAAATATCTTCCTACTAACCAAAGTCGATAAGATTGTGCCTTGGAATCGATCCTGTCATTTCTATGTTACAAGATAAATTCTTAGTCATTCTGCAAAGGAGATAGTTGATTATTTTCTTTTATATTTTAACATTTTAAATTGCATTTAAATATTTAAATCCATAGCCACAACGATTAAGGCGGATCTAGAATGCGAGTTCCCTCCAAAAATGGAAGAAGATCTCACTCATATAAGGAGAAAGAGACTCACGACGGAGACCGGCCTCGTTTGCTTAGAAGACTACCCGTACACCGTGTCATTAAGGTGATAGTTGTATTATGATAAAAATTAACGAACTTCCTGCTTCAGAAGAAGATGTCTTATCATCGTCTTTATCAACCGTCAGACGTCCACTGCTGGACATGAAAAGATGATTAGTTAGTTTTAAAAGGAGAATCCCAAAGGACATATACCAATCCTAAGTCTGGAGTAGCTGACTATTGTATTTTAGACCTTAAAAAATAATTATTATGACAGATTGCACGGAAAACATTGGTGCGGTGGTGCCATCGTGGGGAAGAGATGGGTCCTAACTGCTGCGCAGTGTTTTGATTAGTAAGTTTTTGTTTTTTACTTAATTCAAACTTTGAAAACATTACTATGCTAGATGTCGATGTGCTTATGGATAAATCACTATTTATTGATTACCTATGTCCAAATGCCTACCCCGCTGGGAACGAGGCGTGATATATATGTATGTATGTATATGTCCAAATCTCGACTTAAAGAAGACAGAGATTATATTGTAATTTGATTGTATTTATTATCTACGTACTAAATATAAGTTGTACTTGCAATACATAACACCAGATTTGGCCTGGTCCTACTATTTATAAACACTAAGTCTAGATAATAGTTTTCTAAATAGTATAGTGTATTTTCATTACTGGCTATATAAAACAGGTTAAATTCCGTTTGGTTTTTTAACAGTGTGTCTAAAGAGGAAGTGACGGTGCGCTTGGGCTCCGTGTTTAGGGACTTCGGCGGTCGTATTATGTCTGTGACGGAAGTCGAAAGGCACCCGGAGTATAAGATGGATCAGTACTACCCTGAACACAATCTCGCCATGGTTAAGGTGGGTACTATTATTTACCTTTACCCTTTCATTTTAAATACTTCGATGTAAAAGAGCATAATTAAACAAAGGCGGCAGACGTAATGTACTGTTAAAAATAGACTATAATGCTGCTAAAAGAAGAAGAATGTCTTCTTCTTTTATCGGCAATATAATTCACTGAACAATTTAAAATTCTAGACTGTTATATTTTTTTATTCAACGAAACGGCGAGACGAGCGTGACGTTCACCTGATAGTAAGTGATACGCCTGCTCATAACTACGTAGCGCTATTTATGATAGTACACACTACACCATATTGAGCTCGTCGCTTTGAAACAAGATGTTGAGCCTTCTTACCCAAGTAATTGCATCAGTTACAGTTCTCTTCAAACCAGAACACCAATGTTTGTATGATACTGTTTGTCGGCTTCATAGAAGCTGCTGTGGTATCCACCTAGAGACGGGCCCTACCAGCAGTAGTATTACTGTAGTATGTATATGGATTGAAATATTGTTTATTTGTATTGTTGAGGTTTTTTGAACTGAATCATTTAACAAAAGTAAAATAAATCTTCTTCTATCTACGAGTCTGAAGTCAGTGAGATTGCTAGGAACAGACAGATAGATAAAAAAAAATTAAATTGGCCTTGGTACAAGTAACGTGTAAACATATATATAAATTTAATTACAAACTGCTTTTTTCATATGGCAAAGATCATTTCAATGTTATTTATCTATATACATGTAGATTTACTTACGTACATTTGTTATGTTATTACGCTTTTATCTTAAATCAATATTTTTTTTATGTATGGCTATTAAAACACAATAAGTGTGGTGTAATATAAGTGGTGTGTCAATGTTTTCTTTTCTTTTTAATTAATACTGTTGGTAGATATCTGTTGCTACATACCGTCTAGGTAGGTACCACCGCAGCGCCTATCGCAGCCGACGTACAGTACTGTGTAAACATTACTGTGTTCTGGTTTGAAGAGCGCTGTAGCTAGTGAAATTGCTGAGGCAAAGAGACTCAACATCTTATGTCCCAGGCGTCGATCGCAATGCGGTGGAGTGTATACTGTTCGGGGCAAACGTATCACTTACCATCAAATGAACGTCCTGTTAGCCTCGTCGCTTAATGAAATTAAAAAAAAATGTAATTAAGCGACGATACGAGCAATATGTTTACCTGACGGTAAGTGAAACTCCCGCCAATAATAATAAAGTGGCGCTGATTAAGAGTGTATTCATAGTAATTTCTCGTCGCTTGAGACGTATGATGTTGAGCCTCGTTACCCCAGAAATTTCTCTAGCTACGGCGTCCTTTAAACCCGGAAGACAGTAATGTTCACACTACTGTTTGGCGGTGGAAATAAGAGCTACGGTGGTTTCTACTCAATAGGAAGTTGAATGTTTATTTAAAAAGTATTTATTGTTTTCATTTTTGATCTAAAGCTCCATGTCTTGCAGGTGAACGCTCCGATAGCCTATAACAACAGGATCCAGATGGTGGCTCTGCCGTTTCGTGACGCGTCGCTGCCCTTAATGCTGCGCGAGACCGTGGTCACAAGGTCAGTGTATGTACTCTACATTGACAAAAATACGTGCACCTCATTTCCTTCTGCCTTTTCCCCAGCTATGTGGGATCGGCACAGTATGTACTTCTCATCCACATCCTTTTATCAGCCGTCATATCTGAATTCACACTCTTTTTACACATGTCATCTTTCCATAGGAGGACCAATTTTTTGGAATCTTCTACTGGACCCTCTCTTAGACGAGCTAGATCAGCGAGGTATCTACTATCAAGCCTTTGCAGACGATATTGTTCTGGTTTTCTCCGGACAATCCAAATCAGAAATAGAATCAGAAGCAAATCTCACTCTGACACACGGGGAACAGTAAGGGATCAAAAACAAACTAAAATTTGCGGCACAAAAGACACAAGCCATGATTATAACAAACAAACTCAAATTTGAGGTACCGCATATTCGTATAGGCCAGACTGTGATACATATGCAAGACGATATAAAAATTTTAAGACTTTTTATTGATGAAAAATTAACTTTTCAAAAACACGTAGGATATATTTGCAGGAAAGCTACCAATATATACAAACAAATTTGTAAAACAGCCAAAGTCTCTTGGGGATTAAACCTTGAGATCATAATGTACATAGCAGTAATAGAACCGATAATACTGTATGCCACTAGTGTTTGGGCACCGGCGGTTTATGATTATCGCTTCAAAAACAATTAAATACAATACAGAGTGGTTTTGCCCAGAAAATAGTCAAAAGCTACCGTACCGTTTCTTACTCTGCAGCAGTAGTTTTATCTGACTTGCTCCTCTTGGATTTGTGAGTCCTAGAAGCAGCCCGATGTTATGAAGCTAAGCGAGGAAAACCTATGGAGTTTTTGAGGGACAGAACAGTGGAAGAAAAAGTTAATGCAATTAACTTTCTGCAAGAAAAGCAATCCACCCAACCTTGGACATAAGCATAGAGGTTACACGCTTAGAAGTCATGAAACCCCAAATTCTGGAAGATCACCGGGTAGAAGACGCCCAAACGTTTACGGATTGCAGCAAAATCGAGGAAACGGTTGGGGCGGGTTTTTCCTTCTGGAGGAATGGCGCAGAGATATGTAGCAGAAAGTTTAACCTAGAATCCTACTGCACTGTCTTCCAAGCAGAGCTCTATGCTTTGCTCAGAGCAACGTAATACACACTGAAAGTTAAAGACAGTACAATCAACATCCTTAGCGATTCTGGGTCAGCTTTGGAAATTCTGCAAAATTCCTCAACTTTTCACACATTGGCATGTGACATTAGAACGAATATCCGCAAACTCAAGGAAATTAACAAGACCGTGAGAACATTCTGGATAAGAGCTCACACAGGCATTGATGGAAATGAGCGAATAGATGTACTGGCCAAAGAAGCTGAACTTTATAAGAAAACGGCACCCAATTCCGATCAATGCCCTATATCATAGGGCAATGATCGGAATTGGGTATCGGAATTGAAATAATCATACACTCAGAACTCAATCGTGCAATGTATGGAGCGACAGATACGTGGAGAGTGAATCAGCGGTGGTTACAAAAATCTTTTTCACCAACAGCAACGATGCATTCACATTTCTGAAGAGATTCACTCTGGATCCAACTACAGTTCAAGCTCTGACGGGACATGGGGGCTTTGGCCAGTACCTACATAAATTCAAACTAAAAGATGTACCTGGATGTATCTGCGACCAAAGTAAAGAAGAAAACATTATACACCTATTGACAGAATGTCCAAAGCACTCAGCCGTCAGAATGGACTTAGAAATATGACTACAGAAAAAATTGAGCGTAAAAATTTTTAATGACATAATAATGTCCAAAAAATCCGAATTAGTAATTAGATTCATGAATAGCGTTACAGAAGAATCCATGAAGAGGAATAAAAAGTAGATTAGAATTAGAGTTAACATTAAGATCAACATTGATTGTATGATTATGTATATTTGATATAAGTATTAGTTACAGTTAGAAAAAAAAAATACTTTACATCTATCTTTTGTCTTACATCTTACATTTTACATTTTATATTTTATTACTTTACACCTAATTTTTTATTGTTATTATTATTATACCTAGGATATTACTAACAAATTAATTTGATGCAACATTATTGTAATACCATAACCATGATTAGTTATGATACTCGGAAATAATTCACGCAATCAATCAAAAGTGTAAAATTTTATATTGTCATTAATAACACATGATAAAAATGAAAACAGCAAACAAAGTTTCTGATTATGTCAGAGGTACTCGGACAAGTGTAGTTCATACACTATTAAAAAAGAAAGTCTTGCTCCTCAATTTCTCTGTCACTGGAGCAACTTTCAAACTTCTAATATCCTCATTCTTAATTTTATCCATCCTTGTCACACCGCACATCCATCTGAACATTCGCATCTCGGCCACATGTAATCTTCTGTCTCATATATCAGCTACATATTTCATATAATTATTCAAACATGTAATATCCTATAATACAAAACAAATTTTAATGACACATGGTATCGTAGCGATCGTTACACAGGTTTTATTAAAAATACTTTATCTTCCAGCGTGAGGGAGTCCATAAAGTTCTTCAGGGTGCGACTTGGTACAGTGAACTGCAAGAAAGGCGGTACACTAACACCGATCAAGAGCGTCGACATACACCCGTCTTATAAGTACAATGGGCCAAGCTACGACATAGCACTGCTCCGCCTGGCGTCTCCAGTGCAGACCAGCGACACCCTCAAACCCATACCGTTGTCCCGGATCAAGGGCAAGGTGCTAAGCGCCAAGTTCCTGGCGACGTACTGGCCAAGACTAATCGTAAGTTAACACAATGATCTTTTTACTAGCCAGATCGGATAACTATCTAATTATTTAATATTCTATTATTTAATTTACTTTTCCTGTTATTTTATAGTCATTTATTGCACAGGTTAAAAGCCAAGTGTTACCATCATCGGCCCAGGAGCGTGTTCAAGCAAACAGCATGAGGGTGTCAACGCAGAAGATGATACCGTGGAGTTGGTGCCACAGCCTCATGTCCACGTTGAACTACACCTTAGACGAATCCAGTTTATGCTTGGACCCGATAATGTCACACCATTCCCTTTGCCTTGTGAGTATAAGAAGCCGGAAGTTGGAAGTCGAAACACTTAATTTAAAGTATCAGTACTTAATAGAAAATAATAATTGTTAGCAATAGATTTATGATTACTGATTTACTAATTTACTAGTGGTAGGTCTCTGTTGCTGGAGACCATCTAAGTGGGTAACTGTAGAGTGCAAATATTACTGTATTCCGGTTGGGAGGGTGCTGTAACTAGTGGATTTACTGTCGTAACGAGACTTGACTTTATACGTCCACGTTGTTAGGCACCAGATAGAAACGCAGGGAATGGGCTGATGTATCACTTACCTTAAGTTAAACTTACCGCTCGTCACGTCGATTCCTTGAATAAAAAAATGATTACCAGCTTGAGTTAAACTCTTTAAATTTTTTTTTACTAATTGGAGATATCTTAAAATATCTATTTATATCATTTATGAACGATATTCCTCAGCCGGACGCGGGTGCACCGGTGACAGCCGATGACGGGCTGTGGGGCCTCACTTCCGGTTGGACATCGCAACACTGCCTGTCGCAACCTAGCCCCACGATCTTCACTCGGATCTCGTCGACGCTCGTCAGAGCCTGGTTGGATTCAAAATTGACTGGTCTTTGACATAGTATTTTCTACATAAGAACTAATTTTATTGGACAAAATATGTACAGGCTTCAGATTACTGCACAGATATTTAGATATATCTTAACGGCACAGCATTCTTTAAGGAAATACAAATCATAACATACAAATAATCAAATGCAGCAATTCTCATAGTTTTATTTATTTATATTGCACGTATTTGAAATCGAGTGGTTGGTACATAGTTTTATACAGTCCCATGAGGAAATTTTCAACACGTGAAAATACATCATATTTCAGTATCTTTATCTTCTTGCTAGACCTTGTCCCATGTTTACTTGGTGTCGGCTGTCCTGATCATTCTTCTAAATCGTATCTCTATTTTGTGTCATAGCTTCTGTCAATTTCTTATTCTTTAGATCATTATTTTGTTAGTTCATATTTCAGTATGTCTAGTTTAAAATGAAGTTAAATAAATTACCAACCCTCTTAATGTTGTTGTACTGGCGCATGGAGCTGCTCCCAGAAGTAGAGAGTTAAAGCATTTTATTCCAGTGCATAGTCTATGTATATTTTATATTCATACACGAGACAATATTCATTATGTACTAAACTATTCATTTTATTACAGTTGTTAAACACACTTTTTTAATTTTTTAGAATATTAGATTTTAATATAATGTACGTATCGTACATTTAAGGCAATGGTTGCCACCGTAGCGGCTATTGCTGCTTACAAATATTACCATATCCCAGTTTCAAAGGACGCTTTAGCAATTTACTGGAATAACTAGGCACGACAGTAATACGTTAGCTATAAATCTATGTAAATTTATACATATCTATATATATTTTCATCATCTGACGGAGTACTCACGAACTCATGATCATCCTGATCGCCGCATCAACTCGTTCGACTTATACATATATAACAAGATGGTATCACAAAAATACTAATGAAGTTCCAAGATCTAATGACAAAGATACGATCTTTTCTTTTAATGTTATCTTCTCTTTATTTAGATATTATCTATGGGTCTTTGAAAGGATTTCGGCAAACAATTTATTATCTCTAAGGAACAGTAAGCAAAGTTTTTTGTATTATGTAACACATGTAATATTAGGTAGTAAATTTGTATTTTTTTTATAATAAAAAATATTAATTTTGGGTCATATTATTTATTTCTCCGCATATGTTCAAGATGAACACACTCCTGGTTATATTTAATTATTGATATTAAAGATATTGATTAACTACATGTAGATAATAAATATAAATAAACAGACGTTGTAATGTTCTTAATACAGGGACTCCAGGTCTTAAACTTCTTCTTAAAGTGCCTCTCCAACAAGTGAAGATATTTAAAAGTCGTGACTCCATGCTGGCCAAGTGTGGGTTGTCAGGTTTAAAAATTCAAGAAAGTTGTCGTGCCCAGAATCTAGTGGTTTCCACATGATATTTTCATCCACTATGAACACTTATACGCTTAATATATATATATATATATTAAACGTGTAAGTGTAAGATGGTAAAAGTTAGGATCAATGTGACAAGGGAGCGGTGCGGCGTGGTTGAAGATGTAGTGACAAAGATAGAGAAAGAAATGCTTAGTTGGTTCGGCCATCTTGAAAGAATGGATGAAAGAAGATTAACGAAAGAGGTATACAAGGTAAGAATGTTTGGAAAAATTGGTGCAGGTCGACTGGGCGGCCATATTTCGATCAAATCGAAAATGTCCTAAAGAAAGTCCAGGTCAAGAGTAATCGCAACCGACGAGCATGCATGAAGACGCTTATAAAAGTGGAGGAAGCGAGAGAGGTGTGCCAGAATCGTAGCAAGTAGAGAGAGCTGGTCTCTACCTACCCCACGGGGAACGAGACGTGATATATATATGTATGTATGTATGTATATATTAATCTCTTTAAACTTGTGGGGATTCTATCACCACCAATCATGATGTGGTACATACCTAGTGTATAGCTATTTAGATTTAAGTATTATATAGCAACACGGAGATGGATGGGCCATATTATGGTGTTTTTGTCTATGATGACCGTTCTCTGAAATGCACACGTGTGGAATGTAAATTGTTTAATTACAAGTGATCCAAAGTAATACATAGTTTCATTACATAGTCCGTCCTGTTCTACACGGGTTACCCGAATTATTAAGAGTTCTAGCTATTTCTATCGAATTCCAAAAACTGCGAATTATTGTTATAATATTGAGCTGAATTAATATAAAGAAATCCTGTTTTAAGGAAATTCTTTATATTAGATAGCATTTCTATAATATTTTCATATAGTTTAAATAACATGAAATGGGTAAATGATTATGAGAGTATTCATCTCTATTTCTTTTTAAATGTAGCCTCAATCTCTTCTACACTTTTGCTCTTCGTTTCTGGTAGTAAGATGATGGTGATAATAAAACCGATGAGGTTTATTCCAGCGAAACAAAAGAAAATTGAGTACTGCCCCAAAGCGCTGGATATTGGTTCGTACAGATATAGTTGCACGAAGGTCATGAACCATGCATACGTCACAAGCAGTCCCATCATCTTGGCACGAATCTGTAAATATAAAAAGTCCATTGTAATTAACATTTTTTCATGGAAAATTAAAGAACTCAATACATTATCCAATAGTTGTCTGTAATTTTTTAAACGTTATTCATTACTAATCAATAAGACACTATGTAAGAATTAATTTACCCCAACATGTGAACCAGACCCAGCTATCTTAGTAGCCCAAAGCGATGATCTATAATCAGCTGTGCCAGTGAACACATATGGAACTTTAAAAATCTCAAAGAGAAAGCTAGTCTAGTCGTAGATGACAATTATCATTCTATATTACTTAAACAACTTACGACTGTTGTAGTGGTATGTCTGTCCAAAGGTTACTACGAACTGATAGATAAGTGCCAGGAAGCCTAGTCTATGAGGTGGACTTAATTATGGTTATTATAGCAATGATAAATATTTGAATAAATCACCGGCAAGGTGAATAGTAGAAATGGCAGGAAAGATTTAGACAATGAACCTCTAAAATTATATTCTAAACTTTTTACACAGCTTTCTGTGTCGAGTGGTTAGTATATAGATCACATACCTGAAAGTTGAACACCTCCGACATGATGATATAAGACACTGGAGATACTCCCGCGGCATATGCGAATACTGAGCCAACCATGGCGGTTACTGGCAGCCAGGCAGGCGGGCTAATTCCGTGCGACTGCAGCAGCATGGCACACGCCAGGCTGCCCATAGAGCATACTGAGAGCAGCAAGCAACTACATAAGAGAGGCTGGAGAGATATAAATAAATTCTGTTAAAGCCTTAGTTGATCTATATTTCTACAATAGAAATAAAACAGGGCTAGATATATAGATGAAAAGCTTTAACCACCAAAAGGATATCCTGCTAGACTTTTTTATTATAGAAGCAGAAATAATGAAAGGTTTACCTTACGTCCAAACATTTCCACACAACTCATAGATACAGAGGATCCGATAATCATAACGATAGGAAAGCTCAACGCCTGCAACTCCGGGCTGATGCTGTACTGAATACCGCTAGAGGCGAGGGTGCTGGTGCCATAGTTGATGATAGCGAAGGATCCATTAGTAGCGTGAACACTTAGAATCATAAGCATGATAATGAATATACGCCTCCAGACTTTGTTTTTGTCTGTGGAGAAGAAATTTAAAAAAGTTAACAAAGTTAAACTTTCTCGATATAAAAAAGAATATTTATCTTAAAGGGACGCTTTATGTTAGCCATAAGATACATAAAGCATATCAGAATTATCTCTGGTGACCCTCCGTATTTCTACCAGATGACATAATTGTTAGATGAATGCCACATATCGCACTGGCATCAACCCTGTAGTCTCGGGCTATTAAGAATAGGACTAAGATACTCCCTGTCTGTCGTACAAGGCGACTAAAAGGGTTCTCGAGTTCGTGAGCTTTGAGGGTAAAGGCACTTAGAGCTCAATAAGCGAGCTTTAGAAGGACGGCAAAAGCACGGTGGTCTTGTATTTGCCGTAGCAAAGCGTGGGTGCTAAGGAGGGCTTTGCCCTTCTGTGGGTTGTTTTAACTAGAGTACAGGGAGAAACCGGTGCGTTCCGTAGGAGATCCCGGAGCCTCTCCTAATGCACTGAGGGATACATAACCTTGTCTTCCCCCCCAGAAGCAAGAAGAATATCCCAACGATAAAAAAACAAGATCACATTGACATTGTATTATAAAAGTATGTCCAGCTGTGGAATACAATTAATTCGAGCATGTTACTTTCAAAATCCTCTAATCTAACAAATTCAACAAACAATTCTTACTTACATACATCAACAAAAGTAAATTTGGGTAATGATTGGAAGTATAACTCTTGATTTTTCATTATTTCTATTTCTTTTTGCACTACTTCGCAATCAACCTTTCGTCCTCTAAGAAGTGCTACGGTTTTAGTAGCTTCCTGAAATTGGATAAAAGTAAATTTAAATGTCTAGGATACCGTTGACCATGAATAGTAATAGGAATTGACGATATAAGGTAAATTTATGTCTTACTCTAAACACTGTAAAACTATAGTTAGTATATTAATACTCGACAGATGTTTACTCACCTCAATTTTTCCCTTTCTCACCAGGAACGGAGGTGATTCGGGAGCTTTTATCATCAAGAGAGCAATTACAAGAGGCAATGGGCACATAATCCAGAGTATAGTGAAGTAGTCCAAATATACTCCTATGAGGTACATGATGAATATGCCCACGTTTTGCGACATGATCATGAGGGATCCTAACAAACCTCTTATGTCGTCTTGACTGATCTCCTTAACGTACATAGGTACTACGGAGAAGGAGCCGCCAGCTCCAAGACCTGCGAGCACTCGTGCCAAGACCAAACCAACAGTGGTTGGTAAAGATAGTTTAATCATCCAAGACATCTGTAAAGGAAGGAAATTGAAAGAATCACGTAATACTTTTTAGCAGTGCTATTTGTGGCACTATAAGCATACAGCGTTTTTCATTTCCTCGTTTTGTGTTGATATCCATTTGAATCCTTGATAATATTGATATTAATGGATGGCACAATGTTATTATGGGTAAAACGGTGGGGTGTTTTTTCTCATAATTATTTCTATTTCTTTATTTATTAAAAACACTTTAGTGATAAACACCCGCGAACATAATGCCTTTTCACCAACCATGGGAAAGATGGAAATATGTGTATTGTTATTTCATTTACTTATTACTCAAAATATATGTACCTATAGGTCTTACATCTAGAATAGATGATACATAAAAAAAGTCATTGCAAGATTTTTAAGGATATATCACACGGAAGTAACGTAAAACTAATTTGATGAATATAACTTTGGGTTTAATAATGATAATATTTTAGTTCCTGACACGTTCATTTTTGTATGACAAAGAAAGTAATTCAATTCATCTTTCCATAAATCTTTTTGTTTAAAATTCTTATTCATCATCGACTGACAGAGGTAAATTGATAAACACGGACCTCTTCCAAACATAGACAAATCAATCGGAAATGTAAATAGATATTGTTACTATTAAAAACACAAAGAGTTCATTAGACATCCGAACTCACCGCTTGTAATGTAGCTACAACAATAACGGCAGGTTTGCGTCCATACACGTCAGCTACGTAGGAGTAAAACGGCACGCTGATGGTAGCAGACATACACAATATGCTCGCCACCAATGATACCGTGCTGTCCGTTAGTGCAGCTCCTATTGGAGACTGTTCAGATTGTAGCACCCTCGTCATGGGTGACATCCAACCCGCTTCGAAACCGTACAGCATTAAAGTCGAATTAGCTGAAAATGTTAACAGCAATCGTTGCCGTTACTGATGGTAGGTTCGGAGGACGTCCCAGATCTTGTCACTCAGCATCACTACAGCATCTATTTCTACCACCGAACATTGTACGGTGGCAAGATTATTCAGATAACAAATCTTAATCATTTTAAATTTTAATACGTCGAAAGCTATGAGATGGTTGTGATGCAGCTATGAGATGACAGCATATACGCAACTATTGAAAATATGCAATTTTTATCATCTCTGATACTCTTTATTTCTAAAGAAAAACACTTAGTTCTCTCAAGTAACTAGAAATTACGTTTGACGGCGAAGGAGTGAACCGGACTTGAATATCATTAGATAAAAAAGATAGCTACAGACGAGGTTAGTTTAATCTACCTCGCCATCAAACGATGGAAGAATGAAAGAAGAAAGAAGAGAAAAGAAGAAGAAGGAAGAGAAAAGCACCTCATTATGATAATGAATCAGAACTCAATAGTAAATTTAATATTTCAATAAATTTCAAAATCTGTCACTTATAAATACATAATCTAGGAACTTTAGAGCAAGTTCGATATTCAAGAGGCTATTTCTCTTTTTTTGCGTAGATATAAACAATTAAACTCCTCTCTTGTACTATAGAGTCTACATTACCTAAAACAGCTAAAATCCATTGCACTCTTGTATGCCCGGAAGGTTCTACCTTTATATCCATCATTTCAAATTATATCTTTCACAGCCTTAAATGTCGCCGAGAGCACAGACACGAGAGTAGAGTAATCGATGTAACTGCTGCAATAGATAACGCTTTATACCCATTGTATTTGTACTGCACAGGGTGTTTATTTTACTCATTCTATTTCACACATTTTCTATACTTTACTTGTGTGTGCACTACTGCTTAGCAGTAAAAATAAGAAATGAAATAGTACCTATATAGACGCTCTCCGACAACAGAACCTGCCAGGACACAGGTTCCTGGTTAGATTCCAGTGCCACATGTGAAGTTTAGTTAGCTATTGGGTTATTTCGAAGCAGTTTGTCTGGCTACGGCATTATGTATTATTCCAATCATCATATGAAATCCAGAATTGGAGAGTCGCGGTTCACTTTCCTCGTTATCACTCGATGCCTTTACAAAAAGAAATGCATCGTCTCAAAGCATTCCGACAAGGCTTTCAGATGATATGTCATGCTAACAATTAAGGATTGGAACTGATAACGATACAGTTAGGGTTCTAAGATCAAATCAACATCATGTACCCTCTTCAAACTGGACTTAATGCAACAGCACAAGGTCACTCCTTTCGTAAATATGGGATTATTTAGTAACTAGTCTGTCTATATATAACACGAAAAATCTTACTTTAACTGGATCATACCGTTATAATTTTGTCAACAGACGAAACAACTAGATAGTAAAGAGTTTATTTTGTTCAAAATATTGTTATTTAACCGGA
Organism: Troides aeacus; assembly: GCA_033220335.2. Classification (NCBI taxonomy): domain Eukaryota; kingdom Metazoa; phylum Arthropoda; class Insecta; order Lepidoptera; family Papilionidae; genus Troides; species Troides aeacus. Next base: position 7,813,101 of record CM067293.1, on the reverse strand, counting down.
TTTTTTAAGTCTATAAATAACTTTGTTAAATTTACTCAAACGCTGAGGTTATCGGTGTCATGAATATTGTATTAGGGGGACCGGAAAGTAATGTCGTTTTCTTAAATACAAACATACATTTTTAACGAGTCTTTATTTTTAATCAATGATGTATTCCCCATCATTGTCAATAACCTTTTGCCATCTAGTGAGTAAATTTTCAATCCCTGATCGATAAAAATTAATTGGTTTTTCGGCAAAATATCTAGAGATGGCATTTTGGATATCATCCAAATTTGCAAATGTTTTGCCACTTAAAAAGTGTTGCAGCGCTCGGAATAAGTGGAAATCCGATGGTGCAACATCGGGCGAATATGGTGGATGAGGCAGCACCTCCCACCCCAATTCATTAATTTTTTCTAGAGTTCGCCTTGCGCAGTGCGGTCTTGCATTGTCATGTTGGAGAATGACGCCTTTTCGGTTGACAATCGCTGGCCACTTTTCAATTAAAGATTGATTGACTCGCTGCAATTGTTCGCTGTAGAGGTCTGCAGTAACAGTTTCTCCAGGTTTCAGTAATTCAAAATGAACAATGCCGCGAATACTCCACCAAACACACAAAAGCGCTTTTTTGGGGTGTAAACCTGGCTTAGCAGTACTCCGAGGGATTTCATTTGGAGAGAGCCACTGCCTTTTGCGTTTTGGGTTATCATACAGGACCCATTTCTCATCTCCTGTGATCAAGCGATCAAAAAACGCTTCTGTGTTGTGTCGTTGAAGCAATAAGTTGCATGTGATTGATCGGTTAGCCTTATTCTGTTCGGACAGATTATGCGGGACCCAAACACCTGCTCTGCTTACTTTTCCAATCTGCTTCAAATGTTCTTGGATGGTCGACCAAGGTTTGTTGAGACTGTTTGACAATTCCTCGATCGTCTGACACGGATTTGCTTCCACTTCCGCCCTTAACACGTCGTTGTCTAACGCTGATGGTCTTCCTGATCGATGCGAGTCGGAAAGATCAAAATAACCCGATTTGAACTTGGAAAACCACCTTTGGCATTTACGAATGTCCAGTGCATTTGGATAAACATCGCAAATGTTTTTGGTAGCAACTGTTGCGTTATTTCCCTTGCGAAACTCAAAGAGCATGCAATGCCGGATGTGTACCTCTTCTGGTATTTGGCTGGCCATTTTACCCAAAATTACAAAAAAAAATTGTAATTCAATTGTCTATAAGTAAAGAAATCACTATAACCTCACAATGTCTTTGGTACGCCTCTGAACAAAACAATGAGCTGACAAATGACAATCAAGTATTGGCATATTGGCATGCGCAGAAACGACATTACTTTCCGGTCCGCCTATTATTATTTATTATCTACGTACTAAATATAAGTTGTACTTGCAATACATAACACCAGATTTGGCCTGGTCCTACTATTTATAAACACTAAGTCTAGATAATAGTTTTCTAAATAGTATAGTGTATTTTCATTACTGGCTATATAAAACAGGTTAAATTCCGTTTGGTTTTTTAACAGTGTGTCTAAAGAGGAAGTGACGGTGCGCTTGGGCTCCGTGTTTAGGGACTTCGGCGGTCGTATTATGTCTGTGACGGAAGTCGAAAGGCACCCGGAGTATAAGATGGATCAGTATTACCCTGAACACAATCTCGCCATGGTTAAGGTGGGTACTATTATTTACCTTTACCCTTTCATTTTAAATACTTCGATGTAAAAGAGCATAATTAAACAAAGGCGGCAGACGTAATGTACTGTTAAAAATAAACAATAATGCTGCTAAAAGAAGAAGAATGTCTTCTTCTTTTATCGGCAATATAATTCACTGAACAATTTAAAATTCTAGACTGTTATATTTTTTTATTCAACGGCGAGACGAGCGTGACGTTCACCTGATAGTAAGTGATACGCCTGCTCATAACTACGTAGCGCTATTTATGATAGTACACACTACACCATATTGAGCTCGTCGCTTTGAAACAAGATGTTGAGCCTTCTTACCCAAGTAATTGCATCAGTTACAGTTCTCTTCAAACCAGAACACCAATGTTTGTATGATACTGTTTGTCGGCTTCATAGAAGCTGCTGTGGTATCCACCTAGAGACGGGCCCTACCAGCAGTAGTATTACTGTAGTATGTATATGGATTGAAATATTGTTTATTTGTATTGTTGAGGTTTTTTGAACTGAATCATTTAACAAAAGTAAAATAAATCTTCTTCTATCTACGAGTCTGAAGTCAGTGAGATTGCTAGGAACAGACAGATAGATAAAAAAAAATTAAATTGGCCTTGGTACAAGTAACGTGTAAACATATATATAAATTTAATTACAAACTGCTTTTTTCATATGGCAAAGATCATTTCAATGTTATTTATCTATATACATGTAGATTTACTTACGTACATTTGTTATGTTATTACGCTTTTATCTTAAATCAATATTTTTTTTATGTATGGCTATTAAAACACAATAAGTGTGGTGTAATATAAGTGGTGTGTCAATGTTTTCTTTTCTTTTTAATTAATACTGTTGGTAGATATCTGTTGCTACATACCGTCTAGGTAGGTACCACCGCAGCGCCTATCGCAGCCGACGTACAGTACTGTGTAAACATTACTGTGTTCTGGTTTGAAGAGCGCTGTAGCTAGTGAAATTGCTGAGGCAAAGAGACTCAACATCTTATGTCCCAGGCGTCGATCGCAATGCGGTGGAGTGTATACTGTTCGGGGCAAACGTATCACTTACCATCAAATGAACGTCCTGTTAGCCTCGTCGCTTAATGAAATTAAAAAAAAATGTAATTAAGCGACGATACGAGCAATATGTTTACCTGACGGTAAGTGAAACTCCCGCCAATAATAATAAAGTGGCGCTGATTAAGAGTGTATTCATAGTAATTTCTCGTCGCTTGAGACGTATGATGTTGAGCCTCGTTACCCCAGAAATTTCTCTAGCTACGGCGTCCTTTAAACCCGGAAGACAGTAATGTTCACACTACTGTTTGGCGGTGGAAATAAGAGCTACGGTGGTTTCTACTCAATAGGAAGTTGAATGTTTATTTAAAAAGTATTTATTGTTTTCATTTTTGATCTAAAGCTCCATGTCTTGCAGGTGAACGCTCCGATAGCCTATAACAACAGGATCCAGATGGTGGCTCTGCCGTTTCGTGACGCGTCGCTGCCCTTAATGCTGCGCGAGACCGTGGTCACAAGGTCAGTGTATGTACTCTACATTGACAAAAATACGTGCACCTCATTTCCTTCTGCCTTTTCCCCAGCTATGTGGGATCGGCACAGTATGTACTTCTCATCCACATCCTTTTATCAGCCGTCATATCTGAATTCACACTCTTTTTACACATGTCATCTTTCACACAATCTATCCACACTTTCTTCAGCCTTCCTCTACCCTTATAACCAACCACGTTCATTCTCATTACTTTCTTTGTTACATGTCCTTCTTAACTTAACCTCTTGCTCCTAAATCAGCAACGGAAGGTTGTATTCAAGGTTCCATAGGAAGACCAATTTTTTGGAATCTTCTACTGGACCCTCTCTTAGACGAGCTAGATCAGCGAGGTATCTACTATCAAGCCTTTGCAGACGATATTGTTCTGGTTTTCTCCGGACAATCCAAATCAGAAATAGAATCAGAAGCAAATCTCACTCTGACACACGGGGAACAGTAAGGGATCAAAAACAAACTAAAATTTGCGGCACAAAAGACACAAGCCATGATTATAACAAACAAACTCAAATTTGAGGTACCGCATATTCGTATAGGCCAGACTGTGATACATATGCAAGACGATATAAAAATTTTAAGACTTTTTATTGATGAAAAATTAACTTTTCAAAAACACGTAGGATATATTTGCAGGAAAGCTACCAATATATACAAACAAATTTGTAAAACAGCCAAAGTCTCTTGGGGATTAAACCTTGAGATCATAATGTACATAGCAGTAATAGAACCGATAATACTGTATGCCACTAGTGTTTGGGCACCGGCGGTTTATGATTATCGCTTCAAAAACAATTAAATACAATACAGAGTGGTTTTGCCCAGAAAATAGTCAAAAGCTACCGTACCGTTTCTTACTCTGCAGCAGTAGTTTTATCTGACTTGCTCCTCTTGGATTTGTGAGTCCTAGAAGCAGCCCGATGTTATGAAGCTAAGCGAGGAAAACCTATGGAGTTTTTGAGGGACAGAACAGTGGAAGAAAAAGTTAATGCAATTAACTTTCTGCAAGAAAAGCAATCCACCCAACCTTGGACATAAGCATAGAGGTTACACGCTTAGAAGACATGAAACCCCAAATTCTGAAAGATCACCGGGTAGAAGACGCCCAAACGTTTACGGATTGCAGCAAAATCGAGGAAACGGTTGGGGCGGGTTTTTCCTTCTGGAGGAATGGCGCAGAGATATGTAGCAGAAAGTTTAACCTAGAATCCTACTGCACTGTCTTCCAAGCAGAGCTCTATGCTTTGCTCAGAGCAACGTAATACACACTGAAAGTTAAAGACAGTACAATCAACATCCTTAGCGATTCTGGGTCAGCTTTGGAACTTCTGCAAAATTCCTCAACTTTTCACACATTGGCATGTGACATTAGAACGAATATCCGCAAACTCAAGGAAATTAACAAGACCGTGAGAACATTCTGGATAAGAGCTCACACAGGCATTGATGGAAATGAGCGAATAGATGTACTGGCCAAAGAAGCTGAACTTTATAAGAAAACGGCACCCAATTCCGATCAATGCCCTATATCATAGGGCAATGATCGGAATTGGGTATCGGAATTGAAATAATCATACACTCAGAACTCAATCGTGCAATGTATGGAGCGACAGATACGTGGAGAGTGAATCAGCGGTGGTTACAAAAATCTTTTTCACCAACAGCAACGATGCATTCACATTTCTGAAGAGATTCACTCTGGATCCAACTACAGTTCAAGCTCTGACGGGACATGGGGGCTTTGGCCAGTACCTACATAAATTCAAACTAAAAGATGTACCTGGATGTATCTGCGACCAAAGTAAAGAAGAAAACATTATACACCTATTGACAGAATGTCCAAAGCACTCAGCCGTCAGAATGGACTTAGAAATATGACTACAGAAAAAATTGAGCGTAAAAATTTTTAATGACATAATAATGTCCAAAAAATCCGAATTAGTAATTAGATTCATGAATAGCGTTACAGAAGAATCCATGAAGAGGAATAAAAAGTAGATTAGAATTAGAGTTAACATTAAGATCAACATTGATTGTATGATTATGTATATTTGATATAAGTATTAGTTACAGTTAGAAAAAAAAAATACTTTACATCTATCTTTTGTCTTACATCTTACATTTTACATTTTATATTTTATTACTTTACACCTAATTTTTTATTGTTATTATTATTATACCTAGGATATTACTAACAAATTAATTTGATGCAACATTATTGTAATACCATAACCATGATTAGTTATGATACTCGGAAATAATTCACGCAATCAATCAAAAGTGTAAAATTTTATATTGTCATTAATAACACATGATAAAAATGAAAACAGCAAACAAAGTTTCTGATTATGTCAGAGGTACTCGGACAAGTGTAGTTCATACACTATTAAAAAAGAAAGTCTTGCTCCTCAATTTCTCTGTCACTGGAGCAACTTTCAAACTTCTAATATCCTCATTCTTAATTTTATCCATCCTTGTCATACCGCACATCCATCTGAACATTCGCATCTCGGCCACATGTAATCTTCTGTCTCATATATCAGCTACATATTTCATATAATTATTCAAACATGTAATATCCTATAATACAAAACAAATTTTAATGACACATGGTATCGTAGCGATCGTTACACAGGTTTTATTAAAAATACTTTATCTTCCAGCGTGAGGGAGTCCATAAAGTTCTTCAGGGTGCGACTTGGTACAGTGAACTGCAAGAAAGGCGGTACACTAACACCGATCAAGAGCGTCGACATACACCCGTCTTATAAGTACAATGGGCCAAGCTACGACATAGCACTGCTCCGCCTGGCGTCTCCAGTGCAGACCAGCGACACCCTCAAACCCATACCGTTGTCCCGGATCAAGGGCAAGGTGCTAAGCGCCAAGTTCCTGGCGACGTACTGGCCAAGACTAATCGTAAGTTAACACAATGATCTTTTTACTAGTCAGATCAGATAACTATCTAATTATTTAATATTCTATTATTTAATTTACTTTTCCTGTTATTTTATAGTTATTTATTGCACAGGTTAAAAGCCAAGTGTTACCATCATCGGCCCAGGAGCGTGTTCAAGCAAACAGCATGAGGGTGTCAACGCAGAAGATGATACCGTGGAGTTGGTGCCACAGCCTCATGTCCACGTTGAACTACACCTTAGACGAATCCAGTTTATGCTTGGACCCGATAATGTCACACCATTCCCTTTGCCTTGTGAGTATAAGAAGCCGGAAGTTGGAAGTCGAAACACTTAATTTAAAGTATCAGTACTTAATAGAAAATAATAATTGTTAGCAATAGATTTATGATTACTGATTTACTAATTTACTAGTGGTAGGTCTCTGTTGCTGGAGACCATCTAAGTGGGTAACTGTAGAGTGCAAATATTACTGTATTCCGGTTGGGAGGGTGCTGTAACTAGTGGATTTACTGTCGTAACGAGACTTGACTTTATACGTCCACGTTGTTAGGCACCAGATAGAAACGCAGGGAATGGGCTGATGTATCACTTACCTTAAGTTAAACTTACCGCTCGTCACGTCGATTCCTTGAATAAAAAAATGATTACCAGCTTGAGTTAAACTCTTTAAATTTTTTTTTACTAATTGGAGATATCTTAAAATATCTATTTATATCATTTATGAACGATATTCCTCAGCCGGACGCGGGTGCACCGGTGACAGCCGATGACGGGCTGTGGGGCCTCACTTCCGGTTGGACATCGCAACACTGCCTGTCGCAACCTAGCCCCACGATCTTCACTCGGATCTCGTCGACGCTCGTCAGAGCCTGGTTGGATTCAAAATTGACTGGTCTTTGACATAGTATTTTCTACATAAGAACTAATTTTATTGGACAAAATATGTACAGGCTTCAGATTACTGCACAGATATTTAGATATATCTTAACGGCACAGCATTCTTTAAGGAAATACAAATCATAACATACAAATAATCAAATGCAGCAATTCTCATAGTTTTATTTATTTATATTGCACGTATTTGAAATCGAGTGGTTGGTACATAGTTTTATACAGTCCCATGAGGAAATTTTCAACACGTGAAAATACATCATATTTCAGTATCTTTATCTTCTTGCTAGACCTTGTCCCATGTTTACTTGGTGTCGGCTGTCCTGATCATTCTTCTAAATCGTATCTCTATTTTGTGTCATAGCTTCTGTCAATTTCTTATTCTTTAGATCATTATTTTGTTAGTTCATATTTCAGTATGTCTAGTTTAAAATGAAGTTAAATAAATTACCAACCCTCTTAATGTTGTTGTACTGGCGCATGGAGCTGTTCCCAGAAGTAGAGAGTTAAAGCATTTTATTCCAGTGCATAGTCTATGTATATTTTATATTCATACACGAGACAATATTCATTATGTACTAAACTATTCATTTTATTACAGTTGTTAAACATACTTTTTTAATTTTTTAGAATATTAGATTTCAATATAATGTACGTATCGTACATTTAAGGCAATGGTTGCCACCGTAGCGGCTATTGCTGCTTACAAATATTACCATATCCCAGTTTCAAAGGACGCTTTAGCAATTTACTGGAATAACTAGGCACGACAGTAATACGTTAGCTATAAATCTATGTAAATTTATACATATCTATATATATTTTCATCATCTGACGGAGTACTCACGAACTCATGATCATCCTGATCGCCGCATCAACTCGTTCGACTTATACATATATAACAAGATGGTATCACAAAAATACTAATGAAGTTCCAAGATCTAATGACAAAGATACGATCTTTTCTTTTAATGTTATCTTCTCTTTATTTAGATATTATCTATGGGTCTTTGAAAGGATTTCGGCAAACAATTTATTATCTCTAAGGAACAGTAAGCAAAGTTTTTTGTATTATGTAACACATGTAATATTAGGTAGTAAATTTGTATTTTTTTTATAATAAAAAATATTAATTTTGGGTCATATTATTTATTTCTCCGCATATGTTCAAGATGAACACACTCCTGGTTATATTTAATTATTGATATTAAAGATATTGATTAACTACATGTAGATAATAAATATAAATAAACAGACGTTGTAATGTTCTTAATACAGGGACTCCAGGTCTTAAACTTCTTCTTAAAGTGCCTCTCCAACAAGTGAAGATATTTAAAAGTCGTGACTCCATGCTGGCCAAGTGTGGGTTGTCAGGTATAAAAATTCAAGAAAGTTGTCGTGCCCAGAATCTAGTGGTTTCCACATGATATTTTCATCCACTATGAACACTTATACGCTTAATATATATATATATTAAACGTGTAAGTGTAAGATGGTAAAAGTTAGGATCAATGTGACAAGGGAGCGGTGCGGCGTGGTTGAAGATGTAGTGACAAAGATAGAGAAAGAAATGCTTAGTTGGTTCGGCCATCTTGAAAGAATGGATGAAAGAAGATTAACGAAAGAGGTATACAAGGTAAGAATGTTTGGAAAAATTGGTGCAGGTCGACTGGGCGGCCATATTTCGATCAAATCGAAAATGTCCTAAAGAAAGTCCAGGTCAAGAGTAATCGCAACCGACGAGCATGCATGAAGACGCTTATAAAAGTGGAGGAAGCGAGAGAGGTGTGCCAGAATCGTAGCAAGTAGAGAGAGCTGGTCTCTACCTACCCCACGGGGAACGAGACGTGATATATATATGTATGTATGTATGTATATATTAATCTCTTTAAACTTGTGGGGATTCTATCACCACCAATCATGATGTGGTACATACCTAGTGTATAGCTATTTAGATTTAAGTATTATATAGCAACACGGAGATGGATGGGCCATATTATGGTGTTTTTGTCTATGATGACCGTTCTCTGAAATGCACACGTGTGGAATGTAAATTGTTTAATTACAAGTGATCCAAAGTAATACATAGTTTCATTACATAGTCCGTCCTGTTCTACACGGGTTACCCGAATTATTAAGAGTTCTAGCTATTTCTATCGAATTCCAAAAACTGCGAATTATTGTTATAATATTGAGCTGAATTAATATAAAGAAATCCTGTTTTAAGGAAATTCTTTATATTAGATAGCATTTCTATAATATTTTCATATAGTTTAAATAACATGAAATGGGTAAATGATTATGAGAGTATTCATCTCTATTTCTTTTTAAATGTAGCCTCAATCTCTTCTACACTTTTGCTCTTCGTTTCTGGTAGTAAGATGATGGTGATAATAAAACCGATGAGGTTTATTCCAGCGAAACAAAAGAAAATTGAGTACTGCCCCAAAGCGCTGGATATTGGTTCGTACAGATATAGTTGCACGAAGGTCATGAACCATGCATACGTCACAAGCAGTCCCATCATCTTGGCACGAATCTGTAAATATAAAAAGTCCATTGTAATTAACATTTTTTCATGGAAAATTAAAGAACTCAATACATTATCCAATAGTTGTCTGTAATTTTTTAAACGTTATTCATTACTAATCAATAAGACACTATGTAAGAATTAATTTACCCCAACATGTGAACCAGACCCAGCTATCTTAGTAGCCCAAAGCGATGATCTATAATCAGCTGTGCCAGTGAACACATATGGAACTTTAAAAATCTCAAAGAGAAAGCTAGTCTAGTCGTAGATGACAATTATCATTCTATATTACTTAAACAACTTACGACTGTTGTAGTGGTATGTCTGTCCAAAGGTTACTACGAACTGATAGATAAGTGCCAGGAAGGCTAGTCTATGAGGTGGACTTAATTATGGTTATTATAGCAATGATAAATATTTGAATAAATCACCGGCAAGGTGAATAGTAGAAATGGCAGGAAAGATTTAGACAATGAACCTCTAAAATTATATTCTAAACTTTTTACACAGCTTTCTGTGTCGAGTGGTTAGTATATAGATCACATACCTGAAAGTTGAACACCTCCGACATGATGATATAAGACACTGGAGATACTCCCGCGGCATATGCGAATACTGAGCCAACCATGGCGGTTACTGGCAGCCAGGCAGGCGGGCTAATTCCGTGCGACTGCAGCAGCATGGCACACGCCAGGCTGCCCATAGAGCATACTGAGAGCAGCAAGCAACTACATAAGAGAGGCTGGAGAGATATAAATAAATTCTGTTAAAGCCTTAGTTGATCTATATTTCTACAATAGAAATAAAACAGGGCTAGATATATAGATGAAAAGCTTTAACCACCAAAAGGATATCCTGCTAGACTTTTTTATTATAGAAGCAGAAATAATGAAAGGTTTACCTTACGTCCAAACATTTCCACACAACTCATAGATACAGAGGATCCGATAATCATAACGATAGGAAAGCTCAACGCCTGCAACTCCGGGCTGATGCTGTACTGAATACCGCTAGAGGCGAGGGTGCTGGTGCCATAGTTGATGATAGCGAAGGATCCATTAGTAGCGTGAACACTTAGAATCATAAGCATGATAATGAATATACGCCTCCAGACTTTGTTTTTGTCTGTGGAGAAGAAATTTAAAAAAGTTAACAAAGTTAAACTTTCTCGATATAAAAAAGAATATTTATCTTAAAGGGACGCTTTATGTTAGCCATAAGATACATAAAGCATATCAGAATTATCTCTGGTGACCCTCCGTATTTCTACCAGATGACATAATTGTTAGATGAATGCCACATATCGCACTGGCATCAACCCTGTAGTCTCGGGCTATTAAGAATAGGACTAAGATACTCCCTGTCTGTCGTACAAGGCGACTAAAAGGGTTCTCGAGTTCGTGAGCTTTGAGGGTAAAGGCACTTAGAGCTCAATAAGCGAGCTTTAGAAGGACGGCAAAAGCACGGTGGTCTTGTATTTGCCGTAGCAAAGCGTGGGTGCTAAGGAGGGCTTTGCCCTTCTGTGGGTTGTTTTAACTAGAGTACAGGGAGAAACCGGTGCGTTCCGTAGGAGATCCCGGAGCCTCTCCTAATGCACTGAGGGATAAATAACCTTGTCTTCCCCCCCAGAAGCAAGAAGAATATCCCAACGATAAAAAAACAAGATCACATTGACATTGTATTATAAAAGTATGTCCAGCTGTGGAATACAATTAATTCGAGCATGTTACTTTCAAAATCCTCTAATCTAACAAATTCAACAAACAATTCTTACTTACATACATCAACAAAAGTAAATTTGGGTAATGATTGGAAGTATAACTCTTGATTTTTCATTATTTCTATTTCTTTTTGCACTACTTCGCAATCAACCTTTCGTCCTCTAAGAAGTGCTACAGTTTTAGTAGCTTCCTGAAATTGGATAAAAGTAAATTTAAATGTCTAGGATACCGTTGACCATGAATAGTAATAGGAATTGACGATATAAGGTAAATTTATGTCTTACTCTAAACACTGTAAAACTATAGTTAGTATATTAATACTCGACAGATGTTTACTCACCTCAATTTTTCCCTTTCTCACCAGGAACGGAGGTGATTCGGGAGCTTTTATCATCAAGAGAGCAATTACAAGAGGCAATGGGCACATAATCCAGAGTATAGTGAAGTAGTCCAAATATACTCCTATGAGGTACATGATGAATATGCCCACGTTTTGCGACATGATCATGAGGGATCCTAACAAACCTCTTATGTCGTCTTGACTGATCTCCTTAACGTACATAGGTACTACGGAGAAGGAGCCGCCAGCTCCAAGACCTGCGAGCACTCGTGCCAAGACCAAACCAACAGTGGTTGGTAAAGATAGTTTAATCATCCAAGACATCTGTAAAGGAAGGAAATTGAAAGAATCACGTAATACTTTTTAGCAGTGCTATTTGTGGCACTATAAGCATACAGCGTTTTTCATTTCCTCGTTTTGTGTTGATATCCATTTGAATCCTTGATAATATTGATATTAATGGATGGCACAATGTTATTATGGGTAAAACGGTGGGGTGTTTTTTCTCATAATTATTTCTATTTCTTTATTTATTAAAAACACTTTAGTGATAAACACCCGCGAACATAATGCCTTTTCACCAACCATGGGAAAGATGGAAATATGTGTATTGTTATTTCATTTACTTATTACTCAAAATATATGTACCTATAGGTCTTACATCTAGAATAGATGATACATAAAAAAAGTCATTGCAAGATTTTTAAGGATATATCACACGGAAGTAACGTAAAACTAATTTGATGAATATAACTTTGGGTTTAATAATGATAATATTTTAGTTCCTGACACGTTCATTTTTGTATGACAAAGAAAGTAATTCAATTCATCTTTCCATAAATCTTTTTGTTTAAAATTCTTATTCATCATCGACTGACAGAGGTAAATTGATAAACACGGACCTCTTCCAAACATAGACAAATCAATCGGAAATGTAAATAGATATTGTTACTATTAAAAACACAAAGAGTTCATTAGACATCCGAACTCACCGCTTGTAATGTAGCTACAACAATAACGGCAGGTTTGCGTCCATACACGTCAGCTACGTAGGAGTAAAACGGCACGCTGATGGTAGCAGACATACACAATATGCTCGCCACCAATGATACCGTGCTGTCCGTTAGTGCAGCTCCTATTGGAGACTGTTCAGATTGTAGCACCCTCGTCATGGGTGACATCCAACCCGCTTCGAAACCGTACATCATTAAAGTCGAATTAGCTGAAAATGTTAACAGCAATCGTTGCCGTTACTGATGGTAGGTTCGGAGGACGTCCCAGATCTTGTCACTCAGCATCACTACAGCATCTATTTCTACCACCGAACATTGTACGGTGGCAAGATTATTCAGATAACAAATCTTAATCATTTTAAATTTTAATACGTCGAAAGCTATGAGATGGTTGTGATGCAGCTATGAGATGACAGCATATACGCAACTATTGAAAATATGCAATTTTTATCATCTCTGATACTCTTTATTTCTAAAGAAAAACACTTAGTTCTCTCAAGTAACTAGAAATTACGTTTGACGGCGAAGGAGTGAACCGGACTTGAATATCATTAGATAAAAAAGATAGCTACAGACGAGGTTAGTTTAATCTACCTCGCCATCAAACGATGGAAGAATGAAAGAAGAAAGAAGAGAAAAGAAGAAGAAGGAAGAGAAAAGCACCTCATTATGATAATGAATCAGAACTCAATAGTAAATTTAATATTTCAATAAATTTCAAAATCTGTCACTTATAAATACATAATCTAGGAACTTTAGAGCAAGTTCGATATTCAAGAGGCTATTTCTCTTTTTTTGCGTAGATATAAACAATTAAACTCCTCTCTTGTACTATAGAGTCTACATTACCTAAAACAGCTAAAATCCATTGCACTCTTGTATGCCCGGAAGGTTCTACCTTTATATCCATCATTTCAAATTATATCTTTCACAGCCTTAAAAAATCAGTCTCACATGTCGCCGAGAGCACAGACACGAGAGTAGAGTAATCGATGTAACTGCTGCAATAGATAACGCTTTATACCCATTGTATTTGTACTGCACAGGTTGTTTATTTTACTCATTCTATTTCACACATTTTCTATACTTTACTTGTGTGTGCACTACTGCTTAGCAGTAAAAATAAGAAATGAAATAGTACCTATATAGACGCTCTCCGACAACAGAACCTGCCAGGACACAGGTTCCTGGTTAGATTCCAGTGCCACATGTGAAGTTTAGTTAGCTATTGGGTTATTTCGAAGCAGTTTGTCTGGCTACGGCATTATGTATTATTCCAATCATCATATGAAATCCAGAATTGGAGAGTCGCGGTTCACTTTCCTCGTTATCACTCGATGCCTTTACAAAAAGAAATGCATCGTCTCAAAGCATTCCGACAAGGCTTTCAGATGATATGTCATGCTAACAATTAAGGATTGGAACTGATAACGATACAGTTAGGGTTCTAAGATCAAATCAACATCATGTACCCTCTTCAAACTGGACTTAATGCAACAGCACAAGGTCACTCCTTTCGTAAATATGGGATTATTTAGTAACTAGTCTGTCTATATATAACACGAAAAATCTTACTTTAACTAGATCATACCGTTATAATTTTGTCAACAGACGAAACAACTAGATAGTAAAGAGTTTATTTTGTTCAAAATATTGTTATTTAACCGGATTTTTTAAGTCTATAAATAACTTTGTTAAATTCACTCAAACGCTGAGGTTATCGGTGTCATGAATATTGTATTAAAGGGACCGGAAAGTAATGTCGTTTTCTTAAATACAAACATACATTTTTAACGAGTCTTTATTTTTAATCAATGATGTATTCCCCATCATTGTCAATAACCTTTTGCCATCTAGTGAGTAAATTTTCAATCCCTGATCGATAAAAATTAATTGGTTTTTCGGCAAAATATCTAGAGATGGCATTTTGGATATCATCCAAATTTGCAAATGTTTTGCCACTTAAAAAGTGTTGCAGCGCTCGGAATAAGTGGAAATCCGATGGTGCAACATCGGGCGAATATGGTGGATGAGGCAGCACCTCCCACCCCAATTCATTAATTTTTTCTAGAGTTCGCCTTGCGCAGTGCGGTCTTGCATTGTCATGTTGGAGAATGACGCCTTTTCGGTTGACAATCGCTGGCCACTTTTCAATTAAAGATTGATTGACTCGCTGCAATTGTTCGCTGTAGAGGTCTGCAGTAACAGTTTCTCCAGGTTTCAGTAATTCAAAATGAACAATGCCGCGAATACTCCACCAAACACACAAAAGCGCTTTTTTGGGGTGTAAACCTGGCTTAGCAGTACTCCGAGGGATTTCATTTGGAGAGAGCCACTGCCTTTTGCGTTTTGGGTTATCATACAGGACCCATTTCTCATCTCCTGTGATCAAGCGATCAAAAAACGCTTCTGTGTTGTGTCGTTGAAGCAATAAGTTGCATGTGATTGATCGGTTAGCCTTATTCTGTTCGGACAGATTATGCGGGACCCAAACACCTGCTCTGCTTACTTTTCCAATCTGCTTCAAATGTTCTTGGATGGTCGACCAAGGTTTGTTGAGACTGTTTGACAATTCCTCGATCGTCTGACACGGATTTGCTTCCACTTCCGCCCTTAACACGTCGTTGTCTAACGCTGATGGTCTTCCTGATCGATGCGAGTCGGAAAGATCAAAATAACCCGATTTGAACTTGGAAAACCACCTTTGGCATTTACGAATGTCCAGTGCATTTGGATAAACATCGCAAATGTTTTTGGTAGCAACTGTTGCGTTATTTCCCTTGCGAAACTCAAAGAGCATGCAATGCCGGATGTGTACCTCTTCTGGTATTTGGCTGGCCATTTTACCCAAAATTACAAAAAAAAATTGTAATTCAATTGTCTATAAGTAAAGAAATCACTATAACCTCACAATGTCTTTGGTACGCCTCTGAACAAAACAATGAGCTGACAAATGACAATCAAGTATTGGCATGCGCAGAAACGACATTACTTTCCGGTCCCCCTATTATTATTTATTATCTACGTACTAAATATAAGTTGTACTTGCAATACATAACACCAGATTTGGCCTGGTCCTACTATTTATAAACACTAAGTCTAGATAATAGTTTTCTAAATAGTATAGTATATTTTCATTACTGGCTATATAAAACAGGTTAAATTCCGTTTGGTTTTTTAACAGTGTGTCTAAAGAGGAAGTGACGGTGCGCTTGGGCTCCGTGTTTAGGGACTTCGGCGGTCGTATTATGTCTGTGACGGAAGTCGAAAGGCACCCGGAGTATAAGATGGATCAGTATTACCCTGAACACAATCTCGCCATGGTTAAGGTGGGTACTATTATTTACCTTTACCCTTTCATTTTAAATACTTCGATGTAAAAGAGCATAATTAAACAAAGGCGGCAGACGTAATGTACTGTTAAAAATAAACAATAATGCTGCTAAAAGAAGAAGAATGTCTTCTTCTTTTATCGGCAATATAATTCACTGAACAATTTAAAATTCTAGACTGTTATATTTTTTTATTCAACGGCGAGACGAGCGTGACGTTCACCTGATAGTAAGTGATACGCCTGCTCATAACTACGTAGCGCTATTTATGATAGTACACACTACACCATATTGAGCTCGTCGCTTTGAAACAAGATGTTGAGCCTTCTTACCCAAGTAATTGCATCAGTTACAGTTCTCTTCAAACCAGAACACCAATGTTTGTATGATACTGTTTGTCGGCTTCATAGAAGCTGCTGTGGTATCCACCTAGAGACGGGCCCTACCAGCAGTAGTATTACTGTAGTATGTATATGGATTGAAATATTGTTTATTTGTATTGTTGAGGTTTTTTGAACTGAATCATTTAACAAAAGTAAAATAAATCTTCTTCTATCTACGAGTCTGAAGTCAGTGAGATTGCTAGGAACAGACAGATAGATAAAAAAAAATTAAATTGGCCTTGGTACAAGTAACGTGTAAACATATATATAAATTTAATTACAAACTGCTTTTTTCATATGGCAAAGATCATTTCAATGTTATTTATCTATATACATGTAGATTTACTTACGTACATTTGTTATGTTATTACGCTTTTATCTTAAATCAATATTTTTTTTATGTATGGCTATTAAAACACAATAAGTGTGGTGTAATATAAGTGGTGTGTCAATGTTTTCTTTTCTTTTTAATTAATACTGTTGGTAGATATCTGTTGCTACATACCGTCTAGGTAGGTACCACCGCAGCGCCTATCGCAGCCGACGTACAGTACTGTGTAAACATTACTGTGTTCTGGTTTGAAGAGCGCTGTAGCTAGTGAAATTGCTGAGGCAAAGAGACTCAACATCTTATGTCCCAGGCGTCGATCGCAATGCGGTGGAGTGTATACTGTTCGGGGCAAACGTATCACTTACCATCAAATGAACGTCCTGTTAGCCTCGTCGCTTAATGAAATTAAAAAAAAAATGTAATTAAGCGACGATACGAGCAATATGTTTACCTGACGGTAAGTGATACTCCCGCCAATAATAATAAAGTGGCGCTGATTAAGAGTGTATTCATAGTAATTTCTCGTCGCTTGAGACGTATGATGTTGAGCCTCGTTACCCCAGAAATTTCTCTAGCTACGGCGTCCTTTAAACCCGGAAGACAGTAATGTTCACACTACTGTTTGGCGGTGGAAATAAGAGCTACGGTGGTTTCTACCCAATAGGAAGTTGAATGTTTATTTAAAAAGTATTTATTGTTTTCATTTTTGATCTAAAGCTCCATGTCTTGCAGGTGAACGCTCCGATAGCCTATAACAACAGGATCCAGATGGTGGCTCTGCCGTTTCGTGACGCGTCGCTGCCCTTAATGCTGCGCGAGACCGTGGTCACAAGGTCAGTGTATGTACTCTACATTGACAAAAATACGTGCACCTCATTTCCTTCTGCCTTTTCCCCAGCTATGTGGGATCGGCACAGTATGTACTTCTCATCCACATCCTTTTATCAGCCGTCATATCTGAATTCACACTCTTTTTACACATGTCATCTTTCACACAATCTATCCACACTTTCTTCAGCCTTCCTCTACCCTTATAACCATCCACGTTCATTCTCATTACTTTCTTTGTTACATGTCCTTCTTAACTTAACCTCTTGCTCCTAAATCAGCAACGGAAGGTTGTATTCAAGGTTCCATAGGAGGACCAATTTTTTGGAATCTTCTACTGGACCCTCTCTTAGACGAGCTAGATCAGCGAGGTATCTACTATCAAGCCTTTGCAGACGATATTGTTCTGGTTTTCTCCGGACAATCCAAATCAGAAATAGAATCAGAAGCAAATCTCACTCTGACACACGGGGAACAGTAAGGGATCAAAAACAAACTAAAATTTGCGGCACAAAAGACACAAGCCATGATTATAACAAACAAACTCAAATTTGAGGTACCGCATATTCGTATAGGCCAGACTGTGATACATATGCAAGACGATATAAAAATTTTAAGACTTTTGTTTTGATGAAAAATTAACTTTTCAAAAACACGTAGGATATATTTGCAGGAAAGCTACCAATATATATTATACAAACAAATTTGTAAAACAGCCAAAGTCTCTTGGGGATTAAACCTTGAGATCATAATGTACATAGCAGTAATAGAACCGATAATACTGTATGCCACTAGTGTTTGGACACCGGCGGTTTATGATTATCGCTTCAAAAACAATTAAATACAATACAGAGTGGTTTTGCCCAGAAAATAGTCAAAAGCTACCGTACCGTTTCTTACTCTGCAGCAGTAGTTTTATCTGACTTGCTCCTCTTGGATTTGTGAGTCCTAGAAGCAGCCCGATGTTATGAAGCTAAGCGAGGAAAACCTATGGAGTTTTTGAGGGACAGAACAGTGGAAGAAAAAGTTAATGCAATTAACTTTCTGCAAGAAAAGCAATCCACCCAACCTTGGACATAAGCATAGAGGTTACACGCTTAGAAGACATGAAACCCCAAATTCTGGAAGATCACCGGGTAGAAGACGCCCAAACGTTTACGGATTGCAGCAAAATCGAGGAAACGGTTGGGGCGGGTTTTTCCTTCTGGAGGAATGGCGCAGAGATATGTAGCAGAAAGTTTAACCTAGAATCCTACTGCACTGTCTTCCAAGCAGAGCTCTATGCTTTGCTCAGAGCAACGTAATACACACTGAAAGTTAAAGACAGTACAATCAACATCCTTAGCGATTCTGGGTCAGCTTTGGAACTTCTGCAAAATTCCTCAACTTTTCACACATTGGCATGTGACATTAGAACGAATATCCGCAAACTCAAGGAAATTAACAAGACCGTGAGAATATTCTGGATAAGAGCTCACACAGGCATTGATGGAAATGAGCGAATAGATGTACTGGCCAAAGAAGCTGAACTTTATAAGAAAACGGCACCCAATTCCGATCAATGCCCTATATCATAGGGCAATGATCGGAATTGGGTATCGGAATTGAAATAATCATACACTCAGAACTCAATCGTGCAATGTATGGAGCGACAGATACGTGGAGAGTGAATCAGCGGTGGTTACAAAAATCTTTTTCACCAACAGCAACGATGCATTCACATTTCTGAAGAGATTCACTCTGGATCCAACTACAGTTCAAGCTCTGACGGGACATGGGGGCTTTGGCCAGTACCTACATAAATTCAAACTAAAAGATGTACCTGGATGTATCTGCGACCAAAGTAAAGAAGAAAACATTATACACCTATTGACAGAATGTCCAAAGCACTCAGCCGTCAGAATGGACTTAGAAATATGACTACAGAAAAAATTGAGCGTAAAAATTTTTAATGACATAATAATGTCCAAAAAATCCGAATTAGTAATTAGATTCATGAATAGCGTTACAGAAGAATCCATGAAGAGGAATAAAAAGTAGATTAGAATTAGAGTTAACATTAAGATCAACATTGATTGTATGATTATGTATATTTGATATAAGTATTAGTTACAGTTAGAAAAAAAAAATACTTTACATCTATCTTTTGTCTTACATCTTACATTTTACATTTTATATTTTATTACTTTACACCTAATTTTTTATTGTTATTATTATTATACCTAGGATATTACTAACAAATTAATTTGATGCAACATTATTGTAATACCATAACCATGATTAGTTATGATACTCGGAAATAATTCACGCAATCAATCAAAAGTGTAAAATTTTATATTGTCATTAATAACACATGATAAAAATGAAAACAGCAAACAAAGTTTCTGATTATGTCAGAGGTACTCGGACAAGTGTAGTTCATACACTATTAAAAAAGAAAGTCTTGCTCCTCAATTTCTCTGTCACTGGAGCAACTTTCAAACTTCTAATATCCTCATTCTTAATTTTATCCATCCTTGTCATACCGCACATCCATCTGAACATTCGCATCTCGGCCACATGTAATCTTCTGTCTCATATATCAGCTACATATTTCATATAATTATTCAAACATGTAATATCCTATAATACAAAACAAATTTTAATGACACATGGTATCGTAGCGATCGTTACACAGGTTTTATTAAAAATACTTTATCTTCCAGCGTGAGGGAGTCCATAAAGTTCTTCAGGGTGCGACTTGGTACAGTGAACTGCAAGAAAGGCGGTACACTAACACCGATCAAGAGCGTCGACATACACCCGTCTTATAAGTACAACGGGCCAAGCTACGACATAGCACTGCTCCGCCTGGCGTCTCCTGTGCAGACCAGCGACACCCTCAAACCCATACCGTTGTCCCGGATCAAGGGCAAGGTGCTAAGCGCCAAGTTCCTGGCGACGTACTGGCCAAGACTAATCGTAAGTTAACACAATGATCTTTTTACTAGCCAGATCGGATAACTATCTAATTATTTAAGTACTTTTCCTGTTATTTTATAGTCATTTGTTGCACAGGTTAAAAGCCAAGTGTTACCATCATCGGCCCAGGAGCGTGTTCAAGCAAACAGCATGAGGGTGTCAACGCAGAAGATGATACCGTGGAGTTGGTGCCACAGCCTCATGTCCACGTTGAACTACACCTTAGACGAGTCCAGTTTATGCTTGGACCCGATAATGTCACACCATTCCCTTTGCCTTGTGAGTATAAGAAGCCGGAAGTTGGAAGTCGAAACACTTAATTTAAAGTATCAGTACTTAATAGAAAATAATAATTGTTAGCAATAGATTTATGATTACTGATTTACTAATTTACTAGTGGTAGGTCTCTGTTGCTGGAGACCATCTAAGTGGGTAACTGTAGAGTGCAAATATTACTGTATTCCGGTTGGGAGGGTGCTGTAACCAGTGGATTTACTGTCGTAACGAGACTTGACTTTATACGTCCACGTTGTTAGGCACCAGATAGAAACGCAGGGAATGGGCTGATGTATCACTTACCTTAAGTTAAACTTACCGCTCGTCACGTCGATTCCTTGAATAAAAAAATGATTACCAGCTTGAGTTAAACTCTTTAAATTTTTTTTTACTAATTGGAGATATCTTAAAATATCTATTTATATCATTTATGAACGATATTCCTCAGCCGGACGCGGGTGCACCGGTGACAGCCGATGACGGGCTGTGGGGCGTCACTTCCGGTTGGACATCGCAACACTGCCTGTCGCAACCTAGCCCCACGATCTTCACTCGGATCTTGTCGACGCTCGTCAGAGCCTGGTTGGATTCAAAATTGACTGGTCTTTGACATAGTATTTTCTACATAAGAACTAATTTTATTGGACAAAATATGTACAGGCTTCAGATTACTGCACAGATATTTAGATATATCTTAACGGCACAGCATTCTTTAAGGAAATACAAATCATAACATACAAATAATCAAATGCAGCAATTCTCATAGTTTTATTTATTTATATTGCACGTATTTGAAATCGAGTGGTTGGTACATAGTTTTATACAGTCCCATGAGGAAATTTTCAACACGTGAAAATACATCATATTTCAGTATCTTTATCTTCTTGCTAGACCTTGTCCCATGTTTACTTGGTGTCGGCTGTCCTGATCATTCTTCTAAATCGTATCTCTATTTTGTGTCATAGCTTCTGTCAATTTCTTATTCTTTAGATCATTATTTTGTTAGTTCATATTTCAGTATGTCTAGTTTAAAATGAAGTTAAATAAATTACCAACCCTCTTAATGTTGTTGTACTGGCGCATGGAGCTGCTCCCAGAAGTAGAGAGTTAAAGCATTTTATTCCATTGCATAGTCTATGTATATTTTATATTCATACACGAGACAATATTCATTATGTACTAAACTATTCATTTTATTACAGTTGTTAAACATACTTTTTTAATTTTTTAGAATATTAGATTTTAATATAATGTACGTATCGTACATTTAAGGCAATGGTTGCCACCGTAGCGGCTATTGCTGCTTACAAATATTACCATATCCCAGTTTCAAAGGACGCTTTAGCAATTTACTGGAATAACGAGGCACGACAGTAATACGTTAGCTATAAATCTATGTAAATTTATACATATCTATATATATTTTCATCATCTGACGGAGTACTCACGAACTCATGATCATCCTGATCGCCGCATCAACTCGTTCGACTTATACATATATAACAAGATGGTATCACAAAAATACTAATGAAGTTCCAAGATCTAATGACAAAGATACGATCTTTTCTTTTAATGTTATCTTCTCTTTATTTAGATATTATCTATGGGTCTTTGAAAGGATTTCGGCAAACAATTTATTATCTCTAAGGAACAGTAAGCAAAGTTTTTTGTATTATGTAACACATGTAATATTAGGTAGTAAATTTGTATTTTTTTTATAATAAAAAATATTAATTTTGGGTCATATTATTTATTTCTCCGCATATGTTCAAGATGAACACACTCCTGGTTATATTTAATTATTGATATTAAAGATATTGATTAACTACATGTAGATAATAAATATAAATAAACAGACGTTGTAATGTTCTTAATACAGGGACTCCAGGTCTTAAACTTCTTCTTAAAGTGCCTCTCCAACAAGTGAAGATATTTAAAAGTCGTGACTCCATGCTGGCCAAGTGTGGGTTGTCAGGTTTAAAAATTCAAGAAAGTTGTCGTGCCCAGAATCTAGTGGTTTCCACATGATATTTTCATCCACTATGAACACTTATACGCTTAATATATATATTATTTAATTATACTTACTAATTTAACTATACTTAATATATATATTAAACGTGTAAGTGTAAGATGGTAAAAGTTAGGATCAATGTGACAAGGGAGCGGTGCGGCGTGGTTGAAGATGTAGTGACAAAGATAGAGAAAGAAATGCTTAGTTGGTTCGGCCATCTTGAAAGAATGGATGAAAGAAGATTAACGAAAGAGGTATACAAGGTAAGAATGTTTGGAAAAATTGGTGCAGGTCGACTGGGCGGCCATATTTCGATCAAATCGAAAATGTCCTAAAGAAAGTCCAGGTCAAGAGTAATCGCAACCGACGAGCATGCATGAAGACGCTTATAAAAGTGGAGGAAGCGAGAGAGGTGTGCCAGAATCGTAGCAAGTAGAGAGAGCTGGTCTCTACCTACCCCACGGGGAACGAGACGTGATATATATATGTATGTATGTATGTATATATTAATCTCTTTAAACTTGTGGGGATTCTATCACCACCAATCATGATGTCGTGGTACATACCTAGTGTATAGCTATTTAGATTTAAGTATTATATAGCAACACGGAGATGGATGGGCCATATTATGGTGTTTTTGTCTATGATGACCGTTCTCTGAAATGCACACGTGTGGAATGTAAATTGTTTAATTACAAGTGATCCAAAGTAATACATAGTTTCATTACATAGTCCGTCCTGTTCTACACGGGTTACCCGAATTATTAAGAGTTCTAGCTATTTCTATCGAATTCCAAAAACTGCGAATTATTGTTATAATATTGAGCTGAATTAATATAAAGAAATCCTGTTTTAAGGAAATTCTTTATATTAGATAGCATTTCTATAATATTTTCATATAGTTTAAATAACATGAAATGGGTAAATGATTATGAGAGTATTCATCTCTATTTCTTTTTAAATGTAGCCTCAATCTCTTCTACACTTTTGCTCTTCGTTTCTGGTAGTAAGATGATGGTGATAATAAAACCGATGAGGTTTATTCCAGCGAAACAAAAGAAAATTGAGTACTGCCCCAAAGCGCTGGATATTGGTTCGTACAGATATAGTTGCACGAAGGTCATGAACCATGCATACGTCACAAGCAGTCCCATCATCTTGGCACGAATCTGTAAATATAAAAAGTCCATTGTAATTAACATTTTTTCATGGAAAATTAAAGAACTCAATACATTATCCAATAGTTGTCTGTAATTTTTTAAACGTTATTCATTACTAATCAATAAGACACTATGTAAGAATTAATTTACCCCAACATGTGAACCAGACCCAGCTATCTTAGTAGCCCAAAGCGATGATCTATAATCAGCTGTGCCAGTGAACACATATGGAACTTTAAAAATCTCAAAGAGAAAGCTAGTCTAGTCGTAGATGACAATTATCATTCTATATTACTTAAACAACTTACGACTGTTGTAGTGGTATGTCTGTCCAAAGGTTACTACGAACTGATAGATAAGTGCCAGGAAGCCTAGTCTATGAGGTGGACTTAATTATGGTTATTATAGCAATGATAAATATTTGAATAAATCACCGGCAAGGTGAATAGTAGAAATGGCAGGAAAGATTTAGACAATGAACCTCTAAAATTATATTCTAAACTTTTTACACAGCTTTCTGTGTCGAGTGGTTAGTATATAGATCACATACCTGAAAGTTGAACACCTCCGACATGATGATATAAGACACTGGAGATACTCCCGCGGCATATGCGAATACTGAGCCAACCATGGCGGTTACTGGCAGCCAGGCAGGCGGGCTAATTCCGTGCGACTGCAGCAGCATGGCACACGCCAGGCTGCCCATAGAGCATACTGAGAGCAGCAAGCAACTACATAAGAGAGGCTGGAGAGATATAAATAAATTCTGTTAAAGCCTTAGTTGATCTATATTTCTACAATAGAAATAAAACAGGGCTAGATATATAGATGAAAAGCTTTAACCACCAAAAGGATATCCTGCTAGACTTTTTTATTATAGAAGCAGAAATAATGAAAGGTTTACCTTACGTCCAAACATTTCCACACAACTCATAGATACAGAGGATCCGATAATCATAACGATAGGAAAGCTCAACGCCTGCAACTCCGGGCTGATGCTGTACTGAATACCGCTAGAGGCGAGGGTGCTGGTGCCATAGTTGATGATAGCGAAGGATCCATTAGTAGCGTGAACACTTAGAATCATAAGCATGATAATGAATATACGCCTCCAGACTTTGTTTTTGTCTGTGGAGAAGAAATTTAAAAAAGTTAACAAAGTTAAACTTTCTCGATATAAAAAAGAATATTTATCTTAAAGGGACGCTTTATGTTAGCCATAAGATACATAAAGCATATCAGAATTATCTCTGGTGACCCTCCGTATTTCTACCAGATGACATAATTGTTAGATGAATGCCACATATCGCACTGGCATCAACCCTGTAGTCTCGGGCTATTAAGAATAGGACTAAGATACTCCCTGTCTGTCGTACAAGGCGACTAAAAGGGTTCTCGAGTTCGTGAGCTTTGAGGGTAAAGGCACTTAGAGCTCAATAAGCGAGCTTTAGAAGGACGGCAAAAGCACGGTGGTCTTGTATTTGCCGTAGCAAAGCGTGGGTGCTAAGGAGGGCTTTGCCCTTCTGTGGGTTGTTTTAACTAGAGTACAGGGAGAAACCGGTGCGTTCCGTAGGAGATCCCGGAGCCTCTCCTAATGCACTGAGGGATACATAACCTTGTCTTCCCCCCCAGAAGCAAGAAGAATATCCCAACGATAAAAAAACAAGATCACATTGACATTGTATTATAAAAGTATGTCCAGCTGTGGAATACAATTAATTCGAGCATGTTACTTTCAAAATCCTCTAATCTAACAAATTCAACAAACAATTCTTACTTACATACATCAACAAAAGTAAATTTGGGTAATGATTGGAAGTATAACTCTTGATTTTTCATTATTTCTATTTCTTTTTGCACTACTTCGCAATCAACCTTTCGTCCTCTAAGAAGTGCTACGGTTTTAGTAGCTTCCTGAAATTGGATAAAAGTAAATTTAAATGTCTAGGATACCGTTGACCATGAATAGTAATAGGAATTGACGATATAAGGTAAATTTATGTCTTACTCTAAACACTGTAAAACTATAGTTAGTATATTAATACTCGACAGATGTTTACTCACCTCAATTTTTCCCTTTCTCACCAGGAACGGAGGTGATTCGGGAGCTTTTATCATCAAGAGAGCAATTACAAGAGGCAATGGGCACATAATCCAGAGTATAGTGAAGTAGTCCAAATATACTCCTATGAGGTACATGATGAATATGCCCACGTTTTGCGACATGATCATGAGGGATCCTAACAAACCTCTTATGTCGTCTTGACTGATCTCCTTAACGTACATAGGTACTACGGAGAAGGAGCCGCCAGCTCCAAGACCTGCGAGCACTCGTGCCAAGACCAAACCAACAGTGGTTGGTAAAGATAGTTTAATCATCCAAGACATCTGTAAAGGAAGGAAATTGAAAGAATCACGTAATACTTTTTAGCAGTGCTATTTGTGGCACTATAAGCATAAAGCGTTTTTCATTTCCTCGTTTTGTGTTGATATCCATTTGAATCCTTGATAATATTGATATTAATGGATGGCACAATGTTATTATGGGTAAAACGGTGGGGTGTTTTTTCTCATAATTATTTCTATTTCTTTATTTATTAAAAACACTTTAGTGATAAACACCCGCGAACATAATGCCTTTTCACCAACCATGGGAAAGATGGAAATATGTGTATTGTTATTTCATTTACTTATTACTCAAAATATATGTACCTATAGGTCTTACATCTAGAATAGATGATACATAAAAAAAGTCATTGCAAGATTTTTAAGGATATATCACACGGAAGTAACGTAAAACTAATTTGATGAATATAACTTTGGGTTTAATAATGATAATATTTTAGTTCCTGACACGTTCATTTTTGTATGACAAAGAAAGTAATTCAATTCATCTTTCCATAAATCTTTTTGTTTAAAATTCTTATTCATCATCGACTGACTGAGGTAAATTGATAAACACGGACCTCTTCCAAACATAGACAAATCAATCGGAAATGTAAATAATATAGATATTGTTACTATTAAAAACACAAAGAGTTCATTAGACATCCGAACTCACCGCTTGTAATGTAGCTACAACAATAACGGCAGGTTTGCGTCCATACACGTCAGCTACGTAGGAGTAAAACGGCACGCTGATGGTAGCAGACATACACAATATGCTCGCCACCAATGATACCGTGCTGTCCGTTAGTGCAGCTCCTATTGGAGACTGTTCAGATTGTAGCACCCTCGTCATGGGTGACATCCAACCCGCTTCGAAACCGTACATCATTAAAGTCGAATTAGCTGAAAATGTTAACAGCAATCGTTGCCGTTACTGATGGTAGGTTCGGAGGACGTCCCAGATCTTGTCACTCAGCATCACTACAGCATCTATTTCTACCACCGAACATTGTACGGTGGCAAGATTATTCAGATAACAAATCTTAATCATTTTAAATTTTAATACGTCGAAAGCTATGAGATGGTTGTGATGCAGCTATGAGATGACAGCATATACGCAACTATTGAAAATATGCAATTTTTATCATCTCTGATACTCTTTATTTCTAAAGAAAAACACTTAGTTCTCTCAAGTAACTAGAAATTACGTTTGACGGCGAAGGAGTGAACCGGACTTGAATATCATTAGATAAAAAAGATAGCTACAGACGAGGTTAGTTTAATCTACCTCGCCATCAAACGATGGAAGAATGAAAGAAGAAAGAAGAGAAAAGAGGAAGAAGGAAGAGAAAAGCACCTCATTATGATAATGAATCAGAACTCAATAGTAAATTTAATATTTCAATAAATTTCAAAATCTGTCACTTATAAATACATAATCTAGGAACTTTAGAGCAAGTTCGATATTCAAGAGGCTATTTCTCTTTTTTTGCGTAGATATAAACAATTAAACTCCTCTCTTGTACTATAGAGTCTACATTACCTAAAACAGCTAAAATCCATTGCACTCTTGTATGCCCGGAAGGTTCTACCTTTATATCCATCATTTCAAATTATATCTTTCACAGCCTTAAATGTCGCCGAGAGCACAGACACGAGAGTAGAGTAATCGATGTAACTGCTGCAATAGATAACGCTTTATACCCATTGTATTTGTACTGCACAGGGTGTTTATTTTACTCATTCTATTTCACACATTTTCTATACTTTACTTGTGTGTGCACTACTGCTTAGCAGTAAAAATAAGAAATGAAATAGTGCCTATATAGACGCTCTCCGACAACAGAACCTGCCAGGACACAGGTTCCTGGTTAGATTCCAGTGCCACATGTGAAGTTTAGTTAGCTATTGGGTTATTTCGAAGCAGTTTGTCTGGCTACGGCATTATGTATTATTCCAATCATCATATGAAATCCAGAATTGGAGAGTCGCGGTTCACTTTCCTCGTTATCACTCGATGCCTTTACAAAAAGAAATGCATCGTCTCAAAGCATTCCGACAAGGCTTTCAGATGATATGTCATGCTAACAATTAAGGATTGGAACTGATAACGATACAGTTAGGGTTCTAAGATCAAATCAACATCATGTACCCTCTTCAAACTGGACTTAATGCAACAGCACAAGGTCACTCCTTTCGTAAATATGGGATTATTTAGTAACTAGTCTGTCTATATATAACACGAAAAATCTTACTTTAACTGGATCATACCGTTATAATTTTGTCAACAGACGAAACAACTAGATAGTAAAGAGTTTATTTTGTTCAAAATATTGTTATTTAACCGGATTTTTTTAAGTCTATAAATAACTTTGTTAAATGTACTCAAACGCTGAGGTTATCGGTGTCATGAATATTGTATTTAGGGGGACCGGAAAGTAATGTCGTTTTCTTAAATACAAACACATACATTTTTAACGAGTCTTTATTTTTAATCAATGATGTATTCCCCATCATTGTCAATAACCTTTTGCCATCTAGTGAGTAAATTTTCAATCCCTGATCGATAAAAATTAATTGGTTTTTCGGCAAAATATCTAGAGATGGCATTTTGGATATCATCCAAATTTGCAAATGTTTTGCCACTTAAAAAGTGTTGCAGCGCTCGGAATAAGTGGAAATCCGATGGTGCAACATCGGGCGAATATAGTGGATGAGGCAGCACCTCCCACCCCAATTCATTAATTTTTTCTAGAGTTCGCCTTGCGCAGTGCGGTCTTGCATTGTCATGTTGGAGAATGACGCCTTTTCGGTTGACAATCGCTGGCCACTTTTCAATTAAAGATTGATTGACTCGCTGCAATTGTTCGCTGTAGAGGTCTGCAGTAACAGTTTCTCCAGGTTTCAGTAATTCAAAATGAACAATGCCGCGAATACTCCACCAAACACACAAAAGCGCTTTTTTGGGGTGTAAACCTGGCTTAGCAGTACTCCGAGGGATTTCATTTGGAGAGAGCCACTGCCTTTTGCGTTTTGGGTTATCATACAGGACCCATTTCTCATCTCCTGTGATCAAGCGATCAAAAAACGCTTCTGTGTTGTGTCGTTGAAGCAATAAGTTGCATGTGATTGATCGGTTAGCCTTATTCTGTTCGGACAGATTATGCGGGACCCAAACACCTGCTCTGCTTACTTTTCCAATCTGCTTCAAATGTTCTTGGATGGTCGACCAAGGTTTGTTGAGACTGTTTGACAATTCCTCGATCGTCTGACACGGATTTGCTTCCACTTCCGCCCTTAACACGTCGTTGTCTAACGCTGATGGTCTTCCTGATCGATACGAGTCGGAAAGATCAAAATTACCCGATTTGAACTTGGAAAACCACCTTTGGCATTTACGAATGTCCAGTGCATTTGGATAAACATCGCAAATGTTTTTGGTAGCAACTGTTGCGTTATTTCCCTTGCGAAACTCAAAGAGCATGCAATGCCGGATGTGTACCTCTTCTGGTATTTGGCTGGCCATTTTACCCAAAATTACAAAAAAAAATTGTAATTCAATTGTCTATAAGTAAAGAAATCACTATAACCTCACAATGTCTTTGGTACGCCTCTGAACAAAACAATGAGCTGACAAATGACAATCAAGTATTGGCATGCGCAGAAACGACATTACTTTCCGGTCCCCCTATTATTATTTATTATCTACGTACTAAATATAAGTTGTACTTGCAATACATAACACCAGATTTGGCCTGGTCCTACTATTTATAAACACTAAGTCTAGATAATAGTTTTCTAAATAGTATAGTGTATTTTCATTACTGGCTATATAAAACAGGTTAAATTCCGTTTGGTTTTTTAACAGTGTGTCTAAAGAGGAAGTGACGGTGCGCTTGGGCTCCGTGTTTAGGGACTTCGGCGGTCGTATTATGTCTGTGACGGAAGTCGAAAGGCACCCGGAGTATAAGATGGATCAGTATTACCCTGAACACAATCTCGCCATGGTTAAGGTGGGTACTATTATTTACCTTTACCCTTTCATTTTAAATACTTCGATGTAAAAGAGCATAATTAAACAAAGGCGGCAGACGTAATGTACTGTTAAAAATAAACAATAATGCTGCTAAAAGAAGAAGAATGTCTTCTTCTTTTATCGGCAATATAATTCACTGAACAATTTAAAATTCTAGACTGTTATATTTTTTTATTCAACGGCGAGACGAGCGTGACGTTCACCTGATAGTAAGTGATACGCCTGCTCATAACTACGTAGCGCTATTTATGATAGTACACACTACACCATATTGAGCTCGTCGCTTTGAAACAAGATGTTGAGCCTTCTTACCCAAGTAATTGCATCAGTTACAGTTCTCTTCAAACCAGAACACCAATGTTTGTATGATACTGTTTGTCGGCTTCATAGAAGCTGCTGTGGTATCCACCTAGAGACGGGCCCTACCAGCAGTAGTATTACTGTAGTATGTATATGGATTGAAATATTGTTTATTTGTATTGTTGAGGTTTTTTGAACTGAATCATTTAACAAAAGTAAAATAAATCTTCTTCTATCTACGAGTCTGAAGTCAGTGAGATTGCTAGGAACAGACAGATAGATAAAAAAAAATTAAATTGGCCTTGGTACAAGTAACGTGTAAACATATATATAAATTTAATTACAAACTGCTTTTTTCATATGGCAAAGATCATTTCAATGTTATTTATCTATATACATGTAGATTTACTTACGTACATTTGTTATGTTATTACGCTTTTATCTTAAATCAATATTTTTTTTATGTATGGCTATTAAAACACAATAAGTGTGGTGTAATATAAGTGGTGTGTCAATGTTTTCTTTTCTTTTTAATTAATACTGTTGGTAGATATCTGTTGCTACATACCGTCTAGGTAGGTACCACCGCAGCGCCTATCGCAGCCGACGTACAGTACTGTGTAAACATTACTGTGTTCTGGTTTGAAGAGCGCTGTAGCTAGTGAAATTGCTGAGGCAAAGAGACTCAACATCTTATGTCCCAGGCGTCGATCGCAATGCGGTGGAGTGTATACTGTTCTGGGCAAACGTATCACTTACCATCAAATGAACGTCCTGTTAGCCTCGTCGCTTAATGAAATTAAAAAAAAAATGTAATTAAGCGACGATACGAGCAATATGTTTACCTGACGGTAAGTGATACTCCCGCCAATAATAATAAAGTGGCGCTGATTAAGAGTGTATTCATAGTAATTTCTCGTCGCTTGAGACGTATGATGTTGAGC
Source organism: Troides aeacus (assembly GCA_033220335.2). Taxonomy (NCBI): domain Eukaryota; kingdom Metazoa; phylum Arthropoda; class Insecta; order Lepidoptera; family Papilionidae; genus Troides; species Troides aeacus. The sequence continues at coordinate 7,781,481 of CM067293.1, read as the reverse complement.
CTCGTTACCCCAGAAATTTCTCTAGCTACGGCGTCCTTTAAACCCGGAAGACAGTAATGTTCACACTACTGTTTGGCGGTGGAAATAAGAGCTACGGTGGTTTCTACCCAATAGGAAGTTGAATGTTTATTTAAAAAGTATTTATTGTTTTCATTTTTGATCTAAAGCTCCATGTCTTGCAGGTGAACGCTCCGATAGCCTATAACAACAGGATCCAGATGGTGGCTCTGCCGTTTCGTGACGCGTCGCTGCCCTTAATGCTGCGCGAGACCGTGGTCACAAGGTCAGTGTATGTACTCTACATTGACAAAAATACGTGCACCTCATTTCCTTCTGCCTTTTCCCCAGCTATGTGGGATCGGCACAGTATGTACTTCTCATCCACATCCTTTTATCAGCCGTCATATCTGAATTCACACTCTTTTTACACATGTCATCTTTCACACAATCTATCCACACTTTCTTCAGCCTTCCTCTACCCTTATAACCATCCACGTTCATTCTCATTACTTTCTTTGTTACATGTCCTTCTTAACTTAACCTCTTGCTCCTAAATCAGCAACGGAAGGTTGTATTCAAGGTTCCATAGGAGGACCAATTTTTTGGAATCTTCTACTGGACCCTCTCTTAGACGAGCTAGATCAGCGAGGTATCTACTATCAAGCCTTTGCAGACGATATTGTTCTGGTTTTCTCCGGACAATCCAAATCAGAAATAGAATCAGAAGCAAATCTCACTCTGACACACGGGGAACAGTAAGGGATCAAAAACAAACTAAAATTTGCGGCACAAAAGACACAAGCCATGATTATAACAAACAAACTCAAATTTGAGGTACCGCATATTCGTATAGGCCAGACTGTGATACATATGCAAGACGATATAAAAATTTTAAGACTTTTGTTTTGATGAAAAATTAACTTTTCAAAAACACGTAGGATATATTTGCAGGAAAGCTACCAATATATATTATACAAACAAATTTGTAAAACAGCCAAAGTCTCTTGGGGATTAAACCTTGAGATCATAATGTACATAGCAGTAATAGAACCGATAATACTGTATGCCACTAGTGTTTGGACACCGGCGGTTTATGATTATCGCTTCAAAAACAATTAAATACAATACAGAGTGGTTTTGCCCAGAAAATAGTCAAAAGCTACCGTACCGTTTCTTACTCTGCAGCAGTAGTTTTATCTGACTTGCTCCTCTTGGATTTGTGAGTCCTAGAAGCAGCCCGATGTTATGAAGCTAAGCGAGGAAAACCTATGGAGTTTTTGAGGGACAGAACAGTGGAAGAAAAAGTTAATGCAATTAACTTTCTGCAAGAAAAGCAATCCACCCAACCTTGGACATAAGCATAGAGGTTACACGCTTAGAAGACATGAAACCCCAAATTCTGGAAGATCACCGGGTAGAAGACGCCCAAACGTTTACGGATTGCAGCAAAATCGAGGAAACGGTTGGGGCGGGTTTTTCCTTCTGGAGGAATGGCGCAGAGATATGTAGCAGAAAGTTTAACCTAGAATCCTACTGCACTGTCTTCCAAGCAGAGCTCTATGCTTTGCTCAGAGCAACGTAATACACACTGAAAGTTAAAGACAGTACAATCAACATCCTTAGCGATTCTGGGTCAGCTTTGGAACTTCTGCAAAATTCCTCAACTTTTCACACATTGGCATGTGACATTAGAACGAATATCCGCAAACTCAAGGAAATTAACAAGACCGTGAGAATATTCTGGATAAGAGCTCACACAGGCATTGATGGAAATGAGCGAATAGATGTACTGGCCAAAGAAGCTGAACTTTATAAGAAAACGGCACCCAATTCCGATCAATGCCCTATATCATAGGGCAATGATCGGAATTGGGTATCGGAATTGAAATAATCATACACTCAGAACTCAATCGTGCAATGTATGGAGCGACAGATACGTGGAGAGTGAATCAGCGGTGGTTACAAAAATCTTTTTCACCAACAGCAACGATGCATTCACATTTCTGAAGAGATTCACTCTGGATCCAACTACAGTTCAAGCTCTGACGGGACATGGGGGCTTTGGCCAGTACCTACATAAATTCAAACTAAAAGATGTACCTGGATGTATCTGCGACCAAAGTAAAGAAGAAAACATTATACACCTATTGACAGAATGTCCAAAGCACTCAGCCGTCAGAATGGACTTAGAAATATGACTACAGAAAAAATTGAGCGTAAAAATTTTTAATGACATAATAATGTCCAAAAAATCCGAATTAGTAATTAGATTCATGAATAGCGTTACAGAAGAATCCATGAAGAGGAATAAAAAGTAGATTAGAATTAGAGTTAACATTAAGATCAACATTGATTGTATGATTATGTATATTTGATATAAGTATTAGTTACAGTTAGAAAAAAAAAATACTTTACATCTATCTTTTGTCTTACATCTTACATTTTACATTTTATATTTTATTACTTTACACCTAATTTTTTATTGTTATTATTATTATACCTAGGATATTACTAACAAATTAATTTGATGCAACATTATTGTAATACCATAACCATGATTAGTTATGATACTCGGAAATAATTCACGCAATCAATCAAAAGTGTAAAATTTTATATTGTCATTAATAACACATGATAAAAATGAAAACAGCAAACAAAGTTTCTGATTATGTCAGAGGTACTCGGACAAGTGTAGTTCATACACTATTAAAAAAGAAAGTCTTGCTCCTCAATTTCTCTGTCACTGGAGCAACTTTCAAACTTCTAATATCCTCATTCTTAATTTTATCCATCCTTGTCACACCGCACATCCATCTGAACATTCGCATCTCGGCCACATGTAATCTTCTGTCTCATATATCAGCTACATATTTCATATAATTATTCAAACATGTAATATCCTATAATACAAAACAAATTTTAATGACACATGGTATCGTAGCGATCGTTACACAGGTTTTATTAAAAATACTTTATCTTCCAGCGTGAGGGAGTCCATAAAGTTCTTCAGGGTGCGACTTGGTACAGTGAACTGCAAGAAAGGCGGTACACTAACACCGATCAAGAGCGTCGACATACACCCGTCTTATAAGTACAACGGGCCAAGCTACGACATAGCACTGCTCCGCCTGGCGTCTCCTGTGCAGACCAGCGACACCCTCAAACCCATACCGTTGTCCCGGATCAAGGGCAAGGTGCTAAGCGCCAAGTTCCTGGCGACGTACTGGCCAAGACTAATCGTAAGTTAACACAATGATCTTTTTACTAGCCAGATCGGATAACTATCTAATTATTTAAGTACTTTTCCTGTTATTTTATAGTCATTTGTTGCACAGGTTAAAAGCCAAGTGTTACCATCATCGGCCCAGGAGCGTGTTCAAGCAAACAGCATGAGGGTGTCAACGCAGAAGATGATACCGTGGAGTTGGTGCCACAGCCTCATGTCCACGTTGAACTACACCTTAGACGAATCCAGTTTATGCTTGGACCCGATAATGTCACACCATTCCCTTTGCCTTGTGAGTATAAGAAGCCGGAAGTTGGAAGTCGAAACACTTAATTTAAAGTATCAGTACATAATAGAAAATAATAATAGTTAGCAATAGATTTATGATTACTGATTTACTAATTTACTAGTGGTAGGTCTCTGTTGCTGGAGACCATCTAAGTGGGTAACTGTAGAGTGCAAATATTACTGTATTCCGATTCGGAGGGTGCTGTAACTAGTGGATTTACTGTCGTAACGAGACTTGACTTTATACGTCCACGTTGTTAGGCACCAGATAGAAAAGCAGGGAATGGGCTGATGTATCACTTACCTTAAGTTAAACTTACCGCTCGTCACGTCGCTTCCTTGAATAAAAAAATGATTACCAGCTTGCGTTAAACTCTTTAAAATATTTTTTACTAATTGGAGATATCTTAAAATATCTATTTATATCATTTATGAACGATATTCCTCAGCCGGACGCGGGTGCACCGGTGACAGCCGATGACGGGCTGTGGGGCGTCACTTCCGGTTGGACATCGCAACACTGCCTGTCGCAACCTAGCCCCACGATCTTCACTCGGATCTCGTCGACGCTCGTCAGAGCCTGGTTGGATTCAAAATTGACTGGTCTTTGACATAGTATTTTCTACATAAGAACTAATTTTATTGGACAAAATATGTACAGGCTTCAGATTACTGCACAGATATTTAGATATATCTTAACGGCACAGCATTCTTTAAGGAAATACAAATCATAACATACAAATAATCAAATGCAGCAATTCTCATAGTTTTATTCATTTATATTGCACGTATTTGAAATCGAGTGGTTGGTACATAGTTTTATACAGTCCAATGAGGAAATTTTCAACACGTGAAAATACATAATATTTCAGTATCTTCATCTTCTTGCTAGACCTTGTCCCTTGTTTAGTTGGTGTCGGCTGTCCTGGTCATTCTTCTAAATCGTATCTCTATTTTGTATCATTGCTTCTGTCAATTTCTTATTCTTTAGATCATTATTTTGTTAGTTCATATTTCAGTATGTCTAGTTTAAAATGAAGTTAAATAAATTACCAACCCTCTTAATGTTGTTGTACTGGCGCATGGAGCTTCTCCCAGAAGTAGACAGTTAAAGCATTCTATTCCAGTGCATAGTCTATGTATATTTTATATTCATACACGAGACAATATTCATTATGTACTAAACTATTCATTTTATTACAGCTGTTAAACATACTTTTTTAATTTTTTAGAATATTAGGTTTTAATGTATTTAATGTAACGTACATTAACGTATCGCACATTTAAGGCAATGGTTGCCACCGTAGCGGCTATTGCTGCTTACAAATATTACCATATCCCAGTTTCAAAGGACGGTTTAGCAATTTACTGAAATAACGAGGCACAACAGTAATACGTTAGCTATAAATCTATGTAAATTTATACATAACTATATATATTTTCATCATCTGACGGAGTACTCACGAACACATGATCATCCTGCTCGCCTCATCAACTCGTTCGACTTATACATATATAACAAGATGTTATCACAAAATACTAATGAAGTTCCAAGATCTAATAACAAAGATACGATTTTTGCTTTTAATGTTATCTTCTCTTTATATGATTATCTATAGGTCTTTGCAAAATTTCGGCAAAAAAATTGTTATCTCTAAGGAACAGTAAGCAAAGTTTATTTTTATTAAGTAACACATGTAATATTAAGTAGCAAATTTTTATTTTTTTTTATAATAAAAAATATTAATTTTGGGTCATATTATTTATTTCTCCGCATATGTTCAAGATGAACACACTCCTGGTTATATTTAATTATTGATATTAAAGATATTGATTAACTACATGTAGATAATAAATATAAATAAACAGACGTTGTAATGTTCTTAATACAGGGACTCCAGGTCTTAAACTTCTTCTTAAAGTGCCTCTCCAACAAGTGAAGATATTTAAAGGTCGTGGCTCCATGCTGGCCAAGTGTGGGTTGTCGGGTATAAAAATTCAAGAAAGTTGTCGTGCCCAGAACCTATTGGTTCCCACATGATATTTTCATCCACTATGAACACTTATACGTTTAATATATATATATATTAAACGTGTAAGTGTAAGATGGTAAAAGTCAGGATCAATGTGACAAGGGAGCGGTGCGGCGTGGTTGAAGATGTAGTGACAAAGATAGAGAAAGAAATGCTTAGTTGGTTCGGCCATCTTGAAAGAATGGTTGAAAGAAGATTAACGAAAGAGGTATACAAGGTAAGAATGTTTGGAAAAATTGGTGCAGGTCGACTGGGCGGACATATTTCGATCAAATCGAAAATGTCCTAAAGAAAGTCCAAGTCAAGAGTAATCGCAACCGACGAGCACGCATGAAGACGCTTATGAAAGTGGAGGAAGTGAGTGAGGTGTTCCAGAATCGTAGAAAGTGGAGAGAGCTGGTCTCTACCTACCCCACAGGGAACGAGACGTAATATATATATGTATGTATATATTAATCTCTTTAAACTTGTGGGGATTCTATCACCACCAATCATGATGTCGTGGTACATACCTAGTGTATAGCTATTTAGATTTAAGTATTATATAGCAACACGGAGATCGATGGGCCATATTATTGTATATTTTTGTCTATGATAACCGTTCTCTGAAATGCACACGTGTGGAATGTAAATTGTTTAATTACAAGTGATCCAAAGTAGTACATAGTTTCATTATATCATATAGCCCGTCCTGTTCTACACGGGTTACCCGAATTACTGAGTTCTAGCTGTTTCTATCGAACTCCAAAAACTGCCAATTACTATTGTAATATTGAGCTGAATTAATATAAATAAATCCTGTTTTAGGGAAATTGTTTATATTAGATAGCATTTCTATACTATTTTCATATAGTTTAAATAACATGAAATGGGTACATGATTATGAGAGTATTCATCTCTATTTCTTTTTAAATGTAGCCTCAATCTCTTCTACACTTTTGCTCTTCGTTTCTGGTAGTAAGATGATGGTGATAATAAAACCGAAGAGGTTTATTCCAGCGAAACAAAAGAAAATTGAGTACTGCCCCAAAGCGCTGGATATTGGTTCGTACAGATATAGTTGCACGAAGGTCATGAACCATGCATACGTCACAAGCAGTCCCATCATCTTGGCACGAATCTGTAAATATAAAAAGTCCATTGTAATTAACATTTTTTCATGGAAAATTAAAGAACTCAATACATTATCCAATAGTTGTCTGTAATTTTTTAAACGTTATTCATTACTAATCAATAAGACACTATGTAAGAATTAATTACCCCAACATGTGAACCAGACCCAGCTATCTTAGTAGCCCAAAGCGATGATCTATAATCAGCTGTGCCAGTGAACACATATGGAACTTTAAAAATCTCAAAGAGAAAGCTAGTCTAGTCGTAGATGACAATTATCATTCTATATTACTTAAACAACTTACGACTGTTGTAGTGGTATGTCTGTCCAAAGGTTACTACGAACTGATAGATAAGTGCCAGGAAGGCTAGTCTATGAGGTGGACTTAATTATGGTTATTATAGCAATGATAAATATTTGAATAAATCACCGGCAAGGTGAATAGTAGAAATGGCAGGAAAGATTTAGACAATGAACCTCTAAAATTATATTCTAAGCTTTTTACACAGCTTTCTGTGTCGAGTGGTTAGTATATAGATCACATACCTGAAAGTTGAACACCTCCGACATGATGATATAAGGCACTGGAGATACTCCCGCGGCATATACGAATACTGAGCCAACCATGGCGGTTACTGGCAGCCAGGCAGGCGGGCTAATTCCGTGCGACTGCAGCAGCATGGCACACGCCAGGCTGCCCATAGAGCATACTGAGAGCAGCAAGCAACTACATAAGAGAGGCTGGAGAGATATAAATAAATTCTGTTAAAGCCTTAGTTGATCTATATTTCTACAATAGAAATAAAACAGGGCTAGATATATAGATGAAAAGCTTTAACCACCAAAAGGATATCCTGCTAGACTTTTTTATTATAGAAGCAGAAATAATGAAAGGTTTACCTTACGTCCAAACATTTCCACACAACTCATAGATACAGAGGATCCGATAATCATAACGATAGGAAAGCTCAACGCCTGCAACTCCGGGCTGATGCTGTACTGAATACCGCTAGAGGCGAGGGTGCTGGTGCCATAGTTGATGATAGCGAAGGATCCATTAGTAGCGTGAACACTTAGAATCATAAGCATGATAATGAATATACGCCTCCAGACTTTGTTTTTGTCTGTGGAGAAGAAATTTAAAAAAGTTAACAAAGTTAAACTTTCTCGATATAAAAAAGAATATTTATCTTAAAGGGACGCTTTATGTTAGCCATAAGATACATAAAGCATATCAGAATTATCTCTGGTGACCCTCCGTATTTCTACCAGATGACATAATTGTTAGATGAATGCCATATATCGCACTGGTATCAACCCTGTAGTCTCGGGCTATTAAGAATAGGACTAAGATACTCCCTGTCTGTCATACAAGGCGACTAAAAGGGTTCTCGAGTCCGTGAGCTTTGAGGGTAAAGGCACTTAGAGCTCAATAAGTGAGCTTTAGAGGGACGGCAAAAGCAAGGTGGTCTTGTATTTGCCGTAGCAAAACGTGGGTGCTAAGGAGGGCTTTGCCCTTCCGTGGGTTGTTTTAACTAGAGTACAGGGAGAAACCGGTGCGTTCCGTAGGAGATTCCGGAGCCTCTCCTAATGCACTGAGGGATACATAACCTTGTCTTCCCCCCCAGAAGCAAGGTATATTTTAAGAAGATTTCCCAGCGATAAAAAAACAAGATCACATTGGCATTGTATTATAAAAGTATGTCCAGCTGTGGAATACAATTAATTCGAGCATGTTACTTTCAAAATCCTCTAATCTAACAAATTCAACAAACAATTTTTACTTACATACATCAACAAAAGTAAATTTGGGTAACGATTGGAAGTATAACTCTTGATTTTTCATTATTTCTATTTCTTTTTGCACTACTTCGCAATCAACCTTTCGTCCTCTAAGAAGTGCTACGGTTTTAGTAGCTTCCTGAATTTGGATAAAAGTAAATTTAAATGTCTAGGATACCATTGATCATGAATAGTAATAGGAATTGACAATATAAGGTAAATTTATGTCTTACTCTAAACACTATAAAACTATAGTCTGTATATTAATACTCGACAGATGTTTACTCACCTCAATTTTTCCCTTTGTCACCAGGAACGGAGGTGATTCGGGAGCTTTTATCATCAAGAGAGCAATTACAAGAGGCAATGGGCACATAATCCAGAGTATAGTGAAGTAGTCCAAATATACTCCTATGAGGTATATGATGAATATGCCCACGTTTTGCGACATGATCATGAGGGATCCTAACAAACCTCTTATGTCGTCTTGACTGATCTCCTTAACGTACATAGGTACTACGGAGAAGGAGCCGCCAGCTCCAAGACCTGCGAGCACTCGTGCCAAGACCAAACCAACAGTGGTTGGTAAAGATAGTTTAATCATCCAAGACATCTGTAAAGGAAGGAAATTTAAAGAATCACGTAATACTTTTTAGCAGTGCTATTTGTGGCACTATAAGCATATAGCGTTTTTCATTTCCTCGTTTTGTGTTGATATCCATTTGAATCCTTGATAATATTGATATTAATGGATGGCACAATGTTATTATGGGTAAAACGGTGGGGTGTTTTTTCTCATAATTATTTCTATTTCTTTATTTATTAAAAACACTTTAGTGATAAACACCCGCGAACATAATGCCTTTTCACCAACCATGGGAAAGATGGAAATATGTGTATTGTTATTTCATTTACTTATTACTCAAAATATATGTACCTATAGGTCTTACATCTAGAATAGATGATACATAAAAAAAGTCATTGCAAGATTTTTAAGGATATATCACACGGAAGTAACGTAAAACTAATTTGATGAATATAACTTTGGGTTTAATAATGATAATATTTTAGTTCCTGACACGTTCATTTTTGTATGACAAAGAAAGTAATTCAATTCATCTTTCCATAAATCTTTTTGTTTAAAATTCTTATTCATCATCGACTGACAGAGGTAAATTGATAAACACGGACCTCTTCCAAACATAGACAAATCAATCGGAAATATAAATAGATATTGTTACTATTAAAAACACAAAGAGTTCATTAGACATCCGAACTCACCGCTTGTAATGTAGCTACAACAATAACGGCAGGTTTGCGTCCATACACGTCAGCTACGTAGGAGTAAAACGGCACACTGATGGTAGCAGACATACACAATATGCTCGCCACCAATGATACCGTGCTGTCCGTTAGTGCAGCTCCTATTGGAGACTGTTCAGATTGTAGCACCCTCGTCATGGGTGACATCCAACCCGCTTCGAAACCGTACAGCATTAAAGTCGAATTAGCTGAAAATGTTAACAGCAATCGTTGCCGTTACTGATGGTAGGTTCGGAGGACGTCCCAAATCTTGTCACTCAGCATCACTACAGCATCTATTTCTACCACCGAACATTGTACGGTGGCAAGATTATTCAGATAACAAATCTTAATCATTTTAAATTTTAATACGTCGAAAGCTATGAGATGGTTGTGATGCAGCTATGAGATGACAGCATATACGCAACTATTGAAAATATGCAATTTTTATCATCTCTGATACTCTTTATTTCTAAAGAAAAACACTTAGTTCTCTCAAGTAACTAGAAATTACGTTTGACGGCGAAGGAGTGAACCGGACTTGAATATCATTAGATAAAAAAGATAGCTACAGACGAGGTTAGTTTAATCTACCTCGCCATCAAACGATGGAAGAATGAAAGAAGAAAGAAGAGAAAAGAAGAAGAAGGAAGAGAAAAGCACCTCATTATGATAATGAATCAGAACTCAATAGTAAATTTAATATTTCAATAAATTTCAAAATCTGTCACTTATAAATACATAATCTAGGAACTTTAGAGCAAGTTCGATATTCAAGAGGCTATTTCTCTTTTTTTGCATAGATATAAACAATTAAACTCCTCTCTTGTACTATAGAGTCTACATTACCTAAAACAGCTAAAATCCATTGCACTCTTGTATGCCCGGAAGGTTCTACCTTTATATCCATCATTTCAAATTATATCTTTCACAGCCTTAAATGTCGCCGAGAGCACAGACACGAGAGTAGAGTAATCGATGTAACTGCTGCAATAGATAACGCTTTATACCCATTGTATTTGTACTGCACAGGGTGTTTATTTTACTCATTCTATTTCACACATTTTCTATACTTTACTTGTGTGTGCACTACTGCTTAGCAGTAAAAATAAGAAATGAAATAGTACCTATATAGACGCTCTCCGACAACAGAACCTGCCAGGACACAGGTTCCTGGTTAGATTCCAGTGCCACATGTGAAGTTTAGTTAGCTATTGGGTTATTTCGAAGCAGTTTGTCTGGCTACGGCATTATGTATTATTCCAATCATCATATGAAATCCAGAATTGGAGAGTCGCGGTTCACTTTCCTCGTTATCACTCGATGCCTTTACAAAAAGAAATGCATCGTCTCAAAGCATTCCGACAAGGCTTTCAGATGATATGTCATGCTAACAATTAAGGATTGGAACTGATAACGATACAGTTAGGGTTCTAAGATCAAATCAACATCATGTACCCTCTTCAAACTGGACTTAATGCAACAGCACAAGGTCACTCCTTTCGTAAATATGGGATTATTTAGTAACTAGTCTGTCTATATATAACACGAAAAATCTTACTTTAACTGGATCATACCGTTATAATTTTGTCAACAGACGAAACAACTAGATAGTAAAGAGTTTATTTTGTTCAAAATATTGTTATTTAACCGGATTTTTTAAGTCTATAAATAACTTTGTTAAATTTACTCAAACGCTGAGGTTATCGGTGTCATGAATATTGTATTAGGGGGACCGGAAAGTAATGTCGTTTTCTTAAATACAAACATACATTTTTAACGAGTCTTTATTTTTAATCAATGATGTATTCCCCATCATTGTCAATAACCTTTTGCCATCTAGTGAGTAAATTTTCAATCCCTGATCGATAAAAATTAATTGGTTTTTCGGCAAAATATCTAGAGATGGCATTTTGGATATCATCCAAATTTGCAAATGTTTTGCCACTTAAAAAGTGTTGCAGCGCTCGGAATAAGTGGAAATCCGATGGTGCAACATCGGGCGAATATGGTGGATGAGGCAGCACCTCCCACCCCAATTCATTAATTTTTTCTAGAGTTCGCCTTGCGCAGTGCGGTCTTGCATTGTCATGTTGGAGAATGACGCCTTTTCGGTTGACAATCGCTGGCCACTTTTCAATTAAAGATTGATTGACTCGCTGCAATTGTTCGCTGTAGAGGTCTGCAGTAACAGTTTCTCCAGGTTTCAGTAATTCAAAATGAACAATGCCGCGAATACTCCACCAAACACACAAAAGCGCTTTTTTGGGGTGTAAACCTGGCTTAGCAGTACTCCGAGGGATTTCATTTGGAGAGAGCCACTGCCTTTTGCGTTTTGGGTTATCATACAGGACCCATTTCTCATCTCCTGTGATCAAGCGATCAAAAAACGCTTCTGTGTTGTGTCGTTGAAGCAATAAGTTGCATGTGATTGATCGGTTAGCCTTATTCTGTTCTGACAGATTATGCGGGACCCAAACACCTGCTCTGCTTACTTTTCCAATCTGCTTCAAATGTTCTTGGATGGTCGACCAAGGTTTGTTGAGACTGTTTGACAATTCCTCGATCGTCTGACACGGATTTGCTTCCACTTCCGCCCTTAACACGTCGTTGTCTAACGCTGATGGTCTTCCTGATCGATGCGAGTCGGAAAGATCAAAATAACCCGATTTGAACTTGGAAAACCACCTTTGGCATTTACGAATGTCCAGTGCATTTGGATAAACATCGCAAATGTTTTTGGTAGCAACTGTTGCGTTATTTCCCTTGCGAAACTCAAAGAGCATGCAATGCCGGATGTGTACCTCTTCTGGTATTTGGCTGGCCATTTTATCCAAAATTACAAAAAAAAATTGTAATTCAATTGTCTATAAGTAAAGAAATCACTATAACCTCACAATGTCTTTGGTACGCCTCTGAACAAAACAATGAGCTGACAAATGACAATCAAGTATTGGCATGCGCAGAAACGACATTACTTTCCGGTCCCCCTATTATTATTTATTATCTACGTACTAAATATAAGTTGTACTTGCAATACATAACACCAGATTTGGCCTGGTCCTACTATTTATAAACACTAAGTCTAGATAATAGTTTTCTAAATAGTATAGTATATTTTCATTACTGGCTATATAAAACAGGTTAAATTCCGTTTGGTTTTTTAACAGTGTGTCTAAAGAGGAAGTGACGGTGCGCTTGGGCTCCGTGTTTAGGGACTTCGGCGGTCGTATTATGTCTGTGACGGAAGTCGAAAGGCACCCGGAGTATAAGATGGATCAGTATTACCCTGAACACAATCTCGCCATGGTTAAGGTGGGTACTATTATTTACCTTTACCCTTTCATTTTAAATACTTCGATGTAAAAGAGCATAATTAAACAAAGGCGGCAGACGTAATGTACTGTTAAAAATAAACAATAATGCTGCTAAAAGAAGAAGAATGTCTTCTTCTTTTATCGGCAATATAATTCACTGAACAATTTAAAATTCTAGACTGTTATATTTTTTTATTCAACGGCGAGACGAGCGTGACGTTCACCTGATAGTAAGTGATACGCCTGCTCATAACTACGTAGCGCTATTTATGATAGTACACACTACACCATATTGAGCTCGTCGCTTTGAAACAAGATGTTGAGCCTTCTTACCCAAGTAATTGCATCAGTTACAGTTCTCTTCAAACCAGAACACCAATGTTTGTATGATACTGTTTGTCGGCTTCATAGAAGCTGCTGTGGTATCCACCTAGAGACGGGCCCTACCAGCAGTAGTATTACTGTAGTATGTATATGGATTGAAATATTGTTTATTTGTATTGTTGAGGTTTTTTGAACTGAATCATTTAACAAAAGTAAAATAAATCTTCTTCTATCTACGAGTCTGAAGTCAGTGAGATTGCTAGGAACAGACAGATAGATAAAAAAAAATTAAATTGGCCTTGGTACAAGTAACGTGTAAACATATATATAAATTTAATTACAAACTGCTTTTTTCATATGGCAAAGATCATTTCAATGTTATTTATCTATATACATGTAGATTTACTTACGTACATTTGTTATGTTATTACGCTTTTATCTTAAATCAATATTTTTTTTATGTATGGCTATTAAAACACAATAAGTGTGGTGTAATATAAGTGGTGTGTCAATGTTTTCTTTTCTTTTTAATTAATACTGTTGGTAGATATCTGTTGCTACATACCGTCTAGGTAGGTACCACCGCAGCGCCTATCGCAGCCGACGTACAGTACTGTGTAAACATTACTGTGTTCTGGTTTGAAGAGCGCTGTAGCTAGTGAAATTGCTGAGGCAAAGAGACTCAACATCTTATGTCCCAGGCGTCGATCGCAATGCGGTGGAGTGTATACTGTTCTGGGCAAACGTATCACTTACCATCAAATGAACGTCCTGTTAGCCTCGTCGCTTAATGAAATTAAAAAAAAAATGTAATTAAGCGACGATACGAGCAATATGTTTACCTGACGGTAAGTGATACTCCCGCCAATAATAATAAAGTGGCGCTGATTAAGAGTGTATTCATAGTAATTTCTCGTCGCATGAGACGTATGATGTTGAGCCTCGTTACCCCAGAAATTTCTCTAGCTACGGCGTCCTTTAAACCCGGAAGACAGTAATGTTCACACTACTGTTTGGCGGTGGAAATAAGAGCTACGGTGGTTTCTACCCAATAGGAAGTTGAATGTTTATTTAAAAAGTATTTATTGTTTTCATTTTTGATCTAAAGCTCCATGTCTTGCAGGTGAACGCTCCGATAGCCTATAACAACAGGATCCAGATGGTGGCTCTGCCGTTTCGTGACGCGTCGCTGCCCTTAATGCTGCGCGAGACCGTGGTCACAAGGTCAGTGTATGTACTCTACATTGACAAAAATACGTGCACCTCATTTCCTTCTGCCTTTTCCCCAGCTATGTGGGATCGGCACAGTATGTACTTCTCATCCACATCCTTTTATCAGCCGTCATATCTGAATTCACACTCTTTTTACACATGTCATCTTTCACACAATCTATCCACACTTTCTTCAGCCTTCCTCTACCCTTATAACCATCCACGTTCATTCTCATTACTTTCTTTGTTACATGTCCTTCTTAACTTAACCTCTTGCTCCTAAATCAGCAACGGAAGGTTGTATTCAAGGTTCCATAGGAGGACCAATTTTTTGGAATCTTCTACTGGACCCTCTCTTAGACGAGCTAGATCAGCGAGGTATCTACTATCAAGCCTTTGCAGACGATATTGTTCTGGTTTTCTCCGGACAATCCAAATCAGAAATAGAATCAGAAGCAAATCTCACTCTGACACACGGGGAACAGTAAGGGATCAAAAACAAACTAAAATTTGCGGCACAAAAGACACAAGCCATGATTATAACAAACAAACTCAAATTTGAGGTACCGCATATTCGTATAGGCCAGACTGTGATACATATGCAAGACGATATAAAAATTTTAAGACTTTTTATTGATGAAAAATTAACTTTTCAAAAACACGTAGGATATATTTGCAGGAAAGCTACCAATATATACAAACAAATTTGTAAAACAGCCAAAGTCTCTTGGGGATTAAACCTTGAGATCATAATGTACATAGCAGTAATAGAACCGATAATACTGTATGCCACTAGTGTTTGGGCACCGGCGGTTTATGATTATCGCTTCAAAAACAATTAAATACAATACAGAGTGGTTTTGCCCAGAAAATAGTCAAAAGCTACCGTACCGTTTCTTACTCTGCAGCAGTAGTTTTATCTGACTTGCTCCTCTTGGATTTGTGAGTCCTAGAAGCAGCCCGATGTTATGAAGCTAAGCGAGGAAAACCTATGGAGTTTTTGAGGGACAGAACAGTGGAAGAAAAAGTTAATGCAATTAACTTTCTGCAAGAAAAGCAATCCACCCAACCTTGGACATAAGCATAGAGGTTACACGCTTAGAAGACATGAAACCCCAAATTCTGAAAGATCACCGGGTAGAAGACGCCCAAACGTTTACGGATTGCAGCAAAATCGAGGAAACGGTTGGGGCGGGTTTTTCCTTCTGGAGGAATGGCGCAGAGATATGTAGCAGAAAGTTTAACCTAGAATCCTACTGCACTGTCTTCCAAGCAGAGCTCTATGCTTTGCTCAGAGCAACGTAATACACACTGAAAGTTAAAGACAGTACAATCAACATCCTTAGCGATTCTGGGTCAGCTTTGGAACTTCTGCAAAATTCCTCAACTTTTCACACATTGGCATGTGACATTAGAACGAATATCCGCAAACTCAAGGAAATTAACAAGACCGTGAGAACATTCTGGATAAGAGCTCACACAGGCATTGATGGAAATGAGCGAATAGATGTACTGGCCAAAGAAGCTGAACTTTATAAGAAAACGGCACCCAATTCCGATCAATGCCCTATATCATAGGGCAATGATCGGAATTGGGTATCGGAATTGAAATAATCATACACTCAGAACTCAATCGTGCAATGTATGGAGCGACAGATACGTGGAGAGTGAATCAGCGGTGGTTACAAAAATCTTTTTCACCAACAGCAACGATGCATTCACATTTCTGAAGAGATTCACTCTGGATCCAACTACAGTTCAAGCTCTGACGGGACATGGGGGCTTTGGCCAGTACCTACATAAATTCAAACTAAAAGATGTACCTGGATGTATCTGCGACCAAAGTAAAGAAGAAAACATTATACACCTATTGACAGAATGTCCAAAGCACTCAGCCGTCAGAATGGACTTAGAAATATGACTACAGAAAAAATTGAGCGTAAAAATTTTTAATGACATAATAATGTCCAAAAAATCCGAATTAGTAATTAGATTCATGAATAGCGTTACAGAAGAATCCATGAAGAGGAATAAAAAGTAGATTAGAATTAGAGTTAACATTAAGATCAACATTGATTGTATGATTATGTATATTTGATATAAGTATTAGTTACAGTTAGAAAAAAAAAATACTTTACATCTATCTTTTGTCTTACATCTTACATTTTACATTTTATATTTTATTACTTTACACCTAATTTTTTATTGTTATTATTATTATACCTAGGATATTACTAACAAATTAATTTGATGCAACATTATTGTAATACCATAACCATGATTAGTTATGATACTCGGAAATAATTCACGCAATCAATCAAAAGTGTAAAATTTTATATTGTCATTAATAACACATGATAAAAATGAAAACAGCAAACAAAGTTTCTGATTATGTCAGAGGTACTCGGACAAGTGTAGTTCATACACTATTAAAAAAGAAAGTCTTGCTCCTCAATTTCTCTGTCACTGGAGCAACTTTCAAACTTCTAATATCCTCATTCTTAATTTTATCCATCCTTGTCATACCGCACATCCATCTGAACATTCGCATCTCGGCCACATGTAATCTTCTGTCTCATATATCAGCTACATATTAGGGGGACCGGAAAGTAATGTCGTTTTCTTACGCTAAATACAAACACATACATTTTTAACGAGTCTTTATTTTTAATCAATGATGTATTCCCCATCATTGTCAATAACCTTTTGCCATCTAGTGAGTAAATTTTCAATCCCTGATCGATAAAAATTAATTGGTTTTTCGGCAAAATATCTAGAGATGGCATTTTGGATATCATCCAAATTTGCAAATGTTTTGCCACTTAAAAAGTGTTGCAGCGCTCGGAATAAGTGGAAATCCGATGGTGCAACATCGGGCGAATATGGTGGATGAGGCAGCACCTCCCACCCCAATTCATTAATTTTTTCTAGAGTTCGCCTTGCGCAGTGCGGTCTTGCATTGTCATGTTGGAGAATGACGCCTTTTCGGTTGACAATCGCTGGCCACTTTTCAATTAAAGATTGATTGACTCGCTGCAATTGTTCGCTGTAGAGGTCTGCAGTAACAGTTTCTCCAGGTTTCAGTAATTCAAAATGAACAATGCCGCGAATACTCCACCAAACACACAAAAGCGCTTTTTTGGGGTGTAAACCTGGCTTAGCAGTACTCCGAGGGATTTCATTTGGAGAGAGCCACTGCCTTTTGCGTTTTGGGTTATCATACAGGACCCATTTCTCATCTCCTGTGATCAAGCGATCAAAAAACGCTTCTGTGTTGTGTCGTTGAAGCAATAAGTTGCATGTGATTGATCGGTTAGCCTTATTCTGTTCGGACAGATTATGCGGGACCCAAACACCTGCTCTGCTTACTTTTCCAATCTGCTTCAAATGTTCTTGGATGGTCGACCAAGGTTTGTTGAGACTGTTTGACAATTCCTCGATCGTCTGACACGGATTTGCTTCCACTTCCGCCCTTAACACGTCGTTGTCTAACGCTGATGGTCTTCCTGATCGATACGAGTCGGAAAGATCAAAATTACCCGATTTGAACTTGGAAAACCACCTTTGGCATTTACGAATGTCCAGTGCATTTGGATAAACATCGCAAATGTTTTTGGTAGCAACTGTTGCGTTATTTCCCTTGCGAAACTCAAAGAGCATGCAATGCCGGATGTGTACCTCTTCTGGTATTTGGCTGGCCATTTTACCCAAAATTACAAAAAAAAATTGTAATTCAATTGTCTATAAGTAAAGAAATCACTATAACCTCACAATGTCTTTGGTACGCCTCTGAACAAAACAATGAGCTGACAAATGACAATCAAGTATTGGCATGCGCAGAAACGACATTACTTTCCGGTCCCCCTATTATTTCATATAATTATTCAAACATGTAATATCCTATAATACAAAACAAATTTTAATGACACATGGTATCGTAGCGATCGTTACACAGGTTTTATTAAAAATACTTTATCTTCCAGCGTGAGGGAGTCCATAAAGTTCTTCAGGGTGCGACTTGGTACAGTGAACTGCAAGAAAGGCGGTACACTAACACCGATCAAGAGCGTCGACATACACCCGTCTTATAAGTACAATGGGCCAAGCTACGACATAGCACTGCTCCGCCTGGCGTCTCCAGTGCAGACCAGCGACACCCTCAAACCCATACCGTTGTCCCGGATCAAGGGCAAGGTGCTAAGCGCCAAGTTCCTGGCGACGTACTGGCCAAGACTAATCGTAAGTTAACACAATGATCTTTTTACTAGTCAGATCAGATAACTATCTAATTATTTAATATTCTATTATTTAATTTACTTTTCCTGTTATTTTATAGTCATTTATTGCACAGGTTAAAAGCCAAGTGTTACCATCATCGGCCCAGGAGCGTGTTCAAGCAAACAGCATGAGGGTGTCAACGCAGAAGATGATACCGTGGAGTTGGTGCCACAGCCTCATGTCCACGTTGAACTACACCTTAGACGAATCCAGTTTATGCTTGGACCCGATAATGTCACACCATTCCCTTTGCCTTGTGAGTATAAGAAGCCGGA
This sequence comes from Troides aeacus, assembly GCA_033220335.2. Taxonomy (NCBI): domain Eukaryota; kingdom Metazoa; phylum Arthropoda; class Insecta; order Lepidoptera; family Papilionidae; genus Troides; species Troides aeacus. The sequence goes on along the minus strand of CM067293.1, from coordinate 7,762,330 downwards.
AGTTGGAAGTCGAAACACTTAATTTAAAGTATCAGTACTTAATAGAAAATAATAATTGTTAGCAATAGATTTATGATTACTGATTTACTAATTTACTAGTGGTAGGTCTCTGTTGCTGGAGACCATCTAAGTGGGTAACTGTAGAGTGCAAATATTACTGTATTCCGGTTGGGAGGGTGCTGTAACTAGTGGATTTACTGTCGTAACGAGACTTGACTTTATACGTCCACGTTGTTAGGCACCAGATAGAAACGCAGGGAATGGGCTGATGTATCACTTACCTTAAGTTAAACTTACCGCTCGTCACGTCGATTCCTTGAATAAAAAAATGATTACCAGCTTGAGTTAAACTCTTTAAATTTTTTTTTACTAATTGGAGATATCTTAAAATATCTATTTATATCATTTATGAACGATATTCCTCAGCCGGACGCGGGTGCACCGGTGACAGCCGATGACGGGCTGTGGGGCGTCACTTCCGGTTGGACATCGCAACACTGCCTGTCGCAACCTAGCCCCACGATCTTCACTCGGATCTCGTCGACGCTCGTCAGAGCCTGGTTGGATTCAAAATTGACTGGTCTTTGACATAGTATTTTCTACATAAGAACTAATTTTATTGGACAAAATATGTACAGGCTTCAGATTACTGCACAGATATTTAGATATATCTTAACGGCACAGCATTCTTTAAGGAAATACAAATCATAACATACAAATAATCAAATGCAGCAATTCTCATAGTTTTATTCATTTATATTGCACGTATTTGAAATCGAGTGGTTGGTACATAGTTTTATACAGTCCCATGAGGAAATTTTCAACACGTGAAAATACATCATATTTCAGTATCTTTATCTTCTTGCTAGACCTTGTCCCATGTTTACTTGGTGTCGGCTGTCCTGATCATTCTTCTAAATCGTATCTCTATTTTGTGTCATAGCTTCTGTCAATTTCTTATTCTTTAGATCATTATTTTGTTAGTTCATATTTCAGTATGTCTAGTTTAAAATGAAGTTAAATAAATTACCAACCCTCTTAATGTTGTTGTACTGGCGCATGGAGCTGCTCCCAGAAGTAGAGAGTTAAAGCATTTTATTCCAGTGCATAGTCTATGTATATTTTATATTCATACACGAGACAATATTCATTATGTACTAAACTATTCATTTTATTACAGTTGTTAAACATACTTTTTTAATTTTTTAGAATATTAGATTTTAATATAATGTACGTATCGTACATTTAAGGCAATGGTTGCCACCGTAGCGGCTATTGCTGCTTACAAATATTACCATATCCCAGTTTCAAAGGACGCTTTAGCAATTTACTGGAATAACTAGGCACGACAGTAACACGTTAGCTATAAATCTATGTAAATTTATACATATCTATATATATTTTCATCATCTGACGGAGTACTCACGAACTCATGATCATCCTGATCGCCGCATCAACTCGTTCGACTTATACATATATAACAAGATGGTATCACAAAAATACTAATGAAGTTCCAAGATCTAATGACAAAGATACGATCTTTTCTTTTAATGTTATCTTCTCTTTATTTAGATATTATCTATGGGTCTTTGAAAGGATTTCGGCAAACAATTTATTATCTCTAAGGAACAGTAAGCAAAGTTTTTTGTATTATGTAACACATGTAATATTAGGTAGTAAATTTGTATTTTTTTTATAATAAAAAATATTAATTTTGGGTCATATTATTTATTTCTCCGCATATGTTCAAGATGAACACACTCCTGGTTATATTTAATTATTGATATTAAAGATATTGATTAACTACATGTAGATAATAAATATAAATAAACAGACGTTGTAATGTTCTTAATACAGGGACTCCAGGTCTTAAACTTCTTCTTAAAGTGCCTCTCCAACAAGTGAAGATATTTAAAAGTCGTGACTCCATGCTGGCCAAGTGTGGGTTGTCAGGTATAAAAATTCAAGAAAGTTGTCGTGCCCAGAATCTAGTGGTTTCCACATGATATTTTCATCCACTATGAACACTTATACGCTTAATATATATATATATTAAACGTGTAAGTGTAAGATGGTAAAAGTTAGGATCAATGTGACAAGGGAGCGGTGCGGCGTGGTTGAAGATGTAGTGACAAAGATAGAGAAAGAAATGCTTAGTTGGTTCGGCCATCTTGAAAGAATGGATGAAAGAAGATTAACGAAAGAGGTATACAAGGTAAGAATGTTTGGAAAAATTGGTGCAGGTCGACTGGGCGGCCATATTTCGATCAAATCGAAAATGTCCTAAAGAAAGTCCAGGTCAAGAGTAATCGCAACCGACGAGCATGCATGAAGACGCTTATAAAAGTGGAGGAAGCGAGAGAGGTGTGCCAGAATCGTAGCAAGTAGAGAGAGCTGGTCTCTACCTACCCCACGGGGAACGAGACGTGATATATATATGTATGTATGTATGTATATATTAATCTCTTTAAACTTGTGGGGATTCTATCACCACCAATCATGATGTCGTGGTACATACCTAGTGTATAGCTATTTAGATTTAAGTATTATATAGCAACACGGAGATGGATGGGCCATATTATGGTGTTTTTGTCTATGATGACCGTTCTCTGAAATGCACACGTGTGGAATGTAAATTGTTTAATTACAAGTGATCCAAAGTAATACATAGTTTCATTACATAGTCCGTCCTGTTCTACACGGGTTACCCGAATTATTAAGAGTTCTAGCTATTTCTATCGAATTCCAAAAACTGCGAATTATTGTTATAATATTGAGCTGAATTAATATAAAGAAATCCTGTTTTAAGGAAATTCTTTATATTAGATAGCATTTCTATAATATTTTCATATAGTTTAAATAACATGAAATGGGTAAATGATTATGAGAGTATTCATCTCTATTTCTTTTTAAATGTAGCCTCAATCTCTTCTACACTTTTGCTCTTCGTTTCTGGTAGTAAGATGATGGTGATAATAAAACCGATGAGGTTTATTCCAGCGAAACAAAAGAAAATTGAGTACTGCCCCAAAGCGCTGGATATTGGTTCGTACAGATATAGTTGCACGAAGGTCATGAACCATGCATACGTCACAAGCAGTCCCATCATCTTGGCACGAATCTGTAAATATAAAAAGTCCATTGTAATTAACATTTTTTCATGGAAAATTAAAGAACTCAATACATTATCCAATAGTTGTCTGTAATTTTTTAAACGTTATTCATTACTAATCAATAAGACACTATGTAAGAATTAATTTACCCCAACATGTGAACCAGACCCAGCTATCTTAGTAGCCCAAAGCGATGATCTATAATCAGCTGTGCCAGTGAACACATATGGAACTTTAAAAATCTCAAAGAGAAAGCTAGTCTAGTCGTAGATGACAATTATCATTCTATATTACTTAAACAACTTACGACTGTTGTAGTGGTATGTCTGTCCAAAGGTTACTACGAACTGATAGATAAGTGCCAGGAAGGCTAGTCTATGAGGTGGACTTAATTATGGTTATTATAGCAATGATAAATATTTGAATAAATCACCGGCAAGGTGAATAGTAGAAATGGCAGGAAAGATTTAGACAATGAACCTCTAAAATTATATTCTAAACTTTTTACACAGCTTTCTGTGTCGAGTGGTTAGTATATAGATCACATACCTGAAAGTTGAACACCTCCGACATGATGATATAAGACACTGGAGATACTCCCGCGGCATATGCGAATACTGAGCCAACCATGGCGGTTACTGGCAGCCAGGCAGGCGGGCTAATTCCGTGCGACTGCAGCAGCATGGCACACGCCAGGCTGCCCATAGAGCATACTGAGAGCAGCAAGCAACTATATAAGAGAGGCTGGAGAGATATAAATAAATTCTGTTAAAGCCTTAGTTGATCTATATTTCTACAATAGAAATAAAACAGGGCTAGATATATAGATGAAAAGCTTTAACCACCAAAAGGATATCCTGCTAGACTTTTTTATTATAGAAGCAGAAATAATGAAAGGTTTACCTTACGTCCAAACATTTCCACACAACTCATAGATACAGAGGATCCGATAATCATAACGATAGGAAAGCTCAACGCCTGCAACTCCGGGCTGATGCTGTACTGAATACCGCTAGAGGCGAGGGTGCTGGTGCCATAGTTGATGATAGCGAAGGATCCATTAGTAGCGTGAACACTTAGAATCATAAGCATGATAATGAATATACGCCTCCAGACTTTGTTTTTGTCTGTGGAGAAGAAATTTAAAAAAGTTAACAAAGTTAAACTTTCTCGATATAAAAAAGAATATTTATCTTAAAGGGACGCTTTATGTTAGCCATAAGATACATAAAGCATATCAGAATTATCTCTGGTGACCCTCCGTATTTCTACCAGATGACATAATTGTTAGATGAATGCCACATATCGCACTGGCATCAACCCTGTAGTCTCGGGCTATTAAGAATAGGACTAAGATACTCCCTGTCTGTCGTACAAGGCGACTAAAAGGGTTCTCGAGTTCGTGAGCTTTGAGGGTAAAGGCACTTAGAGCTCAATAAGCGAGCTTTAGAAGGACGGCAAAAGCACGGTGGTCTTGTATTTGCCGTAGCAAAGCGTGGGTGCTAAGGAGGGCTTTGCCCTTCTGTGGGTTGTTTTAACTAGAGTACAGGGAGAAACCGGTGCGTTCCGTAGGAGATCCCGGAGCCTCTCCTAATGCACTGAGGGATACATAACCTTGTCTTCCCCCCCAGAAGCAAGAAGAATATCCCAACGATAAAAAAACAAGATCACATTGACATTGTATTATAAAAGTATGTCCAGCTGTGGAATACAATTAATTCGAGCATGTTACTTTCAAAATCCTCTAATCTAACAAATTCAACAAACAATTCTTACTTACATACATCAACAAAAGTAAATTTGGGTAATGATTGGAAGTATAACTCTTGATTTTTCATTATTTCTATTTCTTTTTGCACTACTTCGCAATCAACCTTTCGTCCTCTAAGAAGTGCTACGGTTTTAGTAGCTTCCTGAAATTGGATAAAAGTAAATTTAAATGTCTAGGATACCGTTGACCATGAATAGTAATAGGAATTGACGATATAAGGTAAATTTATGTCTTACTCTAAACACTGTAAAACTATAGTTAGTATATTAATACTCGACAGATGTTTACTCACCTCAATTTTTCCCTTTCTCACCAGGAACGGAGGTGATTCGGGAGCTTTTATCATCAAGAGAGCAATTACAAGAGGCAATGGGCACATAATCCAGAGTATAGTGAAGTAGTCCAAATATACTCCTATGAGGTACATGATGAATATGCCCACGTTTTGCGACATGATCATGAGGGATCCTAACAAACCTCTTATGTCGTCTTGACTGATCTCCTTAACGTACATAGGTACTACGGAGAAGGAGCCGCCAGCTCCAAGACCTGCGAGCACTCGTGCCAAGACCAAACCAACAGTGGTTGGTAAAGATAGTTTAATCATCCAAGACATCTGTAAAGGAAGGAAATTGAAAGAATCACGTAATACTTTTTAGCAGTGCTATTTGTGGCACTATAAGCATACAGCGTTTTTCATTTCCTCGTTTTGTGTTGATATCCATTTGAATCCTTGATAATATTGATATTAATGGATGGCACAATGTTATTATGGGTAAAACGGTGGGGTGTTTTTTCTCATAATTATTTCTATTTCTTTATTTATTAAAAACACTTTAGTGATAAACACCCGCGAACATAATGCCTTTTCACCAACCATGGGAAAGATGGAAATATGTGTATTGTTATTTCATTTACTTATTACTCAAAATATATGTACCTATAGGTCTTACATCTAGAATAGATGATACATAAAAAAAGTCATTGCAAGATTTTTAAGGATATATCACACGGAAGTAACGTAAAACTAATTTGATGAATATAACTTTGGGTTTAATAATGATAATATTTTAGTTCCTGACACGTTCATTTTTGTATGACAAAGAAAGTAATTCAATTCATCTTTCCATAAATCTTTTTGTTTAAAATTCTTATTCATCATCGACTGACAGAGGTAAATTGATAAACACGGACCTCTTCCAAACATAGACAAATCAATCGGAAATGTAAATAGATATTGTTACTATTAAAAACACAAAGAGTTCATTAGACATCCGAACTCACCGCTTGTAATGTAGCTACAACAATAACGGCAGGTTTGCGTCCATACACGTCAGCTACGTAGGAGTAAAACGGCACGCTGATGGTAGCAGACATACACAATATGCTCGCCACCAATGATACCGTGCTGTCCGTTAGTGCAGCTCCTATTGGAGACTGTTCAGATTGTAGCACCCTCGTCATGGGTGACATCCAACCCGCTTCGAAACCGTACATCATTAAAGTCGAATTAGCTGAAAATGTTAACAGCAATCGTTGCCGTTACTGATGGTAGGTTCGGAGGACGTCCCAGATCTTGTCACTCAGCATCACTACAGCATCTATTTCTACCACCGAACATTGTACGGTGGCAAGATTATTCAGATAACAAATCTTAATCATTTTAAATTTTAATACGTCGAAAGCTATGAGATGGTTGTGATGCAGCTATGAGATGACAGCATATACGCAACTATTGAAAATATGCAATTTTTATCATCTCTGATACTCTTTATTTCTAAAGAAAAACACTTAGTTCTCTCAAGTAACTAGAAATTACGTTTGACGGCGAAGGAGTGAACCGGACTTGAATATCATTAGATAAAAAAGATAGCTACAGACGAGGTTAGTTTAATCTACCTCGCCATCAAACGATGGAAGAATGAAAGAAGAAAGAAGAGAAAAGAAGAAGAAGGAAGAGAAAAGCACCTCATTATGATAATGAATCAGAACTCAATAGTAAATTTAATATTTCAATAAATTTCAAAATCTGTCACTTATAAATACATAATCTAGGAACTTTAGAGCAAGTTCGATATTCAAGAGGCTATTTCTCTTTTTTTGCGTAGATATAAACAATTAAACTCCTCTCTTGTACTATAGAGTCTACATTACCTAAAACAGCTAAAATCCATTGCACTCTTGTATGCCCGGAAGGTTCTACCTTTATATCCATCATTTCAAATTATATCTTTCACAGCCTTAAAAAATCAGTCTCACATGTCGCCGAGAGCACAGACACGAGAGTAGAGTAATCGATGTAACTGCTGCAATAGATAACGCTTTATACCCATTGTATTTGTACTGCACAGGGTGTTTATTTTACTCATTCTATTTCACACATTTTCTATACTTTACTTGTGTGTGCACTACTGCTTAGCAGTAAAAATAAGAAATGAAATAGTGCCTATATAGACGCTCTCCGACAACAGAACCTGCCAGGACACAGGTTCCTGGTTAGATTCCAGTGCCACATGTGAAGTTTAGTTAGCTATTGGGTTATTTCGAAGCAGTTTGTCTGGCTACGGCATTATGTATTATTCCAATCATCATATGAAATCCAGAATTGGAGAGTCGCGGTTCACTTTCCTCGTTATCACTCGATGCCTTTACAAAAAGAAATGCATCGTCTCAAAGCATTCCGACAAGGCTTTCAGATGATATGTCATGCTAACAATTAAGGATTGGAACTGATAACGATACAGTTAGGGTTCTAAGATCAAATCAACATCATGTACCCTCTTCAAACTGGACTTAATGCAACAGCACAAGGTCACTCCTTTCGTAAATATGGGATTATTTAGTAACTAGTCTGTCTATATATAACACGAAAAATCTTACTTTAACTAGATCATACCGTTATAATTTTGTCAACAGACGAAACAACTAGATAGTAAAGAGTTTATTTTGTTCAAAATATTGTTATTTAACCGGATTTTTTAAGTCTATAAATAACTTTGTTAAATTTACTCAAACGCTGAGGTTATCGGTGTCATGAATATTGTATTAGGGGGACCGGAAAGTAATGTCGTTTTCTTAAAAACAAACGCATACATTTTTAACGAGTCTTTATTTTTAATCAATGATGTATTCCCCATCATTGTCAATAACCTTTTGCCATCTAGTGAGTAAATTTTCAATCCCTGATCGATAAAAATTAATTGGTTTTTCGGCAAAATATCTAGAGATGGCATTTTGGATATCATCCAAATTTGCAAATGTTTTGCCACTTAAAAAGTGTTGCAGCGCTCGGAATAAGTGGAAATCCGATGGTGCAACATCGGGCGAATATGGTGGATGAGGCAGCACCTCCCACCCCAATTCATTAATTTTTTCTAGAGTTCGCCTTGCGCAGTGCGGTCTTGCATTGTCATGTTGGAGAATGACGCCTTTTCGGTTGACAATCGCTGGCCACTTTTCAATTAAAGATTGATTGACTCGCTGCAATTGTTCGCTGTAGAGGTCTGCAGTAACAGTTTCTCCAGGTTTCAGTAATTCAAAATGAACAATGCCGCGAATACTCCACCAAACACACAAAAGCGCTTTTTTGGGGTGTAAACCTGGCTTAGCAGTACTCCGAGGGATTTCATTTGGAGAGAGCCACTGCCTTTTGCGTTTTGGGTTATCATACAGGACCCATTTCTCATCTCCTGTGATCAAGCGATCAAAAAACGCTTCTGTGTTGTGTCGTTGAAGCAATAAGTTGCATGTGATTGATCGGTTAGCCTTATTCTGTTCGGACAGATTATGCGGGACCCAAACACCTGCTCTGCTTACTTTTCCAATCTGCTTCAAATGTTCTTGGATGGTCGACCAAGGTTTGTTGAGACTGTTTGACAATTCCTCGATCGTCTGACACGGATTTGCTTCCACTTCCGCCCTTAACACGTCGTTGTCTAACGCTGATGGTCTTCCTGATCGATGCGAGTCGGAAAGATCAAAATAACCCGATTTGAACTTGGAAAACCACCTTTGGCATTTACGAATGTCCAGTGCATTTGGATAAACATCGCAAATGTTTTTGGTAGCAACTGTTGCGTTATTTCCCTTGCGAAACTCAAAGAGCATGCAATGCCGGATGTGTACCTCTTCTGGTATTTGGCTGGCCATTTTACCCAAAATTACAAAAAAAAATTGTAATTCAATTGTCTATAAGTAAAGAAATCACTATAACCTCACAATGTCTTTGGTACGCCTCTGAACAAAACAATGAGCTGACAAATGACAATCAAGTATTGGCATGCGCAGAAACGACATTACTTTCCGGTCCCCCTATTATTATTTATTATCTACGTACTAAATATAAGTTGTACTTGCAATACATAACACCAGATTTGGCCTGGTCCTACTATTTATAAACACTAAGTCTAGATAATAGTTTTCTAAATAGTATAGTGTATTTTCATTACTGGCTATATAAAACAGGTTAAATTCCGTTTGGTTTTTTAACAGTGTGTCTAAAGAGGAAGTGACGGTGCGCTTGGGCTCCGTGTTTAGGGACTTCGGCGGTCGTATTATGTCTGTGACGGAAGTCGAAAGGCACCCGGAGTATAAGATGGATCAGTATTACCCTGAACACAATCTCGCCATGGTTAAGGTGGGTACTATTATTTACCTTTACCCTTTCATTTTAAATACTTCGATGTAAAAGAGCATAATTAAACAAAGGCGGCAGACGTAATGTACTGTTAAAAATAAACAATAATGCTGCTAAAAGAAGAAGAATGTCTTCTTCTTTTATCGGCAATATAATTCACTGAACAATTTAAAATTCTAGACTGTTATATTTTTTTATTCAACGGCGAGACGAGCGTGACGTTCACCTGATAGTAAGTGATACGCCTGCTCATAACTACGTAGCGCTATTTATGATAGTACACACTACACCATATTGAGCTCGTCGCTTTGAAACAAGATGTTGAGCCTTCTTACCCAAGTAATTGCATCAGTTACAGTTCTCTTCAAACCAGAACACCAATGTTTGTATGATACTGTTTGTCGGCTTCATAGAAGCTGCTGTGGTATCCACCTAGAGACGGGCCCTACCAGCAGTAGTATTACTGTAGTATGTATATGGATTGAAATATTGTTTATTTGTATTGTTGAGGTTTTTTGAACTGAATCATTTAACAAAAGTAAAATAAATCTTCTTCTATCTACGAGTCTGAAGTCAGTGAGATTGCTAGGAACAGACAGATAGATAAAAAAAAATTAAATTGGCCTTGGTACAAGTAACGTGTAAACATATATATAAATTTAATTACAAACTGCTTTTTTCATATGGCAAAGATCATTTCAATGTTATTTATCTATATACATGTAGATTTACTTACGTACATTTGTTATGTTATTACGCTTTTATCTTAAATCAATATTTTTTTTTATGTATGGCTATTAAAACACAATAAGTGTGGTGTAATATAAGTGGTGTGTCAATGTTTTCTTTTCTTTTTAATTAATACTGTTGGTAGATATCTGTTGCTACATACCGTCTAGGTAGGTACCACCGCAGCGCCTATCGCAGCCGACGTACAGTACTGTGTAAACATTACTGTGTTCTGGTTTGAAGAGCGCTGTAGCTAGTGAAATTGCTGAGGCAAAGAGACTCAACATCTTATGTCCCAGGCGTCGATCGCAATGCGGTGGAGTGTATACTGTTCGGGGCAAACGTATCACTTACCATCAAATGAACGTCCTGTTAGCCTCGTCGCTTAATGAAATTAAAAAAAAAATGTAATTAAGCGACGATACGAGCAATATGTTTACCTGACGGTAAGTGAAACTCCCGCCAATAATAATAAAGTGGCGCTGATTAAGAGTGTATTCATAGTAATTTCTCGTCGCTTGAGACGTATGATGTTGAGCCTCGTTACCCCAGAAATTTCTCTAGCTACGGCGTCCTTTAAACCCGGAAGACAGTAATGTTCACACTACTGTTTGGCGGTGGAAATAAGAGCTACGGTGGTTTCTACTCAATAGGAAGTTGAATGTTTATTTAAAAAGTATTTATTGTTTTCATTTTTGATCTAAAGCTCCATGTCTTGCAGGTGAACGCTCCGATAGCCTATAACAACAGGATCCAGATGGTGGCTCTGCCGTTTCGTGACGCGTCGCTGCCCTTAATGCTGCGCGAGACCGTGGTCACAAGGTCAGTGTATGTACTCTACATTGACAAAAATACGTGCACCTCATTTCCTTCTGCCTTTTCCCCAGCTATGTGGGATCGGCACAGTATGTACTTCTCATCCACATCCTTTTATCAGCCGTCATATCTGAATTCACACTCTTTTTACACATGTCATCTTTCACACAATCTATCCACACTTTCTTCAGCCTTCCTCTACCCTTATAACCATCCACGTTCATTCTCATTACTTTCTTTGTTACATGTCCTTCTTAACTTAACCTCTTGCTCCTAAATCAGCAACGGAAGGTTGTATTCAAGGTTCCATAGGAGGACCAATTTTTTGGAATCTTCTACTGGACCCTCTCTTAGACGAGCTAGATCAGCGAGGTATCTACTATCAAGCCTTTGCAGACGATATTGTTCTGGTTTTCTCCGGACAATCCAAATCAGAAATAGAATCAGAAGCAAATCTCACTCTGACACACGGGGAACAGTAAGGGATCAAAAACAAACTAAAATTTGCGGCACAAAAGACACAAGCCATGATTATAACAAACAAACTCAAATTTGAGGTACCGCATATTCGTATAGGCCAGACTGTGATACATATGCAAGACGATATAAAAATTTTAAGACTTTTTATTGATGAAAAATTAACTTTTCAAAAACACGTAGGATATATTTGCAGGAAAGCTACCAATATATACAAACAAATTTGTAAAACAGCCAAAGTCTCTTGGGGATTAAACCTTGAGATCATAATGTACATAGCAGTAATAGAACCGATAATACTGTATGCCACTAGTGTTTGGGCACCGGCGGTTTATGATTATCGCTTCAAAAACAATTAAATACAATACAGAGTGGTTTTGCCCAGAAAATAGTCAAAAGCTACCGTACCGTTTCTTACTCTGCAGCAGTAGTTTTATCTGACTTGCTCCTCTTGGATTTGTGAGTCCTAGAAGCAGCCCGATGTTATGAAGCTAAGCGAGGAAAACCTATGGAGTTTTTGAGGGACAGAACAGTGGAAGAAAAAGTTAATGCAATTAACTTTCTGCAAGAAAAGCAATCCACCCAACCTTGGACATAAGCATAGAGGTTACACGCTTAGAAGACATGAAACCCCAAATTCTGAAAGATCACCGGGTAGAAGACGCCCAAACGTTTACGGATTGCAGCAAAATCGAGGAAACGGTTGGGGCGGGTTTTTCCTTCTGGAGGAATGGCGCAGAGATATGTAGCAGAAAGTTTAACCTAGAATCCTACTGCACTGTCTTCCAAGCAGAGCTCTATGCTTTGCTCAGAGCAACGTAATACACACTGAAAGTTAAAGACAGTACAATCAACATCCTTAGCGATTCTGGGTCAGCTTTGGAACTTCTGCAAAATTCCTCAACTTTTCACACATTGGCATGTGACATTAGAACGAATATCCGCAAACTCAAGGAAATTAACAAGACCGTGAGAACATTCTGGATAAGAGCTCACACAGGCATTGATGGAAATGAGCGAATAGATGTACTGGCCAAAGAAGCTGAACTTTATAAGAAAACGGCACCCAATTCCGATCAATGCCCTATATCATAGGGCAATGATCGGAATTGGGTATCGGAATTGAAATAATCATACACTCAGAACTCAATCGTGCAATGTATGGAGCGACAGATACGTGGAGAGTGAATCAGCGGTGGTTACAAAAATCTTTTTCACCAACAGCAACGATGCATTCACATTTCTGAAGAGATTCACTCTGGATCCAACTACAGTTCAAGCTCTGACGGGACATGGGGGCTTTGGCCAGTACCTACATAAATTCAAACTAAAAGATGTACCTGGATGTATCTGCGACCAAAGTAAAGAAGAAAACATTATACACCTATTGACAGAATGTCCAAAGCACTCAGCCGTCAGAATGGACTTAGAAATATGACTACAGAAAAAATTGAGCGTAAAAATTTTTAATGACATAATAATGTCCAAAAAATCCGGATTAGTAATTAGATTCATGAATAGCGTTACAGAAGAATCCATGAAGAGGAATAAAAAGTAGATTAGAATTAGAGTTAACATTAAGATCAACATTGATTGTATGATTATGTATATTTGATATAAGTATTAGTTACAGTTAGAAAAAAAAAATACTTTACATCTATCTTTTGTCTTACATCTTACATTTTACATTTTATATTTTATTACTTTACACCTAATTTTTTATTGTTATTATTATTATACCTAGGATATTACTAACAAATTAATTTGATGCAACATTATTGTAATACCATAACCATGATTAGTTATGATACTCGGAAATAATTCACGCAATCAATCAAAAGTGTAAAATTTTATATTGTCATTAATAACACATGATAAAAATGAAAACAGCAAACAAAGTTTCTGATTATGTCAGAGGTACTCGGACAAGTGTAGTTCATACACTATTAAAAAAGAAAGTCTTGCTCCTCAATTTCTCTGTCACTGGAGCAACTTTCAAACTTCTAATATCCTCATTCTTAATTTTATCCATCCTTGTCACACCGCACATCCATCTGAACATTCGCATCTCGGCCACATGTAATCTTCTGTCTCATATATCAGCTACATATTTCATATAATTATTCAAACATGTAATATCCTATAATACAAAACAAATTTTAATGACACATGGTATCGTAGCAATCGTTACACAGGTTTTATTAAAAATACTTTATCTTCCAGCGTGAGGGAGTCCATAAAGTTCTTCAGGGTGCGACTTGGTACAGTGAACTGCAAGAAAGGCGGTACACTAACACCGATCAAGAGCGTCGACATACACCCGTCTTATAAGTACAACGGGCCAAGCTACGACATAGCACTGCTCCGCCTGGCGTCTCCTGTGCAGACCAGCGACACCCTCAAACCCATACCGTTGTCCCGGATCAAGGGCAAGGTGCTAAGCGCCAAGTTCCTGGCGACGTACTGGCCAAGACTAATCGTAAGTTAACACAATGATCTTTTTACTAGTCAGATCAGATAACTATCTAATTATTTAAGTACTTTTCCTGTTATTTTATAGTCATTTGTTGCACAGGTTAAAAGCCAAGTGTTACCATCATCGGCCCAGGAGCGTGTTCAAGCAAACAGCATGAGGGTGTCAACGCAGAAGATGATACCGTGGAGTTGGTGCCACAGCCTCATGTCCACGTTGAACTACACCTTAGACGAGTCCAGTTTATGCTTGGACCCGATAATGTCACACCATTCCCTTTGCCTTGTGAGTATAAGAAGCCGGAAGTTGGAAGTCGAAACACTTAATTTAAAGTACAATAATAGAAAATAATAATAGTTAGCAATAGATTTATGATTACTGATTTACTAATTTACTAGTGGTAGGTCTCTGTTGCTGGAGACCATCTAAGTGGGTAACTGTAGAGTGCAAATATTCCTGTATTCCGATTCGGAGGGTGCTGTAACTAGTGGATTTACTGTCGTAACGAGACTTGACTTTATACGTCCACGTTGTTAGGCACCAGATAGAAACGCAGGGAATGGGCTGATATATCACTTACCTTAAGTTAAACTTACCGCTCGTCACGTCGCTTCCTTGAATAAAAAAATGATTACCAGCTTGCGTTAAACTCTTTAAAATTTTTTTTACTAATTGGAGATATCTTAAAATATCTATTTATATCATTTATGAACGATATTCCTCAGCCGGACGCGGGTGCACCGGTGACAGCCGATGACGGGCTGTGGGGCGTCACTTCCGGTTGGACATCGCAACACTGCCTGTCGCAACCTAGCCCCACGATCTTCACTCGGATCTCGTCGACGCTCGTCAGAGCCTGGTTGGATTCAAAATTGACTGGTCTTTGACATAGTATTTTCTACATAAGAACTAATTTTATTGGACAAAATATGTACAGGCTTCAGATTACTGCACAGATATTTAGATATATCTTAACGGCACAGCATTCTTTAAGGAAATACAAATCATAACATATAATACAAATAATCAAATGCAGCAATTCTCATAGTTTTATTCATTTATATTGCACGTATTTGAAATCGAGTGGTTGGTACATAGTTTTATACAGTCCAATGAGGAAATTTTCAACACGTGAAAATACATAATATTTCAGTATCTTCATCTTCTTGCTAGACCTTGTCCCATGTTTACTTGGTGTCGGCTGTCCTGGTCATTCTTCTAAATCGTATCTCTATTTTGTGTCATAGCTTCTGTCAATTTCTTATTCTTTAGATCATTATTTTGTTAGTTCATATTTCAGTATGTCTAGTTTAAAATGAAGTTAAATAAATTACCAACCCTCTTAATGTTGTTGTACTGGCGCATGGAGCTGCTCCCAGAAGTAGAGAGTTAAAGCATTTTATTCCAGTGCATAGTCTATGTATATTTTATATTCATACACGAGACAATATTCATTATGTACCAAACTATTCATTTTATTACAGTTGTTAAACATACTTTTTAAATTTTTTAGAATATTAGATTTTAATGTATTTAATGTAACGTACATTAACGTATCGCACATTTAAGGCAATGTTTGCCACCGTAGCGTCTAATGCTGCTTACAAATATTACTGTATTCCAGTTTAAAAGGACGGTTTAGCAATTTACTGAAATAACGAGGCACAACAGTAATACGTTAGCTATAAATCTATGTAAATTTATACATAACTATATATATTTTCATCATCTGACGGAGTACTCACGAACACATGATCATCCTGCTCGCCTCATCAACTCGTTCGACTTATACATATATAACAAGATGTTATCACAAAATACTAATGAAGTTCCAAGATCTAATAACAAAGATACGATTTTTGCTTTTAATGTTATCTTCTCTTTATATGATTATCTATAGGTCTTTGCAAAATTTCGGCAAAAAAATTGTTATCTCTAAGGAACAGTAAGCAAAGTTTATTTTTATTAAGTAACACATGTAATATTAAGTAGCAAATTTTTATTTTTTTTTATAATAAAAAATATTAATTTTGGGTCATATTATTTATTTCTCCGCTTACGTTCAAGATGAACACATTCCTGGTTATATTTAATTATTAATATTAAAGATATTGATTACATTTAGATAATAAATATAAATAAACAGACGTTGTAATGTTCTTAATACAGGGACTCCAGGTCTTAAACTTCTTCTTAAAGTGCCTCTCCAACAAGTGAAGATATTTAAAAGTCGTGACTCCATGCTGGCCAAGTGTGGGTTGTCGGGTATAAAAATTCAAGAAAGTTGTCGTGCCCAGAACCTATTGGTTCCCACATGATATTTTCATCCACTATGAACACTTATACGTTTAATATATATATATATTAAACGTGTAAGTGTAAGATGGTAAAAGTCAGGATCAATGTGACAAGGGAGCGGTGCGGCGTGGTTGAAGATGTAGTGACAAAGATAGAGAAAGAAATGCTTAGTTGGTTCGGCCATCTTGAAAGAATGGTTGAAAGAAGATTAACGAAAGAGGTATACAAGGTAAGAATGTTTGGAAAAATTGGTGCAGGTCGACTGGGCGGACATATTTCGATCAAATCGAAAATGTCCTAAAGAAAGTCCAAGTCAAGAGTAATCGCAACCGACGAGCACGCATGAAGACGCTTATGAAAGTGGAGGAAGTGAGTGAGGTGTTCCAGAATCGTAGAAAGTGGAGAGAGCTGGTCTCTACCTACCCCACAGGGAACGAGACGTAATATATATATGTATGTATATATTAATCTCTTTAAACTTGTGGGGATTCTATCACCACCAATCATGATGTCGTGGTACATACCTAGTGTATAGCTATTTAGATTTAAGTATTATATAGCAACACGGAGATCGATGGGCCATATTATTGTATATTTTTGTCTATGATAACCGTTCTCTGAAATGCACACGTGTGGAATGTAAATTGTTTAATTACAAGTGATCCAAAGTAATACATAGTTTCATTATATCATATAGCCCGTCCTGTTCTACACGGGTTACCCGAATTACTGAGTTCTAGCTGTTTCTATCGAACTCCAAAAACTGCCAATTACTATTGTAATATTGAGCTGAATTAATATAAATAAATCCTGTTTTAGGGAAATTGTTTATATTAGATAGCATTTCTATACTATTTTCATATAGTTTAAATAACATGAAATGGGTACATGATTATGAGAGTATTCATCTCTATTTCTTTTTAAATGTAGCCTCAATCTCTTCTACACTTTTGCTCTTCGTTTCTGGTAGTAAGATGATGGTGATAATAAAACCGAAGAGGTTTATTCCAGCGAAACAAAAGAAAATTGAGTACTGCCCCAAAGCGCTGGATATTGGTTCGTACAGATATAGTTGCACGAAGGTCATGAACCATGCATACGTCACAAGCAGTCCCATCATCTTGGCACGAATCTGTAAATATAAAAAGTCCATTGTAATTAACATTTTTTCATGGAAAATTAAAGAACTCAATACATTATCCAATAGTTGTCTGTAATTTTTTAAACGTTATTCATTACTAATCAATAAGACACTATGTAAGAATTAATTACCCCAACATGTGAACCAGACCCAGCTATCTTAGTAGCCCAAAGCGATGATCTATAATCAGCTGTGCCAGTGAACACATATGGAACTTTAAAAATCTCAAAGAGAAAGCTAGTCTAGTCGTAGATGACAATTATCATTCTATATTACTTAAACAACTTACGACTGTTGTAGTGGTATGTCTGTCCAAAGGTTACTACGAACTGATAGATAAGTGCCAGGAAGGCTAGTCTATGAGGTGGACTTAATTATGGTTATTATAGCAATGATAAATATTTGAATAAATCACCGGCAAGGTGAATAGTAGAAATGGCAGGAAAGATTTAGACAATGAACCTCTAAAATTATATTCTAAGCTTTTTACACAGCTTTCTGTGTCGAGTGGTTAGTATATAGATCACATACCTGAAAGTTGAACACCTCCGACATGATGATATAAGGCACTGGAGATACTCCCGCGGCATATACGAATACTGAGCCAACCATGGCGGTTACTGGCAGCCAGGCAGGCGGGCTAATTCCGTGCGACTGCAGCAGCATGGCACACGCCAGGCTGCCCATAGAGCATACTGAGAGCAGCAAGCAACTACATAAGAGAGGCTGGAGAGATATAAATAAATTCTGTTAAAGCCTTAGTTGATCTATATTTCTACAATAGAAATAAAACAGGGCTAGATATATAGATGAAAAGCTTTAACCACCAAAAGGATATCCTGCTAGACTTTTTTATTATAGAAGCAGAAATAATGAAAGGTTTACCTTACGTCCAAACATTTCCACACAACTCATAGATACAGAGGATCCGATAATCATAACGATAGGAAAGCTCAACGCCTGCAACTCCGGGCTGATGCTGTACTGAATACCGCTAGAGGCGAGGGTGCTGGTGCCATAGTTGATGATAGCGAAGGATCCATTAGTAGCGTGAACACTTAGAATCATAAGCATGATAATGAATATACGCCTCCAGACTTTGTTTTTGTCTGTGGAGAAGAAATTTAAAAAAGTTAACAAAGTTAAACTTTCTCGATATAAAAAAGAATATTTATCTTAAAGGGACGCTTTATGTTAGCCATAAGATACATAAAGCATATCAGAATTATCTCTGGTGACCCTCCGTATTTCTACCAGATGACATAATTGTTAGATGAATGCCATATATCGCACTGGTATCAACCCTGTAGTCTCGGGCTATTAAGAATAGGACTAAGATACTCCCTGTCTGTCATACAAGGCGACTAAAAGGGTTCTCGAGTCCGTGAGCTTTGAGGGTAAAGGCACTTAGAGCTCAATAAGTGAGCTTTAGAGGGACGGCAAAAGCAAGGTGGTCTTGTATTTGCCGTAGCAAAACGTGGGTGCTAAGGAGGGCTTTGCCCTTCCGTGGGTTGTTTTAACTAGAGTACAGGGAGAAACCGGTGCGTTCCGTAGGAGATTCCGGAGCCTCTCCTAATGCACTGAGGGATACATAACCTTGTCTTCCCCCCTAGAAGCAAGGTATATTTTAAGAAGATTTCCCAGCGATAAAAAAACAAGATCACATTGGCATTGTATTATAAAAGTATGTCCAGCTGTGGAATACAATTAATTCGAGCATGTTACTTTCGAAATCCTCTAATCTAACAAATTCAACAAACAATTTTTACTTACATACATCAACAAAAGTAAATTTGGGTAACGATTGGAAGTATAACTCTTGATTTTTCATTATTTCTATTTCTTTTTGCACTACTTCACAATCAACCTTTCGTCCTCTAAGAAGTGCTACGGTTTTAGTAGCTTCCTGAATTTGGATAAAAGTAAATTTAAATGTCTAGGATACCATTGATCATGTAATAGGAATTGACAATATAAGGTAAATTTATGTCTTACTCTAAACACTATAAAACTATAGTCTGTATATTAATACTCGACAGATGTTTACTCACCTCAATTTTTCCCTTTGTCACCAGGAACGGAGGTGATTCGGGAGCTTTTATCATCAAGAGAGCAATTACAAGAGGCAATGGGCACATAATCCAGAGTATAGTGAAGTAGTCCAAATATACTCCTATGAGGTATATGATGAATATGCCTACGTTTTGCGACATGATCATGAGGGATCCTAACAAACCTCTTATGTCGTCTTGACTGATCTCCTTAACGTACATAGGTACTACGGAGAAGGAGCCGCCAGCTCCAAGACCTGCGAGCACTCGTGCCAAGACCAAACCAACAGTGGTTGGTAAAGATAGTTTAATCATCCAAGACATCTGTAAAGGAAGGAAATTGAAAGAATCACGTAATACTTTTTAGCAGTGCTATTTGTGGCACTATAAGCATACAGCGTTTTTCATTTCCTCGTTTTGTGTTGATATCCATTTGAATCCTTGATAATATTGATATTAATGGATGGCACAATGTTATTATGGGTAAAACGGTGGGGTGTTTTTTCTCATAATTATTTCTATTTCTTTATTTATTAAAAACACTTTAGTGATAAACACCCGCGAACATAATGCCTTTTCACCAACCATGGGAAAGATGGAAATATGTGTATTGTTATTTCATTTACTTATTACTCAAAATATATGTACCTATAGGTCTTACATCTAGAATAGATGATACATAAAAAAAGTCATTGCAAGATTTTTAAGGATATATCACACGGAAGTAACGTAAAACTAATTTGATGAATATAACTTTGGGTTTAATAATGATAATATTTTAGTTCCTGACACGTTCATTTTTGTATGACAAAGAAAGTAATTCAATTCATCTTTCCATAAATCTTTTTGTTTAAAATTCTTATTCATCATCGACTGACAGAGGTAAATTGATAAACACGGACCTCTTCCAAACATAGACAAATCAATCGGAAATGTAAATAGATATTGTTACTATTAAAAACACAAAGAGTTCATTAGACATCCGAACTCACCGCTTGTAATGTAGCTACAACAATAACGGCAGGTTTGCGTCCATACACGTCAGCTACGTAGGAGTAAAACGGCACGCTGATGGTAGCAGACATACACAATATGCTCGCCACCAATGATACCGTGCTGTCCGTTAGTGCAGCTCCTATTGGAGACTGTTCAGATTGTAGCACCCTCGTCATGGGTGACATCCAACCCGCTTCGAAACCGTACAGCATTAAAGTCGAATTAGCTGAAAATGTTAACAGCAATCGTTGCCGTTACTGATGGTAGGTTCGGAGGACGTCCCAGATATTGACACTCAGCATCACTACAGCATCTATTTCTACCACCGAACATTGTACGGTGGCAAGATTATTCAGATTACAAATCTTAATCATTTTAAATTTCAATACGTCGAAAGCTATGAGATGGTTGTGATGCAGCTATGAGATGACAGCATATACGCAACTATTGAAAATATGCAATTTTTATCATCTCTGATACTCTTTATTTCTAAAGAAAAACACTTAGTTCTCTCAAGTAACTAGAAATTACGTTTGACGGCGAAGGAGTGAACCGGACTTGAATATCATTAGATAAAAAAGATAGCTACAGACGAGGTTAGTTTAATCTACCTCGCCATCAAACGATGGAAGAATGAAAGAAGAAAGAAGAGAAAAGAAGAAGAAGGAAGAGAAAAGCACCTCATTATGATAATGAATCAGAACTCAATAGTAAATTTAATATTTCAATAAATTTCAAAATCTGTCACTTATAAATAGATAATCTAGGAACTTTAGAGCAAGTTTGATATTCAAGAGGCTATTTCTCTTTTTTTACGTAGATATAAACAATTAAACTCCTCTCTTGTACTATAGAGTCTACATTACCTAAAACAGCTAAAATCCATTGCACTCTTGTATGCCCGGAAGGTTCTACCTTTATATCCATCATTTCAAATTATATCTTTCACAGCCTTAAAAAATCAGTCTCACATGTCGCCGAGAGCACATTATCGAGTAATCGATGTAACTGCTGCAATAGATAACGCTTTATACCCATTGTATGTTTTGTACTGCACAGGGTGTTTATTTTACTCATTCTATTTCACACATTTTCTATACTTTACTTGTGTGTGCACTACTGCTTAGCAGTAAAAATAAGAAATGAAATAGTGCCTATATAGACGCTCTCCGACAACAGAACCTGCCAGGACACAGGTTCCTGGTTAGATTCCAGTGCCACATGTGAAGTTTAGTTGGCTATTGGGTTATTTCGAAGCAGTTTGTCTGGCTACGGCATTATGTATTATTCCAATCATCATATGAAATCCAGAATTGGAGAGTCGCGGTTCACTTTCCTCGTTATCACTCGATGCCTTTACAAAAAGAAATGCATCGTCTCAAAGCATTCCGACAAGGCTTTCAGATGATATGTCACGCGAACAATTAAGGATTGGAACTGATAACGATACAGTTAGGGTTCTAAGATCAAATCAACATCATGTACCCTCTTCAAACTGGACTTAATGCAACAGCACAAGGTCACTCCTTTCGTAAATATGGGATTATTTAGTAACTAGTCTGTCTATATATAACACGAAAAATCTTACTTTAACTGGATCATACCGTTATAATTTTGTCAACAGACGAAACAACTAGATAGTAAAGAGTTTATTTTGTTCAAAATATTGTTATTTAACCGGATTTTTTTAAGTCTATAAATAACTTAGTTAAATTTACTCAAACGCTGAGGTTATCGGTGTCATGAATATTGTATACACAATTATGCAAACAATATCACAAGAATGTATAATGATTTCTGATGTAGCACCCCAGCTGTGTGGTTGCTTATATCTACAAGTCTAAGGTTCGAATCATAATAAACGTGTGAAACCTTGGTTTGTACCAATCCATTTCATTGGCAATGTTTTTAGTTTACTTATACGAGTATCTGATGGCCCGATGACCTTATAAAAATTGTAGAGCATTGTTCACTAGTGGTAGGTCTCACCATCCAAGTAGGTACCACCGCAGCGATTACAGCTGATAAACTGTGCAAACATTAATATTATCCGTTTTAAAGGGCGCTATACCTAGCGAAATTACTGAGGTAACATGACTCAATATCTTATGTCTAAAGGCGAAGAGCACAATGTGGTGCAATGTGTAACATTCTAACTAGCGACACGATTTTACGTGCAGGTGTTTCACTTACCATCAGGTGAATGTCCCGCTCATCTTGTCTTTTCATGGAATATAAAAAAAGAAAATAAAGGAAGGGTTTAGTGTTAATATTCCTGTACATCGCTGTAAATACTTTTATATCTGTGTTAACTTCTTTTCACTGCGTGGGAATAGAACTATTTTGCTGAATTCTTACTGATTAAAATCTCTCAGTATCCTTCTCATAAATAGCATTAGGTATATAGGAGAAGCTATGATAGTTCAGTTTGTTATACGCCTTGAAGCGGTGCAGGTTTAATACCTAATGAGTTTTAGTTTCCGATGAAGGAATACATGCTACCAAACTGTTACGTTCCAGGAACATGTGGCATTCACCAATCCAAACTAGGCTATCTTGGTAGATTGTTTTGACTTTCTTCTTGCGAATGACGATCTTGAGTTCCAACAGAAGCTAGATTATGAGGATTGTTTATATATTAAGACCTTCACATCAATACGTTATTGAAAGTATAATTCATTTCTTAAAATCATCCTGTTCATGTTTTCATGCCGCATCTCATGAGAGACGAAAATAGAAAACCAATATAAGTAAAGGCTTTATCAAATGATACGCTACTAACTTCCCCAAAGCCTTATCAAATAAATAATAAACTTCACCAGAACTAACTAAATATATCACGAAGCAATCATTTTTACTTTCTCACTCATTATACATGTTTAAAACATAAAACGATCAGTGATTTCAACAATTTATTGATCAAAACTCAAATTGAGATTTTGGGAAATGGAAACTTCACTAGAGCACTAACTAATTCAAGTTTATAAAGTTCATTAACAAAAGAAACATAATTGTTCTTACGTAAGAAAATTTCATTGGAGAGAAAACTTCATTTGGAAATAGTTCAATAACAGAAAATAGAGAAAACCTACGGAAATAAATATAGGCGTCAATTAAACAGAAGTAACCATAAGGAAAATTAAATAAAAAAAACCTTTAAAATAAGGAACCGGATATCGTATCACTGTTTAGAAGATTTAAAAAAAGAAAATGAGCAAAGCTTTTGATTACAACTTAGTAGGTACCAACGAGTCTACTTCGAGAACTCGGCATCAAGCAGCGTTTATCATCTTTGGTACAGTCTACATTCCTTCCTTTTTGGCCTACGTGTGCCGCCGAGGGAAGGTAGCTATTAATCAGGCGACGAGGAAGAACGCTTATGAGATGGAATGATCAAATAAAGACTCCAGTAAGTGGCTCATCATCGTTGCCACTATATGAAAGCACTAGGAAAGCGGCCATCTGAGAGTAATGGCGACGTGTTGTCAAGCTTGCGACCAACACCTAAAGTGATGTCCACGACCACTCTGTCAAGAGTGATACCGACTAAGAACAAGAAGGTACAATAGGAGAAGGTATACTAAAATCAATGAGATCAAAGACCACTTAAGAAAATTAGTCCATCTGTATTATTTAGAAACAATTTCTAAATTAATAAAGATGTAGATTAGTGGTAGTGATAGGGTAGTTTTACTGGGGATAGGTCAATGTTGCTAGAGACCGTATGTACCACCGCATTATAATCATTAATTAAAATTAAGGAATATTACTCTTAAGAGTAGAAACATTTTCTTAATCTTCTTTATCATTACACTCTTCGTAGTGTAATCCAATGTTGATTGCGCATTCGTGTAGTGGGACCTATAGTCTAGACTTGATCGATCCAGTTTAATCCTGTCCTGCTTCTAGCTTTTATAACTATTCCCTTTCTTTACACCACAAATATGTCTTTTCGTAGTTTAATATTAATAAAGTGAGAATACGATGATGGTCGTTGGAAGAGAGATGCTGTTTGATAATAAGAACTAGGTTCTATGAAGATTCAGGTATACGGTCATGACAAGCATTCTTCTCTAGCATCACATCTCTAAAGCTCTAAATCCTTTTAAACAATTTAATAGTATCGAAATGCTTCATACAGTCTACCTAAAAATTTCCGTATTTGCCGGTAGTTAAGAAGTGAAAAAAATGACTATTTGTGAGCAGTATGAGTAAGAAGTTCGTTCAATGTGTGTATAATATCGGATGCTGTGTTTTAAAAGCGTGAAAAAACAAATGCAGAGGTTTATAATACCTCCCCATTGTTCGCTGTTAAAACATACCTATTGCGTAAAACTGAATTCATGCGGCGACTCGATACCGTGATAACCAGCCAAAACCGTCGCCGAAGACTACGTTAAATTTCAAATTAATTAATATGGAAAGATAGATAATACAATGGCGTTCGTATTTAGATTAGTTGTTTTCATTGTTATTGTTTGTGAAAGTATTGTTTCCGTGCGCGTACAAACCGGTAAGCACATGTTTTTTTAATATCTAACTCTGGCTAATTGTTCACATCAATTTCACTTGGTGTAAAGTGACGAAGAGTTCGTAGATGGTGTAGCGTACTTGTCTAGAATACTCCGGCTCTCATCTCTCGACAATAGCTATACAGCATTGCTGTTTTGGCAACAGATTTGTGAAATGAACGGCTTAGCTAGACAGGAAGATTCAAAATATCTTCCTACTAACCAAAGTCGATAAGATTGTGCCTTGGAATCGATCCTGTCATTTCTATGTTACAAGATAAATTCTTAGTCATTCTGCAAAGGAGATAGTTGATTATTTTCTTTTATATTTTAACATTTTAAATTGTATTTAAATATTTAAATCCATAGCCACAACGATTAAGGCGGATCTAGAATGCGAGTTCCCTCCAAAAATGGAAGAAGATCTCACTCATATAAGGAGAAAGAGACTCACGACGGAGACCGGCCTCGTTTGCTTAGAAGACTACCCGTACACCGTGTCATTAAGGTGATAGTTGTATTATGATAAAAATTAACGAACTTCCTGCTTCAGAAAAAGATAACTTATCATCGTCATTATCAACCGTCAGACGTCCACTGCTGGACATGAAAAGATGATTAGTTAGTTGTAAAAGCAGATTCCCAAAGGACATATACCAATCCTAAGTCTGGAGTAGCTGACTATTGTATTTTAGACCTTAAAAAATAATTATTATGACAGATTGCACGGAAAACATTGGTGCGGTGGTGCCATCGTGGGGAAGAGATGGGTCCTAACTGCTGCGCAGTGTTTTGATTAGTAAGTTTTTGTATTTTACTTAATTAAACTTTGCAAACTTATCACTATTTTGTTAAAATCACTATTTATTGAGACTCCTGACGTCTCCCATTGGATATAGGTATATTCAGTGGGAGATGTCCATATATCGACTTAGAGAAGATAACAGAGATTATATAGTAATTTGATTATATTTATTATCTACGAACTAAACATAAATTGTACTTGCGATACATAACACCAGATTTGGCCTGGTCCTACTATTTATAAACACTAAGTCTAGATAATAGTTTTCTTAATAGTATAGTGTATTTTCATTACTGGCTATATAAAACAGGTTAAATTCCGTTTGGTTTTTTAACAGTGTGTCTAAAGAGGAAGTGACGGTGCGCTTGGGCTCCGTGTTTAGGGACTTCGGCGGTCGTATTATGTCTGTGACGGAAGTCGAAAGGCATCCGGAGTATAAGATGGATCAGTATTACCCTGAACACAATCTCGCCATGGTTAAGGTGGGTACTATTATTTACCTTTACCCCTTCATTTTAAATCCAATCCAATCAGCCGGAAGACGTCCACTGCTGGACAAAGGCCTCCCCCAAAGATTTCCACTCAGACCGATCCTGGGTCACCCGCATCCAATGGTTGCCAGCGACCTTTTCATTTTAAATACCTCGATGTAAAAGAGCGTAATTAAAAAAAGGCGGCAGACGTAATGTACTGTTAAAAAAGAACTATAATGCTGCTAAAAAAAGAAGAATGTCTTTTTCTTTTATCGGCAATATAATTCACTGAACAATTTATAATTCTAGACTGTTATATTTTTTTATTCAACGAAACGGCGAGACAAGCGTGAGGTTCACCTGATAGTAAGTGATACACCTGCTCATAACTACGTAGCGCTAATTATGATTAGTACACACTACACCATATTGAACTCGTCGCTTTGAAACCAGATGTTGAGCCTTCTTACCCCAGTAATTGCATCAGTTACAGCTCTCTTCGAACCGGAACACCAATGTTTGTATGATACTGTTCGTCGGCTGCATAGCAGCTGCTTAGTATCCACCTAGAGACGGTCTCCAGCAACAGAGACCTACCAGCAGCAATGCGTATTACTGTAGTATGTAATATGGATTGAAGTATTGTTTATATGTATTTTAAGGTTTTTTGAACTGAATCATTTAACAAAAGTAAAATAAATCTTCTTCTATCTACGAGTCTGAAGTCAGTGAGATTGCTAGGAACAGACGTAGATAAAAAAATTTAAATTGGTCTTGGTACAAGTAACGAGTAAACATATATATAAATTTAATTACAAACTGCTATTTTCATATGGCAAAGATCATTTCAATGTTATTTATCTATATACATGTAGATTTACTTACGTACATTTGTTATGTTATTACGCTTTTATCTTAAATCAATATTTTTTTTATGTATGGCTATTAAAACACAATAAGTGTGGTGTAATATAAGTGGTGTGTTAATGTTTTCTTTTCTTTTTAATTAATACTGTTGGTAGATATCTGTTGCTACATACCGTCTAGGTAGGTACCACCGCAGCGCCTATTGCAGCCGACGTACAGTACTGTGTAAACATTACTGTGTTCTGGTTTGAAGAGCGCTGTAGCTAGTGAAATTGCTGAGGCAAAGAGACTCAACATCTTATGTCCCAGGCGTCGATCGCAATGCGGTGGAGTGTATACTGTTCGGGGCAAACGTATCACTTACCATCAAATGAACGTCCTGTTCGCCTCGTCGCTTAATGAAATTAAAAAAAAAATGTAATTAAGCGACGATACGAGCAATATGTTTACCTGACGGTAAGTGATACTCCCGCCAATAATAATAATGTGGCGCTGATTAAGAGTGTATTCATAGTAATTTCTCGTCGCTTGAGACGTATGACGTTGAGCCTCGTTACCCCAGAAATTTCTCTAGCTACGGCGTCCTTTAAACCCGGAAGACAGTAATGTTCACACTACTGTTTGGCGGTGAAAATAAGAGCTACGGTGGTTTCTACCCAATAGGAAGTTGAATGTTTATTTAAAAAGTATTTATTGTTTTCATTTTTGATCTAAAGCTCCATGTCTTGCAGGTGAACGCTCCGATAGCCTATAACAACAGGATCCAGACGGTGGCTCTGCCGTTGCCTGACGCGTCGCTGCCTTTCATGTTCGGCGAGACCGTGGTCACCGGGTACGGTTCCGTCGTAAGTACTAACTTATACAAACTACAATATCTCATGAATCTATCTATTAATATAATTATATCAACATGTTTTTGACTAACTCCATATCATCAACAAAATTTTGCCATTTTCTTCAACTATGTGTCGTGGCGATATGGATAATTGTGCCATGGTAAAATACCTGCGCAAATCTAGATAACGCCAGTGAAGCACTACAGATTTAAAGTTCGTATTACCACGGTAATTTAGGAACACTGTAATGTTCCCATACTACTATTCGGCAGCGGAAATAGCCACTGCGGTCTCCAGTACTAGATACCTACCACGTGTAAATGACTTTTTTATACATGAACAAGGAAAATTAATGTCATTAGTTATAAAAGGTACATTCCAATATTTTATTGACGTCAGGTGACAGGCCAGATAAGGGAAGGTGAGAACCAGGAGTTGAGGCGTATGATAGTCCGCGAGGTGCCACGGTCCGAGTGCCGGCTGGTGTACGGGAACGACTACCATCTGCAACACGACCACATCTGTTTCCAGAGCGTTACAAAAGGAGTCGCCTTGTGCGCTGTAAGTATGAAACGTGTACTTCTTTACAAAATTAGTTACATTTGTGAAAAAAAACCTAAGAGTAAATAAAGTTTCATTAAGTTTCATAAAAAACGAACAACCGTCGAGAATACATGGGCATACACACGGATTGCGAATACGTATGAACTCATATGAAGACGCTAAAAATACTATAGTTGCTATTATCTGGACAGAACATAAAGATATAAAATTGAACATATCAATTTTTTGAAACTAGTTCCTTTTTTTAATTCATTCTTACTCATGATAAATTTACTATGCTTGTATCTATTTTTACGTACTTACTAAATATCACTTTTCTTTTGTGAGCGCTCTCGTTCGAGTCACCGTTAAAACTTAGAGAAACTGAATCAAGTTTATTTTAAACGTATTAACATTTAAATTTAGTATTATGTGTAATCCGCAGGGTGATACTGGCGATCCAGCGGTACATTTCAGCGGCATGAACCGCGCCGGCACCCTGTACGGCATCGCTCTGTTCTCCGGCACCGAAGAATGCGCTTATAAATCTAAACCAGGGATATTCGCCAAGGTTAGTTATCTTTGTAACTTTCATAATTCAAATAATCTACCGTTCGAATTAAAATAGGACTAATAAAGACATTACAAATATCAAGTTTAATAACTTATTTTTTACTTTATATTATCACGCCTTTTTCCCAGTAGGGTTAGCCAGAGGTGAATAAACACCCACTTTTCGCCAGATGTGGTCAGATTAGGTCCCATGTAACAGTGGGCGAGCCTGTTGCCACTTTATTGGGACCACCACACACACATAAAGATGATGTCAGTGTGCGGGTTTCCTCGCGGTGTTTTCCTTCACCATTTGTATCTCGCTGTTGTAACTTAAGTTCACAAATGTACATAACTTAAATATTTAGTCATTAGTACATGCCGAGATTTGAACTCGCGACCTTCGTTTAATAACAAAAATCATCAATTTTTTTCTGTCTTTCCATTATATACTAATATATGTTATGCCTTATTGCAATAACAACGCATCGCTAATAAAGTAGTAAACGTGAAAAAGAATTGTTACTCTCGTTGCTTTCATTATTGAGCTTAAATCAATAGTATTCAAATAATATAATAATCAATTACATTTCAGGTATCTTTCAGTCGGACATGGATTGACAAAATTCTTTCCGGTGGGCCTGAACTGCTCGAGAGCGCTGACAGCGGAGAAAATGAGATACCACTCGATATTATAAATACTGATAATTAAACTGTGTCATATAAATACATGTGATTTTATTGGAAAATGTCATCGCTTTGTTGTTCAATAGGTTAAAACACAATATTTAAACTCATCATCCTCGGTATTTTAAAACATGTTTGTTCAGAAAAATATATAAAATATTATTACAAAATGCCGCATATGGCATATTATATGAAATCTTATAATATGCCATATGCCATAATATTTTCTAACACATATTTAACATACATACATACTTCTAACAGTTACAGAATACATATTTTCTAACAGTTTTAAAATATTTAATTGAATAGAAGTAATATGTTATGTCACAGCGATATAATATCCATCATTTTTACATTATCTCATACATGTTCATTGTTCCCACTGATGGAATTCAGGGCCTTCTCTCAAAAGGAGAGAGTTATAGTAAATTATTTATCACTCTAGTTATTTTTATTATTATAATTTTTAAATAAAGTTATAATTAAAACACAATTACAACATGTTGAAGTAAAAATTCTGTAATTGATTAATTAGTGAACTTAAAATTTATTTTAATTTTATGTTTACTAATTTAACTGGGTACAAAAACTTAACATTATCGAAAGCTCGCTATACCATCAAAGATTATATCTGCTTACCATCAGGACCGATTGTAGTTCAGTGCTACTCGATTTTTAAAAAAAAAGATCAGTCAGAACCAGCTGGTTATCTGTCACTGTCATTTTTAACAAATATTTCTATAAAAAAGGTTATGTTCACTAAAACAAATAATATATGTACTAATTGTCGGTACATATTAATTTATAAAAATAAATAACTTTAAACACACACTACTGGAGAAATGGTTTATATTTTTATACAGGCTACCCCTAATAGGATGTCCGAAATTCAATAATGATCTATTTCGAGAGTCAAAAGTTTTGGCCGGGTTCTGTTCAAAGGTTAAGGTTTTCGGCATGAGTTAGCAAACCATTTGGGACACGACGTACCCGTCCAGCGTACGGCCGACATGGAAGAATTTAAGCTAAGGGCTGAGGAGAAATTAGAGGCTTTGCACGTAAGTAGTATTGCATTTCTAAAACTTTTATTAAACAGTATTATATAGTTATTTATACAAGGATAATCACTGATCATATTCTAATATTTGTTTTTAAAAATAATTTTAGTCACTTCTACAATACATGTTTGTTTTGTTATCACTTCTGTGTCTCAGAGTTAAAGGAAAATTACAACGGTGCTTATATAACCATTTTAAATGCTAATGATTACAATTACAATGTTTAAGATTTGAAAAACTAGTTAGAGATTATCCTATTAAATAAGGTGTTAACAATTTATATTCTTATGGTTTCACACAAAATTTTGTGTTTTATTTAAATATATTTATTTGTCAATCTGTAAAAAAATATGAGTTTCTATTTAATGCAACAAGTCATATTTGTTATTGTAACATTTATGTGAATATTTTTCAGTCCGCAGCCAAAGCAGTGGCAGATGGAGGGAAGAATAGAGTTCAGGATGTTGCTTCACAGACTACCGAGCTCATCCGAAGGGTATAAAGAGCATTCAATGTTTTGTATATTCTATTGCACTTTTTTTGGCTTAGTTTCAATCTAAAATCCTTGACTCTGTTGATATATGTTAGTGCCCCTGTGCCAATTTTAATAGAATATGATTATTGTATGTTGTATATAAGTGACACAAAAGTACAATATTTATTTTCTAATGTTCATATAGAAAAAATTTAAAATAGACTTCTCAAAATATTTTCTATCATATTCATGAAGTATAATACTTAACAATGTGTATTTAACAAATATTTACTGCAATTTACTACAATTTCTAAAAATTTTTTTTTATATCTTCAATAGATATATCAACTCTTATAGCTTTGAGTATTTAGAATTGACATATATCAATAGAAAAGGTAATGATGATAGGAATAAAGGCATTTATGGGTTCTGCAAGAAGTTCCCAAGCTCCACTACCAATCACCGAAAGGTGTTGTAATAGGTTGAATTCTATATAACCTGGATTTTTCCATAAAACCAGAGTATTTTATAAATAACTTACCAAAAGACTTGCTAGACATGATACATTAATAACATGTTGACAGATTCGTGAGGCGTTGTCAGAACTATGGAGGAATGATTTATTCATTGAGAGTCGAGAAAGAGTGGTCGTCTGGACAAGGGATGCTATGCAGCGTATAAGGGATGGCGCACCTCCCCTGTCACCAGTATTACTGTACGAAGAGTTGGTGGCGCTGTTTAAAGATAGAAGTGAGTAATTTTTTTATCTTTTGATCTTATAAGAAATATTAGTGTCATATAAGTACCAACATGGTGCTGCTGAATGGTGTGGGAAACTGTTTAAGGGGGCAAATTCTTCAACAATCTCACTAGCATTATTACCATCAATGTCATCGTACAATCCTGTAATTGCAGTGTGGCGCCGCAGTGTGGCGTTGTTCGCACTAGGCGCGGCTCTTGGCGGAAGCGCAGGGCTATTGCTGGGGATGCGTGCTTCGAGTCGAACCCCCACCGGTCCCCATGCCAGGGCACTGATCGCACAGCCCGACCGCACTGTGCTATTAGTGGACGACGCAGTTACTCCAGGTATATACTAGATCCTCCGACATTAGAAAAACAATAGTAAATATATCTAATGAATGCTTGTTTAGTTCCTTCTTTTCAACAAGGAAAAAAGAAATAGTAATTGGTTCATACAACCTTTATGGGCTACCTCAAGATCAGAGAGTGATATTCATGAATAAATTTAAGAACTGTAGATATCCATCTCAGTGAATGATATTAATAGTCTGTCTCAATGTTCCCACCATTAAGACTCAGGGGCCTTCACTTACAAGTAGTGAGTCAAGTTCATTATGCTGCCATGCTAGCCAAGTACAGGTTGCATTTTGGAATGTGTTGGGTTCCACTCAACATTCTATATGCATCTGGATGTAATACATGTGCACTGGCAACACCATAACAGCCAATTTACGTCCCCACTGTTAGGGCACAGGTCTACCCTCAATATGAGGGCGACACTGGCAACACCATGTCTATTAAACTTTGGCAGGCTTTTAGATATAAATTAAATTAACTGGTCTAAAACTAAATGTCTCATCATTATTATTTTTCTGGCTCTCGTTTTAAACTTTAATTTGAATGTTTGGTTTATTTTAATAATATCTTCGTTAAGAAACTTCTTTCACAACAGGCAATATATTCATGTCGGAAATGATTTAACGTTGTTGTTGTGTTTGCGACGTGCGAAGGTGCTGGTGCAGGCGAAGTGCTGGTGCGCGTGCAGGCGTTCAGTGTGTGCTCGCGAGACCGGGCGGCGCTGCGGGGCCTTGCGGGCGCGCTACGGGCTCTACTAGGTCGCGCACACCTCGCTGTTGGACGCGGGTTCGCCGGTACCTTTACTTTTTTTTTGTAAATTAAATGCACTTATAAATATATCCCCCTTACATCCTCATCTCGCAAATACCTCAACGTCTCAAGGTGATAGTTTTATATATAGTATTTAACTGGTGCGTATTCCCTATCCTTAATTTCGGCGCAGAGACAAGTCACCAGACCATTGGGCTAGTCGACCGATTTAAAGTAGCACAGCGAGAGGTAGGAAGAGCTACGCTTGGCATTTCTCTAAGGGACAAAATGCAGAACGAAGAAATTCTATGGAGAACTAAAGTTGTAGACGTAGCTCCCAAAATCTCTAAGCTGAAGTGACAATTGACAAAACAAAGCTGATTGGGAGGAAAGTCTTGGAATAGAGGCCGTGTATAGGCCGCAGAATATAATACATCAAAGCTCCTGGTACTGGAAATATATCCATAAATTTAATTTATAACATAACGGATCTTAACTGCCAGCTAGTAAATTTCGTATGTAATAACGGAATCTGTTATTGACTGATAGTTCCATAACTCGAATGTAACTTCTGTGTGAGTGATGTAAGTGTAATTCCGGGGCCACCTGTTGTGCACTTTGATTGGTAGCAGCACTTTATGGATCCGCCTGGTTAACCACTACTGTTATATTGTAAATCTAGCACCATAGCAGTATTGCTATATACAAGCTAAACATTGGAGAGCTGGAGTATTCTGAGATTACACACTTAACTAAACACTCCTTCTTTGTCACTTATTATGGCCTCATCCTCATTGAACACAGTCTCATCCTCACTTAACACTGCTTTTGACTTGAAGTGGGGACCTATTGCAGACAAAAAAGAAATCAAGTTAGGTAACATAGTCTTCATATACTCAAGTTCTTCTCTTCTCCTGTTCTTTGGGAGAGGCCTATTTCCAATACTTATAGACAGTGGATAGTGGGCTTCCACGGTATGATGACACAAGATTGCACACAGGGCTATTTTCCTGTCTTAAACCGAATCAATCCACCAGAGATCAGAATGAATGATAATTGGTTCAAAGGACCATTTATGGATATAGAACAAGCACGCTTCTGTCTTGTACAATGTTCCTGTGCGCTTCAGTATTCTAAGGCAGGCATAATATTTGTTTGCAGGCGTGGTACTTGATGCCGGCCCTGGGGTCTCCCTGGAACTGGGGGACGAAGTGTGGGGCTGCGTCAGCGAGTGGAGCGGGGGCGCTGCGTGCGAGCTGCTCACTGTGAGGAGGTGAGTGCGGAACCAAGTGTTACCTTGTAATGAGAAAGAGTGTGTTGATTTGATTTCGTATTCAAATTGGATGGATAATTTCTTTGGTCATGACCAAAAAAGTGCGTATGATGCTTGCAGTTTAACTTATGTACCTGTGAACTGAGGAATCGATACGTCAAGACCAATAATGTTATAGCATTTTTTTTGTTTATAAGGTAACTTTTACAAGATTACTTTGTTAAATTATTAATTTATTATTTAAGCTTTATAAATAAAGAAGTAATGACGACGTTAATGTGATTTCTTATATATATTTATACTAATAATAAAACCTTTGCTACGCAATCAGTCGCCAAGTGATACAGTAAGCAGTTGTTATATACATTGACCAAGGATGAGCCTGGAGGGAAAAATTCATGGAAAACGTGTACCTGGTAGACAGCGGATAAAATGGTTTAACGACATGATGGAGGGGACCGGGTTTAAATACCATCAGTTAAAAAGAATAGCTGAGGATCGAATTGGTTTTCTTAATTTGGTCGCCACACTTCAGTTTGAAGAGATGACACCTGTACTTTATTATTAATACTATAATACAAAATATATTTATATATAAATTTTATATATAAAATTTATAAAGTACGCGAGTAAGCAAGAGGCCGCGAGGTTTGGCTGCAGATACCGCTGCATCACTGCCGTGGGCCGGTACCCTAGCGCTGGCCGCGCTGGACAGTGCACCCTACGGACCTGAGGAGTGGAAGAGCAAACGGTGCGTGCACTTAAGACCAGAAGCACTTGCGAAGTATAAAGGGATAATACAGGTTTATTTATGAATCTGTGTCTCGAGAGCTATAGCTATATAGAAGATTAGGTTTATTTCAGTAGCTCGCTGGCCTAATGGTTAGAGCGTGCGGCTTTCATTCCGAAGGTCGCGGGTTCAAACCTCGGCATGTACCATTGACTTAATATTTAAGTTATGTACATTTGTGAACTTTAGTTACAACAGCGAGATACAAAAACGGTGAAGGAAAACATCGTGAGGAAACCCGCACACTGATATCATCTTTGTGTGTGTGTGTGGGGTGGTCCCAATAAAGTGGCAACAGGCTCGTCCCCTGTTACATGGGACCTAATCTGACCACATCTGGCGAAACGTGGGTGGTTTATTCACCTCTGCCTACCCTTACTGGGAAAAAGGAGTGACAATATAAAAAAAAAAAGGTTTATTTCACTTACTCCTAATTTGGACGAAAGAGTTTCAAATATCCTGAAAAGGAGTTTCAGATATTTCCGTTTCCGATAAGTGTTAGTACATTGGTTTCGGTCTACATTGAGGTGCTAGTTAAGTTGTTTACATCGACAACATCAATGTCAGACATGTGTTCTTAGTTGTCCTAACGAGACTTGACATCTTATTATATGTTTTTTTTAAACGACCTGCCTACGGGACGACGGAGACGTTTACGTTATCGGCCTACTCGTAGCTTACTGAATCATCATCATCATCATCAGCCGATAAAAGTCCACTGCTGGACATAGGTCTCCCCCCAAAGATCTCCACGTTTGTAGGACTTGGACCATTTCCCACCACGCTGGCCCAATGCGGATTAGTGGAAGCTAGAGCCTCGTTTGTTGATTAGCAGGCTGCACCACGAGCAGGTTAGATTGGCTTGGGTCCCGTAAGTTGGTGTGCGAGGAGCCATTAATAGATAAAAAATAGTATTGTTTTTAATAATTTTATGTATGTGTTACCATGTTGTTGCTTCTCTTGTGTTCAGCGTGGCGGTGACGGGCGCGGCGAGCGGTGAGGGGCTGGTGCTGCTGCAGCTGCTGGGCCGCGGCGGTGCTCGGACGGCAGCCGTAGCGCCGCGGTTACACCGGAGCGCGCTACACGACTACGGTACTCGCGTAGCACTTTTTTTTTGGTTGAATATCCTTTGGTTGAAAACAAAAAATCGATTTATTTTATTTTATTATATAAAGGAACGGGCCGGGTTTAAATACCATCAGTTAAAAAGAATAGATAAGAATCGAATTGATTTTCTCAAACTGATCGCCAAACTTGAGTTTGAATAGGACACGATGATGATGATATTATTATTAAAAACTAACACTTCATGAATAATACGTATAGTATACGGTTGGATGGATCTTGATCAATCAAAAGTCATCTCTGATTTATCCTTTTACAGTTTAGTGAGGCAATAATATGGTACATTTTATGCTTAAAGAGATTATTACAACTGTTGCCAATTATAAGTCGTAACCAGTGAACGTTTTTCAACAGGCCTATGAATTATCATAGCGGTGATTATTAACTTAATAATTTGTTATAGCTTACAAAAACTCTTTATTAGGCAATACACATAAATGTTAAGATTGCTTATTAATATTGAATTTACAAAAATAGATCTTGCGTTTAAAGACGACGAGAATGTTGTATTAATATCTTAATTGGCGCCGAATAATTATAAGCTACTAGCTAAGTGCGCTTTCCGCTTCGTATTAGGGGGACCGGAAAGTAATGTCGTTTCTGCGCATGCCAATACTTGATTGTCATTTGTCAGCTCATTGTTTTGTTCAGAGGCGTACCAAAGACATTGTGAGGTTATAGTGATTTCTTTACTTATAGACAATTGAATTACAATTTTTTTTTGTAATTTTGGGTAAAATGGCCAGCCAAATACCAGAAGAGGTACACATCCGGCATTGCATGCTCTTTGAGTTTCGCAAGGGAAATAACGCAACAGTTGCTACCAAAAACATTTGCGATGTTTATCCAAATGCACTGGACATTCGTAAATGCCAAAGGTGGTTTTCCAAGTTCAAATCGGGTAATTTTGATCTTTCCGACTCGTATCGATCAGGAAGACCATCAGCGTTAGACAACGACGTGTTAAGGGCGGAAGTGGAAGCAAATCCGTGTCAGACGATCGAGGAATTGTCAAACAGTCTCAACAAACCTTGGTCGACCATCCAAGAACATTTGAAGCAGATTGGAAAAGTAAGCAGAGCAGGTGTTTGGGTCCCGCATAATCTGTCCGAACAGAATAAGGCTAACCGATCAATCACATGCAACTTATTGCTTCAACGACACAACACAGAAGCGTTTTTTGATCGCTTGATCACAGGAGATGAGAAATGGGTCCTGTATGATAACCCAAAACGCAAAAGGCAGTGGCTCTCTCCAAATGAAATCCCTCGGAGTACTGCTAAGCCAGGTTTACACCCCAAAAAAGCGCTTTTGTGTGTTTGGTGGAGTATTCGCGGCATTGTTCATTTTGAATTACTGAAACCTGGAGAAACTGTTACTGCAGACCTCTACAGCGAACAATTGCAGCGAGTCAATCAATCTTTAATTGAAAAGTGGCCAGCGATTGTCAACCGAAAAGGCGTCATTCTCCAACATGACAATGCAAGACCGCACTGCGCAAGGCGAACTCTAGAAAAAATTAATGAATTGGGGTGGGAGGTGCTGCCTCATCCACCATATTCGCCCGATGTTGCACCATCGGATTTCCACTTATTCCGAGCGCTGCAACACTTTTTAAGTGGCAAAACATTTGCAAATTTGGATGATATCCAAAATGCCATCTCTAGATATTTTGCCGAAAAACCAATTAATTTTTATCGATCAGGGATTGAAAATTTACTCACTAGATGGCAAAAGGTTATTGACAATGATGGGGAATACATCATTGATTAAAAATAAAGACTCGTTAAAAATGTATGTGTTTGTATTTAGCGTAAGAAAACGACATTACTTTCCGGTCCCCCTATTAATATAGGAAATTATTTAATTAATACTTTAAATTAAAGGTGCGTCGGAGGTCATTGACGTGTGTGGTGCGGACGAACCCGCGGGGCTCGCGTGGGGCGCCATCGAGCAGGCGGCGGTCCGCGGCGGACTGTGGGACGCAGTGTTTTGCTGCGAGGGGGCGGGAACACCTCGCGCCACGCCCACTGGACTCGCCGCCATGCTCAAGTACTGTATGATTAATAATTGAATAGATTAAGAAGTTTATGGTGGCGAAGGTCTTTTGTAGACAAAGTTTGGACAGATACCACTTCATCAACTATTTCTGCTGCAAAATATAAATGTGCATGTATTACTGTATTCTAGTTTGTTTGGCGTTATTGCTAGTATAACTACTGTGGTATTGGGACTTAACTTACTGCGTCCCAAAGCGTGGAGAGCACTGTGTTACTGTACGAATATCCTGTCACCTCATTGCTATGAACAAGCGTCTCACTCACCACCATCTGAGGTGAATATTTCACACTTCTCATTATTTAGTTGTATGAAATAAATGTGCACACGCAGGGCAGCGGCGCCGCGGCGAGCTTTTATCGACCTGAGGCCCGGCGCCCTGCTGACGGACCGGCTGCCGACACCATTCTGGTTGCTCTTCTGCGCTACGTTCTACCTGTACAGAGTCCTCAGAGTAAGTGTATCAAATGAAGTACTATGTTGTTTGTATGTATTATGAAAGTTGTGTGAAAGATGACATGTGTAAGAAGAGTGTGAATTCAGATATGACGGCTGATAGAGGGATATGGATGAGAAGTACATACTGTGCCGATCCCACATAGCTGGGGAAAAGGCAGAAGGAAATGAGGTGCACGTATTTTTGTCAATGTAGAGTACATACACTGAGCTTGTGACCACGGTCTCGCGCAGCATTAAGGGCAGCGACGCGTCACGAAACGGCAGAGCCACCATCTGGATCCTGTTGTTATAGGCTATCGGAGCGTTCACCTGCAAGACATGGAGCTTTAGATCAAAAATGAAATCAATAATCACTTCAACTTCATACTGGGTAGGTACCACCTTAGCTTTTATTTCCGTCGCCAAGCAGTTTGAAGGATGCTGTAGCGAGTGAAGCAACGACGTGATGCACACTATGTGATGCTCTGTATACGATCCAAACTAGCGTCATACTGTTATAGGCAGGTGTATCAGTTACCTTCAGGTGAATGTCTCAATCGTCTCGTTACTTCGTCGAATAACAAAAAATACATACATACATACATATACATATATATCACGCCTCGTTCCCAGCGGGGTAGGCAGAGACCACCTCTCTCCACCTGCTACGATCCTGGCACACCTCTCTCGCTTCCTCCACTTTCATAAGCGTCTTCATGCACGCTCGTCGGTTGCGTGTGCTTTTGATCCGGCCTTTCTTTAGGACATCTCCGATTTGATCGGAGTATGTCCGTCTAGGTCGGCCTGCACCGATTTTTCCAATCATTCTTACCTTGTATATTTCTTTCGTTAATCTTCTTTCATCCATTCTTTCGACATGGCCGAACCATCTAAGCATCCCTTTCTCTATCCTTGTCACTACATCTTCAACCACGCCGCACCGCTTCCTTATCACACTGTTCCTCACTTTGTCCATCCGTTTCACTCCAGTTATACTTCTCAGGCTTCTCATCTCCACAGCATTAATCCTACTTTCATGTTTCTTCTGCCATACCCAACATTCACTAGCATACATCAGTGTGGGGACCAACACGCCTCTATGCACAGCCAGTCGTGCACTTTGTGAAACGTTCCGGCTACTCATAAAGTTATGAAGTGCCCCATTGACTTGATTCCCTTTTAAAACTCTTCTTTCAATATCACCATCACACTTGCCATCTCTCGTAAACTGTGAACCCAGATATACAAATTCTTTCACTTGTTCCACTTTTTGTCCCTCAATCATAATATCACAGTTTGTCATACATTCTTCTCTTTCAAAAACCATTACTTTCGTCTTGCTTACATTCACTTTCATTCCTTTGCTTGTTAAAGCTCCATGCACCATGTCGACCATCGCTTGCAACTCCCTCTCCGATGATGACAATAAAACTTGATCATCCGCGTATAGGAGGCACTTGACGGTCAACTCATTCATTCTTAGTCCATACTCACTATCTTTCAAATCTTTCAAGCAATTGTCTAAAAATAGGTTAAACAGCCACGGCGAGGCCACACATCCCTGTCTAACACCCTTCTGGATGCTAAACCAGTCTGAGTAAGCTCCGTTTATCCTGACACAAGCACTAGAACCCTCATAAAGTGATTTCAATGCTCGTATCAGCGTGCTGTTCACCCCATAAGCAGACAATATGGACCACAATTCATTCCTCACCACTCTGTCATAGGCTTTTTCCAAATCTACGAAAGCGCAATAGACCTTTTGGTTATGTGCCAAACATTTTTCGGTTATGCTACGTAAGGAAAAGACCTGGTCCATGCATCCAATTCCACTTCTAAATCCTGCTTGTACATCCCAAATTTTCTCTTCAGTTTCATTCATCACTCTTTTAATCAGTATCTTTGCATACAGTTTGCCGACGACGCTCAGTAAGCTAATGCCACGATAGTTTTTACAGTCTTGCTGTGACCCTTTTCCTTTATATACCGGAACGATTACGGCTTTGCACCAGTCATCTGGCACTTTGCCGCTCTTCCAACAAAGATTGAAAAGGTAGTACAGCTGACTAGCTACCACGCCCTGTCCAGCTCTCAGCATCTCGACCGTAATCCTATCATATCCTGCAGCCTTACCCAACTTCATACTATTCATTGCATCTAGGATCTCTTTCATACTAATATTACTTTCATCCCCACTCTCAGTTTGACCCCTACCGGGGTTTGGCACATGTATATCCTCTTTCTCGAATAAACTTTCAAAATATTTCCTCCACCTCTTTAGGATACATTCTTCACCTGTCACAAAGCTTCCATTCTGGTTCCTGATTTCGCCATGTGAGCTTGTTTTATTAGCTCTGGCTGTTCTTATGGCCTTCCAGAAAAACTTAATGTTCGTCCGGAAGTCCTCAGATAACCTTCTTTCAAATTCATCTCTATCATTCATTTTCTTTCTTTCCACCACTTCCTTTGTTACGGTCTTACGTCTTTTATACTCATTCTTCGCATTTTGTACATCCTCTATCGTTGCCTTGTCCATTCTATGATTGGCTTTTGCTGCCAACCAATCCTGCCATGCTTTCCTCTTTTCAGATACCACCTTCCGAAGTTTTGCACTTACAGTCTTCAACATACTTCCTTTTCTTCTCTTGCTCACACCACATACATCAGTGGCCACATTCACAACTCCATCCTTGAGCGACTTCCATAACTCTTCAACCTCACACATTCCTTCTAATCTGTCAAACTTATCAGTCAATTTACTCTTATACTTCTCTCTCATTTCATCATCTTGCAAAACCTCGACTTTCACTCTTTCTAGGACACTAATGGGTTCTCGAACATAATGCCGCCATCGCCTAAAGATCCCCCTTAATCGACATAACACCAGGAAGTGATCAGTGTCGATGGCAGTGCCACGGTACACCCTGGTGTCTAGCACTTTCTTTCTCAATCTCTTATCGACCATTAAAAAATCAATCATACTTTCCTGGTTTCCTTCTTTTCTTGTATACCTGTGGATCTTCTTGTGCTCAAACATTGTGTTTGTTACCACAAGATTCCACTCCAAGCAGACCTCAAGCAGATTCTTTCCATTTTCATTTACTCTTTCATCACCGAATTTCCCTAACACAGTTTCATATCCATCACGCTGCACTCCAACCCATCCATTAAAATCTCCAAGCATTACAATTCTTTCATTACGCTTACATTCATTCAGAAAAAATACACTTTGTGGGTTACACCAGTTAGCGGCGGGCGGCGGCGCGCACACCGACTGGTTGGAGCGGCCACAACAACTGACACGCGGGCTGCAGCGACTCGCCGCGCTGGTCGACACCGGTTGCCTCGCACCAGCCCTCGACAAGGTATACTCCTG
Organism: Troides aeacus; assembly: GCA_033220335.2. Taxonomy (NCBI): domain Eukaryota; kingdom Metazoa; phylum Arthropoda; class Insecta; order Lepidoptera; family Papilionidae; genus Troides; species Troides aeacus. The sequence goes on along the minus strand of CM067293.1, from coordinate 7,720,111 downwards.
ACCCACCTTCCCCTATTATATACGTACATATAATATATATCACGCCTCGTTCCCAGTGGGGTAGGCAGAAACCAGCTCTCTCCACTTGCTACGATCCTGGCATACCTCTCTCGCTTCCCATACTTTCATGAGCGTCTTCATGGTTGGTCGTCGGTTGCGAGTACTCTTGACCCGGCCTTTCTTTAGGACATCTTCGATTTGATCGGAATATGTCCTAAAGAATCAATGAATACAAATATAACAATAAACCAATAATATACTTACACGTTGCGGTGAAGCGGAAGACCACCATCATGTTTTATGGGAATGTAAATTGTAAGGAGTAAGATGATGAATGGAATAGATCAAAAAGTCGAAGATCAAGAAGTCGGCCGAATGTGGCGCAGTAGCACTACTTCGGTTCGTAGAACCGAACTAAATTTTGCACGGTTGCGATAGTTCGCGCATATATGGCATGCTCGGAGAAGCATCTGGGCAGCGAAGCACGGAGTCGACCGTGTAAATCTTATCTCCAGTCTGGAAGGTGGGGAAAGTCGAACAATAGGCACAAGGGCAGATAATTAATAATTTATAAGAATCAAGAAGGTATCTTCTTCTTCGTCGCTCCCTCACTGCTGAGAATCGGGACTACGCCACAGACTCCATTGAGTGTGGTCACATTGCAGAGTGGATTGCACGGTGTATACTGCCAATCACCGCCTTTTTCTTTTGGACCGCTTCCATCCATGTGGTAGGGGGGCTCTTCCCTTAGCACGTCTGCCTTCTAGTCTCCTCAAAATAACTTGCCTCACGAGACAGCTCATTGGAGAAGGCATGATGTGCCTAATAAAGTTGAGGGCTCTTTGTTGGCATATTGTGGAAAGCCTAGTGGTTATTTTGAGTTCTTCTAGCATGGATTCATTTGTCCTCTTAGCTGTCCATGGTATATGGAGAAGCCTTCACCAGCACCACATTTCGAAGGCATCAATCTTTTCCCTATCGCGCGTTTTCGTAGTAATTAATAATTTATAAGAATCAAGAAGGTGTACATGGAGCCAATCAGAGGCTAGGCCGCGAATGCTCTCCTGCGATTCGGTCCGCATGACTTTTGGATTGAAGAGTCGCCCCTACATTTAATATATTTACACAATTTTTTGATGCTTTGAACTGACAAACACTTCTCCCTTTTAGTCGTGGTTTAAAATAAATTGTCTTAGAGCTATATACCTTTGACTGCAGGTGTACCTGCCGCAAGACTTCGAGGCTGCGCTCGCGCACGCGTGCAGCGACGAGGCCTTCGGGACCACCGTCATACGATTCCCTTAAGTCTGACTAACACAGGTGTTAATAACCTATTAACTACATAACCCAGTGTGTAACCCCCAACGGATCTTCCTGTTGGTACCAAGAGCCGTATATAAGTAAAGCTCATTCGACATTTCCGGTACGTCATATTGTAAACTATTAAGTATTACAAACAGCAACCTTGTACTAGTTCAAACGTAACAAACCAACGACTGATTTACTGCTAAATGCATAGTGCTCTTTTTTACACAGTTATCGGGATCCATTATTTTCATATAATTTTATTTAAAGTACTAATTTCGTTTTTATTTTCTCGTTGTCAAAGATTATGCGATTTCTGAAGATGAACGGGAAAAAAATTCTAAGTTAAAAAGACACCAAAGGGCAAAAACGTTTCAAGCTATGGTACTTTTAAGAAAAGTATAACTTTGAATATTATTGTGAGTACCTCACGACGTTCAGTTTGCTACATCCATTCCTCTGGGCTCAAGAGACGTAACCGCCACAATAGACTTTTGTCTGTACAGCAAAAAAAAGGAAAAATCAAAAACGTTTCCGATTTTATCGTGTGCCTATAAAATTATAAAAAAAATAGGTTAGAATTTCTCAAATTTGTAATAGACTCGTGGTGGTCTAATGGACTCATTCTTTATTTGCTAGAAAGCTCAATTCTTGTGGTTTGTACTACCCAAAAGCTGCATAAGTTTTTTTTTTATTTTATGAAGCGACGACACGAACGAGACGTCCACCTGATGGTAAATGATACACCCTGTTCACAATAACGTGACGCTAGCTAACATGATAAATATTACTCTTCGTTGTGCTCGTCGCCTTGGAACATAAGATGTTTAGTCTAGTTACCGCAGTAATTACACTCATCATCATCAGCCGATGGATGTTCATAAGCCTCCTCTAAAAAATCTCCATTTTTGTAGAGATACATACGGGGGGATTTGGGTCATTTCCCACCACACTGGCCCTATGCGGTTTGGTGGGAACCAGAGCCCTGTTTGTTGATTAGCAGGAGCAGTCGAGGTGGGCTTTACACTATATTTTTTCGGTTACTTGTAATAAGTACTTAGTTATTACAGGGGCAATACAGTACAGTAATTATACTAGTTCTATATTCACGATTTTTTTTATGATAATTTAAGTTTTAATATACTAATCGATTGAGCTCGAAAAATCGAATAGAGTAATTAACGCAATAATGGCGCTTACGTTCTTTGAGCTCAGACATCAATATTCGATAGCCCAATTCATTTAATCGATATTCATTCAATACAGCAATCTAATATTACACTTTATATGCAAAATATAAAACATTTGAAAAACTTCACCGTCTTCCGTCCAAGTTATTCAGCACAAACGATCTACCAAAATCTCGACTCGAACACATGTGCTGCTAGGTCTCTGTTGCTACACACCGTCTAGGTACCATCGCAGCGCCTATTGCAGCCGACCGACAGTACTGTGCACACATTGTAATCCGGATCGTAGGGCTCGGTAGCTAGTTAAATTACTGATGTAACGAGACTTAACATCTTATATCATCACGAAGAGTACAATATGATGCAGTGTATATTATCCTTACCAGCGCCATATTGTTATGGGCAATGTATGACTTACCATCAGGAGAACATCTCGCTCATCTCGTCGCTTAGGCAATAAAAAAAAATCTATATACTAATATGACTAACTAATAAAAAATTGTCACAAATCCAGCACAAAATTTACTTCAATCATATATTATTGAAACGACCAAATATGATTAGGATTTTCTATTATACGAATGTTTTGATTTTACTTAATTTTCTTTTCTATGTTTATTTACTAACAATCATTTTATTTTTTATTATACTTAATAATTGTTTAAATCGTGAATAATGCATACCTTTTTATTTAAAAACTATCACAAATTATTTAGTATCGTAGTGAAAAACATTTGGATGAGTTTAAAAATAGGCTTTTGCCTTGTATAGACGTCTATTGGTGGACATAGGCCTCCCTCAAAAATTCCCACACCGAACGGGTAGGGATTAATTGCGGGTGATTTTGACTATACACCACCATGCTGGCCCAACGCGGGTTGGTGGGAGCCAGAGCCTCGTTTGTTGATTGGCAGGGTGCAGGACGAGCAGGTGAGGTTGGCTTGGACTCCGTGAGTTATTTTGCGAGACCCCTTCCCTTACACTGTTACTAGTTTATATTATTTATTTATTTATTTAACACTATATAGAAAATCTATGAAATCACAGTTAACACTCTGAAGTACGTAAAAGTGAAGGAAATAAAAATAGTTATATCCCATTTTTCGTCAACCGATAAACGCCCACAGGTGGTCAAAATTTTCCCCACTATATCTGTTCACCGATCGGCCCTGCTCTGCCCGGGTATGTCTATAGCATATATAAACCAAAGACTAATAAAATTCGATGTTACTATATAGATCTGTTTAAATACTATATCACTAAGATACAATTGACAATAAGGCCCTCGCGCATTCGATACACGAACTCTCGGTGTAACATAATGGAATTTATTTACGTGGAATGCGGGTGGATCTAAATACTTCCAAAAAAATCTACTCGCCATTATACTATACGTAAATAGTGTTTCGTGTAAATTTATATATTTATTTATTTACAAACCTTGCAACATTTTAAAAAAGTTTCTCAAAAAAATCTTGAGTACTTTAATCGTTAGTTCAATTCTTTGTTTAATCAGCTGTTAGACGTCCACAGCTGGACATAGGCCTCCTCCAAATATCTCCACATCGGTCGGTACCGCGCTGCCCGCGACCTTCGTTTGTAGGATTGATATGGGGGGTGGGATTTGGACCGTTTCTCACCACTCTCCTTGTTTGCTGATTAGCAGTATGCATGGATTGGGTCCCGTGAGTTGTTATGCGGGAACCCTTATACCATCTTTAACCACCTTCCATTATTCATTAAATTTATATCTTGTCTCGCTATTTTATGAAATTTTTCTTGTTATTGAAATCTGTAAATGTTTTAAAAATGACGTTACCAATTGTTTATATTTTGTTCATTTATTGATGTTTTGATAAGTTTTTATAATTTTAGGCCAACACCTCAATAGTTTGTACGACGGGGCGCCAAGATAAATTTATTGTTAAATAAAAACTTTACCAGTGTAAATAATTGATGGAATTAACTGTAAGTAGATAAATGTGTTATTTTGAAATAAATGTTTTTTTTTTATATGTATTCATTATATTATTATCTACAACTACCCGCAAAAACAAATTATTAATAACTAGTAAAGAAACGAGACCACATCTTGAACAGATCTATATTCACCTTTGCTGGTAGGTATCCGTTGCTGGACCACCGCTAACATGACTGTTCCGGTTCGTAGGGCGTTGTAAATTACCGAGGTTATGAAACTTAAATTTTTGCCTCACGGCGTCGAGTACAATGTGATGCTGTGTTTATCGCCCTAATTATGGGTTACCAACAACGTTATTATGGGTCAACGCGTCACTTAGAATCAGGTGAACGTTTCGCTCGTTCCATCGAATAATAGAAAATAAAATACTTTGGTAATATAAAGATTTGGAATGGTGTTATCGAAATAAAACTTCCATTATATATAGTATCACATATGCTATTCAATATAAAACTAACAAGTTTAAATGTAACAACATCCGGAACGTTTAAACGCTGCACACTACGCGAACAATTGGCTAAAGTAACATTTCACAACTTGAATACTGTATATATGGTATTTTAGGTTCATAGAGCCGACAGATGGCGCTGATTAAAAAGGTCATTCGTGATAAATATCTAAAATTAAAAGATGAAAGTGTGAAAGGAGAGGATTGTATGAAAGTGGGAGAATACGTATTTTTTTTATTCAGCCAAGTGACAAGACATGCCGCTAGTTAGAATAACATACACTGCAACTCACGTGCTACAGCGTCCATCACATTGGAGTACAGTGATTTTTACACACTACTGTTCGGCGGCAGGAATAGGAGTTGCTGTGATACTTATATGGTCACCCGCAACAGAGACCTGGGGCTAGTTTAAGTGGAGGGTGGATAAAAGGATTATGAAAATACATTGTAATGAATCGACATGAAATAGGGTCCGGGCAAGAACATGATTATTAATGATGATGAAACCAATATATCCGCACATCCCTGCTAACCAGTGCAAGCTACCAAATTAACTATGTCAAATCTGACAATACATTAAGTTATATTTGTATGACGTCATTAAAAAAATATTAACAATTAGATTAAAACGAAGATGATAGTCTTTAGGTAGTTTTTTCACAATAACTTTAAATGGCCGCTAATACGTTAAAGGAAAGTAAAAAATATTGGAATGCATACAAGATGAAAACTTTAAGGATATATAGAGGCTATGCGCGTTATATTCGCGTGATTATTTGCTTCATTCTCTTAATGAATGAATTGAATTGTGCAATCAAGAAACAGTGAGAAAGATTGATTTTTTTTTTTATCTGCTACCAACTAAGCCTCAATGTAACACAAAGCCTACATATATATCCTAACTAACACATACGCAGTTTGTCATTATACTACTTAGTAGTAACGCGTGGAGTATGTAGATAAAAAATAACTATAACATATTTTTGCATAGTTAATTGAATTGTAGATTTCAAATATATATTTGTCTACAAAGAAACGTATATAATAATACAATTATTATCTCTCTGTCAAATAAACAGTATAAGAGCTTTCGTATACTAATAACAATAAAATAATAATATCCTTACGACATGCAATCACATTACACAATGTAGTAATAAAAATAAAGTTAACTATTGCTTGAAAGTAATAAATAATGTATTATTAATCACACATCGATGTTGAATGGATTTTTTTAATAATAATACTGATGATTTTATTTCATGTTTGATGTCAATAAATAATGTCAAAATATTTACAAATATTCGCTGGTATGTTAATTTTGTGAATTAATATGAATGTAGAAAGCTGAAAGATAGAGAGAATAAAATTATTTCGTAACGAAATCGATAAAGTGCAAAAATAAAAATAGAAAAATAACTTAAAATACAATAAACTTTAAATAAATACGTTTCAATAATACAACGGACGCAGCTGTTGTATTAACACAGTACAGCTGGGTAACAACTGAATACACAATTTTCGTACATCATTTACACAAATATAGGTTTTATAAACTTAAACATTATAATAAGAACTGCCACTGTGGTTGGATTACATTTCTTCCCTTCTTTATCTATGGAAAAGGCAAGGACTAGAACCGATACAGCCAATATTCTAATACGACTTTTCTCTTACATTTTCATTATATTTTTCAATTCTTGAATAAAGATAGAATATGTGTATTATACACATATAAAAAAAAATCCGAATTTCTCTCTAAAGTTGACAACCAATAACCAAATAAGTTTTGTACTTGTTAAAGAGTACAAAATTTTTTTCTATAATAAAATTGACATGGTTCTGGCAACACATACATTGAAAATTCAAAAGGAGTGCAAAATGATACAATACCATCCCTTCCCATTTACCATACATCTTATACAATCCCATACAATTCTACATTTTAACAATATTATTGGATATAAATTTATTGCTATCAGAACTCGTATAGAGACGTATTAAATATAATTTAAACAATAATCGATATAATAGATCGATTCTAAAACCCAAAATGTTTTATGTATATCGAATAATAATCGATTGAAGGTATACTCAATATCAATTTAAAAACCGTATTCTCAAGTTATTAGTATGTAATAATAGTAACGATAACAATCTAAATGCTATATTTTAATAATTGTAAGTGGTTATAACGTTATCGATTATATAAAGTAGAATCGAAAATATGCGATTAACGCATGCAGCGATGCATGCCCCAAATATGCTGGCAGTCAAGAAATCATGGAAGCATGGTTAATATAGTTTTATGGTACAGTAATGTATAAGTACGATGTAATCGATGTACCATTTCCGCCTGCGTGATGTACCCAAACAAAATTTTAGTATGTCCTTTTCGAGCGTCTGAAAAAAAGAGATCCAAGTTGTATAAAGATCCAGAATTTTTTCTATTTCTCGAATCGATATAAACCATCGAAATGTTCACATGTTAAGTAGTAAACGCAGCCATAATAACACGACGGAAGTTAGAATGATATATAGTCACATTATGCTGGTCGCATTGAGCTATATGTATTCTCATTACCCCTCAGTAATTGAACTAACTAGCTTAAGCATTTGAAACAGCTGATTACAGATTAATTTGGGGTCGTATAAAGTGTCTAACTTATTGTATAATTAACCAGAATTTAATAATTATCATATAACCTTTACAATGGCGGTAGGTCTCCGTTGCCGGAAACTAACTACATAGGCTCCTGTCGTCGAACAGTAGTGTACAAACATTGTAATATTCCGAATAGAAGGTCGCTATAGCCAGTGAGTCTCCCAGAAGGCAGACCAACGATTTAGGCCGATAACGAGGCCTATGTCCAGCAGTGGACGTCTATCGGCTGTTGATGACGATAGCTAAAGAAATTACTGGGGTAACTATACTTAATATGTCTCAAGGCGACAAGTACAATTTGGGCAGTATAAATATCCTAATTTAAAATGTAGCACTTACCATCGGGTAGTCGTCTAGTTCGTATCGTCATTTCGTAGGATGTTAAAAAAAAATTCAGTTAAGATAAATCACTAACAAGTTTTTGCCGCGCTTAGTAGAGGAACAGTTCAGGCAGACACTGGTCCTGGGTGCGGCGCAACTTGGCACTGGGCGAGCCGCCTGCCAGAAGCGGCTCCTGCGACAGCGACGAGAAGATCTCTTGCAGTTTGTCCTGGATCTCGTACTGTAACCAATTTAGACATTATAATAAAAAACAGAATAAATAAAAGTTCTTTTGTTATTACTAAAAATACCCTAGTAATATTTATGCACTACACCTTGGCAGCAGATGTAGGCGTTGCGGATGTGATGACCTTGATATACTCTGGTAACAGATGAACATCTCTAATAAAAATTTTAACGACCCACTCCTTTTTTTTAACTGAGAAGACCTTCCATCTTCCTTGAAACATCGCAAGGGTTGGCTAAATAATGCAAGCCTTTCTCAGAGGACATTATCAACTGATTTTCATTTATTTGTAGTATTCGTGCAGCAGAAGGATACTGTATTACTAGTTACGGACCTTGGGCTGAGTGAGATGCAGCAGGTAGTCGAAGGGTGCGGTGCGGAAAGTGTTGTTGAGCGTGGCCCGCTTGCGCTCCGCCTCGCGGCGCTCAGCCTCGCTGGGACCGTGGGCGGCGCGACGCAGCGCCTCCAGGCTGACGCTCTCCGACTGTGTGGTGTGCTGAGGGGAACATTTTTTTTTTTTTTTATATAGTCACGCCTTTTTTCCCAGTAGGGGTAGGCAGAGGTGAATAAACTACCCACATTTCGCCAGATGTGGTCAGATTAGATCCCATGTAACAGGGGGCGAGTCTGTTGCCACTTTATTGGGACCACCACACACACACACACAAAGATGATATCAGTGTGCGGGTTTCCTCACGATGTTTTCCTTCACCGTTTTTGTATCTCGCTGTTGTAACTAAAGTTTACAGGGGAACAATCGGAATTAAATTTTTTTTTATGAGAAAACAGGCGTAAGACATTGACTTAATGATTAGTTCTATGCCTACTCACAATGTTACGCTCGTTAGATATAGACTGCACCATATTACAATTGACGCCTTCAGATATAAGCTATTATTAGGTCTCATTACCCAAAACATTTAATTAACTACAGCACCCTTTAAATTGAAACACAATAATGTATGCACACTGCAATAGGGAGCAGAATTAAGCACTGCCTATTTTAGGCTGCATAAAGGGTCTCTGGCAATAGAGACCTGCCATCAGTAAATGTAACAGCAAATTTACTACAACATACAACACCAGATTTACGGACATGTTTTCATACTTATTCATGTCTGTGGAAAGAAAAACATCTGGATAATAAAATAATTTAATAAAAATAACAAAATATGTTAATTTTAGTATTGTGTTTTTGATAATTGCATATTTTCACAAAAAAAAAAAAAAAAATATTGCAGTTTAAATGAAAGATAATAGATAAATTTTTGTTTGCAATATAAAATTTTACCTAATAAAGTCCCCCATAACGGAAGTCACGTAAACCTAGTGTAAACAACCTAACATTATCTAAATAGTTGACTATTCCGTCATAGTTATACCAATTCGTGTCTTTCTTTCCTTCCGTGATAACTTTCAGCGGTTTCGTGGCTCCAGTTCCAAAACTCGGTGTCGGTTCGCTGAGAAATAATTAAAGGAAAGGAGAAAAGGGAGTAAAGTCGGAAACGGTATTTTAAAGGTAACTTAATATAAGATGAAAATTTATGTCTCTCGTCTATCGATTAATCAAATAACATAGTTAATTCCATGTATTTGCGGTTCAGTTTAACAGAAATCACCCGCGGAAACCACTTTAAGGAAAGTCACAGCAGCAGGAAAATAAACGGGCTATCCATTAATATGATCATTTATTATCAATACACCGTACTTTAAGGTCAAACCAATTTTAAAGCATCGCCGTCATATAAACTATAAAACATATATGGCTCCCCATAACAGCCAATTTACTTCCCCACTGCTGGAGCACATGTCTATCCTCAATATGAGGGCGATGGGCCATAGTCACCACGCGGGCCCAATGCGGATTGGTGACTTCACACACACCTTAGAATAAATTCTAATTCATGTTCAGGTTTCCACGCGATGTTTTCCTTCGCCGTTTGTATCTCGCTGTTGTTGCTAAAGTTTACAAATGCACATAACTTAATTAAGGTCATCGGTACATGCCGAGATTCGAACCCGCCACCTTCGGAATGAATGTTAGGCCAGCGAGCTATATATGGCTTAAAATATGAGTATGAAATATGACGTTATATATTTTTTTTAAATTACGTAATGTTCTTCGTTATTCTTAGACCATTACCATTAGATAAATATTCGCAGATTGTCGCAGTAATCAATAAAAAAATACTTAAATTTTTTATAGATTACTACATAGACATTCTATAAGTTGTTTGAGTTCGTGAACGATCTTCAATTGAAAAATGTAATTCGCTACAGCTACTCGACTACGATACGATAAGACTACGCAGTAGACTTGAAAATCGTATTTACGTATACGCCGAATCTCAGCATGAGCGCGCGATGGTTCCGGTTGTACTTCTCTATAAACATCCGGTACTCTTCATCGAGCGCGTCATACTGCGCTTGCTGATACGGAGTGGAATATAGAAGAATCAATATTTATACTACAAAGGTTGTACTTGTGGTATGCTTCTATTAACCATATAAGTAGGTCTATATGTGGTAGTTCTCAATTATTACAGTTTTCCGGTTTGAAGTGCGCTGTTGCGAGAGTGACGAGATGTACTAACATATCCCAAATCAAGCAGAGGATTGTTCTATAAACATCCTAACATTTACTATCCTTGCTGTTACAGAGCTGTTCTGCAGGTCGAGTCATTTTGACATGTAAAAAAAAAACAAGGAATAAAAACTATTTTGTTTTTATATATATTTAGGTGAAGGAAAAACTTATCCCAAGAAGGTAGAGAATAGAATCGATTACGATACCTTTTGTGAATTCTTTATAGAACCACAAGGGATGAATCGGTAGGGTGTAGGGACGGTATAGCAAAGTATGTGTACGTGTATTTGTGTATGTGTACATACCCTTTGTACGCCGGGCGAGCTGTTCGCGCTGTCTAGCTCAGCAGGCCCGGCTGCAATATCCGCCAAGCTGTCGCGTCCTTGCGCTGCTCCTTTAAGTAATTAACAGTTTTATTACTTAATCAAACTAGTTACTAATTGGCAGTCATTTCTTTTTGTGTAAAAATATATCATAACGTATAGCAGCAGTATATCTAGCAGGATTCTAGTTGACTTCAATATACTTCCAGACTTCGGTGTTGAAGTTTTCATGTATAATTTCACTGAAACTACAATGCCTTTCAAACCGGAACATAGACCGTAATAGAAAATTAATTTGAATGTTCCTTGGACACTTATGACCACCTTACAAGTTGAGCAATGGCCAGTTCTCTTTATGTGACCTATTCTACAACTCACCTGCTTCGACCCAGCTGTGCCGGTGCGCCAAACCAGCCGCGCTGGCGGCGCTGTACGGCAGCGGGGACTGAAGTCGACTCGTATCTATGCCACTCGCTTTCAAACATTCGCCTAGCGCCATCTGTCATGGAGTTATCAGTTCTATTAAACCAAGAGAATCAACAAAAAGATTTAAGTTTAACCTGGTTTGCCTGGTTTATCATCTTTCTTAAATAAAAGTTATAGTGGCATCCTGGTGTGGTAATTTAAACAAATGGTATAATACCTGATCTATCATCAGGTAGGGCAACTTCGAAGGCATCTTTGATGGAGACAGATTATCGTAATCCTCCAGAAGCGGGGGCAGAAGATGAGGAGCCTCCTCGCGGCGGGCATCTATGATCTACAAAGAATATAGGTTGTAATGTGAGACTTGGGTGTAATAAATAAATAACCGCAAAGGGTGTTCACCAATTATATTAATGACATGATGTTGGACCGCCCATTAATATATTTAGGTCCGAGAGTAAATAAAATGACAGAACGTTGGATGACGTTTACCTGTGCAGGTTTAGATAAAACACCAGCACAGTAAGTAACAGTAAGAATAGTAGTTGTGATGTTTACAGAGAACCTTATTGCGCACATCGGCTCGCCCATTCCGTAATATACATGAGCCAACCGTATAAATTCTGCCAAATATAAAGCCCGAGTCTCTGTTCACCGAGCTGGGTGACTTATGTACTGACCCTAGTGATGTACTCCTTGAGCGCAGGTAACGGCAGAACGTGCGGCGGCAACGCACACAGCGCAAGAGCGAGCGCGTGCAGCCGGCATTGCTGCGTGCACGATAGCACCGGGTTGCTCAATGCTGACTGCTGAATGCTGTGCACGTCGGACACAAAACATTATTCAACAGCTTTAATTATTACCTTAACTACCGCCAACAAAAAAGGACTAGAGTATTCTGAGCGAGTATCCAACTTTGATGCCAAGTTGTAATGCATTAAAAATTTAGTAACATTTTATCATTACTCTATCAAGACAAAGCGACTAAAAAATATCTGAACTTACGACAAGATAACCTGCAACATGTCACATACGGTCTCCTCGGAAGCCAGCTCGATGCAGAGCAGCGCTAGCGTAGTATAAATCGCCTCTAGGTTTTCCACTGTATTGGACTCGAGCTGTAGACCTGCGAACACAACACTTATATTTATATTGGAAAGCAGAACTAAATAGACATCAAGTGCAACAAACTTGTCTGTAACAAAGAGGAGGAGGAATACTACTTTATCAGCACTTCATTCCCACTACACTTCATAATCATCATCATCAGCCAATAGACATCCACTGCTGGATATAGACGTCTCCCAAAGATCTCCACATCGATCGATTCCACTACACTTTTTTTTTTTTTTTTTTTTTTTTTTTTTTTTTTTTTTTTTTTTTTTTTTTTTTTTTTTATATCGGTGGTGGAAATGCTGTTACCGCATACCCAGCGTCCTTTGCAGGGGGGGAACGCCGGGTTATGTGGGGCTCGGGGCCACTGAGATGTTGTGCGTGACCCCCATACCCACTAAAACCACCACCGCTTGTCCCGCCATACGCATACTGGAGACGCCCGGGTTTCAGTCAAGCAACTCTCCGGGCGCCTCCGCGTATAAAACTCCTCCTGGTGGGTCCCCGCGGGGAGCAAAGGCACCCACCTGCCGTCCCGTACCGGCCCCTCGCGGGACCGGCACGTTGGGGCCCCCCGACCCCACAGACGACCGCGCGCGCCCACGACGGAGCGCATGCCCGGCCGCCGCCCTCCCGTGAAGGAATTGGGCGGCGGCCTCCTCCCTCCAGACTCCCCCCCCACTTCGACGAGGGAGGGGGGACAAAAACCAAGACTCCCCCGGGGGACGAACCCCCAGGGGAAACACGACAAAAGGCCCAAAGGGCCACGCCCAACGGCCCGAAGGCCCCATCACACCGTGCCCGGCTAGGGGCCCGTCGCTCACGGCGGGAGGAAGCGGACGGCGTGGTTCTGCCGCCGCGCTCTCCCGCCGGCCCGCCGCCGCCTGCAAGGTGCGGCAGCGGCGTCGGCCTCCCTCGTGCGCTCGGCGGCCTCCTTCTGACGCATCACTGCGCCGCAGAAGGAGGCCACCGCCTTCCAAGACCTCTCGCTGCTCAACATACGATCGATTACAGTCGGCAGCGAGAGGTCACTGCCGACTTGCACGACGAGGGAGTGGCGTTGCGGCCCCCATGCCGGGCACTCCGCCAGAGTGTGGTGTGCCGTGTCAATCGGCGCACCACACTCGACGCATTCTTGCGTCATCTCTCTACGAGCCACCTGGTGCAGGTACTTGCCGAAACATCCATGGCCTGTCAGCACCTGCACCATGTGGAACGTCAAGGCGCCGTACCGCCGGCTCATCCACCGGGACAGGTGGGGCCTGATGGCCTCCACCGTGTCCCGGCCGGCGGCAGGGTTACCTAAATCCGTCTCCCACCGCCGGATCAGGGCGTCATGGGCAACGCGCCTGATCCGGCGGACCGTGGCCGGGTCCGGCCGACGCTCTCCGGCATCCCGCAGGAAGAGGTACACTTCCGCGAGCGACTGCGCCTGTAGATGCCAAGGCGCATCGCCCGCGAGAAGCGTACTCGCCGTCCAGGACACCGTACGGTATGCCCGACAGGCTCGGACCGCCAGGATACGTTGGGCCCTCTTCAACACGGGCCCGTTCCTGGCGGTCTCGCACCTATCCACCCATACGGGCGCACCGTACAGTGCCATACTCCGCAGGATGCCAGAGTATAGGCGCCGACACAAATGACCCGGCCCCCCGACATTGGGCAGCAATCTGCCCAACGCAGCGGCGGTGGCGGTGAGCTTCGGGAGAAGCCGTTCGAAGTGCTCCCCGAAGCTCCATCGCCCGTCCAGAGTGAGCCCTAAATACTTGAGGGCTCCCCGCACTGGGACCCTCTCGCCCCGGACGGGGATGATCGCGCCCCGGGGTGGACCCCTGCGGGGTCCGTGGAAGAGGAGGGCCTCCGTCTTCGTGACGGAGACCCTCAGACCCAGCCGCTCGATCCGGTCCACCACCAGCGACGTGCTAGTGGCGGCCAGACGAGCAGCCTCGTCGTAACTCCTCCCCCGGGCCGAGACGAGGGTGTCGTCCGCGTAGCATAGTACCCTCGTCCCGGGGAGGACCGGCTGCCGCAGCAGCCAGTCGTACGCGAGGTTCCACAGCAAGGGGCCCAAGACCGACCCCTGTGGAACCCCGCTCTCCACGCGCCGCCGATGTAATTCGCCGCTGCCATCAACCCAGACGATCGTCCTGTACTTGAGGTACGCCCCCAACAGCCCGACCATGTAGGGGGGGAGCCGGAAAAACTCCAGCGCCCCCCTGATCGTCGCGAATGGCAGGCTGTTGAAGGCGTTCTCGATATCTAAGGACACCCCCAGGACCACCTCGCCGTCACCGAAGGCCTCCAGACAGAGGCCCTTCAGGTCGAGCAGGGCGTCCAACGTGGATCGCCCTGCCCGAAATCCGTACTGGGCCTCATGGAGGCCCGGTCCCACCTCGGCGAGGTGCCGAACGAGACGACCGGCCAAGATCTTCTCGAAGACCTTACCCGCCTCGTCCAGAAGGACGATCGGTCTGTACGCGGAAGGGGAGTCGGGGTGACGGTCCCCCTTCCGCAGCAGGCAAAGCCTGCCCGTCTTCCAGCGCTCCGGGAACTGCACGCGCCGAATGCAGGCGTCGTACAGTCCCCGGAGCTCCTCGCGCAGGTGACTGGCAGCCACCCAGAGGGCCCTCGATGGGACCCCGTCGGGCCCCGGAGCCGTACGTCGACCCCGGAGACGATCCAGGGCCACGTCCAGCTCCTCTTCCGTCAGAGGAGGGCCCTCCTCTGTGGCCGCCGCGGGGGCGGTGGTGGACATAACCGGGGGCTGGAATGACGCGTCAGCCCCCGGGAACAACCGGTCCACCACCCCTTGGAGGAAGTCCGGGTCCAGGGCCTCCGTTAAGGGGGCGCCTGCGGCACAGAGCTTCTTCCGTGCCGTCTTGAACGGGCGCCCCCATGGATCCCTGTCGACCCCTGCCAGTAGTTCCTCCCAGGCAAGGGTCTTCGCCCGGACTATGGCGAGCCGCAGGGTCTTGCGGGCTTCCGCATACTGACCCTGCAGCCGCTCCTCCTCCCCCGTCACCTGCGTGCGCCGACGCCGACAACGCTGCAGTGCCCGGCGACGAGCCTGGGCCGCCGCCCGGAGGCCGGAGAGCTCCTCCGACCACCAGTACAGCTGGCGGCGGTCCGCAGGACGTCGCCGCATCCTAGGCATGGCCGCATCGCACACCTCCTGAAGAGCGCTGTGGATGCGACCTTCCAGCTCGTCGACGCCGACGTCGTCTGAGCCTCGGGGCATGTTCCATCTCTGGAACAGCGCCGCCTCCTCGGCGAGCTCCTTGTCGAACTTGCCGAGGACCCAACGAGGGAAGTGGAACCCGGGGCGCGATGATGTTGTGCCGCGCCCCTGAGGAGGGGAGATCTCGAACCTGATATATCGGTGATCCGATAAGGTCTCCACCTCCTCTTCCACCCGCCAATTTGCCACGCGGCGCGCGAGCGCCGGTGAGGCAAAGGAGAGGTCCACGATGGACCCCCCGACCCTCGCACGCACGTGAGCGCGTTTCCCTCGTTGAGGAGGCTCAGACCGGAGAGCAGTGCCCATGCCTCAACTGCTCTCCCTCTCGCGTCGGTGGCGGTGCCGCCCCAAGAGCGAGACTTGGCGTTGAAGTCGCCGAGGACCAAGATCTCCCTCGGTGACAACCTGCCCGCGGCGGCCCTGACAGAGTCGAGAAACACCTCGAACTCTGCCAGGGATCGGTTGGGGGAGAAGTACACCCCGATGACAGCGTACCTCCCCCAACCTGCCGCCGCGTAGCCGTGCCCCCTCTCTAGTGACTTGAAGAGGGGGCAGGCGCCCGCTCTCGCCAGCACCGCCACCGTGCCGTCCAGGTCCCCAACCCAGGATGATTGGGCGGGAATCCTGTACGGCTCTGATGCCACGCCAATGTGGCATCCCCACTCCGCCAACGACTGCAGGAACAAGTCCTGAGCGCCGGCGGAGTGGTTGAGATTCGCCTGCAGGAGTGAGATGTGGGCCATCAATTAATTGATGACCATGTTCTCACCTCCTGCAGGCGCACTATTCTTCTCCGCGACGCGGGAAGGTGTCCCGGCCGCAGCCTTTCCCTTGACCCTGGGGGGGAGACAAGTTCTCCCCCCCATCAAGTGGTTGGACTTCCGACCAGAGTCGGCGCAGACGGAGCATCGGAACTCCGACTGGCACTCGCCGGCCCTGTGACCCACCTTCCCGCATCGGAAGCACTGATCCTTCCGGCATTTGGGGGATGGGCACGTAGCGGAGGTGTGCCCGATCGCCATGCAGTTGAAGCAGCGCAAGGGGCGCTGCTCCAGAGCCACGATCCTAGCCGAGGTCCACCCGACCAGGACGCGGCCCTTCTCCGCCAGCAGCTTCGCGGCGGCGACCGGACACGTTACGATGGTGGTGCCCATCCCCCCGGGCCCGTCCCTTACGGACAGGGCCTTCACCTGCCCGGCTGGGCAGCCCGTTGCTGCGACGACCGCAGCCTCAACCGTCTCTTTGGTGGCCGAGTCGTCCAGCTCGGTCACCCGCAGATCCGCGGTTTTGACCGGCCGGACGACGTCGGCCACCCCAGCCAGCGAAGTCTTCATCTTCTCCGCTAGCTGGTCTGCAACGTCGTGGCCGTGGCTGACACCCAGCTCGAACAGGCGGGCCCCCGCCATAGTGAGCCGCACCCGCACTTGGCCCACGAGGCCCAAGTCCTCGAGGGCGGACGTCTTCACCAGGGAGCTCATGATCTCCCGGTAAGACGTCCCCTCGGCCACCGCCTCGGGCCGCAGCTTGACTATCACTGCGGCCGTCTTGGGCGGCGCAAGCTTGGGCCCCTTCTTGGCGGGGGCCGCCTTCTTGGCGGGGGCCGCCTTCTTGGCGGGGGCCGCCTTCTTGGCGGGGGCCGCCTTCTTGGCGGCCTTGGCCCGCGCCTTCCGGCCGACCACCTTCACCCACGAGCCCTCCTCCGTGGAGGGCCCGGGCAGCGGCACGTTTTCCACCTCCATCTCTCCCTCAGCCGAGGATGTTGTTGTTGGCTGAGGGCGGGAGGTCGAGGCCTTCATCGGCGCCCGGCGAGGTAGTGGTGCCGGCGCAGGCGCCTGTCGGGGCGCCGAGGGCGCCGCCGGCCGGGTCCTAGCCGAAGTGGCCGCGTCTGCAGGCGCGGGGGCCTGCGAAACAGGATTGCCACCCCGCGCCTTCCTTCCATCCGCCGCCAGAGGCGGACGGATGATGGGGGCTGGAAGTAGGCGGTCTTCCAGCCCGGCGAAGCGACCCTCGATCATCCGCGCCGTGGCACCGAGCATCTGTTCGGA
Organism: Troides aeacus; assembly: GCA_033220335.2. Lineage (NCBI taxonomy): Eukaryota > Metazoa > Arthropoda > Insecta > Lepidoptera > Papilionidae > Troides > Troides aeacus. Next base: position 7,702,219 of record CM067293.1, on the reverse strand, counting down.
TGCCCGCTCCACGGCCGCGTTGATGAGGGCCGCAAAATCCGCCGGCTCAGGAGGAGGAGGACGAGCCGGAGCCTCTACTGGCACGGGCCCCGCCCCAGTGCGCAGTGCCGCCACCTGCTGGCTGAGCTCCTCGTTGGACTTTTTGAAGGCGAGGAGCTCACGCCTAATATAGTCCACCTCCGTCTCCAGGCGACGATTGTCGCAGCGGAGACGGAGGTTCTCCTCCGGCTCGAGTCGCGCCGCCAGGGCTACCACCGCCTCCTTGATGGAGAGGACGGCCTGGTTCAGCTTCTTCTGGAAGCCGCCGGACAGCGATTTGCTCGTCTTACAGACGAGCGAGATGTCATCGGCGGCTCCCTCCACTTTGCTGACCAGCTCCACGGTGGTCATTTCCCTGGCGGTCCTCCTCAGCTTTCCGGTCCCGCCGTCGCCCTCCGAAGCAGGCGGCCCCGGCTTGCGGAACCGATCGGTGTCCACGATCGCCCGGAAGGTGGCTACCTCCACAGGCGACCGGGACCTCGACCGGTCCCTGCTCGTCGCGCCGCTCACCCCACTCTCCGGGGCAGGCGAAGCTCCCCCAGAGGAGTCCATGCCTCGCGACGATCCCGCGCTCCTCCCCCTGCGGGACGTCGACCTCAACGTCATCCTAGAGTCGCGCCGCGGGCCGCCAGTGGTCTTCGCGACCGCGGCCACCAGCTTCGCCCCCTCTCCCGATCGGGAGGCTCTCCGTCTCTTTGCTCCGCCCCTCACGGGCACCGCATCAACTCCGCCCGTCGCAGGCACAACACCTTCGCCCATCTCGGGCCCGACATTCTCTATGGGCAAACTTGTGAGTTCCACCCGTAAAGTTTTTTGTATTTGTTTCTCAGTTTCCATTAAGTTCCCACGAGGATTCCACTACACTTACCATCAGATAAACGTTGTAGTCAAACAGATATGTTATTCTTACCTTCATATAAGGAGCTGAAGATGGCGTAGCCGTGTTTGCTGATGAATATAAGGTCGGGACGCGAGCACTTCTCCACTGTCAGGCCTAGCTCCGCATAATCTACACTGAAATATAAATCAAACCAGTTAGAGAAGGGAAGAAACAAAAGTTTAGAACTTTTTGGTGTCTTAAATGCCGCTATGCTACTCACGTAGGCACTGCGAGCAATGCCGCGTTCCCGCGCCGGTCTAGCAGCGTGTGCAAGATGCGCTGTAGCAGAGCGCGCGCGCCCGCACCGCCAGCGCCCGACAGCCTCAGCAACGAGTCAAGGAACGCGGCCGGGAAAGCTTTGCTTAGTTCTGTCGTCTTGTACGTCGCACCAACCTGACACACACATGATATTGTCATAAATAAATACTTAGTTTATTTTACATCATCATCATCAGCTGATAGACGTCCACTGCAGGACACACACATACTACTTTTTTAATCTGATGGTGAGAGGAGCGGTACTTCCTCCTGGTAACTAGTAATTCGCCTTTATGCCATTATAAATGCGGCCCTAATTTAGATGATGATAAACCTATACATTATATTTATCACCTCATGTCAAGATATTAAGCCTCTTTAACCCAGTAGTTTTACTCCCTACATCCTTTAAACCGGAACACAATAATGTTTAAGAACTACTATTTGGCGGCGGAAATTGTCGGTATGATCAAAACATTTGATATACAAAGAATGAATTATACAACAAATGTGGTATTTATATACATTGAGTAGTGTCTCCTTAGTTGTACCTTCAGAAGTGACTTTAGCAGTATGCTTTGCAGCATGACATCTGCTTTAGCAGGCTTGCCGCCTCGCTGCCCGCTGGGAATTTTACTGACGATGAACATCATAATGTCTATCTTCTGGAAGTCAGGCAGGTGGTCTGCAAACTCTCCCAGAGCGTTGATCAGCGCATCCTGGTACAGCTTCTCGTCGCTCTCTTTCTGTTACACATTAAAATAGAGGTTGAGGAAGTCTGGCGGTGAACAATTCATAAATAATCGCATCAATATAACTTAATAAATTGCCTTTTAATCACTGATAGCCATAAAGGTTCATAATTATCATCATCACTTTACCTCCGAATCCCTTGCAACAGACGCCCTCAAGTTAGTTAAGAGGTTATTGATTATTTCCAACACAGATGGACCTGAAAGATAATTAAAAGATATTAATTATAATTTCCTTGATACAACGGCACAATCAGCACGTTTCAGTCAAATATTTTTTTAACTGGTGATAGGTCTCTGTTACCGAAGACCGTCTACCCCTGTGCAATGTTATATCCTAATTAGCGCCACATTTTTTATTGGCAGGCGTATCACTTACCATCAGGTGAACGTCCCGCTCGTCTCGTTGTTTGATTGATAAATAAAAATGAGCTACGAATCAATTAAGACCACCATCTGGACCACATCAGTTTACACATAACCACATTTTGTTTTATCCTTGGATTTTTTTCCGTCGTGAAATAAAGGGGTACTAACATTACTAAGCAGGGTGGTCAATTTATACACAGTAAGCTACGTCATCGGGGAGCTAGTCACAATTCCCCGACACCATTGTATACTCAAGCACTCCAACTCTCTGAATGTGTTCGTATAATCGTTGTAAAACATTACTGTTTCAGTTTAAGGACTACATACCGAAATTTTGACAAGTAACATTTTATATAACATCAAGAACTGTGCCCAAAACTGTGCGAACACCTATCACATGAACACATAGTTAAGTTTGAATACTATTGTTTGGCTAAAGAAATTGACACTGCGGTGATGCCTATCAAAACGGTCCTCGGATATAGATACACACCACCAGTAACCTATGAGAATGTTACCACCACAATCATCTTACCGACGCTGTCGGCGGCCGCTATCGCGACAATGTTGCTGAGCACGGAAGCGCGCGCAGCACGAACGCGCGTGCGCGTCGGTCCCGCACCGCCATCCGCGTCCAAATGCTGCATCAGCGCCTCTACAACGCTGTATGAATACTGCGCCTGCGGACAATAATCTCACAATTTTACTTTATTTCACGAATCGACGAGCGACCAGAAAGTTCATCGTGGCGCTAGGATGATATAGACAGCACCACGTCGCCTTGAAACATAGGGTGTTAAGACTCGTTACGCTATTAATTTCACTAGTTACAGCGTCTTTTAAACCGGAATAAAGTAAAGTCTGCACATTACTGTTGAACGGTAGAAATAGACGTTGCGATGGTACCTACCTAGACTACCACAGACAATAGAGACCTGTCCGATCCGACAGATCATATCTAAAGAAGTTTGATGTGCGCCATGCAATTAAATAATTTATAAAACTATCACTTTTTAAATACAATAGTTTTAAATATAGTAGTTAAGTAACAGTGTAGGAACTTTTTTGCATCCATCATTCTTTTGACTCGACCAATATACACATACACATTTAGACATAGTCCTCCCGGGTATATTTCCAACCTGACAGGTCCGATTTATTATTTAAACATACCTCATTATTATATATCTTATATAAGAAAAATTTACCTGAATCGAGAACATAATTATCTTGAAGGTGTGCACCGCGAAGTCGTTGGGCACCCAAAGTTCATGACGGTCGAAATGTCTGCAAGTAGAAAATATACAGAAAACATTACCAACTTATTTTATAGCATCATAGAGCATTGTCTAATCAACTTCTTTCTCAAGTACCATGGCAAAACTACAAATCGTCTGAAGGTATACTCTTTATTTCTTTATGACTGTTATTGGTGCGATTCAAGAATGCTGCGCGAAGTAAAATAATGGGGTGACGAAGAAACGACGAAATCATACCTGAATATAACAGACACAGTGGCGCTGTGTAATCAAAGTCCCATAGGTAATCGTTTAGGCATGAAGCATGAAGATGCTTGATAGTCTCCCCAGCAAGCCAAGTCATTTTAGTAAAAAAAATGCGGTAACATAACATGAGCTAGATCAAGGGCCTCATTCTAAGGTAAAGTATTGGCGGTTATCTCTCTCTCTTGCACGTTTACTCGATAGTAAATACATCCATGGGTTTTTTTAACACCATAAGATAATATATTTCATCATCATCATCAGTCAATAGACGTCCATTGCTGGACATAATATATTTATAAATAGATAAATATATAAGTATGCATAAAAAATATGAATACTCACGTGAGGACGGGTCGCAGCACGCTGCGGATGTGTCCAAAGGAGGCGCGTCCCACCAGCTCCCTCAAGCACGCCTCCGCCAGCCGCGTGGGGTCCTCCTCTGCGCCGTCCCGCGCATCCGTGTCCATGCACGACACCGTCTCGTACTTTTCGGCGACCTGCGGAAACACCAATTGTATTTCATCATTATCACCATTGGTGGTTGTAGATATCAGTTATTGTGTCTTGGTATGTCACATCGTAGCAACTTCTGCTGCCTTACAACAATGTAAACAAAAATCTGTGTATTAATTTGAATAGCGCTGTCGATATATGTATAAACAACCAACAAACACACTGCACATGCTTCGTTTGTAAATCCCCCCTTACCATCACTATCTTCAACGTTCGTTCATAATCCACGGGAGAATTTTCTTGATGTTAAACCGGTGTTGGTACTCGTGTGAATTCTCATTACCTGCATGTTATATAGAAGCGACGGTACGATCTTATCCATATGCTGAGCCTCCCAGATGTTCTCCACCAGGTCGTCGGATACAGTTTTTCTTATCACACCCTGAAACGTTACGTATATTTTATATAGTATAAATTGGTGTTCCCTCCGTCCTATTCTCCCAACCCGTCGTGGTGAGAAATCGCCAAAATCCTTCCATATTAATCTCTACAAACGTGGAGATCTTTGGGGAGGCCTAGGTCCAGTAGTGGACGTCTATCGGTGTTTCCAAAAAGGGCGTAAGCGAAAGTTCATAATTCACTAAAGGTTACCTAAGTGATTACGTATTTTATTGGATAATAATTTCACTTTACGTTGTCTATAAAATGATTCATCGTTTATTTGTGATGATGATGTACAATGTTCCTTACTGAATAAGATAATTCTTATTCTACAACGTCCTCACCTGCAAGCCCTGTATGCCGGCCAGGCGTATCTTGTCTCTGGTCGGCTTGTCGCCGTGGTTGCTGTGGCACATCGCCGAGAACTTGGACACGAAAAAATCGTACCTCCGATGGTAGGAAGGCGTGTCCTCCTCTATGTTCGCGAAACGTACGAACTGCAGGATATAGAAAATATTTTTTTACAATTTCCCGAACACTAGAAACGAATATCGTTTTCTGATCACTTGTGTACGCCTTTCAGTTAATGATGATAATGTATTAATTGGAACCCTTCTGAAGTGAAGGTACATGGGTAATGATATTTAACACTATGTCTCAAGACGAGCGCAATGTGAAGCAGTATATACTGTTCTAATTAGAGCCACATAGTTATCGACAGGAATATCACTTATTATGAGATAAGTGTGCTCGGTATCTAATTATACGTTTGAGTAGTCCATCTTATATACACTTACGCTCTGTGTGGCTAATATCTGCAGCTGAGGGTCGGTTGATTCCAGCAACTTCTGCACCATCTTCAAGAAGCTCTCTACGAACAGGTTGAGCGTTTGCGAGTGACAGGCAAGGAGCAACTGGTCCATCGCTTCCATGGCGATTATGACGAAACTGAAATATACAAACAAACCGTATTTTACTACACATCCTCAAATGATGATTTATGAGTAATATATTCATACCTATCAGTAACAAGTAAGCTTATAATGTTGGCCTATAAGCCTAGTATTGCTTTTTGAACTAAAAAAGTGGAGTTGTATGACCCTACCAATACTAAGTCTTCCGGTAGGCGGTCGCCATTCGAGGAACTTGGTACCCTATCGGCTGTCAGTCCTTCGAACGAGGTTTCTTGCCATTGCCACTTGAGGCTAGCAATGCAATTAAAATTCATAGATGTCCTCAATTCATACTTAAGTATGTATAATCGAATACAATATATAATATACATAATAAATATTATTTAAACATATAAATGAAAAGCTAATATAAATAGAGCAGCTTCATAAACTTCCATATTTATAAATACATGAAAATGCCTTGATTTTTCGGTTTTCAAAGATTGTATTTATTATAAACCTTAAATGTTACGATGGTAATAAAACTTTCCATTAATGTCAGTATATGTAAGTGCCGTTCCGATATTGCTTAAGTGCCGTAGAGATAACTATTATCAGTGTTAAATTTTTAACGTTTCAAGGCGTCGCCGACCAGTATAATGGAGAAACCCACTAGTACTGCTCCTACTCCCAATATTAACTATAATTACTGGGGTCACGAGACTTAATGTATCTGTAGGCGACGACCACAATTTGGTGCTATTTAAATCACCTTAGTAATGTTGAACAACTTTTAACAAAAGTTTAACAACAGTTTAGTTTTATGTAACGAAAAGCGAAAGTGTTAAGTCCATACCAGCTATTGATAACATCATTTTAATAAAATTTCAATATCTGGTAGTAGATCTACTAGAGTAGATACCACTGTAGCTCCTCTAGCATCTATTGAACAGTAGTCTGCAAATACTACTGTGTTCCGGTTTGATAGGCGATGTAGCTTGTGAAACGATACATCATCTCATGTCTCATGGCGAGAAGCTAATCATAATTAACACCACGTTATGTGCAAGCATATCATTTAGCATTAGAATATCTTGTTTGTCTCATCTCTAAAACGGATAAAGTAATTTAAAAAAAAATAAACAATAATGTTCCCACTGTTGGTACTTGTGACCTTCTCCCATTAAACTCTAGTAACCAAGAGAAGATTGGTATATCTTACGTCGATAAATATTCAATAATGATGTGGTCGTATAAATGTCCAAAAATATATATGAGTAATATAATGTCTAAATATCAATCTCTCTGGTGTAGAAAACCGGATACGGATTTAGCTTGTCTCAAATTACCAGAATGATACAACTAGCTCACCGTCAAGCACTGAGCGTGCTAACTGGAGCAGAAACAAAAGTTGGAAAATGTCTCTTGCGGGTTGTAATGAAGAAATGTTTATTTATACAACAAAACGAGCAAAAAGAGCAAGTCGTTCATATGATAAATAGTATCCAGTAGCACGATATATAGTGCATGTTAAATTAATTACCAGTAATTTCACAAGCTACGGCGCCCTTTATACAGCATATAATTAAATTCCTCTTATACATGGACTGTTTTCTGCAAAAAAGATCTTCCAACAACGGGACATAGTCTAATTTCCTACACAGAGGAAAAGAAACATGCCACCAGTAATTTTTTAAGACTTTCACCTAATATTAAGTGCCCATAACAACGTGACGCATTCAGACATAAGATATATATACAAGTTACAACGCTCTTCAAACCGGAACATAGTAATGTTTGCACACTACTGTTTGTTGGAAGAAATATACGCTGCGGTGCTACCTACCTAGACTATCTCTGCTAACAGAAGCCACCAGTGTTAGTTGCAAGCAATATTACAGAAATTACCAGTATGCCCACGGTAACCTAGTCCCACAGTACAGTGAAGCCAAGGTCTTATATCTTCTTTTCTTATTACTTTCATTACTTTATCTTTACTCATACTACCCTTTCATCCCCCTTATTCATTCATTCCGTTTTTACCTTGCGTACGCCCACGGATATTGCTTACCCGTGTCTCCGCCTGTAAATATCCCTGGAGGCTTTCTGGAATAGGTACTCGCCGATCCTGTCCAACTTTTCCGGACTGGATAGGGAGTAGAAGGTGAGCTTCTCCATGTTAGACTTGACCAGGCCATCCTGTGGCGATGCGGGGAAGATGTTGTCAACTAAGCGTTTATAGCGCGGCCTCAGTGCGGAGCAGCAGCCGCAGCAACCTGGGGGAAAGAAAGGAAGTTTAGATACAGGAAATGTTTTTTTTTTCCCTTAAAATCTTTTCATATTATAATACAAGAAGGGTATAAAATGTGCCTGTGATATTTCAGGTCCTATGCGACCTAAACGTATACTCCTCTACGTTTTATAGAACTTGGGACCCCTGTCAATAAGAGCCACCGCCTAAAGGCGATTGAGTAAATAGAATAATCCACATTTTATTAAAGCAGTGTTTCCCAACCTTTTTCCATTTTTATACCCCTTAATAAAACTTTTCATTTACGAGCACCCCTGTCCTGATGACTTCACACACACTTACAATGTGTCTCGTTTCCCTTAAGCTCTATCTATTGTGAATTTTAACTCTGACATATACTCTCTACCTCTCTCTTCATTCTACAGATTCTCAGTTAATTATAAGGTTCAATATTAACTATATATTGTATAAATAATACATTTTAATGTTTACTTAAATTAACTGTTTTAATTTGTTGGTGTTTCCGCCATTAAAAGCAAAATTTTCACAAAACCCTAATGAGAATCCAAGAACCGCTGATTTAAAGAATTTTTTTTTTTATACTGTGAAACGAAAATACGAGCGGGAAATTCACCCGATGGTAAGTGATACGCCTGTTCCTAATAACGTGGCGCTTGTCAGGATACAATAGCCCTATAGTCTTGGACTAGTAAGAATAGGACTGAGATGTCCCGTATATAGGGCGCAGCGCCCAGAAATGGAAATAGAGACGGCACAAAGAACTGAAGGTGGCACGATTCCATCTCTGATGAGGAGACCACAACCGTCCGACCTTTGTGCAATTTGTAAAAAGGTTATTGAAAAACTAATAAAGGAAAACAAAACGTGAAATAAATGTAAAAGGGTAGAAAAAGAATTTTAATAATAAGTAAGAAAATAAAAAATGTAGTAGAGTAAGTAAATAATATGTAGAAAAATTGATAGAATAATGTGATGTAAATATATAAAAAAAATGTACTAGAATAAATTAAATGTAATAGTATAAGGATAAATAAAAATAAAGAGCGGCTGTCTCCCTCATTTCAAGCGCGACGTATAACGAGAGGATGAAGAGAGAACAGAATGGTAGGAAAGAGAAAAGCGTGCTGACGGAGGAAAGGAATGAAAGAGGAGATAGAAAGAATTATAAATAAGAAATGTGAAATGGAGTCCAGGCCAAAAAATGCCCGGAGGAACAAGGAAAAAAAATAAGACTAAGACAAGCCCAGCCTGTCGTAGAAAGCGACTTAGAGGATCTAGTAGTTTCGCGGGCCTTGAGGGTGGAGGCCCTTATCGCTCAACAAGCGAACCTAGGTGGGACTGTGTGTGGCTCAGTGATAGTCCTAGGAGGGTTAGACTCCTCCTCAGAGACGTGTAACAGAAAGTGTAGAGCCCGGAGCCTCTGAATGCACTGATGCAGAGCACCGAGGGGTTTTTAGTGAGTAAGAATCTCACATAACCCTGACAAACACCCTCAAGCAGGGTATCTTTAGATGGTTTCCCCCTCGAAACAAAAACAGAGAATGATACGTCGTCTTAAGACATAACATGTGTTGTCTCCATAACCTAGTAATTTCGCACTCTACTGTTTGTCGACCAAAGTAGGAGCTACAGTGGTATCTAGACTGTCTCCGGCAATAAAAACCTACCATCAGTAAAATTTATTTGGCGATATATAACCGTTTTCCCACACAAATGTAAACTTTCCTACTCAGTAGTCACTGAGCCATCATTGAATCTGTGCTAGTCCATTAGCTGTGTATATATTAATATTTTACAATATATAACTTTTTCAGAGAATGATTGCACTGTGTAAAGAAACTCAACCGTTTTCTCTCCCATTATATAGGTTAAGCATGTTGATGGCAGGATCTGTGTTGCCACCAGCGTGCGACAGCGTTTGTATGCCGTAGCTAAGCAATGGTAATCAGGAGACTATGGCCGTTTCCATCCATCAGCCGATTGACATCAACTGCTGGTCAAGAATCCCACACGATTGAGTAGAGATTCATATGGGGGGGATTTGAGTCATTTCCCACAACACTTCCCCAAAGCAGGTTGGTGAGAGCCAGAGCCTTGTTTGTCGATTAGGTGGATGCAGGTAAGGTTGACTTAGATTCCATGAGTTGTTATGCAAGACCCCTTACATCCCGTTCCCATAAGACGTGCTAATAGAAAACGTAAAGAGGCAACCATAAGTTCTATAAGAGATACCTGGGCCTCTCTAAATGAACTGATGCAGACCTGACACTTCTCCCCAGAAGCATCTATCAAAAATTTTCTTCCCGAAACCAGAGAAAAAGGTCTCTGTTGCTGGAGACCGTCTAAGTGCCAGCGATTATCGCAGCGGACAGACACTGGTGTGCAAACATTACTGTGTTCTGATTTGAAGGGCGCTGTAGCTAGTGAAATTACAATTAACATGCGTTAATAGTTTATGTCTCAAGTTGACAAGCACGTGATGCTGTGTATAGCATCCTAACTACCACCACGTTGTTAAGGCCAGGCACTTAACATCGGGTGAACGTCCCGTCCGTAAAAAAGAGTAGACGTTCAGTATGTTATAAAACTATTAAACTTACAGGTCATATACACAGTCCTGCTCATGAAGAAGCAGGCCCGATGGATAACCTTGCGCATCGGCTGCATCACAGCTGGTAATACTTAATTAAACACTTACAAACTTAACCACACCGTAAGTTCTGAACTATTTAACAACGTCCAGGTACATGCATCATGTGGAATTTTAAATCTTCATTGTTATATGAAACCTTCTTCGATCAAGTATCTACATAGTGTTCTTTTTATTCTACGATGAGATAGCAAGAGTAATACTTTCATCTGATGGTAAGTGACGCTAGTTAGGATGGTTTACACTACACTATCGCGCTTGTCGCCTTGTGAGATAAGATGTCGAGTCTCGTTAGCTCGGTAATTACACAAGCTAAAGTGCCCTTTAAACCGGAACACGGTAATGTTTTCACACTGCTTCTCGTCGACAGAAGTGGTCGACGCTATGATGGTAATAACAATAAACTAAAGGTGTAAACGAATTACTTATATTATTAAACTATTCACTGGTGGTAGGTCTATATTGCCGGAGGCCGTCTAGGCCCACCTACCCATACCACCCAGTAGTGTGCAATCATTACTGTGTTCCGGTTTGTACGGCGTTGTACCTATGGTAATTGCTAGAGTAACAGAACTGAACATTTTACGTCTTAGACGATTAGCGCAATGTGCTGCAGTGTATATCATTCTAATTGCGCCACGTTGTTATGGGCAAGTGTATCCCTTAGTATCAGGTGAAAGACCTGCTCGTCTCGTCGCTTAATTAAATAAAAAAAAAACCGAATTCTCTAGTAGTTTGATAACTTATTTCAATTAATTTATTAACGTAATACCCATGAGATAAGTTTTAGTATATCGTATCATCGTATTGAATATATAGAGTATACAAATGCAAGGCTACTCATCCAAACCACTAATATCCCTAAACTAATTTTAGCCAACTAACATTCCAGACACTGAACCAGTTTTATTATAGATCACATGAATCACAGGTCTTGGCTGTGACAGGACCAACGCGGAGTACGCACACGACCGTCCAAGTTCGAACCGCACACCACTGTGTCACGTCTCACGATAACGCGCTGATAACGCTCATATAAACTCATCTGAATATATAAAAGACATAAAATCATCTGTCTGTATATCCTAACGATACATTTACTACATTTTTTTTTTTTTTTAAAAAAAATCAGACTTGGAGACGAGACCGCGGACAGATCGCAGAAGTGTATGATGCCCTCCCTCCAGATGGATCGACGACATCATCAAGCGATCGGAAGTGAATGGATGCGAGAAGCTGAGGATCGCATTTGGTAGAAGACCTTGGGGAAGGTCTATATCCAGCAGTGGATAAACAAAGGCTGATAATGATGATAAAAACATTAAGATTTTATACATTGACAAGAACCTATGCGACGTAAACGCTCTAAATTTGGTAGAGATATTGCTTCTGCCGTTTAGAGGTCAACTAAGAATGGATTTTACAAAATACGTTCCCCAAAGGGAGTTGTAGGGGTGTTACAACCAACAAAACGGGAGAGGAACAGCTTGATATTATATACATTTAGTCCTAAAGGATAACCATTTTAATATTTTTTTTTATAAGCGATGAGACGACTGGAACGTCCACCCGTAAGTGATGCGCCCGCACATAACGTGGCGCTATTTAAGATGGTATACAATGCACCACATTACGCTCGTCGCCTTGAAACAAGAAGTTAAGTGTCGTCACCCCAGTAATTTCAATAGCTACAACTACCTTCAATCCGGAACACAGTAATATTTGCACAGTACTGTATGTCGGTTGCAAAAGGAGCTGCTGTGGTAGCTAGACGGTATCTGGCATCAGGGACCTACCATCAATAAAATCTTCATGAAGTACCAATTACTCTTAATTGGAATATTACTAACGGATTCTTTGGCACCTCATGATAATGATAACAACCTAAACAAGCCAACCTTCACTAGTCTGAAAGGCAGTTAAAAATTGTGTAAAGGAAATACAAAAGATAGAAAAAATATATCACGAGTACAACCGCAGGCAATTCATATACGCATACCCTAGATTCACGACATAGATTAATAATGAAGCATAGTCCTAAAGCAAACAATAAGTTAAGACCTAAACAATACAATGTTTATAAATAAATGTATTAAAAAATTGACAAATTTTGTATAAACTTTTAATGGTTATCTAAATATCGATAAAACTAAAGCTTATTTACGAGATAAGATTTGTAGTCACATATATATGTATATATGCAGGCAGCGCAGGACCAATCGATGAGGGAATCTTTGGGGGAGGCCTGGGTCCAGCAGTGGCCGTCTAACGGCTGATGATGATGATTATGTATTAAGATATAACGATTATTCAATATTGTTACATCATCATCAGCCGATAGACGTCTACTGCTAGACATACGTCTCCCCCAAAATAGGGCAGGGATTCATGTGGGGGGATTTCGGCCACGCTAACACAGTACAGGTTGGTGGGAGCCGGAGCCTCGTTTGTTGCTTAGCAGGGTGCACCATAAAGCGAGGTTGGCTAGGATACCGTGAGTTGTTGTGCAAGGTCCCTTACACCCATATTATTAAATATCATGACAGTATTCAAATATACAATGTAATGAAATATATTAACTTTTAAATCCACTCGATATTACTAGTTTTACTGGTGGTAGGTCTCTGTTACTGGAGACTGCCTAGGTATTATCTATTAGGTATTGTCTAGGTAGGTACCAGCGCAGCTGTTATTTCTGGTACTAAACAATACTGTGCTAACATGACTGTGTTCTAGTTTGAAGGGCGTTGTAGCTAGTGTAATCGCAGGGCTAATGAGACTTGCCATCTTGTCTCAATGCGAGGAGCACAATGTGGCGCAGTGTATAACATCTTAACTAACGCTACGTTGTTACGGGCAGACGTATCACATATCATCAGGTGAACGTCCTGCTAGTCTCGTATAAAAAAATAAATATTGATTCACATGCATCAGACATGTTTATCTAGATATTTTCATACATATGGACTCCAAGCAGTTTTTGCTTTTTTTGGAATCGTTTCATTATTGGCTTAATAAATCAAGTTTAATATTTAGTCCTAATAGTTTTAAGCAGCGTTTTACTAAGTTATAATAATATAGTTTTGATATATTTTTTTTTTTGTTAAATATACAAAACAAATGAGTGAGGAGCTATCGAAAAATATAAATAACCACATAACAAAAAAAAAAAACTTCACTACACCCCGCAATATGTCGCAATATATTAGAACCCGTGCGACGTGTCGCGCGTCTAATTATAAACTGGCGAGCTCGCCGGAAATAGAAGCTGGAAAGGGCGGGATCCGTCCCCACCGGCCATGACGCCCTTTTTGCTGTAGGAGACGAATTTCAATTTCAGCAGCTTAATCCAAGATTCGTCTTGAACACAGCAATTGTTTTGTGACTGCAGATATATATGAAAACGGTAACTAGCTAGGCTGCTCAGAAATATTAATAATTATAATTGTAAATACTTTTGATGGTTGGACTTTACCACAGATTCAATTACTACTGCAGAAAAGTAGTGTAAGACTAATCGTGTTCCGGTTTGAAGGGCGTTGTAGATAGTGAAACTTCATGTCTTGTGTCAAGGCGACAAGCATGATGTGGTCCTGTGTACTATGCTAACTAGCACCCCTGTTATGCACAGGTGTATTACTTACTATCTGATAAATATCTAATTGAATTAAGAAAAAAACATCTTTATTACCATTTGTACCTACGTTAAAAAGCTACTGCACCTATGGTAAAGCCATAGGTGCAGTAGCTTTTTAACATAAGTATAGTTATTTAAACACTACAACCAAAGTTTAGTTTTTATTTTCAATTATAATTTGAATAGTAGTAGTAATAGCCATAGTATAGCCAGAAATGGAGCAAGATGTCATAACATCTTGAAGTCAAAGTGGTAGACAGAGGTGACGACAACCTTCAGATTTGAAGAGGAAGTATTTATTATACAAGTGATAAATAAGTTTTTATTAGTATGTGAATAATAAAAAAAAAACTCATTTATCACATTGCCTTTGTTTTAATGTAGTTGTCATTGAAAGATTTCTTATGATTATTTTCAATTAAACATTACTTGATAGAAAATTAAATGTTATATGATCTAACAAAGCCAATTACATAGGTATATATTTAGAACTAATTTATATAATAGGATTAGAGAAATTTTTTATACTTATTTAACTTTAAAGAAATAGTTGAAAGCTCAAATCAAGTCATAATGAAATGTAGCAGAGAAAGGAAATATTATGAAACATGTTCAAGGACAGAATAAATGGCCTCGACTCTGCTCTTATAAGATAGTCTAGAGTCCAAATAGTGGAGGTAATAAGAGGGCTGTATATTAATATTTATTAATATCATGGAAGTACTGCATTAATATCAATTATGTATGTTGCACCATTAACAAATAAAATATTAATGAGTTTCTTTTATTCTTAGATATGTAAATGTTATTTTCACAAGGAAGGAGGAAGAAACGTTAACTGTATATCATTATCAGAAAGTAAAAAAACGTAATAATATACAAGCGGAAAGAAATACGTAAGTACTACAAAAAGCTTAGTGCCAATGCAAAAAACCAATAGTATCAATATTATATCTTCAAAATTTGTGTAATTCATGAACAATAGGATCATTTATTTTGTTTCATATAACACCTGATAACATAAATAAGAAATTTAGTTTTTAATACCGTCTGTTATAAATAAAATCAAAAATTAGTCATTTGAATATTTATTTATATTACACTTAATATAAAACTAATGTTTCCGTTTATCATCCCTGTTATCTCTCCCGTCTCTATTTGATTTTGAGCGTTCATAATCATCATACTTTCTTGATATTATCCTATTCCTTTTATCATCAGATCTACGTTCACGGGAGCGATCAAGTTCCCTGTCCCTTGAACGAGATTTGTGCCTCTTACTGGAATAGTCTCTTTTACGGTCATAAGGTGACCGTGACCTTCTTTCTCTTCTTTTATGACCACTGCTGTGATACTTAGATAATGGCGGAGTTTTTGGTGACTTCTCTTTCTTCACATCTCGCTTACTATCCTTAGATGTTGATGCTGCTGGAGATTCTGCTTTTTTCTCCTCTGCTCTTGCTTCTCTATCTTTTTGTGCTTGTATTTGCTTATTTGTTTGATAAATCTTCCTCAAGGCATCCACTTTACTTTCTAACTCTTCTGGATTAACTTTAAACCTTTTGTACAGCTGCAGAATTCTTAATGATACTTCTCTAATATCCTCTTCAGTCACTTTAAACAACAGAAACCAATGAGGATTGTTTGGTAGAGGTAGACCGATTTTACGCGCCGTCAAGTAAATGCAGGCACATGCTATGGTTTCTGGAGGAAATCTCATAAAGACATCAGTCCGAAGTGCATCATTCATATAGTTCCAAGCCAATTGCATCAGTTGTCTGTTTTTTTCATATTGTAATAACTGTAGATATACAACTATAAGTTTGTGAGGGTGTTTTACATGAACACAAAAGCCTAGCTCCTTCAGTATTCGCCTTTCAGCTTTAATTACCTGATTTTTAAGCTCTATGTAATTTTGATCTACAATAAGAGGGGATATGGTTTTCTGTGCTCGTACTTGTTTTATGTGGTGGAAAACGTTAATAACATCGCGTATTCTACACGGCTTCTCTTCGACTTTCGACGCTAAATAAATACTACCCATAGCAGTTGTCTCCATTGGATACCTAACAAAGGATTTTGAGTAATAGAACCTTTGTAAGTACATTTGACCTGTAGCCATTGCCACTTGTGGTAGTTTCAGTAGAATACCTGCAGTTTGAATCATTTCGCAACCCAAAATCCTTAGATCAGTCTCAATTTCAACATCCAGTCCATCAATTTGTGATGGCGTCTCTTTAAATGCAGACTCCGGTAAAAGACAGTTGTGCAGAGTAAGAACAATCTTGCCATAATTCTTTTGTGGTTTCGCTGGTGCCCCATTACCATTTTTTATTTGACTTTGTACTGTCGTAGTTGACATGGTGCTTCTACTGTACGCTTTCACTATTAAGATCTTTATAAATTAAGCAAACCTTTGTCACGTTAACTTAAACTGTACTTTTACGCTTTCAAACACTTCATACTTTATTTACTAAATGTTTCACTGAATTAAAGTACACCGAATAAAATCCGATCGACATATCGTACATCGCAAATGACAGCCGACTAAAGCCAAGATGGCGCCACAAATTTTAACAGATGTCAATATGGTTTGGCTATATCAGGTACTCCATTTACAATTAAAAACTGCATAAATAACAACTTACCGTGTGCCATTGTCGAATATAACTATAAATCTGTGTTTTTGAAAAAGTTTGACAACGTTTTGTAACGTTGATTTGAATGACTCACTCAAATCAACAACTATATTGTTTTTGACATTAGAACGTTCTGTTTTATCTAACATCTTATGAGTCAAAAACTTATACTATTAAAAATATACTTTTTCAAATAAATAAAAATGCTTTAAAGCTAACGATCTATCCACAAATTTTCAAATTTTTCTTACCGAATTTAATGCTACTATAATTTTGTATTATTTAACAAATATGGTGAAACAGAATGAATCAAAAAACCGGGAAATTTAAAAAGGAATAAATTAATCAATGAAATTATATTAGGCAGAAAAATTATAACTACATGAACTTCTTGTTGTAATCAAAGTTTAATTCGTGAAAGATGTGTAATTTAATACATAGTTGAACTTATAAAATTATCTAGATGTAATAATTAAGATAATAGTGAAAACATAAAGAATAATACTCACATCCTGGATCCGTGCACTTTTGGACAAAAGAATCCAAAAAATCATGACCTTCACCTGCTTCAAAACAACATTTAACAAACGACATTTTCTAAAAATATTGACCTCAGAATAAAGGCTCAGAAAAATATTTTAATCTTGAACACAGGTAAATAACTACAGTTAAGAATATCACGTAACAAATTTCAAATAATTTAAAATTCCAAAATAATTACATATAAGTTATCACACATTTGATATTTTTACTAAAACATACCAAAACAATTTAACACTTAAAAACCTAAAAACTATTAGGTATATATTACTACTATTATTGACTAGCGTAACATAATAATACTATTGCTTTATTTTATACCCTAACGATCTAAAAATAAATCACAGTGTTATAAACAGGTCAACAATGTCACATTTCTTACTTTCATTTGTCGTGATTATTGAATATACAGAATGTCAACGCAACCACCGCAAGTGCTGTATAATACGACTAAAATAAACGTTCCCATAGTGTTTTAGTGTGTACATCGATATAGTGCGTTTTAAACATTACAGCATAATGCGCGGAAGTGATTGCGCACAGAAAAACCTATTGACAATGGCGGTAAGCTGAGTACAGCCATTGAATACTAGATGGAGCTTTTTTTTTTTTTATAAGATCTAGTAGGCAGACGAGCAAGACGGGTCACCTGATGGTAAGTGATTCACCGCCGCCCACGGTCACCAGCGATGCCAGTGCGTTGCCTACCCTTCAGGTAAGAATATGCTCTTTTCTTGAATAACCCAATGTCGCAGTTGTTGGGGAAGACCGCTGATGGCAACGAACAAGCTGTTCAATCAGTTGTCTATTAGAATAGTTTAATGACAATCCTCTCTCTCTGGAGTAGTTCCTTCATGTCTGAGGATCTTGGTCAGTGCTAGGATTATTGTCTGGAGCGGACGATTTGCTTCCACCGATTAATGTCTAGCGTATCTCTTACGACTGTACTAGCTACGTAAAGACAATACGTGACAACGCTTAAAGAAAATACGTGAGGTTTTTTGTTACTATTATTAGATAATTATTACCAGATATTTATCACACAGAGTCTAAGAAAGATAATGAAATTCAGGGTATCAATAGTAAGTGATTATGGATGTAATGAGAGAAGACATTTACTAAAATATTTTAGAATAACATTGACCGATCGTTCGAATAGGTTTCTTCGGAGCACTTATTTTGGCCGCCAAACTGCATTTTCTTATGTTACATCGTTATGTATTAATTATCGTTATAATTATAAAGAAAATTGTTTAAGGAGGAAAAAAATTTAAATATGAGAAAATCTCTAAATTCCTTTTTAAGTAATTTTGAATACGTTATAATATAATCTTTAAGAAGGATGATCGTGCTTAAAATCAGCAAAATCCTTAGTATTTATCGTAAATTAAGTAATCAAGTAAATAATTTATGTAATAGATAAATTTTTCGTGGCAGTAAAAATTATTTACATTTTTACTATAGTGACACGGAGAAAGGTCTCATCATGATTTAGCGGATCATACTACCACAATATGTAATATGTTAACTAAATTAATATTACAAAGTAATTTGAGGAATAAAGAAAAATAGTCGAAGAAAGCAATTAAGAACAAAAGCAATCAAGCACGAATGTAAATTTTGGTGCTCTTCTCCTGATGCCGCAAAACAGTGTTCACATTCGCCTTAATATCTTACTATTACTACTTTTCTTACTTATACTCAATAAGAAATACGTTCCCACATATTTACTATTTATTTTACTGTAAACCACAGATTCTTCTGGTAGAGGTCGGGGAGAGGTGCTGGAATCAAATAGTGGAGGGTCGATCCCCTGATTGATGATAGTATTTATCATTGCTCAAATGTTTACACGAATGTATTAAAAAAGCTATTACGCTATTTTTTACCATCTTTATTAACTTACCATCGCGTGAACTGCTTACTCTTTACAATAACAATATTGTTAGGTTTATGTCATATCCTATCTAGCGGCTCATTGTTATGTATATATTAGGGGGACCGGAAAGTAATGTCGTTTTCTTAACAACATTTTTAACGAATAACAAACACATACATTTTTAACGAGTCTTTATTTTTAATCAATGATGTATTCCCCATCATTGTCAATAACCTTTTGCCATCTAGTGAGTAAATTTTCAATCCCTGATCGATAAAAATTAATTGGTTTTTCGGCAAAATATCTAGAGATGGCATTTTGGATATCATCCAAATTTGCAAATGTTTTGCCACTTAAAAAGTGTTGCAGCGCTCGGAATAAGTGGAAATCCGATGGTGCAACATCGGGCGAATATGGTGGATGAGGCAGCACCTCCCACCCCAATTCATTAATTTTTTCTAGAGTTCGCCTTGCGCAGTGCGGTCTTGCATTGTCATGTTGGAGAATGACGCCTTTTCGGTTGACAATCGCTGGCCACTTTTCAATTAAAGATTGATTGACTCGCTGCAATTGTTCGCTGTAGAGGTCTGCAGTAACAGTTTCTCCAGGTTTCAGTAATTCAAAATGAACAATGCCGCGAATACTCCACCAAACACACAAAAGCGCTTTTTTGGGGTGTAAACCTGGCTTAGCAGTACTCCGAGGGATTTCATTTGGAGAGAGCCACTGCCTTTTGCGTTTTGGGTTATCATACAGGACCCATTTCTCATCTCCTGTGATCAAGCGATCAAAAAACGCTTCTGTGTTGTGTCGTTGAAGCAATAAGTTGCATGTGATTGATCGGTTAGCCTTATTCTGTTCGGACAGATTATGCGGGACCCAAACACCTGCTCTGCTTACTTTTCCAATCTGCTTCAAATGTTCTTGGATGGTCGACCAAGGTTTGTTGAGACTGTTTGACAATTCCTCGATCGTCTGACACGGATTTGCTTCCACTTCCGCCCTTAACACGTCGTTGTCTAACGCTGATGGTCTTCCTGATCGATACGAGTCGGAAAGATCAAAATTACCCGATTTGAACTTGGAAAACCACCTTTGGCATTTACGAATGTCCAGTGCATTTGGATAAACATCGCAAATGTTTTTGGTAGCAACTGTTGCGTTATTTCCCTTGCGAAACTCAAAGAGCATGCAATGCCGGATGTGTACCTCTTCTGGTATTTGGCTGGCCATTTTACCCAAAATTACAAAAAAAAATTGTAATTCAATTGTCTATAAGTAAAGAAATCACTATAACCTCACAATGTCTTTGGTACGCCTCTGAACAAAACAATGAGCTGACAAATGACAATCAAGTATTGGCATGCGCAGAAACGACATTACTTTCCGGTCACCCTAATATTAGGTTGGGGAAAAAGAAATCCATTATTTTTTCGGTAGATGGCTGTGGTGATAAATTTCTCGTAAAGTATCGATCAAACAGTTTCAGATTTATGCTCGTTGGAAAGGTGACATTTCGCAGTAAAAGAATTCTTTTGCTGTTTTTTGTTTGGTGCATTCAATTGTGAGTTACAGGGTGTTAAAAATGGAAGTGAACGAAGAGAAAATTCGGTACATTTTACAGTTTTTCCTTGACAAAGGCGAAAATGCAAGCCAGGCGGCTAAAATTGTGAATGGTGTTTATGGACCCGATACTGTAACAGCCAATTATGTGCAATTTTGGTTTCGTAGGTTCCGTTCAGGAATTTTTGATGTTAAAGATGCACCTCGCACAGGTAGGCCGGTCGCCGAAAATGTCGATAAAATCGGAGAAATGATCGAAGTTGACCGGCATGTTAGCAGTCGTAACATCGCCCAGGAGCTAAAAATGGACCACAAAACAGTTTTAAACCATTTACACAAAGCTGGATTCAAAAAGAAGCTCGATGTTTGGGTGCCACACCAATTAACAGAAAAAAACATGATGGATCGAATTTCCATCTGCGAAGCCTTGGCCAAACGGAATGAGATAGACCCATTTCTTAAACGGATGGTGACTGGAGATGAGAAATGGATCACATACGATAACCCTGTGCGAAAACGATCATGGTCAAAGAGCGGTGAAGCACCTCAAACGGTGGCCAATCCAGGACTAACGGCCAGGAAGGTTCTGCTGTGCATTTGGTGGGACTGGAAGGGGATTATTTATTATGAGTTGTTTCCATATGGCCAGACACTAAATTCTGATCTCTACTGTCAACAACTGGACCGTTTGAAGATAGCAATTGACCAGAAACGGCCAGAATTGGCCAACAGGAGAGGTGTCGTGTTCCACCAGGACAACGCTAGTCCACACACGTCTACAGTGACTCGCCAGAAACTTCGGGAGCTTGGTTGGGAAGTTTTAATGCATCCGCCATACAGTCCGGACTTGGCACCAAGCGATTACCATCTTTTTCTTGCATTACAAAATTTCTTTAGTGATAAAAAATTAGCATCTAGGGAAGATTGTGAAAATCGGCTACTAGAGTTTTTTGCAAATAGAGACCAGGATTTCTACGAGAGAGGCATTATGAAAAATCAAATCGTAAAATCCGAAGCATGTTAAATAAAGTCCTGAAGTTCATATAAAAATAATGGATTTCTTTTTCCCCAACCTATTATTAAGAAACTTGAACACAGGCTCCGTGTTGTCAGTCTGACTGTATTCTATAGGATATAAAATACAATTTAAAGAGCGTGCTTTGAAATTACACGATATAATACCATCATCCCATTTTCCACCACCGAACGATACACAGCGAATCATGATCAGAAATTGCGAACAAAGAGGTTTAACTCCGCGTTATAAAACAGAAAAGGAGTGGAATAACTTGCCAGCAGCAGTGTTCCCAATAACACGGGGATGTTTTCAAGAAAAGAGTTAATAGGCTTTTAGTAGGTTAATGCGTTTGCCCTCCTAATGCACTGAGGGATACCACCGAGGGGGTTTTAGTGGGTAGAAGCCCGACATAACCTTGTCTTCCCCCCGAAGCAAGGTATCTTTAGAGATTTCCCCGCGAGAAAAAAAAAAAAAAGGTTAATGCGTTTTACCATCACAGACCACATCACCACTCAATACTAGGTGGGTTCGTTATCAAGTGTTAATCTTAAAAATAAAATAAGTGAATTCCTCTCGCGTCCGTTGTATAAATATGTATTCCTTAGGAACACACACACTACATACCTTCGATTTATTCCTCGCAGTAGAGCCTTTTTACAAAACGCAGTGATCACTCACTCACCACTCGCCAATTGAATTTTTTCCAATTCGAGTCGTTCAGTCGACCTCGAGAGATGGAGGAGAACGGGCGCGTTTGACGCCATCCTTATATCTTTCACATCCAACTACGCGATAGTGCTGTGATTTTTTTTTTTTTAATAAAACGTGAACTGTGGTCTTTTATCTTAGTGATCTCTTTTACCTTTCGTATGTGTTTCAAATTTTAATTCTGGATGTGTTTAGTGTTGCCATATTTCAAGTTTTTTTTATTTTATTATAAATCACACGAACTGTCGCTTTTTCGAGGGATGCTTTTGCTATAGTAAGTGATTTTTTTTTTATTGTAATATATTTATAATTTTTATGGTTTATTGCGATGTAAACTATTTAAAGGTTTTAGTTTTAAAATCGAAATTTTCTGCAAGCGCATAAAGGACATTAAAAATATTGCTTCCTCTATAAAAACGTTGAAACCGGATTTTTCTCTGCGTTGATGATGTAAAACTGAATGTCTGTCATTTATCAATAATAATCGAGGTACTTTATTAATGTATATGTATATTTTGATTATTTCAACGACCATATCCATATGTTAAAATTGAAATGATAAAAATTTATATAATTAAAAAGTTTAAAAAAAAAAAAAAAAAATACTTAAGTTATTATAAGTTCGAAACATAATAGTTACGGTTTATAGTAAATTACACAATCGGAACTTTGTAACTCGCCAACCATTAAGCTCACTCTCGCTGACGGGTTAACCTTTTCCGATCATTCGAAAGTAAGATCTGCAACTTTTTTACAGACTTCCTATTGAAAGAAATCTATACAAATAAATTAAATTTATTTACCTGTTATATTAAAAGATTTCATTCTTTATGTTTAACTAAAAAAACCCAAGTCGAAAATCTCTGTCTGGTTTGTTCGAGTAGTCCCGAAAACAGTTAGTATTAAAAAGTTTGACAGATATAAGTCTCTAATATAATACAGAAAAACATAATTAGGGTTCCGTTCTAAAAAAAGTAAAATATATTATGAACATTATTTAATAAGACTTCATAATTTACGTGTTTTACTGGGTAAGGTGGGTAAAGGGTCCCGCATAATAACTCATCAGACCCAACTCAGCCTCAAATGCTCATGGTGCGTCCTGCTAATCTACAAATGAGATTTTGGCTCCCACCTATACGTATGAAGCAGCGTGGTAGGAAATACTCTAAATCCCCCCCATATGACCCTTACAAAAGAAGGGCACGAGAAGCTGATGGATGCGGACAGCACAAGACCGATCGATGTGGAGATCTTTAGAGAAGCCTATGACTAGCAGTGGACGTCTATGATGATGAAGATGCAAAATTAGTTCTATTAAAAGATTACCTGTTTTTCTAAAACTTCAACATCTAATAAAAGATCCAAAAAAGTTGTGAATTATTTATGTATTGTTTCGTAGTTTTTATGTGTAGTGTTTAAGTGTAGTGCTTTGAAGGTATGATGGTGAAACTACAAGAAAATGATTGATATATTTGAAATAGTTCTAACAGTAATGATTCTGACCTACAACATGGTGCTGCATCTAGCATGCGGGTGGAAACTAAATCCATAATATACAATAAATTAAAAGTAACATATTTACATCATCATCATCATCACAACCGATGGACGTCCACAGCTGGAGCTCTCTTGTAATATGTACCACAAAGCACGGTTTTGCCCTGGTTGAATCCAGTGGCTTCCAGCGATTCTTTTTACATCCTCTGTCCACCTAGTCTGCCAACGCGATTTCCGGTCCGTGGTCGTCAGTCCAGCATTTTAATACCTCATCATCCATCAGTTCTACGAGCTACGTGCTTCGTCCTTTGCCACTTCAGCCTCGCGACTCGTAGAGCTCGGTGACTGTGGTTCAATATTTACATACTTTAAACTATTTGTGGACTATGTTCAACGTATGTTTAACGAGAGCACAGAAACAACCTATGTCTAGAGGTGACGAGCGCAATCTGGTGCAGTGTTGTTATCGGCACGGGTATCACTTATCACCAGATGAACGACTTGCTCGTTTGATCGCTTCATCAATAAAAAAAACCTATAGTGAACCCCTAACGGCTCAAGTTGCTGATGAGATATAAATTGTCAGACATTGTCTACTGCCTTTTGGACCCCATCATGAGCCACAAATATTCTACTTAATTTTTGATAACCTTACAAACGTTTGGGATGCGGGCAACGTGAAGTTCTTTGGGGGAGACCTATCTCCAGAAGTGGACTTCTATCGGCTGATGGTGATGATGATGACAAAAATTTCTATGGATAAGTATATGCAGGAATATTATGTACTTGTATTAAGTACGAGAATTGCAGAGTAAAGAATACAAATTAAGTTTGTTTAATTTAACTATCAGTTGGCAACTGGTGATACTTCATCATCATCAGCCGACAGTCATCCACCGTTAGATATAACCACAAAGATCTACACACTGATGGTTATAGTTAATACTTAAAACTAAATATCGCCACAATACTACTTAACGTATATATATATATATATACACATACATATACTATGCCACGTTCTCTTTTCTTGTGAAGCAATGAAACCTTTTTTGTTTTTTAGTAACATAATTAAAAGTATCAAAATGGTAGAATCGATTAATTATATATGGCGACTTGACATATTTGATTTGTTGTGCAATTTGCTTCTAATTAAATAGCTTAAGTCAGAAGTTATATTACTTAACTAGTTAATCTCCATCCAGGTCGTAACACCCCCGCAACCCCATTTGCGCAAAGAATTTCTTAAAATCCATTCTTGGCTGACTTATATTCTACAAAAGGAATGTTCCTATCAAACTTCAAGTCTTCATAGGTGCAATACTCTTATATATTAGCTGTTCTCCGTAGACTTTTTAAAAAGAGCAACCGCAACCGCAGATGACTTTCTATACCAATCGTTGCTATAGCAACCGCATAAATGATACCAAATGAACATGTTTATACAAGTTAATTAGAAGTAAAATGATGAAATATCTATGAAATCCAAAATACAATCAACCTATAATCATCTACAAATTATTCCGCGTCGGATGCTCATGTACCCATATCGATATGGTCACTAGTTTTCACGTGATGAGCGAACAAACAATTTGATTATATATATATATATATAGGTAATATGTAATTTCTTAGATAATCAGTGAGCTATTGTTCATAACGTTACTGGTGATAGTGTCTCTGGTGCTGAGGATTGTGTAGGTAAGTACCACCGCAGCTCGTATTACAACCGACAGACAATACTGTGCGGACATTAGTGTGATCCGGTTTGAAGGGCCAATAGCTATCACTGGCGGTCGTGTGTCTGTTGCCAGACCGTCTAGGTAGGTACCACCGCAGTTGCTATTGCAGCCGACACAGTACTGTGCAAACTTTATTGTGTTTCGGTTTGAAGGGCGCTGTAGCTAATGAAATTATTTGGGTAACGATATTTAACACGTTATGTCTGAAGCGACGAGCGCAATGTGGTGCATTGTATACTATCCTAATTAGCGCCACGATTAACCAAAAGGTGATCTTCCCGTTCGTCTCGTCGCTTATTTGTAAATATGAAAAATATGAAGAGCTCTCTTATTCCCACTGCTGGGACTGTGTGCCTTCTCTCACTAAGAGGCTAAGTGGGTGTCGGTGTTTATCACATGCCCCAGAAAGCTGTTGGTGTTGGAATGTGACGAAAGTTAAAAAGTGCACATTGCGGTTGCATAACACAACATCAATACCCGGCGTCGTCGTGCAACCTTCTTGTTTGTGTAATTCACGATTTTGTAATAAATTTACGATAATTCAATGTATTACTGTGATAATTATTATATACCGAACAAGACGTTCACTTGAAGACGAGTGATACACTCGAGTGATACCTTACCTTATTAGGATGACGTACAATGCATTACACTATACACGTCGCTTTGAGACATAAGTTGCATTGTGCTTTTACACAAGAAGTTAAGTCTCATTACCACAGTAATTTCACTAGCTACAACGCCCTTCAATCCAGAACACAGTTTACACACTTCTGTTTAGCGACAGAAACAGGAGTCGCGGTAGTATCAAAATGGCCTCCCTCAACAGATACCTGCCAATAAACCATTATAACTAGAACCCTGAGTTAATTATTTACTTATGATCATGGATTCAAATCGTCTTTGAATTGGGTGTGATCCCTTCCAGAGGACCTGATCAAGGAAAACTAGTTGCCTAGCCAATCGTTGCTAATAAAGGGGTAATAATTGCTTACTGGTGGTAGGTCTGCTGGAGATTATCTAGGAGGGTACCACCACTGTGTAAACAATACGGTATTCCGGGTTCAATGGCGCTGTAGCCAGAGACTCGTTATGCCTCAGGCGACGAGTGCAGTATGCTGTACTGTAGTGGTGTATACCACTTTAACTACCACCACGTTGTTATGGACGGGCGTATCACTTACCATCAGGTGAACGTGCCGCTCGACTCATAATAAAAGGGAACTGCATAAAGCTGTCTGTCTCCAGGAGGAGCAGGTCCTAGATTATGGCATTAGAAAGGCTGTAGTTCTGTTCTGAACGTAGATCCAGAGTCATCTACAATTGGTGATTTTTATGGGTAATTATCTCCACGTAACCCTGATTTCCTCTCGAAGACAGGATATCTTTTAAAAGATTTCAGCTCGACTCGCCAGTCGCTTATATCATAGATTACTTTGTAACGTAATACCGAAGACCTTGCGAACGTCACAGAAGTTCCGCGTGTCCGGATCCAAGGATGCAGTCACTTGTCTATTGCGACAATATTATAAAAACATACTATTATTGTATTTAACTACTCTACAACAAAGAGACGTAGAGGGTCTCGCACGACAACTCACGGAACCCAAGCCAACCTCACCTGCTCGTGGTGCACCCTGCTAATAGGCCAGCTTTTTTTTAAATTTTTTTTTTAAGTGAATATATGTGCGGAATATTCACCTGATGGTAAGTAATACCGTCCATAACAACGTGGCATTAGTTGGGATGGCATACACTACACCACATTGCGCTCGTCGCCTTGAGACATGAAATGGTGTGGGATGGTCACTAGTTTTCTTTTCTCTTTCTCCCAGGCATTTGTGAGCCTGGACTTCGTTCCTTTAATTCTCGCCTTCCGTTCTCTTCTTCTTCTATACCAATGTAATCTTCCATTACTTTCCTCTCGTCTGCACTCCACCCTAATTCCTTATTTCATTCTTCCCTTAAATAAGTTGATGCGCACATTTTTATTTATTTAAATCCCTACTTCTACTACAGTCCATTTTCTTATTTCTATACATTACTTGTCTTAGTTTTATTCTTATTCTACTTCATTTAAAAAGATCGTTTAAAAACTTTAATTCATGTTTACGATCTTTTGCTTTTCTCTCAGTCATTCGTTACAGCGACCTTCATAGGTATGTATCACTGCAGCTCCTATTGCAGTCCATAGACAGTACTGTGCAAACATTACCGTGTTCCGGTTTGAAGGGCGCTGTAGCTAGTAAAATTACTGAGGTAATTAGACTTAATATCTTCTCTCTGTATTATATTCCAACTGGCATCACTTACCATCAGGTACACGTCCCGATCGTCTAGTCGCTTGTATTGCTCGCTAATCGCTTTTGGCTTAGCTCTACTGATAGTGGGCTCGATGACCATGGGTCCAAGATCTGATTGTTACTTTAGCTATATATACTGTTGAATGTAGAAGATCAAAATCTATACATTGACAAATCACGCTTCCAAGTTGCTGGCTGACGTCAGGACATGCGCGGCCACCTCGACGCGCTGCCCACACCGCGCCCGCGCACCTCTATCACTTACAATTAATTAATGCAAGTGATAAATGGCAAAACGAATTATAAAACTATTGTTATTTTTCGTAAGAAAAACCTAAGTCACAATATTTAATCAATTTACTGGTGGTAAGTCTCTGCCTGCTGGAGATCAACTAGGTGGGTAATTGAAACCTGCCGTCAACGGAGACCTGCCAAAACCATTATAACTAGAACCCTGCATTAATTATTTACTTATGGTCATGAATTCAAATAGTGTTCGAATGAAATGATCCCTTCCATAGGAGGACCTCATCAAGAACACCCATAAGTCGCCTAACTAGTCATTGCTAATAAAGGGTAATAATTGCTTACGGTTTCCGGAGATCATGTAGGTAGGTACCGCAGCACCTATTGCAGCCCACACACATTACTGTGCAAACCTTACTGTGTTCCGGTTTGAATGACGTTGTAGCTAGTGTAACTACTGGGGTAGCGAGACAACGTCACAGCCGACAAGCGAAAATGGTGCGGTTTATATCATCCTGTAACATTTACTATAAAAAAAGTTACTAAAATCAAATGCCTCAAAAAGTGATTAGCAAAGCAATAGCATTACCGAGACTTAGATAATCTTGATTTATGGTGTTGGTCTCATTCATTCGATTGTTGATGATGTATCGCTTCCCCTGTTTCTGTTTACCAGCTCCATAGTATATTTATGAGTGCCTCATTCCCTCACAAATTAACCAGAGTACGAAGTTTCTCTTCTACAGCTTGTGAACTAACACTGGTTTTATTTAAAAAAAATAGGGGTGAAGTAGAATTGTGTCAACTTAATTGCATTCCGTTACCTTCGCAGTCGCCATAAACTGTAATTTACTCTGATTTATGATGCCTGACATTAATAAAGGATAGAGTCGTGACCGTTTTCAAAGATTTAGGTCGCAGTTACAGACCTGAGTCTAGCAAATATCTGTATTAAATCGGTGACCGTGTTTGTTTTAATATTATCCTAACGTCTACACGTCACTAATGGCTGCATATTTTTTTTATCTTACAAAGCGTCGATACGGTCGTTCACCTGATTGTAAGTGATACGCATGCTCATAACAAATTGGCGTTAGAATGTTATACACAGCACCACATTAAACTCGTCGCCTTGATACATAGGATGTTCAGTCGCGTTACCCCAGTAAATTTACTACCTACAGCACTTTTCAAGCTGGAACACAGTAATGTTTGGCGGGAGAAATAAGACACCATAGTGATACCAGCGGTTGGCGGCTGTGCTTTGAATGCAGTTAATGTTTTATCACTAAATTATAATGAAAAAAATTATGGTAAGGTAATACAAAAAAAAAAACAATAGAATTTCTTGGTACATCATTAAGAAAACAAGAATAAATCGAAATTAATTTTTTCGATCGAAATTAGTTAACAAAAACAGATAGAAATCGGTTCAACCGTTTGGGTAAGTCGAATTTGAAATTCCTCTGACTTAAGATATGATTGTTTGCTGTTTATGATTTAGAAAAATCGTATTATCTAAAACTAGAAGAAGATAGAGAGATCTTTGGGGGAGGCCTATATCCAGCTGTTGCTGTCTATCGGCTGATGATGCTAAAACTAGAATCATTCATCAATTCAACATCCTATGGCCCTAAGATGAGGCAAAGGGCGTCCACAGTGATTCTCCATCGCGTTCAGCCTTAGCCTGAACCTTTAATCTCATCCCACGTCTTCCTGATCTTCTTCACCTCCTCTGCTACTGTGCGGTGCCACGTCTATACGAATATAGGTGGGATCTCTTCGAAACTAAAAAACTAGATTAAGAAGTAATAAATTCAACTCTATTTTCATCCAAATTTGTTAAAGACCCGGTCTTAGGTCTTAGGTCCGGCAATGAATTTTAAATTGGACTAACATCTCAGATATTAATATCTCTATTTCTCAATAAGGCACACCTTTTTAATTTGTTCTTTTCAATCAGCAAACTATGCACATTCTCAAACTTCCAAGTTGCACGAATTCATTCCGGTAGATCTTTATTCAGAACTTAAACGATGATTAACAAAAGAAGTAATCTTTCATGATTATACAGTAAATGTATACGTACATAATTATTCAGCATCATAATCTCATGTAATAAATCCTCACATACACTACGTAGACGGAGCCATAAAAAAGGAGCAAGCAATTGTATTTAATACTAAAAAGGATATTTATAATGGTAACGGAGTACAATTTCCGACCATTTCCAATTAGAGATCTGAAGCTTAATTGCGTCGAAGGATTTACAGGTGAAACGAGGAGTGTGGGAAGATAAAAAAATTCATTATACTTAAAGCTCGGATCATGATAAATGTTGGCATGTTGGCTCCTTCGAGCACGAATATGTTTTATGTTGTCATAACGAGCCACCACGTCCGTGGTGTGGACCCTCGGACGTAAATCCATAAACTTTTGATTTATTACGCCAAACTAATAAATAACAGTTTTAGTGGCATACATCTTAACTAGCTCTTACTCACTTCATAACTCAGACGAAGTTTAAAAAAAAAACAATAAAATATTTACATAGTAAAATATATCTTTTATGATTTTTTTTTTTATTTTATCACTCATTGTAATGGGTAAAGTTTCTGCAAAACGAAAGGTGTGGAGAAGAAAAAACTCATAGTTGAGGGGAATCTCAGGGTATGGACTGGTATATCCGAGGCGTCCGAATTGTTCCGCCGGACCAGAGACAGAAAGGGCTGTTCCACGCTGATCGCCAACGTTCACTAGTTGGAGAGCCACTTTAAGAAGAAGAAGAAAAATGATTTTTTATGCAATTTTTTTTATATTACATATAAATATTTTTTAATATATTTTTACATTTTCCAATATGAAAGAACTTTACTATACACAGGGATTGGAGCAGCGATGCCAAGGTATGGTGGAGTAGAAGTCTTTAAAAGAAGATCAAATACGCTTCTGCTAGATCAGCAGTTTACTAATTATAGATTTCATCACTACTTATCATAAGTTGAGAGTTAATGTATATAATCATAAAAGTCCTGTATTATTCGAACACAACTATTATCAAAACTAACTAGAGGCACAGAATATTTCGTTACGTATAAAAGTAAACGCGAAAAATATCTATGACATATTGTATATAAAGTTGTTGATACTTTCCTGCTATTTATTGAGGTCAAAGCTTTTCAGATAAACATATAATATTTTAAACTGGTAAACGCAAGGACATATCGCATGAGCTAATAATCTATAAAACCATTCACATATTAGGGGGACCGGAAAGTAATGTCGTTTTCTTACGCTAAATACAAACACATACATTTTTAACGAGTCTTTATTTTTAATCAATGATGTATTCCCCATCATTGTCAATAACCTTTTGCCATCTAGTGAGTAAATTTTCAATCCCTGATCGATAAAAATTAATTGGTTTTTCGGCAAAATATCTAGAGATGGCATTTTGGATATCATCCAAATTTGCAAATGTTTTGCCACTTAAAAAGTGTTGCAGCGCTCGGAATAAGTGGAAATCCGATGGTGCAACATCGGGCGAATATGGTGGATGAGGCAGCACCTCCCACCCCAATTCATTAATTTTTTCTAGAGTTCGCCTTGCGCAGTGCGGTCTTGCATTGTCATGTTGGAGAATGACGCCTTTTCGGTTGACAATCGCTGGCCACTTTTCAATTAAAGATTGATTGACTCGCTGCAATTGTTCGCTGTAGAGGTCTGCAGTAACAGTTTCTCCAGGTTTCAGTAATTCAAAATGAACAATGCCGCGAATACTCCACCAAACACACAAAAGCGCTTTTTTGGGGTGTAAACCTGGCTTAGCAGTACTCCGAGGGATTTCATTTGGAGAGAGCCACTGCCTTTTGCGTTTTGGGTTATCATACAGGACCCATTTCTCATCTCCTGTGATCAAGCGATCAAAAAACGCTTCTGTGTTGTGTCGTTGAAGCAATAAGTTGCATGTGATTGATCGGTTAGCCTTATTCTGTTCGGACAGATTATGCGGGACCCAAACACCTGCTCTGCTTACTTTTCCAATCTGCTTCAAATGTTCTTGGATGGTCGACCAAGGTTTGTTGAGACTGTTTGACAATTCCTCGATCGTCTGACACGGATTTGCTTCCACTTCCGCCCTTAACACGTCGTTGTCTAACGCTGATGGTCTTCCTGATCGATACGAGTCGGAAAGATCAAAATTACCCGATTTGAACTTGGAAAACCACCTTTGGCATTTACGAATGTCCAGTGCATTTGGATAAATATCGCAAATGTTTTTGGTAGCAACTGTTGCGTTATTTCCCTTGCGAAACTCAAAGAGCATGCAATGCCGGATGTGTACCTCTTCTGGTATTTGGCTGGCCATTTTACCCAAAATTACAAAAAAAAATTGTAATTCAATTGTCTATAAGTAAAGAAATCACTATAACCTCACAATGTCTTTGGTACGCCTCTGAACAAAACAATGAGCTGACAAATGACAATCAAGTATTGGCATGCGCAGAAACGACATTACTTTCCGGTCCCCCTATTACATAAATTTATAACGAAGGTTGGCATAACTGGAACAAATTTTGTCCAGAAAAAAGCACAGACTGAAAGAATATCTAAGTACTGAAAGGTATCTATACAATTGTAAGAGGTGCGCGGGACAGGAAACTGTGGTAGAAAATCGCCCGCTCCAGACAGCAACCCTAGCACTGACCACGATCCTCAGAAATGAGGGAACGACCCTAGAGAGAGAAAAAGTAGTCGAGATTGTAAGTGCAGCGGTTTTATTATTCATTCATGCAAATATAATTTGGAGTCGAGTTTATCAATTATGGAAATCAGGAACACAACAGTGGAGGATTCGTCACCGGATTGTGACTCCGCCCTTACACTTACTGTCATAAAAAAAGGCGTGGAGTTTAATTGCATCTGTACAATTTATCTCGCAAGCGACGTAGTTTATGTATATTATGTGCGGAACATTCACTTGATGGTAAATGATTATCTGATGATTTTTATTGTTGCCAGTCGTTTGATCGACTTATTTATTACCGAACTCTGCAGTCTATAACTGCTTATGTGTCATCATCATCTACATTTATAAATTATAGCGCTTACACAAAATGCAGTGTTCAGATTTTTGCATCTAATCACTTCCGAGTGTTATTAAGATATCATCGGTCCGTCTGAAGAGAGGAAATTCTCAGGGCGAAGATCTCCAAACAGACAAATAAGCACTGCATAGTCTGGGTCCCTAAACTTATCTAAATAATAAGCTCTCAAATTACTCCAAGGTTTTACAGCTGTGCTTTGACTATTGCTAAATTGATTAGTTTATATTTAAGTATCGATACGGTACAGAGATTTCGGGCGTGGTCTGCATACCCTATACGAAATCTCTGTGCAATCCCTAAACATCCTACATCTCTCTGTTCCGGAAGCGAGCTCCACTCCAATACTGTCCTATCTTTTATTGCTAATTTGTGAAAGACAACAATGACATACAGAGAAACAGAGAGAACGCGAATGGAAAAGAGAGAGATGGGGTATAACGCGTTTCGCAGGAGTCCATGTCATACCCAGTATGCCGCGTTTAGGAATAATTTGTACGAGGTTTTGCTTAACCGAGAGCCGTAAATCCTAGCAAAGCTGTAGCGTATACAAAAACGGTCAGCTTTAAGGCATTACCCAACGTAGAATGTAGAACACTGCGCGCCGTTCATTACGCCAACTGACCTTCGATTAAATCGACAGGTGTTTGTCTGGTTAAACTGCTAAATGTATGACGTTAAGTTAGTGAAAACCGTTACAGATACATGCGACAAGATTACAAATCGAGCTTCATTTGGATTTTTTTATAATATCTATTGTTTCTTGGAGTTTTGCCACCGTACCATTTTGTAAAGGAGAAAAAGGGCATGAGATTTTTCACAGAAAGCTGGAAGAGTTTAGAACAATTTTCCATGGCCTCTCAAAGATAGATCCAGAAGGAATTCAGTATCCAGACATAGATAAGAGGTAGAAAATAGTTAGGAATATTCTATTCACATGTTCTGTTATTGTGTTGTTATTTATAAAACTTTGCTCTAATTGCCGCCGATGATCTGGTGAGAGTGAGGAAGGATCTGGAGAGAAACCCAATGGATGTAAGCAACGCGATCAATGTGGAGATTGTTGGACGCCTATGTATAATAATGATAAAGGACGAAGGATATCTAATAGCTGATGATGATGATGAAATGCCGCCACTACATCTTTTACCTCAAATTAAATTATAAATCAGTGTTAATTAAAATTACAGGTTTAGGAGATCGTTACATTTTACATTTGATCGCGAAACATTTCTCATTTCTCGAGGAAGTTCAGCTTAATTACAAGTTCTTCAAAAAGGACCTGAAAATGTTTCTGCAGGGTCGGCAATACGCCTAATCTTAGTGTTATTGGCGGTTATAGGCTGTGGTTACCGCTCATCATCAGGCGGGCTATAGGCCTGTTTGCCACCTAGTTATAAGTGGTATAAAAGAAAATCGCAAAGGATTAGAAGACTTGCCGGCGACAGTCTTCCTGTACACATACGACGTGGTTGTCTTAAAATGAAGATTGAACAGGTTGTTACTAAGTAAATACGCCTTACCATCACGTACCAAATCACCACTTAACACCACATATATTCCTGAAGAATAGGTCTATTTAAAAAAAAGGTATATTTTATATTTTTGCAAATACCTAGATTTTAAGAAATTATATTTTGATATTTAGAAAATATACGATCGATCCGCAGTTAGCATACATGTTACCAGATCTTACCGCCGACTTATGCAATGTCTATCTAGACCTGCACGTATAAGGTTACCATGTGACGGAATACCAATTGACATGTCGGCCATTTTATTTTTACGTCATTCGGGTGTGAAACGCAAATTTCGCGTCTCGTGGACCTGATACTCCGAAATTAGTGTAGAGGTAACCTATCCTGAATAAGTAAAACTAAATAGTTATTAGTACAGCCAATCGGCTGATGATGGTGAAGACAACAGTGCAGTTTGTTTGTATAAACAGGAAATGAAAAAAGTCGAGAGATACCGTGTCTTCTGCAAAGAGGAAGTCAGAGTAATATAGGATTTCTGAAACACTTCGAAAGTCGCTCTCCATGGATTGAGGGTAGATGAGTTTTGTTATTTTTATCAAACTTCATCATAGGATAAAACTTCATTGTGATCCTATTTTTCTTATTGACATTTTTTTACCACCTGTTGGTAAGTAATACGCCCGACCATAACAACATGACGCTAGTTAGGATACACAACACCAAATTGGACTCGTCGCCTTGAGATATAATACGTTAATTCTCGTTACCCCAGTAATTACACTAGCTACAACACCCTTTAAACGGGAACACAGTAATGTGTGCACACTACTGCTTTGCGACAGAAATAGGAGCGGTGGTACCTACCTAGGCGGTCTCCCGCAACGGAGGCCGCACCAGCAACTAATACTAATCGTGACGAGCGTCTAAAATGTTGCCACTAAGATAGCAGGTTCCTGTTGTGACCGTCTATGTACCACCGCAGCTCCTATTGCAGCCGACAAATAGTCATCATCACCATCAGCTGATAGACGACCATTGCTGGACATAGGCCTGCACCAAAGATCCCAACATTGGTTGGTCCAATGTGCCGTCAACGCCGGACACCAGAGGCCATCGTTTGTAGGGGATCACTTGTGGGGATTTGGGCCATTTCCCACCACGCTGGCCCAATGCGGATTGGTGGTAGTCAGAGCCTCGTTTGTTAATTATCATGCTGCACCACGAGCAGGTGTGATTGGCTTGAAACCCGTGAGTTGTGGTGCAAATATTACTGTGTTGCGATTTAAAGGGAAGTAACTAGAGAAATTACTGGGTATCCAGACGTAGTATCTTATGTCTTAAGTCCATGAGCGCAATGTGGTGCAGTATATATCATCCTAACTAGCGCTGCGTTGTTATGAACAGGCGTATTACTATCAGGTGAACGTATAAATAGCCTCATCGCTTCGTAAAAAAAATTCTCTAACTCTCATATGTTAACAACTAAAACAAACAATGCTGTAATGGTGGCTATCTACAAACTGAGGTTGGGCATAGTGGGATGTATATAACATGTGGGTTGTACCTATACATCATCATCATCATGAGGTTCCTTCTTAAGTATTCATCTACTACTATCCATTTAATATCTAGACTGGTTCGAATAAGTCTTATCAAAATATCTTATTGTTTATTGTCTTCCACCAATATTTCTCGCGATTGTACCGCAGTAAGATCTTTTTGTTCATCTCTTAACTCTTTCCTAGACTTTTGCCAGTTATCAAGTCGGGCAGTAAACAGTGGTGCTGCTTTAGTAAGATCTACTACTGATGATTCATAAGCCACTTAATTCAGTTTACTAGACCACGGCCGTCTTTTCTTTCGTTACACAATACAGTTTAGTTCGAGTGGCAGTACTATACATAGACCACAATTCGCTCATTTTCTACCCATGTTGTGGCTGCATCACGATTTCTCTATTTATTTCCAAACACAAATAGCTGGATAATTGCTCGCTACATTTATGTACAGTTTACACCATAAGTTGACACACATACACGTAGAGGCGATATTCGTACGGATCTATATCTGTGCGACAAGGATGTTGTGTAACGTCAGTGTTGTCAACATTGCGATATTTTCCTAATTAATCTAATTGATTTTCCCGTTCAAGTGTTTTCAAAAGTGAATAGATTAGTTCTTCTATATCCCTTCACCACAACCCCACCTGATGTTAAATGGTGATTTTTTTTTATGTAATTAATAGTAATGTAAGGTAAGTGATACACCCGCCCATTAGAATGTGGCGGTAATTAAGATGATATTCACAGCACAATATTTCGCTCCCTTTAGACATGATGTTAAGCCTCATTACCCCAGTAATTACACTAGCCACAGCACCCTTTAAACGGGAACACAGTAATGTCTGCTCACTACTATTTAGAGGCAGAAGTAGGAGCTGCTGTGATATCTACCTAGGCGGTCTTCGCTGGTAAAGCGCACTAACCTAGTAACAGCCTTTGGACTCTTCTTGGAGACACATTGTATTTGGACGGGAACAACGGAACCGGAATGTGGTTCCACTCCTTTACTGTTCTTAAGATCAACGAAAAGCTGAACCGCTTTGTTCGTAAACTGAGGATATTCAAAACGTAAGGATGGTGACTCGACGCGCATCTGGTCTTCTGGTGCTGAAAAGGGAATAGAGGAATTATATCTATTATTATGGAAAATTATTACGCGTATCAACATTTCAGCGATAGGTCTCTTCCTTAGACCATCCAGGTAGGTACTACCGCAGCTCTTATTCCAGCTGACAACAGTGGTATGCAAACATGTGCAAAGAAGCGGTTGTACTGTACACATTTTTTTTTATTTCATTAAGCGACTAGACGAGCGGGACGTTCACGTGATGGTAAGTGATACACTCATACCAACTAGGTGTTAATTAAAATTATATTCAAATCATTATTTTAATACTAGTTTAGCAATTATACTAGTTACAGCACCTTTCATACCGGAACACAGTAATCTTTGCATAGTACTGTCTGTCGGCTGCAATAGGTCCTGCGGTGCAAATAGACGGTCTCCGGCAACAGAGACCTATCACCAGTGAAATTCTAACCCTATTCTAATCTGACGCCGTATTAGTAAAAATATTTTTTTTTGTCTTGAATATATTGGCAACCCTAATATTACTCTACTACAGTTAATGAGTGCAACACAGCAATTTCTTTTGTAGACAAGATAAGCACTGTAATGTACGACCATGGCCTAAAGCTTCGCCCTACTTGTGGTTGTGTAACTTAGACAATTTTTTTTGTTATGAACAAAAGATGTCGCCGATAAACATTTGTCACTGGGTACTGTTGTATATATGCGAATCAATTGTTTAAGTATACTTAAAGCTTGTGTGCTGTCGTTCTAACTTATAACTAGAAGGTACATGTGGAGTTAAGTTGATAGTAAAGATTTTTCGTGCACGTCTATCTATACCACCATCAATATTACTGTTGGCTGTTAACATATAAGGTTGTCAAATATCTCCCTTCCGCCTTTTTGTCTTTTGAATTTCGCGGCTATGTACAAAGCGCTACAGAGCTCGTATCTGGCAATACTATACATAATTTGAAAGGTCTTGACATAACCTACAAAACGACGCTATGCATAATTAGTTTGGATACTGCGTTCAACAGTTATAGACGTGTAAACATGGAGTTCATTAACGCCGAAATTCGAGAAATTTTAAAGTTTTCCTTCGTTAAAGGCAAATCCGCTAGAGAAACGTTCCGTGAGATTAATGGTGTTTTGGGGGATGGTACTCTATCACTTTGAACCGCGGAGGAATGGTTTCGACGATTCAGAGCTATAAGAGCAAGAGCATTCTGCACAATCTTCCTTTACTGTTCTTTACTACTACATCATCACTGTCTCGAGAGATTTATTGATCGCACTGTTCGCCATCAAGGAAGTCATCCGCATACACTTGAACCGCAGTGGTCACGTACGGTCCGGTTCCAGAGATCTTTTCACCCGAGAACACTCAAATTGTGCAACGAGTTATATGTAGAGGTGTTCCCTAGGAGCTACAATATGGAGTTCTTCAAAAAGGGCGTGAAAAGGTTTCTGTAAGGTCGGTATCACGCCCAGTGATGCCTCTGGTGTTACTGGCGGTCATAGGCTACGGTTACCGTTCAACATCAGGAGGGCTACAAGCCTGTTTGCCACCTAAGTTACGTTACGTTTGCGAGAAAACTAGCGGGACGTTCACCTGATGGTAAGTGATACGATAAAATGATATATACTGCATCACATTACGCTCGACGCCTTGAGACAGGATATTAAGTCACTAGCTAATACTCCCTAGAAATTTTAACACTGTAAAGTCTGCATGCTACTGTTTGGTAACCGAAATAGGAGTTGCGATGGTACCCATCCCTGTTTATGGTAGGGGAGTCTGGGTTATGTGAGATTCTTACTAAAAGCCTCTCGTGGTCTGCATTAGTATATTTGAGAGGATCCGAGATCTCATATAAAACGCACCGGTGCCTCTCTACACTTTGTGTTACACGACTCTGAGGAGGAGCCTGACCCTCCTAGGCACCATCGCTGAGCCATACGCTGTCCCACGCAGGTTCGCTTGTTGAGCGATAAGAGCCTCACCCTCGAGGCCTGCAAAACTTCTACACCCTCTCAGTCACCTTCTACAGGCAAGACTTACCTTAGTCTTATTCTTACTATCCTGAGACTACAGGGCTGCGGTGATACGTAATAAACGGTCTCCGACATCAGAGACCTACGAGTAATTATTAATTATATTCCGTTTAAAACCTCGATGGCGTTAAATTACGTAATTTATTACAAGATAAACTTTAACTTGTATAAATATTACGTAAAGTTAGGTGTAACTGCGCAGTGCGCGGGCTGGGTTTTTTTACATCACAGTCGCCTACTGGCGTGATTGGCTTAACTCGCCTCGCCGCAGAACCTTCGCAAGAAACACTCTATTTACTTATGTTTTTTTTGCATATTTAACTCTTTTCATTAAGCGACACAGGAAGCATGATTATTAATTTGATTGTTCGAAAAGTGTTTTTGTAATGTATATATAGATAGATCGATAAATAGTTTATAGCAGTAATCACTTGCACGTATATAAGAATAATAAGGTATCATGACGAAAACAAAACTTAATAAAAATCGATAACATATATCTAATATTTCTATTCCATGTGTAGTGAAGTACTGCAAAGGTCTCTATTACAATTATTTTCAATAACTAGTACAGATCAGTATCTGTACTGGTTATTGGATTATTTGGAATAAAACTTTAGTTATAAAATATAATAATTTATATTTCATGAAGACATATACAGCAGGGTAAGAGGCCTCGCACAAATCATCATCAGCCGATAGACGTCCACTGCGGGTCATAGACATATAGTAAATACTCTCTACATATATATATGTATATGTATAACTGATGGGACCCAAGCGAACCTCATCTGTTCCTGGTGCATTCTCCTAATCATAAAAAGACGCACTGGCTACCACTAATCTGCTTTGGGTGAGTGTGGTGGAAAATGACCGATATCCGCCCCAAATAAACCCCTACAAACAACGGCCCCTGGCACCCGGCGATTACCGCAAGCCATGCTGACTGTGTATATGGATATCTTCGGGGTAACCAATGTCCAGCTGTGGACGTCTATCGACTGTTGATGGAGACGTAACAAAATGGGAATTGTTTTCAAGTAGCATAAATACGAACAAACTGAGTAGAGAATTAAAAAAAAATACTACATTAAATTCAGTTCAGTAATACCTAAATGAGTATTATCGAACCGTTAAGAAGCTGTAATCGCTGAACAACAGATCCTGGTGAGGGAAAACCGCCTGGAAGTCGGAACTTTCTTAACGGTAAGGTGCTGAATACATATAT
The DNA here is from genome assembly GCA_033220335.2 of Troides aeacus. Lineage (NCBI taxonomy): Eukaryota > Metazoa > Arthropoda > Insecta > Lepidoptera > Papilionidae > Troides > Troides aeacus. The sequence continues at coordinate 7,661,429 of CM067293.1, read as the reverse complement.
ATCTATACGGAAGAAATCATTTCATCATCAGCCGATAGACGTCCGCAGCTGGACATATGGTTGAGGAATATCAGGGAATGGACTCAGAAACCGTAAGGACTTTACCACGCTGATCGCCAACCTTCACTAGTTGGAGAGGCACTTAAAGAAGAATAAGCTGGACATAGGCCTCGCCCAAAGATCTCCACATTATCTAAAAACCATTCACTACAATTATAAGACAATTACTTGTATTATAGTAAACAATAACTATGTTTCATATATTTTGTTGCTGCAGTAACAACATCGTAATTATAGTATTGTTAATGAACAGTCCACTTATTGTTCTCATTTCCGGGAGACGAAGTATTTTCTCATGAGTAAAGAGTCAAGGTTATTTATTGGTTGGCTTAATATACTCTTACATAGTTATAACTTGTTTCTCATGTCGTTTGTTTTCTTTGGCTTCCTTCGCCATCTCTCGCTCCTCGTATATATTCTCGTGATATATTATCCGTATAGTTAGATGTATCTCGCATGAGACAACGGTTTACTGCTCACCGGAGAGCAGGTTAGCGGATACCGGAGCACGTGGGCGCGCCGAGGTGACCTGACGTCATGGTACCTGCACTCCGCCAGCCACTGCTACGGTGGCCACATTTCATGTATTATTTTAAAGACGTACATATAAACTATGTTATTTTCATTTCACGTGATCATCATAGGTGATATATTTAGTGGTGAGCAAAGCAAGAACTCTTGAAGAAATCTTGTCCATTCGGTCTTGGTCTTGCCCATGTAAAATTGGACTCAGTCTAGCGAAAAAACTAGACCGATCTAACTCATCACTAGTTTTAATTATTCAATTTTATAGTCTCTATTGACATTGGATTAGATACGCGTATTTTGTTAATTCGACACCCGGAACACCGTCACGAGGTCAAAATTCACTCTGTTTTGATTTTATTCATCCATCAAGCAAACTCTCAGATTTGCATTATCCAGATAACTCCAGATCTCATAAGTTAGCTAGACAGGTGGGTTTACAAATCAATAGTGTTTTTACCATCCATCCAAAGATGTATGCATCAAACATATGCTATTATTAGTATTTTTTGCAACATTGTATGACAGTGTAGTAATAACACGTGGACGACAAACAGCTCACCGGCCGCGGCCTAATATGGAAGCGGACGGTGTTTATGGAGACCAGTTGAGAACCTTTAACATTATACTGTTGTTTTCATAACTACGTTAGATTTACTAAGGTGAATAAATAAAAAAAATATCTAAGCTGTTTACAGACCCTCACCAACGGTCTACCCGGCGTGCATTTCATTTGTCAGAATTTGAACTGAACTTTTCTATCAAACACAGTCTTAAAAAGACACAAGGAACCATGAACATTGTGATAATTAGGATGTTCACACAACACTATCTTTAATTTCTTACTACGAGACAAAGAAATAACTTACCTCCGACGTATATATTTTGTAAATAAATTAAAAGTGTACTATATTATTCTTACATTTATATACGCATTCGTGATTACGGAGATATTTTCTATTGACATTGAATTAACATAAAGTCTACTTCAAGTCCACCTTTGGACATTTCTACATTGTATACAGATACGTCGCCCTTCAAACTAGTTTACAGCTTACTATCAAACATAGTTAAGCCTAGCAGTGTGTATTTACAGAGACAATTCTTCAACAGAATCTCCTAAAAGGGTCATTTTAATCTACAATAACCTATCGTCGTCAACGGTGAAGTGTGTTCATGCAGCGGAAGCTGAGGTTGGTAGCTAGTCAGGCAGATTTGAAAAATAACTGTACCAATAACGATTATATATACCAATGTGGCGCTAAATGATAAAGGAGTGAATAGTTTATTTAAAGTTTATTATACCATATTAGATATGTAACCATTTTTAGTCTTTTTATAATTAGCAATGTTATTTCCTTCAGCTATAAAAAGCGAATGTAATAAATGGTTGTCTCATTTAGTATTGTTCGTAAGTTGCCGATGAAGGAAAATCGAGTAGAGCCTTTACATGCACAATAACGTGTAATAATGGCCGCCGACACAAGGTCGCTCGCTACGTGACGACTTTATTGTCACAAGTGTTTTATCTTTAGTTTTTATATTCTGGTTAACACTTGATCGCCACGAATATTTTGTTAGCCGCCATCGTGCTGTTTCCCGCGCTTCTCTGACGTTTGTTTTTTTTTCGGAACGCGTTTCCCGCGTATTTTGTTTTTATCTAAACAGCCACTGCTACTGCTTTGTATTACTGCAACTTTAAAATAATACATAATTATGTATACTATTAATGTTTTATATTTTAAGAAATAAAAAGTCTCACATCGTTCTGAGTTTAGTATTAGCTTATTTAGCAATTTTATTCTATGTTATTTTAACAAATTTCTACCATAGTTACCTTATACCTTTATTAACAATAATGAAGAAAAAATAGTAATGGTTCGTAGTACATTAATATATTATTATTAAAATAATATTTTTAATTAAGTAAAAATTTTAATGTGTAGGAACGAAACGCATTCGTGAGTGAATGGGAGTGAATGTCAAGGATCGTTTTTAAGTGATGTAATAAGACGGTAGGATGTTTGGGAAAAGTGAAAAGACGAGACGTTTATTTAACATAATAAGATGTTTTTCTTAATTTTTCAATTATATTTAAAATATACACACTTATTTGTTAAATAATATTTGTTTTTAACTTGTTCCATTAATTAAAATGAAAATAAAATATATCAGGAGCTGTCAAACTCGCGAGGAAAGATGGCGGCCGCTGTTACCTCAAAAATTGATCGTTTTAGATGACCTTGCCGTGTGGTGTCACTCTGCATGTGGAATGAGAGCTCCATCGTGACAAGTCGGTTGTCACAGTTCAAGGTTACAACGTGTCGGCTGGTTTTGGACACGCAAACATAATTTTAAGTACATCAAGCGTTTCAAAAGGCGATCGTATCCTGGTGACGAAAAACTTGAAAATATTTCTATAGCACTTTATAACATTAATTATACGATGTAAATTACAATGAAAAGCATCTACAAAAAACCACTATAGTAAGTAAATGTTTCTGTTAGTCTACCAGCGATTGTGTAATGTCATTAAAAATACTAACCATAAGGTACTGTACTAGTACAATACTAATACAAAAATACAAAGCTTCAAGCGAGAATACATACTACTGTTTGGCAGAAGTAGAACTTGCGGTGGTATCTACCTCGACGGTCTCCAGCAACAAAGATAGACCATCAGTAATGATAATTAACATCTTACGTCTATAGGCGAGGAGTGTAGTATACATCATCCTGTCTTTCATCTCGCGGCTGTCAAAAAAAAACTCAAATAGCTTATTCGCATATATTTACTGGTGGTAGATCTCTGTTTCTGGAGATTATCTAGATGGGTACCACCGCAGCGCCTTTTTCTACCGCCAAACAATAATGTGTACACATTACTGTGTTCCTGTTTGAAAGGCGTCGTAGCTAGTGTAATTACTGAGATAACGAGACTCAAACTACCGCTAGTAAAGAGACCTATCATCAATCGAAAGTTGTGCCTCTAATACGGAGCATTACCACCACCAACAGAGATCTTCCAGTCAAGAGAGCTACCACCTGTAAAAAAATTTACAACCAGCAACTGAGACCTAGCTCCAGTCGACTTTTTTTCTAAATCGATCGCACTCTGAAATTCCGTACATCTCCCCATTGCTATTTGGGTAGCTACGATAAGCCTTCTTACAAGTTTTATAGTAAATAATCATAATAGATTAAATTACCGGTAAAGTATAAGCCTATGTCCAGCAATGGTGATGATAATGATGATGATGATGATGAAAGTATAAGTACGCAAATAACTTTTAACCTTTCGCTTATATCAAGTGATAACGATGTATTAATAGAACAACAAACACTGGTGGTAGGTGGTGCCGGAGAGAGTCACCGCAGCTCCTATTGAAGCTGATGAACAGAAGTGTGCATATTACTGTTTCGGTTTGAAGGGCGCTGTAGCTAGTGGAATTACTGGGGTAATGAGACTCAGCATCTTATGTCTCAAGGCGACGATCGCAATATATTGTGTATTTCATCTTAATTAACTCGACGTTGTTACCATCAGGTAATTCATCATCCCATCCAGCATACCATTAGTCCCGTCACTTAATTGTATATAAAAAAAATGTTTGTATTGGCTGGAGCCTTGTAACGGTGGTGGCGCTGTCGGGTTTGTTTAATGAATAGCTCGTACCGGACGGCGAGATGTGAACGCGAGCAATTCGGTGCGTTCAGCGCGGGGCAAGGCCGCGCGGCTGCTCTCGCGTTCACCACTGACTCATGGCTGAATATCGATTTATCTTGCATATAAATGCAGCATACAACAGGTGCTGCTATGATATTATTAACATATCGATAACGCTTTTGTGTTTTTTTTTTTTTAATTTAATGAAGCGACTACGCCCGCGACACGTTCAGCTGATAGTAAGCTATACGCCTGCCCATAACCACGTGACGTTAATTAGAATACTATTCAATACAGCACCTTGGCTCCTCGCCTAAGACAAGATGTTAAGTCCGTTACCCCAGTAATTTCACTAGCTATAACACCCTTCAAACTGGAACACAGTAGTTTGCATACTGTTTGTCGGCTGCAATAGGCGTTGCGGTGGTATCTACTTGGACGGTCTCCGGTAACAGGTAGTCCAGTAATACTTAAGTTTATTAATTCATTCATCACTAGATCTTCGAAACTATTAGACATGAACACTTCTTTTGCCGTCAGCTAAGACTGGATTACACAAATTTCCTTCCCAAAGGGAGTTGTGGGGTTGTTACAGCAAAACGGACGGTGAATAATCATACCATAGTAGGATGTTACACACTGTACCACATTGCACTCGTCACCTGAGACATACGATGTTAAGTCTCATTACCACAGTAATTTCACTAGCTACAACGCCCTTCAAACCGGAAGACAGTAATGTTTGTACACTACTTGTAGGTACCCAGCTAGATGGTCTCCCGCAACAAACACCTTCCAGCACTAAATTGTATTGGTGTTAGATATCCGATGACTATCCAGGTAGATACCACCGCAGCTCTACAGTCAAACAAAAGTAGGTAACATATAACGCGTTCCGGCTTGAAGGGTGTTATAGCCAATGAAATTACTGGGGTTACGATTGGATAATTAAATAAACTTGATAAAATCCGTTCAATAAGCGCAATGTGATGATGTGTATATCATCCCAACTGCTACATTCATCACAGTCGATCTATTAAAAAAATAACTCCTGAACAGCCTCCTCTTGACACAGTATGATCTTCACCGGAAGTCCATCAAGCTCAGTGAAGTAAACTACTGCAATAATTAACACCGATCGTGATGTAGATATAACACATGATGCAAAAACTAAAGTCTATAAATAAATTAAAACAGTTCAGCTAATTACATTGAAATCCGGCTCGCGGCGTTCTGTGCCAATTATCGACATTGTCTATCAATAATAAGCGATACGGTTTTTGTTGTATGTCTCAATCAGCATATCAATTAATCGCACGACCTTGTTGTGATATCTTAGACAAAATCAAAACGTTAAAATTTAACCAAAACTAATGAGTAAACGTGAACACACAAATGTCGTGTCCGTGTAATCGAATCGGAAACATTTTGCCGCGCTAATGGACCGCCATTTTGAATATTGCCACAGATTAAATAGTTTGTTACGAAACACACAGCGAATTTGTATTTTAGCGATAAATTTTATTACTTTATGATTATGTATATGTTTGTGGATTGTTTTTGTGTTGGGGTGTATAGGGTCCCGCGCGGCAACTCACGGGATCCAAGCCAACCTCACCAGCTCGTGGTGCTGCTGATCAACAGACTAGGCCCCGGCTTCCACCAATTAGATTAAATCCTTTTATTTGTTTCGGGGGAAATCTTCGATAGGTACCCTACTTCTAGAGGGAAGTCAAGGTTATGCGAGATTCTTACTAAAACCCCCTCGGTGGTCTGCATCAGTGCATTCGGAGAGGCTCCGGGATCTCTTATAGATAGCACCGGTGTTCCTCTACTCTTTGTGTGTAAACGTCTCTGATGAGGAGCCTAACCCTCTTAGGAACCATCGCTGATACACTGTCTCACGCAGGTTCGCTTGTTGAGCGATAAAGGCCCCCACCCTCAAGGCTCGCGAAACTCCTAGACCCTTTCATTCGCCTACTACAGTCAGGGCTTACCTTAGTCCTATTGTCACTAGCCCAAGACTACAGGGCTGGCCCATTAACCCTTACCCGATCAATGTAGGAATCTTTGGAGGAGCTCTATGTCTAGTAATGGACGCCTATCGACTGATGATTAGTTCTTTTTATATTAACAGTCAATCAGAAATTCTGCTTCATTTTCTCTATCGAATATAATCAAAGGTTAAATACTTTTGATATCAAAATCTGATGTTATATCCTTTGAGCATATTATTTTCTTAAAGATCTCTGTTCTTGCCGACTGCTCATAGGTTTCGGTGATCACTTTCCATCGGGAGAACTGTTCGTGTAACCATCCTATAAAAAAAATGTGATTTGAGATGTTTATACTAACAAGTAACCATGTAGACAGTGACAGGTTTTAGTACAACAGCAGCACACTCTTTTCAAATGTTATGAATAATTCATAGTAATTAAACATAATGAATGATAGTTGAAATAATTTGGATAAATTGAAATATTGCGGAGATTTTAGTTACTTATTGCACGCACAATACATTCGTCATTATCTATGACAATTATATAACAAAACGGAGTCGATGGGCTTCGTCTAAACTAGTGCTTATCGACTAAATGTTTACCATCATGTGGTATCGGTTTATACCACCGATTCACTTATAACTAATAACTTATTGAGGTGCTACAGAATGAAGAGAAAAATAGAGAATATATTTCAAAGTTGAGATTAACAATAGATCTTAAGGGAAACGAGACCATATTCTTTAAGAGTTGGTGTGGAGTTATCAGGGTAGGATTGCTCGTAAATGAAAAGTCTATTAAGGAGTAGGGAAACAAAAAACCAAGTTTACTAATTTAAACGGTATAAATATTTGAACCGTGAAATCGAGATAAAAACTTGATGTTTTGACCTTTTAGTTTAGTCAGGAAACCACGATCGATTACCACGGTAAGGATATAAAAAAGTAGTGCAGTCTCGTGCAGGATTTCAACTAAGATTCCTTACCATCCATTACATTTATTACGTTTCTTATGTTTTCATCTTTTTTTTCTTTTAATAATAACTTCTGGCATCGATACGTGGCCGCTTACAGTCGGCCTGGTGAAAAAGCTTCAAGTCGCACAGAGGGCAATGGAAAGGACTATGCCAGGAGCTTCCCTGCGTGATCCAATCAGAAATGAGGAGATCCGCAGCAGAACTAAGGTCACCAATATAATCCAAAAATTGAGAGCCTCAAGTGGCAATGAGCAGGATATATTGCTAGAAGGACTGACAGCCGCGGCACCAACGTCCTCGAATGGCAACCGTGTAACTGAAGACGTAGTTTTGGCTAGCACCCCACCTGGTGGTCCAATGATCTTGTGAAGGTTGCGGGAAGCGCAGGATCGATTGATGACAGCTGATAATGATGAATAATAACTATCTTGCGATACTCGAAGAATATGCTTCGACTTCCGTATTCACTCAACAAGGAGACGATGCTATCAGTTGTTATTTTCTTCTGTAGACCTAATACACGATCCGATCGCTGTCGATCTCAACTGTTAGGTGTAACGTGCTAGTGATGTCACACTTATAGGTGGGGCATTTCGATAGTAATTTAGTTGTCGAGGTCGCAAAGCTGATTACCGGAGTAACCGAGCGGCGGCACCACCGCGACAAACTGGAACCGACGTGTGAACTCGCGCGTGTGCTCCATGACTGAACTTCACTCAACTACCGACACTAACTATGTGTACAAAATATTTAACTTCAAATAATTCAATTGAAATATAGTTGACAGTGGACGTCTATCGGCTGGTGATGATGATGATGATGATAGTGTATACTTTTTTTTTTTTTTTTTATATAATCACGCCTTTTTCCCAGTAGGGGTAGGCAGAGGTGAATAAACCACCCACGTTTCGCCAGATGTGGTCAGATTAGGTCCCATGTAACAGGGGGCGAGCCTGTTGCCACTTTATTGGGACCACCACACACACACACACACACACACACAAAGATGATATCAGTGTGCGGGTTTCCTCACGATGTTTTCCTTCACCGTTTGTATCTCGCTGTTGTAACTAAAGTTCACAAATGTACATAACTTAAATATTAAGTCATTGGTACATGCCGAGGTTTGAACCCGCGTCCTTTGGAATGAAAGCCGCACGCTCTAACCATTAGGCCAGCGAGCTACTCCAGCTTAGCTAGTGTATACAGACAGACTAAAAACAATAGGAAATCCTGTCTTCTAAATAACGAAATGTCATATTTTGATGCGTATGATTCAGGAGATATTTGTCCAGTTGTGGTTATCATCATCATCATCATCAACTGATAGACGTCCACTGCTGGACATAGACCTCCCCAAATATCCCCGTCGATCGGTCCCACGTTGCTCGCATCCAGTGGATTCTGTGGTCATCAGGTCTGTTCAAATAACAATGACGATATAATAACAAATGATTGCATTATAAAAAAAAAAACAATTTTCATGCCTTTGTCTGTCTGTTGTCGATGATTTATGTATAGAAGATGATCTAGTTTAAAATCTGAATCTCAGAAGTATGCGCAAGCACATCCATTACACGTATAAATCTGTTTTTATCCTGTGGTTAAGTCTTCTTTTGGAACAGTTTGATTTTATGAAACGAAAAAGTGTAACGAAAACTATAGTATAAATATAAGTTTGGCAAATATCTCCCTTCCGCTTTTTTGCTCTTTATTCAATGCTTTATAAAAAGTGTTACAGTGATCGGATTTAGTTCAAATATGCGCCGTTTTGTTCGATAATCTGTTTCCATCTAGACGGCAACTTCATAATACCTCCCTCGTAGAAGCCCCCCTCCTTATTTGCGAAGAACTCGGACAGCCACTTTTCACAAGCCTCTTTTGAGTTCAACTTTACACCACCAAGGGCGTTCACCATGGACAGGAACAGGTGGTAATCACTTGGCGCTATGTCCGAGCTATATGGTGGATGCGATAAAACCTCCCATCCGAGCTCCCGTAGCTTCTGACGAGTCATCAACGAAGTGTGTGGTCTGGCGTTGTCCTGGTGGAACACTACACCCTTCCTGTTGGCCAATTCTGGACGCTTCTGGTCGATCGCCTGCTTCAAGCGGTCCAGTTGTTCGCAGTAGATGGTAGAATTAAGCGTCTGGCCATATGGGAGCAGCTCATAGTGGATGATTCCCTTCCAATCCCACCAAACACACAGCAAAACCTTCCTGGCCGTCAATCCCGGCTTGGCCACTGTTTGGGACGATTCACCGGCCTTCGACCACGACCGTTTTCGCTTGATATTGTCGTATGTGATCCATTTTTGGTCGCCAGTCACCATCCGCTTCAAGAATGGGTCGAGTTCGTTCCGTTTCAGCAGCATATCGCAGGCGTTGATTCGGTCCAGAAGGTTTTTTTGCGTCAAATCATGCGGCACCCAAACATCAAGCTTTTTTTTGTATCCAGCCTTCTGCGGATGGTTTAAAATGGTTTGGTGACTAACTCCCATCTCCTGGGCGATGTCACGAGATGCCACATGCCGGTCTAACTCGATGCAGTCCATGATTTGATCGGTATTTGTCGTCACAGGTCTTCCGCCGGCTGGCTTATCCATGGTGTCGTTTTCACCGGCTCTGAATCGTCGAAACCAATCCTCCGCGGTTCGAAGTAATAGAGTACCATTCCCCAAAACACCATTAATCTCACGGAACGTTTCTCTAGCGGATTTGCCTTTAACGAAGGAAAACTTTAAAATAGCGCGAATTTCGGCGTTAGTGAACTCCATGTTTACACGTCTATAACTGTTGAACGCAATATCCAAACTAATTATGCATAGCGTCGTTTTGTAGGTTATGTCAAAACCTTTCAAATTATGTATAGTATTGCCAGATACGAGCTCTGTAGCGCTTTGTACATAGCCGCGAAATTCAAAAGACAAAAAGGCGGAAGGGAGATATTTGCCAAACTATTATATATGGTTTCGGCTGTGCGAGAATGAGATGATGCCTTTCTATGTACTTTCTCCATCCTTCTTGCTCCTACAATTTGATCAGAGTACAAAGTTTCTACTGCATGTAAAGGCATACTTCTTTTAAATAATAAGCAATTGTTTATGGAGCTGATGCATATCGTTGTGGATGAGCTGCTGCGAGGGGAATGAGCAGTCGGCAACCGGTGCAGAGCATTACGTAAATACGTCTGTTTGCCTGCGATCTCCGGTGCACCCGCGGCGATGAGGAAGCGCTCCCGTGGCCATATATGGCCACGAGGTTAGCATTCTCATGCATTAAACACCGGCTATTAATTCAGTAACAACATACTGCGATGGTTTGCGATTCGATTCCGGGACGAGTTGTTGTGGAGTTTGAATTCTCTTCATTCAACGAAGCTAGAAGAATTACTGGTGGTAGGTCTCTGTTGCTACAGACCGTCTAGATAGGTACCACCGCAGCGCGTATTGCAGCCGACAAACAGTAGTGTGCAAATATTACTGTGTTCCGGTTTAAAGGGCGCTGTAGCTAGTGTTATTACGAAAGTAACGAGAATCAACATCTTATTTTTCAGACGACGAGCACAAAGTTTTGCTGTGCCCAACTAGCGCCATCAGGTGAACGTCGCGCTCGTCTCACTGATGATTTAGATGACATACACTGCAATTAGGACGTAATCTGAAGTCTCTCTTCCCCAGTCATTTTACTAGTTACAACGCCCTTCAAACCGGAACATAATAATTTTTGCATAGTACTGTTCGCCAAGAGAAGTAGAACGCTGCGGTGGTACTGATGGCGGCATTATACACAGTTATTTTCAGGCTAGCTTAGCTGCCAGTCAACATCATCAGCCGATAGCTGGACATAGGCCTCACCCAAAGGTCTTCACAACTCTCGGTCCAGCGCCGCCCGCATCCAGCGGCTTCTCGCGACCTTAAGTTTGAAGATGTTCTCATGGGGGGACTCCGGTCATTACCCATCACGCTGGCCCAATGCGTATTGCTGGAGGACTAGCAGAGTGCACCAGGAACAAGTTGGATCTCGTGAATTGCGGTGCGAGAACCTTTACACTCCTTATGTGCAGTGTATAACATCCTAACTCCAAGTTGTTATAGCAGGTATACAACTTATGCTGCGTTATATTGTAATACCTTGGAACTTTAGCTGGTAAAAATCCAGCATAACTCCTCTGCTGGTGCAGCAGCAGAGAAGTATCCGATGTAGGATTTCCCCACGAATAAAAAAAGGCGGATAACTTATATATGAACGACTTGCTCGTATCTTCTGTTACTTACAATGGATAATAAATAAGTAGTAAGTTAAAGCTTAAGTTATTTTAACAAACGGACAAACACACCGACGCTATTGACGTTATACGTATAATAAATAAAGGCACTATCACACGATCGCGCAACAGTTTCCTTAACGGAACCCCGCCGGCTGAATGTTGTAATGTATTACGTGTTTAAATACTTGAGCTCTCTTAACATCATCGATAACAGCCGAGGGGAATTCCGAACGCACGCCCACGTCCCACGCGTGGGCACGCTGGCCGACTTCTGTTTGATTGCACCCGATACTTACCTATTCAATGTTTATGTTATCACGTATAAAAACATACTGTTTTCTTTACGTTCCCACAACTGGGACTCTGGGCATCTTCTACTAGGGACAACGGTTTATTAATACCAAAGCTATGCTTGCTTGTAGTTTTCTAGACTAGACGAACTTGACCTTCACCTGATTTAAAGTGACACGCCTGGCCATAACAACGGGGCGGTAGTTAGGATGATATACACTTCACTACATTGCGATCGTCGCGTGAGACGTAAGATGTTGAGTCTCGTTACCTCATTAATTTCGCTAGCTACAGCGCCCTTCAAACCGGTACACAGTGAAGTCTGCACAGTACTGTTTGCCGGCTACAATAGGAGCTGAGGTGATACCTACTTAAACAGTTACCGACAACAAAGACCTACCAGCAGTGAGAAGGTTTACAAGAAGATCAAATGAGAATCGTACCTACGCCTCTTACGATTACGACGTTAGGAACTTGGTTATTAAGACGTTATCTATTGTATTATAAGATAAAAAAAAGTTTTTTCTTCTTTCTAGAACGTTCTTAAATCATGTAGGCGCTATACAAAATGTTTCTGCAGCTCACTAATACCAGTTGTGATCTCAAACTTTACTGATGGTACATCTCTGCTGCCGGAGACCGCCTGGGTAGGTAATACCGCAGTGTGTATTGCAGCCGACAAACAGTACTGAGCGAACCTTATAGTGGTTTGGAGGGCGATGTAGCTGTTGAAATTACGTGGCTAACGAGAGTCGACACCTTACGTCTCAGGCGGCGAGCGCCATGTGGTGCAGTGTACACCGTGTGATAGCGTCAATATGACTGGCGGATCATTTACTATCACGTGAACATCTCGCTCGTGTCGTTGCTTAATTCAATATTATTTTTTTTTTTTTTAAAATGATCTTATGGCGAAACTTTATTACCAATACAGATAATAAAATAACATTAATAATAAATAAAAACTTGCTCCGAACGTTGAGCAGCAAATGTCAGAAGTTAAATGGATTAATCTGCTGCGAACAAGTCATCAGCTGTTCAAGGTGGCCGCCATTTTGTGATCGTCGCAAATGGTGGATTTTGTAACGATGTTTATTAGTTACTGTTTGTGGAGACTTTAGGTATTATTATTGTAAATAAAACCTATCGAATATAAGTCTATTTAATCTTAGCCATTCTATTATACATATGTTACATATGAAACTATCTGTTCCCCGCCCGGTTTGCCGTAACAACGCCAAAACTCCCTTTTGGGGGTAACATTTCGTAAAATACTTAACTGAACCACACTCGGCAAAAGGAGTAGTTTTTTTTATTTAATTAAGCGACGAAACGCGAAAGACCTTCACCTGATGGTAAGCGATGCGCCTGCGCATAACAATGTGGCGCTAATTAGGATAATATATACTACACCACATCGCAATCATCTCCTGATAAATAATGTATTGAGTCTCGATACCCCAATAGTTACACTAGCTACAGCGCCCTCCAAACCGGAACAAAATGTTTCCAAACTACTGTTACTGTTGCAATAGGCGCAACGGTGGTGCCTAGACAGTCTCCGGTGCTCATCTCCAATTTCATAAACATATAAATAAGATACTTACACTACCTCGATTCTCAGCAAAAATATCTGAACGCTATGAGCACAATATGATGCAGTGTATACCATCTTTTACTTATCCATCACTTATGATCAAGTGAACATCTCACACAAAAAAAGTCTCATTACTAATAAATACTATAAAGTTATTTCACTACCTATAGCACCATTTAACATTACTGTTTAGCGGTAGAAATAGGAACTGCGGTGGTACCTAGGCGGTCAGCAGCAACAGAGACCTACCACCAGTAAAGATGGAGTTGGATTTTATTCAGCTCCATGGACCTGAACATGTTCAAGTCTTCAAAACTACTTCACAGTTCGACCGTCATCATTCGTCATGCAAATGACTGAGGTTCTCGCTTCGCAAGACATTTGTCACACAAAGCATCATTAATTATGTTAATGATTCTGAATATACTATTGTTTTTATACGTAACCAACATACATATACCTCCGCAACTATATATATATATACATATATACATATGTAGAACTATAACACATATATATTGAAAGACATTGTCGTAAGGTCTTGACTTATTTACGTTTGTATACTATACATCATTGATTGAGATGATGATGACGTGCATAATACATGACGTTCACCGGTGGTAGAATACCGTCTTGGTCTAGTAGTGTACAAACATTACTGTGTTTCCGTTTGAAGGGCGCTGTAGCTATTGTAACCACTGGGGTAACGAGACTCAATATCTTATCTCTCAAGCGACGAGCATAACGTGGTGTAGTCTATATGATCCTAATTAGCGCTACGTTATTGTGTGCATGCGTATCACTTGCTATGAGGTGAAGGTCCCATTGGACTGGTCACTTAATGGAATAAAAAAAAACGCAGCGTCCTCCACACTGCTGTCATTCCGTTTAAACTGTAACACTGAAATTAATGCATACCGTTTGCTTTGCAACAGAAATTAACCAATCCCAACCCAAACAGTCTCCAGAAAGTAAGTTCTATCTTTACTGAAGCAACCTGGTCTCAATCTTAACCTGTTCTCTAAGGTGTAAAGCAAAACAACCACCACGAGTCTGTGTCACCCTGGTTGCCGTCAACCGAGCGTGTTGGCAGTATGGTCAAGGTGAACCGGCCGCTACGTATGCAACCTTACAGCTTCTAGCGGCGCTGAATCCGTTATATAGTTAATTTACATCATTTAATAACAATACTTATTAAAACAACAATTATTACAGAAATTAAAAGAGATATTAATAAGAAAATTCTTCATATAAATGATTTTTTATATGCAATGAGGTAACTGGTGTTAAATGAAAATAAGCAGTAGATGAGGAAGCATGCTCGTCAGACTACTCCGCTCTCATAGACTGGCGGGACATCCAAACTCCTCAACACGTGACTTCAGAATCGAATCAGGGACTACAAGCTACTAAGCTAACTGTTAACCACTGAACTAAGCAAACAAATTTGAATTTTAATACCAATGCTTCTTCATAGTATTCATTTTGAAGAGGTTTTCTATCTTATTAAAACCTAGTGTTAGATATTCGGCTTTACTTAACATAAACTAGCTGTTCCGCGCCCGCTTTTGCTGACTGTAATTCCCTTTGGAGAAGGAATTTTATAAAAACCATCCTTAGCTGACCTCTAAACGGCAGAAGCAATACCTCTACCAAATTTTGAGTATTCACGTCTAATAGTTTCGGAGATCTCATGATGAACCAATCAATCATTAATCTTATGATTGAAACACTTGAAAGCCATAGCGACTTTTACAGCTTATCTGATACTGGGCTCGTAGACTCAGATCCACGGCCTGTTGAGCCAATCTATCTTTGGATCATCATCATCATCATTATCAGCCGACAGATGGTAGACATCTGCATACATATGCTGAACACTTGGATCTAAGGATATTTGATACTGAATGTAGGTCTCTGTTATCAGAAATAATTTAGGTAGATACCGCAACTCCTATTTTTTCCGCCAAACAGTGTCAACATTACTGTGTTCCGATTTGATGGGCGCTGTAGCTAATGTAATTAGAGCGGTAACAAGACTTAACATCCTACTATATGTCTCAAGGAGATCAGCGCATGGTGCTTTGCATATCATCCTAACTCCATGTTGTTATAGTTGTTAGTGTATATATATTAATCTATCAACAGTTTAAATATATTGTTATAAAATTGTGATTAAGATGATAGAGATTGTAATACCCAGATCATTAGTGTTACCTAGATCTAGCATATTATTGAGGATAACAAAACCAATGAACACTATAAGCCAATCGGTAAATTAACCGGTTAACTATATAAATCGAGTTATTTATATGTTTTAATTAACAAATCAATTAGAGCTTTAACATTCATAATGTAATCACAGCGGCCGGTTTATTAATAGACATATATCATAATAAATTTGGAAACAGACATTCCCGCCATTACA
Organism: Troides aeacus; assembly: GCA_033220335.2. NCBI lineage: Eukaryota > Metazoa > Arthropoda > Insecta > Lepidoptera > Papilionidae > Troides > Troides aeacus. Next base: position 7,645,616 of record CM067293.1, on the reverse strand, counting down.
ATCATACTATGAATATATCTATAATATATGTATATATTTATTTATTTCGTCCTTAAACATATAAAAATGTGAAATCGACAGTGCAAAATACAACCTCTTTCATCAGTTCAGAGCAAGGTGATCGTGTCCGAAAGTGTATTGGACCTTGCGCCGCCATTTCGGGATGTCCGCCATTTTGATTAAAAACTCGAGTAAGTAACATTAACTGTTCTTCTTTTGGGAATAAAACCAAAAATCTAAGATGCGTTGGATCTGAAGGATCCTGGTGGTTGGTCTCTATCGCCGGAAGCCGTGTAAGTAGATACTACCTGGGCTCCCATTGCTGCCGACATACAGTAGTGTGTAATTACTGTGATAGACTCAACATCTTGTCTCAGGAGAGGAGCATAGTATAGTGCTAGGTATATCACTTACTATCAGGTGAATGTCTCGCCTCTCTCGATGCTTCATAGAATTAAAGTAAAAAGTTAGAAAACGTTGCCAGCATCCAAAATAACTTTTGATGTCTATAAAATCGTAGTGGTGTTGAAGATGATATACACTACAGCACATTGTGCTCGTCGCCTTCATAAGATGTCAAATAACGTCAACCTAGTAATTTCACTAGCAACAACGTCCTTCATACTAAAACGGTAGTTTACCCACTGCTGTTGTGCTGAAAAAGTACTATTTCCGGTGGCCCCAAACTATTTAACAGAGAATCAAAATAGGGTCCCCTTTAAAGTAAATATATAACATTAAACATACAGAACCCTAAAAATCGTTTTTTATCTTTATGAACATGATTATCACGCGATCGCCATGACGTAACTCGAATAATTTACTCTTTTCCACGAAAAAACATCAGCACCAATGAGGGGTGGAATGGCAACCCCTCCTCGGAAAGCGTAGCGTTGACATACCCCTAGGTGGACAGAGGATATAAAATAATCTCTGGAAGCCACTGGATCCAAAAAGCGCAAAACCGTGCTAGAACACATTACAAGAGACCTAGGTCCAGCAGTGCATTGATTGAAATGGTGTTGGATGAGGGTGTAAGGGGTCGCGTAACCCCTCACGAGAACCAGGCCAACCATCGTCCATCAACAAACGTGGCTTTGGCTCCTACCAACACGCATTGGACTAGACTTAGGGCTGGCTATATGGACCCATTACAATTACCATCCTGGTACATGGACGCAGGATCGATCGAAGTAAAGATCTGGAAGATATGCGTGTGGACCTCAATCAGATGATGATGAACTAACTCGAAAAAATAATTAACCGCATAATTAGTCCATATATCGTATATATAATTAATATAACAGTTGTAGAACATTTTTCCTCGAATAATTTTTTTTTTAACTCGTTAATTAAAACAGTTATGTAATAAACCGGTAATTATTTACTACAGGAAGTGCCTTATGAATAAGCTTTTTCTTACTGCCTTATAACCTGAGGCATGCGCTCCGTACAGCCAGGTAAGCACTGCAGACCCTGGATCCTTCAACCTGTCTAAATAATAATCCCTCAAGTTAAAGAAACTTCAACGGTTCAGCTGATGATGATATGTTGATGAACTAATGACCTTGATTTTCATGTATTATCCTACTGTTGCCGGAGACTAAGTAGGCATCACAGCAGCTCATATTTCTGCCGCCGAACAGTATTGTGTAGACTTTACTGTGTTCCGGTTTGAAGGTAGGTAGTGAAATTTCTTGGGTAACAAAACCCAATATCTTATGTCTCAAGTAGCGAACGTATTTTCTTCAAGAGAGCTTAAGTTAGGGTACCGATAGTTAATATGATCTTCATCAATGATCTAGTCTTGATTGAAGGATCGCTAGCTTAAAATGGCAATGGGCAAGACACATCACTCGAAGGACTGACAGCCGATGGGGCACTAAGGTCCTCGAATGGCGACTGCGTACCGGTTGGCAGGCCCCCCACCAGGTGGTCCGACGATTTGGTGGAGACTGCAGGAAGCAGCTAGATACGAGCAGCGCAGGATCGATCGATGTGGAGATCTTTGAGGGAGGTCTATGGCCAGCAGTGGACTTCTATCGGCTGATAATGATGATGACGATCTAGTCTTCATTAAAAATTACACGACAATGGCGATACCAAATATAAGTTCTTCGTTAAAATGTCTGGTCTTTAACAAAGGTCTGGATCCCAAGGAGTCCAAAAAATCCCGCTTCGCAGGCGTCCAAGACAAAAGTTTTTCACAAGCACCGCCTCCTCCTAAATTGGGACTGAATAACAAGCTGACAACAAAATCGGTCGATATTTCAATGCCGCCACGGACACCGTCCGAATTTTAATGCGGCGGCCGCCATTTTGTTTCTGGATATAATTCATGAAACATCCATTTTAAAGTCACTGGTCACAGGTCTCTGGTGCCGGAAACCGTCTAGGTAGGTACAGCCGCCCTTTTAAAAGAGTCGATTAAAGAGTTAGGATGTTATACACTGCACAATATTATACTCCTCGCCTTCACACTAAATATTGAGTCTTATTACCGCAGTTATTACACTAGCTACAGTGCCCTTCAAACCGGAACAAAAACGTTTCCAAAGTACTGTTTGTAGGATATGCGGTGATACAGTCTTCAAGAACTGAGACCTAACACACATGAAGTTCCTATCGCAGCAGTAAAACAATGCGCAAGTATTATTGTAATCCGGTTTGAAGGGCGTTGGATCTAGAGAAATTATTGGGGTAACGAGAATTAATAATATACTGTTAATGCGTTTTATAGATAGAAAAATGCGAATGGTTCCCATAATATCGTTTATGGTAAAAAAATCTGGTTTAAGCGGCGTTCAGTGCGGCGAGGTAATACGAGTTGTGAACAACTTTTTTAGCAGTAGTTATTTAACCGCGTTTACCAAATCAGTAGTTATTAGCCAATACGGAATTGCTACAACTCACGGAACCCAAGCCAACCTCACCTCGTGGTGCACCCTGCTAATCAACAAACGAGGCTCTGGCTCCCACCAACCCACATCGGGCCAGCGTGGTGGGGAATAGCCCCATTCCCCCCATATGACTCCTGTAAACTACGGCGTGTAGTGCGCGGCGGTACCAGAGGCCTTACTGACTAGATCTTAGGAGAAAACCTATATCCAGCAGCGGAAGTCTAACCGCTGGTGATGACAAACAGAATAATATACAACCTTTTGGGTTCCGTAAAATGTTAGGTAGAACATTTTATACACCCCCACCCCTTCCAAAAAACAAAACACATCAAACAACACTAAAATGAGAAAAGGTAAATAATAAAAAAGTAATCACAGTTACAGACTCTAGTAACTCACTCAATCACTAATTGTAAGTCTCTGTTTCCTTAAACCGTCTAGGTACTACCGCAGAGACTATTAAAGCGGACTAAAAGTGCAAATATTACTGTGTTCCGGTTTGAAAGGCGCTGTAGTTAATGTAATTACTGAGGTAATGAGACTGAAAATGTTATGTCTCAGGCGACGAGTACAATGCGGTTCATTGTATTATATATATGTAAGTAGCGCTTCGTTGTTTTGAGCAAGCGTATCACTTATCATCAAGTCAATGTCTCATCGGTTAGTTAATTAAAAAAAAAAAAAATCCACCACCTCACCGTCGCTTAACTAAAAATAGCTCGATGACTACATCCTCTTTCGTTTTTATTTACACAAGGTTGCCTTCTGGTTTTTTCTGTGACATTAACTCCGCTGGTACTTTCCTCTAAGAGAATCCCTGACTAATCCCACTGTTCACAAATATTGTAAGATTTTTTTAATTAGAATTGATCATAATAATAATCATCCCACATTATGGTCTTACTGTTGGTCTAAAAGCTATGGCTTTTAGTCCAACAGTGGGATATATGTGTGGGATATATCTAACAGTTGATATATGTATCAAAGGAAAGAGTCAAGGATATTTATCCACCACGCTGGTTACGCACGGAGATGCTTTCTAGCGACAAGTAACTACACTTAACATGTTATCTCTCACGACGAGCGCAATGTGATGTAGTGTATATCATCCTAACTAGCGCCGCGTTATTACGTACAGGCTTATCACTTACCATCAGGTGAAAGTTCCGTCCGATCTCGTCGCTTTGTAGAATAAAAACGGATCTCTCGATAACACCATCGACTTTAATTGAATGCCTTTATGGCGCAGTGGATACAAAACATGGAGGTTCTAAGTTCGATCCTGTGCCCACATCTAGTAAAGTTTGTATAGTTGTAGACTTTTTTCAAAAAAGCCTGTCCAACATTTGAAAGACGAAGAATCCTGGATGAGTAGACTTAAGCATCAACAGCTTCGTCACATAAAATCGTGTGAAATTGTGGTCAAGTGGGAATAAAGAAATAGTGACTGGAACATATATATCTTTTATCGTTTCCTTGTAAAGGATGCCCAGCAGTGGACTGCCGCATGGTGATGTTATCCATCGCAAAAGTTATCTATCAATAACTAGAAGCATTGTCGCATAAAAGCAACCCTGCACACCAACGTGGTGGATAAACAACCTTGGCTCTCTATTTTAAGAGATGGTTTCTAGTCCAACAGTGGGAACAACATGTGGGATGATTGTTATTATAATCTATTCCAATATTAAAATTCCGAGTCGAGGTCACAGAAAAAACCAAAAGACAACCTTGTGTAAACAAACTCGAAAGAGGATAAATTCATCAAGCTATAAGATGTTAGGTCTTGATACTCCAGTAATTTGAGTAGCTATAGCGCCTTTCAAACCGGAACACAGTTTGGCTGTAGAAACTGGAGCTGCGGCTGTAGCTATCTAGACCTACTACCAGTACAAAGTGCTGAAGGCTGCTGTAGCTAATGAAGTTTTATCATGAACTTTAAACTTCTCATATGACGTCCTCATGAGTATTACCCTCACCTTCATATTATTGTTAGTGTCCTCACTATTATTAGTATGATTCTTCGCTTGACGTGGGCAGCCTAACAGTGACTAATTGGGGTCCTTACGAGCTGACGGCATGACGTCATCCGCGGTCCACAACCGAGAAGCGTCACCTGGACCTCGACAGTCCAAAAATGGTGTTGTGCGATTATGAATATGGCCATTCATGCGGTCACTTTTGAAAGTTTACTTTTAAAACGAGACCAGCGTTTGCTCTGAGATATATTAACATGTTCTTTACATTATTTTACATAAGATCAGAAGGATGGTCTTCTCATTCTGGTACCAGTTACTCATCATCCAGCATCATATACCACGATTGTATATCTACTTACTGTACTGATTATAGGTCTCTGTTGCTGGAAACCGTCTAAGTAAACGCCACCACAGCTGGCGGTAATGGCTACAGTAATATCAACCTAGACGGTCTTCTGCAAGTTTCCTATTATTAGTAAAATTAATTAAACATTAGTAATGAGATATATCTGCAATTATGATCTTCAGGTACAGGAAAAAGTGGGGGAAAACCTGGTAGTAGTTCATATGGTAAGTTTCTGGCGATAACACATTTTAACAAATGCTCGTTAGCATATTTGCACAGGATAAACTCTGTTTAACGTCCGTCTGTTTGGGTTGTGACAAACCTCGAGTACCGGGAAGTAGGAGGTGACGAGGAGCCGCCAAGGTCGTCGGCACCTTGGAGCGTTTTCGTCATCCCACGCTCATCGACGCCCGCCTGCCCACGCTGCCCCAATCATCATTCCTTAATCCGAGTATGTGGCCTCGCGAAACATTTAACTGTACGATTAAGTAAAAGGAAACAGCGATAAGTTACTAATTGATTTATCATCATCTTCATCATCAAGAAAACATATAGTATTTATAGTTTTTTTATTCATGAAACCAACGAGATGAACGTTAATCTGATGGTAATTCATACGCCCACACATAACAACGTAGCTCTAGATTGAATGATATATACTCCACCACATTGTGCTCGTCACTTTGAAACATAACATGTGAAGTCTTATTACCTGAGTAATTACACTAGCTATAACGCGCTTCAAACTGGAACACAGTAAAATTCGCACACTACTGTTTTTTGGATGCGAGAGAAGTTGCGGTTGTTCCTACCTAGACGGAGTCCATCAACAGAAACTTTCCACCAGTATATCTGAAGTGTTTGAAATAGTAAATATAAATAAGAAAGCTTACTGTGTTAAAGTAAGATATATAAATAACCAGGGATTAAGGATTTAGGATCAGACTACTGTTTGATACAAAACATATATGAAAAAATCAGAAAATTACTTGTTGGTGACATGAAGATTGCTTGGTAAGGTATCCAATTCCTTTTAGGTTTACATATATAAGCACTAACTGTACAACACTCCTACAACTCCTTATGGATGAGGAATTCCGTAAAATCCGTTCTTCAGTGATCTATACTTGGCGAAAGCAACGTTCCTACCAAACCTCGTCACCAGAACTAATAGTTCCAGAAATGTTGTGATGTGTCCTACACACGCGGAAGACTCTTAAAGAGCCTTTCAAACTAGTGAAGGTTGACGATAAGCGTGGTACAGTCCTTTCTGTCTTTGATTCGGAGGAACAATTGGGGCGCCCCAGACATCTCAGTTCATTCCCTGATATTCCTCAACGAGGACTTATTTTTCCTCCCTACCATTCGCTTTCCAGAAACCTTTATCTATAATAATCACCTGCAGAACATCATCTCGTTAACGACGGTGTAAATGACCGTGGTAGGAGATTTTATGATTAAACTATAACTAGATATATATATATATATATATATATATATATATATTATATATCCCTCCAAATTCTTTTATATATCAGAGCCCCTACGTACTTTCGCTAATGACGAGTTAAAGAACAAAAGTGACAACACGACAAATTGTAAACCAGCATACTTGTTAACCTAAAAAACTGTTAAGTAACGACATGAAACTTTAATGACGAACCCGTTGTACCTGTGACCGGTAATCTGTTACGTACGTCAGCCGGTAATAACAGATATTGCGAGAGCGTTTCGAACTCAGACCCCCGCAATAATTCATCGGCGGCAATATTTGCGCGGAAACCGCAAAAAGCAAACGTAAAATAGATAACAAAATGTCAGTCGCGTAATGATACGCGAGGACAGGCGGAAGCGGCTGGGGGCGGCGCCAGGCAGCGGTGACCAGCGGATTGGTAACCACCGAGGAGTTCCTGCAGGAAGTCCCCTTCATACACTCGCCCATAATAACGTGGCACTGGCTATGATAACACAGCAACATATATGATATACACATTAATAATTTTCGTTACCCCAGTAATTTCACTAACTACAACGCCCTTCCAACCGGGACACGGTAATATCAGCACACTGTCTGGCGACGGAAATAGGAGCTGCAATGGTATCTAACTAGACGGTCTCCGGAAACACTTACCACCTGTAAATTACATAAATCTTGAGCCTTAAGACATACAATGTGAAGTATAATCATGCCAGTGATTTCAGTAGATACAACGCCCTCCAAACCAGATCAAAGTAATGTGCGGACAATACTCTTTGACGGTTGCAATAAGATCTCTGTTAGTACTTAGTGTAGGTAGTCTTCGGCAACAGTCCTATCACCAGTAAACATTGAACTAATCTCCTTGGGACATACGATGTTAGTTACCGCAGTGATTTCACTAGCTAGCCCTTCAAAGAAGAACACAGTAAAGTATGCACACTAGCAGTGGTGGTACCTACCTGGACGGTCTCCATCAACAGAAACCTTCCACCAGTACATCTATAGTGTTTGAAATAGTAAATATAAATAAGACAGGTAACTGTATTCAAGTATAAGACATAAGTTACCAGCGACTAAGGGTTTAGGGTTAGGTTACTGTTTGATAGAAAACATATATGAAAAAATTTAAATATTAGACAATATTATTAAGGACAGTAATGTCTGCACACTGCTGTCTGGTAATGGAAATAGGAGCAACGCTGGTATTTAGACGGTCACCGTTTAGATACCAATCTCGCGTTTATATTTCTTGCATGTCACTTAATGAACCAAAATCAAGATGGCGGACGCCGTATTTAAATTATCGGCGGTATTAAAATATTACTGAGAACCTAAATTTAACGGCTTCTCTAATAAAACCGAGATTCCTAATTGATGTAATTAAATCGGTGTGATGATCTTGGAAACCTGTATCAGCTCAAAGACGCTCACTGCTGGAAAATTTTGGCTTCTCCAAGTATCTATATTGATTATGATAATCCATTGTTTAGATAATAAGCAACGAAGAGACGCAGTACAAGAAAAATATTGTCTTCTGCTTAATTTGTAAGAAAACGGAATGGAGATGGCAATATAAAGAGAGAAAGCGATTGATGACAATTTTATTATTAATTGAAGTAAGAATAATAGAAAAAGAGTGGATGTGTAAAATATATTTCATCGTTTCCCTCTCTCTCTCTCTCTTCTTCATGTATTTTATATTCATAGCGTATACAGCATGTAGATTAGTCTCCATAATAAGCAGAGAACGTGTACGGGACGCTGTGGACCACAGCACAAAATGAAGCGAAGGATAGTGAAACTAGTGATTAATGATATCTTTGGTGTGATATGACAAGTTCTGGTATACGTAGATTTTTAAACCTAAGATAATCTAGGCAATAAGCAATACATAGTTTCAACTAAAATCAAACACAGCGTTCATCGAATACAGGTGTACGAACAATAAACAAAGGAAAGGATGCAAGAGATCTCACACAACAACTCACGGGATCCAAGCCAACCTCACCAGCTAGTGGTGCACCCTGCTAATTAACAGACGAGACTGGCTCCCACTAATCCGCATTGGATCTCACCAACATGCATTGGGTCAGCGTGGAATGGCTCAGATCCATCCATATGAACCCCTACAAACGACGGCGCCTAAGGCCCGTGCTGCCGAAGGCCATGCTGACTGTATGTGGAGTTCTTTGAAGGAGGCTTACCCCATCAGTGGAAATCTATCGGCTGATGATGTTGAACAATATGAAAAAAAAAACTTTGTAGACACACACACTCCCATATAATACAAAAAGGTTTCATATACATTCAGATTTTTAGTTTCCTTTAGTTAAATAATGTATTTTAGGTTATATAAATAGATTATTGTTAATGAAGAGTGGGATCTGTTGGCACAAGTTTCTGGTTGCCAGTCAACTTGCCAACTGACTGCAATTAAATGCGCTTATATAGCGGTAGGTCTCTGTTGCCGGAAACCGTCTAATTAGGTACCACCGCAGCGCCTATTGCAACCAACAAACAGTACTCTGCAAACATTACTATTTTTCGAAGGTTTTTTGAAGGTTCTTACAGCTAGTATAATTACTGTGGTAATAAGACTTCATATATTATATTATGTCCTCAAGGCGACGAGCACAATGCGGCGATATCATTCTAACTAGCGTCACCTTGTTACGAGCAGGCGTCCCGTCGCTTCATATAACAAAAATAAAATATTACTTTAAGTTAAAACAAATAAGTTATATTTTTGTTTTTTCATTTTTGTTACTCTCACTCTTTTTCACTTGAATTAACATCTATATGGACGTCGCCGGTGCTTATCACTTGCACCACACCGGCGTGCAGAGCTTCGGGCGCGGTGTCGCAACCAGCCCGCCGCGCGGCCACATTCGCTGATTTGACGCAACACTGTTAAACACCTGACAGCGAGTGCAGGCTCACTATCACATAAATATTGGTTACAGGCGTTTAACCTTATTTCTTCATACTACGAAGAGACGATACGAGCAGGACATTCACCTGATAGTAAGTGGTACCCACCCGTAATAACGTAGCGTTAGTATGATACACATTCTACAACATCGCGCTCTTTCTTTTGGGAAATAAAATGAATTAAGTCTTTATCCCTGTAATTACACTAGCTGTAACGCCATTCAAACCGGAACACAGTAATGCTTGCACACTACTGTTTGTCGCAACAAAAGACCTACCATCAGTATTAGTCTTATATCTGAAGGCTAGTATAATGTGGTGTGATATATATCATCATAACTCTCCCCACGTTGTTATAGGTGAACGTCTCCCCGTCACGTTGCTGAATAAAACAAAAAAGATATATTTTATATCGGATGTAACCACAATAAATATATATATAAGTATATATATAAAAAACTTACATTACTTAACAATAAAGAAACATTAGCTGTTTATTAATGTACCAAGATTGAAATCTCGGTCTGTATCGAGGCAGAGTGCATGCGAGCCGCTCGTTTGTGAAACACTCGGCGCATGTTATAATAAATTTTGATTAATGTATTACCGCCAGCAATAATGGTACTGGGTGGCGAGATGTAAAAAAAAACATTCATTAATAACTCCATTTCTTCAAGGACGAATCGTTAATAAAACTATAAGTGTGATTATGTAAAAGCTCTAACCGATAAGTGGGAGATTGTAAGTGCACTAGCTGTTCCCCGCCTGCTTTGCTGGCCGTAACATAAAATTAGACTTGATATTTGTCTGAAATATTCCTTAAGAGCAACCGCAACCGCAACCGCAAATGACTTTTTATAGCAACCGCTTAAATAGTACTAAATATTTTTTTATAAACAGTCAAGAAATAAATAGTCTATAGCCATATAGAAATCACTCCGGGTGGAATGCTCACGTTCCTGTGTCGATACGCTCACTAGTTTATACGTGATTGGCGAACAAAGTAATCCATTTTCAGTATATATATTATATTTATATCGCGGGTAAACTATTTTCATTAATAAACTCAACGTTGATCATATATATTTCAATATTTAGGGTAGGAGAACATAAAAAATACTGATTTGCTTATTGTAAAATGAATTCTTATCAACGAAAAGAACTACATAGTTAACTATTACTGATCCTTTCTCAGGTTCATATCAAGGTTGCCGGTTTACTCTTAATGACATTTTTCTATAAAAATTAGTAATATTCGATATAATAATAGATTAGGATTCACTAGCAGATACAAAGGACCGTTTTTATGTTCCCACTACTGGGACTCGTATCCGCCATATACAAGGAGAGAGTCGAGATTATTTGTCAACCACACTTGTCCCCATTGGGTTAAAATATATATATATATTATAAATCTATAAAAGGTGTTGTTCTTGTACGTGTCGGCTTCCTCGCAGGCTCGCTGGCCTAATGGTTAGAGCGTGCGGCTTTCATTCCGTAGATCGCGGGTTCGAATCTCGGCATGTACCGATGACTTAATATTTAAGTTATGTACATTTGTGAACTTTAGTTACAACAGCGAGATACAAACGGTGAAGGAGAACATCGTGAGGAAACCCGCACACTGAAATCATCTTTGTGTGTGTGTGTGTGCGTGTGGTGGCCCCAATAAAGTGGCAAAAGGCTCGGCCCCTGTTACATAGGACTTAATCTGACGACATCTGGCGAAATGTTGGTGTTTATTCACCTCTGCCTACCCCCACTGGGAAAAAGGCGTGATGATATAAAAAAAATAAATCAAAAGCAGCCTTTTCGTAACATCTTAACACAGTTTTCTGTGTTATCACGGCTTTTATAGTGACAGATATAGTTAACTAATTCATTTGTTTATTTGTTTCAGAATAAAATGCAGCCCTGCCCTCTTCTACAATAAAATCGAAAGTACTTTCGGACCAATGTTTATAAAGAGTGTAAGGAGGTTAGTAAACCAACAGCGCTAAATCTCCCAATGCATTACTTCTAAGAATAATAGGAGGATATTGTTGTACCGGTTCTTAGCCAGATAAGATCTGTGGTCATTAAAATGCCGGCGTACAAGCTGAGACTTCCTGGTAATCATTTTCGTGCGGCTGAAATAGTGACCGTGGATAACAATGGGCGGTATTAACGCCCTAGGCATTCATATATTGTTATACAACATTATTCATTAAAGTAAAAAAAAAAGTCGTTCAAAGGTCTGATCCAACAAAAAATACATTTTCGATAATTAATGTAACTCTTTAGTCATTAATAAAGCAGGTATCAATCTAGATGTTATTCAGATACCATACTATTTCCAGATAAACGATTCGATGATACCGAAACCGCCGAGTTGATTGTAACCGAGAAAACGAAAATTCGAGGTACCAATAATCAGGTACCTCACCATCCGATGTCAGATGAAATTGGTACCAAGGCAGACAGCGCCACTGATGGCGACAAAGTAGCTAAAGACGAAACAAGAAACGATAGTGAAACGAAGGAAACCAAAGAGCCTAAACAGAGATCCGTTTCTTTTAATAGAGACGTACACGTTAAACGTTTCGGTGAGTCCGCGCTCGGTGGAGAGAGAGAGAGAGATATGGAGACAGATATTTGGTGTAATTATAGACGTTAAGAAAAAACTATTTCAGATATGCTATATTAAGTTTAAAAAAATATCTGCCTTAATTAAATAACTTAGAAATAACATCAACCGCAAATGATGGATATGATGTTAAGACAAAAATGAGGTTGCACAATAGGTTCATTTCTCTTTCTCTACGTAAAATTTATTAGGACACAAAAACAAGTATTTGTGCGAATAAGATATAAATAACTAAGATAAAAAAGCAAAAACTATAGAATTAAACTTAGTATTTGCAATTCTATTAATTTACATCAACCCACACTAGATCATTATGGTGGATAAATGACCTTACTCCTCTCTTCGCAAGAGAGGATCCTGTTTGCGAGAACACGAAGAGATTCCCAATTGTGGGATAAAAACTGCTGTCTATTTTTCTCTATTTATAGTAAATTTCTATGTAACATAAGTTTTATAATAGCTTCTGCAAATTAAACTTATTAACGACAGTGTTGAAATAGCCTGTGAGAATCTAGATAGTTAATTGTCTACAATTACATCAAAATCTACAAATCTCTCCTCAACAGCCGAGTTTTGTTTCGGGTTATGCAACTAAATAGCATGGGACTCGCATCGGCATAACCCAACTAGCGCTAAGCAACCAAAAAAAAAAAAATATAATAAATATTAAAATGGTTGCCGTGTAACTAACCAATCTCCATGTAACCGCCGCAGAAACCGCATTCGCTTGAGTGGTTAGCATTGTACGTCTAACAGAGATTTTTTTTTTTGTAGACTTAACATCAGGCGACCGTCTCGCAGTAGTTAACTCTTTCTGGTTATCTTCAATTAATCAATTGTAATCACTAACCGTGACTGATTTAGAGTGACTAATTCTAACATAGAAATCTATCTGTTTTTTCTTATCTTTCAATGTTACACAATGTTTACATGTGTGAGTGTTTGCGTGTGTGTGCGGAGCGCGACCGTGACCGTAATGTCGGCGATTTGTCTCTTTCCACAGTTTCTATTTCCTTATTTGTTGTTGTCCTTTTTTTTTCTTTACTTCGCTTTGTTATCTTTAGCTTGTAGTTACGATCAAAGTTCTATAGATGTGTTGTTTTTAAATTAATCGTAGTTTTTTAAGGCAGAGAAAAACATCCAATAAAAAATTTACTTTGTTCAGGCGTTTGTTTATACTTTCCGGGCTGACCGGAGGAGCAAAAAACTATTAGTTAGAGATGACTAGATACGTACTCATCTGTAAAGGACATTTCATTGGATTCTAAACAAACAGTTAATTTGCCAGATTATAATCATGTAAATTCCTTTTAATTATCGAAGCCGTGTAGTTCAAGGATTTGGTAATGTACCAATAAATAACTTTTTGTATCTCCAGACCACGATCATAATATGCACTATATAAACCTACGAGCAAGTACTTATTAAAGACAGGCGTATCGAGTGTTCGCGAATGAACGACCTCCTAGTCTCGTTGAGCTACACGAAGTGGTTTAGTTATATGAAAGTAATATCACACTGTATTTTGCTTATAAAATATAATCTAGTTCTATAATGATTCACGTGATGTTTGAAGATTTGTAACAATCAAAGATGTCTATTAAAAAATTACAGTTTGTAATTCCCACGGTGACAATGAATGCCGACGATTCAACTGAAGGCCCCGATGACCACGATTTAATGAATGGTTGCATAAAAATATCGAAAAAAAAACTATCATAACAAACGATACACCGGCCATTGTGGAAGGGATCAATGCCAACGTTTGATTGAAAGATTGACTCTATATATGGAGGCTATTGTTGTTTTACTGTTACGTAGTCTAAGTTCGAATCTTGAATTACAATTGAAGGAGAAAGGAGTGTGCGCAGGCGCATCGCGGGTTTTTTAATGTAAATGAATCTTTTGTTTTTAAATCAGCCGATCGATTGTAGTTTCCCAAACTTTACGTTTTGCACATCCAAATACGCAACTTTGATGGTGAATTACAAAGTATTCGTTATTATAGCATTACAATGTTCTTTTGAAGACATACAATGATCAGCAGCTGATGAACATAAGCCTCGCGCATAGATATCCACTCTCAATAAAAGTAACACTAAAAATTCTATCCAATCGTGACTGTTAAATCGAATTAATATCAAAGGACAATATGAAGGTTTTGATTTCGTATCGACACAAAGTAGAAATAAAACCGTGGGGTTTTTTTTTATTAATAAATCACGACAGCAACTAACCTAAAAAATTGAGGTCAATATCATTCGTTACTAATTGATATTAAATTGCAGAATTTCAGCGAAACGAATGTGAATGGCTGTTACATCGTTCAAATATCATTTCCAAATTAAAACTAGTAGCTGTAGATATTAATTTGTGTTAATTTATAAAGATTTTATATTTTTATTTCGATTATGCGTGCACGATCTGCATCCAATGTATGGCGCTATTTAGGATGATAGACACCGCACAGAATTCGTCTCTTCTAAAAATAAGATATTACGTCGTGATAATACAAATTTCTTTAGCTACAAGGCCCTTCAAATCGAAATCCATAAATGCTTTCACATTATTGTATACCAGCTGAAACAAACGCCACAATCCTTCCAAACAACCACTGGCAACAGAAACTTTGCTGGTGGTTGAATTCTTAAAAGGTTATTTCAATAGCAATAATATCATTTATCAATGCTAAACTGCTTAATCGGAAACGAAAGTCTTTGCTGTAACAAAAAGAACAATGCATAGACACTTAAATCGTGGGACTTTGAACAAAAAACGAATGTGCGTTAATAGTTTAACTATCAAGGTCATTGTATTTTAAACTCCTAGATAAGTGTTCATGACATAGAGGGTCCTTCTAATTTCACTGTAAAATTTAAGTAGTAAGCAGTTCGACTTGGTAATTGGAAGCTTTTCGGTATTTACCGCCTATTTCACTTTACCAATACTCTATTTTTCATAGCAAAATGAACATATGCGATTTCCTAAGTAGTAATGAAAAAATATTTTAAAACTTTGCACAAAGATTTTTATACATTTTGACATTAAATTTTTCACACCAAAGTTTGGTCCAAAACCTACCAGATATTACTGACGATTTATATATATATCTATATCTCTCTGCATTATCCTGTACATTAAGAATAAGTTAGAAGCATTTTGCACCTCCAAACAATAAGCATCATTAGCCGATAGACGTCCATTCGTCGATAAAATCTTTTACCAAAAATCTTTGCGCTGATATTACTCATTAAATCTTAATTAAAAAAAAGTAGAAATAAAATCCGTCACTTAATTATTCCGCTGGCAGTCGTTAGAATTGTAACTTGTTGACCCTCAAAATGTAGATATTTATAAAATCACAATCAATACGCTTAGAGCTTGTATTTTCTTAACATTTTCCTTAAATATGAATATAAAAACCACAATAATGTAGAATACACATTATTAGTCACATGTATTAAGTGTTTATAATAATCACTTATATTACATAGTTTTTAGTTTTATAATAGGGGGACCGGAAAGTAATGTCGTTTCTGCGCATGCCAATACTTGATTGTCATTTGTCAGCTCATTGTTTTGTTCAGAGGCGTACCAAAGACATTGTGAGGTTATAGTGATTTCTTTACTTATAGACAATTGAATTACAATTTTTTTTTGTAATTTTGGGTAAAATGGCCAGCCAAATACCAGAAGAGGTACACATCCGGCATTGCATGCTCTTTGAGTTTCGCAAGGGAAATAACGCAACAGTTGCTACCAAAAACATTTGCGATGTTTATCCAAATGCACTGGACATTCGTAAATGCCAAAGGTGGTTTTCCAAGTTCAAATCGGGTAATTTTGATCTTTCCGACTCGTATCGATCAGGAAGACCATCAGCGTTAGACAACGACGTGTTAAGGGCGGAAGTGGAAGCAAATCCGTGTCAGACGATCGAGGAATTGTCAAACAGTCTCAACAAACCTTGGTCGACCATCCAAGAACATTTGAAGCAGATTGGAAAAGTAAGCAGAGCAGGTGTTTGGGTCCCGCATAATCTGTCCGAACAGAATAAGGCTAACCGATCAATCACATGCAACTTATTGCTTCAACGACACAACACAGAAGCGTTTTTTGATCGCTTGATCACAGGAGATGAGAAATGGGTCCTGTATGATAACCCAAAACGCAAAAGGCAGTGGCTCTCTCCAAATGAAATCCCTCGGAGTACTGCTAAGCCAGGTTTACACCCCAAAAAAGCGCTTTTGTGTGTTTGGTGGAGTATTCGCGGCATTGTTCATTTTGAATTACTGAAACCTGGAGAAACTGTTACTGCAGACCTCTACAGCGAACAATTGCAGCGAGTCAATCAATCTTTAATTGAAAAGTGGCCAGCGATTGTCAACCGAAAAGGCGTCATTCTCCAACATGACAATGCAAGACCGCACTGCGCAAGGCGAACTCTAGAAAAAATTAATGAATTGGGGTGGGAGGTGCTGCCTCATCCACCATATTCGCCCGATGTTGCACCATCGGATTTCCACTTATTCCGAGCGCTGCAACACTTTTTAAGTGGCAAAACATTTGCAAATTTGGATGATATCCAAAATGCCATCTCTAGATATTTTGCCGAAAAACCAATTAATTTTTATCGATCAGGGATTGAAAATTTACTCACTAGATGGCAAAAGGTTATTGACAATGATGGGGAATACATCATTGATTAAAAATAAAGACTCGTTAAAAATGTGTGTTTGTATTTAGCGTAAGAAAACGACATTACTTTCCGGTCCCCCTACTTTCTATACATTTTTATACACAACATTATTAATTTCAAAGACAAAGTTTTCAACATGATCATTAATTAATATTAATTCGTGGGATGAGATTAAGGGTGAAGCCCAAGACCGAATGATAGTAAATCACCGTGGGCAGCCTTTGCACCATCTTGGGGCCATAGGATATTAATGAATGAATTAATTTTCAACATCGTTATTTTTACTTTTTACTTAATTTACGAGATATTTTAGGATATTTCGTTAGCTTGATTGACATAATAATGTCTTACATCAATATTAGTGGTCCAAGGCTAACACCCTGAGGCACACCGTTTGATATTCTAACGAGACATAAGCGGAGGCGAGCCGATTTTAATCAGACAGCGTTCAGACAATCCTAAAAAGGTTCTCGATGACGACTCGAAAGACATATGGATCGATTCTGCATCGGCAATGACCTGTACAGCACATCCAAATGTGGTCGTCACTTTCGAAAGCGTTATTTAGATCCACACCACACCTATATATGTTAATCTAAACTGATTACAAACGTTTGCTGGCTCGGGCCTAATTCAAATGTAAATATTATGTTATTTATATATCAGTTCCATTCAAATACGTATATGCACGAACATATTTATGTTAATATGTGCTAGTTGCAATTATAGTCTTTACTAAATTTTCTAATTATTCAATACAATTAATAAATGAATAAATTGTGTAGCTGAGGTATTTATTTCATCAGATTTAATAGAAGTTTATAACTAAAGCTTGTTATGCATACGAAAGATATAAATTGATGTTACCGAGGGCTGTAAAGGGTCCCGCACAATAACTCACGGAACCCAAGCCAAGGCTCTGGCTCCCACCAACCCGCATCGGGCCAGCGTGGTGGGAAGAGGCCCAAATCCCCCCATATGAAACCCTACAAATGACAACCTCTGGTTCACGGTAATGCGGACAGCACAGGGATCTTTGGGAGAGGCCTATGTCCAGCAGTGAACATATATCGGCTGATAGTGGTGACAATTTCTAATTTTGGATACCAAGGAAATTGCAAAGCCTGAACTTTACTTGTTTCTTCTTGCTTGCTCTGTCTATCATAAATTCTCACCTTATCCTTTTGCCTTATGTAAATTTGTAATACGGTGAACCAAAAAAAAATATCGAACGAAATATCAAAGCTTATTATTACCCTCGATGATTTCAAGGGAATTAGATTTAAAAGTTGTTCCCAATAACGTTTTATTACACTACTTCTAAACTACTTTCAAATGGCTTAATCTTTTGAATACCAATCTCGAGCCCTGTTAATGGCTGCAGCAGTATGATATTTGAATATTCAATTAGTTGTAAATTAAAGTTGTCAGACGAAAAGCTGATAACATACATTAGTTATAGCCTATTGACCTATATCTATCTATATCTTTACTATATTCCGGCCTGGGTTCCGTAGATAGAAAATAACTACAGCGATAGTCAACTTTTCATGATTAAATATTATTTTTGCAAATATTCATCAATAATCTCAATTTGTAAGACGCTCTTACCCGCAATAACACACGAACAGATACGGGTTCGATTATCATTTTTCTTTAGCTTCGGGTGAAGGAACAGATACAGTACATGAAAATAGCTTTCCTGGCATCTGACAAACCGCACTCTATAACGAGATGTCTTGATGGAGCTATTGACACGATGCCCACGGCCACATTCTATCATCAAACCGCTCACCATTTGCATGTAATTCACCACCACACCCTCGAACCGCATTGTTCCCGTACGATCCGGTCCTCGGTTTTGTCCTGAGAACACCGAAATTGTTTAATGAGTTACCTGTTGCGGTTTTCCATAGGAGCTACAATATGAAGTTCTTCAAAAAGGACGCGAAAAGGTTTCTGCAGGGCCTCTGCCCTACGCCAGGCGTGCCGCAAAGCATGTTTGCCCCAAAGTGTTATAAAAAAATCCAGACTAATTGATAGTCCTCGAATCCCAAAAGTGGGAACTATTTCTTCATTTCGCGCCTTATGTTACATGCAGTACACCTAGTGGAATTTAAACGACATGCTCCTCTCATCTTTTTGTATCCGCAGTAAAATGACTGCCTGCGATTTATTCAAACTACTGTCGATTTATCATTGAACTTCATCAAATGCGTTCGAGAAAAATATGACAGTTCGCAGTCTGAAATAAGATTCAATCTCCATTTCTATTTGCATATAATAGACGCCATGTTCTCATCTCGACAAAGAGTTTACGATCTCGGCAGCGACAGGTATTCCGTATAAATCAAACTTAATCAAAATGTATGTGCGGCTCCGTACAATTACTGCCATTTTGTTTGTAAATTCTGTGACTATTTATATTTTATGCCTTTCCCGGTCTATGTATACCACAACCACACTCACCGCTGTCAACCGGAAGTATGCTTAGCTGCTAGTCTAATTGGGGTACAAAATTGCGGTAATAATTTGATTACGGTGGTGTAGACATCCCTTTCATCCCATCATTGATGTTAGTATTAACATTTATAATAAATGGAAGAGTTACAAATTTCTAATACAAATGGATCATTTTTTTTTTATTCCATAAAGCACACGAGCAATACATTCACCTGTTAATAAGTGATCAGCATGCCTACTCTTATGTGGCACTAATTAAGATTATAAACACTACATCATATAGCGCTCATCCTTTTAAGACACACTATATTAAAATCCATAACGCAACAATTTTACTAGCTACAGCGCCCTTCAAACGGGAACACAGTAATATTTGTAGACAGTTGTTTAGCTGCTGAAATAGGGTCTGTGGTGGTTTTCATTTTATACAACGAAAAATCGAGACCAGCCAGACGTTAGGACCTGATGATAAGTGATACGCCCGCCCGTAGCACTGCACCACATTGTCCTTATTACACAAGCTTCAACGCCCTTCAAACCGGAACACAATACTGTTTGTTGGCTGCATTAGGCGTTAAGATTGTATCTGGACCGTTTCTGGCAATAGAGACAACCCACCAGTATTGGAGTAGAATTTTTTTTTTAATTTTAGTATTTATCGTCTGTTAGCACATCACTAGTGGTAGTGCGACGCGCAACCGTTTGATGCCATTGTGATGTGACGCACCTCCCACGCGTGGAATTCTTTCGCATTGACCTTCGCAACTGGTTCAGATCCGAACCCTCGAGCACAATGCTGCTGTATCGAGCATGGGAAACAATTTGACCGATCAGCTGATCTTTCCACCCTCATTCGGACTTCGCACCAAATTTGCACCTTAACCCATCGCATCAAAGTCCACACCCAATTGAAACAAGTCTGATGCCAATCAGTACTTACGTTATTAGATCATAATGCAACATCGAACATTTGTTATACGTTCGTACAGTCGCAACGAAAACGTTTAACACATATTAAAAAAAATAATATTGGTACATCTCTGTTGCCAAAGCTATGCATTTACCACTGCAGTTTCTATTACCTCCGACAAACAGTATTGCGTAAACATTACCATGATCCGGTTTGAAGAGCGCTGTAGCTAGTGAAATTATTAGTCTAACGATACAACATCCTATGCCTCAAGGCGACGAGCGCAACGTTGTGTAAAGTATACCATCCTACATAGCGCACGTTGTTATGGGCGGGCGTATCACTTATTATCAGGTGAATGTCAGCTAAACAAAAAATCAAAGCAGGTGACAATAGTAACAACACTGTCTATGCTAGGATAGAAGGAATTTTTATTATAAAGTTTTGCTATTTTTTCTTTTTTTTTTTTATTCGTCGAAGCGACAAGACGAGTGAAAGGTTCACGTAATAGTAAGTGACACATCCCGTAACAACGCAGCGCTTGTTAGGTTGACATATACAGCAACACACAGCTCATCGGCTTGAATCGATGTCTCGTTACTGCAGTAATTTTATTATTCAAACCGGAACACAGTAATATTTGTACACAACTGTTTGCCAACAAAATTAGAAGCTGTGATGGTACCTACCTACTTCCGGCAAAAGAGACCTTCAACTAGTTACTATTTATTTCAAATTTATATATTTAATAACGTTTTTACACGATTGTACTTTGATTTTATTTCTTTAGCAATATGTCTTCGCGACTGTACTTTAACTTGCTACTGTTCTTGGATCTCATTCATATATTAGGTGGACCGGAAAGTAATGTCGTTTTATTACGCTAAATACAAACACATACATTTTTAACGAGTCTTTATTTTTAATCAATGATGTATTCCCCATCATTGTCAATAACCTTTTGCCATCTAGGGAGTAAATTTTCAATCCCTGATCGATAAAAATTAATTGGTTTTTCGGCAAAATATCTAGAGATGGCATTTTGGATATCATCCAAATTTGCAAATGTTTTGCCACTTAAAAAGTGTTGCAGCGCTCGGAATAAGTGGAAATCCGATGGTGCAACATCGGGCGAATATGGTGGATGAGGCAGCACCTCCCACCCCAATTCATTAATTTTTTCTAGAGTTCGCCTTGCGCAGTGCGGTCTTGCATTGTCATGTTGGAGAATGACGCCTTTTCGGTTGACAATCGCTGGCCACTTTTCAATTAAAGATTGATTGACTCGCTGCAATTGTTCGCTGTAGAGGTCTGCAGTAACAGTTTCTCCAGGTTTCAGTAATTCAAAATGAACAATGCCGCGAATACTCCACCAAACACACAAAAGCGCTTTTTTGGGGTGTAAACCTGGCTTAGCAGTACTCCGAGGGATTTCATTTGGAGAGAGCCACTGCCTTTTGCGTTTTGGGTTATCATACAGGACCCATTTCTCATCTCCTGTGATCAAGCGATCAAAAAACGCTTCTGTGTTGTGTCGTTGAAGCAATAAGTTGCATGTGATTGATCGGTTAGCCTTATTCTGTTCGGACAGATTATGCGGGACCCAAACACCTGCTCTGCTTACTTTTCCAATCTGCTTCAAATGTTCTTGGATGGTCGACCAAGGTTTGTTGAGACTGTTTGACAATTCCTCGATCGTCTGACACGGATTTGCTTCCACTTCCGCCCTTAACACGTCGTTGTCTAACGCTGATGGTCTTCCTGATCGATACGAGTCGGAAAGATCAAAATTACCCGATTTGAACTTGGAAAACCACCTTTGGCATTTACGAATGTCCAGTGCATTTGGATAAACATCGCAAATGTTTTTGGTAGCAACTGTTGCGTTATTTCCCTTGCGAAACTCAAAGAGCATGCAATGCCGGATGTGTACCTCTTCTGGTATTTGGCTGGCCATTTTATCCAAAATTACAAAAAAAAAATTGTAATTCAATTGTCTATAAGTAAAGAAATCACTATAACCTCACAATGTCTTTGGTACGCCTCTGAACAAAACAATGAGCTGACAAATGACAATCAAGTATTGGCATGCGCAGAAACGACATTACTTTCTGGTCCCCCTATTATCAACATTTCTACACGATTGTATTTTAATCTTATTTCTACGCGATTATACTTTTTTTTTAATGTTTCTTCACAATTGTACTTTGATTTTATTCCTTTATCAACATTTCTACGTGAGTATACTTTGACCCTTTTCCTTTATCAACATTTCTACGCGATAGTACTTTGTTCTTACTCCTTTATTAACACTTCTACGCAACTACACTTTGAACTTATTTAACCAGCAACATTTTTAAGCGACTGTACATCAAACTTATGTGTTTATCCACATTTTGAACGCGACAGTACACAGCGCGGAAGCCGCCAAGGTCCGCGGGCGATAACGACTGAGTAACGCCTGGCCGTGGCTCGGACTACACCAGGGGTCCAGTTAGCGCCTTCTGAGCTGTTTACACGCGGAGAGTACAAGGAAGCCTTGTGCCTTGGGTAAAGGCGTCTTCACATCGTATTGAATCATTTTTTGCGCTTTTTTTTTTATCGACACTCATTACAACGTGATCCAATAGAGCATTTCCTGGATACACTAGACAAGGACCTCCTTTGTGTATTATATTATATACTGCCAGCTGTTCACCACCTGCTGTAATATAGTATTAGATTTGAAATTTGTTAATAATAATCTTACTCGCCGGCAACCCTCCACCCCCTACCCTTATTGGCGGAAACATTTCTTAAAGTCCATTCTTACCTGACCTATACCCGGCTAGGCGAGGCGCGACATCCTGGATGGGATGCAGCGAGCGAGTACAGATGGACAGGACTTGGTGGTTACAGGGGTGAACTTCAGACGACTGAGAGATAACGCGCACCGATGGTACGAGGTCGGGAGCGGCTTGGAGCGAGACCAGACCAGTCGCAAAACCACGGAACCATAGAGTTGGTACTGCGAAGTTTGCGCTACCCAGAAAAGGGGAAAGGACGTAAGGGACAACCGTTAAGGAGACCAAAAATAACTTGTGAGGGTCTTGAACCCTGACGATTCGGTCCGTATAACCGGATGGTTGAAGAGGCCATGGGAGGTGGTGGGAAGTTGACCTATACTCACAAAAAGGGATATTGTTACTAAACTTCAAGTGTCCAGGCTTCACGGTTCCGTTGATATCCTGATGGATATACACATAGGTGGAAATATATATATATAGGTTTCAGCAGCGGTGCCCAATGCACCGGAACACCGAGCTGACTCCGCGCTGACGTCAGCCTTTCACAACACCAGACCAGTTCACGAGAGTAATGAGATAATTGCACAAGCGAAGCCTGATTTTCGAACAGTCCTTCCTCCTAGACCTGTTATGAATGTAGACCCCTTGCACATACTACCTTTTTCAATTAGAAACGATAAACCATCAACACGTTCACCGAATGGTAAATCATACGTCTGGATATAACAACGTGGCGTTAGGATAGTATACACACTTGAAAATATAAAGAATAAATCATATTATCATCATTGATAGATCTCCACATTATCTGGTCACGGTAATTTTTGTATTTTCAGCGCCTTTCAAACCGGAACACAATAATGTTTGAATTGTACTATTTGTCGGAGCAATAGGAACTGCTACGTAATCTACTTAGTCTCCGACAACAGAGACCTGCCATCAAGAATAACAGGCCTTAATTCTTCTATAAACAATAATTTAAACATAACCTGATATTAAGTGTCAATGGTTCCATAGATAATAAAACATGGTGATCTAGAATAATGTAGCTTCCATATACCGCCAGCGGGAACCAAGCTGTGATGATAGATTCACCACAAAACTATGCAGAAACCTTACCAGTATCCTTCACCACTAATACGGTCCAGGATGAAAACACCAGTTCCGGTTTGAAGGGCGCTGTAGTTAGTAATTCCAGGGGTAATGAGACTTAACATCTTATGTGTCAAGACGATAACTGCTATATGGTGCTTTGAATAACATTCTAACTAGCGCCACGTTGCTATAGGCAGGTGTATTACATACCATCAGGTTTAAAGTACCACTCATCCCGTTGCTTGATAGAATAAAAAAAAATATTCCTGACTTCGTCAGGTTTTACTGCTGTTTCATAATCAGTGGTGATCGTTCATCATCAAGCGGTCCGCATGCTAGTTAGTCATCGTTGCATAATAAAAAACCTTATTAACTTTTTTCTTATATCCGAACACCTCGAACCGGATGCTAACTGTATCGGCTCGCATCATTACGTCGGCGATGTGTATTTACATAACACATTGACTATATTTACATTTCTACGAAACTGAACTGGTCAGATGCGTACACGAGTTCCAGTCATGACGTCATCTTTTAGGTATATAAATTAAAAAAAAAAAGTTAACAGTAGACTGTACATGTATATCGATAAGTGTATATATATATATATACATCTGTTGCTCTTTAGCAAACCAGGTCAGGATTTTTAGGCGATAGTTCTCTGTAGCTGGAGACCGTCTAGGCAGGTCCTATAGCAACTGATAAACAGTACTGTGCAAGCATTGCTGTATTCCGGTTCGAAGGACGCTTTAGCTAGTGAAATTACAATTGTATTGAGATTTAACATCTAATGTATCATTTTAGCTAGTATAATATGGTTATGGGTAGGCGTTCCGTCCAGCTGGCCGACACTTACCATCAGACACCCTCAATGGAACCCTTACAGGGGTAATTGTACCATAGGATGGGAATTGCTGATCTGCGTGATCAATTCAAGAATGTGATAGATCTGACGAGTAATAAAGATAATTTAATAACCTGGCGGAGTAGTAAGCTGGTGAGGAGGCAAGATCAAATGCACCAAGATCTGATGGAACCTGACGTAGAAAGTTCTCTTCTGAAATATACCAAGCAAAAGAAATATTTCTACCAAATTTTAGGATGAGTCTTTACATACGTGGAAATCTTGTATATAGTAATTGTTCCCATCAACTTGTCTGAAATATTCCTTGAAAGCAACCGCAACTGACTTATAGCGACCGTTACTATAGTAACCGCATAAATAATACCAAATGAAAATGTTTATAAAAGTTAACTAGAAATAAAATGATCAAGGATCTGTGACATAAAAAAAGTTGTCTATGACTATCTATAAGTCATTGCGCGGCGAATGCTTATATTCCCGTGGCGATACGTTCATTAGTTTCCACGTGATTAGTGAACAAACATAACCCATTTTGAGATTATATATATGTATATACATATGTGTATATATATATGTATATGTGTGTGTAAACACATAAATTAGAATCCGTATCGACTTGGTGTAAACTGAGCCCACTCTCCGAATGATGACTTCATACTCGCCGCGAATTTTTTCTTACGGCACCGCGGTGTATTGACTTTTTGGTGCGAGGTGATTAACACCCGTGGGTGGGAGCCCCGGTGTGTACCGAAGTGGTCCAATGGTATTTCAGACACAATTAAATAATATGGTAGCGTTATGGTTATTTAGATTCGCTTCACCATCTCCGCCATCGTAAGTTAACATCATCTACAGATGACAGTTGTCTATGTTAAATAACAGTTAAAACTTTACGGGTTGAATTTCTTTAATAATAACAAATTATCAATAAAAATAACAATGTTGTGAATAAAAAAAATACTTTAGTTATTATTTATATTAGTTATTTATTGATTTTTGTATGTGCGGAACCCTATTACAAGTAAAGTAATCTGTCAATGAAAATTTCATCTAGGTTCAGTATTTTCAAATATGACTCCAAAGAGACAGGAAAACAATTATTTTTATTCTACGAAGCGACGGGACGAACAAGGCGTTCAGCTGATGGTAAGTGATACGCCTACCTAATATAATGTGATCTTAGTTAGAATTATGTACATTGCACCATACTGCCCTCGTCGCCTTGAGACTTAAAATGTTAACTTTCCTTACCCTTAGTACTTACATTACCCACAGCGCCTTTCAAACCGGTTCACAGTACTATTTATCAGCTGCAATAGGAACTGATGTTACCTAGACGGTCTTACCACGAGCAGTTTGTTTTTTTAAGTTACAAACAGACAATTTTTCTAGCTCAAATCATATGAAAAAATACTATAATATTAAAGCCTAGTCAGAAACTACAATCTAGAATTAAAAAAGTAAAATTGGAATAGACCTAGTTTTCAATCGCCGAATGGATCGGATATAATAGGTTGGAAAATATCTCGCTTCCGCCTTTTTGTCTTTTGAAATTCGCGGCTATGTACAAAGCGCTACAGAGCTCGTATCTGGCAATACTATACATAATTTGAAAGGTCTTGACATAACCTACAAAACGACGCTATGCATAATTAGTTTGGATATTGCGTTCAACAGTTATAGACGTGTAAACATATAGTTCACTAACGCCGAAATTCGCGCTATTTTAAAGTTTTCCTTCGTTAAAGGCAAATCCGCTAGAGAAACGTTCCGTGAGATTAATGGTGTTTTGGGGGATGGTACTCTATCACTTCGAACCGCGGAGGAATGGTTTCGACGATTCAGAACCGGTGAAAACGACACCATGGATAAGCCAACCGGCGGAAGACCTGTGACGACAAATACCGATCAAATCATGGACTACATCGAGTTAGACCGGCATGTGGCATCTCGTGACATCGCCCAGGAGATGGGAGTTAATCACCAAACCATTTTAAACCATCTGCAGAAGGCTAGATACAAAAAAAAGCTTGATGTTTGGGTGCCGCATGATTTGACGCAAAAAAACCTTCTGGACCGAATCAACGCCTGCGATATGCTGCTGAAACGGAACGAACTCGACCCATTCTTGAAGCGGATGGTGACTGGCGACCAAAAATGGATCACATACGACAATATCAAGCGAAAACGGTCGTGGTCGAAGGCCGGTGAATCGTCCCAAACAGTGGCCAAGCCGGGATTGATGGCCAGGAAGGTGTTGCTGTGTGTTTGGTGGGATTGGAAGGGAATCATCCACTATGAGCTGCTCCCATATGGCCAGACGCTTAATTCTACCATCTACTGCGAACAACTGGACCGCTTGAAGCAGGAGATCGACCAGAAGCGTCCAGAATTGGCCAACAGGAAGGGTGTAGTGTTCCACCAGGACAACGCCAGACCACTCACTTCGTTGATGACTCGTCAGAAGCTACGGGAGCTTGGATGGGAAGTTTTATCGCATCCACCATATAGCCCGGACATAGCGCCAAGTGATTACCACCTGTTCCTCTCCATGGTGAACGCCCTTGGTGGTGTAAAGTTGAACTCAAAAGAGGCTTATGAAAAGTGGCTGTCCGAGTTCTTCGCAAATAAGGAGGGGGGCTTCTACGAGGGAGGTATTATGAAGTTGCCGTCTAGATGGAAACAGATTATCGAACAAAACGGCGCATATTTGAACTAAATCCGATCACTGTAACACTTTTTATAAAGCATTGAATAAAGAGCAAAAAAGCGGAAGGGAGATATTTTCCAACCTTATATAAGAGCTGTATCTAGATTTGTTTACTATCATAATAAATTATCTGATATTCTTCTTCTAAGCACTAGTCCTGTATAACAGGGTCTGCTTTCTTACTTCTTTCTCTCCACTTAGCTATATTTGGGACATTGTCTTCTTTGAGATCATCATCATCATGTGCCTTCATCAAACTGAAAATCAGATTGAGAAAACCAACTCGATCCTCAGCTATTCCCCTTTGATGGTATTTAATCCACCATTCCTTTGAGATCACAGCTTATCATATCCTCTTACACTACACTCAACCATAACAAGTAAAAACAAAATAAATGATTGTATATTAAGATATATAAGTATTCTAATCAAATCAAATCATTATGATTATTTATAAGTATTTATAGGTATTTATATGTGTAACTTTTATCATACAATAAGTCATAAATAAGTTTTTAAACACGGAGTATGACAACAGCAATGATTCAGCTCGCGAGTGAATAACATCCGCATCACATGACCTCATGGGAGATTGACACGGACGTAAAGTCCAGCACATGGAGATCCCTGGTTCGAATCTAGAGCTGCAGGTTCGAAGTTTGGCTGGTGGTAGAGCTTTTGCGAACCTTTTGCTGCTATCATCATATTGTAAATCTGCTGCTGTAACTCTATCCAGCTGATTACAGCTATTATATTAATAAGAGCTGGAGAGTATCTCGCTTCACCTTCCACCGCTTCATTGTCACTTACGTTTCACTGATAGGTCTCTGTTGTCGGAGACAGTCTAGGTAGGTAATACCGCAGCGTTTATTGCAGTCGACAAACACTATTATATTCCGGTTTGAAAGACGCTGTAGCTAGTATAATTATTACAATAACGAGCCTTAACATTTTGCATATTCTATAGTAATACATTGCTGGTGGATCTCTGATGCCGAAGATCCTCTAGGTAGGTAACACCACAGCGCCTATTGCAGCGGACAAGCAGTACTGTGTTCCGGTTTAAAGGATTCTGTAGCTATTGAAACTACTAGGGTGAGGAGACTTTACATCCGATGTCTCAATGCGACGAGCGCAATCTGGTGCTGGCACTTTGCTATGAGCAAGCGTATCACTTACCATCAGGTTAACGTCGCTCGTCTAGTCGCTTTCTTGAATAAAAACAGAAGTTCTTCTTGTTCCCCTCCAATTAATGAAGGTTAGACACCAGTTCTGCAAATCCATTCATCATGGATCAGCTGCGCGGTGCCCTTGATCTTGGTCCACTGCTGGATGTCGTCCAGCCGTGGCTTGTTTCTGCGACCGATCCATCTCTTTCCGGCTACTTTCTCATTATTCTTATCTGTGTAGGACTATATTTAAAAAAAAGTTACTACCACATAATTTGGGCCAAAGTATTAAACCAATGTAGATTAAAAAAAACAGATTAATACAGTGGTTATATTGGCACCTCTCATAAAAAAAAAATATATAAAATATATCATCAAAATCACTTTAGGGCCCTCATGAATTATCACATTGGACGTGAAGTATAAATAAGTACACTATAATGACATACCGTGTTTTTACTTTATCTGGCCACGGCCCCGAGGTCCGGATACACGGGGCGAGGTACCCAAAGAAGCCTTTAACGAGCTCGGTTCCCGAACCTAACGAGTACCCGGTATTAAATTTAAACGGCACTAATTCAGAGAGGTCCCTCAAAAAAGGTTGCCCGATGAGATGCGATGGTGGAAAAAAGACGAGCAGGGGAAAAAAAGTGGTTTTCGCCGAATACGGAGGCCGAAAATAAAGTTGATTGAATCGATGTGACGCAGTCGCACCGGCGACGTCGCGATTTGCGAGCTGGACGAGGATTATTCAAGAGTTAATACACTGCATACTTAACCAACTTAAACTTAGTAAGCAGTAAGTTATATTCCAAAACGCGATGCTTAGTTAAAATGTTTATACAGCATTATATGTTTCCGTCGCTTCCGTACTTCTAGAGCTCAGCATCAAGCAGCGTTTTTTTGTCATGTATGTCGTTGAGCGGAGGTAGCTGTTGAGCGACTTGTGGTCCAGGAAAAGGTTGAGGGTACCAGGCTACAAGGAAGAACTGCTGTGAGATGGACTAACCAGATGAAGGAGTAAATGTCTCATCATCGTTATCACTGAGTGCACTAGGAGGAGCCATCAGAGAGGAATGGCAACGTGTTGGCAAGCTTGAAGTAATGACCACGACCGCTCTGTCAAGATGTGATACCGACGATGAAGAAGGTCTCTTCTTTCTAGAAGCCGTCTAGGCACCACCGCAGAGCCTATAACAAACCGACAAACTACTGTGCAAACATTACCGTGTTCCTGTTTGATGGGAATTGTAGCTAGCGTAATTACTGGGGTAACAACACTTAACATCTAAAGTCTCAACGCGACGAGCGCAATGTGGTGCTGTATATGCTATCCTAATTAGTGCTACGTTATTATGAATGCACGTATAACTTACCATCAGGTGAACGTACAGCTCGTTTCGTCTCTTCATCATTATCAGCTGACAAACGTCCGCTGCTGGACAAAGATCTCGTACATCTAGCTGCTTCCGGCAACCTTCACTAGATCGTCGGACTAGCTGATGGGGGGCCTTATTTGAATTATTTTTTTACGGTTATGTATGTTCGTTTGTTGTGTAAGAGCACCTAGAAACTGAGTATGTATTGATATCACGTATAAAGGAAGGTCCTTGGCTCCGTTAGTTGTCGGACTTTCTGGCAATCATCTCGAAGGTATCTCGAATGCTGCTCACGAAGAAGTATTTATATTGCGATACGTACTCGCCTAGTTTAGCAGTAAAATATGGAACGTATATATATATACAGAACATCTTGATTCCAGATTTCATACACGATTGTACAAATGCAACATCGCAAGTACTCGCGTTAATAAATAAACCAACCATAATGTTTCCCTACTGCTGAAACTGAGAATCTTCTGTCAGAAAGAGACAGCTCTTGTGAAGATCTACGCTGAATTAAAATTTGCATCTTCATTGATATTATATTTAGTATGATGATTACAGATGACGGTGGACTAAGGAAAGATAGACATGTAAATTCTTCATAACTAACATTATAGGTACAGTCTATTGACAATAATCTAAATGTGGGTAAAGGCGTCCTTATCCGTAAACGATCTCTTCCAAGCAACCCTTTAGGACAGGGGAGGGATATATAAATAAAAAGCAGGGTAACAAATATACTAGTAACAGTAAAGATATAAACATTGAATAGAACAGAATAAGTTCTATATCAAATCAGAAAGGGAAATGACTAGACATACATTCTGCGAAGAATGATTATCCTCATGCATCAGGATGTTTACACAGCATCGTATTGCGCATATCAAGACGACTGTATTTATGGTTTGTTGTCACACTTACTTTTGTCGCTTAAAAATTTAAATAAGTTATTCTGTGAACAAAACTTGAAGGCGTCCAACGTAAGAAAATTACTACTAGTAATTTATATCCTCAGCACTAACATTCATGAATATGTATTATTGAATTTGTAACTACCATTACAGATTTAAACATACCTCATATGCAATTAAACTATAATGTGATAATATAGATCTATGTAAATATATGAAATAAAACAATCGTAATCATACAATAAGATATATAAATAATTGCTTCTGATATGTTAATGTAGTATAGAGGTATAAAATAATCATGTATAAACAAATACACGTATTTTTACAGATGTATATTCAAATGTAACCTTGCGATAAACAAGAATGACTCAATGTATATATAATTTAAACACTAAAGAAGTTTAAAATGAATCTAGTAATGAACCAGTCTTTATACAAATCTGGTTATACAAAACGCCATTTAACTGTATTGATTAATGTATCACCGCGAAGTATATGTTGTGAATGATTTATTACGTTATTTATATAAATAGTTGGCTTTGGAGTTTTCTCGATCTTTACTTGTTAGTTCCTTCTATTATTATTATTTTTTTGATACGACGGGTACATAGAAACCTATCTTATTGATGATATTGACTGCATTAGATTTAATAGCGTTGAAAACAAAAATTACATGTTACATTGTAATTGCAACTTTCATATCTCTCTCTTTTTGTTTAGTTTCTTATAGACCGTACTCTCTATACTTTTTTGTCTTGATCATTTCACAAGAGATACGTATTTCCGTCTGCAAACACATCCGTCCCAAAGATAAACCGTATATTAATTTGTCATGTACTTCTTATACTTTTTAAAACTATACTCAATAACCGCTACACGACCAATACTTTTCCAACTGGGTGGATAAATTGCTTGGACTGTCTTCGTGTGACAACAGGCACCGAGTCCCTGTAGTAGGACATCAAGATCGCTGTTTATGTATTTATACTGAACTTCACACTCAACTTCTACATACAGCAGTAGTAATTGTGTTACGTTTCACAAAGTTCTTCTTTTGTATATATGTTACACTTAGATTTCCTACTTTTACTTCCATTGTGTGTTTTTGTTTATTTATTCTTACAAACTACAACCAATCCTAACGCTCATCACTGGTAATAAAGTCATACCAAAAACTAAATCTCATTTCATCATACCATAAACCAATAAAATTTGTATATAACCTATGCTATTAATGTCTGATATTATTAAGAACTAATTCTAAATGTTTTTTTTACTCTAACTACTTCTACTACATAAGTGGATTTCACGTAGTCTAGGAAAAAGTATTACCAAATTCCTCTAAGAACTTATTTTTGACATGAACTTAACGTTACATTTGTAATAAAATACAAAATTCGATAAATATTGCGTACTTAAAGTTACATCGATGAAATTCTATTCCTAACAGAATTATCTCTTAAAATACAGTTGTTTCATTTATATTAAACTTGTCTACTTATGTACAGAAAAAAGTTCTTACAGAAAACAAAATATTGTAATAAATTTTAATTACAACATCTTATTCACAGGTAAACCCCGTGAACGGGGTGCCTCATCTGAACATCAGTTACCTTCTATACGAAAAGAACCCTTTACCCATCTTTCTGAACAAGAGTTAATCGAGGAAGCTAATAAAGTACTTGCTCAAGCTAAAAGCGTCACCTGCACCGCCGATCATCCACCAGAAAAATTCTTCTCTTTACCTCATAGGAGAAAGTTTAAAGAAGATAAATCCGGTAGACGGAATAGTGACGACGCGGGGTCGCCAGAAGGCGCAATAAAGACACCTCTTGGCAGATCTACTAGTGATGTAACAACAAAGAAACGTAAAGAACGCACATCTCTCTCGACACTTTTCAGAAGGGCTCAAAGAAATAAAAGCCCTGATGTTTCTGTAGTTGTCGCCACCAAGCCTGTGGTTGTAGTAAAACGTAGCAAAAGTGACGTTTCGGATTTAAAATCCAATACATTAAATAAACCAATTCGTAAAAGGTCTGGAAGTGAAAGTGAAGAATTTCTTAAATCTTTAAGAAATAAGAAGTCGCAGTTATCTCCTATTATAGAGAGTTCACCGAGAGAAGATTACTTCAAAAAGACGCCACCTTTAGATTTATATCAGAAAGAAAAATTGAAACAGAAAAAAATTAACCAACCCGAAGTACAAAAAGAAACCACAGATATTAAAAAAGTTAATCCTGTAGAAAAACCTCCAAGATTTAAAACACCCGATAAACAAGATACTAAAGCGCAACCTAAATTTAAAAGAGAGAAATCGGGTGACAAAGACAAAGAGTCTTCACCGTCCATCACTAATACTCCTAAACGTAAAACTGATATAAAGAAAAGCAAATTAATCGATGAAATCGATTCTACAAAAACTATTGACACTAATCAACCAGCAATAAAAGAGAAAATTAAAGAAAGCATCAAAAAGATTGAAGAAAACGTATATGGTGACAAGGAAATGAAACATAGTAGTCAACAGCCGCCACAAAAACCACCACTAACAAGAGGACAAACTGTTGATCAATTAGTAAAAATTTTAAAAGAAGATCAAGAGTCTCCACCATCTAAAACACATTTAATCATTCCAACTAACGGAAGTAATATAAATCAACCGTTTTCTTACACTAAGCCCAGTACTAGCCCTGATCCAAATCTTTTTACAAGAACGACAAGTCCAGATCGAGTTCCCACTCCGGTTAACCAAGCGGAAAAAGATATTTTGTATGCACAAGTACTTCGAGATAATAAAGACACCATGCCATCTTTTGGTAAAATAAAAACTTACTCCCCGAGAGTTGAGAAATATGGTAACTACTCTGATGAAGACGAAGGTCTTGGATATGAAGAAAGATACAAATATTCTGCAGACCGTAAATACGGGTATAAGTACAGAAACGAAGAAAACAAAAGTTTTAACAAATATGTAGAAGATAATACTGATTCACCCAGGTATAGAGAGTATAAATTAACTAATTTTGAAGATTACGAACCTACATATGCTAACGAGTACCCGAGTAAAGAAGATAAATCTAATGATTTTGATAGTTTTAGGGGAAGAGGTGATGGTATGGACAACAAAAGAAAGCCAGCGGAACCAGAGCTCACTAAAATTGACTTAGATTTTAACGAACTAAGTCATCGGCGTCAACTTTTAGAATCACGTTTGAACGCTCGTTTAGACCGAACTAAAATAAACCTCGATGAACCCATTACTAAATTTATCGTCGAGAATGATCCGATATATGAAGCAGAAAAACGAATGAAAGCGACAGAAAAATACGTGAATGAAACCGCCAGATACTATCGACATACCTTAGAAAGAGATGGTTACGTTGAGAGCAATATTACTGAAGATTTTAATAAATATGATTCAGATAACCACAATATTAAATACAATACAGAAAGCAGAACTTTTCAAAAGATACATAAGGATTCTGACAGGCGTGTGCGTAATCTGAGTCCTGAGCCAAGATACAGAGAAGAGAGAAAGGTATTTCCTCCAGAGCCTGAATACGAGCCTCCTAGTCTAGAACCAAGCCCGCGAAAACCTATTCATTCTCCAAACGAGTACACAGAGAAGAAGTATAAAGTGAAAAAACATAACACTTCTAGTCATGACCTCCTACAAACCGGACAAAAATATAAGGGAAAAGAGGAGTGGTTCGGTAAAAGAAAAGGACATTACGCATCGAATCCTGAGATTGCTCAGGAGCGAGAAGATGATTACGCAAATCTTCGGTACAATGGCAAGCATAGCGATTCATACCACAGTTCTTTACGGCGTGGAAAGAGTAAAGATAGACACTACAAAGAAGACTTTGGAATACGACGACATGATTCTGGAGATAGTCGGGACTACTATCGTGAAGAACGATCACCTCGTAGATTCGATTTTGACAGTCGACTCGTCGATTCGGGCATAGAGAATGATTTTCGTAAAGATTCAAGTGGGGAGATACATAGAACTAGACATAGAAGACACGAAAGTGATGACGACGTGCACAATACATCATTATTTTTGGCGAGCGAGAGGCAACACACCGAAGACAATTATCCTAGTGAACAGATTTACGCAAACGGGGAATATCTAGCCACATTCAAAGAATACAAACCCAACGATAGAAAGGAATACGTTTCCAGGGAAAGAAGCGTTATTGATGGTTCCAGTTTGGAACCTAAACATAACAGATATGATAAGAGCCCAAATAGATACGATGAAAAAGTCAGTGCGAAACCTCCAAAAGCAACTAAGAAGCTTTCTGGACTTGAAAAGGTAGGATTTTCAGATATAGACTAAAATGCTTAACAAGTTTTGGATATTATTCATTACAGGTCATTATAGTAATAGTCAGCAAATCAATAATCCGTTATTTTTCAGATGAAACAACTGTTCTCCCGCGACTCTTCTAAGAAGAGCAAGAAAGAGAAAGAAGAAGTCCAGCCAAAGACTCGCACCCGGGTACTCAAGAGCCCCGAACATCTTGCCAGAGACGATCCTGAGTACAAAAGGTACATAATCCAATACAGTGTTGAAATCTTTTTGATAAAAAATTTTAATTTTCTTTGACGTTGTTTTTGGATTTTGTAATGGATTATTGTAGTATTTTTCTAGAATCGTTTGTTTTGAAATGTTACTTTATAGGCTTCAATATCTATTTGTTCTTCATCTAATTGTTGGTCTAGAAATAATTATAAATTAAATACTCTACACAGGTACACTGACCCCGAACCGAGTGATATAGACGTGAGAAAGAGAGATTACGATCTTAAAGAAGTAGAAAAGAGATACAAGAATTCGAGAGAAGACTTGGATAGATATCCAAGCTCTGATACAAGAACGGTTACCGAGAAGAAGTACCGAACCACAGAGCACGATAGAAGGTAAGTCAACACAAAACACAATAATATAGAAGAATTAATAGTATTAATAATATAAAATAATAAAAATAGATAAAAGTACTAATTTTCGCTGATAATTTTGTATGAAAAATCTCCCACACTCTCCTCTTAACACAGATCAATTAAAAGGAATCAAATAAATAATAACATTTCTAGTAGGTATGACAGAACCTTGAAAGCAGAAAGAAGATACAAAAGTTATGATGAAGAAAAGAAACGATACAACTCCTCGGATAGGGAAAGTGATCACCAATCGAGGCCTTCTGACATCGAGAGCGATAGAAGAAAGACCAGATCGAGAACCGCCGGGCCTCTTGACTCACCTGCTTTGGTGAGTAAATTTCATATTCTAGCTATCATATATCCTAGGAATTTGGCAGTGTCTAGATTTATCATCATCATTTCAGCTTGTTGTGATCTTCACTGTGATATTTATTTATTCGACGTAGCGACTACACGTGCAAGACATTCACCCGATGGACGTTCGCTTTGAGACATTTAGTGTCTAGTTACCCCAGTAATAATCACCGCAGCGCCCTTAAAATTGGAACACAGTAATGTTTGCACACTACTATTTGTCGGCTGCAGTATTCACCTCGGTGGTAACTACCTAGACGGTCTACGGAAACAGAAATCTACGGCCAGTAGTAGATATGTTAAAGAGACAGGAGGATCACTCTCCTCCAATTATTTCCTATTAGTTGTTCCATAGTAAGAGATATTGAGGTGAAAGCGGCCGTGTGGATATTCTATCTAATCCCTTGCTACAGGAAAATCATGCAGTCATGTATATTCCAATTTGATAAATGATTTTCTTGTGTATGTACCTGAAGAAGATGCCTAAGTACGTCTTGCATTTAGATATCTTCTTTTATTTTGATTCTTTTGTATATTTAAGTTATTGTGATAGTGTATGATTAATTGTAGGTATTATAAAAAAAACCGCAA
This sequence comes from Troides aeacus, assembly GCA_033220335.2. Lineage (NCBI taxonomy): Eukaryota > Metazoa > Arthropoda > Insecta > Lepidoptera > Papilionidae > Troides > Troides aeacus. The sequence continues at coordinate 7,608,463 of CM067293.1, read as the reverse complement.
TGACGATATTCATGATGATGATGATGATGATATGGGAAATTTTATGTTTATGATGATGAAATGCGAAGTATCTGTGTTAGCGAGGGTTTTCGAGAATACTTTGGGAGTTTTTTTTCTATATTACCTTCTGCCTTTTCTTAAATATCTATTATGTCTTAATTATTTTACTTCACTACATAACAATTTTCTTCTATATATCAAATTGATAAGTATCTGTTGCCAAAAGCCGTGTAGCTCCCTACTGCAGCTCTTATTGCTGCTGCTGAACAGTAGTGTGCAAATTACATAATATTTATAGGCTTCTTCTTCTTCCGTCTATGCCTTTTTCCAGTTAGGGTCAGCCTTCATTGTCCTAAATCTCCAAACAACACGATTCTTAGAGGCTTGTTCGCCTAGATTGATTTCTTTCAGAATAATATATAAAAGGCGTTGTAACTATATTTTACTTAGATAATAAAAATTGACGTCTAATATCTATAGATGAGTACAATAAGATGCAGTGTATATCATCCTAACTACCTATAGGCTACCATAAATAAAACATACAATGATGTAACTTATTACATCTGCTTCCGTTCGAAATATATTTAACTGTTATCATGTTATCGAAACATGTAAAACGTTTGTCTTCATTTGATATCAATAAAACAGCCGGAAGTGAGAGGTGAGAGTGTAATTTTTTTTTTAAACAATCTCACTGTTACATAATGTTTAAGGATTTCACTTCCTGAATTATATAAATATTGTTTTCAACGATTTCTTCGATCATATATAAAGTATACGTTTATTGACGATGGGCTTCCACTTGATATCAAATTTATGCGATGTTAAGTAACAATGAAGTCATGGATGGTTAAGTACACTCGCTAATAATACTGTCGGGGAAAACAATCACCTGATCGTGAGTGATACGGCCGATAACGATGTGGCGCTAGTTAAGTAGACAAACAGTACACTACATTATGCCAATCACCAGAGACATAGGATGTGAAATCTAGTAACCCTTGAAATTTCACTAGCTGCAGAGCCCTTTAATGCGGATCACAGTAAAGTATGTACTGTTCGTCGGTCTCCGGCAACAGAGATCTACCAATAGAAGTTTTGAATATACCGCGATTATATAACTCGTTAAAGTATATTACTATCCTAGTCCGTGTCGATTTTAAAAGCGATACGAATACATTATTACGAAACTCGATTTTTTCTATTCGAAATCAACATTCACGAATTCGATTTGCGTAGTAGGTAGATTTCAAGTAAACTAAGTAGATTTAAAGTAAACTAAGATGTAGTAAACGTTCAAATGTAGAGCAACGAACTCAGCTCGGACAACTCGCAGCTAGAACATAAATTAATCCTAAAGCTACCGGTTGATTTCCTAATGCTAACGTTTAGTATTTTAGTTAGATAACTTCAAACCCTATTTGAATATAACTAGAATCTACTTACTCGTGTTACTGTAACACGTAACAATATCGATGGGAAGGGTTTTTTGGAACCCACCTGGCTACTCTCACATGGTTAATCTACCGTCACAGACAGTGACAGAGTTTTCTGAGCGAACACACTTGATCCTTGGTCCTTCCCCCAAAATGCTATGAGACTAATAGAAAAGATAGTAAATGTTACGACCCATAACAATATGTTTAGTTAGAATTATATACACTACATTATGCTCAACTTCAGAAATCAGATGTGAAGTCCATTAACTTCACCAGTATCGCGCGGTGGTACCAACCAAGGTCTCCGGTAACAGGAACCTACCTAGGAACCATAGGAACCTATAGTATATAAAATCAAAGTAAAGAAATCAATTAAAAAAGAACTGAACTCTAAACTCTATCACATTGTTTGTGGTTATTTATTGTTGTTTTTATCGTGTGGTAATACAACTGATAGCTTCTGTAATATATCTATTGATCCTATACATATACTAGCTGGTCCCCGCTCGTTTCGCTGGCCGTAATATGAAATTAGACCGCAACTGACTTTCTATAGCAACCGTTACTATAGCAACAGCATAAACAATGCCAAATGAATACGTTTATAATAGTTAAATAGAAATAAAATTATGAATGAAGATTCTATGGAATTCATTAGGAGTATTACAAATCATTTTTCGTTGAATGCTTATGAATACATATCGATACGGTCACTAGTTTTCACGTGATTGGCGAACAGACAAAACTCATTTTCATTATTTATATATATAAATGGATGTTAGTATGGATTTCCACCTATATAGAGACCCACCATATTATCTCCGGAACAATAAAAACTAGTAATTTAACATTTGGTACGAATATTCCTTGTACTGAGTATGGGGTACCTAAGAACGGATTTTACAAATTGTTACCTCCCAGAGAGAGTTGCTAGGGTGTCACGACCAGAAGAGCGGGTGGGGAACAGCTAGTATATATATATATACATATAAATAAGTCATCGTATCGTAGAGTAACGATGCTCCGTTACAATCACTTCGCGCCAGCCCCGCCGGGAATCCGAAGCAAAGGTCGAACGTTCAAACTAACGCAACATCCACTACCTATTACGTCGGTGATTGTATATGCATACAATAATATATATTACGCCGTGATTCTTCCTTAAAACCTTAACATATACATGTATCTACATATAGTCTCCACCGCTGAAGATCATCCAGGAACTAAATGTCAACCGGGCTCACTCTTACTCTCAAAAGAATTGCTATCTTTCCCTTGGACTATACTTACTTATAAATTATAAGGTAATGCATCAATGAAGTCCTAACGGCTAATTAAATTATTCCTTCAAAGAAAACACTTGGAAGTCAGTTCAGCAATCGAGAGCATATAATATCAGAAGTAAATAGATAGATAGGGGTGTAAAGGGTCCTGTACAGCAACTCCCGAAATCCAACGAGAAACGACAAACGACCTATATTCTTGTTATGAGCGGGCTGGAAGCCACAGCGGCTCTTACAGCTCATCTGACACTGGGCTCGTGGACCCGGATCCACGGCCTGAAACGACAAACGAGAGTCTGGCTCCCGGCAACCCGCATTGGGCTAGCGTGGTGGAAAATGGCCCAAGTTCCCCTACATGAACATCTACATACAACAGCCTCTAATGCCCAGCGGTACTAGACGCCATGCTAACTGTATATGGAGATTTTTGAAGACTTAGATCTAGCAGTAGACGTTATCGGCTGATGATGATGATGAAACAGATAGGTAATATAACTAATATAACATAAACTTACTTAATGTTTTCTTTATAAGTATCAGAAGCTTTCTTCCGTGAGGAAACATTATTCATCATAACAGCAAATTGTTCATTCATTAGCTGACGCATTTCCTCAATAGCTGCTTTAAAAAATATGCTAGTTTCCTTTAGATATTTCAATCACCGGAAGGTCGATCCAATTTGGAACGATTCCTGATCTTCTTTAGATGAATATTGATGAAATGAGTATTTGGTATCGAGATGAAATCTTCTGTAAGGATATCAGAGTTATACGGACTATATTAAACCATTAACAACCGCACCGTGTTCGTTCTCTTCTTTTACAAGGGTTTGAGCATCTTCATTCAGAAAACAGATGTGAAATCTACAATGCTGTTCTAAGGTTGCCAGGGGAAACAGCAAGCAGCTCCAAACACACCCTTGGGTCCAAGCATCGCCTTCCTCACAGTTGTGAAAGCGTTAACAATCATTATCCTAATGTGAGCTGCTTCACATATAGTTTGCTGTGTGGGCTATTACTTGTGGTGCCATTTGAGCCTCATGGATGTGATGCATATGCTGTTGCAACAAAAGTGAAAGTCTAGGTAGACGGAGGCACCGCTGCTGGGCAGCGCGGCGCTGGTTCAGCCTCGCCGTCCGCAATGCGAGATAATAAAACCCGAAGCAGTTTCCGCGTTGCGCTCAAAATGTCAGTGTCAATATCGTATCGGTCTGTTTTTAATATCGAAACACACACACGCACAAACACACACGCAAACACAGCTGTGAATAAATTAATTGGTACGTCCCTATTACTGGTGACCATCTAGGTAGTTACCAGTTACCACCACAGTGCCGATTTCTACCACCAAACATTACCGTCTTCCAGTTTTAAAGGCGCTGTAGCTGTGATTAATGGGATATCGAGAATTGACGTCCTATCTAAGGGGGGCAAGCGCTATATGGTGCAGTGTATAACATCCTAACTAGCGCCATGTTATAGTCTGGTGTATCACTTACCACCAGGCGATCATCCCTCTCGTCTCGTTGCTTCGTGATATAAAATAAAACCCTAACATTTAAGTACTAGTACTGTAGTACTTGTTACTTCATACCTCGGCTTATGGTGGTAGGTCTCTGTTGCCGAAGACCGTCTAGATACCAGCGCAATACTTGTTCCGGTTTGAAGGGCGCTGTAGCTAATGAAAATAATAGTATAATGAAGCTTAACAACCTCTCAAACCGATAAGCGCAATGTGATGCAGTGTATAACATTCTAACTAGTGCCATTTTGTTATGGACAGACGTATCTCTTACCATCAGATAAACTTTCGAGTCGTCTCGTCGTGAAATTAAATAAAAAAAAATAAAGTGTTCCGGTTTGAAGGGCTCTGTGGCTAGTGTAATTAATGGAGTATCAATACTCAACATCTTATGTCTCTAGGCGATGAACACAATGTGATGCAGTGTATAACATCCTAACTAGCGCCACATTGTTATGGCTTGGCATATCACTTACCACCAGGTAAACGTTGTGGTCGTCTCATGACGTAATTGAATGAAAAAATAATAGTGTTCCGGTTTGAAGGGCGCTGTAGCTAGTGTAATTACTGGGGTATCGATACTCAACGTCTTATGTCTCCGGGCAAAGAACACAGTGAGGTGCTGTGTATAACATCCTTACTAGTACCACATTGTTGTTGGTTCACATATCACTTACCATCAAGTGAACGTTCCGTCAACTTCTCGCTTCCTTGAAAAAAAAAAAATAAGATCCCTCAACAGTTCTTTATTTGTATTGAAGATTGAGTCATGTACTACCAGTAAAAAAAAAAAAAAACGACAGTAACCTTCGCTTACACAGTAAATATTATTTACTGAAAGAGCATCAGTCAACATATCAAACCTGCGTATGAATTTGGCAGGTGATGAGGATATTTTCACAACCTTCGAGTGGACCGACACCGGAATCCGAGTGTAGTATATTTGAGATTAGGTCCTATACCTAGACTTATCTTTCATTGCTGTGACCTAGACAAACTGATTGTTAAGTTATTTTTTTTTGTCTGCATGCTATTTCTTAACTGTGATTTCACTCAGTTTTAAGTGACAAGTTGTGCAAAAATAATCCGTCTCAAGAATCGAACCAGGACCGTGGCAAGTACTTACAGGAACACTGTGGTGTAAGGCGTCTCGCACAACAACTCACGGGATCCTAGCCAACCCCACCAGCTCTTGGTGCACCCTGCTAATCAATAGACGAGGCTCTGGCTCCCACCAACCCGCATTGGGCCAGCGTGGTGGGAAATGATCCAAATCTCCTCAAATTAATCCAACATACAATTGAAGGTCGAAGGGAGCTGCTTTGTGCGTACAGCACAAGACTGATCGATGTGGAGTTCTTTGTGGAAGACCTATGTCCAGCAGTAGATGACCTATCTTTTTTTTTTGAGGGGAAATCAGGGTTATGTGAGATTCTTACTAAAACCCCCGTCGGTGGTCTGCATCAGTGCATTCGGAGAGGATCCGGGATCTCCTACAGAACCCCCTGGTGCTCCTCCACGCGTCGTGTTACACGTCTCTGATGAGGAGCCTGATCCTCCTCAGTATGTGGTACGTACCTAGACTCCTGTAACGGAGACCTACCACCAGTACAATTGACATTATTAATTAAATAACGGTTAAATTTCGACAACTTTGCGTCCATTATTACATGTTAATGTATCATTTACGAACATTATGCATATAAATGCTTCACTTAAGAAAATCGATTAAAGATATCGATTTTAATAAAATCGAAATGATATCGAACTCGTTCAATCGTACAAATCGAGTAATTAATTTCCTCTTCTAAATTAGTACCGGTTTTCTGTCATTATCGCAACCCTAAACCAACGGCCATTTAATTTATTCGCAACAAAGGATTTACTGGTGTTAGGTCTCTAAAGACCATCTAGGTACAACCGCAGAGCCTATTTCAGCCGACAAACATTACTGTGTTCCAGTTTAAAGGGCGCTGTAGCTAGTGATGTTATTGGGCTAACGAAGCTTAACAAATGTCTCAAGCGACGAGCGCAGCACAGTGCTGTGTATAACATCCCAACTAGCGTAGTTATGGACGGGAGTATCACTTACCATCAGGTGAACATCCCGCTCGTCTCGTTGGATTAATTAAAAAAAAAAAAAGATAATATATTCTTCAAACGACCCATACAATTGAAAATCTTTGTCTGGTGCCATTGACCCCGTGTTCATCTTGACAGTAAAAAATCACCGACTTTGGATTTAGCATTAAAACCTCCTTTAATTTATGATACAGATTATAAAACCGCCACGCTATATTTTTCTTCGTCGGCCATATTAAAGGTTTAAATATCTCATGATAACCAACTCTCAATGATAATCATTGGTTATATATGTTTATTAATATACAAACATATATAATTTGGTTATAGTTACTGGTGGTAGGTCTCCGTTGCCGCAGACCATATAGGTATCCGGCTCCACCGCTTGCTTTCCAATCTCGTGGTATTAAGAATAGGGCTAAAGTAAGCTTTGCCTGTCGTAGAAGGCGACTAAAAGGAATTTCTATTTCGAAAGATTTGATGTCGAGGGCCCTGATTGTTTACTAAGCGAGTCCGGGATGAACGACAACTACGAAGTGGTGTAGTACTTCTCGTACCAAACCGAGGGTGCTAAGAAGGGCTACAGCCATCCCTGGGTCTTGCTTTAAGCGTAGTGCTGAAAGAGACCGGTGCATTCCATAGGAGATTCGGGGTCCTCCCGCAACGCACTGAGGATGGACACCGAGGGGTTTTTAGTAGGTCAAAATCCCACATCACCTTGTCTTTCTCTTAGAAGCACATCTTTTAGATCTCGTCCTCTCGAAAACAAATAAAAAGTTCCAGTTTAAATGACGCTTTAACTAGTGGAATTAATGAACTAACGAGCCTTAACATCTCGTATGTCAAGGCGACGAGCACAATATGGTGTTTTGAATACCATTGTAACTAGCGCCACGTTATATACGCGTATTACTTATTATCAGGTGAACGTCCCGCTCGTATGTCGCTTCGTAATATAAAAAAAATATATAGATTCCCGCTAAAAACGTCAGCACTGATACAGAAACTAGAACTTATTAATATCCTTGTAGAATATTAAAAGTCGTGCATCCGCCATTATGACAAGTTTTTTTTTTAAATTAAATATCATAGCATAAACACATGAATCCTAGCAGCAATAATTTAAATTGAAAAACATATTTTAATTAAAGAAAAATCAAAATATAACAATTTTAGTTTTAATTAAGTTTCGTTTTTTTTTAAAAGTTATCATACCAAACTAATGTATTGAAAAAAAAACTAAATACGTCTTTGTTGGAGATTGTGAACCGGCAGCGTTGTAAAAAATTGTTTTGAATTCCAAACGTGGGAAAACTAAATAATTAACATTATTTACATCATATAACAGAATGTATTGTTTCAATTCATAGATTTATAGATATAAGCAAATATAGCAATCATAAATTATCATCATCATCAGCCGAAAGTCACCCATTGCTGAACATGCCTCTCCTAAATATAAGGTTGCCAAATAATCTGTTTCCATCTAGACGGCAACTTCATAATACCTCCCTCGTAGAAGCCCCCCTCCTTATTTGCGAAGAACTCGGACAGCCACTTTTCATAAGCCTCTTTTGAGTTCAACTTTACACCACCAAGGGCGTTCACCATGGACAGGAACAGGTGGTAATCACTTGGCGCAATGTCCGGGCTATATGGTGGATGCGATAAAACCTCCCATCCGAGCTCCCATAGCTTCTGACGAGTCATCAACGAAGTGTGTGGTCTGGCGTTGTCCTGGTGGAACACTAAACCCTTCCTGTTGGCCAATTCTGGACGCTTCTGGTCGATCGCCTGCTTCAAGCGGTCCAGTTGTTCGCAGTAGATGGTAGAATTAAGCGTCTGGCCATATGGGAGCAGCTCATAGTGGATGATTCCCTTCCAATCCCACCAAACACACAGCAAAACCTTCCTGGCCGTCAATCCCGGCTTGGCCACTGTTTGGGACGATTCACCGGCCTTCGACCACGACCGTTTTCGCTTGATATTGTCGTATGTGATCCATTATTGGTCGCCAGTCACCATCCGCTTCAAGAATGGGTCGAGTTCGTTCCGTTTCAGCAGCATATCGCAGGCGTTGATTCGGTCCAGAAGGTTTTTTTGCGTCAAATCATGCGGCACCCAAACATCAAGCTTTTTTTTGTATCCAGCCTTCTGCAGATGGTTTAAAATGGTTTGGTGACTAACTCCCATCTCCTGGGCGATGTCACGAGATGCCACATGCCGGTCTAACTCGATGTAGTCCATGATTTGATCGGTATTTGTCGTCACAGGTCTTCCGCCGGCTGGCTTATCCATGGTGTCGTTTTCACCGGCTCTGAATCGTCGAAACCATTCCTCCGCGGTTCGAAGTGATAGAGTACCATCCCCCAAAACACCATTAATCTCACGGAACGTTTCTCTAGCGGATTTGCCTTTAACGAAGGAAAACTTTAAAATAGCGCAAATTCGGCGTTAGTGAACTCGCATGTTTACACGTCTATAACTGTTGAACGCAATATCCAAACTAATTATGCATAGCGTCGTTTTGTAGGTTATGTCAAGACCTTTCAAATTATGTATAGTATTGCCAGATACGAGCTCTGTAGCGCTTTGTACATAGCCGCGAAATTCAAAAGACAAAAAGGGGGAAGGGAGATATTTGCCAACCTATTATTTCCACTGCAGAGGTACATATGGAGGGAATTAAACCACCATTGTTGTTCGTTTGACGTTTGATGAATATAAAAGCTTCATCAACAGTCCACAACAGGAAGTACGTCGTGCCGTTTGTTATTCAACTAATTAATCGCATTGTAATTAATTCTTCCGTCCATTAATATATATGACATCCATCGGTTGAAATGATGATTATGATGATGATTCTTAATATGCATGAGCATAGACCAGACAAGAGACGCAGTTTTGATTATTTATTAATGGTCAAAGTCTTTCTTCTATTAAAGAAATGATTTAAATTATATCATCATCATCATCAGTTGCTCTCTTCTAACTGAAGTTTGACGATCAGATTGAGAAAACCAATTCGATCCTCAGCTATTCTAAATGTCGTGAAACTACGGAACATCGGAAACTTATAAAGAAATCTTCTGATGACACCATGCTTATGTAAGGTTCTGAAAACGGGCAGCAGAGTCTACTTCTACAATACGGATTTTTTTTTTTACATAATTAAGGGATGAGACAAATGTGACGTTAAATCATTGGTTAAACATCAATAGTGAATTATATTCTAATTTATTTTGAGGACATTCTAGGATAGATTAATTATGTTAGTAATGTTGGCAGTACTGCGATAGCTTTTAAAAAAAAAAGTTGAATTTTGTAATTCGAACGCCGTCATTCGAATGTGTTCACTCGCTGTACAGGATTCGCGGGAACGGGCGTGCGGTACGTGACCGCAATAGAGGCCAATTTGATGGGTTATTCCCGGCGGAGGTCCAAAAATATATTTTCTTATATGGAACCCATGTAATATTTATTTAGAACAAAATTACCTTTACAAGTCAATATATCATTGAAATAAGTAGTATTTTTTATTGGTAATAAACTAATAAACACTGGTGGTAGGTGTCTGTTGCCGGAGACCGTCTAGGTCTAGACCACAGCAGCTCCTATTACTGCCAAAAAAGACTAGTATACAAACATTACTGGGTTCGAGTTTAAAGGGCGCTTTAGCTAGTGTAATTACTAGGGTAACAGACATCTTATGTCCCAAGGCGAGAAATACAATATAATCTAGACCATACCATCGTAACTAGCGCCATCTTTACTGTTACTATCAAGTAAACATGGCGCCTGTCTTCTCGCTTAATTATATAAAAAAAAAATATTTATACAGTAGAGAACATTAACTTAGATATTTCTTTAAACTTTCTACTCTTCATTATTTTTCCTTACTTTCCCGATAACATTTTTAACGAGAATATACAAATGACGTGCAAAATGCGGTGGCCATTTTAAGTAATAAAGTTGTAAAGTTAAGCAAGTAACGCTTATGCGGTACAAATGAGCCATACGGTTGGACGTTTGCCAAGCTGTCTGCCAAACATAACCTGCAAATTACCTCATAACACTTTTACTTCACTGCGAGGAGTAATATAGATCGTTGACTGTCGCCAGTAGAAGAAATCTGGTCCGCAAGCGTGGATATAACTGATGAGCCTCGTAGACATGTACTGAAGCAGAATACTCGCTGAGGTTTGAAGAAAAAGGAGGGAGAAAGACTTATACATAGATTTATATATATATATATATATATATAATTAAAATGAGTTTCTTTTGTTCACCAATCACCTGAAAACCGGTGAACGTACACCGGAACGTGAGCATTCGACGCGGAATGATTTGTCGATGGTTATAAGCTATTTAAATTTCATAGATCCTTCATCATTTCATTTCTAGTTAACCTCTGTAAACATTTTCATTTGGTATTATATATCCGGTTGCCATAGTAACGGTTACTATTCAAAAGCAAAGCAGGCGGGGAACAGATACTATATATTTATATATATTTAATTATCTATGGGTTTTAACTTAGTTAACTGTAAGAATAGATAGGAAACTTATATCGAAGCGACCAGACATTAGTTATCCCAGTAATTTCACTAGTTACAGCGACCGTCAAACCGGAACACAGTAATGTTTATGCAGTACGGTCTGACGGAGGGAGGAACTGTGGCGGTAGCTATCTAGAGGGTCTCCAGTGACAGACACCTTTTTCTTTTTCTTTTTTTGGTTTCGGGGGTGAAATGTTCCAAATGATACTCTGGCTTCTAGGGGTAAGTCAGTATGTGGAGATTATTACCCACTAAAACCCCCTCGATTGTCACCTTCAGCGTTTGGAGTGGTCATAGGTTCTCCTTTCGGAACAACCGCGACTTCGCTAACGCTATGCTGAAACAGCCCATCCCGAGGTCTCTCTTATGCAGACCCTACGTATGAGTACTTCAACGATCAGAGACCACGTCCAGCCATCGTCCTCCTCCAGCCGGCAGCAAAGATCCACGTCTATATATCGTTACATAAATGTTCTTCTTCTCCATGTACTTCCGTATATCAGTCAGCTGGTGTTAATATATGCTGGTTATTGTTATATGGCAATTAGGTTGGCGCGGCGCGGACGTGACGTCACCGTGTCAACGCGGCGACATTGACCCCGGAGGCTGTTGAACCGGCGGCAGCGGGTTTTTATTTTCGGCATACGTGTAACACGATGCGTCGCCTTAAGGGGGGTATTCTGGTTTATAAGTCCGAATAAAAAAAAAAAAAATGAAAAATTCCGAACGGCAATCAAAACCTTATGGTCTGTGGTCTATGTCCAGCAGTGGACGTCTATCGGCTGATCATGAATCAAAAGCGGGAAAATTTGAGCGGATTTTTTAAACCGCAGTCATTTTGTAATAATTTTTTTTTAAAAAATCTCTTAATGCGATAGTTATATCCTTCCTCTTTAAATACTATTCATTCGTTTCCATTTCCGGTCAATATGAGGACTGACATCCAGCACACCAAGTCAGGTTATTTTTTAAGCTGTAGCTTTCTACTGCTGGAAAGGACAGTAGGTAACACCGCAGCGTCTATTGCATCCGACAAACAGTAGTAACCGAACGTTACTGTGTTCCGGTTTGAAAGGGTGCTGTTACTAGTGATATTACTGAAGTGACGAGATTCAACATCTGGACTCAGGCGAAGAGAACCATCCGGCTCTATGTATAACATAATAACTAGCGACACATTGCTATGGTCAGACGTATCACTTAACATCAGGTGAACATCCCACTCGTCTCGTTGCTTTGTTTTTTTTTTTTCATAACATTATTAATGTTTGTAGCTCTTAAATGTCCATAGAAATATAAAAAGATAGACTGTAAAAGTATTTATTGTTTTTTTACCGCATCCAAAAAAACGCTTAAAATTCTGGCTTCCGGACCATCATACCCCCTTAAGGCTTCAACCGCTGGCAACACTTGTTGACAGGCCTCTTCACAACACTGAGATTTCATCTGTCGTACGCAAAAAATCCGACAGCTCCACAGCTGATTTTTTTGTTACTTTGACAACGGGCAACATCACTGTCGTATCATTACCGCTACCCATTGTCTGCTGCGGATAGATATTATTAACACTGTTTTTTTGGTTTTCGGGGGGGGAGATATCTTCGAAAAGATACTCTGCCTTTTGGGGGGAACTCAATGTGGAGATTTTTGACCCACTAAAACCCTCTCGGTGGTGACCTTCAGCGTTTATAGAGGTCACAGGATCCTCATTCAAAACAGAAATGCTGGGTTAGTCTATCTCAGGGTCTGCTTTATGCAGACCCCACCAGCCTCTCGAATACTATCTCAATGACCATGAGACCACGTCCAGCCATTGTCCTCCTCAGGATCATTTGGAAGGGGATGAGAACCCCCATCTTGACAGCTAACAACCCTAAATGCTACAGTGACCATAGTAGTATTTCCGCTTCGATGCTGTCGAGGATGACGGGAATTCTACCACCTCAGCTCCTATTCCGGCCGACAAGCGTTACTGTGTTCCGGTTTGAAGGGCGCTGTAACTAGTGAAATTAACGGAGTAAAGAGACTTAGCATTTTATGTCTGTGAGCGACGAGCGCAATGTGGTGCTGTATATAATCGTAACCAGCACCACTTTGGTACGGACAGGTGTATCACTTACCATCAGGTGGTGGTCTCCCACTCGCTGGGTTTAATGTTTTGAGTTTCTAAAGAAAAAAAAAAAGCCCTACATCATACTTCCTCAATGGAATCCGTTAAGGTGTGAAAGGTACGTGGGAAACGCTGACAAGGAATCGAAGTCACGTACCTTCTTCACATTTAGGCTACGCGATCGTTCAATGGAGGTGAAGACAACCGTCGTGAGAGCCTGAACCGCTTCCGGTTCAGGTTTCGTCTTAACGAAACACTTCCCCATACTGAACCTACTCGAATGTTCCATACATCTTAGTTTTTAATTCACGGAAGCCACGAAGTATTAGTTCACCTGATGTTAAGTGATAAGCTTACCTAAAACAACATGGCGCTAGTTAGAAAAGTATATACAACACCACATTACGCTCATCGCCTTTAGACAAAAGATGTTGTCTCATTACCTCAGTAATTACACTAACTACAACGCCCTTCAAACTGGAACAAAGTAATTTCTGCACAATACTGTTTTTTTTTTATTATTCCATTAAGCTACGGGACGAGCGGGTTAGTTAGAAAGGTATACACTGCACCACATTACGCTCGTCACCTTGAGACATAAGATGTTGAGTCTCCTTACTCCAATTATTTCACTAGCTACAGAGCCCTTCAAACCGGAACACGGAACCTAGTCGGTGTCCGTCAAAAATGACCCTACCATCAGTTTTTATAAGTCTGGTGGTCAATTAGAATCGAACTCGTAACTCTTCTATATACAGCGTGTTCTAAAACTTTACAATTTGACCTATCTATATGTCCATATTAAAGATGCTTAATATATATATATTTACATGGGTCAGCGTTGGGCGTGGGCGTAAGGCCACTCCGATTTATTGAAACTATTTGCAGAGCGGCGTAACCCACTCGAAACAAGTAAACGAGGTAGCGTTCGTAAGGTCATGTACCATATGGCGGACCCGCTCACCTCGGGCTCCGCAATCAAATCACCTATCCGCTCTTCTGTTCCGGTTCAACTTCACTAATTCCACATTCATCCGATCGTTAACCAGTAATGAGGTGTTATTATATTACTAATTCAGATATTACTCGATAGGTAGTAATTATTACTGTTAGTAACTACTGGTATTATATTTTTAATCTGTGGCCTAATGGAACAGAATACTAACTAACCAAACACAACGCGAAGCCTCAGAATCGAACTTGAACTTCTATCCATCTGAGTTAGAACCCAACTGTGGTTCACCTGATGGAAGTTAGGATGATGTACAATGCACAATTACACGAGCAGCAACGCCCTTCAATCCGGAACACAGTAATATTAGCCCGCTATTCTTTTAACCAGCAATCAGTGCTGCGGTAGTAACTATACGGTCTCCGACAATATAGATCTATCAGCAAAATAAAGTACTAATTGGATGGATCAAGATGACCACCGGTGGGGTTATGGTGGATACAACTCCCACACAACCTTCCCTCACCCCCTCCAGAAGGAAGGTAACTGTTATATGTCCCCAGGATAAAAAAAAAACGTATCCACGATGTACATACGCAGTAAAGAACAGTCACGTGATGTTTACGGCGGGACAGCATACGACTGAACTGACCCCTGATCAATGACCATTATCATGGCCATACTAATTGGTAAGCGGATGGATACCGCAAGACCATGTTCCGGTAGAACCGTTTATGTGTTTGTTTATAACAAGTTCACAGTTAACCCTCCTAGTTTACCACCATTCACTTTTCAACTGGATCTCTATACAAAAAAAATACACCCGGTCCTTATTAAGTACCATACCTATCAGTGTAGCGGTTGGCATCACTAGCTATGCTCTAATCTTACATCGGTTCGAATCCTTATTCATATTGTGTAAAAAAAAAGTTAACTAGCAGGTGTCCGGCAACAGTTGTCTGCGGCGCCTATTGCAACCGAAAACAGTTTTGTACAAGCATTACTGTTTTCCGGTTTGAAGGGTGCTGTAGCTAGTGTAATTACTGGGGTAACGAGACAGAACATCCAGTCTCAGGCGACGAGCGCAATGTGGTGCAGTTTATACCATCCTAACTAGCGCCACGTTGTTATGGTTATCACTTACCATCAGGTTATCACTTACATCGTGTGGTAGAATAAAAACGAAACTACCTCCTTTACAAGAAAAAAATCCTGTCATATTATGGAATACTTAATTATACCAATTTATATATATATCTATGATCTATTAATATATATTTATTAATATATAATAATCATAAATTAAAAATTAATACTCTCTCTCTCTCTTTTTCTCTCTATTCATACTATAATAAGGCCTTCTCATCTACCACTAAGAACTCAGCATTGGACTCTAATATTCTATAAGTTTAATCAGAGTATTATTATATTTTAGAGAAAGAGCTATAAGTATTTTAATACCTGGTACCGAGTGGAACGACCGCCCTGGTATCGAGTATAGTGTACTCAATCTGTACACCACTCACACATAGAGCACTACTCTTGTATATGTAATAGTAATGATTAGACCCCGCTAAGGCAGGGCCGTACAAAAATATATTAAGACTCATTTGAGTGTTCCCCTCCACGGAAATCTTTAGTAAAAGGCGAAAGATTTATACGTAATGAAGGGAAACCAGAGTTAATCAACAGTGTTTCTATCGGAGACTACATGCGGGCCGGGGCGACAGAACCACAGCGCGAGTTTATACGAGTCAGCGCCATCTAGCGTATATACGGCGAACTAAAATCAAGCTATTCTCAACATTTACATCTATTACCATCACCTTGAACTGTCTTCAATAAAGATAATTTGTTGCATTGTTTTACATGTCTTCAACACTTAAAGAACCTAGGTCCTGAACTAGGAATTTAACCTGTATCACAAGAAACAGCGCCCTCTCTCGGTTTATTGTGACATTTATGCATTTTTTTATAAATAGATGAATCACAATATAAGCCAAGTTTAAAAAAAAATAGAAAATGTCTATGCGTTTGTCTCTGTGTGTTGTATATATGTTGCACTAGATTTTGATGTCGCATGTGTATATAGGTTACGGTTACAATATTATCTAAATAAATAATATAGTTGTAGTTTTTTATAATTCATAAACGACAATATTAATATATAATATATAATCAGTTGATAATTTTTATACGCCATATTATTTTTTTATTGTAGGTACTTTTTCCTCCGATATTGTAGTTATTCGGAGACCTTATTTACAATTTTCTTTATATACTTATTAGACATGAATGTTCATTTAATTCATTTGCATCCTACTGCTGATATTTGTATTGTGCTTATATTTATTTATATGCTTATACTATTTCTATAATTTATTATACGCCATATTTGTTTTTATTACTCGCGATTGATACATTTCATAGAATGAAAGTATTGGTTTTTTTTTTTTTATTTGGAAAACCGACGAGAGGAGTCGGACGTTCACTTGATCTTATGTAATTCGCCTGCCCATAACAACATGGCGCTAGTTAGGATATTATACACTGCACAATATTGCACTCGTCGCGTTGAGACATAAGGTGGGTCTCGTTACAGTAGCTACAGAAAACCTTTCAAACTAGAAAACAGTAATCTTTGCACTGCAGAATTAATGCTTTATGATAGAAATAGGCGCTGCGATGGTGTACCTACCTGGTTGGTCTCCGACAACAGAGGTCTACCACCAGCTAAATGGTGGTAAATGCTTGATTTAATAATTACGCCATTAATGATACTAATGGTAAAGACTGACCGATCTTTCTTACATCATACAATTTTTTACTTCGCAAATTGAAGTTGTTTATTAATGTAATAACATAGACTTAATCGGCTTTGAAACCAAAAGTTGTAAACAAAAGGTTTAAAGAAGATTCATGGGAAGAAGTTTACAAAACCAGACCCTACAATATTATTTTATATACAGGATGATTTTCTTCTATTTATCTTAGAGCATATTACACAATGTGTCAAGTTCCCTTGTTGATATCCCAGGTGACATTGTTCGATAGGATAGAGGGTTGCCATATATGAATTCAATTAATTCTACTAAAGAACCATAGACTATTGGGTTAAATAAAGTAATTAATTAAAAAAATAATATTTTATGAAATAAGCATTACATTTGAGAGACTATATTTAAGGTTTGGAAAAAAAAACAGTGTACCTTACAAGTTAGTTCTATAAGTAATTAATTTTTTAAATCATCTTTAAGTATTAGTCGTAATGTATAATCCAGACAAATTATTACTGTAAAATTCAATTTTCTTACTTAAGTTGATTTGTATTTATGATACGATATATTTGTTAAGGCTGATTTTTTATTGATACCTAAAAAAAATTAGAATTTAGGGCCACAATTATCGTAAGAGCACACTCCTTATTTAAGGATGTAAACTAAGTTATCTTAGCTCTTAAGCCGGTGACGACCTGCGATGATATTTGCTTGGTCGAAACTTTGCGTGGCCAAAGTTATTGACCGCTGTGACATTGAGATTGGATAAAGGATTTTAACCGATGGCCGAGCCACATGCACACAAAACCGGTGACGTCATCACTGTTTAAAAAAAAAGACTAAGTACAATATTATGAATGATGTATGAACTAAGTTATGGCAATTAGATCTTAGCTGGAACTATCCCGTTTTGTATAATTGCAAAATATGTTAGTTTACTAAATAAACAAAGTACACCCAAATCTGTAAACATCGAAAATAGTTTTTTTTTGTGTTTACATTATCTATAAAAATGATAGTCTAAACATAGATTAGATAAAATTGAATAACAGTGGACGTCCATCGTTCGATGTGATGATGAAAATTTAATCTAGTCTAGAATATGGTTATGCTTACTTTTTAAAGATCTCTTTACTAACAGGCGTTGGTTTGCTCCACGCTTTGCCATTCATGTCTATTTTCTATTAGATTCAATATTACTCCTGACATTTGGTCTGGTCTGCTTCCATTCTTTCTACCTTCTATAGGTACCATTGCCACAATTTAGCTACATTTGTCTTCTTTTTTTTTTAATTATTATATCAAGTTATCTCTGATATTATCATTCAGGGCTTTACATTATCCTATTATTTTCAACATTTTCACACAACATTTACATTTATAACATCTACACTACTATAGGTTATATACATTTTTTCTAACATACCGATATTTTTTTTTTTATACATTGTATCTATACTTATACTATCTAATTTATAGTATTCACAAAATACACGCTCGCTGGCCTAATGGTTAGAGCGTGCGGCTTTCATTCCGAAGGTCGCGGGTTCAAACCTCGGCATGTACCAATGACTTAATATTTAAGTTATGTACATATGTGAACTTTAGTTACAACAGCGAGATACAAACGGTGAAGGAAAACATCGTGAGGAAACCCGCACACTGATATCATCTTTGTGTGTGTGTGTGGTGGTCCCAATAAAGTGGCAACAGGCTCGCCCCCTGTTACATGGGACCTAATCTGACCACATCTGGCGAAACGTGGGTGGTTTATTCACCTCTGCCTACCCCTACTGGGAAAAAGGCGTGACAATATAAAAAAAAAAAAAAAAATAAAAAAAACAAAATACACAGAATATTATTATGCACATATGCATAAAGTGACATTTACTTATCCTTATTTCTATTATTTACTATCTTATATATTATATATTTATGCAATAATTTATAAACTTACTTCTAAATAATTTATTTTTTACTATTTCCGGTAGACTGGCTGTATCTATTATTAAGCCTGTACTACATTTGTCTTTACATCATGCAACCATTTGAATTTTCTGACTTTACACCTCTAAAACCTTTGCCTTGTTTCTCATTGCTTTGATTTACAAAAATGTAATTTCTCTATATTTTTTTGCCACCAAAAAAAAATTGCTGTCTCTGTTAACATATAAAATCTATATATACTATTACTATTAGTTTTATATGCATTTATATATGTATTTTATTCAATGAAGGGATGAGTCCAGTAGGACGTTTACCTAATGGTAAGTGATACGCCTGTCAATAACAACGGCACTAGATAGGATGGTATACACTGCACCACACTACGCTCATCGCTATAAGATGTTGAATCTCGTTACCCCTGTAATTACAATATCTACAGCGCCCTTCAATCCGGAACACAGTAATGTTTGCATACTTTTTATCGGCTGTAACAGGCGCTGCGGTGGTACCTAACTAGTCGGTCCCCAACATCAGACACCTACTACTAGTAAATAATATGTAGAGTATATAATGAAAGTTATATCACTAGTTGCATATGAAATATTATTTCTATATCATAGAATATATACACTAATACATCACGTATAAGATGTTTTTAATATAATTAAATCAGTTAAATAAAACCGCAGAATTTTTTTGCTCCACTAACGGTTTTTTCCTCACTGCCGATACTTCGAAACGGAACACGTGAAATAGCAAACAGTGTGAGGTGATGAGGTGGACAGCAAAAAAAGTTTTCGTACCTTTATATACGCGATGGGTTCAGTAGGTGCTGATATTCTTTATTATACATATTATTCTATAACCATTAAACAATATAGTGTTATTTTAGATTCTTTATTCTTTTATAACAACCAGTTAGACCTTTTACTAATATCCGAAGCACGAAGTGGAAGGTTGGTAAGAAATGCTTCTGTCTGTGGCAGTCTTTAACGTCATATTCTTCACCGTTGAAGCGATATGGATTAATACACATTTATTTTTAATATCTTTCTACTAAGGAGAAGGAATGAAACGTGCTATCTTCTTTAGAAGATCGGCGAACCTTAAAGTAAACTGCACTCTTAATACTTCGAATCTGAAAAATGATTACAGTAGATTACCCAACTCTATACAAATCACCGTAATTTTTTTTAGCCATGACATTCCTTTTTGTTTTCCTCCTGACGTTTATTTTACGATGATTTTGTACTTTGAGTTTCTACTTTTTGAGTGATCGGGTATAAGCTCTAAAAAAGGTAACAAGTCCTTTATTTCAGTTTACTTATTTGAAATTATAATTAGTGATATCTTAAATTTAACTTTTGATAAATATTAAAACGTTGCAATGTTCATATATATTTAAAATTCTAGTAATATACTTTGTTTTTCTTACGCCACATTAAAGTTGCAGGCTCTATGTCAGGTCTAATTGTATGATTTATTATATTAACGCCACGAGCAGTGTCGACGACCCCGCTGCGTACTAACAGGCAGACGAAATGACCATATTAAACAGCTAAATTTCAGTTTGATGTCCTCCCGATAACTCTACACGGAAACTTATCGCCGTTTTTAATCGAGTCACATTTATCATTTTAACACGTAGTAACTTGTACAACTCTGCTGCAGGAAAACGTCTCTTAATTTACTAAAAAGTTTCTATATATACCGTATTAGAAAAGATTAACACGTGAGATAATAAAAATTATAGAAATGATCAGTAATTCCGTATTCACAGTTTATTATAACGCTTCTTGTTAACCTACGTTAGATAATCACAAGATATAACAATATTTTGCCGTAGAATCTTCCATTGAAACTAGAAATTAAAGGTTAATAAATACATTAACTAATCATCACCTTTTATCAAAGCGTTCCGATCAGAAATGTATTTAAGACCATTAGCATACCATCACGTTTGTCTTAGCTTATTATAATGGTAATAGCCCTTTTAATTATCCCACCACTGGGATTCGAGGCCTTTTCTCACAAGGAGATCAAGGTCATCCACTACACTAGATAAATGCGGGTTGATGAATGTCACAAGAGCTAGAGTTCAGAAAGTATAGGAACCCGCGCCTTATTGAGATGTAGGGCGATCACTTTACAAACACAACTATCGACTTAATGTTACTATTTGAAAACATTAGTTAAAAGTTATAATTTATTTGAATTCTTGCAAATTGTATTGATTCATAATATAAACAGTCTTGCCATCTTGTCACTGCCATCTTTACCGAACAGATTGTTAGTTACACGTTTCGCACACAGATGGCGTTAAAATAATTATTAAATTTTATTTTCTGTTGTGTATATATATATATGTATATACAAGTCAAGCGATAGGGAAGCCACCAAAACTTTACCTTTTTACTTAATTGGAAAAACTTGTATCAATCTTATATATTTAAATTTTTTCAGGCTGAGAGATATCGCGAGAGACGTCGCCTGGCAACCCCGAGCCCCACACCCTCTCCTCCCAGAAGACAGCCCGCGCCGCAACCCCCCGCGCAGCCTACCAGCGGAAGCTGGTTCAAATCCATAGACAGACTTGGAAAGAAAAGAGAAAAGAGCATCAACAGTAGAGTAAGTAATATTTCATAAAGTAAAAATGTTTTGTCTAACAATCAGCAGTTATTATAGATAGATCTGGATAATACCGTCACCAAACAATTTTTGTCAATAAATCTTCCAATGACTTCTATTTCAAATTACCAAATGTACAGTAATCCATTGAAAATCGTAACATTGCAGGTTGAGAAAGACAGCGTCATTACCACCGAGGACGAGTCATCACGCCGCGTTTGGTCCAAATCAACTAAACCGCTCAACTCGCCGGCGAAAAACCTTCGCTTCTTCGGCGATACGGACCAGGAGTCTGAAGGAAACGCAAAGCACGTTGTTACCAAATCGAAGAGTCACCCGCAATCGAAGAACCACAGCACGCTAAGAAAGACCATTTCGAACTCGAGCACAGGGCTGGACGAGGTCGATCACAGTGAGCTATCAAACAAGAGCTACTCCATGTCGAACTTATACAGAGATGAATTGAACGAATCGCCTCGAACCAAACAATATTACAAAAGAAACTTACAGAACATATCGGAGATCCAGAGTAATTCGGAAACGGAGAGTCAGTTCGATAGGAAAACGATCACGAAGCCACCAATTAGTCCGTACGACAGATCCAGAAGTCACAGCAGTTCCAAGACATTGAAAGGCAGTAAGATTGATATAAGAAGACACGGAAGAGGTGACGAGAGAGGCAGCTCCTCCGAACTAAGAAGTAGTAAACATGAAATCAGCAGGGACGCAAAGTAAGGACCATTTTTAGATAATCCTTATTTTTAAAAAGTTACTCAATCCTACCGGAAGCTTTTTATGTACGTACTCGTACATCCATTGCATCCTTTTCTGCAGCCTGGCGATAGTGCACACTTAAGCCAAATCAACAACACTAACGCCAGTGTACTTAAAATAGTGACAGGCCTTCTCAGCTTAAGTCTGATGTACATTGTGCTGTATAAATGTCACCATCGTCATCATCAGCCGATAGACGATCACTGGACATAGGCCTCTCCAAAGATTCTCACATCGATTGAGTAGAAACTCATATGGAGGGATATGGGCCCTTTCCCAATGCGAATTGGTGGGTGCCTGAGCCTCGTTTGTTGATAAGCAAGGTGCATCACGAGCATGTGAGGTTGGCTTGGATGCCGTGTATTGTTGTGAGTCATTATAAAGATCATTACGACGGCGTTAGTACATTTGCGTAGGAAAACGCAGTTTCTTATAAGGAATAAAAATTAATAAGCAACTTTATTTTAAATGATTACCAATTCCCATAGCATCTGCAACAGCATCAACTCCTGGCGAGACAAATTGTATACTAAATAACTTTCTTGTTACTTATTTACAGGAACCGTCGCCGGACTCCATTAGCGAACTCCGGGGAGAGCAGCACCGAAGGCGACTCCAGCCACCAGAGCCAGCGCAGCGTGGTCTACCTGCACGCAACCACTGGTGAATAATTTAATTTGCATTTAAAACCAAACAATCAATACCAGCAAGAAAGAAAAAGAGAAAATTATATAAACATCAGTAAATTAGATATGCTTTACTCACTGTTATTTTTATAGCGCTGAATATCCATTAGCTGTACGAGCTCGTTCTTCAGAAACCTGTCAAGTTACTATTCTTTCTTTCTCTTCTTCGTATTCTACGCTTTGTAACAGTTTCTTTTAACTTTAAAAAAATAATGGAAGCTTTCGTAGGTACCATTTTTACGTCAGATTAAGATAAATATATACCGGAAGACAGAAATTTCATTGAATTGGACCAGGTACTTTATTCCTTGAAGAATGTATTATCTTTGAGTTTATGTGAAATACTTATAGCTTCTAATAACAAGGTATTGTTTTCACGTCACAGTGGGCGATATCCCGGACCCGGAGCGATTGACGCGCAACAGGTCCAGGGACGATGTGTCGTCGGTGATGTCGTCCGGCGTGCAGGTGAAGACCACCACGAAGAGCTTCTCGTTGTTCGCGCCGTGGACACCTCGTCACCAGGGCGAACGGCGCGACCTTCACTACGCGCAGCAGCCGAAGAACGGTAAACAGAAGAGTAACGTATTCAAAAAGACGACGTCGAGAGCCGAAGAGCGGCCGTCGACGCTTCAGAAAAACAAGTCGCACAGCCAGACCACACTTAGTCGTCGGCCGCACAGCCAGAACCGATTGACCAGCTCCAGCACTACGCTGTACCGGACGGACAAGAGAGGCGGCAAGGAGAGCGCCAGCGAGAGCACCATATCCCGCAAAACTCCCGCCGGCAAGAAGAGCCAGTCCAGCGAGATCCTGAACCGAGACGAGCGCGAGAGGGTGTCTCGCTCGATTTCCATGCCGAAAGACCGAAACAAAAAGGCCGGCTGGTTTAAACTGTCGAACAAAAACAAAAAGACAGAAATCAACACGCGAGTACGTTGATACAGAGATACAGCTCGTGGGACATCTCCTTCTCCTCCCGGTGTTCTCCGTGCCAGAAAACTGAAACTCAGTGGGAATCGAACACGCGCCACCTCGACTTAACTATCAAGGCTTCTGTTTTCTATTTCCTTTGCTTTATTTTACATTAATTCACAAAAACAATTACGAATTGTTTTTCATTTCGCCTTTAACAAATAATTATGAATAGTTTAAAAAAAAATCGTCAAACAAGTTATCATATAAACAAATTATAGTATGTTATGTTATTGTTTTTAAAGATATAACAGTTCTGGTTATATATAATCTTCTATGTTAGAAAACTGGGTGTCTATTGTCGCTGAACTACTTTTCTAACAAAGAAGATTATTGCAGCCGAAAAAACAGCAGTATGCAAACAGTACTGTGTTCCTCTGGTGATCTCTTAACGCGGTGAGCCCAATGTGGTGCAGTGTGTATCACTCTAACTAGCACCACCTTGTTATCTACAGGAGTATCATTCACTGTCAAGTGCGCGTCTCATTTATATCGTCGCTTTGTAAAATAAAAATTCATAGATACGATCTTCCCGCCAAAAGTGACAGCTCCTACATTATTGCCATTTAAATCCTGGATTTTTACAATATGAATTGAAAGATATATGTACAAAGAAATTATTTTCTTCGACTTTTTACTTCAATAAACGTTTGTACAATAAAAGAAAACAAAATTAAATATAAAGGTGTTACAAAGTGCCATCACCAATTCGTTTCTAATAAATGTTACCATGTTTAGTAATTTAAGTCATATTATTTTTAACTACTGTAACAAATATGCTTCTAATCACTAATAAGAAATAATATATATATTATATTTTATAATTTCATGTGTGCATATGACTTAATATAATCTCGCTTGTAAGATCTCTTTAAGTACCAGATTAATTAAAATAATATTATGTAAGAGTTTAAGTGTTACTTGGTATCGATTCTCGGATGTAATAATATAGATTAAATAGAAATAAATCATTTAATATTATTTGATTGTATTAATCTTCTATGATCCTGAAATAACTGTAAATCAACTTTTTTATTTTTTTGCCAACAGTGTAGCTTAAAACATTTACATAATGTGGTAATCTCCAGAAAATAATAACTTAATAACTGCCTCCGAGGCGTTTTAGTTGTAGAGTTTAGACGGTGGTAAAGAATTTCGATTCATGACTATCCTGTGAAATTGAGGTCGAGCGTTTGTTATTTGTAGATAAATCTACAGCGACAGTCAAACCAGAATATATTAATGTATACACTTTCTCCGTAGCTCGTATACACCTCGGATCAAACTGTATCATTGTTAATGTTGTGTAAACAATCTAAAGTTTATCACACATAGTATAAAAATACTTTTTGTAGGCCCAAACCATCATTATTGATATTAAAAAAAATTATTTATGATCAGAAAATTGATGACAATTGCTGTTTTGCATTAAGTCTAGAACTTTCTAGTACTTACTAACCTAATATTTTTTAATACAAAGTACATTAAATTTGTATATTTTAAATTAATTGAGAACAAAAAACTATTGTTTTCTGCATTTCTTAAAATACTTTCCAACATCTTCATAGCCAAATGCCAATACATCGATAGTAAAATTCAGTCTTTGAGCTTCTGATAAATGAAAATATTATAAGAAAACAGATATGTCACGTCCAACTCGCCCTTGACCAGCATGATGAATTTGTGGCTTTGATTCTCCTTTCGGACGCTACCAAGCGCCAGTAATAGGATAATTAAAAGGGCTATTGGTTATACAATTTTTTACAAGGTAGTTCTGCTATAACTTAGGCACCATAGATTGAAAAAACTTTCGGCTATGATGATAAAATTTTTATTGGAAATCAGTCTTAACTCATTACAAAACGAAATCCGTAAATAAACTTATTACTTAAAAAAGAAAAAATCAATTACAAATCGCATTTCTCCTTCCCCGTACAGGATTCCTTCGGCTTCTCACTGGCCTCCTTCCTGACTGGGCCCGTTTTAGTGATCGGCACGACTCTTTCTCCTTTATCGTCGATTTCCTTACGCGGTGCAGTTATAGTTAAAACCCCATCACTGGACAGTTCCGAAACGACGTTCTCCGACTCGGAACCTTTAGGCAACGCGTATTTTCGCACAAACTGCCTCGATACAAACCCATGCTCATCCTGCTTCTCTTCATGTTTAGCCTCGACCACGACGTACCCATCGGCGGTCCTCACGACGATTTCCTCCGGCGCGAAATGTTGGACGTCCAAATTGATCTGGAACTTATCCTTATCAGTCTTTATAGTCGAACCGAGATCGCGGGTGAGAGACTCCAGGTATCCCCAGGGTCGGAAGTAATGGCCGGACATCCAGGGACTCATCATGGAGGTCAAAATGTCGCCAGGCATCAATCCTATTCCAAAATCTTGATCAGAGATTGTACTGCGCTTCTGTTCGCATTCAGCTTCGCCTTTAACAGCAGCGACGAAAACTGTAGCGAACATGAAAACTGAACAGACCAATAACTTCATTTTCACTTATTCAATTATGGTAAATAATCACAATGCGCACGACTCTTGGTATCAGCTCAACTCGCTTCGTAAGAATTCCAAAAGAGAAATAACGCGTCGAGCAGTCAGACGTCGGTTTATATACCGCTCCGACATCTAGCGGCGAGTAGGACGTTCTAGAAAGTACTAGCACATTTGTAGCTGTTCATTACACATAACCTTGAATGATTACGTGCAAGATATTATTGTTGATAAGTCCAAAAGTTGTTTCACTTTACACAATATTTTTTATATGTTTAACACAAAATATAACCGTTATCTTTATTAATTACAGTTATCTTTCTTTCATAACGACATCTATTGTCGGGTAACTATTTCAAAGTATGTACCATTCTAGTGATTAAGTCTCGCAAAAACTGGAAAGCTCTAGATGCACTAATGTTACTATTTATTTTGATTTGTTTTTCAGGACTCTTACATGCCTAATGATATTTCTTTATACATCACTATGTACATTACTGTAATTTTTTTGTCTTTACTTTGTTTAGATCATGAGCCGATAGACGTCCACTGCTGGACGTAGGCCTCCCCTAAAGATCTTGACATCGATCGGTCCAGCGCTACTTCCCGCAACCTTCACATAGACTCCGGTACCGCTGCGTACCAGGGGCCGTCGTTTGTAGGGGATTTAGGTTATTTCCCACCACGCTGGTCCAAATCGGGTTATAAGGAGCGGTTGCGTTGGGTCTCGTGACTTGTTATACGAGACCCCTTATTTACTTTGTTTATGAAATATCTTTAATTGCTATTATCGAGTGAATATAGTCTACAATTTGATAAAATTATTATGTAATTACTTTGTGAAATCATATCATAATTACATTTATTATGAAATTATATCCAATAGTGGTAAGCTTTTCATAATGAAAATTGCTTCATTAAAAAGCGTTTATTTCTGCAACTGCCTGTACTCTATAGTAAATACTATTTATTTTTTTTAAGATTTTATTTTTAAAGTTTCAGGGTGATGAGCGCAATGTGGTGAGCTCACTTACTATTAGGTAAGGATCTTACGCTTATCGCATTGATTTATTAAAAGAAAAACAGGAAATGTTATAATTCGCAAAATTATTTTATACAAATAATTCAAATAAAACGGCCGGAGTTGAATTTACAATAATTATATTCGATTGATATAGTTTCAAATAAACGTAACATCTATGGATTTATTCATTTATTAATTATCTATGAGAAATTATTTTCGCATTAATATTTTATAGCGGTAGTAAATAACGAAAGGTTTCTATGGCATCGAACACACATTTTTAAATAATTTATTTATCTAGAATATATTGAATTAATTTGGTCATGTTTATAGGAAAGTCCATATTTCTTCTTGAATCATGGTTATCGTACTCAGGATAGTAACACAAACATGGCGAACGTACCATGATAAGCAATGTACCATTATACCAAACTTATTACTTAAATAATTGCAACCTATACAGGATACCACCAAATGAACAATAATTAATTTTTGGGAAGTCCATTTGGAATCTTATTATATCTTTAACAAAAATATTATTTTAAGTTTCAATTCTTTACGAGGCGTATAATATTAGTTTATAATAAAATTAACTATGTTTAAGTTCTAACATTTTATATTTCTTAAAGATTTTAAACTTTCTATTGGTTATAGGTCTCTGTTTTTGAGTACGTTTAGGTAGGCACCACCGCAGCGCACCTATTGCAGTCGACAAACAATACTGTGCAAACATAACTGTGTTCAAGTTTGAAGGGCGCTGGAACTGGTGTTATTAGTGGAGTAACAAGACAACATCTTATGGCTCAGGCGTCGAGCGCAAAGTGGTGCTGCGTTTACCATCCTATTTACCACCATTTTGTTATGGACAGGCGCACCACTTACCACATAGGTGAACATGCCACTTGCCTCGTCGCTTTTTATATAAAAAAATATGTATAAAGAAATGTAATCGACTAATTTAAAAAAATTGTAGAGACTATAACAAAAAGTATCAAACAAAACGAAAATACTTCTTGGGTATTCTTGTTGGTTTTTTTCCTTTTTTCATGAATTATCTAAATTACGCACTATGTTAACGGCAATGTTAAAAAATGTTATTAAAAGCTTTAAATTATTAAATATATGTATGGTATATGATTTATTTAAAAACCTGCTCATGGAAATAGGTCCCATCCCTTGTGGAAACGTCTAACGTCATGCCGACTAAGCGCCGACATGGAGTTTAATGTCAAAATAAAATTATCTCACATCATTTAATAAAATGTAGACATATCCTTATAATACTTCAGAAATAATTCGTATGCTCGTGTGTGTGCTCGCTCGTATGTATCATTATTATGGCTAGAAGGTATCGAGACGCCGCTGCAAAATTGCAGCAAAATGTTCAAAAACATTTACAGGAAATGAAAGACCTCTCCTCGTCTGAGGATGAAGAACCGTTTGAAGCTAGCGTACTGGACGGCGTTTTCCAAAGTTACTGGAGGGGTGGAGGAGACACACAATTGCTAAACAGAACAAAAAATCTTCTAGAAGAAGCTATAAGCGGCCGCAACATAACCTGTCTTATATGTATCGGCTCAATTAAACGAGTCCACGCTATTTGGAATTGCGATCATTGTTACTCGTATTTCCATATTTCATGCATACAAAAGTGGGCCAACGACTGTGTCAGTCTGAAAAGTGATGACAATCATGGGCCTATTGCTGTTTTCGTACCCAAGAAAATTGAATGGTGTTGTCCAAAATGTCGACATTCGTACAGCAAAGACGAAATTCCGCGGAAATATCTCTGTTTTTGTGGTAAGACCGATAATCCTCCATTTCATCCCTGGCTAATACCACATTCATGTGGGGAAGTCTGTGAAAAAAGACTTTCAACAGGCAATAATTGTAAACACAAATGCCTTCTACTCTGCCACCCTGGGCCATGTCCGCCATGTCCACAGACTGTTAATGAACAGTGTTATTGTAAAAAGGAATATAAAAGAGTGAGATGTAGTGCAGGGAAATGGTCTTGTGGACAGCAATGTAAAAAAACATTGCAATGTAGGACACACAAATGTGAAAGTATTTGTCATGAAGCAGATTGTCCACCATGCAGATACACAAGTATACAACCCTGCCAGTGTGGTGCTGAAAAAATAAAACGACCTTGTAATGATGTTGACTGGTATTGTGAGAAAAAATGTGGCCAACCTTTTTCATGTGGCTACCACAAATGTGACAAAACATGTCACTCAGGTGACTGTGGTTTATGTCCGAATTCTGGTTTAATGTCATGCCCATGTGGAGCAAATCAGCGTTATATACAATGTCCTGACACAATGGAGACTTGTTTGGGAACATGTGGCAAGAAAAGAGAGGATTGTGAGCATTATTGCCCTGAGAAATGCCACAAGGGGCCTTGTCCTCCTTGCCAGGTCATGGTGGAGAAGATTTGTCAGTGTTCAACACACACTAAGTCTCTACCATGCAGTAAAGAATTCAAATGTGAATCAAAATGTAGAGGTACTCGGCCATGTGGTAAGCATGCTTGTGGTCGTAAATGCTGCAATGGTAACTGTCCTCCATGTGAAAAAGTTTGTGACAAACCTTTACAGTGTGGTAGACATAAATGCACTTCAGTATGTCACCATGGACCATGCTATCCATGTCCACGAGAGTCTAAGATAACATGCAGATGTAAAGAAACTTATGTCACAGTACCATGTGGAAGAGAGAGAAACACTAGAGCACCTAAATGTAGCCTGCCCTGCAAAATTAAGTACAAGTGTGGTCATATGGAGGAAAACCAACA
Organism: Troides aeacus; assembly: GCA_033220335.2. Lineage (NCBI taxonomy): Eukaryota > Metazoa > Arthropoda > Insecta > Lepidoptera > Papilionidae > Troides > Troides aeacus. The sequence goes on along the minus strand of CM067293.1, from coordinate 7,578,405 downwards.
CCTGTGTCATTTCGGAGACTGTCCACCTTGCAAAGCTATATGTTTCAAGACATATGAGAAATGTGGTCACAAGTGTAAGGCTATTTGCCACAAATTTGTAACAGTTGTGTTCAAGCAAGTAGAGAAACCGGCAACACCATGGGAGATACAACCTCCTAAGTCTAAAGTAATGACATTAGATTGTCCTCCGTGTGAGGAACCTGTACCCGTTGCTTGTTTTGGTGAACATGAAGTTGAAAATCAATCTTGTCATTCAGCAGCTCAAAGACCATGTGGTAGACAATGTGGCCGGCCACTTGGATGCACAAATCATACATGCTCACTGCTCTGCCATTTTTATAATTATAATCCTAAACATCCAAATGTGCCTTATTCATGTAAACCTTGTGATAAAGAATGTTTGGTAATCCGTCCAAAAAAGTGTACTCATAAATGTGCAAAGAGAATATGTCACCCTGGGTCTTGTCCTCCATGTGACATTTTAGAAAGAATCCGCTGCCACTGTGGAGTCACTGAACTTTATATAAGATGTAAGGAGCTGATAAACACAACAGAAGAAATCCTCTGTTGTCAGCAGCAGTGTCCTAAAATGTTGGATTGTGGTCACAGATGTAAGAAACTTTGTCACTCAAACCAATGTAAAGAAAGCCAAATATGCTTGAAGAAAACTAAAGTGCACTGTGCATGTGGTAACTTGAAGAAGGAAGCTCCATGTAATGTGATAAAAGAGGAAGGAATCAAAGTTATTTGTGATAAAAGCTGCGAAGAAAAGCTAGCGGCAGCTAAGATCGAAAAAGAAAGAGAAGAAAAACGACAAAAAGAATTGGAGGAAGAAAGAAATCGTAAAGAGTTAGCAGAATATGAGTGGAAGTTAAGCGGCAAAAAGAAAAAATATAAGGAGAAGAAAGTAGTTATTGATAAGGCTAATCGGAGTTGGCTTCAAAACTATTGGTTAATGATAATATCAGCATTATTTATTGTGGTAGCATTTTTATACTATGTTTTGTGTGTAACAGAAACAGTAGTGTGAGTATTTCAACCTACAATTATTGTATTGTGTTTGTGTTGAATACAAACTTGACTTCATAAAATAGTTCTCAACAAAAATAAAACTTATGCATAGGTAGTAAAGTATGTAATTGATAACCACCATAGAGCATTTTTTTTTACTGTCTATCCATATAGAACAATGTACTCATTTCTATTGCTGGAGACCATGTTTTCATGGAATAATAAGAAACGAGTTTTACACCATTGTTTCCTGCTCCATATTAATTGCATATTTTCACATGAGTATTAATAATCCCAGAGATTTTGTTTTTAAAATGTAATTAACATTTTTTAATTAGGTACAGAATATCATAGAATTTGTAAAAGACAATAAATTATACTTCATATTCTAAGTTCTTTTATTTAATGAATATTTTATTAAGTGCTTGGCAACTCCTTTTCAATGTTTGACTTTCAATCAATTCAAAAGAATAATCCGATTTGCTTTTATTGTCCAACCGACGTTCGTATCATACCTAACGTCCAAAATAGTGGATGAGAGTAATTTTTATAATATATTCTAGATCCATGCAGTAACTAACATTAATGTGTCTCCAGCCTTATTTCATGAGAGCACAAGTTTTTAAGTTTAGAGTTCTGTTGTGGCTAAAGATTGTAATAAGTCATTTGGAGAGAACGACTTCCCTCCGATGTCCAGCGCGTAAATTTTGATTTATCTTTAAAATGTCCATATTGGTAAACAGTAGGCATGATTGTTTTTGGTAACACAGATTATAGTATGATAATTTTGACATGCTAAAATAATATTACTTTTTTAAGAATTATGTAAACGATTTAAATAGTTTAATGAAAAAAAAAAATTAATTATAGATTTTTAAATTATACACAAGTAGCAAAAATAATTTAATACTTATATTGGAGCCGAATATTTATTTTTAAAATGGCAACCCAAGTTCAAATTAAGTGTCATCATAATTAGTGATAATGTTATGATTGATAAGAAATATTACACATAAATAATTATTTTTCATTGTCCCTTTCAGTGTAACCTATAATGTTGGTGAGCTTAGGTAAGCCCAGCATTAGTTTATTCACTTTTTAGTTATGGTACTCGTTGCTACTTACGTGTTTCTGGATTTGGAGACGACGGGTTTGCCCGCCGAAGAGACGAATCGTACGAAAATTACGGAGCTAAGTATGGTAGCTGTGAAACGACAGCATGTATTGAGGTCCCTTGCTGGCTCCGCTCCTAGAGTCCAGAATAAACTCACATTATGTTTCAACCCTGGTAAGTTAATACAGCCGGGTAGCACAAAAACTACTGGGCTTTGTAATGACCTCCTTGAATATGAGACAAAGTTTAACATTGACGCATTCAACGCTATAAACTCTTTTCTTAATGTACTTACGAAGCCAGTGTGTTTAGTTGCTCAAAATGGACACAACTTCGATTTTCCGATTATAAAAAATCATTTAGAGAAATTGTCTGTGAATTTCTCAGATGATCTCTTATGTGCTGACTGTTTGCACGCCTTTTACGATACACTGGAAGGATTTAAATTTCGAAAAACATTGGAACCTATAAAACAAGAAAGGTCAACTGAGACGGATTCTGTTTTAAATAAATTTGATGATGTGGACACTCAAAAAGCAATGCAAAAAATTAATGAAACAACGCCCAAGCATCAAAAAATTCGTGGAGATCAGAATCTACTTCAAAGAAAAAATTTATCAAAAGTGAGAAGAAAATTTCCATGGAGTGGCAGTACGAAGCCAAAAAATAGTTACAAATTAAAAGACATTTATGAAAGAGTACTGAACCGACCAAGCATCGAAGCCCATCGTGCAGAAAATGACTGCATAATGGCGTTAGAAGTTTCAGTAGCTATAGCGAAAGAATTTGTAGAATGGGTTGATAATAACCATTGTTTGTTTACTGATGTGAAACCTATGACTATTGGAGTTCGCTTAGGAGAGTGAGGACATTTTTTAGATTTTTTGATAGACAAATAATGAATTCATAAAACTGCATACATTTTATTAAAATTTAAGAAACATAGTAACTAAAGAATATATATTATTTATATTATGAGTGTGTAATATTTTATGCAAACGAAACATCTTTAGAAACTAGAATCATTTATAAGAGAAATGTTTTTACTAGTCATTGTTTACATTGTTTCGGAAGTATTGATTTTAAATATGTTTACTCGTCTCAGCCAATTTATAATAGCATTTATTATTTATTTTACAAATGACGTAGATTTTACAGTGGATTATCTCTTAATTTAAATATATTTCGTCAGCAGTGAATGCATTGGCGAACAAAACATGTTCATAGCAATCGGAAGTATATTTTATGGTGTATAATTTTACTGTCCGGTCAGTACGGAGGTGTCTAGAAGTCTATTTCCAGGAGTTTGTCTCTATCAGGTGATGATAAACAAAGACAAATTTGACAGAAAAGGAGAGATTTTAAGATTTTTAAATGTTTGTTTATAATAATTTTCAAATGTTTATTAATAATAACTTTTATTTGTAATAAATTATGTAATATCTTTTAATAATGATAATGTGGTATGTGATGGTGCTGTGTTTTAATATATTTTATGAATGTACATTAGCTTCACGCTACATTTATTTTGAATAAAGTTTGTTATTTTTATAAACATAAGTATTTTATTTTGTCCTTTACAATCACATGTTAAAATGAGATTATAGAATCATGAAATGGCTGAAATAAAGCAACATAACAAGCACTTAAAATTAAGTGATTTGTCCATAATAATGTGGCGATAGAAAGTTAACTCATTACAGTGTTACATGTATGATTCGGTACCCTAGTAATTTCCCGTTACCAAAGATCCTTTCAATGGTAGCTCATCTCCAGCTGCCGAGTCCTCTGAATAAAATATTGTTTGCTAAAACATTTTGGTGGATTTTCTAAATTAAACATCACTTAATGCCCTTTTTATACATGACAATAATACTTGATTTTTTGTAATGAAAAAAAGGCAAAACTGATAAAATTTTTAATTACTTGTTAAATAGTATTTAATCTGTGGATTATCTTTTATTCATATGCAGTATCTTTTGCAGGTTTGTTGGTTTTGACCGGCGTGTTATGGGGCTGCACGAACCCCTTCATCAGGCAGGGCACGAAGGGGTTGCGGTCCGTTAAGTCGGAGTCGAGGTTGGGCCAGGCCTACGCCGAAATTGTTTTCCTCCTGAGCAATTGGCGGGTACGCGACATGTTAAAAACCGACCTTGCTTCGATTGTTCCGCTTCATGCTAGACTTTAATCGCATTATAATTCAAGTTATCCCTAAACTGACCATATCAAGGTTCAACCTAATTTTATTCGTACGTATAATCCTTATCTATAATTTTATTTATTTATATATGTATGTGCACTACATACTGCCTATCATTAATACGAAATTTATATAAGTATATTGTATATATAATATATATAAACATACTGCTGACTAGTGAGGTAACAGTTGCTGTCAAATAAAATAGAGATGCTACAGGAAGTATTGTGTCGTGGGTTTCCTCGGCACAGGCATCGCCTAGTGAGGAAGCCAGACGTTAAAACCACGATAAATAACATTGTTTGCAATCTAGTTCCAATTACATAGAAATATATTTCTAGTTTATTTAAAATTTGCTGAAATAATAAATTTTCCATTTTCATAACAATTATTTTCAGTTTAAATTGTTTGTTTACTCTTTGCGCCGTTTTATCAAGCTTCCCGCCATTTTTCCCGATCCGCCATTGTAAAACGGTTATCGTCGGATGAACACGCTTCCGCGTGTTTACCACTTCCGCGTATCTATCCCTCGGATGTATCTTAAAACGTTCACTTTAACATTGCAGTACGTGTTACCGTTTCTGGTGAATCAATGCGGCTCTTTAGTGTATTTGATGGCCGTCCAGAGGGCTCCACTTTCCCTGGCCGTGCCGGCATCCAACAGCTTTGCTTTCGCTTTCACCGCCATAACCGGATCTATGGTTGGAGCTGAGGAACCGCTAGATACTGGTAATCGCTTGACGCTACACATATTGTTTAAGGAAACCCACACCCTTAACCTATTTTGTTATAAAGAAGAAAAAAACCTACATCATGTTACAAGAGATCTATGTCCAGCAGTGGAGGTCCATCGGACGAGATGATGATGGAGATACGAATCATGGAATTTGACGGTAAAGTAAAGTTTTTTTTTATCGGTAATTTGGTTAACGATGTACATATTTCTTTTGTTATTATAATCGATTTTATCAAATCGATTCGTAGAATACGCTAATGGGCTGATGGACATTAATTACACTCTAACTTAGTTGTTCATACATGTCTTTACGAATATTTAAGTTATAACTTTCTGTCTGTTCGCAGGTTCGATTCTCGGCATTGCGCTCATAGCGATCGGGACCGCTTTATGTTGTTGGGATAAAAGCTAGTACAGATAAAAGAAATAATCATCATTAACATTTATGTTTTATATATACTGTTTGTTTGTTTATTTATTTAGTTAGTATAATATACTTGCTCTAATTGTGATTCTTATAAGTATTCAGCTATACTGCTGTACACACTTAGCACTTACCTGCCTCGTAAAACGGAGGTCACTGGTTCGATTCAGTACAGTTATGTTAGCATTGGTGGTAGGTCTCTGTTGCTACAGACCGTCTAGGTAGGTACCACCGCAGCGCGTATTGCAGCCGACAAACAATAGTGTGCAAACATTACTGTGATCCGGTTTGTAGCTACCATTGTAAGTAATTACACTAAATTACTGAGACTGCTTATGATTAAAGGTGATGAGCGCAATGTGGTGCTGTGTATACCAGCTTAACTAGCGCCACATTGTTATGGGTATGCGTATCTCTAACCATCAGATGAACCTCACGCATGCCTTGTATCTTCGTGGAATAAAAAAAAACTTGACATGGCTGTAGATATAAATGCTGTTGTGAGACCTCCGGAGACGATCATCGGCAAGAGAGATGTATAATACAAGATATATATATATACATATAAGATTTAAAAGTGTATATCTTCTAAAATAACATGTTTCAACATGCAGATTCAAACTTGAATATCATGAATCACTTTTTTCTGGACTTACCATTAGTTTTCTTACAAGAGTTGTGAAGCAATAAATAAATATGTATTAGAAACATTACCGAAATAAAGTACTTACAACACAATACTAATTCATTATTTTCTTAAATAAAGATCTTCCCAATAAATCTAGATGGCTTATTATTGTCTTTTTTTACCTGATTAAACCAGCTCATAGTTATGTATCACAGCCGGAGTTACTACACTATGCCACCCATAAAAGAAATTGTAAGTTGTTGATACTATAGTTGTGTAAATAAAGATCTAAATCAAAAAAATAAAAAAGAAAACTGAGTCAATCATTTCTCACTCGTTTCCGTGTGATGAACCGTACCTTAACAATTGACCCGAGTCATTTAAAAGTTTGCCTCTAGGACGACATTTTGGAGTTTAAACCCCAAATAATCGCTTAATATTTTTAGTTATTTATCATGATAGATAACTACTCCATGTGCTATTAATTCTTTATCAGCGTCATTGGTGATAACAATCATAATGCGGTGAACAATATTGAATAGGAAATTCCCGGAAACAAAATGAATATCTGCAATGGTTTTAAATAATTTAATTTATTGTATGTATGAAGACATAACTTATTTACAAATTAACAGGCACTGAAATATATAAGCGACGCTATATACTCTCTGCAAAATATAAAAAAATATATATATATCCAAGTACATATTACATACCGTTTCTTAAAGAAACTTGTTACGAACAATTACTTAATAAAAATGTTACTTCTTGTAAAATTATATCCATTTATTTACATTATTCTTAGTTTACTTAATTATCTTATCTTTACTTGATTAATAAATACATTAGTTAACAGTCACGTGTTCCTCAATAGCTGCGCTCCTTAAACTAATAATTGTTGTGTGACTAGATCTGTGTCTTTGGACTAGAGTTATCATGTTATATCCTAGATTAAATTATTTCACTGAATTGACAGAATAGTCTTATAAACACTTTAAATATGTTAATCAATATTATTATCAACTTTTTATCTACATTATACAGATAGGACAGGACAGATTACAAAACCGTTCAGATATGTTACAGGTTATAAGAGAACGTTGTTGGATAGAAAAGAAATTAATTTTCGATTTTACATGGGAACATACAGCCATAATGGAAATCAAAGTTTTTTTTTTTTTATATAGTAACAATTGTTTAATATAATAGACCGTGACCTGGAACGAACTTTGAACTGTGAACTTTTAGGCCACGCGCTAGTGATGTCTCTGGCACTGGCGTCCAGCCATAGAGTACTGTATCTGCCTACCATCAGGCGGGCTAAATGTCTGCCATCTTTTTTTTCATTCAATTAAGCAACGACGAGGCGGACATTTAAAAGATGGTAAGTGATACACCTGTCCATAACAACGTGGCGCTAGTTATGATGATATACACTGCACCACATTGCGCTCGTCTAAGACATAAGATATTGAGTCTCGTTACCCCAGTAATTACAATAGCTACAGCGCCCTTTAAACAGGAACACAGTGATGTTCGCACACTACTATTTGGCGGTAGAAATAGGCGCTGCGGTGGTATCTAACTAGACGGTCGTCGGCAACAATCCTAGCACTAGTAAACCTCAATGATATAAAAACAATTGACTGGTTGACTGTTGTACAGTATACGTAAAGGGAACACTTAATATTTTTTGATGTGGTCTATGACTGTATACAGCGTGTGCAAGGTGTGCGAGACGCGGGTCTCCTCGGAGGCCAGGTTCTGCCTCTCGGCGAGCAGCGCGCGCGCGCGCTCCGCGTCCCGCGCCGCCGTGCGCGTGATGTGCGCCGCCTCGACGCGCAGGGCGGTGTTGCGCCGCTGCAGCTCCGCGATCTCCTTCTTACGAGCTGAAACGATCATTTCCATCAATGATCGAACGATGATTCAAGACATGAAGGTCTCATTTACCCGAAGATTCATAAAGAGCTACATTCATGAACCTTCATGGTCTAAGTTGTTCGATCAAGACTGATAGGTTTAAATGCAGTTTTCACTATTTATGAGTAATTGTGTATATTTTACGGAGCCCAAGCCAACCTCACTTGCAAGCGGTGCACCGTGCTGAATATCAGACGAGGCTCTGACCGTCCACCAACTTGCACTGGGCCAGCGTGATGGGATAAGGCCCCGTTCCCCTCAATGAACTCTTGGATGTAGAGATCTTTGAGGGAATCTATGTCTAGCAGTGGATGTCTATCGGCTGATGTTAATGATGAGTGTTTCCATGACGTATTAAAACAATCAAATAATAATTTTTTATAACATTTCTGTATAATATTTTTTGCAGTTAACATATTTGATGATATGAGATATTTCTTAATGTCGTCAGCGTTGGGATTCAGGTACTCCTTTACACAGACAGCTAAAACAATGTATTACCATGTTGCGCAAGTGAAAGTTGATGGAGGTCACCTGTCCAAGTAGTTGTTCTCGGCATATCGATTTCCTCTTCATGTTTTATTTCAGTAAAAAGCTTAAACTCAATGAGGATCGAACATGTCGCTCCGCGCGTACGAAACTAAGGTGGTTCTCGGGTTTCTGAACATTTTATAAATATATTATCGATAAGGAAGGTAATGTACATACCGATTTCAAACTCCCTGTAGTTGCTAATTGCGGCTTCGATTCCCGGCCAACATTTAATTTGATCAACTTGGCAACTGAAGTCCTGAACTTTCTCCGTGTTTCTGCCCTCACTCATCTCGCTGACGCCCGCCGCAGAGTTCTGCGGTTCGTCCATGGACGTCGCTTGTGAGGACAACACCATCGTTGGATCGTAATTACTCTTTAGTGATATTATTTTAGATATATTCGGTATATTTATGTGAGGATAGTTCTGGAAGGGCTGCTCAACTTTCAATGCAGGTTTTTGGATGTTCTCACTGTCGAAGCCAGGGTTTAAATCCCTCTTCTTCGTGTCCTGCCCACTAAAGTGTTTTACACTGCTGTCCGCCATCTTTGATAGCCGATTCAATTCTGAAAAGTTCTTCTCGGCCAGGACTCGGATGCAGTCTCCGTCTTCGCACGAGGAGTCTAATCTTTTCTTTATGAGATTGTTATTTTCGTTGACGTGTTTCTTGATTTCTGTCAGCAGTTGAAGCTGATCGTTGGTGTCCATATCCATGGAATCAGTTTTTATTTCCGGATGTGTCAAAATGTGTTCGGCGTTGATAGTGCCGTAGCGTCGATTTCTTTCCTTTAAGATTTCTCTCCACACACTTTCATAACCTGCAAAGATAAAGATTAATTTATTTAATGACTTATTGCACTCAGTGTATCATGTCTCCCTTGGTGAGGCTGCATAGTAACTATATTAGTAATATAGGTCACTTTTGATAGTGGATGTAATTAGTAACATTACCACATGTACAATCTTATGTTATTATTAATGGTATGTGGTAGTGTATAAAAATCTTAAATAGATCGGGCAGACGAGACACTTGCCATACCTTTACGTCCTGCATATCTTGTCGCTACCTTATTTGTTTATACATTCTTATTCTGACAGTAGAAGTAATACTGGAACACCCCCAGGACCGATAGATCTGGTGAAGGTCACGGCACACCGCTGGATGCAAGAAGCGCATTACTGATTGAAATGATCTAACAATGACCGAGTTCTTTGATGTCTATGGCCAGCAGTGGGTGTCTATGGTCTGATGATGATGATTCTTATTCTTTATTAACTCCAATAACGTTATCACGCTAGATTCAAACTGTTCTTATTTAAACTTACCTTCTTTACATTTTGGTGAAACTTGCGTTAAGTCTAACTGCGAAAGGAATATTTGTTTCTGCTGACGGACCGATCGGCTTTCGGTATTTTTTACGTCGACCTGCCTCTCTGACGTTGAGGGTATTCGTCTTTCTTTAGTCACCAGAGGCAGGTTGTCCTCATTGAAGATGCGATCTAATCTTCCAGCTGCAATATATGCTGCAGCAATGGAGTCTCTTTTAAAACTCCTCTCCATTCGATCCAATTGCTTTTCTGGAATAATGTTAAAAACTTATGTTTATTATAGCATTAACAGTTTGAGACTGATCAAGAAAGAATAATAATAAACTCTGAATTTTACATCTAACTTCTGTAAATAACATTGCGATTGAACATATGAAATGTGTACCTTTATAAGCGTTTTGTGAAGCTAAATTAAAACCCGCAAGAAAATCGATTTTTTCATTTTCATTCTTGTCATTTCCGATTCCGTAATCTTTGATTATAGAGTTGTATTCGGTTAGTTCATCTTCATTATAATCACTGTCCGTATCGCTGCAATCTTCCTTCAACTTAACTCTAGTGTTTGTAAACTCTTTATAAATCTCCGCTTTCATTTTATCTGGCGTTATAATATTTTTAAGATTATCGATATTTTTCTTTTGATCTAATTTCAGCGCGTCTTTTGTGTCCCGATTTGTTAAATATTTCATCCTGCGCATACGTTTTTTCTTTTCATACAAATCTAAAGAACTGACTTCTTCGACTGTAGGTAGTTTGGGACGTATATTCGTAATGACAATTTTGGGTTGCAATTTGGAATCCATTTGGTACGGACACGCTATGAACAATTTATCACAAGGTTTTGTTTGATCGTACGGCTTTTGAAATTCACTTTTGTTCTGTGCAATCGGTTGAGAAAGTTCTTTGCTAACCATCGTTTGATTAATTTTTTTATCAGCCTCTACGATCATAGGCACTTGATATACTATTTGCGAGTTCATGATAACCTGTTGATTTGGTGGTTGAAATACCATATCGGGTTTGTTTTTATTACCCAACGTATGTAAGGTGTTGTTGGTCGATTTAAATACTTGAACCTCTTTAGTAATGGCCACACTTTGAATGTTTGGGTTTTTTATTGCAGAATCAGAACTAATTGTAGTAGTAATTATTTCCGTCGGCTTATTGTCATTCGATGAAGTTTTATTTACTTTAGTATTGTCAGTATTGGTTTTATTGTTTTTAATCATCATCAAATTAGCTGGAAACTGAACATTACCCAAGTATAAAAAATTTGGTTGAAGAACAACGTTTTTAGTATCAGGCTGTGATGGTTTTTCTAAAGGTTTTTTATTGTTTAAATCTTGTTCTTGTAAAGTTCCTTGAGACTTCTCCTTCACGACGATCTTGTTACCGTAGATTTGATTTTCGGTGATCAAATTCTCAAAGTCATTTTCGTCACAGTTTTCTTGGTGCATTCGTTTTAGTGCAACAACTTTTGACGATGATCCACTATCATTGAGAATATCTTCTTTACATTTCTTTACTTGGCTGGACAGCCGTGAAGGAGTTGGCAAGTTTTTTGGATCGAAGGTGGATCTTTGAACCAAAACTTGCGGATTCTGCTGTTGAATGGTTACAAGCATTTTTGTGTTGGGAGGATTTTTGTTTTGTATAAATACTATTTGATTTTTTTGTTCAGTAGTTGATCCGTCAGATTGTTTGTTAATAAAGTTAGTTATATTCGTTTCTATATTAGAGTTGAACAAAGTGCGAGACGGCGCCGGCGACATTTGGGTTGTGTATGTTGATTCTTTACTTTCATTCACATTGTCATGTTTTTGTAGGAACTGGTTTTCAGTTTTATTGATTATTTCAGCTGCATTTATTAAGGTGCTGATACTGTTAGTCGCCGCCGGGGATATACATTTTGTGTCCTTGATTTCTGAATCTTTTGACGCACTTTTAATGACGATATTGCTTTGAATTTCTACTCGGTGTATATTTTCAGATTTTGTGTTAGTAAATGCAGGGTTAAAAGGCTTTTTGATGACGGCTTGAAAAACGTCAGAAGGGTTGGGAACGCATTTTATGTCAATTTTGCTTATAGGTATGCTGGTTTTTAAACTGAATCGTTCAATAGGTTTTTTTTTAACGTCTTTATTCTGTGTGGGTATGGTCACCGTCGCACCTGAGCCTTGAGTGAGAGATGTGATATTCATTTTCGACTCCATTGCTTGATTTTTAGTTTCTTCGGGTAAAGTGTTAGTCTGGATTAATGCAGGAGTAAATTTTTCTTCAAAATCGGTTTGTGTTTTAGATTTTTCAGTAATAGCCGGCTGTGGTTCATTTGGTTTTGGTTCGTTTGATTTCTCTTCTACATTTGACGTTAGCGCAGGATCTTTATTTGAAACAATTGAGAATGGGACATATTCAGAATTTCCAGGTTCTGTATGTGGTAAAGCAGCCTGAGAAGGTTGAACTACGCCCGGATAAGATACAGGCTGAAATGCTGAATAACCTGGAATTGAATAGATGTATCCCCCATAATTGGGATACCCTGGTTCCACTTGTTTAGTTGTTGTTACGCTGGGATTAGGATTTGGTATCGAAGAAGGTGATATTTTTGGGGAATGAGGTATCGGTTTAGGTGGGATGAATGTTGCGTTATCAAGAAATGGTGGAGGTTCTTCTGTAGGCTTGAAAGACTCTGGGGGTTTGACTGATGGAACTGCTTCCTGTGTTGTGTGTGCTCTTTCTTCGTGTTCAGAGCCAGTGGGGCCCACCGATTTCTGCTTGGCTGTAAAATTAAAAGTGTATTTTAAGACATGTATTAATTATAATTTTTGAGGTCATATCATAATGAAGATAAAATCGTGCTGATTTTTACTGCTTAACTCATTTCATATTATATCAAATATTTGTGTGTTGGTTAATGAATTTTTAACTTATCTCTTTGTTCCTGTAAATATGTTATATAATAAAGGTTATTCGATGACTGGAAGGCTTAAGAAAGAAATTATAATTTTATAAATTCTTACAAACTCTAAAATTATTCAGTGGAATTATAATTTAATTAAGGATATATTAAGATCACATGCTACAAACAATGCACACATTTCTATTCCTAGATGCATACAGTACATGCATAACAAAATATACAAAATTAGGTTAAAGCAAAGCATGATAGAAACGCGATGAGCAGGAGAATCATTTGGTTGCAAGCAATGCTTTCCATAACCATGCAGCGCCAGGTAAGGTGTTTACAGTGCACCACACCTTGAGACAAGCACAATGTTAATAAATAAAATAACTTTAAATAATATCATAAGACTTATTTTATAAAGCTTCGAACTTTTAGAAACGCTTTAATTTCTAGAAGATATATACATCCAGGCAGAAGGTGGGTACACTATCGAATCTGAACCTATGTTCAGATAGGATTATTCCTAGGTTTTATTCGACAAAGCAACGGGGCGAAGTAGACGTTCACTTGATGGTAAGATACGCCTGCTGATAACAACGTGGCGCAAGTTAGATGATACACGTTGCACCACATTGTGCTTACCTTGAGACGTGAAGTCTACTTACTCTAATAATTTCACTAGCTACCACGCGTTTCTATCTGGACCACAGTAATGTTTGCACAATATTGTTTGTCGGTTGCAATAGGAGCTGCGGTGGTACCCACCTACACAGAGACCTACCACCAGTACAATTATTAATAGAATTAAAAGACTATATATTTTGTTCTACTAAGCGACAAGACCGAACAGTATATTCACATGGTAAATGTCTAAACGGCCCTTCTTTGTGCTCATATCCTACCTATCTATCCTATTTATCTCTATCTCTATATATCTATCAATGGATATTCTACCTACTCTATCCTATCTTGGACTATAACTTGTCCACCCTAAATACTCTGCCTCTCATATGCTAATTGCCGCAATATAGCTATGCTGTTATGGCGACAGATGAACAGTCTTGTCAACATATGGCTGCAGAATCTAACCAGAGACCTAACACTAGCGGTTACTTAGGAGGCAGTTGAATGAGCACAAGAATATTCGCTTTCAACGGCTTTCAAACGACTTCAGTAAATTTTACTTCATATTTATGGAATTCATTACCATTATCAATTACACACGTTCACCGCAAACCTATAACAACTTTGTTAGTAATCATCATCATCGTCATCAGTCGATATACATCCACTAATGGATATAGGCCTCCCTCAAAGATCTCCACGTTTTTAGGGGTTCCTATAGGGGTTAAAGATATGAGTAATTATTCATCTAAGTATTTATCTTTATATATAGAAGATATCCAGAGACTCATTGACTCATCACGAGATCTCCGAAATTATTAGACGTGAACACTCACAATTTGGTAGAGACATTGCTTCTAGCGTCAGCTAAGAAAGGATTTTACACAATTCCACTCTCAAAGGGAGTTGCGAGTTGTATCAGCCAGCAAAGCGGGCGGAGAACAGCTAGGGTATGTGTATGTTAATGTATTACTTTATATATTGTTATATGTATTAACCAACAACAATTATATTCATTTATTCTTTTACGTATTTTCCAGCTAAAGGTTTTGTGGATTAGATCTCTTTGAACCCATTGCTCATTTAATATTATATTACATACATGTTGTAATTCGTTAGGTTATTTAGATTTGATATGCAATAATGTTTTTAACTTAATATTTGTAGTATATTAAACTTTTGTTTTAAAGCTCATACATTCCAAAACATTTACCAGATTTGACCGTTAGTATATAATCAGTACTGTTTGTCGATTAACTTGTTCCATGTAATATTATAAATTCATTATATTAACACCGAGCAGCTGGATGATAATGTAACTGCATCCGGTGGAAGACGTTGGAGAAAACCAGTATTCAGCACTCCGACACACGCTATATATTGCATTAATAGTTTAATGAGATAATTAAAAAAATATTGTTTATAGCGAAATATGTAACGCCGATCATTTGGTATACTGGTAAAATACGGTAAATGAAAAATTAGCTCAGGTACCATTTATTAATGATTATTGTAACAGAAATAAAAAGGTTCATCAAACTCCTCTCCTTCTTTTAAGAAGGAGAATAAATTTTAATTTAAGCATATTTTTATTGATTTAGATAACCTATATACGTTTTTTTTATTATTTTAAGCAATTTTAATTGCTATTCTCGGCTGCAATTTCATATATATTTACATAGTGGGTCAGGATGGCAACACTGAATTCACTCAGATTACTCTGGATTCATACAGCACAAGACCGTGGTTTGTAGAACACATTACAAGAGACCTATGTCCGACAGTGGACGTTCACCGGTTGAAATGATGATGATGACTCTGGATGTAATAAGTAGTTTTTAATCGGACAGCGGCAATGCTGTGCGTGAATAAGCTAGACGGGTTTTAAATACAGTGATTTTCAACACATGTGATATTGGGACGTTTCTTCTATATGATGAAGCGACGAGGTGAATAAGACGTTCACCTGATGGTAAATAATATGCTTGCCTATAATATATATATAGAAAAACATTGCGCCCGTCTTCTTGGAATACAAATGTTGTCTCATGACTATAGTAATCACCCGCCTACAGCGTGCTTCAATCCGGAACACAGTAATGTTTGCACAGTACTGCACGTCAGCTGCAATACGCGCTGCGGTAGTTCCTACCTAGATGGTCTCCGGTAATGGAGGCCTACTATCAGCGATATTACTAACACGTGTTCAACAAAATGGCCGACGTAAGCTGTTTTAATATGATATTAGTATTATTTTTAATACCTTAGCATAGATGTTCATTTATATTTAATATATATTATTTTTATAAAATTTTTAATAATGCTAAACGTCCAGCAGGGCTCGATAAAACCCTACCGCCACCCAAACTTCACTACTTACGTGACCTGGGAATCGAACCAAGTGTCAAGGGCAGTTAAACTGTTTTAGGTGATTTGTACGTATGTTAATTAATTGTGATGGACATACATTTCTATTTATTTTTAATACTATATCTTTTTTCGTAACGAATATATTTTTATAACTATCTTTCTATGGTTTAAAATGCTTGTCTGATTCTTCAGCTTCATGTCGGACCTAAACATTTATTTATGATACCTAATGTTACTTTAGTGCAGTAAGAAAAGTTAAAAGTAGACTTTTTTAACTTAACATTTAATTGTGTTATTCTAAATTGCTTTCGTTAGTTAAGATTTTATTTTACTTTTAACTTGACGTTAAAACTGCAAGCGGTAGCAGTTCAATGCTTTCCAAACTTTTTTACGTTCCCGTACCCCTTAATAAATCTTGTCATTCATGAGTACCCCTGATTACTCCACACCTACTCCTAAAGAACAGGTCTCATTTCTTTTAAGCTCTATCTATTGTCAATCTTTACCTTAAAAAAATAGAGTATATTTCTCTCTCTCATTATTCTCCAGCATCTCAATAAGTTATTAGTTATAAGGGTTAATTAAAACTACTACAACGTAATACCATATGATAAGTTTTATCTAAGTTAACTGTTTTAACTTTATCGTTTCCGCCATTACTTATATAATTCCAAGTACCCCAGTGGGACCCTGCGTACCTCCGAGGGTACGTGTGCAGTTTGGGAATACCAGACAATATAAATTTTATATACATGTAAAGGTCTCCATATGTTTGTAATCCCTCAAGCTGAGTGCAGAAGTAGAGGGTTCTCGCTTGAAGGCGTTTGCTTTCCAAAGATTCCGAAGTCACACGTAATAAATCGAGAGCAACTTCGTATAGTTTTGTTGAGTAAAAATCTTACATACCCTTAACTTGCTTATGCTCCGGGAGGCAGGATATCTTTTTAATAATTCGTCCCTATATCAAAAATTGTTAAGACCTTCATCGTGCAAGTTATATTTTTCGGATACTTTGCTCATTCCTTTTCAACTTTATCGAACCACATCTTTACTGAATACTTCTCTATCACGGTATTATAATCATCACTGACATATCAGTACGTATGTTATTAAAAAAAACTATTATTACATAAATTGCTATTGCTTAAGTTTAACGGATAAGTTCGGACTATATTTATTATTCCAGTGATATAGATGTGATGTTGGAGAAGAGTCTTAACTTACTATGGGTATAATCATCATCTCAACCGATATACGTCCACTGGTGGACATAGGTCCTTTAAGTATTTCACGAGTACATGAAACAAACACAAGTTTTGCGCAATTTTATTAACTAACCAACATTTCACTTTATATTAAGTTGAAGCAACTCCGAAGAAAAACCCGCCGACGAAGCCGACGGACAGGCAGTTGTTCCTCTTCACGAAGCGGAGGAACCTCTCCATCGCCTGCTGGCAGTGGCCGACGCCCTCCTTCACCTTGTCCCAGTTTACGTGAATGTAGCCCAGCTCGCACGCAAAGTGCAGCAGGATCACGCCGCCCCCGAGACCGAAGGCGGCTACTTTTCCGATCCTGGCCACACCCACGCCCGACACCCAACCAGCGAAGGTACCTATCAGCAGGTTGGTGCTGGAGGACTGCTTGCCGATCTTGCTTATCGTTACGTCGAAAATGGATTCGTCCTTGGGCTTGCTCGCGAACTTCGACAGTTCAGAGAGATTGAGGTCGGGTATGGGTTTTGCCATCGGGTGGCATTTTCCCATAAACTCGCTCCTTAGCTTTATGTACAGAATTGTTCTTGTTTTTGTTTGACTGCTTGTTGCGTTGTTGTGACAGTTGTCTGAACTTGTCTATGATACAGATGTTATAAGGTAGCGAATTTGTCTTCCTATCATATTAATGTTTGTTTTTATTCATTCGGTAGCAGGCTTTTGAGTTTGATATTTTACATGTACGTACATCGTTATTACGTACTGATTTATTTATATTAAATTTAGTTTCAGCTGCAAACGGTTTATATTATCAACATGAAAAGCTAAGGTGGCAAGTTTTACTTTTCAACAATTTATTAGTTTCCCGAAGTCGAGTAAACAGTGTTCTTACTCCTAGTTAACGTCGAGTTTTGGGTTAATGTTACTGCGTACAAAAACATTTTTTAGGTTTATTTTTGAAGAATTCCATCACATAGATTTCCATTTAATTTTTAAACGTAGGATTATTGTAGTTGTAATGAATCCTACATAACTAGCAGGTACCTTTGCTATGAAAGTATTTATATTAGGGGGACCGGAAAGTAATGTCGTTTTCTTACGCTAAATACAAACACATACATTTTTAACGAGTCTTTATTTTTAATCAATGATGTATTCCCCATCATTGTCAATAACCTTTTGCCATCTAGTGAGTAAATTTTCAATCCCTGATCGATAAAAATTAATTGGTTTTTCGGCAAAATATCTAGAGATGGCATTTTGGATATCATCCAAATTTGCAAATGTTTTGCCACTTAAAAAGTGTTGCAGCGCTCGGAATAAGTGGAAATCCGATGGTGCAACATCGGGCGAATATGGTGGATGAGGCAGCACCTCCCACCCCAATTCATTAATTTTTTCTAGAGTTCGCCTTGCGCAGTGCGGTCTTGCATTGTCATGTTGGAGAATGACGCCTTTTCGGTTGACAATCGCTGGCCACTTTTCAATTAAAGATTGATTGACTCGCTGCAATTGTTCGCTGTAGAGGTCTGCAGTAACAGTTTCTCCAGGTTTCAGTAATTCAAAATGAACAATGCCGCGAATACTCCACCAAACACACAAAAGCGCTTTTTTGGGGTGTAAACCTGGCTTAGCAGTACTCCGAGGGATTTCATTTGGAGAGAGCCACTGCCTTTTGCGTTTTGGGTTATCATACAGGACCCATTTCTCATCTCCTGTGATCAAGCGATCAAAAAACGCTTCTGTGTTGTGTCGTTGAAGCAATAAGTTGCATGTGATTGATCGGTTAGCCTTATTCTGTTCGGACAGATTATGCGGGACCCAAACACCTGCTCTGCTTACTTTTCCAATCTGCTTCAAATGTTCTTGGATGGTCGACCAAGGTTTGTTGAGACTGTTTGACAATTCCTCGATCGTCTGACACGGATTTGCTTCCACTTCCGCCCTTAACACGTCGTTGTCTAACGCTGATGGTCTTCCTGATCGATACGAGTCGGAAAGATCAAAATTACCCGATTTGAACTTGGAAAACCACCTTTGGCATTTACGAATGTCCAGTGCATTTGGATAAACATCGCAAATGTTTTTGGTAGCAACTGTTGCGTTATTTCCCTTGCGAAACTCAAAGAGCATGCAATGCCGGATGTGTACCTCTTCTGGTATTTGGCTGGCCATTTTACCCAAAATTACAAAAAAAAATTGTAATTCAATTGTCTATAAGTAAAGAAATCACTATAACCTCACAATGTCTTTGGTACGCCTCTGAACAAAACAATGAGCTGACAAATGACAATCAAGTATTGGCATGCGCAGAAACGACATTACTTTCCGGTCCCCCTAATACTAACAATCCGATTCAATAAATATGGAGATTTTGGGGCGAGGCATATGTCCAGCAGTAGGCGTCTATCGACTGATGATTATTCGATTTAACGTACACATATAATAAACATGTTTCGTTATAACTGTTTTATATACAGGTGACCGGACTTTTACTGAATAGATCTCTGTCGCCTGGCTTTTTAACAATAGTGCCTAAATATTACAAAGTTTATTAATATTTCAGCTAGTGTAATGAGATTTAACGTCTCAAAGAGGCACGCACAATGTGGTGCTGCATACATCATCCTAATAAGCGCCACGTTATATGCAAGTATATCACTCATCATCAGCGCGGTGTTTCGCTTGTTTTGACAAACATAAAAAAGGATCTATATCAACGAGAGGTATGTATCAGTGCCTTGACAAATATCTCTTAATGCTGTTTCTGTCTCTACGCAGTATTGTGTAAATATTACTTTGATCCCATTTGACAAGAGGCTGTAGCTAATGATATTATTAAAGCATCGGTATGTACAAAGTTAGTGCTATGGCGATGGAAATAATCACCACAGCCTTTAGGTAAAAGATATATAAAAGTTGAATGATCACTTAACATCAGTTTAAATCTAATTTAACATCGTCCTGTTCGTCTCTTGGTTTGCCTAACAAATGAACATATATTAATCTTTTTGTATCTCCACGTGCACAGCGCGCTAGTACCTCGACACAGGTTGATGTCGACTCCATATAATCCTGAAATGTACACAAAACACCACAAACGCTCTATAAGTCTACATACAAGCTCGGTAGCGGGGAGGCGGGAAGTAGAATGGGGTAGGGTGATAAGTGAAAACAAAAAACTACCGCCCGCGGCGGCGCAGCGTGCGTGCGCCGCGTGACGCACGAGTACCGCGTACCGCGCACGCGCACGAGCACGCGCACGCGCACGCGCACGCCGCCACGGGCCCAGCATGCACTTTGTATAATTCCACTGAATGTATTTTTCAATAAAATCATATGTTTAATCTTTCACTTGTTAGGTATTGTCCATATCATGTCTAACTATAATATTTATGTACAGGGCGGCGCGTGCGCGCGCGCCGGCTAAATGCGAGAGAAAACAGAAATTAAAAAAAAAAATGAATTCGTGAAAAATCATCGAAACACCTATTAAAAGCTAAAATTATTAATAACTATCTAAGTTTAACGTACAAAGAGGTTTTTTTTGTTGCTTATAAAAAGTTTCTTTTTAATTGTTTTGACGTTTGGTCGCGGTCGGCGCTCGGAACACTGCGGGTGGTGGAGTGGTGTAGTGGGGTAGTGGGGAGGGATGGTGGTGGCATAGTGGGAGGGTTTATTTAGTCTTATCAAATATGCAGTAAGGTAAGTTATCGCTACGCGCTCCGCCTCTATACTGAGGGTACTTAATCTCCACACCGGAGACCGAGCGGCCGACCGCGCGCCGCGACTGTACGCTTCCGAGTGTACACACACACAAACGGCGAAACACACAGTGTCCCCCCTACTCCCACCCCAGCCTACACACCTAACGTCACAGTTTTAGTACGAATTAATATACCAAAAGAAACCAAAATATAAATAACAGTATACTTCTTAGACCATAAAATTTAATTATTAGTTTTTTTTTAAACAGTTTTTTTATATTAACACTAGACCAACGGGGCTCGTTACGATTGTAGACCCCCTAATCGTAAATTGGAAAATGTTAATAAAAACACCGCATACATATTTGTACACTACTTGAATTGGACGTCAAGTTAAAGTGGCGGTCCCCGCAAGTCTACTGTTAGCATGAGCTCGTTCAACACATCGTGTCAAGTCATTCACCGGAAACGGTTACATACGTGTGTACGCAATACATCATTTGCAATACTTTATCCAAATAACAGTTAAACCCAAATTCGCTAACGTTTACATATAATGAATGTGCATCCATTATAAAAATATAAAAGTACATAAAGAAAGCCGTTTTTCGAAGTGTATCCGCCGTGTCACTTGGAAGCGTAACTTCCGGCGCTGTCCCGCCCTACGACTACTTACGCGTAGCTGATGGGACAGACCGTACTCTCTTTTTTTTTCATTAAACACCGCACGGCTACCCTACACGCCTGCACCGGGCAGTGGCTTTCCCGCCTCGCTTTAAAAAAAAACACAGCGCCGCAACAAACCTCCTCGGTGCAACAACCCGCGGTGACAGGTGACAGAAATTAAAAAAAAATAAAATCTAAACGGACAGATTTAATCGGCGCGAGAAACAAAACGCCTGCCACTCCGACAGCTGTCACCTGTCATCGAGTGTGACGGGGGCACGTAATATAAACACTGTAGGAACTGTATTGACTGTATTGCACTTGGACATCTAACGCAGCTCCCCAACACCCTGGCGGCGGGCACGTCTGAATGTAGCCCCAGCGGTTCAGAGTTATACTAAGCTACAATTATACAGTTTTTATGGCCTTGGAGTTTGTCAATAAGGCACATTAACGCCTTTACAGTTATACATTTTTTTTATGGGAGTAAGGAGATAGAGTTCTGAATTTTTTTTTTCATAATATATATATATATATGTATTGGTACATTGGTCAACCTCCCGCCGCTTTGGACAGAGCTCTATCCCCTTTAACAATGTTCACTATTTATATAAAAGATTACATAAAATTATACAGTTTATTTTCCATACAATTATTTTTTACATTCATTACAACTTACATAGCAGAATAATTGTGTACTCTGTGGGTTACGTCGTTTCACTGTTGCTCGCCTACATTTATAATCTGTATTGTCTATGGCTGTGTCTCTACTTGAGATTATAGTTTACAGAGTGTGTTATGCTTTTTTGGGACTGTGTCTTTATTTTATTTAAGATAACCTATAGTTATTTCTAACGAGAATGTTCGTTATAATTTTGTGGGGGAAACGTTTGTTTTTATTAAGTACAGGGAAATTAATTTTAGTGAATATGTAAAATAAAAGTATACATCTTAAATTAAATATCCTATATCAGACGTACGTGGTTTTTTCAGTCGTTAAGGTATGTACGTTAGGTATCGGTAAGATATTTGACTACCTAACGGTAGGAGGGTGCACGAGGGGGCCCATATTCGAAGCGAACACATTTCGCGGTTAACATCACTCGATATTGAAGTAAGAGCGTCAACAGATGACGAACAGATAGATAGGATTGCTTTAACAGCACCAAAGCGCGGATGGGTGTCGGTACTGTCCGAATGAATGGTGGAAACCTCCAGCATCAGTAACTAACTTGGTGGGTTAAAAATATACTAAACATTGTATATTACTAAAGTATTGTATATAATAATTGCACTCATATTGCAGCTGCACCATAAGTATGGTGATTTATGAATGTAAGGATGTACGTGTCGTCAGTATATAAGCTGTCGAGGATGATTGGATCATGATTTAGTTATTTATGGATTTGTTCCATAAAAAAAAAAAATGTTAATATAGGCCAATATATGCTGGTGGTGATGTAAACGTCATGTACAAGTGTTATGGCGAAGGGGCGAAGTGAAATTACTATTGTTTGGGAGTTCACGGCCGATGTGTCAGATCACATCCCGTACACTCGTCAATAGCCGACACTCGGTACAGCGTGGTTCTGCATTGGTTCAGAGTGTCGCGTGCGTTAGCGTGCGGCTGTGTGTGTATATATATAACTCACACGGTCTCATTGTGGACGGCCCGTGCGAGTGCCCGCTCCCGTCAGATCGAAGTCCACACGTGTGTGCGTGTCGTGAGCCTCTTTATAGTTCGTGTACGCGTGTGCGTGCGCGCGCTTAAAAGTACGTGCTTCGTTGTGTACATGTGGTTGAGTGTGTGCGTGTCACCCGTGTTGCTACGCTCGCGTGTTATGGGAGTGCTGTAACGTGCTGTTGTTGTGTGTGTGTGTGTGTGTCAGGCATGTGTAAACGCTCCCGTGTGTTACGTGAGTGTTCCCGCTTGCGCGCGCTGAAGTCGCGCGTGCGCGTGCGTGTGCGTGCGCGCGTGCGCGTGGGTGCGCGGTCACGCGGGCGCGTCCGCGTTGCTCTCACCGCGCTCGGGCTCCGGCGGCTCGTGCTCGGGCTCGTAGGGGCGGTAGGGCCGGTAGAGCGCAGGCGCGCGGCCGCCGTACGCGGGCATCGCGTTCGCGAGCGCGCGCTGCTCGTCGCGCCGCGCCTCCTTGTCGCGCGCGAGACGCTCACGTTGCTCCTTCTCTCTCTGCTCTCTTTCTCTGCGGACGAGTAATTTAGTTGTTTTAAGAATCGGAAGTAAATCAAGATATTTTTTAAATCACAATATTGCTGTGACAATATCAAATAATTCTCATCTGTAAACTGCAGTAATTTTTAAATAACGGCTGACAATTTACCATTACTTACCAGTATTGTGAAATACTGGACTAGCTACATGTTTAAGTTGGGATTGGCTTAGGTATGGTGAAAGTTTAACGACCATGGCATCGAAGAGTTTCTCCTTAAAGCGAACCAAATTAGACACAACAAGGACGTTCTCTTAGTGATAAAAGATACGCCTGTGAGGACGTAACGCAGGTACAGTCACCATTAAGCCACATCAATGTTTTTTTCTATAATATTATTCACACTTAATTTTCGATTTTGAACTACCTTTCCCTCTCTCGTTCCCTTTCTCTCTCTCGCTGCAAAGCCATCTCCTTATCCCTGTCTTCGTGCAGCGCATGTGCGGCGTGCGCTTGGTGCGCAGCGTGTGCGGGGTGGGCTGTGTGGGCCGCGTGGCCCGCATGTGCCGCGTGGGCGGCGTGGGCCGCGTGCGCTGGGTGCGGCGCGTGGGGCACCAGCGGCAAAGGAGGGGCTAGCGGTGGGTAGAGTGCGTACGGCGGCAGCCAGCCCACACCTACCCCTACACCGCTGCGAAACACTCTCTCCAGGTACATCTGTTCCTCCGCTGCAAGCCTGCGAATATGGTGCTTATGATACTTTATCATGCTTTTAGTTTATTTATCATCTCAACAATGATCATCAGCGTATAAATATTTTGAAACTTAAGTACAGCATAACGCATT
Source organism: Troides aeacus (assembly GCA_033220335.2). Classification (NCBI taxonomy): domain Eukaryota; kingdom Metazoa; phylum Arthropoda; class Insecta; order Lepidoptera; family Papilionidae; genus Troides; species Troides aeacus. The sequence goes on along the minus strand of CM067293.1, from coordinate 7,554,017 downwards.
ATTTCCTAAATATTCACAAGTATTTCTTATATTGCTGTTAACACCAAGCAACACATTTTATTTAATTGACTCCTGACTCCACTCCGTGGACAGTTCCATTTTAGTATTTAATAGCAAAAATGTGTTCCACTGTTTGAAGAGCAGGTCTTCATTATGTTTTATACTTTTCAGTTGTATTTTTTTTAACTTTCTACAAATATTGTTTCTATCACCGCATAAACTTTATAATTTCAATATAACATTGAAGGTTATAATGATGATTAATTGGTGCTGACCTGTACTGCAACGCTGCGCTGGAGTAGAGGCCCGGGTGCGCGTACGGCGAGTACGCGGTGGGTTCCAATAGCGGAAATGAAGCAGCCGCAGGGTGGGCCAGCCTATAGATATAAAATGAACAAAAATTAACATAATGAGATACTCACTCAGAGATGTCAAGGTTTGAACCACAAGATAGCACGTCTCGTTACTTAAACAGGCAGTGGCAATGTTCCAAACGGAGATCTCTTGATTTATCCAAATGCCGAGTACGGTGACCAAAAGGCTTGAATTGAAATCTCCATATAACCTTGATGTTTCTCAGTAAACAGAGTATCTGTTATTGGTTTTAGGTTTGGTTAGATTATCAGCACCTATTTCTGTCGCCGAATATTACCGTGGTTCCGATTTGAAGGGTGTAGCAGCAAGCGAAATTACGTAAGTACATTTAATATCTTATGTCATGGGACGAGCAGAATATCTTGCAGTGTACATCGTATCTAGCGGTACCTTGTTATGGACAGTTGTATCACTTGCCATTAAGTGAAGGTGTGACATGTCGATACGTTAGGTGGATACAAAGCACGGCAATATTCGTACATCTAAATAATGATATTTATTGGTACTGCTTGCCGGCAATAATGGCTCATACGTTGTTTACTAACCGGTACTTGATAAGATTAGATGAGTATTAAATATTAATGTTACCTGTCATCGGGTCGGTAGGGCTGGAATCCGCTGGCGGGCAGGTGATGCGGCGACGCGCGCTTCGAAGCCGGCGGCGGCTTCTCCTTGCCGTCGCGGTCCCCCGCCGCGGTCCCTACACACTAACTATTCAGCACACGGCCTGACATCCTCCTGAGGCCTCAGCCGGCTGACATTGACGGAGCGAAGGCTTACAGTTCAACTAACAGGAAATAGTCTCGCACTTGGCGCAACACAGCCAGCTCGACACTATCCGCGAACGTAGAAAGAGAACTCGTATTATCTCAGGCTAGTCATAAAGTACCGGCAGCCTCTCAATTTGGAGTTAAATGCATTGGTTCCCAACAGTAACCCCTGGAGCCTTATTATAGCAACATTAGAAAGAGAATTAATTTTTGATTATCAATAAATATTAGACAAACTTCAGTTTGAACAGCGCACCCAATGATGACGATGAAGAGAGGCGTTAAAATATTTTTCTTATCAATGGTATGACTTTTGGTATGAAGAGTTGGGAACGTATGCATGCAGCAGTGACTACAAAATCCGCAGTCTCCGTGAAAAGGTCAGAACTTTCAAAGTTCCCCGGTGCATACAAAGACTTTTAGCGCTTTAATAAACTGTTAACAGTTATGGATATCGCTCCGTCAGTGTCAGTTACTCAATATAAATGTATTCCTTTGGAAATATCATTTATTGGATTGCAATCTATAGGGAAAAAAAAAACAGAATATTTAAATGGAACTACAGAATACGTAGTTTATAGAGCACTTTAGTAGATGAGAGCTTAGAAAAGCAATAAAACAAATCGGAACTAAGTCTTAGACATTAAGGCATAGAACCTAGATCTAATGACTACTACAGCCAGTTAATTTTCAAAACATGTAAACATTGATACTAAGAGACTAATACTTATGAATCTACAGTTTATTTGGTAACCTGTAATAAATATTTCATTAGTTCAAATTACATAGTTTTATACATGTATCCTTATAATCATGTCCTTGAAAATAAATAAGTTTCGTAATATAATAACATTAGTACATTTAGTAGGAACACTAATTGATAAGAGTGAATATTTAACATTGATATGACATATATTCACTTCGATCAATTATTACAATATGTTGTATTATATAGTACGTTATTTAGGTTTTTTTTTAATCTTAGAAATAGTTTATGTACGTATTATGTATTATTCGGGTAAGTTTGTATGTCGGACGATTTCCAGTTAGACCATTCGTTTACACAATACATAATGAATGGACTATGGAACCCAACAAGTGTTGTATTTGGAGAATGCTATTACTACTATATAAATAAATAAATAAAACACCTCGACTGGAGACGCAATGAACTATCTGCTTTGTACCTCAGCCTGAATTGTTAAATAAAATTAAACAGTATGAACACATCATATGTGGGCCTATAACACTACCTTGTGGTATCCCCGATGTTAATTAAAAGACTTGAAGTATTTCTCGTGTTTATTTAAATTATTCAGTTACTATTCTACTCAATCATCATCATCGGCCGACGGACGTCCACAGCTGGATATATGCCTCGCCCAATGGTCTCCACATGGTTCGATCCTGAAAGATTGCCAGTCTCAAGTGACAATGGGCAGGACATTTGAATGGAAGGATTCAACTCAATAATATCTTCAAATTATTGTTATATAAATATATATATATATATATATATATATATATATATATATATATTGGATCGATCAATGTGGAGATTTTTGAGAGAGACGTATGTCCAGCAGTGAACGTCATGATGGCTGCCGATAATGATGATTTAGATCGTAGTCAAGAAGTAATATATGTCTACGATCCCACCTGATGATAAGACTCAAGTGTCTCAAAGCGATAATTACAATGTGGTGCAGTGTGTATCATCCTAACTAGTGCAAGTGTATCACTTTCCATCAGGTGAACGTTTTACTCGTCTTGTTATTTATAAACAAGCAACATTGTGGTCAATGATAGTAAACCCATTAGACTAGAAGAAGCATCTTCTATGGATTCCTCTAAAGTGAGGAAGAGAACACTAATGCCGGCTGACCTATCCAATAACTCCTTGTTCGAATAACGATGATGTGGAGATGAATACCAATTTACATCCCCACTGTTGTGGCACAGGTCCACTCTCAATATCCACGCGGGCCCAATACGGATTGGTAACTTCACACACAACTTAGAATAAATTCGAATTCATGTGCGGGTTTCCTCGCGATGTTTTCCTTCACCGTTTGTATCTCGCTGTTATTGATAAAGTTCACAAATGTACATAACTTAAATATTAAAGTTATCGGCACATACCGTGATTCCAACACGTGACCTTCGGAGTGAAGGCCATACGCTATAACCATTAGGTCAGCGAGCCACTCATAGAGCTCATAGTTGAATGCGAATGCACCTGATGGTGAAAGGGAAATGGCAGTATCAAATCATACATTCTTATGAGCGTTGAGCATTTCAATTAGCATGAATATTGAGCAATATTCCTTTCATGATGCGAAGTTATCAGTAATTTTTTTTACTGGATATCTTGCCTTCGTTAACTTGAGAGATTTTTAAGAGGCTCTCCGGGAAGAATGAAACACGAACCCTCGAGATGCTATTGATAGGAGATTAGGTTTATTTCCAAGGAGACGAACCAGTTAGAACAAAGGTATCTCTAGGCAATTATGAGAATAATTGCTATGAGTACCTATTTAGAAAGCTTTTCATATCTTTTATTGTAAATAGAATAATGAGCTAAATCAAAATGAATCAACTTGACATTCATGATTTTACTTTATAAAGAATACTGCTGATCCCCGCGCGCTCAGTTGGCTGTAAAAGAATTAGAATTGACCTTTGTCTGATATATACCTTGAGAGCAACTGCAACCGTAAGTGGCATTCTATAGCAACCGTTACTATGGCAACCGCCGGAAATGGAACGTTCATAAAAGTTAGAAATGAAACGACGAAAGGGATGTCTGAAATCCAAAAAATAGACTATAACCATCTACAAATAATTTTCCCGTGTCGATACGATACGTTCACCAGTTTTCACGTATTCGGCGAACAAAGGAAACCCATTTTCTATGTATAGATTTTTGCTTTCCCCTTAAAATCGCGTGGGGGGGTTTGTTTACGGCGCTACTTCCGCGCCGAAGTGTAAACATTTGTTTTAACTTCGTTATTTTAACTAATTGATTTCGGGGAACGTTACACAAACTCATTTGATTTAAATAAATATTTTTCCGTTTTGTGTACACACAACATCCGGACTAGATCTCTCTGTAGTGGGGAAAAGGAATATACGCGCGGAGCCACGAAACGGATATGACGGCTGGTGATAGTGATACGCTTTCCCATCACGGCGCGAGTTAAGATGATATACACTGCACCACATCATCCGATGTCGCAAGTGATTTCGTTAGCTTAAAAAGAAGCTAGTCTTTTAAATCTGAACACAGTAACGAGCAAACAACGGCTTGGCGGTGGAAGTAGGAGCTGCGGTGGTAGCTACTGTCTGGCCGCAGTATGGGCCTGCCCACCAGCGCTTTTCCACTAGTTCAGCGCGACAAAAATGAGATTCTCTCTATGTTAAAAGATTAAAGAGAAAAGAGGATACGTCATTCTTTTTACTCTTGGATGGTCAGTATGGTAATTGGTTAGAAAATTAATAGACATTTTTTTTTTTTTATACAAAAATTATTAAAGTTAAACAGGTGTGTGATACGACTAGTTTGAATAGTTCATTGCGACTCGGGCAGGCGCCTGGGTTTGGCGGTCGCGGTCGAGTCGGGGTCGGGGTCGGGGTCGGGGTCGGGATGCGCGGGCGCTGATTCACTCACCGTCCTTCGCGTCGGGGCCCGCGTTCTTGGCGAGTGTGCGGAGCGCCGCCGCGAACGGGCCCCCCTTGTTGGGCGCGAGCTCCGTCCGCTTCGCGATCTTGTTCGCGCTCACACCTGCAAACAACGAAACGAACTTGTTAAAGGCGAACAATAATTATTTTAAAACATTGCACGCATCGTAAATAAACAATTTATCATATAACATATTATAACCGTCTATTACAACTCTGTCGTCTTATACATACATCTTACCGATAACTTAAGTGAACGTTACCAAGTTTTTCTAAAGTCGTCAACCTGTCTGTCGGTACAGAGCCGGGTAAGTTGCGCGCCCGCGGCTGCGGTAGCCCATGACGTCGTTAAGTGCCGCCGACAAATGACGCGTTTCCGGTCTCTCCCCACTCCGCCCTTCCTCCCTTCCTCCACCCACGCCTCTAACGCCGCCAAAGTGGTGCTAAACAGTCCCGTTTTACGGGTGGATAGTCCTACACTATCCCTTGTCGGACACGCCGGGTACTCAAACTGCTTATTCAAATCTGAACATTCTCCTAACAGTCTATATATAATATATATTACAAACAGATTTTTTCATAGCTTCCTTTTAAGATCAAAATTCGATTGGGTCACCATTCAAACGACCGTGAGCTGTTCCACCACAATAACACTGCACCTTTCGCGATGATACACGAACACACGCGATATTATAAAACTTATTTCCATGATATTCTACGAAGGGATGAAATGTTCACACACGCAAAGTTACTCGAGCACATAACAATCCGACGCTGGTTTGAATGAGTTTCCTTTTATCTTACGAAGCCAGGAGACGAGCGGTACGTTCACCTGATGTTAAGTAATACGCCTGCCCGTAGCGCGCCGCTAGTTAGGATGTCATGCACTGAACCACGTTGTGCTCGTCGCTTTGAAATATTATTATTGATTCTCATTACCGCAGAAATTACACTAGCTTCAGCGCCTTTCAACAGAACACAGTGATGTTTTTTTTTCCGATGGGAAATGCAATTACGCATACCACCGGCTTCGAGGAAACCGGTGGTTATGTGGGGCTCAAGACCGTGTAACGGCACCCCCATACCCACTAAACCCCAGCGGTGCTCTACCTTGTCTCGCGATAGATCCACCGGGACGCGTTAGTATACTTCCGTGACAAAAACACAGTGATGTTAGCACAGCATTATTTAGCTGCAGATATTGGACCAATGGTGGTGCCTAGACGGTAACCTACAACAGAGACTTATAACCATTAAACTGCTATTACTCAGTGTGATGATCAGCGCCTATATCGTAATACAACGCCGGCCGGTCCTCAAACTGTGAACTAGAAGGAATGTGTCCGGAGCGCTAAGGGCAGTAGCAATTCGAGAGGTCGCACTCCGCGTCCCTCCAATTGACTCCGCTGATTAACGCGCTCCATGCTAACAAGCTGCGCTCATCTCCTATAATAGCACAGAAGGTACTTAACAGCAACTTATTTATATTGCATAGACTAGCCGCTCCCCGCCCGCTTTGTCGTACGGAACAACCCCGCGTACTCCCAATTGGGTCACAATAATGTCAAATCCATTCTTAGCTGACCCCTAAAAGGCAGAAGCAATATTTCTACCAAATTTTGTATACGTCTAATAGTTTCGGAGATCTCATGATGAGTCAGTCAATATATCTAGATATCTCTTATGTATATATATAATATAGATATGTGTATGAATAGATCTTATGTGTACATCTATTATACTTATATTTATATATTTAATTGTATATAACGATTTATGTAACTCAATACATCTTTGCAACGCCCTAAGAAGCGGGAAGATAATGCTTACGTCATAAACCACCCATGGCACTTGCCGTATATATATAAAGTTGGGGAAAAAGAAATCCATTATTTTTTCGGTAGATGGCTGTAGTGATAAATTTCTCGTAAAGTATCGATCAAACAGTTTCAGATTTATGCTCGTTGTAAAGGTGACATTTCGCAGTAAAAAAAATCCTTTGCTGTTTTTTGTTTGGTGCATTCAATTGTGAGTTACAGGGTGTTAAAAATGGAAGTGAACAAAGAGAAAATTCGGTACATTTTACAGTTTTTCTTTGACAAAGGCGAAAATGCAAGCCAGGCGGCTAAAATTGTGAATGGTGTTTATGGAGCCGATACTGTAACAGCCAATTATGTGCAATTTTGGTTTCGTAGATTCCGTTCAGGAATTTTTGATGTTAAAGATGCACCTCGCACAGGTAGGCCGGTCGCCGAAAATGTCGATAAAATCGGAGAAATGATCGAAGTTGACCGGCATGTTAGCAGTCGTAACATCGCCCAGGAGCTAAAAATGGACCACAAAACAGTTTTAAACCATTTACACAAAGCTGGATTCAAAAAGAAGCTCGATGTTTGGGTGCCACACCAATTAACAGAACAAAACATGATGGATCGAATTTCCATCTGCGAAGCCTTGGCCAAGCGGAATGAGATAGACCCATTTCTTAAACGGATGGTGACTGGAGATGAGAAATGGATCACATACGATAACCCTGTGCGAAAACAATCATGGTCAAAGAGCGGTGAAGCACCTCAAACGGTGGCCCAACCAGGACTAACGGCCAGGAAGGTTCTGCTGTGCATTTGGTGGGACTGGAAGGACATTATTTATTATGAGTTGTTTCCATATGGCCAAGCACTAAATTCTGATCTCTACTGTCAACAACTGGATCGTTTGAAGATAGCAATTGACCAGAAACGGCCAGAATTGGCCAACAGGAGAGGTGTCGTGTTCCACCAGGACAACGCTAGGCCACACACGTCTACAGTGACTCGCCAGAAACTTCGGGAGCTTGGTTGGGAAGTTTCAATGCATCCGCCATACAGTCCGGACTTGGCACCAAGCGATTACCATCTTTTTCTTGCATTACAAAATTTCTTTAGTGATAAAAAATTGGCATCTAGGGAAGATTGTGAAAATCGGCTACTAGAGTTTTTTGCAAATAGAGACCAGGACTTCTACGAGAAAGGCATTATGAAGTTACCTTTAAAATGGCCACAAATCATAGAACAAAACGGTGCATATTTGACCCAAATCGGACAATCCGAAGCATGTTAAATAAAGTCCTGAAGTTCATATAAAAATAATGGATTTCTTTTTCCCCAACCTATTATATATATTCGATGAAGTGACGAGACGACCAATACCTGATGGTAAGTTATAAACCTGCTGATAACAACGTGGTGCTAGCTACGATGATATACACAGCAACACATTGTACTCATCGCCTCCAGACATGAGATCCCATTTCCACAGTTTCAGCAACGTGTGCACCGTACTGTTTGCCGTGGCGGTAGCTACCTAGACGGTATCCAGTCTGAGACCTATTATTGGTACCTTTCGTAAGTTCAACACAACAGGAATGAGAATCTTTTTATGATAAGAGACGAGAGAGTATATATACGTCATCATATCAAACCATATCTTACTTTGATTTAGATATAGTACTATACAAATTAGTACCTGCGCCGTACAAAGTGCTCTTGATCACTGAGTCGACGGGGACAACGTTTAAACTATCAATGAGGTCGAAATGCCATCGCCTCGTTATACGTTCGCGACGGGCCGTTCAATCGCTGGGGTCAATTGTCAATTGCGGGGTCGCGGGTTCGTTCCAGGGTAGCAGAGCCGATGAAACGACTACATAACTGTATTTTATATACACGAATGTATTCTTTAAATAACTGTCTATATACTGCTTTTGATAATAAATACTCCAAATATTAAAACACGATATACGTTTCAGGGTGTTAAATTTTTAACAACTCGCGTTTATCGACGGTTAAAAATGTAATCGCTCGCTCGGTTCACGGGGGTGGAGGGTTGCGAGTGGGAGTGGGCCGTGGGCGCCCACTCCGCGGCCGGGTGGCGGCAAATTGGACACCGCCGGGGCAAACATCCGGCGGCTGGCGGTGTTTGCTGAGCGGCGCGGACCCGCCGGCCCGCCGGACAAATAGCGATATCCTATAAGTGGTTAGCAACTATTCAGTTTAAGGACCTGTATATTATAACAACGATATATATATATATATATATGTGTGTTGGTAAAGTTACAATTATAACATGGAATTTCATCAATATTCATCAATGTACTAAATTCAGTCTTTACATTAGACTTGAACGTAAAAAATTATGATACATTACACATATATATATATATTTCTTGGACCGACGATCTGGTGAGAGACGCGGGAACCCGCTGGATGCGAGCAACGCGGGACCGATCCATGTGCAGATCTTTGGAGAAGGTCTATGTCCAGCAGTGGACGTCTGTCGGCTGATGATCATGATTTCTATATATGTATAAGATTTCCAGGAATGTAGAGACTCATCACTATATTTATGGAACGATAAGGCCAGGAAACTTCAAATTTTGTAGAACATTCCTTTGGCAGCGGATAAGTTAGTTAAGTACGGATTTTACAAAATTGCTTCTCCAAGGACAGGTGCAGGTGTAGCCCGGCTAACAAACCGAGCGAGCAAATGCGAGTTTAGCTGGATGGCTCTCATTTCCGGTTACCATATTATCGCTCTTAATAGTATTTATGAAAACATATTATTAGTATTGTACATACATACATACATATATATCACGCCTCGTTCCCAGTGGGGTAGGTAGTATTTTGGAATAAAACAAATGTGTTAAACACATTAAATTCAACTATTTTTTTTTTTTTTTTAAAGCACGTGTCCCTGCTGATTTTAAAACGTATTATACAAATTAATATTTTCCTCATACAAAATATTTACACATCAAACACTGTACCTACAACGTCACTGCGCCTATGTAGATGGTATTTGCATTGTAACCTTTACATCCCCTCGCAGTAATCGTCAACATTCCCAATTAAAACCCGATTAAAAAAAAAACCCGCCCTAAAGGGGTTACCCCGGCGACGGCGGAGGGTTGTCACCGAAGCGGCGTACGGTAATTAATTCAGTCTGAAGCGCTAATTTGAGCGGAGAGAAGTCACCCCGCACCCTGTTACACCGGCCCTTTTCTCTCCTCACCCCTAGTAGATTAAGTTACAGACGCAGCGGCGGATCGTGTACCAGTTTGTTACCCGCTAAAGTAGAATACGGAAGTGTTACCGTGGTTTCTTCTAAACACGTAAGAAGACGCAATGGCTGGTAAGTCATTAGTTGCTGATACTGAGGGAATATCCAAAGTAGGACTTATATTAACCTGTTAACCGAGCGGGACGTACAAATGCGTCAAACGGAAACAATAGCGAATAGGGGTAGGACATATAAATATGTCACACGTCCTAGTGGAAGAGCTCGCGCCCGTTAGATCTTGCGCAATTGAAAAGGGAATTGCTTGGTTAAGAGGTTAAGAAAAAAAAACATCATCAAGGCGAGCGGATCGTTCACCTAATGGTAAGTGATGATATACACTAAACCACGTTGTACTCGTCACCTTAAGACATAGGACATTGAGTCTCGTTAGCCATTATATATTATTACTAGGTCCCATTATATTATATTACAAGGTGTCTATTCCGGCTGAAGCTTGCGGCTGCTCGAGGGTTTGCTATCATTCCCTTACACTTCAGACACCTTCACACATTGCACACAATCGTGCCGTCAGGTGGGGGCTCCTCATGGCCGCCGTGACTACCGCATCGGGTACGAGTGCTCACTTCACGGTAAATCTGTTCTCTTTGACAAACCATATATGAAGTAAAACTATTATGACTTCTAAGAGAGTCCAGATACAACATGGCAATTTTTAAGAGAATATTTAAATAATCCTCTACAGCCTAGGAAAATCTAACGCAGTAACATCTACATCGTCGGTGTTGGGTACGGATGGGGTTGATCACCCAGGCTAAATAATAAAAAAAAAAAGTTTTCAAATTTACAATATTTTTCTACTAGTGCAGAATAACCTATAGATATTAAGTTCACCTAATCCAAAATAATTTAAGTGCTTAAATAAATATAATTCTCGAAATGTACTAGAGAAATAACATTTTGGTACTTTTTGTCAGTATATATGAGATCCAAATATTTCTGAACATGACCGAAGACGAATGAAAGACATTTGTTTCAGTTCGTAGACGTGTTGGAAGTTGTTAAGGTTGAAGCACTATCATACGAAGCAAAGGAAACTAACTCCTTGTGCGAGTGGGCGCCGGTATCCAGCAATAGAAACATTAAAAGGGCGGTTTATTTATTATTTATTTATGCGGAAATTAAGTTCCGCAAATAACACGAATATCAACATCCCCCGCTTTAAGGGTATTGCTAGGTGATCCCTCGTAACGACAACGACGACGACGACGACGGGCCCGTGTCGACACCAGCGACATAAACGGGATATTTCGGGAGCAGCGTCCGTCTATATATATCCGGCGTGCCCTCTCGGGAGAGTTAACAGTATCCTGATCCTTGTGACGAACAAAAAAACACGCATCAAGCTAAATTAAGATGTTTAAGAAAACTAAAAATGTCTGTTACGTGTTCATGTATCAAGGCAATGAGGACGATACGGTGCAGTATATAACATCCTAACCAGCGCCATATTGTTACGAGCAGGCTTATCACGTACTATAAGGAAAATCGCTTAGTTGAATAAAAAAAAAATCAAATAGAAATTAAGTACTGACTGTTAAGGGGTTCAAATATTCCCTTTTCCGAAAATTACTTCCGCTCAAGTCGCATTGCAAACTAAAATAGAGTTACATGTGTTTGAGTAGAAGGAAACTGTCAAGCACATAGTAAATGACAAATATATGATCCTTACAAGAAACTTTTTTGAATATCATCAACGTCATCACTATCATCAGACTTTGCTTATCCACTGCTGGATATAGGACTTCCCCAATGTCCTTCACCAAATGCGATCCTCAGCTACTCGCATTCACCCACTTCTGTTCGCTCTGATGGTGTCGTCGGTCCTAGGATCTGGAGGGAGGGCGTCCTACACTTCTGAGACTTTTTCTTTTTGTTTTTTGAGTATGTGTAGTAGTATAATAGGAGTAGGTAGCAGTAGCATAGTATTTGAGTATATATAAGAGTATAAGTTAAAAGTATTTCCTTACTCGTATCATCATCGTTTTTTAAGTACTTTCGCTAGTGTCTTGAGGCACAGATTGGCTGTACTTTATTGAGGCATGTAAAAAAATTTTTTTTTTATTCTGTATCCAATAGTTTCGGTATCCGCGTGCACTTACATCCTATCCTGAACGGAGACAGGACCAACAGAAGTAACATATAATGCGACTTTCAGACGTCTTTCAGAAACTTAAGTTTTTTGATCTCATTGTCAAATAATAGGGAAACGATTTGGAAGGGCTATGGACATATTTATGTTAGACGCAATACACGAGGCGGGGAGCAGGAGGAGCTTGGGTAACATCAGGTTGTCAGTGAGGAGTTTCGAGCGTCAGCACTGAAGAAAAGACTTAATAGAGGGAGATATGCATTAACATAATTTCACAACGCAGTTCCGCGTGTGATTGGCAAACTGTCGTGCATAATGTATGGGGCGCAGTCCGACCCCTGTCAGATCAGGCCCCGATCGATCAGGCAACCTGCGGCGGGCGCGGCCCCGCGTTCGGCCGCGACCCCCGGCTGGGACCTCCGACTCCGCCGGAACTAATTTATTCACAACAACTTCTTTCACACAGTGCGATTGTCGTACATCCGCTACGGGCTGATGTGGCTTACGAACCGAAATACCCTAACATTTGCACACTGCTGCAAAGGGACATGGGGGTAAAGTTCCTAAGTGAACGGTCCCCAGTGACAAAGGCCTCCGTCGTTATGAATAAACTATAACCTTTTTTCGACTACAATGGAACCGAAGGTGAGCAATGAGCGGTTGCTGAATATGCCGCAGCTCCTCGGCCCATTGACAGCCGGCATACAGCATTGCGGTTAAGCTAACCAGTCGGGCTCGAACTGCTGCGGAGGCAGTTAAATTTTATCCCACGTTCTTTGTTCAGAGCACTCTCGGCGACCTATATCAAAGTAACAAATTACTAACAAAGGCAAGGTATCGAGTGCCGAGATCGCTTAGCGCTTTTTTTTCTTAGTCGGCATCTTTTGTTGTTTGCGGGCGCGGATGATGCGGCCCTTTGCACTGCCTGCGGGGTTTGCACGAGTTATTTATATTCAATGAAAGATACAGAGATGAGATGAAGGAAACGCGTAATAATTTGATTCAATGCTTCAAGTACACATGAATTATTAGACTTGTTTACTTTTTATAAAATTCCTGCTTACTACACTACATTTAGGTTTTTCGCTTCTCTTACAAAACGGTCTATCGCAATATCCAAATTAAACTCACTGTTAATAGGGTTCTGTTGCCGGAGGTTACCTAACACCGCAGCTGCGATTGTTGCGGACAAACAGTACTGTGCAAACATTACTGTGTTCCGGTTTGAAGGGTACTGTAGCTAGTGAAATTAACGGTAAAAAGATCACATGTCACATGGCGACGGAAACAATGTGGTGCACTGTATACCATCCTAACTAGCGCCACGTTGTTATGGACAAGCGTATCATTTACCATCACGTGAATATCCCGCTCGTCTCGTCGCTTAGTATAATAAAAAAAAAAAGTATATCGCTATTCGCCTATGAAGCTATAATTTTATAGCCTCCTCTAATACGTTAGCTATTTCTATTTATATAAAAAACCGTATATAATTTATTTTATCGACAACAAACTTAGTAAAAATTAGGTCATATGTGGGAGGAGATTGCACTCGCTTAGTATTCTGTCTCAGATGTTGAAACCGGAACAACAATGGCGGCACATACAATATAAGAGTGGTAGGTACATCCGGGCTAGTGAAAAATCCCTACTACCATCCGAATTAGTGTAAACGTATCTATCTGTAGTAAACACGTAACATTTAACTGTAGTTTGCACAAACGCGTGGAGGTAGTTGTGACATAGTCTAGTTGTAATTGGATCGGTTCCGCTTTCCGCTCGTCGCTCGTAGCGCACGCCCCACCGCCGCGGCATCGTCTGCGGATTTCCATTACGGCCCGATGGCGATCCCACCCGCGCCCCACTCGCCCCACGCACCCCACGGGCCCAGCCTCAGCCACTATACACTCAACACTCGCAAGTATAGGTTTTGTACCCACTTCATATGTTCTCTGAGAGACCGATCCAGGTTTGATATATGATATATTTTGAATATATTAATATATCGATTATCAGAAAATAGAGAGCTAAATGTAAAAAGAAGGGGAGAAAAGGTTGAATCGATTGCAGAGCTCGACGACAATGGCCCCGTGCTGTACGCGACAGGATCGGATCTACGACAACCTGATAAACTTGGAAATAAAATGAAGCCATTAAATGAAATACAAAACGTAGTAATTACACAGCGGAAATATTATTCATCGCTAATTCCCCCGCAGCGGAGGCGCCATTTGCATTTATGACTGTCACTTCTTTTGTTCTCGATTATTCTCTTTCATGGTGCCGTTCAGCGCGGGGTAGGTGTCTATCCGTTCCAAATAAAGACTGAAGCAATTAGGCAAACAAATCACGGAGGACCGCCCCGCGCCCCCGCCCTCTCGGCCCCTCTGCGACACTGCTCGGCGGGGCGGGCGCACGGGCGCGGGCGGGGGCGGCGCCGCGCTGCGTTACCAACTTCATTGGGATCAAGTCGATTACTGTTCGTAATCGCACACCCTCGCCACTTGGGTGTCCAACTGCTCGACTTAACAACGCGCCGTGCGACCGCACCGCCGGCGTACGGTGACCCGCCGCGCCGCCCGCGCGCGCCCGCGTAGCTACACCGGCGCGGGGGCCGCGCGGCGGACGCGGAGCTCTTCGCAAAGTAGTCACCGCGTCGGTTACGACTTTACGGCGCGCGGGGATTCAATTTCTACGCCGCACACTTCCGGATCGTAGGACCGTGTGCCGTGCGGCGCTGAGATACGGCATGTTTTAGATCCGCGCGAGTGTCGTACTTGTTGAGGTAATACGTGATTTGCGGCGTCGCAGTCGGGCGTACGTTTGTGACGTGCCCCGGCCGGGGCGGCGCTGCCGGATGGAGAGCTCTGTGCCGGCGGAGCGAGGTGTATTATCGCTCGTGGCAGCGTGGCGGCGTGGCGGCGTGGCAGCGTGTTAGCGTGGCAGCGTGGCCCTGTAATCCCGCGGGCGTGCGGCCTCGCGTCAACTTTTAATTAAACTTTGTCGGCGGCGCCAAACGGCAGTACTAATTGAAAACTTAACAAGTATGAAAATTGTGACATGAAGCGGAAGGACGGAAGGGCGGAAGGGCACTTGCAGGAGACGTCGCCACGTGCTGCAGCTCACCGCGACCGTCTAAACTATAACTAGTTCAATTAAAATGTAGTAAGTTATTTCTTGCACAAAATCTATAAGTGAAAGACCACTGAAGAGTAGTACTGAGGACCTGTGCTATTTTTCTAACAATAGATTACTAGACTTACAGACTTATTAAGATGTTACAAAGTAAACAAAAATATTTAATATGTTACAAAAATACCGGATCACGTTTTTTCGTATTTGAAACCAAGACAAACACAAGTTAGGTTTAGGAAAAAAAAAGGAGAACCTTTTACGGTGGGTTCAAAGTGGGAAATAAAAAAAAGAGAACCTCAAAGATGTCACTAACAACCCAGCGCCGGCGGGGTCCCGCACTCGGCGGCCCGGCGCCCTCCGCCGGCGCCCCCACGCGGCGACGGGGGCGAGAGCGGGGGCGTGAGTGGGGATTTTTTTTATCGCCGCGACGATCCGCGGGATAAGGACATCCGTGCTATTTTATACGTTTATCCGGTTTGTATATGTAAGGTGACAACGCGATCACAAATTCTATATACTCCACACCACGAGTATAGCACACAGCTAGCGAATAATTATATATGTTCTCTACATCAAAAAACTATTAAAAATGTATAAATGAATCTGTATCTAAAACAACGTTTTTAGAATCAAAATTATCTAATCGCCAAAAAAAATCTGGTGGTACAACCATCTGGTTAATTACTACCTTCACATTCAGTATTTCTACCGTCAAACAGTAATATAAACTTATAGGTTTGTGAACCGGGTTTAAATACCGTCAGTTAAAAGGAATAGCTGAGGATCGAATTGGTTATCTCAACCTGATCGGCAGACTTCAGTTTGAGGTGGGCACCTGATGATGATGATAGATAATGAAAAAGCTAAACTAATGTTATTTTAAACCGTTACCACTAACTTTTCACGATGTAGCCGTCAAACTTCGATTTGCAGGAGTCACCTCATGATGATGATGATAATACCGTTACTGAGGATAACTAGACTTAACATCTCATGCCTTAATGCAACGAGGATAATTCGGTGCTGTGTATATTATCCTAACTGGATTTATGTTGTTATGGGTAAGTACCATCGGCTGGATAAAAACAAAGGTCCTTTTAATATGGAAACCGTTTGGTCACAGTGCGAACGTCGCTGCTCCATCTGGCGGAATTACGAAAGCCCCCATTTCCGCACCGCTGTGCCGCACCACGGCCGCCGCCCTACCCCTACCCCTACCCGTGCCCGTGCCGCCAACCCTACACCCCGCACGCTCGCGCCGCGCGCCGCGCGCCGCGCCGTGCCCACTGTAACGCTGCGCCGGTGCCCTGAGACACGGTGCCCGCCGCACCATGAACACACTCCCAATTGAATTGGAAAGTGATTACGTAAAATATTCCCCATAATGCGAAGGAAATTGTTCTCGAGATTATTTATAGTTAAATCTTCTTACTGCGCTTCGCAAAACCTCATCGCCTAATAACATCTATCACCGCCTCCACCTTTACTGGAACAAGATATAGAAGAGAGAAGCTCATAGTACTATTTTTTATATAAATTTAGCAACAAGACGACCCGGACGTTCCTCCGATGGTTAGTCATACGCCAACCCATAACATAACATGGCGCTAAAAAGGATAATGTACTCTGCATCACATTGCGCTCGTCGCCTAACACACATAAGAGTCTCTTTACCTCAGTAATTACACTAGCTACAACGCCCTTCAAACCGGAACACAGTGATGTTTGTACATCACTGTTTAGCGGCAGAAATAGACGCTGCGGTGGTAACTGCCTAAACGGTCTCTGACAACAGAGACCTCCAGTCACACCGTCTGTCTAGGTACTACCGCAGCTGCTATTGCAGCCGACAAACGTTATCGATCGAACATTACTGTGTTCCGGTTTAAAAGGCGTTACAGCTGCTGAAATTACTAGAGTATCATAGAACACAATGTAGTGCAGTGTGTGTAATCTTAATTAGCGCCACGCCGTTATTGGCGGACGTATTGCTTACCATTAGAATAACGTTTATATATTAGTGCTTACTCCCCACCCCTCCTAATAGTAAGGGAATCTAGTATGATGATAAAGTGCACTAAAGTCTAAAATTATTATTATACTCGTACCACACGGATATGAAATGACAAATTATTAACTAAATTTGTCATTCCCAGTGGGCTGAGTCGATTCCATTTCGCCGCGGAACTGAAACATCCGGCAAGTTCTTATCGTAGTTAAATGGACGTGAAGAGATAACGTATTACGCAACTTTTTCCCTCCATCATTTATGATTGATGTTGGCGGCGAATTGAGAAGCAGGGAATTTGTCCTCGTGGGTTCCAGAGGGGTCGCAACTTTTCACCAAAAATTTGTTTGTTTAGTCACGTCACGGGGGTGTGACGGGTTCCGCACAACGACTCGAGGAACCGTAATCGACCTCACCTGCTCGTGGTGTACTCTGCTAATCGACAAATGCGGCTCTGGCTCCCACCAATCTGCATTGGGCCAGTGTGGTGGGAAATAGCTCAATTCCCCCCTTATAAAACCTTACATACATTAGGGATCTTTGAGGGAGACCGATGTTTAGCAGTGGACGTCTACCGGCTGATGAGGAAGAGTCACACAACTGCGTATTGCACAGTTGAATTACGTCCAATAGACCTTTCCATTAATACAATGTCGAACGGTTAATATATATTTATTTTGCAGATTATAAACACAACAAATGGTGTTAAGAATAAGAATTGACGCTGGAGTAAGCTCATCATTATTTTTATATACAATTAAGCCGCGAGACGAGGGGGAGAAATTGATGGAGTCAGACTCTTTTATACAGACAGACGGGGAAACCCAAACGAAAGCATAGAAATATATGAATAGCCATTATAGAATAAGGTACCTCTGTGTTTGCAAAGCAAGAAGTCAGTCGCTATAATACAGTGGCAGTTAATCAACAACATCAGCCGATGGATGTACACTGCCGGATAGGTCTCATCCAAAGATCTCCACACCGATCGGTCCCGCATTGCTCTCATCCAGTGGGTTCCCGCGAATTTCACCAGCTCAACAGCTGGTTAATGTAGCATTTATACTCTGCGACAATGCAGCAGTAGACTTTTTTTATTATTTAATGAAGAGACGAGGTACCAGCGAGACGTTCATCTGATAGTGAGCGACACGCCTGACATAACATGATGTTAGTTATGATACACTGCACCACATTACGCTCGTCTTGATACATGAGATAAATCTCTTTACCCCAGTAATTTTAATAGCTATAACATCATCACAGTATTTTGTATATTACTGCTTTGCGGCGGAAGTAGGTCCTACGGTGTAACAGAGACTGTTTCCGACAACAGACGCCTACCGCCAGTAACTTTTCTGCAAACTCTAGTGCATGACCATCTTTCTCCTTTTTTCTCCTGCCCTTTTCCCATGCTATGTGGTGTCGATACAGCATGTACTTCTTTTCCGTATCTCTCTGTCAGCTATCACACAATCCATCCACACTTTCTTCGGTCTTCCTCTACCCTTATAACCATCTTATATGATCATCGCATCAATACGTACGCGTTGACTCTAGAACGTTCCTTTTTGCGTCGGGTAAAAAGTTTAATTACGTCGTACTGGTTACTGGAGCCGAGAGTCGCTAAGCCGACGGAGCGTACACCGGCAGCCGTAAAGCCTTCCCGAGGAGTGCGGCGCTGCGGTAATCTCCGAGGCGGGCGACAAATCTGCCGACCACTTCCGGCCGGATCGTCTCACGGACCCCTTTATTTCCGGCCGTGGTGCCGCTCGCTCCACTCCGTATTGAATTCCGTGCATTTACACACAACTAGAGTATGCATATAGTTCTAAACTCCATGTACTGCGACATCTTATATACATACATACATACATATCGCGCCTCGTTCCCAGTGGGGTAGGCAGAGACCAGCTCTCTAGAGAGAAATCTTATATATACATAACAATTAAATATTTATCATCGATATGATCGATTGAGATAAAAGATTTTATTACTTACTTAGAACAGTAACAATTGTTTTAGTATCTTACTGAATTTACATGTATATTTAGTTAATATGATTAAAATTATTACAATAAAGCCTCCGAGAACAAATTAATGTCAAAATCTAACTATTATCGATGGTTGCTTTTAAATCTACTAGTAAAGTAATAAACTAATTACACCAGCACGTATCGATAATCTAAAAAAAAATCTGAATTATATACATAAACTGTGACGGATGCAGTAACACGAGAATATGTATAGATGTATTTTAATTAGCCTAATAATGCCCGCCGCCTGATAACTCATAACTAATGAATTTTTATTTTAGAGCCTTTGTCCGTGTGTATGACGGGTGTTATTGTGATTCTTCTGAAGAATACATATCATAAACCTTACCTTTTCATTTTAAGATTATTATAACAAAAAAAAACCATCGAGCAACCCGCTACCACTCGTCGCACGCACCGCGCGCGGCATACAGCCGGGACGGCAGCGTGCGCGCGCACCTCGATAGGTAGACAGCGATTTCCTCTAAATAAAGAATGTCCCGGCCGACGAACTGACTACCACCACCACCGCCGCCACCCCCGGCTGTCTACACAAGGACATTATGAACCACGTGATACATATATTATTGATGCAGCAGTGATAGGTTTCTGTTGCCGCAGACCGTCTAGGTCGATACCACCGCAGCTCCTAATGCAACCGTCAATTAGCACTGTGTTCCGGTTTGAATTGTGCTATAACTAGTGTAATTACTGGGGTAACGAGACTTAACGTCCGATGTTTCAAAGCGATGAGTACAATGTATTTTAGTATTATATATATCATCCTAACTAGCGCCACATTATTATGGACAGGCGTCTACCATCTGGTGAACATCGCGTTCGTCTCGTCGCATCGTAAAATAATAATAAATAAATAAATAGTAACGTAGCCGGAAGTGAACTCAAGGATAGTTTTGTCCGTGCCGGGGTTCGTTACGCCGGGCCGTTTCGCGTGTGTCATCTATCAAGGGACGAGGGTCAACCGACCCAAAGCTTCCGGCTCGTCGCCGCGCTCAATTAACCCGTCAACGCTCCTGTCGGGTCGTCGGGTCGGCGGCGCGCTGCCCGGCGGTCACGCGGCCTGGGGGTCTGCAGGTCTGAGGGTCCGGACCCTTATTGTTTGAGCGAACCTATTAGTGTAATGTTTGCGTTGTAACTACGATCTTCGCGGGTACGCGGTGAGAACTGCCAAAGACAATCACGGCGGGCACCACCGCAGCTCCTATTCGGTCAGTCTGTCCTACACGCCTATAATTCTCGAGCAGGCGCGATACCAGCTGAAATTGAGGATATCGACATGCGACTTCCACAGATTACTCAAATGGCCAGCGTGTATAAATGGTCTCGACTCTCTCTCCTCATAAGCGAAAAACCAGACTAAATTGGCTAAATTGGAACAATAATAAAGCAGTTTCTTTATTTATATCTAAAAATTAATTACCATCAAGTGTTTACGTCTAATAGTTACGGAGATCTCGTGATGGGTCAATGAATCTACATAGGAGTTATCTAGATTCATTCACTAACTACAGCGTCTTACAGACCGGAAGATAGCAGTCTTGAAACTACTGTGTGTCGGCTGCAATAGGGGCTGCGGTGGTACTGTCTAGACCAGTGTCCACGCCCTACAGAGGGGCAATTTGATTTTTAAGGGGGGGAATCCGAAAATGGACTCGACACAAGTTTAATCCTAGTTTAATTAATATAAGAAGATCTTTAATAAAGTTATATAGAATTTGAATTTTAGTTTCTTGTTATACGTTTGGAAAATTTACTTACTGTGTTTTGTTAACAATTTCTTACTGATTACTTCCTAAACCTATCATTTAAGTTTCAGTAAATTTATAAGATAATGTATGTTTCATAAGGGCATAAGAAGTTTAGAAAGGCTAAGGTGGGCACGGTTTCGGAAACACTGACCTTAGACGGTCTGTAGCAAAAGTATACATATCACCAAAAATAATAAACATCGGTATAAAACATACAATATAAAAGTATCTGAGAGTAACAGGAAGCTGTATAAATAGAAAAAGTTTACTACTTTCAATTTATATGGAAGCATTTAACCGGAATACCGATCGCGTCGGTTTCCCATTTCCGGTATCGAAAGTGCGCAGGTATCCGATTACGGGCGTGCTTCCGATTAACATAACAATACACAGAATTAACGGCGGCCTCTTATAAATATAGATTATGTATTTAATTGGACGTTGCGGAGATGGGCCGGCTGTGCGGCGTTCGTTTATTTATTTATACTGTGGTAAACTGGCAACACTTCGACTATAGCATAACCATTTTTTTAAGTTCGAGATAAGCAGGACGTTCACGTGATGATAAGTGATACGCCTGCACATAGCAACGTAGCGCTAGTTAGGTTAGCACACGGCATTACATTGTGATCGGCGCTGGAGACATTAGATGCCGAGTCCCGTTGTCCCAGTAATTTCATTAGCTACAGCGCCCTTTAAACCGTACCACAGTAATGTTTGAAGGCAGACAATGACGCTGCGGTGGTTCCTACCTAGATGGCAAGAACACACACACAACAGAAGGGCTCGCATCTACAGTTAGTGTAATGTGTATGTCCCAAGGCGACGAACACAATGTGAAGCTGTGTATATCATCCTAACTAACGTCATGTTGTTATGTGTGTGTACCATCAGGTAAAGGTCTCGATTGTCTCGTTTGAAAATATTACCTTTTTCGGGTTTGAAACGCTTCGTATATCGTAATTACTGGTGTAACAGGACTCAACATCTTGTTTCAAGGCGAAGGTCGCAATATGGTGCTGTGTATACCATTATAACTAGCGCCACGTTGTTGTGGGCAGGCGTATCGCTTACCACCAGGTTAACGTATCGCTAGTCGTGTCGCTTAATGAAATAAGATAAAAAAGCTAACAGTTTGTATCAAGACTATTAGAATATTCTTCTAGAGGTAAACGTACTACTCGCCGCAATAAATATTTATAAGAAAGACCATTCAAAGAAACATCACAATCGGATAGTCAGTTAACTGAATACATACCTGGGTGGGGGAAGTAGGGCGCCCCGACGTTCATCAGCGGGTGTGGGGCCCGATAATCCATCGCACTATTCGGGCACGGACACCGGCGACTGCACCGACACCACAACACTACATCTCACCAACAGCACGGCACTGCACAACAACGGCGCGACCCGGCGCGGCGCAACCCCCGCCGCGTTCATCTTATTCACCACCCCACTATATTGTCAGCGCGAACTACTTCACTGAGACGGTTACTGTTACAGCTATATGCTACTTTAACCTTCATTCATAGCAAACAACTTTAGTATATACCTAGTATATTTAACAGGTATGCAGTCTTTACCTGAAGAATTGATAATAGGTATCACGGTCTATCACCAACCACAGTTTTACCTAACTTTATCACAGATCGGTAACGTAAACTTTAATGTGTTTTAGCTTTAACGGTGCTGTAGAAAGTCTAATTACCATGGTAACAATTAGAATTAACATTTGAATTTAACAAGTTTAAAGTGACGATCATAATGCGGTGCTATCATCCTAACCTGAGTTGGATTGTTACGCTTTTTTTATTCGACGTAGCGACGAGGGAGATGTTCACCTGATGGTAAGCTATACTACGGCTGCCCATAATAACGCGGCGATTGTTAGTATGATGCATCACATTGCATTCGTCGTATTGAGACAGGATGTTCGTGCGTGTAATGTGAGTGAAATTATTGTGGTAAGGCGACTAAACATCTATAACTCAAAGCCACGAGCACAATGTGGTGCCGCCGACAGACGTCCACAGCTGGACTTAGACCTTCCCCAATGATCTCCACATCGTTCGATCCTCCGTTACGATCACCACGGTCACTGGTCCCGCCGGGCACTTAAGGTTGTCTTTTTTTTTGAAGTTCATTGCGAGAAATTGGGCCGTAACCCATCACGCTGGACCAGTGCGGGTTGGTGGATGATCAGAACCTCGTCTGTCATTCAGCAGGGTGCACCGCGTGCCGGTCAGGTTGACTTGGGCTCCCCTAAAATGTTGGGCGGAATTCTTTACACCCCTCGTGCTGTGTGTATCATCTTAATTAGCATCATGTTGTTATAGGCAGGGGTATCACTTATCATCAGGTGAATGTCTCACTTGTCTCGTCGAATAAAAGAGATCGAGTGCCGTCGCGGCAGTGCGGTTGGTGCTGTGATTCAGCGCCGCCACTCGCCGGCTGCTATTCTATAGACGGACTGCTTTCCATTGTGAGGGGGTGCGTACATAATGAAGAGATCCCGGGGGTGGCCGCCGCCGGGGTACATTTAACTAATTTCACCGATCGCTACAGCTTTTGATGATTTTGTAAATTGTTAAACGTTGACAGGCCGCCGTGTTAATTAGATTCGATTAACGTTTCCGTTTCCTCCCCTCCCTGTTCACTCCGAGATATTTCCCACCTTCAATATTAAATTTGTTTGAGTCAATAGGGAGTTGGATCGAATCAAATCAAAGTGCTGACTGCTACATGTTATACCAGGACTAAAATTCAGCAATTGTGTTATCAGCTCACGTACTGCCCGGGATATATTTTAGGTTTTTGTTGAAGAACATCTACCGAACAGCTTCTTAAGGTATACCTTCTATATATAAGGGGTAGGCACCAGATGTGTAGCGGAGAGGAGGATACAGATACCAATAAATTTTCATATTAGTTCGAGTGTTCTTCCTGCGTGTATTTTCCGAATCGACGTTAAATTTTTTGAGGCAATAAAAAAAATCATTTTTCGTATAAAACTTAATCGAGAGGTAAGTAGATTTGAATAATTCTTTAATTTGAAATTCTAGTGTGACCTAAAATTACAAAGCATTAGAACCCTAAGTCACATTCAGAAAGATCGACTGCACAAGCTAGAGGTGCATGCAGGCTTAGTGAAAATTTTGAACTTCAACCTTCTATCACCAATCGTACATGAAACTGCGAGACAGTTAATTACAAGATGCTAGAAATATGAAAATCTTTAAACTAATGAACTCTTGAGACAAGTTGTAAAGTGTAAAACCTCCGGTACTTCAGATATTTACACTGAAACACACATAGAACTGTATTGGAGCCTGTTTAGTTTTATAGGTTCAACCTAATGTTTTCCTTCCAAATCTATACAAAGTAACAAACCCAAAGCTTCGCGGAATATCCTGGATTGGGGTTGTGTGTACGATCAGCTCGGATTTTGGGCTTAATTACAGGAACGCGAAGGTCAATTGTGTTACCGGGTGTTGGATATTTGACATTCAGGAGTACTCCTCCACTGAATAATTAAATCTACCCCCGGGCCCGCGCCCGAGCCCGTTGCGAGTTTTCAAAACAACAGCAATTCCGTCCGCGTATGATTAAATTATACCGCCGACAATTAGTGAGGTGAGAGTTCATTACGCTTCACAGGTGATGTACTGAGATACCATTACACCTCCACGCAGGCGACTGCAATGTACCTTTGAAAACATCCGGATATTTTACTTTTGTCTTCTAGGAAGAAGTTTCATTCACTAAAACCGCCTCCACGATCGTCCTAAGCATTAGAGATGTCGGACAACCGTGGCGTCATTAACACCCCCGGCGTAACAAACGATGAATACAAACTACTGAAATGTATCAAAGAATAATACCGATTGGGTTCCCTTCTGTGAAAGAAACTATAGAAAAGACGAGGCGGGCGAGATGTATTCATGGTGGTGAGTGATTCGCCTGTCCATAACCAATGTGGTGATGATTTTGAAATAAACTTCTAGAAACATAACATAGTAATGTTTGCGGACTACGGTTTGTCGGCTGCAATGGAAGCTGCAGTGGTACATACTTAGACGGTCTCCGGAGCCGTTGAGCTACTAGCCTACTCCTTAATACCCTATGTAGCGATGCTTGTGGTAGTCTTGTAGTCGATGGGGATTTAATAAATCCGAAAATCTAACGTCACAGGAAATGGTATTAAGTAAAAAAAAAACCGGCATCGATTACGTAGGTAATTGGACGCGTCGCGGCGGCTGCCAGATGGACGCCCGGCGGGTGCGCGGGAATACAGAAACAAAAAAGGAAAACAGCCCCGTCCTCGAACCCTCCTCCTCCTGATTCACCCCCCGTGACGACCCTCTGCACACAGGACGGGCCGTCAAGAAGCGAGCCGGTCGGTGGTCGTGTGCTCATCGTTTTCGGATTACGTTTTTCAACTTCAGTATTAGCTTACGCTAATACGCTGCCATTATACATAAGTCGAAAACAATATATTATACTAATGGAGATGGTCTTTAGAACATTCTCAAGTACAAAGTATATATCGAAATGTAAAAAATAAAATAGCGTCGACTGGAACAAGACTGTTTCATTTTTGTAACTTGAGTTAAAAATCAAATTTTTCAATAGAAAAACTCAAAAGTTTCTTTTGGGTTTTTTGAGAGCTTTTAGAGCTGTAACGCAATAGACACAAAACGACATCCTTCCGTTGCGTACCCAAGTGGTAGTATAAAGTATAAACATATTATTTCCCATGTATCATCAGCCGCCATAAAGACACTGTAACAAAACGATTCAATCAATATTTATATAAATTTAACAGTAGGTGGATCAACGATCTGGTGAAAATCACAGGAGTCCATTGGACGCGAGTAACGCGGACCGATCGATGTGGAACTCTTTGGTGGAGGCCTATGTCCAGCAGTGGACATCTGTCGTAGTATGGTGATGATATATAAATTCAAGTTATGCGAAAGTCTAGCCGTGCGGAGAGAATATTAAAATGTGTATCGAATAACCACGTGTTCCAATGAGTTTCTCGACAATCATCACAGTAATGTTATGTGTGTTGAAGTTTGAAGATGATGATTTGAGGCGTGTGTTTTGTTCTGTACCGACTGCATTTCTGGTCAGACTCCTGAGCTTAATGACTACACCACACAGCAAAGGACAGACCAACAGCTCCCGCGGGCCGGGTCGGGCCGGGGCGGGGCAGGGTCGGGCTAATGGAGGCGGTTCTCTCGCCGCCGACGGTTTTTAAGTGCCGCAATTATACGCTCATAACTCGATCCGCGGAGATGACCCTCGTGTGCGTCGTCTGCTCGTGTGTTAAACCTCCCTTATAGTTTAAATGGAAATTCTCATTATAAATTTCCCTCACTCTATGTGTCATTTATCATAGCAGTTCTGTTCAGAGTATTCTCTGTTCGATATAAGTCCATAATATTTAAATAACCTATACAGTCTGCAAGTTACTGCAGGGTATGTTACTGTAGGGTATGTAAACTACGACCGAAATATGTACTTATCTATACTTAAATATAAACTTACTATTTAGCAATAGTCAAAGCACAGCTGTGTACTCTTCGAGTTATGAAATTATTATTTAGACGGATTTGGGGAGCCAGAGTATGCAGTGCTCATTTGCCTGTACGTAGCACACGTCCCTGGCTGCGAGGGTATCTAGGTACAACAAAACTTCGTGTCTTAGGAAGCATTTGATAGCACGGTTACATCTATTACTATAACAATTACAAATTCATCTTGTAGTTCTAGTATCTATTGCTCATGAGAATTACCTTTCTCTTATAACTGTGAGAGATCTTACTATATTTATTTAAATAATGTAATAACGCAAGATTGGGGTTGGTAGCGTTCCTCGATAGAGCTCTATGCCCAGCAATTTAGTGCGGCGGGCTGATGATGATTGTAAACCTAAAACTGCATTCACATCATATACATACTAAGTAGCAAAGATATATAGTGAGAGGTGCAATTTTTCCCTGTATAAAAAGTTGTTATAGTTCATGCACGACAGAAATTCCGCTCTTAACGGAAAAGGTTGCCAGTGGACGTGTCGGTCGCAATAAAATCGTTTGCAGCACGACAGCCGAAAGTCCGACAGCTGCAGACTCCTCGCATCGTATAAAACAAGAAGTACATGAAACTGATAGCTAACATCCGCCGGCCGAATTAGATACCTATCTACAGGAGTAGGTGTTTATGAACAATTTCTTAGTTTTATGAGAGACAGTAAAATGCGATATGAGGGGTGTAAAAGGTTCGCTCACCATCTTACGGAGCCCAATTCAACCTCACCTGCAGGCGGTGCAACCTGCTGAATAACAGACGAGGCTCTGACCAACCACCAACCCGTATCGGACTAGTGTGATATGCAAAAGCGCAATCCCTTTCAATGAACTATTCGATGTGGGGATCTGAGGGAAGCCCATGTCCAGTAGTCGACGTCCATCGGTTGATGACGATGAACATCTCTAAATCCAATTCATTGCAAAAACATCCGGAACAAACAGTATCATCTCGTCAGAACAATATTTAGCTTGACACCGTTTCAACAGGTTATTAATAAACGCGAGTTATTTTTATATTTCCTGCTGCTAGTGCTTACTTATTTTTACGTAATCAACGTTGCAATTAATTCTAACTAATTACTAGTCTAGTCCATCTCCATCGTCGCTTAGTACATGGACTGTACGAGAGTTGCGTCAACAGATAAACAGACTGTGTGTACTGCGTGTGGGTACACATCCGGTACATTCGGTGGACGGAAATAGAGGCGTAGCCGTTGCCGCGGTCATACGGCGAATTGATTGTTTTAATTGTTTCGCTATTCACGTTCCCACCAGCTCCATTCTGCTGCCGATATAACGCTGAGTGCTGATGAATCAGTTTTTAAAGATAACTGGTGGTAGGTCCGTTACCGCAGCCCTGTAGTGTCGTACTATTAAGAATACAAAGGTATGCCATTCCTGTCGTAGAAGGCGACTACTTGTTCACGGGTCTCGAGGGTGGCGGATCTTATCGCTCAAGCGGCTAACCCGCGTGAGACGGCAAATGCGACGTGATCCCGTACTTGCCGTAACTCAGCGTTGGTGTCAAAGGTTGGACTCGGCCTTGTGTTCTACGGCAAACAGTAGAGGGGCACCATTGCGTACTATAAGAGATTCTGGGGCCCATCTCAATGCACTGAGATATACCTACGAATGAGTTTTAGTGAATTAGATCCCACACAACTCTGACTTTCCCCCTCAAGAGTCGAATATCATTCGAAATTCTCCACCTCCGGCACAAATAAAGGCTATTTTGGCTAATACTAATTCCGCTGTCTACACAAGAGAAGTAGAGTATTTAAACCGAGCACAATGCATCGTCTCCATCTAATAGTCATTTAACGTCGCGTGTAAAAAATGTATACACCGATAAATGTTATATGATAACATTTGGATCTATGTAATCCTCTTTCCCTCCCGTGAGCATAAAGTTGTAATTAGTTAATAATCTCGCAACGCGACTGCTGCGGGGGAGGAAGTAGGAAGGCAAACTGTAGTAAAGTTTACCTTCGTACTTCCTCCGAGAAAGCTGTAGTAAAGTCAGGCGAGCGGGACGTCCGCCGTCAGCGGAAGTGCACGGCCACAGTTGCGACCCGACAGCCGGCCCGCTAATGCCCCCCATTATTAAAACATAACTGTAGCGCTCCGTGTGGCCCGCGCAAGCCACAAGCTTATAGCGATTTATTAATTTATTTAAGCACCGAAAGTACCAGATTGTGTATGAAATTTATACTCATTAATTTATACGTATATACGTTATATCCTGGTATTAGCACCTTTGACATAATCATTATATATATTTAAGTTTGAATATGTTTGTCAGATATACTACACCACTGCGCTTCATCATTACCAACAGTATCATCGCTCGACATCAAGTGATATTGTTATTTTTTTAAATCGTAATTACTGGAATCATAAGCCGATTAAAACATCTCTATCGTATATGAAAGTAGTGTCTACGGATATAAAAGCCAAAGCCAAACATCCTCATAAGTTGATATATGACAGACTTAGTATATTATTCATTGAAAAAATATATAGTTTTCATTATTTCATGGAACATCATCAACAAACCCGTTTAATCCATATTTATACGTTAACACAAGCACACGCGGCCACCTCGCACCGGAACCAACAGCACGTATAAACAAACACCGCCGTTTTCAACACGTATTCACATCACTAACGCGATCCGTGACGGCGCGATCAAACACATGCACTCACCGCGGCGCGCGACCGGCGACTGACTCAAACAAGCGTCGGACGTGGTGCGCGTGCGCGGCGCGTCGTCGCGGCCGTCGTTCGAAATTCAAACGTGGAGCGTCGAGCGTAAGGCCGAGGGCGGCGCGGCCCGCGGGCGGACACCTGTACGGCGCGGGTATGGTATGGCAGGGCAGAGCAGGGCAGCGCCGGGCAGGGCAGCGCAGGGCAGGGGTCGGAAGTCCGCGGTGCAGTGTCATTTCCACTCTTTCCACATTGCTTCCCCAATAAAAACGAGATTTGGCCCCGCGGCGGCCGTGCGGCTGTTTGAATATTTAACTACGCGCGGCAGCGGCGCGGTGCAGCGGTGTAGTGCCGCCGCGAACTTCCGCCGGTAGCGACTAATATTTTTAATTATATCGTCTACAGTGACGTTCAAACTTTGGTCTGTACCACCGTGTCTATAACAAGCACATCAGAAAATGTTTGTCTGTGCTTCTATCGAGATCAAACAAATCTAACTTAAGCACAATTCAATTAATTAAAAATATATCAAATCGCCCACTTCACAATCCCACAACTGAGACTATATTCTCTCACAAAAAAGTCAAGGACTTTATCCAGTACGGTGCCAAATGTAGGTTGCAGAACGCCACATATCCATACATAATAGATGTTCGTTGATGGAATAAATAAAATCGGTTTCCTGGCGACATTTTTCTCAACCGGAAGCTCAAGCTCAGCTTAAGTAAGTGGGTGTTGAGTTCACATCCTTTATGTCGCATAGTAGGACGACCGCGTCGACGAAGTTTAAATTCAACGCCATGCCCAGTACATGCCTATTGTCTAGACAAACTGCAAATATAGACGACACAGGCATTACCACAGTGTAGAGAAAAATATAATCATCATTCAATAAATCGATACGCTACATGGATATACGATTTGCCATATTCAAATCGATATCATGCGTAAACCACATTATTTAATTTGTCAGATACATTAATAATGAGTAAATATATATATTACGTTTGTGGGTATAGATATACTCAAACTATTCGTGGGAAAATTTATATTATTCTGTTTAATACAGATCTAAAAATAGTTCAGCTCCTCTCGCCCACACTCGCAGAGGCTGAGACAGTCTCATTACTGAGCTCTTAACTTGGTAGAGACACCCACACGCAGAGATGAGATTTAAGATTTTTTTCTATTAGTGGATTTTTTTTTCAATGGTGGGAATTTGAATAATAGCCGACTACTAAACCACCACTCCCACATTGTAAATCTGCCGCAATAACATCGCAATGTTCCGGAGCATTCGTGGCGGGCGCGACCCTAATTATCTACCTCCGTTATGACTTTATTTAACTCAATAAAAAAAAAGGTTGCGTCAAAATGACCGTGGCGCGGTAACTGGGCGTTTAACTTTACGCGATGAAACCCAGAAAATCACGTTGGTTATGCATGAAGTACTGGAGTACTGTACCGGTTCGGAAATAGTCCAAATATAGCAGCGACGGGCCGCCGGCAGCCGCCGCGGCAACGTGACCGAGTGATGCAATGCCTGTTACCGGATATGTACAAAATAAACTTACAATATATATGTGTATATATATACTGTAAGTAATAGAAATAATACGTTTATATATTCAACCTCCACCTCTTGATACACTTGCCTATAACAACCTAATGCTAGTTAGGATGAGACACAGCATCACATTGTGCACGTCGATTTGAAATATACGATATTTAGTCTCGTTACCTCAGTAATGTCAATAACCAACCATCAAACCGGAACACAGTAATGTCTACACAGTACTGTCTGTCGGCTGCAACAGGCGCTGCGGTGGTATCTATCTTGACGGTCTCCGACAACAGAGACCCACTACTAGTTTCAATTAACGCAAAATAAATAGATTTTTTCATAATAACAAAAAGTTTATACTTAGGCCAACACTAATACTAGATACTAAACTTTCATTATTACCAGTACTTTAATATTTATAAAACATTATTTTATATACTATTTGTTTATGAATTAAACAAAAAAAATAAGGTTTTTCAATTTGCTTTACGGTAAACTGAACAGCATGTATTCGTTTTAAAATTAATTTCCGCGACCGGAAATAACACAGACTTGGAAGTCGTACACGAGCGGAACCTCGATAAGTCTGCGAAGATATTTCTGGTAATCTTTGATCTAATTATAATTATTATTTTTCCAGTCGCCGACTGCCCGACACAACAGTAAGGCGCGCGACTTGTATGTAAAGGGTGTCTGGCGGCAGATTTATATTTAAAAAAACGAATATCTCAATAAGTTATAAACAGTGCGGGGTGCAGTGAAGGTGGTGTCATTAGAATCACCGATCGTGCGGATTTCTTAGTCACGATGTCGCAGTGGTGCAGTGGTGCAGTGGTGCAGTGGTCGGGTGAGCACCGCGCGTTCGCTATTGAAGCATTTTTCAAGAGTAACGATTCTTACGTACTCGCTCGCCGACAGTTTTGTTCACATTTCAATATTCGACGGATAGGCCGAGTGTGAATTTAATTCGTTCGTTCGTGGGTGGAGAGGTTCCGCGCAACTGCTTCGGCTATGAACACACCACGGCCAGGACCTAGCCGATCGTCAAGGACCCCCGAAAACATTGAACTGGTTGAACGCAGTTTACGTGAAAATGCACGACTTTCGATACGGAAAAGGGCAGCTTCACTGGGACTTCCAAGAGCATGCGTGCATGAAATTTTGAAAAAAGATATGAAGTTTCATCCTTTTAAAATTCAAATAATTCAAGAATTGAAAAAAAATGACTTTGCGTCGCGCAAATTTTTTTGTGAAACCATGTTGGAGCGTTTTCGCACTGTGAATTCCATTTTTTGGAGCGACGAGGCTCATTTTCATTTAAACGGACACGTAAACAAGAACAACACACAAAATTGCCGTTACTGGGCTCTAAGAACTCGCAATCCTCGACTGAAGCACCAAAAACCATTACATTGCCCAAGGGTAACTGTTTGGTGCGCTTTATCCACGAATGGGATAATCGGACCATTTTTTTTTGAAAATGCACGGGGCCAAGCGACGAATGTCAATGGTGAGAATTATCGGCTCATGATTTCGAATTTCTTTTTGCCGAACCTGCGAGCTCATTCATCATTTTCATCATTCTCATCACACACGTGGTTTCAACAGGATGCGGTACAGGTGCGACCGCACACACGGCCAGAGCTTCGATGGATTTGTTGCGAGAAAATCTCCCTCAACAACTGATTAGTCGCTTTGGGGACATCCCGTGGCCACCGAGGTCACCCGACCTAACTCCAATGGATTTTTTTTTGTGGGGCTACCTCAAAGAGAGAGTTTACGCCAACAATCCGCGAACTGTTGTGGACTTAAAAGAAAATATTCGGCGAGAAATCAGCGCAATTGAACCAAGTTTACTGCAGCGTGTGGCACGGAATACAAGGCTCCGTTTCGAACAGTGTGTGTGTGTGTGTGTGCAACAGGATGGAAGACATTTGGATGACATTATCTTTAAAAAATGAAATCCGCATTTGTACTCTATCTTTTAATACTTTTAGTAAAATTATATGTCAAACAAATCTGCTACCAGATATCCTGTAGTAAGCTCCGCCATCTGAGTACTATATTAATTTTGTAATGTTTTACCCAGGAACTAATTGATTATATTCAAACGGCTGAAATTTTTATTTTATGTTAATATATACTATATGTAAATTCTAAATTAAGTATAAAATCTCTTATCAAAATATTTCCTTTTTATCTTTTTTTATCTCCTCTTTACTATTATTTAAGCATTGTTCCTTTTGGTGTTGGTTATTATGGATGAGTTATGTCTCGTCTATTTAGATCCGCTTTTCTTCCGCTACGACGCTGTATTAGCGTGTATCGTTAGGTCCAAGTCCCAACGGTGGGCTCGTGTAATGTAAGCATGTGCTCATTTTTATGATAAATAATTGTGGGTATAAACAACAGCAATGGCTATATTTACATGTGTGTAATCAGTCAAAGTCATCGCCGGGCGGGACGGGGTACGTTGAACTGGGCGCGAGGCGCGCGGGAGGGTGCCGGAGGGTGCGGGGAGGTTGCGAGGAGAGGAGAGGAGAGGAGGGTAGTGTAGTGTAGTGCAGGGGACGTACGGGGGCTGGTGCGGGGCGCGTGCGGGGCGGTGAGAGAGTTCGCCGGCGGTGCGTACAATAGCGCCACGCTCGAGCACCCGACGCGACCGGCTGTTGCGCGCCGCGCAGTGCCGCGCAGTGCCGCGTAGTGACGCGCCCCGACCGCGCCGCCGACATATCGACTGGTGTCAACTCGATTTAATGAAACGAAAATGTGTAACGATAAATACACAACTGTCAATGTATCTACAGCGTTTAGACTGTGATAGAGCGATGGCACTTGTTTCTGTACAGCTACCTTTTCGTGTTGCGAAGCGCGTATACGCACACACGCACAGACGAACCCGGATGTCGGTGAAACATATATAAAAAATATCTTCATATTACTTCAGTATACGTTTATCTTTCGTTCTTTCTTATTTAATAAAAAAAACCCGATCAAACGTCCTGTACGGCGGGGAATAGCTAGTAGTTATATAATACAATACCTTTTTGTCAGTTTAAAAGATATGCTACCCTCGGCGATACACTAGAAACTTCCACTACATTGTTAATGGGTGGATGCGAGAACTAGAGGATCGCATTTAGTGGGTGACTTTGGGGAAGGGCAATATTCAGCGGTGGATAAACAAAGGTTAATGATGATGATGATATAATACATACCTTCGGCTCTCTGTATTTTTCTGTAGCATGTCTAGTGTCATAGTATTCTAATTAATTTTATTACAATCTTTTTTGCTTTCAACACTGAAAGTAACGTGTCGAAGTTTCGATGTGTCACGGGCGCTGTGCTGTATCCAGCTCTATAGCGGGGGGCCCATTTAACATTACACCGGAGGAGCAGCGCCGAGTGCCGCGCCCCCCGTTCCGCGTTAAAGTACCGGTGTACGGCAGGCGACGCAGCGCAACTCTTCGTGCATTATCAATATATTCGTAAAGAAATTATTTTCAAGGAAGCGTTAACAACATTCGACTAGAGATAGAATATAAATATGTTATTGTGTATACTTTTTTATCGTCGCTCATACGTCATTATCATCACCAGCCGATACATGTCCACAGATGGAACAAGGCCATATATATCATGTTGTTTCCATGTATTTAATAATTATCATATCATACGTTCGAACGTATGACATGATAATTAAGAAATAACTTTATCAAATTTCTTTTAAGTTATGAAACACGCGACGCGCGAGCACAGCTTTGTCAGTAGTTTAAAAAAGTATCATAATGTAAATGTAGGACGGACGCGATAACGTGTTTTGATATAGCTCTGTTAGATAGTTACGCTTGGAAACGGTTACCGCTTGTGGTATTATACAGCTAAGTTAAGGAGGCATTTAAAATCTGTTCGCGTATTGTGTATACGACGTGGCTGCGTGCGCGATATCTGCGCGTCGCGCTGTACGCGCTGCTGCGGGTGCGGGGTGTGCGCGCGGGTGTGCGGGCGGGCGGGCGTGCGCCGCTCGTCGGCCGCTTTGTGCGCGCCGTGCGCCGAGCGGTGCGGGTGCGGGCGCGGGTGCGCGCGCGTGCGCACTGCGGCCGCACCGCAGACCGCAGCGTCGCACAGACGCGGCCTCTTAAATTCAACTAACCAACAAACTCCGCAGTAACCCGCAAAGTTTTAAAACTTTCAACGCGTGATTTACTTACGTCCGCTGCCAGAACAAGAGTTGATGGTCTTACCTAAAACAAATTAAACATTTTTTTAGTCAAAACAATTCATAGTTTGTCTGTGTCGTTGAATACAATACTAATTATTTTTATATTATTTTAAGTGTTGGCAATCGCGCCATCCGTGAAGTTAATTGGATAAAAATGGGTTATATAAAGCAATGTCTAGTTTTCTTTTAGAACTAAATTGACGGTCAGTTTTAATGATGTTATATTCGCTAACTAATGTGGGGCAATGGTGGATAATCAATAAGTTAAAACAGTATAAAAACAACCGGGGCCGTGCGTCAACGTTTAGTACGTTGTGTCGGACAAGAGTGCGGATGCGCTGTTTGAATCTCCTATACTTATTGGAATATGGTTCTATCTAAATAACGAATAATGTAATATCAATGAACATAATATTGGTGACGAGGAGGCGTTAATAAGAATCGCTGACATAAGTGTTTTTTCACATCAATTTCGATTAGTTTTTTTGGTGTGTATAAAGTATCTTTTCAGCGACATATTATCTCAGTCGATTTCTATAGAAATTTTATAATGACATTAAAATAAAACATTAAGTCATTGTTTTGTGGAAATTTTTGTGAATATTTTCATCACGTCACCGGTTCAATAGTAGCAGTAGCATTTAAATAATACTTTGATGCGATTTTTTTATTATTCATGTTGTTCTTCCTCAAGATCAGATGTCACATATCCCTTTTTATATTTTACTGACCTACTATAAAACGTCTAATACCGCACTTTTTTCTTACATTTTATTCAGGTTTTTTTTAATAACATACAACTTGTAAAAACGTAAAGCAAAATATTATATTATTAACACTGAGTAATATTTGCATAGTGTTATCGCTAACGATACACAGGAAAAAAGCGCATCCCGATCCGCAGCTAGTTGGCAACGTGGAATAGTGTCCACTCATAGCCACACGGCAGCGAGTGTTTACCAGAGCACGGGTTAAATTGTGACCGGTCAACAATATGTTAACGTAGAATATTGAACGCCTGCCGTGTCTGATAGCCGGCTAGCACTAGAGAGCGCGCGGCGCGGTGTCGGCGGGACGTGATTGCATTACGGGGAGTCCCCGCCGGTCGCGCCGCTGCTAACTTTACGACTACCTCGCACCCCCTCGCACCACGCACACCGCGCGCCAGTCACAACCCCTCTCGCCCCACCCTTGCCGGCTGCCGGCGCAGTGCCGTCTCGCGGCGGGACGCGGACGTGCTCCAGCACATTAAGACAACATTATGGGCTCATCGTTAATTTGAACAGTCGCAGTTGTAACAAAGCGGCTGGGCACGTCGGCGGACAGCAACGAGGTAATCCAAACTACGCCTCTACCAAAACATCATGCCAACTTACTAGTAAACTCGCAGTAGTTCATCATTATAAGCCGATAGATGTGCACTGCTCGACATAGGATCCTCTGTTTGTGGGGTTTATATTATATGAAAGGATTTAGGCTATTTCCCACTACGCTGGCCTAATGCGGGGTTGATGGGAGCCTCATTTGTTGATTAGCAGGGTGCAGCAGCGAGCAGGCGAGGTTGGCTTGGATACCGTGAGTTGTTGTGCGGAATCCCTTACCCTTACACTCCAGTTAATTTACAGATTCATTTTGCACACGCGTAGTGCCTGTGCAGATACAATAACAGTGTAAATATGAATTGGTTTCAGGACACGAAGAAATCAAAATTAAATTAGGCTTCGGCACTCCCGTATTCAGACAAGTCGAATATTATCAATAATATTACAGTATTACGAACGTTACAGGTTTTCAATTTATAGTCGTTCAGCATAAAGATGTCTACAGCTAAACATGTTCTACGAAGACCAGGAAAATATATGTTTAGTTTTCCTGGAATAGTTCCAAATCGCTCCTCTCGAGACGCAGGGGGTAATGCCAACGGGATATTTTAATCCGTCTCCGGCACGGAGAGCTAATTATCATTACTAAATACTATTAAGTACAATGCAAATAATCAAGTCACTTATAAGATTAACAAAATTAACAAGCCACTAATAGAAAGTTTATATGTAATGGTTAAGTACGAACCGTACGTTACAATTCATATCCGGGGCGGCGTAGCGGACGTCCGCTGGTCACGGGGCTACATGGCAACTATAGTGCCTTATTCATAAACTTGAAACATTTGAAAATAAAGAAAAAATATTCTGGTCGTTACGATTTTCAGTAAAACAAATGTTCGATTTGTGACACAATATATTAATTATTTTAACAAGGAACAACCAGTTAGAATGACTGAAGACAGCACAAGACAATTATGTGGTGGGTAAGGAGGGCCAATACCTCTAAAAAATCTCATAGATCTAAGCGGTAAAAAATATCCAGCTGTTTTTAGATAACATTATTCGCTTTAGATCTATGAGATTTTTTTTATTATACAAAGCGATGCGACTAGCGATACGTTAACGTGATGGTAAGTGATACGCCTGCCCATAACAACGTGGCGCTAGTTGGGATAGGATAGGATAAATATAAGATATTAAATCGCGTTATCCTAGCAATTTAACTAGCTGCAGCGCTCTTGAAACCGGAACACTGTAATGATTGCACAATACTGTTTGTCGACTGAAATTAGAGCTGCAGTGGTAGGTACGTGAGCACCTCTACACGGTATCCGGCAACAGAGACCTCCTACCAATAAAGAGATTCTATAACAGACTTCATTATAGCAAATAAACGAGTCGCTCCCCCACTAAATCGATCTTCTAATTCGTAGCCAGCAGCTACGCCCGCTACGTGCCATTTCCGCCTCACTCTACATCATTACACGGTGTCCTCTACGCCGTAGCCGGTGCCAGCGGCGCGGCCGTGTAATCGCGTAGCGGTGCGCCGAGCAGCCCCGCATGCGGTACACCTACGTACGTAACGTGTGCTGTAGGGGTGTACCTCGCGTGGTTGTCGCGCATGCGCAGCGATGGCACGTTTCCAATGTTGTACGTCAACGCATTTGTTCTACCGCAGCCGAGAAAACGACCAGCAATTGACTATTTACTGGTGGTGAGTCCTCACGGTCTAGGTAGGTACCATCGCAGTGCCTATTTCTGCCGCCTACCGTTTTACAGTTTGAAGGGCGCTGTAGTATAATTACTAGGGTACCGAAACTTGACATCTTATGTCTCAAGGCGAAGAGCGCAATGTGGTGCAAGCTATATCATCCTAACTAGCGCCATGTTCTTATGGGCAGGCGTCTTATCACTTACCGTCAAGTGAACGTCCCAATCAACATAAAACAAGATGTTCCTCGCTTAAGAAACGTAGTGTAAATACATAACGCGTGTAATTAAATACGTACATATATGAATAATTGATCGCTGCCTGATCACACAGCCGGCTGGAATCCCTTTCTATTAGTTCTATCGTAAGTATAAAAACTGTCGAAGATAATAATAAACGCTGAGCAATGTTCGGATTGCGGTCGCAAAAACTGGTCAAAGGGGCAGGTGCCACAATTCCTTTGCAGGTTTACGAAGGAATGTTCAGTGTCGGCCGCCCCTCGTAATCGCCCGTTGCCCTCACGCACTCGCGCACTCGCTTACAATCCAGCAGCAAAACTATCCGAACTACACACTTGTTATTACTCGTTCGGAATTGGTAGTTGTACATGTTCCTCGTCCATTGTCGACGGTGGGACAAAATGCCTTTGTTATCAACTTTTACAAGTCATAAACAATTTTTTATACCATTCTGGCGTTAACTACGAAAATAGAAAAGTAATATATGTTGTAAAAAAACTTCCTGTTCTCAAACAACTCAACAGATGGCGTCACCGTGAACAATAGATCACGCTATCGTTTATCATAGCGCAAATCCTTTTAAGTATCGTACATCTTTGTGTACATTGACTTAGCTCAACAAGTCATTGCGGATTATACAATTGTATTCGTCTACTGGATCTTCGTAATGCTAGGGCTCGGGTCAGTAAGCCGTAACGGAGTACATACGATTGTATCTATTAACTGGATCTCTCTGAATCTTCATATTACCAAGACTCGGGACGGAAGACTATCACGAATTATACAATTGGATCTCTGAATTTTTGTAATACTGTTGTACTTGTCGAATTGCTTTGTACTTTAAATTGTTCTAACATTATCAATGTAATGCTGATATTGTTGCGTGCTTATTGTCACTTACCGAAGTTCCCGTATCCTACTTCAAGACCTCTACAGTAGCGCCCGTAAGGCCCGACTAAAGCACCTGATCTACTTCTACAATTTGTTTCCGACAACATAACTTCTACAATATAATTTACATTTAAATGTTTAGGCATTTTCTGTTATAATAGCAACACTGTCGTTTTATTAGATATTAATTCAGTCATAATTATAAACACCAAACTCTTGCAGATTACAATTTTTTTAATACTCTCTACAATAAATGTAAAGTAGGTAAAGCTGAGATGACAGAGTTCATCGTCAGTCAATTAGCCCAATAAGGTAGTCTTCTTGAACGACGTACCGTTGCAATGGAAACGCGCCGCGGCTGCTACGACGCGAAGATTAAGCGTCCGTAAAAACAGGGCGCCGCGCCAATAACATCTTGATACCTCGCCCCCGACTCGAACCCCGAGTCCGGAGCGGGCGACAGCCGGCTCTACTGCGCACTGCGACAGCGTTCAGAATCGCATTCCCACATCCGCTTATACATTTCCAGCGGAGCTATGACACGTGTCCATTTAGTAGAGACCTTTCCGGGCCTCCGAACGTTCGCTGCCCGGGTCGCCGCATCCGTGAGGAAGTAAGCGATTACATACTTTATCAGTAAGCTCTTAGAGGATAGAATAGCTTGTTGAGCTGCGAGCCGGAGAACCGGTTTGTAGTAAAGAGGTAGTTAGGTGCGGTGTAGTTGTTTTATCGGATCTTCCCGATGGCTCGGGTGCAATTACGAAGGCGAAGCGGGAGAGCTTTGAGTGGGTGGCGGATTTCCAGTCATGGATAAGACTTCTTTCCTATACCGTTTTTTTTTTCACTTAGTTTTTTTGTACCAGTAGGAGATTGCAGAGCTTATTAAATTTATTCTTATTAAGAAATAAACAAAATCGGACAAGGGTTGATCCGGCGCAATGTTCTCGCTTAAGTCAGGTGTTTATTCGTGAAGTGAAAGGTTTGTTGTTATCTTTTAATTTTACACTCTATATTATTTTTAGTTGTACCTAAATATAAAAGGCAAACGCCAAATTTGGCAAAAATATTAAATATGACCCATAAGAAAGTAGTTGGCCCAGAACATATTCTTTCAATTCAATGAGAGAGAGACGTAGAAATTTTTTGAGCCGACTTTCTAAAACTACAGACAAAATAATAAAACAGTATACGTAGAGTTTATACACAATCATTTAGATTGTTTTATTGTCTGAATGAAAACTAAATAAAATATACAAGTAGAGAATTCTTGCAAGTTGATTTGAACTTCACAATTAAATTTTGAAAGTTTAACAGTAGTATTTAATCTATATCGTCTCACTCATGACAAGGGAAAATTACAAAGAACTAAAAATTGAATTCCAGTTTATTTTCTTCAAACTGGGAAGATATTTATTAAATTACAGCCCTAAAAAATTATAAATAAGAGCAAACGAAAAAGTGGAGAACATTTAAATTACTCGTGTGCACGTATACATTAATCACATTTATAACGCACTCCTTTAAAGTGGGTAGGTTGAGAGAGATAACACAAAAGGACGTAAATCCTCGCAAAATAAATATTCTCAACGCCATGGCGTCGCATTTCCCAGTTGGCACGGAGTTGGCACCCGGCGGTATAAAAACCCGCCAGCATTAGCTGCTCCCCGGTGAATTATTCAACTGCCACAATAAAGCCAGCCCGCGCCCGCCGCCACAACTCGCGTCCTTTTTGCGGAACGCGTCATATATAATATATATATATATATATTAATCATCAGTGTAACAAATTATCACTTGAATATCCTGCTAGTTATTAAGTCTTACTTATGCTCTTGTAAGTGGCAACGAGCCACTAGTGAAGGATGTTTAAATAGCATCATGTCGCGGTCATAACTTAATCACGGTGCCGCAGTAACTTAATTTGCTACAGCGTCCTTCAAGCGAGCCGAGTATCCGGTGAGCTCGCTCAAGTGACAAACTACATCATCAGATACTAAAACTAGAGTCTAGTCAAGTCAAGTAGTAGGCAACAATAGACTGGAATAAGGTAATAGTCTCAAAAAAAAACTAGATTTCTATGATATACAGACACTATATACAACAGACACACGCGACCTACCCCGCGATATATATCAGTATATTAATAGTTAAAATTACCGCCGTAAAGAACTCCCCGCTCAATAATACACCCCAGTCGTTGGGTAGACGTTAAGTGGTAAACAAGCGCGGTGACGAGCGTGCGGCGACGTGACGGCGACGTGACGGATGCGATGGGGCATAAAGAACGTACTGCTAGGGTTTACGGCTGTGGCTTGTGGGGAAAGTTTCCAAGTGAATGTCGGAAGCGACCTGACAAATATTTACACAGATATGCTTACTTAAAACCTCATTTAACCTCCCAAAGAAAGACGGGTGTTATAATATTTAACGTATGCTGACGTTTTTTTTTTTTTTTCAATAAACTCATATGTCATTAATTGTAATTTATTGATATATTTTTATATATTCATTTGAAGATTATCAACTCTAACCACATGGTGAGAGTTGATGATAGTAGATTATGATATATATTACATATGGAAAAAAATTTGATCTGGAATGTTTTACTCTTGTTTTAATAATTACGCGAAATTCCTAGCTTTTATAAAACATTAGAAATTCGTATTGAAAGTGAAGACGATTTTTTGTATGGCATAGAATTAAATCGTTAACCTAACCTATATACGTTCAATGCTATCTATCTATATATATAAATGTGTGTGTGTCTCTTGTACAACAAAACACGGTATTGTCTAGTAGATTATATGTGGGGTATAACAAACGACGCAATCGGGTTGGAAGCCAATCGGATCGCGTCCGCCTGTCCCGTGGGACGGCGGGATGAGCAGTCGGAGGGAGTGACGCCGGCGGCGGGGCTAACGCGGCGCGCAGACAAACGACCCGCCCCGCCGCCGCAGCGTGACGCCGCAGCGTGACAGCGGGCGGGACGACGGCACAGCTTTAACCACGCCATACACAGCAGTGCGTGGAAATTTAACACGAAACATGCAAGTTAAATAGAAAAAAAATAGTACTGGTAGTTCTGTTGCCGGAGACCGTCTAGGCACCACCGCGGCACATATTGCAGCCGACAAATAGTACTGTGCAAAGATTACCGTGATCCGGTTTGAAGGGCGCTGTAGCTAGTGAAATTATCGAGATAATAATAATACATAATATCTTATGCCTAAAGATATAAAGCACGATGCGATACTGTGTACATAATCCGAACTAGCATTGCAGTGCTATGGACGACATTATTTACCATCAGGTGAACGTTTCAATCGTCTCTTCGCTTCGTTTGGTGTTAAAAAAATTTCTAAAATTTTAGTTCTTTATCTACAATACATTTTACAGTATATTTTGGTACGAGAATATTTATATCAAGTAGTCACCGCTCATACATTCACCGTGATACAATATACAACATACTATCATTACCATCAGCCGATAGACGTCCACTACTGGACATAGGCAGGACCCAAAGATCTTGACATCGATCGGTCCAGCGCTACCGCATCCAACTGCTTTTCACAACCTTCACCAGATCGTCGGAGCAACTGGTGAGGGGCATGCCAACACTACCTCTTCCGGCACGCGGCCGCCGTTCGAGGACCTTGGTGGCCCGTCAGTTGTCAATACAATATACAACATCACAATACATTTATTTTCAGTTTCGAACACAGTCGCCGAGTCAGTTTAGTCTTGCGGTGTTTTTGCAGGATACACTACTGTATGCGCTGGTGGTATGTACTATTACACCACCAACGTGGAAACATTGTAACGTTATAAACATCTCCAGTTTTCACACAAAGACGTTCAACTCTTCATTCTCCATGCGAACAACAAAGGAGTGGAACAAAAGAACGTCATTATTCCCGATCAAATACGATATGGATATCTTTAATAGTAAATAGACTGTTACCATGTTAATCCTTCACCATCACATCACCACATTTACTCATACAAAAATAAAATGGTATCGCAGGCATGCTACTAATTTTTAAAACAAACCATCACATCATATCCGTAAGCAACATGCTATTTATCGCTTCACCACATTAATGTGTGGTTGACGAAGAACATCCGGATGTAAGAGGAAAGTACTCCAGTTGACAGTGTATGTGAATAACGCGACCGGAAGCTGAGCCGCTTTAACTTGTTTAAAGCGAGTGCACTCAAAAGAGGCGAAGTGCTCGGCGCCGGATCCACTGGAGCTAACTGAAATACATCCGTACACGGGGCGCGGAGGCGCGGAGGCACGGCCTGCACCAGGTTGTACAGCACCGGGGGAGGAGCACCGGGCACGGCTGGCCCTGTGCGAACTCATAT
The DNA here is from genome assembly GCA_033220335.2 of Troides aeacus. Classification (NCBI taxonomy): domain Eukaryota; kingdom Metazoa; phylum Arthropoda; class Insecta; order Lepidoptera; family Papilionidae; genus Troides; species Troides aeacus. The sequence continues at coordinate 7,510,410 of CM067293.1, read as the reverse complement.
TACATCTATATTTTGTATGCGTACAAGATACTATCCTACCTCACTGGAATATTCTGTTTATTTACATATATATCATATAAATGAAAATGGGTTACCTGGTCAAGGTCGCTGGCAACCATTGAATGCGGGTGGTCCAGGACCGGTCTGAGTGGAAATCTTTGGGGGAGGCCTTTGTCCAGCAGTGGACGTCTTCCGGCTGATTGGATGATGATGATGATGGGTTACCTTTGTTCACCAATCACGTGACAACTAGTGAAGACATCGACACGGCAACATGACCATTTGACGCTGAATGATTTGCACATGGTAATAGGCGATTTATTTTTGAATTACATAGATCATTCATAATTTTATTGTAGCTAGCTTTTATAAACATTGTCCTGTGGTATTATTTATGGGGTTGCTAAAGTAACAGTTGCTATAGAAAGTCGTCTGCGGTTGCGGTTGCGGTTGCTCCCAGGGAATATGTAATACAAATTTCAAGCCTAATTCCATATTACGGCTACTCATAATATATATATATATATATATATATATATACATACATATATATAATATATCATTAGTATTAATCACGTGTGCGACGGCGTTGATAAAATAGTTAATCTTTATAGTTGGTAGGCGACTTATTTAATATACTGATCAACATTTTTCTAATTCGACAAAGCTACATTTCTAGTGAGATATTTACCCGATGGTAAGTACTTGTATTAGTCCATGTTTAGCAGTGGACATCTGACCGTCTAGATAGTACCCACCTAGACGGTCTTTAACAACAGGTACCTATCACTGGTACTGTATGCTAGCAACGAAAATTCGACTTCATCATTTACTATCACATCTAGGTCTGTACCACCTCAACGACTGCTCCCATGCAGTGTGCAAACATTACCGCGTTCAGTTCGACACTAAGAGTTGGTTATCTACGTTTTACAAGTTAACTTGGATTAATTTTTTTTTTTATATAGTGATGTGATTTCAAACTAAACTGTTGAGTTGCGCAGTAACAACTGTGGGTTATAGTGGCATTTTAAGATATAAAACACTGAAAAGGGGAATTAAATGTTCAGTAGAGCATTTGTATAATATAAACTAACTATTTACACAAACAAGAGCAACATTTACAACATACAAACAGACGAACGCGCTGCGGGTTAAAAGGCGACAAGTTTAAAAGTAAGCTATTGTCGGATCACAACTTGAGTGGCGGGGCGGGTGCGCCAAAATAAATAAGTGTGGAGAGCGCCCGCAGCACCCCGCAGACAACCCTGCGGCGCCCCGGGCGCGCACGCCCGGCACCCTCGCGCGCGCCCGTGGCGCCGCCACCGCCGCCGCCGGACGCGGAGCGGCTCCACGTTACACCAGCTAAACGCTTCCTCAGTAGACGCTATTCCGGAATTCAATTCCGGGACCACGGACCACGTATGAGGATATTAGTGACAGAAAGTTTCCCCAATCCCGACTGTCTTCCGTTCTTATACAGTCAATATATTATACCATTGCTTTGTTCCCGATGTTAACATGCAAGATGCATTGTTACTAGGACAAGATGTTAAGTCGTATTACCGCGGTAATTTCACTAGCTACATCGCCCTTCGAACCGGAACATTATATACTTTCTACACTAGTATTTCTCGGCTTAAATAGGCGATAAAAAGCTTTGTGGTTACTCAACACGATGATCTTAAATTTTGGGTAAAAAAAAAAAAACAAAACTACTGAACACTTTCTAACATAGTCTCCTTTTTTCTGTATCGAGTACAAATCGTTTTATTATTCGTTCTTATAAATAATTACCCTTATTCTTATTAATTATTAGTGTGGATGGATTGTGTGAAAGATGACATGTGTGAGAAGAGTGTTAATTCAGATGTAACGGTTGATACAGCGATGTGGAAGAGAAGTACATACTGTACCCAACTCGCACAGCTGGGAAAAGGGCAGGCGGAAGAAGATAAATAATTATCCCCAGTAATACATTTCTAATAAGTAATCTATTGTGAGTACGCTAAGAGATACTACAAACAATAGTACAAATCAAAATAGACGATCGCAGCGAGGCTATTGTCTGCGTTGGTGTTTTAAAAATAAATGTATATATGAGAAAAGCACTCCCAGCTCTGAGATGGGTGGCCGCGGCTATATCCAACCGCGGCGGGAGTTAATACTGAGTAACAGCCCGTGAGAGAGTAAAATAAAAGTTTAAAATTTTAGAACCCCCCGTACATAAAGATACATTGACTGGTGGTAGGTCTGAGCTCCCGGATACTATGCTACGCGGACGACACCCTCGTCTCGGCCCGGGGGAGGAGTTACGACGAGGCTGCTCGTCTGGCCGCCACTAGCACGTCGCTGGTGGTGGACCGGATCGAGCAGCTGGGTCTGAGGGTCTCCGTCACGAAGACGGAGGCCCTCCTCTTCCACGGACCCCGCAGGGGTCCACCCCGGGGCGCGATCATCCCCGTCCGGGGCGAGAGGGTCCCAGTGCGGGGAGCCCTCAAGTATTTAGGGCTCACTCTGGACGGGCGATGGAGCTTCGGGGAGCACTTCGAACGGCTTCTCCCGAAGCTCACCGCCACCGCCGCTGCGCTGGGCAGATTGCTGCCCAATGTCGGGGGGCCGGGTCATTTGTGTCGGCGCCTATACTCTGGCATCCTGCGGAGTATGGCACTGTACGGAGCGCCCGTATGGGTGGATAGGTGCGAGACCGCCAGGAACGGGCCCGTGTTGAAGAGGGCCCAACGTATCCTGGCGAACCGAGCCTGTCGGGCGTACCGTACGGTGTCCTGGACGGCGGGTACGCTTCTCGCGGGCGATGCGCCTTGGCATCTACAGGCGCAGTCGCTCGCGGAAGTGTACCTCTTCCTGCGGGATGCCGGAGAGCGTCGGCCGGACCCGGCCACGGTCCGCCGGATCAGGCGCGTTGCCCATGACGCCCTGATCCGGCGGTGGGAGACGGAGTTAGGTAACCCTGCCGCCGGCCGGGACACGGTGGAGGCCATCAGGCCCCACCTGTCCCGGTGGATGAGCCGGCGGTACGGGGCCTTGACGTTCCACCTGGTGCAGGTGCTGACAGGCCATGGATGTTTCGGCAAGTACCTGCACCAGGTGGCTCGTAGAGAGATGACGCAGGAATGCGTCGAGTGTGGTGCGCCGATTGACACGGCGCACCACACTCTGGCGGAGTGCCCGGCATGGGGGCCGCAACGCCACGCCCTCGTCGCGCAAGTCGGCAGTGACCTCTCGCTGCCGACTGTAATCGATCGTATGTTGAGCAGCGAGAGGTCTTGGAGGGCGGTAGCCTCCTTCTGCGGCGCAGTGATGCGTCAGAAGGAGGCCGCCGAGCGCACGAGGGAGGCCGACGCCGCTGCCGCACCTTGCAGGCGGCGGCGGGCCGGCGGGAGAGCGCGGCGGCAGAACCACGCCGTCCGCTTCCTCCCGCCGTGAGCGATGGGCCCCTAGCCGGGCACGGTGTGATGGGGCGTTCGGGCCGTTGGGCGTGGCCCTTTGGGCCTTTTGTCGTGTTTCCCCTGGGGGTGCGTCCCCCGGGGGAGTCTTGGTTTTTGTCCCCCCCTCCCACTTCGACGAGGGGGGGGAGTCTGGAGGGAGGAGGCCGCCGCCCAATTCCTTCACGGGAGGGCGGCGGCCGGGCATGCGCTCCGTCGTGGGCGCGCGCGGTCGTCTGTGGGGTCGGGGGGCCCCAACGTGCCGGTCCCGCGAGGGGCCGGTACAGGACGGCAGGTGGGTGCCTTTGCTCCCCGCGGGCACCCACCAAGAGGAGTTTTATACGCGGAGGCGCCCGGAGAGTTGCTTGGCTGAAACCCGGGCGTCTCCAGTATGCGTGTGGCGGGACAAGCGGTGGTGGTTTTAGTGGGTATGGGGGTCACGCACAACATCTCAGTGGCCCCGAGCCCCACATAACCCGGCGTCCCCCCCCTCGAAAAGGACGCTGGGTATGCGTTAACAGCATTTCCACCACCGATATCAAAAAAAAAAAAAAAAAGGTCTGAGCTCCCGGAGCCCGTCTAGGTAGGCACCACTGCAGCTTTAATTGTAGCTGATAAACGTTACCGTGTTCTGGATTGAAGCGCTGTTGCACAACAACTCACGGGATCGAAGCTAACCTCACCTGCTAATCACTAAAAGAAACTCTGGCTCCACCAACCCGCATTAATGTGATGGGAAATACGATAACTCTTAGTGGCCAGCGGTACTTTAGGTCTTGCTGACTGTGCGTGCAAATCTCTGGGGAAGGCCTATGTCCAGCAGTCGACATCTATGGACTGATGATAGATAGTGATAGTCGCTAGTGTATTTACTGGGGGTAGCGAGACACCATCCTGTTTCAAGGCGACGAGCGAAATGTGGTGTATTGTATACCATACTAACTAGCATCGCGTTATGGGCAGCCGTATCACTTACTATCAGGTGAACGTCCTGTACGACTCGTCGCTTCGAAGAACATATAATAAAACCCAGAAGTCTGAACATATGAAGATCGACAACAATCTCTACCAAATCTTATCAAAACTTAAAGCTACTTGTTCTTTAGTCATATCTGGTTTTACCTGCCATCATCATCATCATCACTCAGTAAACATCCACAGCTGGATATATGTTGCCTCTAAAGATCTAGGATCCAAATTATGCGATCTATAGATTTTCTTTGGTGCATAAAGAAAGGTTTTTTTTAAAAGAATAAGTTAAATCAATTACAAGTGAAGGGTTTGCAAAGGGGTTCGTAAACAATGTCCCGCGCGGGTTGGAGCGGGTGAGGAGGGGCTGGCAGAGGCCGGGACCGTCTGGAATAATAATCCGTTAATTATCGACGGGGGTCAGGCTGCGTTTTGGGTTTTAACCTCTTATCGGAGCTACCCGGCTCCGGATATTTAAATTGGTTAGCTAATACGCATTCTGTCGTCTGTCTGTACATATTTAAACGTTCAAAGGTTTCCATGCTTCTATATTGATGATATATTTTTCTTGGTATTCAATAAAGCTACGAGGCGGGACATTCACCTAAAGATAAATGATACGCCGCCCATAACAAAGTGGTGCTAGTTAGGTTGGTATACAATGCACGATGTTGCGCTCATCGCCTTAAGATATAGGATGTTAAGTCTCGTTACCCCAGTAATTCCAGTAGCTATTCTACCTCTTCTGCCCCTTCAACCAGTGAAGATCGGATACCAGTTTTGTGAATTTTCCGTTATAGCGCCCTTCATTCCAGAACACAGTTCATATAGTACTATAGTACATATAGTGCAATAACATTTGTCGGCTGTAATAGACGCTGCGGTGGTACCTACCTAGACAGTCTCCAGCAACATTGACCTTTTTTTTTTGTTTCGGGGGGAAATCTATGAAAGATACCCTGCTTCTGGGAGGAAGCCAGGGTTATGTGAGATTCTTATTCGCTTAAACACCCTCGGTGGTCTGCATCAGTGTATTCGGAGAGGCTCCGAGATCTCTCATAGAACGCACCGGTGCCTCTCCACACTTTCTGTTACGTCTCTGAGGAGGAGCCTAACCCTCTTAGACACCCTCGTAGAGCTATACGCTGTCCCACGCAAGTTCGCTTGTTGAGCGATAAGAGGCTAGTTACGCTGTAATGGTGGTTAAAGCGATGAGGCTTTCAGTAGCTTTCTACCATAGGCAGGGCTTATCTTAGTCGTATTACTAGAGCGAGGCTGTAGTGCCTCCGGCAACACTGACATGCCACCTGCAGTAATCTGTCTAGTGTATTAGTAAGTACGGTCGAGGACTGCAACAAGAGAAACTTACCACAGGCAAGACATCGGCACATAAAATCAATTTTCAAAGGCTACCAACACTTTCGTAGGTTATTTTGAACCATAGCCGAGCGCGACCTGTACAAAGTTAAAAAGTACGCAGCGCGTAAAAAAGAAACTTAACCGGCCGTCGCAAAGGGGACGCAGGGGTGCGGCGGGGCGGTGCAAGGGGTGGACGGTTCGGGGGGAGATTTGAAGCAAAACAAAGGCAACGGGCTCGAGGCGTATCGCCAACATCGGCGCAGAGGGCCCTCCGCGCTCCGTGTACGGAGAGGGTGCTAGTGCTAGGGATTGAAAGTGATATCGATATTTGACGGTGTGTGTGAAAATGGAAAAATATTGTGAAGGAAATTACACTAGAACGTACATAAGAAACGTACACTAGAATCCAAACAGGTAAGTGGCTAATGAAATAATAGCAGCTATTGAATATTTACTAGAATCCAAAGAAAAGAATATAAGCTAAGCAATTAGGATCTGCTCCTTGTTCTCATTAGTTCTATCGCCGATTAGTGCATAGTGCGAAGCGTTCTAGATTAAAGTGAATGTCTAACCGCTTCCTTTTTTTATTCTACCAAGCGATAAAACGGGAGAGATGTTCATTTTATGGTAAATAACACGCCTGACTGTAATAACGTGGCGATAGTTATGATGATATATACAGCACCATGTTGCCATCACTTGAGACATATTTTAAAAAAACATGTAAAAAAAAAACTTTTTTGTAATGGTAGTAGCATAATACTCGCAACCGACAAGCATGCATGAAGACGCTCATGAAAGTGGAGGAAGCGAGAGAGGTGTGCCAGAATCGTAGGAAGTGGAGAGAGGTGGTCTCTGCCTACCCCACTAGGAACGAGAAGTGATATATATGTATATAGCAAAAGGCAGTCTTATCGTTCCAAGCGATCTCTTCCAGACGACCAATAGATGGTCATGGAGTGGAGCCTATACGCGGGTGTAGATAGTGAAATTACTGAGGTAACAAGAGTCATCTTATGTATGAACGCGACTAGCGCAATGATGATACAGTGTATATTAACGTAACAAGTCACGTTGCTATGGGCGGGCGAAAAAAAAAGAAGGAAATTTGAACGCGTGTTCTGTGCCAGCGAAGTTTTTAACTGGTTACGGGTTTCTATCTTGTTTTTCCTATTTGAGTTGTCGCAAACGAAAGTATAGGGTAAATAGTAAAGTATCGACATCGCGTCTCGTCTCGCCGGCACACACTACCGCTCAGCAGCTGCACTGTACCGGTGCCTGTGCCGGTGCCGCCGCCGCCAATTAGCCGGCCGCCCCTTGACACCTGATAACGCCGCGCTCACCGGGGCCCTACCTGCCCCCCGTGCCGGCCGCGTAACGAACCGGCCCTGTGTGTGTGACCACACGTACCACTTTTTGCTATGAATATTTAATGAAAGAAATGTACAAGGTGAATTTATTAATCGTGTACAGAGAAGCAAGGATGTGGTTATTCGGCAACCCGTTGCATGCATCATCGGCGTGAGAAGCATTTTATAGTTTCGTTTAATAAAAAAATAGTTATTACGTAAAAAAAAAAATTTAAAAGATGTTCTTGCTTTTACGTGTTTAGTGACAACTATTTAGTCTCGCTGGACTTGGGGCTCGCAAATTCAGAATCCGCCAACTAAAAGTTATAAAAATAGATATATATATATATTGTAGATAATTGTGATAAAAAAGAAAAGAGGAAAATGACGAGATCAATGGGTAGTAGTAGAGAATAACAGTAATATTACACCATTTTCAAGTATTATTAGTATAGCTGTGACCTATTTTTTAAGGAGCAGTATTACATAGTTATAATGCTATGTAATTCATATTGTAGAGACGGTGCAAAAGTATTTAGAAAGTATGATATGTTAATAAACTTATGTGTGTATGAGTTTTCGTACAAAATATTTAATTATAAATTGTATCCAGTCGATGTTTCCGTACGTACGTGAAGATATCGATATGGTTTGAAAACGTTTTCACCCCTACGAATCGTTCCCCGGGCACAAGGGTAGTGGATGGCAAGTGAAGCGAGCAAAGCGCATGCACAGTGCCGCTGGTGGAGCTCTTGGGGCGATGCGAGCGCGGCGAGGTCCGGGGTCCCGGAGCGGGCCCCGCCGCCGCGCTGTTCACGCGCTCGCTCGCACTCGACCGCACACGCCCGCACTCGCACCACCGCTCGCCGACGGCGGCACTTGCACTTGTCGCGCACTAATCAAACAAAACTTTGGTGGTTTTTTTTTTAGTATATATCCGGGATAATCACTGGTTTACACACCAGTCGGGAGACCAAAGACATGATCACTACAATGTATATATTACGGCTGAGCAGTTTTATGCAGATGTCGGTAGGTGCCTAAAACTACATACCTCACACATATACTATTGAAGTTTTAACAATATATTTAGGATTACTATTGGAGTCAAAGCTACAGAGTAAATTCCATTGGTTAATCCTTGGGGAGAGGCTGAACTCGGCGACATAGTGAGAACTCTTCTAACTGAAGTTTGACGATCAGATTGAGAAAACCAATTCAATCCCCAGCTATTATTTTTAACTGATGGTATTTAAACCCGATCCATTCCTGTGTGTGATCAAACCATTTCTTGCGCTGTCTACCTGGTGCACGATTTCCAGGATTTTTTATATATACGTCTATATTGGTACAGCTGGTGAATTTACTGGGTTAACGAAAGCACTGTTTGTCCCGATCTGATGAGCACATTTGGTGCAGTATATATCCATCCTAACTAGCGCCTCATTGTAATAGGCGTTTAAAAAAATCAGACTTTTAGTATTGGAGAAACATAACGTTCGAGTGACTAGAACGACTCGAGTGCAGCATCAACAAGTAAGCGTAACTTAGCGCGACTAGCGCCGTGTCAGCGATATGGAAGAGGTCGCGCCCGGGTAGACGGGTCGAAGAGGGGAGAGGGAAAAGCTTGTTAGCAATCGCGATGCCAACTTCTGAAAACCTAATCGAGCGGGTTACGCGCTGCGGGCTGTTAGATCGAGAGCATATAAACCTTTCGACAATCTGTCGCGATAACAAGCAGCCTAGTACGCTTGATGGTAAGTGACAATGATGCAGAAGACGATGAAGTATTCTCGCAAAAAAGTACTTCTATTTTATTCCACAAAGCGACGCAACCAGCGAGACTTTCACTTAAACTAAGTCATCCGCCTGCACATGACGTGAAGCTATTTAGGATGATATACACAGGACCACATTGCGCTAATCGCCTCGAAACGTAAGATATTATATCTCGTTACCGCAGTAATTTCACTGGCTCTTTTTTGTCGCGGCAGAAATTGAAGCTGCGGTGGTACCTACCTACCTAGACGGTCGGAAGAGGTAATCAATTGGTTCTCATATGTATAAATACTGGACCACAGCAATGTTCCTCCTGCCCTTTTTCCTGCCATGTGGGGTGGTCCCAGTATGTGTTTCTCTTCCATATCCCTCTATCAGCCGTCATGTCTGAATTCACACTCCTCTTACACAAGTCATCATCTTTCTCACAACCCATCCACACTTTCTTCTTCTAGCCTTATAACTAACTACTCACGTTCATTCTCATTACTTCCTTTGTTACATGTCCTTCATCCCTCCGCACAACATGCCCGCACCAAGCTAACGTCTTTCTCCTCAATTTCTCTGTCACTGGGGCAACTTTTAGACTTTCCTCTACTAGCGCAATGAAACAAATAGCCATGTGGTTCAAAAACCCCACCAATACCTAAACAATAATGCTTATAGATATGAAGGTTTCTTGGCGACTGTATTTTAGTGTCCACAGCACTATTGTTACTTCTCTCTCTCTCTCGCTCTCTTTATGTCGGTTCCCTCAATGCTGAGGATCGTGATTGCTTATCGATAACCTATTCTTAATGATGTTATGCTAGTATACTATAGGGTCATATAAAGGTGACTCAATGGTCTTCTTCATCTGGTAAGTCTTACGTTTTAGGTTCCCTCCAGGCCACCTCTTACCATCAATCTTGCCAGTAACGACCAGGTTCTCCAAATCATTTCCCTTTTTACTGGCAAAATAGCCAAAAAACTCAAGTGTACGACGCACGCAGGCGGAAAGGCTGAAAGGGGCATTTGGATTAGCTGTGTGTGTGTTACTTAAAACCAGGCAAAATTGTGATTAAGTCAGCCCATTCTCGATAAACATTTTTGTAATATCTATGTTCATTGAAAAACTAATTAATATAACTAGAGTTAATAATAATAAATTTCTTATTGGTCTGTTTAAACCGAAAAACTACTTACAACCAGGTGAACCAAATGGTTAACAAGAATTAAGTAATAGTATATAATCAAGACTAGATTTTAATCTAGGACTTATAAGTTGTACGAAGTAATAAACCATTACGCCTGTTAATACTTATCTAAGTTATAATGTTAGCTGCTTATCTACTTTTATATAGTATTAAAGAAAATCCAACAAAACGTAATGAAATAATCTAGCTGTCCAGCGTTGGGACCGCAAATAGCTTCCAACACTGATGCCGCTCGGAATCGTAATGCAATGCTCAGTAATACCTGTAGGCATTACCAAGGCAGCGTACCGAGTCATAAGCTTTAGCGGGAGGATTACATCGCAATTAACTATTTTTTTATCCTTTATTATACACGAAGCGAGCAAACGCCAATAGAATATATATCTCAGTCAATTTCCTCAATAATAAAACCTGACATTCTCCGTGTACATTTAACTGTTGCCGCTAATGATTTAATATTGAGAAAAGCTCTACTTCTTCGTGTGCAGAAATATTGAGAGAACATTCGTTGCGATTCCTGTGTGTGTGTGATTAAAACAACATCATCTATTCGCTGACTGACAGATGTCTATATTTGAACCTGGGCCCGCGTGACCGGTGCAAAGACACCTGCATCCAATTAAACGTCGTCGTGTTATAAAATACATAATTCATAACTACATTACTAGTGTTAAAGCTCTTCACCCTCCAGCTTTGCACCGGAGACCATCTTAGGTTGGCGCTACTGTTGCTTCCATTTATGCCGTCAAGCGGTAATGTGCAAGCTTTAGCGTGGTAGAATTTAGTAGGAGCTTTAATATATAGCGTTTCATAGCGATGAGAGTGATGTGGTGCAGTGTTAGAAATCCTAACTAGCAACACATTGTTAAGGTGAAAACTCTTGCTCGTGTCGTCGCTTCGTGGTATAAAGAAAAAACGTTTAAGGCAACGGTAATATTAATTTAACTGAGAACCGCTAGCGAGTGTCGTGTAGTCCACACGCACGCCACAAATGGCTTTCCAATAATCCCGTGGCTCGAGTGCGCCGTCAACGCGGGCCCCGCGGACCGGGAAACACTCCGACCCTCCCACCCCGACCGACCACCACTACCACCGCCACCACCTCACGCCATCCCCCCCAACCGACGCGTCGGCGTTATATTGACGCATCAACGACACACGACCGCCGCGCGCCGGGGAAGTTTCACCAGATAAGGGCGAGTTCACGAGATCGCAAACAGCGGGCATCGCCGCGGATACGGAACCCGCCGCCATTGGCGCGACAAGTGACATTTCTCGAGCGGTAAGCGAATGCGGCGGAAGTATCCCGTTAAGTGCAACATATATTCCAAATGTCTTTTATATATATATGAAGGTTTTCAGATATCCATTATGAAAGTTAAGATTTTTTTAATACATGTTTACCTACATTCAAGTGAAACTTTTGATAACCTAAAGTAACTTCGATAACATGAAAATATATAACGCTGATATTGTCGCTGCACATTTCATTGTTTGCAAATAGATATTTTTGATTTGCTTGAGAATAACATTGATTATTATTGATGACAAAGTTATCCAGCGTGTCGGCCCAACCTGGGTATTATTGCAGACCGTTAAAGAGCGAAAAGTTCAATATTTAAGAGACGTGTTACGGTACGACCTATATTACTTACTTCCACTTATAATGACGGGCAAAGTTGGAGAACTGAAGGCGGAGACTGAAGTAAAAGGCTGCGCGGCTAAAGAGAGTCGACAGGTATCGCCAATACAATGCTGAGCAACACTGTTGGTAGCTTTCTGTTGCCGGTGAACTAGGTACGCACCACCGCAGCTGCTATTGTAGCCGACAAGCAGCAATGTGCAAACATTACTGTGCTCCAGTTTGAAAGGTGCTGTTGCTAGTGAAATTCCTGAATGAGACTTGCAACAAACACAATGTACAATTCGCTGCAGTTTGTAACTTTCTAACTAGCGCCACATCGTTATGGACAGTTACAATTAAGTGATCATCTCTCATGTCTCGTCATTGTTCGTTGGGAAAATCTAGTTAACGCTATCCGTCCAGTGTCCTTCAAATCTTCATTAGGATCAGCACTTTTGCGACAGTAGCTAGCTGAGCTGTAGTACACCTGGTTTTCATTACATTCAGGGACAGTACTATAATATAAATCGATCAGTTAACGCGTAGATATCGTGCAATTTTCGCTACCGCTGGTCGTTCACAATAAGCCCGCCGACGGTTCCTACTGGGAGGGGTAAATTTATCTGATGACGTCATGCGCTCGTATCGATGTACGAGATTAAAATCAATACCAGTTTTCGCGCACAGGTAATGCATAAAAAAGTAGAAATATTCCTGCCGCCAAACAGTAGTCTTTATACATTACCGAGTCCCTGTTTGAAGGGTATCGTAGCTAATGAAATTACTGTGGAAATGAGTCTTCTTTCTTATGTCCCAAAGCGACGAGCGCCCGTGTATAGGGTGAACGTCTCGCTCGCCTTGTCGTCACTATGACCACTAGTATTACTAAGGTAATAAGATATTTAATGTGTTTAAACTAACGCCATTGTTAAAAGTGAAGCGTATCGTTAATAGAGATTTTTTTCACGGGCGAGGAGACAGAGTAACAGTGCGAGTTTTAAATTTGTCCTGTGCTGGAGTAGCACGTAACCGGTGCCGAGTGCGGCGTGATGTCCATTCTCCGAGGATAGAAGAAACGCATCCGTGGCTCGAGTCCCCGCCCGCCCGGTAGTATAACAACAAAACGACGCAACAAAATGTGACGCGATTCAATTCCGATGTCAGACGGGGCCGGGACGGGAGTCGCGGGGACGGAAGGGAGGAACGGGTTGAGTTTGACCCGATTGTAAAGCGCAAGCGGACAGAGAAGTATATTTAAATTTTATTAAAATGCACTAGCTATTCAACGAGGGATCGATAGATGTATAGATCTTTGAATGAGCCCTATGTCCAGCAGTGGACGTCTATCGGCTGATGATGCACTAGCCTTACCATACATGGAGTAAATATTACTATATAGCAAATAAATGCTTACTTGTGTGTACGTTTAAAGTGTAGTTGTCTCGTGAGGAATACTTCGCAGTGTTGAAAGTGATTATATATACATATATTTCCACCTATATACAGACTCTCAGGTATGGAAATTTGGAAATTGGAGACTTGAAATTTGATAAAAATATCACTTTTACCGAGTGTAGGTCAGTTAAGAACGGATTTTCCAAAATTCCGTCCTCAAAAAGGGTTGCGGCCAGAGAAACAGCTAGTTTGATATGAGATAATCAGCACCTCCGTCCTGATTAGCTATTATAAAGCTACCACTTTAAGCCGATGTATAATAAGTAGTGAGTTCGTTCAATGGATGGCTTAATGACAAAGTACTAAATTTATTTTAAATCAGCCCCTACTGAATTTCATCGATGGTATAACTAACCGCCTAAGCAGACCAGCGCCTTGTTCCTCCAAACAGCTGTGCGAATATACCCTGTTTCAAAATGAATGATTATAATTGTTGTATAAAGTAGTAAGTAGTAGGGGTGTAAGGGGTTTCGCACAACAACTCACGGCCCCAAGCCAACCCATCACCTGCTCGTGGTGCAACCTGCTAATCAACAAACGAGGCTGTGGCCGACCAAACCGCATTGGGTCAGCGTCGTGGAAATGATCCATACCCCCCCATATTAACCCCTATAAAGGTGGAGGTGTTTGGGGGAGGCCTATATCTAGCAGTGGACGTCTATGGGCTAATGATGATAAATTTTAGTAACGGGACTTTCTTTTCTTTTTCAAGGTGACGAGCACAATGTGATGCAGTGTAAATCACATTAACTAGCGCCACATCGGTTGAAATATTGATGTGGTGGAATGGAACCTACATATTCTAGTCGTTGCTATATCTATAAGTCTATAATTTAAACCATCGCTAAACAATCAACTCGAAACACTCAATATGTTGTGATATCCGCAGCATCCACCCGCCCTCCCGACTACGCCGGAAGCGAATCATCCTAAATAATTGAACGGAAACAAACCGAAAACAGACCTTATTGAAATAAACATTTGAGCACATAATTACGGTACATCGATTGGAAATAATCCGAAATAAATCTAGCTCAAACGATATGGGGGGGACAAGTTATATAATGTAGTGCTTAACTATATTTCCATTAATTCCATAAACTGGGGTGGGGAGTAGAGTGGGGTGGTATAAATATAACATAGTCCGTTTAGCTGTCACGGGCGGTCGGTGCCTGTTGCCAGAGACTGTCTAGGTAGGTACTACCGCAGTGCCTATTGCAGCCGACAAACAGTACTGTGCAAACATTAATATGTTCCGGTCTGAAAGGTTCTGTAGCTAATGAAATTACTGAGTTAACGACAGTTAAAATCTCATATCTCAAGGCTACTAGCATAATGTGCAGCAGTGTGTATCATTGTAACTAGCGCCATATCGTTATAAGCAGGCGTATCACTTACTATCAAGTGAATCTTTCGCTCATCTCGTCGCATCGTGACGCGACCATAAGAGTTTGTTATATTTTCAGAATAGAACCGCGGATCTCCGCGTTACAAGGCAATCGCTTAACCCTTCGCCACGGAGCCGGTTACACTGCTATTCAGCTTAACGTGAGAACCTATCAACTTAACGCGAATACAATATAAATTTTGTTCTCATACAAACACATAAATTACTCCGCCGGCTCGGTTGTTCGGGACCGCGCGTTACATTTTCAAGCTGTCATTTAATCGGCTGAGCCGGCACATACAGCTTAATTGGATAGCAGCCACGTAACGCTAATTGTAATGTAATTAATCATTAATATAGAACTATTAAAATTTAAAGACATTCTTATTCATATGCAGCTTAAGTGTGTGTCAGTTTGTCGCCAATAGCCTTTTAGTTTCTAGCATAACAGTGCCAGCCAATGAAGTAAGTTGGCGCGGAATCCAAATAGTCCACGTACACTGATACCATGCATGCAATTGTCATTATTAAATTCCATTTCCATAACAATTAAACATAATATAATATTCCATAACAATTAATAATTAGAAGATTTTAATGTGAAACGGCTGTTTTTTTACACATATACATCTCCAATGATTTCCACAACAATTAGTAATAATTGTAAGATTGTTGATAAACAAAATATTCACTTAATTAAATTTCCACAACAGATAATAATAATTACAATTTGAATTAGCAGACACCTTTGCATAGATATTCTTAATCACAATTCGTAATATCTAGTGCAGCAATCATTTCTGTGGACTGCTGGGTTTTTACTAATATATTTATATACCACTAAGGCAGTAAAGGAGCATGTGGTCTGCCTGACGGTAAGCAGTTACCGTAGCCTGTAACCCTACCAGAGGTATCGCAAGCACGATGCTGACCCCGGACAGACCTGACCAGGAACTTTTTGAACGACCATCTTATTATTTTTCTTTGACCAAAAGTTGTATTAGTTCAAGATTTTTTAGTGTTTCATTTTTGCATTGAGATAAGACTACAATGTACTCACCTTGATCGGGTTTCTCTGCCTTGGAGTAGGACGTGCGCGTCCGGTCGGGCAATGGCGTGGTCTGCTTGGGGCTGTTCCTCTTCGAGGAGTTGCGCGATACCACCAGGGATTGCGGGATCTGTTAATGGTGTTTGTATTTACCCATTGTTTAACACGATTAGTTCATTGTCTAAGACAATATTTTATACTTCAGAAGAGGCGGCTGTCATGTTAGTAATTACGGTGTCTAGGATAATGTAAGTTTTTTTTTTATTTGCAAGAGGCTAACTTGACTTCGATATAATATAGAGATTTTTTTTTATTTCATTAAGCGACGAACGGGATGTTCACCTGTTAATAAGTGATATGCCCGCACATACCAACGCGGTGCTGTGCTAGCCTAGAATGATACACAATACGTTCGTCGCCCTGAGACATAAGATGTTGAATCTCGTTACCCCAGTAATTACACGAGCTACAGCGCCCTTCAAACTGCAACACAGTAATGTGTGCATTCTATTGTTTGTCGGCTGCAATAGGCGCTGCGGTGGTCTCCAGCAACAGAGACCTACCACCATTGATGCTCAGCAAGAATATTACTAAACATACATGTATGGCAGAAATTGAGCCATGTTGTAACGCTGATTTACAATATCAGACTGGTAACTAAGTCCAATCCGTATTGGGCCCGCGTGGTGACTATGGCTCATCCCCCTCATGTTGATAGTAGGCATGTGCCACAAAACCAGTGAGGACGTAAATTGGCTGTTGGAAAAAAAAACTAAGTAAAATGGTGTAACTATTACAGAGATTGCATATACCCCTATATTCTTGTTATGAGCGGGCTGGAAGCCACAGCGGCTCTTACAGCTCATCTGACACTGGGCTCGTGGACCCGGATCCACGGCCTGAACCCGGATCCACGGCCTGAAGAGATTGCATATAAAAAGGAGTATGGCACAGGGTGAACTTTAAGGCGATTTGATTAGGGAAATTATGGGTGGATGTGTGGTGAAGTAGACATACCAGCTTGTCGGAACGGTCACCGGAAGGCAGTCGCGCGATGGTGACGTCCGCGCTGTCCTCGGGCGGCGGCGGCTGCTGCAGCCAGTTGTACTCGCGTTTGTCTACCGGCACCCCGCGCCGCTCATAGTCTTGCGCCTGCGTCCTACTCGAATGAGATACAAAACAATGAGATTAAAGTAACCCAACTATGTTCTATTTGAAGGGTGTTATAGCTGGAGTAATGGCTGGGATGACGAGACTTAACATCTGAAGGGCACGAGCACTATGTCGTGTCGTGCGATGTTATGAATAGGCGCTTAACTTACCACTGGATAAACGCCAAACTCCTTTTATAATTTCGTATAATGCAATGAATATAATTATACATCTTTTTTTTATTATAATGGGCTTACGTTGCACGCGAAAGATGAGAAGTCTCTTTCCCCCGGTTCACCGGAATACAGTATGTCTGTGTGTACACCACCGCTTAGTAGTAGAAGTAAGAACATAAATAAACAATCATAAACGCAAGAGTGTCTCCAACAATATCAATAGGTAAACATACCTTAAACTTTCGTAACAGTCTAAACATACTACAGCGTAGTCGCCATTTTCTAATAGTAACGAGTTCTCCGTCCGCCTTTGAACTAAAAATGGAAATTCCTGTAACAATAAAGAAGAAGTAAGTATTGATGTTTCAAGTACGCTCGCTCCTCTCCCATATCTCTTATGCGTACAAAATTAGCAATATTTCTCATTTATTTTCAATATTTTTGTATATAATTAATTAACCTTCTTCTTTCTCATGCCCTTTTCCCAACTATGTGGCGTCGGCACAGTATGTACTTCTCTTCCACATCCCTCTATCAGCCGTCATATCTGAATTAATACACTTGTCACACATGTCATCTTTCACACAATCCTTCCACACTTTCTTCGGTCTTCCTCTACTCTAATAACCATCCACGTTCATTCTCATTACTTTTTTTGTCATGTCCTTCATCTCTCCGCATATAAATAATATAATTATGCCTAAGATATAATTGTTAATTAAAGCCATTAAGTAAACACAAATGTTTAATTCAATTACTGTTTCAATTTGCGAAATATACTCTACATTTTTTGTTGGCAAGCATATGGCATCTCGACCATCCATTTACACACAAGAGAGGTACTAGATAATCGGCTCCCGTGGCTTTCGTTAAAGCATTAACACCCACGTAACACTTTCGACGATGTTAACGATGCTCACCGAATAGTCGAAGACGATGGCGAAATATCATAAGGACAAGATTAATGGGTGGAGATAGTCACGACCCTCAGACACGAGGAATAAGATTTAAGGAGAAGGAGTGAACTCACTTTGATCGGCAGCGCCCTGACTCGTTTCCTATAGGTCTTGATGCCGCAGAGGTGGCAGTGGTAGTCGTGCGTGTTGTACACGCGCCGCTCGGGCGGGTACCCGCCTAGGGCTTCGTACCTGACCACGTGGGAAACATTGATTAAAATACATAACTGATTTTTAAATAAAAACTATTAATAGGAGACAAGCAATATGTTATACGATAACAAATGATACGAAATGATCATAACAATGCTTACCAACCTTTGCAGAAGTACACAGAAATGTTTACACACCACAGCTTGGTAGTAAAAATATACTGACAAGCTGATAGTTTATGGCTTTGAATTTATGGTGGGTGATAGCTAGAGTTCCCAGCTGTGGAAATATTAAGAGAGCTGCTCATAAAATACTTGTTAGTTAATTTGCATTCGTTGGACATACACGCATAAGCACGTACACACACACTACTTACCTCCTCCACTGGCTGAGCAAAGAGTGGTAACAGAAGGTGCAGACTAGAGCGGAGCCGTTATCCCGTAGCTGCTCCGCGTTGGGGTGACTCTGCGAGCAATTTCAACTCAAGTTAATTTTTTTAGTTGTGTAGCGAGCTCATGTGATGTTAAGTAATGGTATACGCCCGTGCACAACCATGTGACGGAAGAAATAGACACTGCAGTGGTACCTATCTAGACGGTATCCGATAACAGAGTATAATCTCTTTTCTCGGACATGAAGTTAACAGATGTTTTGTTTGAAGAACTTAGTCTTTTTATTTAAATTTTTTAAAAAGCTTTTTTAGTGACATCCATATAAGTTGGCAATGTATCTCTACACAGTTCTCTTTGCTGGATGAAGGGACGGCGCAGTGTTTACCTGATGCGTCAGCAGGCACGGGAAGTAGGGCGCATTGCCCTGCGGTTGCCCGTACAGTATCCGCGCGAGCGTGAAGTCCGAGTGGAGCCCGCACAGGAAGCAGTATATTGATGTGCATACTGTCATACAAAAGAAAAATCTTACTTAGGCATATAGTTAATTATATGTTCAAAATTTATTATATTTCTTAAAGACGTAGCATATTTTACAAACATCATTCAATAGAATCAAAAATGCATCTATAACATTTATCGTACAAAATAACCTCATGAACACGATCAGTACCGTCGTTAAAAGAAATTTGAGGAGTCACATATAATTATAAATAAATGAAATATAATAAATTTTAAAATTGCTATCTAGTAAAAAATTATACATTATAATGAAAAAAAATGTTATTTAGGACATTAAAAAAAAACTCACCACTATTACTAGCAACGGTCCGGTCGGATGTCGTTGATGGTGGGGTAGGGATGACTCGGTCGCCGTTCATCGACGAATTCGAAGGTAGTGGCGACGGGATATTATACCTGGTGAAGTAAAAACAGATAGTTTATCTATATGTCAAAATCATCACACATATTTCAACTTTTGATGTCCACTGCTAAACACAGGCCTACTCCATTGACGGTTCATTGTCATTGTTGCCACGCTTGGGTCAATGTTATATAGTTGAAATTTCTGCACTTTTAATCTCGGTCAACTTTACAATTGATAAGGTAGAAAACAGTATGGAGTTGTAGGTGTAAAACATTAATTACAATATCATTGTTCGGTAACTGTAAATTCAGAACATCGTAAAGCATTTCCGATTGGATCCTTCGGGAATGTTTGAATTGTATCTATCGGTACTCACCTCCTATGCTCTAGTGGTACTCTCTCCGCGTCCATCAGCTCCCACTGCCGCGCGAGGTGCCGCACGCAGCGCGAGCAGGCGAGCACGCGGCCGCCGCGCGCACCCGCGCCGCCCGCCGCCGCGCCTGCGCCCGCGCCGGCCGACACCAGGCACGGGAAGTGCATCGCGTGCGAGTTCATGTACTCAGCGCTGGTGGAGAGCCACTCCATCGACTGCTGAGGGAACAGCCCCGCGCATACGTAACACCTGGTATTTTAATAGCAATACGTATAAGTTTATTCGTCTGAATTAATGTGTGTAAATTTGTTAAATTATTGTGTCCAAAAAAAAATATCAAATACCACGAAAGTACTAGGTTTTATCACTATTTTCCGGTCAATATATTTGGCCAGCGTAGTGATTGGAACAAACATTCAATAACATTCTTAAACTGTTAGCCGATCTCTGTTACCAGACACCGACCTAACAGTCAAAAAGCAATATGCAAGTAATGCTGTGTTCCGGTTCGGACGACACAGCAGCTAATGAAATTACTGGAGAAATGAGAAAATGTCTTGTTGCGACGTATGTTCTATATTAGGATGAGCCATAAGCACACGCATTGCACAGTCGGCATCAATCACCTGTACAGCCCCATGCCATTCTCGCCGGAGACTATCTGGCTCTGCGGGCTGCTCGGCAGCGCGCTGGCGGGCCGCTTATTCGGTTGATTGGAACTAGAACTCTTCATATCGTACGGTTTAAACCTGCGGACAGATCGTCTGGTTATAGCATATTAACAATACGTAACCTCTGTTCTAAGCGTCTAGAGGCTTCGAACGCTAATGCCGCTGTGTAAACACCTCACTTAGCAGCTGATTGTTGTAATCAGGCAAAAGTTCTGCCCGAGTACAGCTTTGTTATACAAAAAAATGTCCGTGATAATAGTGCATAGCGTGCGCTGTTATTGTAAATTTGCACATATTGCTATCTGCAGATATTATTAGCGGTGAATTTAAATTACTTAAAGGTAAAACCTTAAATTTTATATATTTAAAGCAGTACGGAACCGATCTACGAGAGGATTTTTTTGAAGGCATACGCCCAGCAATTGACGTCTATCGGCTGATGATGGAGGCAGTACGGATAATTTTATGTTATTCATCTCGTCGTTTAATAGTAAACTAAAAGTAAGGAGTTGTTGTGTTCTTACCTGATGTTGTTCGCGTGCGCGTTGTTGTGCGCTGCGTTGGGCTCGCCGTTCTCGCCGTACGCGGGGTACTTGTGCGGTATGCTCTTGTAGCACGACGCGCATATCTGCACCATGCCTGCGGAGTCGTCACACGGCATGAAGAGTTTCATAATTATAAACTTTTAATAATGCATAAACTGAGCTAATGCACTACGTTTTCGCAACAAACAGCTTTTAGATCGATTGATACACTATTGTTTAATACGATTCATTGAAAAATTATTATTTGAATCATTATATAAAGTTAAACTGATATAGCAATTTAAAGTTACATAATTGAATTGTGAAGCGCACCTTGCGGACTAATAGGACTGGCATCCGGGTGCGGTTTGAGGCCCGTGATGAACGGGTAGTAGGGCTCCCGCTCCGGGTTGGGACAGCAGTAGACGAGGCGCAACTGGCTGCTCGGTGCGGGCACGCCGCACACGTAGCACACGAAACTCGCGGTGGCCTGGCTCGGCGGGCGCTCCAGCGAGGGCGAGCGCGCCGTCGCCGCGAGCGACTTGTCCCCGGAGGAGGCCAGGCTGAGCGGCGACGGCGGCAGCAGCGACGGCGGCCGCGTGCGCAGCGTGTACACGCGCTCGTGCGCCGGCACGCCGCGCGACTGCACACCGACAAGTGCAACATGTCATCACACTCACACCGACAAATACATTATCACATAAATATAATATTAATTGCCGAAGAAGCAGATACAATCTTTTGTCACGACGCAACTCGTATATATTCGCACACCCATTTTTAACCCTCCCTCCCCCCAAGCGATTTAATAATAAAAAGAAGGCACTAACAACTTTTGTTATGATATTAAAACGTTATCATAACAGTACAGTAAAACACAAGTGTACCACTTTGTGTGTTATAACTTTTTAAATACACACTTGACTTTTTTTTTTTGTTTCGGGGGAGAAGTCTTCGAAAAGATGCTCTGCCTTCTGGGGGAAGTCAAAGTTATGTGGACATTTTTACTAATTAAAACCTGCTCGGTGGTCACCTTCGGCGCTTGGAGAGGTCGCGTGATCTCCGTTCGGAACAACCGCGGCCTCGGTAACGCTATATGCTGGGACAGCTCGTCCTGGGGTCTGGTTTAGTTTTTTTTTTTTTATTAGTTTAACATGATGTTAAATGACAACGAGGCCTATCTTTATAAAAAAAAAAACAAATTTATTAATAGTTTAATATAAACTAACAACCGTATATAATTAGCTTTATACCTATGTTATGATTACTTGAGTTCAGATATTGCACTGCTGCGGTGCATACTGGTTACGTTAAGTTTTTCCCGCTGCTATAAACTGTTTCCTTTACCAGTTTTGTCGGCGCGAAGAGGTGTGTGTTCGCGTTTAAAAAATAAATATCATAATGATAGGTGTTCTAACCCGCCGCTTATAAACGATAAGTAATATAGATAAACATCAACAAATTTATTATTGCGGAGTACATCGGCGACGATTTTGGATAAGATATCGACGACTATTTCGAACGTTCGCAAATTCGTAGACAGTATTAAGATAAGACAGAAGATTTGATAAGACAATTAACTTCAGAGGCCTCTAGACTGGACGGTAAGGCTGATAAAAAGCAGTAAAAATTATACTTCCAGTTATATATAATTAAAAGGAGTGGTTTTAAACCTCACCAAGCTTAACCTGCCAGTAAAGAAAAACAACATGAAATAACTGGCTTGTTTAGGGATCGTCAGCTTTTCGAAAGTTATGTGATATGAACATCAGTAAGTTAATGATTAAGTAATCCTAGATGGAGTATTACTGTTTCGATTATCGAGTAGTGCAAATGTGAGTCTGATCCATTTATGTAAAGTTGCAATCGGTGTAATGTCCCTGGATTTAAAACTAAGTTAAGGACCAAATAGAGATCTATAAAGTGATGATAGTATTAGGTGGACCGGAAAGTAATGTCGTTTTCTTACGATAAATACAAACACATACATTTTTAACGAGTCTTTATTTTTAATCAATGATGTATTCCCCATCATTGTCAATAACCTTTTGCCATCTAGTGAGTAAATTTTCAATCCCTGATCGATAAAAATTAATTGGTTTTTCGGCAAAATATCTAGAGATGGCATTTTGGATATCATCCAAATTTGCAAATGTTTTGCCACTTAAAAAGTGTTGCAGCGCTCGGAATAAGTGGAAATCCGATGGTGCAACATCGGGCGAATATGGTGGATGAGGCAGCACCTCCCACCCCAATTCATTAATTTTTTCTAGAGTTCGCCTTGCGCAGTGCGGTCTTGCATTGTCATGTTGGAGAATGACGCCTTTTCGGTTGACAATCGCTGGCCACTTTTCAATTAAAGATTGATTGACTCGCTGCAATTGTTCGCTGTAGAGGTCTGCAGTAACAGTTTCTCCAGGTTTCAGTAATTCAAAATGAACAATGCCGCGAATACTCCACCAAACACACAAAAGCGCTTTTTTGGGGTGTAAACCTGGCTTAGCAGTACTCCGAGGGATTTCATTTGGAGAGAGCCACTGCCTTTTGCGTTTTGGGTTATCATACAGGACCCATTTCTCATCTCCTGTGATCAAGCGATCAAAAAACGCTTCTGTGTTGTGTCGTTGAAGCAATAAGTTGCATGTGATTGATCGGTTAGCCTTATTCTGTTCGGACAGATTATGCGGGACCCAAACACCTGCTCTGCTTACTTTTCCAATCTGCTTCAAATGTTCTTGGATGGTCGACCAAGGTTTGTTGAGACTGTTTGACAATTCCTCGATCGTCTGACACGGATTTGCTTCCACTTCCGCCCTTAACACGTCGTTGTCTAACGCTGATGGTCTTCCTGATCGATACGAGTCGGAAAGATCAAAATTACCCGATTTGAACTTGGAAAACCACCTTTGGCATTTACGAATGTCCAGTGCATTTGGATAAACATCGCAAATGTTTTTGGTAGCAACTGTTGCGTTATTTCCCTTGCGAAACTCAAAGAGCATGCAATGCCGGATGTGTACCTCTTCTGGTATTTGGCTGGCCATTTTACCCAAAATTACAAAAAAAAATTGTAATTCAATTGTCTATAAGTAAAGAAATCACTATAACCTCACAATGTCTTTTTGGTACGCCTCTGAACAAAACAATGAGCTGACAAATGACAATCAAGTATTGGCATGCGCAGAAACGACATTACCTTCCGGTCCCCCTAATATGTACAATTGAACATCTACTTCTAAACTTTATTAGCGATCGAATAAAGTAATCGTATTGAGAGTTCAGTATCGAAACCCTGGCGAAGCGAAAGACTTAATGCATCGACCAGGTTCAAAGGGTTATCAGCTCGTTCGGAGCACATGACAATCTAGAACAGTTACATCTCTCCGAGCGGTGAGGAGGAGGAGCGGGCCGGCCCCACCGGGGGGTTATCTGCGGCTATCGGTCACTCGCGGACGGCGGGTCAACGTCGACGGGCTATTAAAAGGCATGTAAACAAACAAATGATACGGATAAAGTATACTGTCACAACCAAGGTAAAGCATAATTAAAAGTATTACTTTGGCAATAATAAAATACTAAACATTTATTATAGACAAGTTACCTCCTAATGAAATCGACAAGCAAAATTCAAACTCTATTATCATCAATATCCGATATACGTCCACTGCGGGACATAGGCCTTCCCAAAGATATCTACATTGATCGGTGTTACGCAGCTTGCAGTACTTTCGGGCGCTGGAAGCCGTTATTTGTAGAGATTCATATGGGGGAATTTGGGCCATTTCCCACCACGCTGGCCCAATGCGGGTTGGTGGGAGCCAGAGCCTCGTTTGTTGATTACCAGGGTTCACCAGGAGCAGGTGAGGTTGGCTTGGGTCTCGTGACTTGTTGTGCGGAATCCCTTACTCTTATATATTAATTATAAACTAATGTACATTTATTATTATTGTTTCTGCAATATATATTAGTATATACTAGCACCACATTATTATATCATACACCAGGAGGAGCCTCGACACTTTAATAAAAAACCATAAAAATGTTAAAATATTACTTACATCAATATTCTATTATATAAAAAATAAGTTCAAACAATAGTAACCTTATGTCACATTTTAATAACTAGTTAAAATTTTTCTTCTGCAGTTCGTACGATATATTCACATTTTAACTGAAGAACACACAAAATGTACTGTCTTCCAGTCTAGTCCAAGTGTATACACGACTATCAAAATGATACTGAAAGTAGATTTGTTAAAATTTTCATTGAATATATTGCATCAAAAGATTGAAGATTAGTTAAGGCTTAAATTATTAGCGTAATGCTTGGTTAGTAAATGACTGATCGCTTTTCTCGCGTAGATAACTTGAATTTGAAATATATTCAATAATTTATCGTTATCAAGTAAGTTATCGTCGCGTTATAAAGCCGAGTGCGGGGGAAAGGATTACATTATTAAATAATTTACAATCAGTATGCGAGTCTACGTTGCAGTGTATACACACTCGCACCGCGCTATCAATGTCAACGACGTCGGGGAATTCGCAAAATGACGAACTGTCTAACAATTTAAATGTATACGTATGTTAATATAATGTACACTGTACACGCGCACCAACTATACTTAACTGTGATAAGATAAAACACATTCACTGCGCCACCGACAAACAAATCTAATCCGGATCAACGGTTTATATAATAATTCTAGTTGTTTAAACGGCACCATTGCATAATCGTGACGGTTATATTGTATGATTATCATGCTTATTTTTTGGGTATCATCATTAGCCGATAGACGTCCACTGCTGGATATAGTCCTCTCCCAAAGATCTCTACATCCATCGGTCCACCTTGTGATGCCAACACCGCATCTACAGGTACGCGGGCGCCACTCGAGGACCTTACTGCCCCATCAACCGTCGGTCTTTTGAGCGCGATGTGCCCTATCCCCTACCACTTGAATATAGTATAGAATAGTATAGTTTTTTGTGTATAATACATATTAATATACTATTTGTGCCCCGGCTGCTTTGCTAGCTATAATATATGAAATAGGTTTGAAATTTTTGACAAATATTTTCGGTCAGCAGCTACCCACGTTATTAACACCCTCTCAACTTCCTTAGGGGAAAGTGTCAAGGAATCAATTCTTAGCTGACCTCTAAACGGCAGCAGCAATATCTCTACCAAATTTTTAATGTTTAAGTCTTTCTGTTAGTTTCTGAGATCTCGTGATGCGTTAATAAATCCCTGGATATCTCTTATATATAGTATATAATAAAACACAAACGACAATAGGAGTTGATTGCCATTTGCATCAGTGCCAGATGTTTTAAAGATCGGTGTCGTAATTTTTTTTTTTATAATAAACAAGACGAGCTGGACGGTCGCCTGATGAGTGATACGCCCGTCCATAACAAAGTGGCGCTAGTTAGGATGGATATAATGCACCACATTGCACTCGTAGCCTGAGACAAGATCTTCAGTCTCATTACCCCAGTAATTACACTAGCTATAGCGCCTTTCAAACCGGAGTAATGTTTGCACACTTCAATAGAGCGGCAGAAATACGTGGTACCTACCTAGACTGTCGCCGGCAACAGAGACTTGCTATTAGTGCGTCTCTGTTGTTGTTTCTGGAAGAGGAGCTTGTCTAGGAAGTCGGTTATACAAAAAGGAATGCTGTCTTTCCTCTACAGGGAGACAGAATTGATAAAAGCATCCGGGAGAAATTCAGTTATAATAAGATTATATATAGTAGAAGCAATTGTAGAAGATCTATATCCAACGGCAGTCCGGAACGATAGTGACCCAGCTTGTGAACATCATCATTATCAGCTCGCGGTAGTCCATTGCTGGACCGTAGGGGTCATCCAAGGAAGACCACTTAGTTGTATCTTCGTCTGCACGCATCCAGTTGATGTCTGCCGCCTTGAGCAGAACGTGAACATAAGTATAGATAACTTGGCACACACAATTTGGGATAATGAGGAGCGTGACCTTTCGATATTGCGATTTACATTAACGGTTCATCAGAACCGGCCGTGACTGGTATGCAGTGTGAAAACTTGCCGCAGCAGATAAACATTCAAGGCTGCCGATATTGGCGACGCGCGTAACCCCTGTACGAACCCCACAAACGAATCTGATGATGAATATTTGTAAACAAGAGCACTGTCACTCTCATACGTCGATTGAATGCTTCACTTGTTGTCGAGGGGATTAAAATTCGGTTTTGCTGTCGGTCTGATAAGAATGATAAAAAATGCATGATCACGAAGCAAGTGTTTACAAGTGACTCCTTACTATTGGTAGTGAAATAACTATTGCAACGAATCTTAATATAATACGTGTTTAGAGATGAGCAAGGCAAAAACAAGACTAACATTCCTACAATCTTTGTATTGGCCTTGGTCGTGTCTGTTCGGCGTTGGTCTTGATTATTTGATTTTGGTTTTGCCATATTCAGACTTGCATATTTGGTCTTGGTTTTGCTTTTACGTTGGACCAAGATTAAGGTCAATGTTACTCATCATTATACGTCTCCAAGCAACGACCTTAATGTGGTGCGTTGTATTGGTATTTCTCTAAGGGACAAAATCCGGAAGAAAGAAATCCGACGGAGAACTAAAGTCGACGTAGCTCTCAAAATCTGCAAGCTGGAGTGGCAGTGGGCCGGCTATGTCCGTCGTGTCAGTAACGGCCGATGGTGAGGAAAGTCTTGGAGTGGAGACCGCGTACAGGTCGCAGAAATATAGGACGCCCTCCCTACAGATAGACCGACGACATCATCAGAGCGGTCGAAAGTAGGGGAATGCGAGTAGCTGTGGATCGCATTTGGTAGAAGACATTGGAGGCCTTATATCCAGGCAGTGAATAAACAAAGACTGATAATAATGATGATAACAAATGCAGACATCTACAATGTTTATCATGACATCGCATTCTCCGACAACACCTAAACCTTTCGACGCGACACATCAATTAACTTGACATAATGATATAATATTAATATGTCTAAATAATTCATTAAAAATTATATTCGTGTAACTGTTAATGAATGTTACATTCACTATTTTTTATTCCACGATGCGGCGACAATAATAAAAAAAAATTTGAAGAATAGCTGAGGATCGAATCGGTTTTTTCAATCTGATTGCCAAACTCCAGTTTGAAGAGGGCACCTAATGAATGAATGAACGAAGCGGCAACACTATCGGGACATTCACCTGATGGTAAGTGATAACGACTCCCATAGCAATGTGACGCTAGTTCGGATGGTATATACTACAACACATTGTGCTCGCCGCCTTGGTACATAGTATGTTAAGTCTCATTCCACTAGCTACAACTACCTTCAATCCGTAACACTTGCGTTTACATAGTACTGTTTGCCGGCTGCAATAAGAGCTGCGATGGTATCTACTTACGTGTTCCCCAGCTAGAAAACCTACCACCAGTAACCACCAGTAAAATGTTGTTGAAAACTTGTATTAAGTTATATTTTTTTACACATCTGTCGCGAAGTGCTTAAGTATGTAGATAATATTAATTAACAACAGACTAAAGCAATTACGTTAAAAGCGTACGCTTCAATTAATTAGAAACTTAGATAATTGGATTATATTGAAAATGTTGTGAAGTAGCGCTCTCGAGTCGTTTATAACGTAATACCTAGCCTAGTCTCGAATGCTAGACCACTCATACGCTCTCAAAGCAATACAATCTTGATGGCGTGATAATTGTCAGTAATAATTTAGAAAACAGACTTAGACTAGTTACAGCCAGTGTAACCGAGATTATAGAAAATAAATCAGTTAGAAGTAAGTCCATAAATTATTGTATAAAAATATGTAACATGATAAACAATAGAAATAAGGATAAGTAATTGTTACTTTATACATATGTACACAATATTATTCTGTGTTACTGTTGATATTAGATATTTAGATAGCATGAGTATAGACAACGTAAAAGTTAAATAGAATTAATGTTCGGAAAAATGGAAATTATTTAGTAGTGAATATGTTGTAAATAATAGGATAAGGTAATGCCCTGAATAATAATATCAGGGAAAATTGGAAATAAAAAACAAAAAAAAAATAGAAAACATTTCCTCCCCGATGCTTACTCATATGAATATGATCGGATATGCTTGCACTAGTTTATCCATATAATCAAAATGAGTTTTGTTTTGTTTGTTCGCCAATCACGTGTAAACTAGTGAACTTACTGACACGGGAACATGACCATTCGATGCGGAAACATTTGTAGATAGTTATAGAGTACTTATTTTTTTTAAGTCACAGATCCTTCATCGTTTTATTTCTAATTAACTTTCACAAACATTTTCATTTGGTATTATTTATGCTGTTGCTATAGCAACGACTGCGCTATGGAAAGTCTTATTTTATGTTACGTCCAGCAAAGCGGGTGGGGAACAGCTAGTTCTTAACAAATAGAACTGGATCCATCACATTAAGTCATTGATATTTTATAACTCCTCGCTTTATTTTCATTTTGCTTCGATCGCCATTTAGAAGAATCTCTTTCACACCTCTTTTATATATGTTTATTTTATATATTCTAAAGAAACAATGTTTATTACGAGAAGATTGACTTGATAACGATTTTTCCTGTAATGTTTTTTTTTTTATTTTGCTGATAAAAATTAATATATATTTGGATTCAATTTGATAATTATGTCTCTACCTATGTCGTACACGATTACGAAAAAGTGCAGATTGTTTTTCTTTTATTAAATAATTATCTTTAGTAAAGATATAAGATATATATACATATATAATTCATTTAATATAAAAATATTATACAGTATAACACAAAAAATTAAAAAGCTTTTCTCTAAAATTAAATTTTTCTCTTATAGTCTTCGGCTAGGAGTACAATATTTTAGACTTTTCGCTATGAAGGCAACGTCATTTATATGTCTATGTGAAAAAATTAATGAAGAGTTTTTGTGAACATAACCCTTAGGGTTCACAAAAAATTTCTTTTTAAGGGTGAAAACAATAAAAGAAAATCTAATACAGAAAGCGCGGTAACTGGCAGTCTTTTAGTGTTAACTCTATCCTATTCTTTTAGATCTTTGAAAAATTTAGATAATATACCTAAAAACCTCATTAGTATTATTTTGAAGAGTGCAGGATTTTCTACGTAACGTACTTATTCTCTCTTTGGTTCATGTACCTAAATAAACTTCAGTGTCACGATATAATAGGTGGACCGGAAAGTAATGTCGTTTCTGCGCATGCCAATACTTGATTGTCATTTGTCAGCTCATTGTTTTGTTCAGAGGCGTACCAAAGACATTGTGAGGTTATAGTGATTTCTTTACTTATAGACAATTGAATTACAATTTTTTTTTGTAATTTTGGGTAAAATGGCCAGCCAAATACCAGAAGAGGTACACATCCGGCATTGCATGCTCTTTGAGTTTCGCAAGGGAAATAACGCAACAGTTGCTACCAAAAACATTTGCGATGTTTATCCAAATGCACTGGACATTCGTAAATGCCAAAGGTGGTTTTCCAAGTTCAAATCGGGTAATTTTGATCTTTCCGACTCGTATCGATCAGGAAGACCATCAGCGTTAGACAACGACGTGTTAAGGGCGGAAGTGGAAGCAAATCCGTGTCAGACGATCGAGGAATTGTCAAACAGTCTCAACAAACCTTGGTCGACCATCCAAGAACATTTGAAGCAGATTGGAAAAGTAAGCAGAGCAGGTGTTTGGGTCCCGCATAATCTGTCCGAACAGAATAAGGCTAACCGATCAATCACATGCAACTTATTGCTTCAACGACACAACACAGAAGCGTTTTTTGATCGCTTGATCACAGGAGATGAGAAATGGGTCCTGTATGATAACCCAAAACGCAAAAGGCAGTGGCTCTCTCCAAATGAAATCCCTCGGAGTACTGCTAAGCCAGGTTTACACCCCAAAAAAGCGCTTTTGTGTGTTTGGTGGAGTATTCGCGGCATTGTTCATTTTGAATTACTGAAACCTGGAGAAACTGTTACTGCAGACCTCTACAGCGAACAATTGCAGCGAGTCAATCAATCTTTAATTGAAAAGTGGCCAGCGATTGTCAACCGAAAAGGCGTCATTCTCCAACATGACAATGCAAGACCGCACTGCGCAAGGCGAACTCTAGAAAAAATTTATGAATTGGGGTGGGAGGTGCTGCCTCATCCACCATATTCGCCCGATGTTGCACCATCGGATTTCCACTTATTCCGAGCGCTGCAACACTTTTTAAGTGGCAAAACATTTGCAAATTTGGATGATATCCAAAATGCCATCTCTAGATATTTTGCCGAAAAACCAATTAATTTTTATCGATCAGGGATTGAAAATTTACTCACTAGATGGCAAAAGGTTATTGACAATGATGGGGAATACATCATTGATTAAAAATAAAGACTCGTTAAAAATGTATGTGTTTGTATTTAGCATAAGAAAACGACATTACTTTCCGGTCCCCCTAATATGATAATATAAAAAAACCCAAACCGAAAAATTGATTAGATTATTTTGAGGTGTACTGAACTACACAAACTTAGATTTTAATCTTTTCCGATCAAGTCGAGACTTGATGATACAACACAATGATAAAATAAAGTTATCATAACGTTAGAAAATAATCAATAAAATCTAAGTGATAAGTGTGATCGTTACTGAATGTGATAGCCTCGACAGCGCGCGCCGTCCTTGACAATCGGCGTGTATGATATGGTACATTACTAACCGTCACCGTACGAGAAGTGTCGAAGTGATTAATTTAATAAATGGTAACAGAGATAAGCCACATTTCGATTTGATAATTATGTATACAAGATTAATCACTGATTTATTTTTAAGTTCAGGATTTTAATTAAAGTTACTAATGACAGGTTTCTGTTGCCAGACCGTCTAGGTAGGTAACACCGCAGTGCTAGTTTGAATAGTGCAATAATAGCTAGTGTAATTATTGGGGTAACGAGATTCAACATCTTATGTTTCAAGGCGATAAACATAATGTGTTACAGTGTATAACAGTCTAACTAGAGTCACGTTGTTATGAGCTGGCACATATCTTAACATCAAGTGAACATCTTGTTGTTGCGTGGTTGAATAAAAATATTTTCTAAAATATATAATCCACCAAAGTTGCTTTTTAGCATGTGTTCGCAGTAATGCGGTCTTAAACTAAAAACTAGATATTATCACGAATAGTGTCAACAAATCTCAGTATATAACATATTACAACAGTTCTAATCAGAATATTAGCAATATCTAAAACAGCCAAAGCACTGTACAGCTTACATAAATTTAAATCACGCGTGTTACTTGTGATGGATATATGAAATATAGCCGCGGCCCCTTTCGATGGGCCTTATAAATGCACTCAAAGTCGCCCAAAGGTCTACGAAGGGGTTATGAGTGCTAGGAGTTTCAGGGTCGATCGAATCAGCAATGAGGAGATCCGTGGAAGAACTAATGTCACAAGCTCCAAGTATTGGTAGACTTAAGTGGAAATGGGCAGGGCGTCACATTCCTCGAAGGACTGTCAGCCGATGGGAAAGTAAGGTCATAGATTGGTGGCTGAGTACCGGTCGACCTCGTGCTGAAATACGCCCCTACAAGTTGGACCAACAATCTGGTGAAAGTCGCGGGAATACAATCGACGCAGCGAAAAGCCGATTGTAGTGAAGATCTGTAGAAGAGGTATATGTCCAGCAGTAGGTGCGTATCGGCTGATGATGAGAGTTAACTTAATCTTCTTCTTTTATAACAAACATACTGTCGAGTAAATTTTCTACTGCTTCAGTGGAGCAGTGGTCTAACGGCTTGCTTTTTTTATATCACAGATACATCTGTTTGATTCTGGGACAAATATTTAATTTCAATCATTTTTCGATCGCGCTTATGTATCTCGTATTATAATTGCGTCGCACTAACTAGCATTCCTGTCTCCTGTCTCTCAACATATGCGAGCCGGAGTATTCTGAGAGAGAAAACCTCACCAGTTTCGGGCTTATGGTCAATACAACACTATGAAAAACAGAAGCTAAGTATTAGTGTTAGTTAGAAGTTAAATGTAATATTAATGATAGAATCAGGTCACCTTCAATACAAATTTATAAAGAGCATTGGAAAACTGAAAAATTAAAAAACTGAACATGATTACTTTCTTAAATTTTAGATTAATTTAATTTACATAATTCTAGAAAGTTCGTGTTCAATATTATGTAAATTATAACATAGAAATCTTTATACAAACATACACATGTAGATTGTGCAGACAGTAACGTATTGTGCAAATATTGGCTTTCGACCTGTGCAAGTAATTCGTAAGTAAACAACACAAGTTACTGTTACATTGTGACGCGCCGTAGTACAGTACATTGTTACAAAACAATTTTTGTTTATTTAACTGTTCACTTGGTGTAAAAACCAATAGTTTCAATGGCTCTTCGATAATTAAATTTAATAATTTACGCAGTAACTGCAAAATCATTTGTCATTTAATCTTCTTCCATTAAAATGATTCTCATGTTCTTTAAAAATTACCGATCGCAATTAGTGTAAATACTACGCACCATAATTATAATTTTGATTAAAATAAGAACTCAAAAAGTCTAAACATGGACGCTAGGATACCTGTTAGCTCAGTTCTCCCGTCGATGTGGTTTCTGTATAGCACCCGACACCTCGGTGCAATAGATAGCTAAATAAATGCAATATAATCTGTAAAATTTACTTAAATCTATATTAAACTTGTTTCGGCTTATAAAAAATACATTACACGTATTTCATTTGTAATCATTTCCGTAAACAGTGCCTTTAATACAAACTGAACTAACGCTGATACGGTAAACTTAAACACAAATATTCAGTGATCTTTCACAAATACTATCTGTTAATACAGAGCATATTCAACGGTATAGTGTCATCGCATCGCGAAACTATAAACAATATCGGGTGGTGCATAACCTTCGCACCGGCGTCCGTGGTGTGGGTCAGGTCCTCTACGCCGGCGCGGTCCAGCTGCAGCTGCAGCAACATCAACATCACTAGGGCGTTCTCACAGCACTCGCTCGCACTCGCGTCCGCACCGTAAAGCGCGGCGGTCGCGCGGACACTGGCGCGCGGCGCATGCGCGACTACAGACCGCGACAATCGCACTGATACCGTACACGTTAACCCTTATACTGCTACTGCCGCGAGCAACTCTAATGACGGCGATTCGCCAAACAACAGCTTTGTCTCACTTTTAATATACTATTTCTGTATTTAATATAAAGATATCCCAGAGGAACGCTATTGCATAAAACACGTTACAAAAAATATAATATATATAAATTATTTTTCCTAAAACCGTCTAGGTAAATATTTTAGCAGTTTGCGGGCGCGGACGCAATACTGTCGTTAACATGAAGCGGGCGTGAAATCACAGAGTGCGGTAGCAGCGGTATATAATTTATTGTGTGGTGCAAATACACTCTAGTATACTTTTCTCTACATAATGAACGATCGTGACACCGGTGCCAAAGGCCATCTAGGTAGGTACCATCGTCGATCCAATTTCTGACGCAACATTAATCAGAGGACGCAGAGTCAAATCGTCCGACAGCTTTATAGTGATATTACATAGCGAAACAACCAGATATTTTTTTTGGTATCTTAGTAAAATTATTATATTTTAAAAAGATCGCAAAGTTTCGATATTAAATATAATTGATTATATATAACTGATTATATAAATATGTTT
The DNA here is from genome assembly GCA_033220335.2 of Troides aeacus. NCBI lineage: Eukaryota > Metazoa > Arthropoda > Insecta > Lepidoptera > Papilionidae > Troides > Troides aeacus. The sequence continues at coordinate 7,475,760 of CM067293.1, read as the reverse complement.
GTCCCAGGCAAGTGTTAAATACGATGACTCTCACTTTCTATAAAGGTTCACAACAGTCAGTTGTTGACAAATAAATACCATGTAAAATCACTTATCAAATCAGAGTACTGACCTTTGTCACTTACAACACAAAACACTTTACGATCAAAACAATAAAAACTTCTTCCAATTCCTCAGTACCTGACCAAGGTCCGCGGCGCGCACCATCGACCACTTTTTAAACACCATCGGACCCTCAGCGAGGCGGATACCGCGAGCGGCGCATGTACCACGGTTAATAACAGATTATAAATAGAGTACATTTTATTCCGTAACGTAGTAAAATATAATTGGTTTATAATGTAAACGTTATGAAATGTGTAAAACGGTATTTGTTTATGGTCGACAGAGTTGATATTTGTTTGAGGAGCGAGGCTGACGGGCAAGAGGAGGATCACAGCGCTCTCATTATCAGTACGCAATTGATCCCGCCCTCGGACCCCCGCGACCCTCCGCAACCCGCCGCGACCCCTAGATACCCGCGGCACCCGGAGCGGCCCGATTGTAAGAGCAAAACGAGGCTCTGCCGTCTGCCGCCGTCCGCGTGACAATGGCCAGCTATCGCGCACGGCGGCTGCGGTACAATGTCGCTATCGTAAATAGGTCAAATCTGTGAAGATGTTTGTTATTTGGCAAATAGACGATAACCCCTTACAAACTGCACATTTAGTTTTAATTACAAACTTATGATTACAATGAAAACAAAACTAATATTATTGGAACAACCAAATGGCACTGGATTTCATACATTCTATCATTCCGGAATTTTATCAAAATACATTTTATCATTCCGGAAAACGGCAATTATGTTACGAGGGCCGATGCAATATGAATGAAGGTTGATAATTGGGCGGGGCGGTAAAAACCTTAACAATATCCGAACTCCACTATTTTCATCTTTCCTTAGTTAAATACCACAGAAGCAGTGCACAAGAAATTAATGTTTTTTCGTCCATATGCTGATTAAAGGATATTCACGTCGTATTTATGATTAAAGGATATAAATTATTACTTTCTAGTTATACAGACTGGCGTTTGACTACAATTACATTTGATAGTAAAAGTAAATAGTAAACGGCAATATATTACTCGATTTTAAAGTGAACCATTTTAGAGATGTAGCTTATTCATTCTTCATAGAAAGATTCTTACATTATCTCAATGCTTTGCTTTTTTTATATTACGAAGCGACAAAACCAGTGGTACGTTCACCTGATGGTAAATGATATGAACGCCCCATGGGCGTTATTATCAACGCGGCGTTTTAAGCGGTGTACACAACACTATATTGCGCTCGCCGTCTTGATACATAAGATGTTAAGTCTCCTTACCCCAGTAATTACATTAGCTAAAGCATTTTTAAAACCGGAATACAGTAATGTTTGTCAGCTGCCTTATTCGCTGCGCTAGTACAGACCTAGTCGGCCTTTGACAACAGAGACCTACCACCAGCAAGCCAGCAGGCCAGCCCGCATAATGAAGGACGGAACTATTTGACGCAGAATAAAAGCCAGCCGTAGAACTCTGGCTATTTTCATATGTTGCCATTGCTGTTGCCCGCTGTCAAGACATGTAAGGTCTTAATCAAATTACTATATCATCCTAATTACCGCCACGTTATTATTGTCAGGCGTATTACTTATTATTAGGTGAATGTATCACTAATATCGTCACTTTGTACAATAAAACAGAAGGTACCAAAATATTGCGTCATATTCTGATTTCTTATCCGGATTTTACGGACGTTACCCTAATGGTTAGTGATACACCTACAATGTGGCCCCAGTCAACATTTCTCCACATCGTGCTCGTCCCTTTCGACAAGATGTTAAATCTTGTTACTTCAATAATTTTAGTAGATACAGCACTTTTGAAACCAGATCAAAGTAATAATGGTGGTGCATTATCCAGACGATCTCTTGCAAGAGATAGACTATTGATGTTTTTGGTCATTACACCACGTGTCATAATCCTGATTTAATAGTGTAGAAGCAACTTTTGATTGAACTGATCATATAAAATCTTTATCCACTTTTACACTGTCGCTGAGCTAAGGCAAACACGAGGCTATTGCGTCTATGCTATCAACCCCGAGCTGGCATTAGAAGGAAGTATATCGTTATCTATAAACATACACAATTTTTTAGTTTAATCACAACTACGAGCTAGTGTATGTGAGTGTTGTAGCCGTACACTGTACCTGGTAAGTGTTCCACTGCTGCAAAAGGTGGTGGTGGCAAGCAGCGCACGCGCGCACCATGCCCTGCGCGTCCTTGGGACGAGAGCGCGGCGGTCTCGGATGCTGCTCGCCGAAGATTGGGAAGTACGGCTGCTTGCTCTGCGGGCGGAAATTCACAACTATTATATACATTGAATTTAATTATTTGACAATACGCGTGCAGATATAGTGAGAATAGATTTTCCTTTGTAATTTTTCGGAAAAGTGCGTGTTTATTGTGTTCTCTCATTATTCATTTTGACATTTGACACTAAACAATAAAGTTCCATATATATATGTATATATATATATATATAATGGATATGAAAATGACATTTAATACGATCGTTCATTAACAGTTCTGGTGTCATCGTATTCCGATAAAGATCCGGGTTTTCTCGAAGGAAAATAATTTCTCCCTACATCTGTATTACTACGGGTAATAGCTTGGAGTTTGTTTCTTCTAGAAAATCAACATCAAGCATCGTCAGACGTCCTTTAACAAACCGTCAAAACAATTAAGGCTACGGCCTTCTAGTAGTTAGATCGCTGATTTCGAATTCGCGTGCCCAGAGTCCGATAAACCTTTAAAAATAGCCAATAAAACAAACAGCACCAACATTATTCAAAAATGAATTAAGTATTAAATGTTAAGCAATATGTTTGTCAATAACTATGCGGCGCTATAAAAGATCTTACATCATTACATATAGTAAAATTTAACACTATAGGGTGCTGCATCTACGGAGGTGCAGCATATTATAACCCAAAACCTGCCTAGGATATAATTTTTTTTTCTAGTTCCTTTTGGGCATTTTTGTGCCTGGGAAAGAGAAGGAATAAAAATTCTTATCATTTATACAATTTCTTATTTATTTCTTTCTTTCTTACCATTATAATTACATACTACTGCCTGGCGGCAGGTTCTCCGGAAAGCGATGTCCACTACAACTAAAGTATAAGTGGGCATGTTGCAGAGGCACGGGAGGGTCAGAGGGTGGTCGAGCGCGTCGGTGCGGTTAGTCACGGCTGTGCGCTCGGACCGATACCGCCGGTCGCAAGGTCGCATGTTTTCCACCGCGATAGCCCTTAACCCCTCACGGCGATACCCTCTCACCCGACGAGATATATTCAATTTATTGCTCTCCCTCTGCTGCTCCGCTCCCGGCGTTGGTTATCATTTAATACCTTTTTATTTATAATTCATTGCGATAAACAAACTGCCGTCATAAACTAAATCATTTATTCATTTGATGAAGAAATAAAAATTACACTTTCAAAACTTTTTCTAGTCGGCATTGACGTCTTCCTATTGACCAAGAAAACTTTTGTCCATTATCAATGTAACAATACACAAACATTATAATAAAGTCGACTGATCTAACGGGTCTATGAATTATATTTTTATGTATAGATTTAATCACGCTATCTAATATCTTATAAATATGTAATGTAAATTTAGTCTTATAATAATCCTCCGGCTTATAAATTTTCTGTTTGTTCTTACGATAAAAATAAGACCACAATTCATAGGTAGCGTTACTAACTACAGCACTATCTAGATTTTAACTTAAGTGGCTAAAAATCAACCTGTGTACAAGTTACTTGAAGGAAGTCAAGGTGTATGATGTTATACCGAATAGAGACTACATCGCGTGTAATCCCGCGATTGTGACCGTATGATCTGTGAGTCAAAGGTGCCATAAGAGGCTAGAGTGTTATCTCTACAAAACAAAACTAAATTTTTTTCGTCATTGTTGTTTGGTAACATTTTATTTTAACAACATTACGTAGTATTTTCCTACATTTTATAACACCAGTTTGATGCGAAACTTCATGTAAATGCGGAAATTTTTTTTAATGAATTTTATCAATATTCATTAAATAACGAACAAACTAACAATGTTCACGCTAGACGTGTGTTCGTGTATTGTAGTCACCATTTTGCGTCACTCGGCTATCGGTGAAATTATTCACGACATTGCATCCCTCGAGATACACGCCTTATAAGATAACCTTTTGTATGTAATGGATATAACAGTTCTACTGATGGTAAATGCATACTATCTTACATAGATTTTCTGTCTCCCTACGTTGTTTTATTGATTTAACGGTACAAGAATCGACATTGACGTTGACAAGAATCGACATTGACGTTGACAAGAATCGAGAAGATTTTATAATAATTTTTCAGTTATAAATAAGATTTGAGACCAATACAGAATATTGGGTTCAAATCTTCTTCTTAATCTGTATCACTCTTGACAGAGTAGGCGTGGTTACAATGATGAGCCATTTACTGTCGCTTTTACTTGGTCAGTCCATCTCGCATAGGCGTCCTTCCTCGGGGCCTGGTTCAAATCTTACATCATATAATATATATGTACAATCATACATAACTTACTCTGGGTCTATTTGCTTTCTTGAAAGAATTTTTGGTTTGTCATTTTTTTTAATTGTAGATAAAAAATACGTAACCTTCGTTATACTTCCAATTATCAGCTAAATAAATACGAGATGACTGCTCTTAATTATTTTCGACTGATTTCCATCGATCAATGCGTGATACATCAGTAGAGCAGTCCCCGCAAAGGAACTACGCGCCCGCGGCCGCATGAGGTTATCGGTTGCCAAAGATAAATATTCCACGACGCAAACTTCTTCAAGAGGATGTCGTCGAAATAATTTTTAATTTTGCACACAGAGATAACGTTTATTATCGTTTGCAATCAGTATACAGATTGCTTGTGACACTTATGACTGGTGGTATCTGTTTGTTGCCGAAGACTATCTACCAAAGCAACTCCTCGGTGGTAGCTCAGTTTGTAAGAGCATTGCGAGCGATGTTCGTTTGTTCCCGTTTCTTCCTAAGCTTGCGTTTCCGACGAAGGAATACGTCATGAGTAAACCATAACGTTCTAGGATTTAACAGCTATCGTGGGAACACATCAGTGGGAACCTTAAGTGGGCTTATATTATATGCAATGAATCGTGAATCTGTTTATAATTGATTAAACATTATAAAAATTCAAATTGAAAAAATTGTTCACTGCAATAGAATTAAGTCCAGAAGTGGATGACCGTTGATTGAGATCATGGTGTTAATAATGAGAAATGTTTTTAACACAGCCTAATATCTAACAAAAGAGAGCTGCTTTAGGAGATCCAACTTGATATGTTTACATCATACAACGCCATCTGCTGGCAGCGGATGCGTTCAGATTACGAGCGACAATCCATCAGGCGGTGTGCAGAGTTTGATGGGCACCACATTAATAACCGTTGTCTCCCGGGGTGAGCGTGGGTCATCATCGTGTGTGACGTCCATTGCTGTAGTATAAATATCCTTTTGTATAAGATGTATTTTATTCTATCAACAACTTGATAAACTTAACTGAGTTATACATAATAATCTACATATATAATAAAGATTTCCACCTACATAGAGATTCATCACAATAATTTGGAGCCATAACGTCTGGAGATTTGAAATTTGGTACGCGGTAAAGGGCAGCTAAAAATCAGGAAACAGGTAGTAATGTAACAAAGTTTCTTTACTGATAGTAGATTTTTTGTGACCAGAAATCGTCAAAACCAGCATAATCATCGTATTGCTTATATCTAACATATATTGTATATATCGTTACCTCTACTATGTTCAGTTAGTATCTTCCTCAGGTGTTGTGGTCTGTCACATTGATGGAGATCCTGTTTTCTTTTATCGAAGAAGTAAAGCAACGAGTACGTTAAACTAATGGTAATTGACACTCCGGCCTTTAAGACTGTGGCACTAGTTATCATGAAATACACTGCACGATATAGTGATCGTCTCTTTGGGTCCTGAGATGTTAAATCTCATTACTTCTTTAATTACACTGGGAACAATGCCGTTGCAACCAGACTGTAACGTGTGCACATTATTATTGGCAGGAATAGGAGCTTGCAGTAATATCTACCTAGACCGCCTGCAACTGAAGCCTATCGCCATTACAGTTTAGTTTGCTAACTACAGTGATTCTCATAACTGAAACCTTAATGTTGATATAATAGGGGGACCGGAAAGTAATGTCGTTTCTGCGCATGCCAATACTTGATTGTCATTTGTCAGCTCATTGTTTTGTTCAGAGGCGTACCAAAGACATTGTGAGGTTATAGTGATTTCTTTACTTATAGACAATTGAATTACAATTTTTTTTTGTAATTTTGGGTAAAATGGCCAGCCAAATACCAGAAGAGGTACACATCCGGCATTGCATGCTCTTTGAGTTTCGCAAGGGAAATAACGCAACAGTTGCTACCAAAAACATTTGCGATGTTTATCCAAATGCACTGGACATTCGTAAATGCCAAAGGTGGTTTTCCAAGTTCAAATCGGGTAATTTTGATCTTTCCGACTCGTATCGATCAGGAAGACCATCAGCGTTAGACAACGACGTGTTAAGGGCGGAAGTGGAAGCAAATCCGTGTCAGACGATCGAGGAATTGTCAAACAGTCTCAACAAACCTTGGTCGACCATCCAAGAACATTTGAAGCAGATTGGAAAAGTAAGCAGAGCAGGTGTTTGGGTCCCGCATAATCTGTCCGAACAGAATAAGGCTAACCGATCAATCACATGCAACTTATTGCTTCAACGACACAACACAGAAGCGTTTTTTGATCGCTTGATCACAGGAGATGAGAAATGGGTCCTGTATGATAACCCAAAACGCAAAAGGCAGTGGCTCTCTCCAAATGAAATCCCTCGGAGTACTGCTAAGCCAGGTTTACACCCCAAAAAAGCGCTTTTGTGTGTTTGGTGGAGTATTCGCGGCATTGTTCATTTTGAATTACTGAAACCTGGAGAAACTGTTACTGCAGACCTCTACAGCGAACAATTGCAGCGAGTCAATCAATCTTTAATTGAAAAGTGGCCAGCGATTGTCAACCGAAAAGGCGTCATTCTCCAACATGACAATGCAAGACCGCACTGCGCAAGGCGAACTCTAGAAAAAATTAATGAATTGGGGTGGGAGGTGCTGCCTCATCCACCATATTCGCCCGATGTTGCACCATCGGATTTCCACTTATTCCGAGCGCTGCAACACTTTTTAAGTGGCAAAACATTTGCAAATTTGGATGATATCCAAAATGCCATCTCTAGATATTTTGCCGAAAAACCAATTAATTTTTATCGATCAGGGATTGAAAATTTACTCACTAGATGGCAAAAGGTTATTGACAATGATGGGGAATACATCATTGATTAAAAATAAAGACTCGTTAAAAATGTATGTGTTTGTATTTAGCGTAAGAAAACGACATTACTTTCCGGTCCCCCTAATATATTGTAAGATGACCAATTATTGTTACTGTGATAGAGGCGAAACACTTTTACAAGTCATCATCATCATCAGCCGATAGACGTCCACTGCTGGACATACTCCTCCACCAAAGATCTCCACGTCGATCGGTCCTGTGCTCACATCCAGTGCATCTACTACAATTACCATTACAAAATAAATTACATATGTTTGTACACAGTAAATAATATACAATTAGTATGCAAAGACAGTTCCGGAAAGATTGTCAGTTGTTTACTTAATGTGTGAGCACACTTAGTTTACCGTGCTGACTTTGTAAGCGCTGTAAACAGTAAACACGCTGCGGTCGTGATCATGCGGTAATTACAACCAGCATCTCAGCACTCGCAGCCGACACAAATTACATAATTTGCGACAATGTATTCAATTTCAATTACTTAATGACATAATAAACGTTTTTTAATGTTATACACTTGAAATCAAATTCACAGGTGAAGTGGCCGTGAGGCCGTTAATGATGATGTGTGCTAGCTTAAAATACTCCAGCTGTCATATATTGACGGCTGGAACTAAGATACAATACATTTTTTACGAGTGAGATATTCACCTCATAGTAAGTATTACCCATACCCATATCGTCGTGGCATGAGTTAAGGTAATACACATTGGGTCACACACTGTGCTCGTCGTTTTGAGATATACCGCAGTGACTAAGCAAGCTATGTCATTGAAACCTGAACACTAATTTTTGCATTCTACTATTGTTCAGTTGCAGTGGTACCAACCTAGACGATCTTTGATAACAGAAACCTATCTGCAGCTGATGTATAAATATCATGATGTGAATACGTTTACAATACAAACACCACGACACGATAAATCACCAAATTGTAGATCGATAAAGATAACGGTAAACTATAAACTGATAAGTAATAAACTGAACGTAATAGTTTCGGAAAAACCCATTATCTATCCCAAAGGTACAACCTTCTAAATACAAAACTGCGCAAAATACAGTTAACGACAGCAAGTCGGCAACTAACAGCTCCTATAGCTCGGTTTGTGCAGAAAATGGCAAATTAAACGTAAACATTAGCAAATACGAGGTCAAGTAGAATATGTCAATAGCGTAAAACGTTTCTTGCTTACACAACGTATTAACTAAATGTGATATCTTTAAATTATACACAGAGATGCGCTGGACAGGAGTTAGTGGAAGGAATTCGTTCGCTTCAGATATTAACTCTAGCACTATGATCCTCAGACATTAGGGAACGACTCTAGAGAGAGAGAGAGAGATCTTTAAATAGAAACTATCCATAGCAACTCAAGAGATCCAAGCGAACCTCATCTGCTCGTGGTGCACCATGCTAATCAATAATCGAGGCTCTGGTTCACATCAACTCGCATGGATTGCGTGGCGGGAAATGGCCCAAATCCAGCCATATGTATCTCCGTTAAAAGGATCTTTGGGAGGGGCCTATGCCCATAGTGGACGTCAATCGGCTGACGATGAGGATATGATCCATACATACATATATTTATATGGATATGGATAAATTTTCCACCTATGTAGAGACTAATCAGACTATCTATGGAACCAAAACGCCCGGAGACTTCAGATTTGGTAGAAATATTTTTGCCGATTATAGATCAACTAAGAATGTATTTTACAAAATGTTACCTCCGGAAGGAGTTTTGGGGTAGTTACAGTCAGCAAAGCTGGCAGCAGACAGCTAGTATTATACCATAGTACTTATGTATTACAATTAAATGATTCAAACTGAAGAACCGATTTTTGTTGTGAAAGAAAAACTTTAATACGCAATAAAATTAAATCTATTTAAAGGAATGCAAATTTAATTAATGCAACAATTGTTAAAGAATTATCTTTGAGTCCGACTTCAAATGTAGCGTTTCTTTTATATTACAACAGACCTATGTAGAGGAAGCGAGAGAAGCGTGCCAGGATCGTAGCAAGTGGAGAGAGGTGGTCTCTGCCTATATACCACTGGAACGAGGAGTGATATATGTATGTATGTCCAGTAGTGGATATCTATACGCAGAGATGATGATGGTGATTCCTTTTAGCTATCGTTTAAGCATGAATTGTGCAGCATCAACAGTAATGTAGTAATAAAACTTAATATCTTATATCTAATAGCGAGCAGGGCAATGTGATGCATTGTATATCATTGTAATTAGCGCAACATAAGCTAATCGCTACGCATAATGGGATTTTTGGTATCACTACCTGAACAATTTAGTAGAATCTTAGCTACTGCGATACAAATCATTTCGCACTGGAATGCAGTAATGTTTTCATACATTTGCTTGACGACAGAAATAGGAGCTACAGACGATCTCCGGCAACAAAGACGTACTACCACCTGTGAATACATGCCCTCTCCATACTAACCTATAATTGATATTGTCTTCTACTGTTACTACTTTAAGCTTGTACATATAAACCTATTTATAATTATATCTATTCTGGTAACGCACCGTTCGTCCGTTATTTTTAAAAATCCTCAAATGTATATATTATATACCACCGTGAACAACAGAATATATATATACAAACGTATATCCGCGGCTACCTCTTTATCGGAGCGGTGCCCGCGGTATCGTAACGCGACGAGTTCAAACACTCCATTCAGTAAACATCGCGGTAACACAAATGGCGACATGTTATCATAACAACGCAACGATAATAAGCTCTCACATCTCTTATCCCGATCAAGTGCTAACAATAAAACAATAAGACATATAATGAATAACCTTCTCATTGTTCCTACCGCTGGGAGCTGGTGCCTTGCCTCACATGGAGGGAGACAAGCTGTCCAAATGCATGTTGCTAAATGTGCACTTGAGTCCGAATATAAAAAAAAGTTATATTCGGACACATGTGATACCTTTGATGGACAATGTGACCAGTTAGGACAATTTACACTGCACTACTTTGTACTTATCGCCTCGAGACAAGACTTTAAATCTTGTTACCACGGTAACTACTAACATAGAGTTTAGCGACAGAAATAGTAGCAGCATTGATATATACATAAACGGTTTTGACAAGAGACTTGATATCAGATGCTTACGATGTTTACTTTTATCGGAAGCTCAAACTTAGTGGGGATAGAATCCTTAGCTCTTCAAAACATCAAGACCGTTCTAAAACTGAACTGTAACTGATATCTTAAGATAGGGATATGTTTAATAAATACCAGTTTGTCTTTAGGTTCCTTGGTGTTCAAATTGCAGAGCGTGCCGCGTTTGTACTCGTCGCCGCAGACGTAGCAGACCTCGGTCATAGAGTTCTTGTCCGGCATCGAAAGGTCCAAGATGTCGCGGTCCGAGCTGGAGTTGGAGTTGCCCGAGTACACCGACACCGTAGATCTGAAATGTTCGTGGAGCATTGTTTAGATCAAAGGGCTTTTTTGATAGCTTACCACAAACAGTCCAGTGCCTTTGCCCCTCAGATGTACACCTACAATTTTAATGCATTTTATATCGAAACTGTTTTATTTATAAACCGGTGGAATGTCTACGACTATTTCATGTCTTCATATGATTGAAGAAGGTTGCACGGTATATAGAGATGTATGTATATCTGCAGCGACGCCTTCCAGTGAAAATAATATTAAAACGGAAAAAGTTAAAGTATTTTCATACTCTGTAAACTTTATATATATAATGTGAAAAGATCAGCAAGGCTACAAAGTCTAAGTAGTTTACGTAAGTTATACGTATAACATAATGTGATGAAGATATTTTTACAGAACTCTTCATTACATACCGTAGATGTAATGAGGTATGAGGATGATATAAGGAGAAGACCGTATGGCCTACATAAGGTTTACAAAAATCTACTTATCAGGATTCCGTTTTAGAGTAACTATTTAAATGGTTTCCGGTAACAGACAATTTACTAAAATTTAATACTAATTAAACCGGTCGGCGTAGAGACGATGGGTGTCTTTCAAATGATAATTATAACAAATTTAATATATACAGGCACTAGGATAGAATATCAGCCATTCTCAACCAGAGGCTCGCTGAGCTTCTGCGCTTGGCCCATCCGATGTTGTTTAAATTTTATAAAAAATTTTGAAACCATTACAAATTTTGAAATATTATACATCACAATGAATCCTTTCATATTTGTTTTTTCTTTATTTAATGAAGCGACGAGACGGACGGGACGTTCAGCTGATGGGGACACTGCCGCCCATAACAACGTGGCGCTGATTAGGATGTTATACACTGCACCATATTGCGCTCGTCGCTTGAGATATAGAATGTTACGTCTCGTTACACGAGTAATTTTGCTAGCTACAACTTCCATCAATCCGAAACACAGTACTTTTTGTCGGCTGCAACAGGCGCTGCGGTGGTACCTACCCCTACATGGTCTCCGTCAATAGAGACCTACCAACCTTAAGATGTTTAATGATTACCTAAATTTTTGCGACCCGCGACAGCTTTACTAACATATGTTTATGATCCGTATGACAAATGTTATCATCACCGCATTAGATACTATGATTGTCAAATATTTGTATTATATTTAACACAAATGAATATAATGCAACACTGTACATATGAACGCGATATTATATAAACAATAGCTTCGTAAAAACGTTTAGTTTCAATAATTCTTCATTGTGTTACTCAAATTTTGAACTTTAATAACAACAGCGAAATACAAACGGTGAAGGAAAACATCGCGAGGAAACCCGCACATGAATTAAGAATTTATTCTAAGGTGTGTGTGAAGTTACCAATCCGCATTGGGCCCGCGCGGTGATTATGGCTCATCGCCCTCATATTGAGGATAGGCCTGTGCCCCAGCAGTGGGGACGCAAATTGGCCGTTATGGATATGTGTACTCAATTTTACGTAGCGTTGAGAGGCCTCTCATAAAGTGCTCCGACGATCTGATGAGAATCCCGGGAACCCACTGGATGCGATCAGCACGAAGCCGACCGATGTGGAGATATTTAGGGGACGCATTTGACCAGCGGTGGACGTGAATCGGCTGATGATAATACTCAATTTTAATGCGTTATTCACAAACCGAACGTATTAAAATTTTCTTGAATAATTTAGCTTTTATTATAGAACTTAAATTATAAACAATCTATGTTTAATCGGATGTACTGATAACGTTTTAAATTTGTTTGCTATCTTGTAAATAAGCTTGTATCGCCAGACGGAAGGCGTTTATTATTATGCGATAAGAGTAATATCTTCGCTAACGAAAAAATAATAAGTTGCTTTAAACGACCGAGGTAGGTACCACCACAGTACCTATTGTATCCGTCATGCGGTACTGTACAAAGATTACCGTGTTCCGGTTTCAAGGGCGCTATAGTTTAGTGCAATTAATGAATATTTTTTTTCAAGGCTACAAACACAATACGGGGCTCTGTTTACTATCCTAACTAGTGCCACGTTATTATGAGCATGCGTATCACTTACTATTAGGTGAACGTCTCGCCAATGTAGTCGCTTCGTATAATAAAAAAAAGCTATACGACTTATGGTTTTGGATCGGTGATATTCGCAATACGGATGGGAAAAGAAATGTCTTTTCCACTTTCAAACTTTTCAGAAGTTGAACTCTTGATGGAACTATATCATTGAACTTTCCTCCCTTTGGGATAGAGGAGGAATTCTTCGAAAAATACTGAATCGTTTGGAGGGAAGTTAGATATATATTGAATTACCAGTTAATAAATTTTTTTAAAAGACGGAGTTTCTCATGCTTTGGGGAATCACTATATGATGATATGCCCTTTGGAGCCTGTGACGAAATTTATCCGAACTTCACGATGCCATATTTATAATATAATTAGATACAATAGTTATTAATACTCTGTGTGCTAACTTTAGTCAACATACACTTTTTTGATTCGCAGGGGAAATCTTAAAAGATACCCTGCTTCTGGGGGGAAAACAAGGTTATGTGGGGCTTCTACCTACTAAAATCTCTCGGTAGTTTCCCTCAGTGCATTATGAGGGGCTCCAAGATCTCCTAACGAACCTATCTCCAGAACGCACCGATGCCCCCTGCACTCTGACTAAAACATCCCACAGAAGGGCAAAGCTCTCCTTAGCACTCACGCTATGCTACGGCAAACACAACACCACTATGCATTTGCCGTCCTCCTAAGGCTCGCTTGTTGAGCTCTGAGGGCCCCCAAACCCAAAGCCCACGAACCGGGGATCGTTTTAGTCGCCTTGTACGATAGACAGGGAATGTCTTGGTCCTATTCTTAATAGGCCGAGACCATATGGCTGTTGTCAACATACCTAACTGCATCGAGGTACCCAGCAGGCTCCGAGGCCCCAGAGTGCTGCGAGCCGACTGATATGACGGACGGATCCCTTGCCCGGAGGTCCAAGACACCTTCCTCTTCGCCGGTAGCGGCTACTGCGCCCGTACCACCGCTAGGATATCGCTGCTGAACGGATGTCTGCGAATAACAATATTTGTAACATAAACAGCAAACATATTTTGTCCCAAAATACAAATGACATTAAAGTAAAATTTAATTATAGTAATGCTTCTCCGCTGTACGCCTTCATCGATGCTTCATTCATAATCATCATCTGCCGACAGACGTCCACTACTAAACATAGGCCTCCTTCAAAGGTCTCCACATCGATCGATCCTGCGCTGCTAGCATGCAGCTGCTTCCCGCAACCTTCACCATCCCGTCGGACCACTTAGTAGGGCGTCTTCCAACACTGCGTCTTCCATTACGCGGTTGCCATTCGAAGACCTTGGTGCCCCATCGGTTGCTAGTCCTTCAATGCTTCATTCATTTAACTTGAAATATAGTAAAAAGTATTTTACACCTATAAAGTACACATATTATTTTTACATATTCTATTAAGTATCAGTTTAATTGTAGGTTTCTTTATTATGATTTATAAAGTCTTGTATATATCGATACTTTAATAAAATACATGCAAAATATAAAAATTGTAGCATATTAAAAGTATTATATGTAAATACACTGTACATGGCATAGGTCCACATTTAGAGGGTATTGACAGGGTCTTTGACAACTTCAAGAGGTTATTTATACAGAAGACAAAATAAATACATACAAATGACTTACATTATTAAATTTTGCGTTATGATTCGTATCGACAACTTCTTTAGGTCTCGGCGTGGTGGCGGGTGTGGTGGCGGGGACCGGCGCCGGGGGCGGCGGTTCGGCGGCCCGCGGCGCTGCCGTCGCCCCCGGCGTCGCTGGGTTGCCGGGCTCGTCCCGGGCTACGCCCGTCTCGGCACCCAGACCCAACACTTGGGCCGCGTACTCGCCTTGGAACGACATGTCCGCGCCTGGAAAACGTAGCTACGGTTAAAATATACTGAACTGTGAAACTGCGAACAGCAACGATGACGACAAACTTCTGTATGTTTTTAGCATTTATGTAACGATGGACACCGTCTAAGTAGGTACAACCGTATCTCCTATTTCCGCTAACAAATGTATTAACGTTACACTGTTCGAGTTTAAAGGGCGCTGTAGCTAGTTATGTTACCGAGGTAACGAGACGCAACATCTTGTCTCATAGCGACTATGTATATTCTAAGTAGATTCGCGTTAAAAACCATCAGGTGAACGCATCGCTTGTTTCGTCTCCTCGTAGAATAAAAAAAATTATACATATTTTTACCACAAAAAACACAAGCAACTTTAAAGGCTTTCACTGTATTTTTGTTGCATAATAGATAAAGAAGGATCCGTGCCTACTTCAAAACTAAGTCAGTGCTAATCTATTTATATCAGAGACGAGCTCTCCATATAAGGCAAATAATTGCCTATGCACTCGCACAATAATTGATTACGCACTGCACACCCTCGCTCCCTAAACGTATCTAAGTAATGATCCCCTAACCAAAGGGTACATATCTACACTTTAACCGACTAAATTGATATAATTGGCAAGTTTATATTTAAGTATAGAAAAGCACACATTGAGGTGTGGTTTGCATATCCTATATACTTTTATGCATATTCTGAGATTCTTTGACTTATCACGAGAATACCGAACCTATTAAATGTAAACACTCCAAATTTAGTAGAGAAATTACTTCTGTCGTTTAGAGTTCAGATAAGAACAGATTTTACAAAACTCCCTCAAAGGGAGTTGTAAGGGTGTTAGGCAGGAAAGGGGGAGGGGAACGGCTAGTATGTAACAGTTAATTTAAAACTCGTGTATCCAATTCCCATTGGAACATTCACACCGAAGGAACAAATGATGCGAATGAAAACAAACGTGTTATGAGAATGGTCGTCGTTTTCCTCACACGGAGCGGAGCGGTGAACGCGCCGTTTACCATCGAGCGTGTAATTATCTCCTTACTAAATCACTTTGCGAAAGGAGAACAAATGTTAGGACTTAACAATTTTTTCCTTAACTTGGTGAGTTCGACTTTATCTATTTATCATAGTTCGATATCATCGACATAGATAAATATTTAAAATATTTGCGCTCTGATTAAAATAGTATATATCTATCGAAGGTAATCCAGACGCGAAATCATGTGAATCAAACCAGCGATAGTCAACCTATTTTACATGATACGTCACAAAGACGTGTTAGTCAGTATAAGGAAATTCAAAAAAATTGGTCATAATTTTAAAGTTTTTAAGATTTTATTAATCAGCTACGAACAGATTTATAGTGTATATACCATTTTGACCTATCTAACGGACTCAATTTGTCTAGTGGATAAGTAATCAAAAATGAGTTAAAATAAATTAAGATTGTATTGACCAACCTACAAAAGCCTGACGCAGCTTGCCGTATAGATGAATCAAACCAATAGAAACTAAGGCAACTTCTATTCATGTACTTCCTTGGGACTCATCAGACAAGTGTACGTCTACGATTTTCGCAGATGCAAGCAGTTGCAGCATCGTTGTCTACGATGTAATCTTTGATGGTAAAGCTCACTAGTTTAAAAGTACCCTACTCGATCTTCTCTTCAAGACTCCCATTTGATAGCTGGACGGAAATACTGACGCTGGTAGACTGTTCCTACCTTCCGCTATTTGTAGTAAGCAGGTAGATGTGAATATCAGTAAACTAATACTCTAAAAATTTTATTAACCTAAAATAAATATTATCTTTAATAGTTTATCTATGAAAACTAAATCTAGATAAGTGACAATGTTGCTTACGTATGCTTATCGCATAAACAAACGATACGAATGTTTACTACCTGGTATTGTGGTACTCGCAGCTCGTGTCTCATGTACGCTATGCTACATGTTGTACACAGTACCGCAGACGTCATGCGGATCATATTTATTATGATGACTTGAACGGTTTACATAAATAATACTCAATGTTCCCACTGTCAGACCTCTCAGCAATCATCAACAATGGGTGTGCGTTTCATGTTGGCAACTAAGCACTGTATGCGAACGCGAACTGAACCTGTCTCAATTTTACTCTCAACTTAAAAACTCCGTGTAGATATATTGAAATGTAATTGTTAGTTTTATTTTTAAGTACAGATAATCATAGACTTCCTATATGCATATTATAACCGAAATTTTCATGTATGCTCTCACGCAGTAGGACGTAGCCGGCCTCTAGCACCGAGCTCCCACTTATCAACAACGTATATTTTATTACACGTAGGTCTCTGTTGCCGGAGACCTGTGTAAGTATCATCGCGGTGCGTTTTTCTACTGTCCAACAGTACTATGAAATCATTACTATGTACCTGTTGGAATGGCGCCTCTAGCTAATGAAATTACTGAGGTGACGAGATTTATGTGTCGAAGCGACAGGAATAATGCGGTCCTGTGTATATCGTCGTAAATAGCGATACGTTATTATGGGCAGGTGTATCGGCTACGAGGTGTCTTAGAATTAAATATATACCTCGAATTGTGTACCGTGTTGTATTCCATTAAAAATTGCATAATATTCGTGCAACCGTTGCCTAACATCCGCATATCCGCTCCAGTGACCGAGTGCCGGCCTCCCGGGGTTATTTTAAACATTAACGTTACATTGTGCGCCGGAACCGGATCGAGCCGGCGCCGTTGGCCGTGCGCTCTGCGCCGACGCTAATGAATAGCGCAATTGATATTTAAATTCGGCTGCTCGCGAACCGGATCGAACCGGTCTTAACCGGTCGCGGTTGGCAGGCGAGCGTGCGCGCGCGCACGGTGATAACGCGACGCGGATCCGTCGGCGCGTCTCCGTGTGCTCCCGAAACGGATGGGAGTGAAACGTCAAAACAGCTGATTAGTCACTTTACGTTTGTTTTACGTACCAATAGGAGAGAAGAACTAACGGCTCTTACTGCGGGCAGGTCTCGGTTAATGTAGAAGGAAATTAAAAAGGTTTTTGGGTTCGTGTACCTTGAAGAAAAGAGGCCCTCGTTGTCTACTAAGCGAATTCACGATAGTTCTTGTTGTATCAACGCGAGGTGTCAGGGAGAGCCTATAGCTAATTCTGGGACTTGCTTTGGTCGTGGTGCTGGGAATCACCGCTGTGTCGGTCACTGTGGAGTCAACGCACTAATGATAACTATCGATGGTGTTAGTGAGTAAAAATCTCACGTAACTTTGTCTCCTCCCTAGAAGCAGAGCATCTTTCGAAGATTTGCCATGACACAAAAAGGTCTCTGTTGCCGGAGAATATTAGTGTGGGTAGAGGCATCTGTGGCAGTGACAAACGTAAATGTTTTGGTTCGTAGATAGTTATAGCTAATTACTAGGGTAACCTACGGTAAATAGGTAAATATCTTATACTTCTAGGCGACGAATACTGCGATAGTGTATATTATATTAACTAGCATCTCGTTACCGGCTGGCTCATATCACTTACCATCAGGTAAACGTCTCGTACGTCTCATCGCTAAGTCGAATAAAAGAAAGCTAAGTTCAATTATAGCATATGTGCCTTTTTTAGTTTTTTAAACATTTCATTCTTAATTATCAGTCAAGACGCCCCCGAGCACAGAGAGCTCTTTATGATCTCCACACCAATCGGTCCTGTTCTACTCGCAGCCACTCTCTTTCATCACATTTAAACAGTCACAATTTTATATCGGTACATAAGGTCCAGTCTCATCAAAGAACCACTAGAAATTAGTTGGACCTTGTGGTCGATTAGTTGCTACCCGCGTACATTTAACACTTCATTTGACAGATAGTTAAAGTCAACATTGAGGTTATTAATTTTTTTTTCAATATACCAAAGGTTAGTGTACACAAAATGGTTCATCGCGTCAGACGATCACTCTTGACTTGTTTACAAACATGTAACACGTAAAATCAATTAACTGAACCAAAACGAACTTTCTCGTCGATTAAAACTCAAGTAAATATTACACTACGCGTCCTCACCGACAGAGTGTAAACCTGTCACTCAGTCACACGTGAGCGGTAGCGTAAACAGAGGTATACAATACTGTTGGCGAGTTAAAACCATAGAATAACAAGGAATATTTTATTAATGGAAGATTTATTTAGAGGTTTAAGAGGTCCCGCAAAACAACTCACGGGATCCAAGCACCCTGCTAATCAACAAACGAGGCTCTGGCTCCCACAAATCCACATTGGGTAAATATGGTGAGAAATGGCCCATATCGCCCCATACAAACGCCTACAAACGCGGAAGTAGTGTTGGCAGGCCACCACCAGGTAATACGACGATCTGGTGAAGGCTTCGGGAAGCAGCTGGATGCGGACAGCGCAAGATCGATAGATGTGGAGATCTTTGGTGAAGGCCTATGTCCAGCAGTGAACGTCTATTGGCTGATAATGATAGATTTGTTTTACGCGGGTATTGTCTTCATAGATTAAAAGTATAAATATCACCGTCGTGAAGTTTGAAAGGTCCCGCAGCTGGTAAAAGCGACGATAGTTCATCTCCAGTCTCCGGACTATACACGCAATATATTCTCTTTTTTATTTAGAGTAAACATCCTCGTCACAGGTTCAAAGTTATGAGCCGACGTATCATTAACCGACAGGTGTCGTCGTTCTGCTCATCGCGCTGTGTTACGTAAAAACTAGTGTATGCAACATTTTTATGTTAACGATGTGGTATTATCTCATGTTACTGAACTTGTGTGCATGATCACAGAAAGCTAGAAAAAAGAATACTAGGAATTGGATAGATAGGGCTGACTTTAAATTTTTTGTGTGCTTCATTACTTAAGAATTAACTCTTTGAGCGCGGACCGTCAATAAATCGATTCCCTGTTAATGCGTGTAAATTGCGGAGCGTCCGAATATAGTGTAAATACTAACTGTAAAACACACACACACACAAACATACACAAATACATTACAAGAAATGTCCAGCAGTGGACAATCACGGTTAAAGTGATGGCGATGTATAGTAAAAAGGGAGTCCATAGGGTTTGTGTGGGGAAACATTTTTGCCAATCCTCTTTTTTTATATTCTTGTGTTTTTCTTTTTTTAATTAAATAAATAAATACAGTTACGATAAAAAATATTACATTTGAATAGTTTGATTTGTCCCTTACACTACCCTACTTAACAAAGAATTACGAAAACCCATTTCAATTAAGTTACATATTTTTTTTAAAAAATCCTTTCGCAATATATGCAAAATATGTGAAAATTAGATCAGCATTAAAAATAGTTATAGTATCAAGCGTTAAGTTTCCGAATGTAACTTATTAGTGTTTACAGTGAATAAACGTTATTTACTGGTGATAGCTTTTTGTTGCCGGAGACCATCTAGGTAGGTACCACCGCAGCGTCTGTTGCAACCGTCAAACAGTGCTGTGCAAATATTACTGTATTCCGGATTGAAAGGCGTTGTAGTTAGTGAAATTACAGAACATATGTGTCAAGGCAACGAGCACATTGA
The DNA here is from genome assembly GCA_033220335.2 of Troides aeacus. NCBI lineage: Eukaryota > Metazoa > Arthropoda > Insecta > Lepidoptera > Papilionidae > Troides > Troides aeacus. The sequence continues at coordinate 7,455,307 of CM067293.1, read as the reverse complement.
GGTGCGGTGTATATCTACCAAAGCAGCGCCACGTTTTACTCGTCTCGTTGCTACGTCGAATAGAAAGAACTTCATTGTAAAGTTAATTGGGGACTTTAAATGAATATATTCAATTTGTGAAATACTCTGCTCATCTAATCTGCATACATTTTGTATAATGATGATATTTAAAAATGACTTTTCAAAACCAAAGCCTTCAATTGGCTGTCGTGCGAGACACAAAGTGGGCCAATCCGCCCATTACGTTAGTTGACACCTGACCCGCGGGCCGCTTTAAAAACGCTATGCGATTGGTAACTAAAGGTCGGGCTCGTTACACCATAGGTCGGCGCAAGTTCATAGAGAGCTCATCGGGCTGCAACTCGATCACTATAAATCATCCGAACGGAACCGATACAGACGCGCCGAGCGCAGCGCGCCATTAGATACCGCGAGTCAATCGTCAATCAATAAACATTGTACGCAGGGGTGAAGGAATGGAGAGGAGTGAACGAGGAAGTTACCGATAGAATATGGAGGAAAAAATTCAAAGTATCATTCATATTTATATAGTATATCGACACAGTATAAACTATTACAATTAACGGTGTGTAAATATAATAGCCTGGTGTGAGAAGACAGTTGCCATCAAATTATACCGATTAGTATAAAATATATATTAAAAGAATCACCCGAAGTCGTTGGGACTCAAAAAGCGGAAGACATCGCTCGGTGTCAACATTACAAGAGACCTAGTCCCAGCAGTGGGCGACTGTCAGACAATATGCCAGACTATGAGATAATGATAACCGGTTAAATATAATTTTACAACACTCCTACAACATTAAGATCTTTTACAATTAATGATATCTTTAGTATATACTTTACTTGGTATATAAATTAAAAAATCTATTTTTCATTAAAATAGCTACTATTTCATCAACATCACCATTAGGTACCGTCTTAAAATTGAAATTAGCGATCAGATTAAGAAAACTAATTCGATCATCAGCTATTCTTTACTTAATTATTACTATTTTTTTAGATATTAACGCCAAGAAGACAAATGTTCTGGTTCTTATCGATCAGTGTAGCTATTTGTTCTAGATAGTTTCTGTAAATCTAGACTTATTTTAACGGAGCTTTTCAATGTCTAATAGCTGAAGATATACAGCATTGCAGGACCTACTTAAATTTTTTGTAGAAGGTCTTTGTTGTCGGAGACCGTCTAACTAGATACTAGCGCAGCGCTTAATTCGGCCGCTCAAATAGTATTGTGCGAATATTAATGTACTCTAGTTTGAAGGGCGCTGTAGCTTGAGCACATGCCGGACTAAAAGAGACCTCATACATCTTTTTAACCGACAATAACACTGTTCTGCAGTATAATATAATAATATATATTACATCATCATCATCAACTGTCGCCACGTTTTTATTGGTAGGCGAATCACTTACTATCGCGTAAAATCGTGCCTCGTTCGTTCCTTAATATTGTAGAATAAAATATAAAATATTGCGCTGAACATATTCCGTAAAGGATGACGCCCTTACTTACGGCGCAGAAACATGGCACTAGACCATCAGGCTGATCCACCGGTTCAAAGTACAGCGAGCAATTGAGAGAGCTATGCTTGGCATTTCACTGAGAGACAAAATCTGGAACGAAGAAACTGAACCGAAGCTGTAGACATAGCTCTCAAACTCTGAAGTGGCAGTGGGCCGGTCATGTCTGTAGTGTCAGTGACGGCGTATGGGGGACAAAATTGTTTGAGTGGAGGCCGAGTACAGGTCGCAGAAGTGTAAGATACTCTCTCTCCAAATGGACCGACAACATCACAGCGGTCGGAAGTGGGTGGATGAGAGATGCTGAGAATCGCATTTGGTGGAACACATGCGGAAGACTGAACACATTCCGATTTAGTTTGATGCTTATATGAACCGGATCGTATAAAAGTAATAGAAACCGTCCCGCACGTACACACATACATACAGACATAACTTTATAGCACTGGAAAAACACGTTAAGCAGTAAAAATGTTTACAAAGACATAAGTTATAACTTTGTCAGGATTTAATATGCCATCATCTCCCACGTCAACATCGCTCCCGATGTCCATCGCCATTAAAACGTTCATAACATAATTTATTTGGAGATACGCAAACGGTAACATTTTAACGTCTCCGTAAATGGCCGTAACTTAAACTAGGCTAAGTTCCCATAGGTAGAGGTATGTAGCGACACTAAAAAACCATTCAAACAGACAAGTATAAAACTGTCGATGTCCGAGTTTGACTGTCACGTTTGTGTATAATCGATTTTATTCATGAATCAGTTTCCAGCGAGTGGTGTTAATTTTTTTTATACAATCACGCGACGAGACGGGCGGGACGGTTTTTTTTAATATGTATTTTGCAATTTCGTTCCCCCTGGCTTGTGTTGTGCCGTAGTATTTCCTCTTTTATTTTCATATACTATTCTTTTTCCCTACTTTCTACATTTTCTTTTCTCCTTTCATATTTTCTGTCTTTCCACTCACACCTTGTCATCTTTACATACTTCCCGTTTCTCCCTCATGGATCGCCTCTCAGCCTCCGATCGCCGCTTTGCCTTTATTTACTTATCTTAATTTTGACATTTGCTTTCTTATTTGTTACCTTTCTTTATTTATTTCTATCACTTACATTACTACTTTATTATTTTTGTACTAATTTACAGTTTATCTTTCTTCTTTTTTATTTCTTTCCTTTACATTTCTCTTTATTTATTTTGTACACTAGTTCTTAATTCCATCAATTGTTTCTTTCATTACTTTTTCTTCAAATTTTATCATGCGGCGATTTCCGTCCTCACTCATCAGAGGCGATACAACCCGTGCTTATATCCTTCCCCAACTTCATCCAGCAGTCAAAGCACTCTTTCCCATATCTGTTAGGAAGTTAATACGTGCAGCACGGTCTGGTCCACCGCAGGGTCACAGAAGCACAAGGGACTCTCTCCGAGCTTGAAACTATGTAGGTATTCGAAGAATCCCCCGCGCCCAGTAACATTTGGACCAGACAGTCAGACGGTTAAAATGTTACTGGGTAGGTAGGTTGCGACGACGTCCGGAAAAAAGATCCGCCTTACTGCAGCCATCGTTCCTTCCTCATAGCGCCTATTCCATTCGTCAAGCGTTTTCAACCGTAGGGGAATGGGACGTTCACCCGACGGTAAGTAACATGCCTGTCCACAACGTGCCGCTAATTAGGATGATATACACTGCACCACATTGTGTTCAGCGCATTCAGACATAAGATGTTAAGTGTCATTATCCCAGTAATTACACTAGATACAACGCCCTTCAAGTCGGAACACAGCTGCAATAAGAGCTGCAGTGGTACCTACCTAGACGGTTTCCAACTACAGGGATGGAACTCCTAGATGAAATGGAGGATGTTGCAAGTCTAACACGTACATCAATGTGTCTGTTTGTAATGGAGTAGTTGACAAAAAACTGACGATTTTGATATAATTTATAAGTACTTAGACATCATTCGCTGCAGTTGTAGGAGGTATTATAAATGTTTAAATTAATATAGTAATCATGACTCTTTGGTTATTACAAGGTTACGTATTATATTTTTATTTAAATAATTTTAGATATGATAGTAAAATTGATAGTCTCGTTAAAAAACAATACGTGTCTCCAAGGTTTCTAAAACATTGCACGAAGTATGAATTTAGAAATTAACGATGCAGCAATATTCGTTAAACATTCATCGGTTTAATGATTTCTTATATACACGCGAGTAAACCATCTGAACGGCACTAGAGTAGAGTTAGTGAATTTACTGAGATTTAAAGAATTGTGTCTCAAACATCATCACCGATAGACGTGGACATAGGCCATTCCCCAAAGATTTCTACATCGATCGGGAAGGGCTTCATATGAGGCCGAGGTGATCATCTATGAGGAGGTAATACTGCAGAAATAAGCTGCTGAGAGGCAGCGAGAAAAAAAACCCTTCTCTCTATCCGTAGGCAAAGGACCGGGGCGTTGAAGGAGGATGTTTTACGTCTTCCATAACTGAGGTCATGGTGACTGATTCTGGGGTTAATATCTCACCAAATATAAAAGGCCTCGAGGTGGCGTGTGTGGTACTTTCGTATAACACTTTTTTAAGTGGTGGAGACCAGTAGCTCCACCTCGAGATGTATCAAGTCTTCAGACTGTCGGAACCACGGTTGTTTGCGAAAGCTTTCCTGTGCTACCGGCCAAATGCGATGAGTGAGCATCTATAGGTTTTTAGTCGGTAAGAATTCGGAATAACTTTTGTATTGTCTCGACAGCAGAAGGGTATCTAATGCAGGATTCTCACACGAAAAGAAAGACTTCATGTGGGGAGATTCAGGCCATTTCCCACCACGATGGCTCGATGCGAGTTGGTGGGAGTCGTTTGTTGATTAGCAGTAGTTAGCTTGGATCCCGTGATTTGTTGTACCTCCTTAAATCCCCGAAGTCTCGAAAGCGTAGAGCTAATTATTGTGCAATATCCCCGTATCCGACGTATCCCTTTTCCTACACTTACTTTTGAGGTGAACGCCCTGCTCGACGCGTAGCTTTATCGAATAAAAGTAAAAACACTAAGGCATGCGCACACTGGCGGAGTAAAGAGTTATTAGCTTAACGCAAAAAACGGTCACCATCTGTCGCGTCTCTGATGTACCACTTTACGATTATGGCTCTGTTTGCGCGTCGGTCCGTGTACGAGCATCGCGTGTGCAATCCATTTGGAATTAATGAAAAACATCATTAACTATATAAATATTTAACAGAATATCAGTTTGTCTAACTGCATGTAATCATTATATCATACAGAACATGCCGATTTTTTTTTTCTCATAAATATAAACACGCTAACATGAACTTCAATAAAGGATAACTACACTAGGTGTGGTCAAATTGTTCCTGGAGCGATCAGGTTGTAAATAAGGTAGTTTTGAGATTAAAAATCTGAGTCCACAGGAGTGTTATAAGGTTATAATTTTTTTGTAACTAAATCAATAATTGTTCAAAAGCAAAAAATGGTTTAAATACTAATATAAAAGACCTTTGTATATTCGCATTATATTGTTGATAACGATTCTTTAGTAATACAAACTTAATTTTGTGAACAAATTATTTGTCCAAACGAGGTGTAGGTAGAGTAATAAGAATTTTAAAAATTTTCTATACTCATCCTAATTTGATCGTAAATAAAATGTTTACTGGTGATAGGTCTCTGCTACCGGAGACCATCTAGGTAGGTAGGTACCACCGTAGCGTGTATTTGTAGCGCCAAACCGCAATGTGGAAACATTACTGTGTTCCAGTTTGGCGGATGTTATAGCTAGTGAAATTATTGGGCAACTATACTAATATATAAGATAATAAGTTGAAAAGCGAGCACAATGTGGTGCAGTGTATATCATCCTAACTAACACCACATTCTTATGGGCAGACGTATAACATTTGCCATCGTGAACGTCTCGCTAGTTTCGAAGCGATAAAAAAAGATACAAATAACTATGATAAGGTTGCCAAATATCTCCCTTCCGCCTTTTTGTCTTTTGGATTTCGCGGCTATGTACAAAGCGCTACAGAGCTCGTATCTGGCAATACTATACATAATTTGAAAGGTCTTGACATAACCTACAAAACGACGCTATGCATAATTAGTTTGGATATTGCGTTCAACAGTTATAGACGTGTAAACATGCGAGTTCACTAACGCCGAATTTGCGCTATTTTAAAGTTTTCCTTCGTTAAAGGCAAATCCGTTAGAGAAACATTCCGTGAGATTAATGGTGTTTTGGGGGATGGTACTCTATCACTTCGAACCGTGGAGGAATGGTTTCGACGATTCAGAGCCGGTGAAAACGACACCATGGATAAGCCAGCCGGCGGAAGACCTGTGACGACAAATACCGATCAAATCATGGACTACATCGAGTTAGACCGGCATGTGGCATCTCGTGACATCGCCCAGGAGATGGGAGTTAGTCACCAAACCATTTTAAACCATCCGCAGAAGGCTGGATACAAAAAGGTTTGGGTGCCGCATGATTTGACGCAAAAAAACCTTCTGGACCGAATCAACGCCTGCGATATGCTGCTGAAACGGAACGAACTCGACCCATTCTTGAAGCGGATGGTGACTGGCGACCAAAAATGGATCACATACGACAATATCAAGCGAAAACGGTCGTGGTCGAAGGCCGGTGAATCGTCCCAAACAGTGGCCAAGCCGGGATTGACGGCCAGGAAGGTTTTGCTGTGTGTTTGGTGGGATTGGAAGGGAATCATCCACTATGAGCTGCTCCCATATGGCCAGACGCTTAATTCTACCATCTACTGCGAACAACTGGACCGCTTGAAGCAGGCGATCGACCAGAAGCGTCCAGAATTGGCCAACAGGAAGGGTGTAGTGTTCCACCAGGACAACGCCAGACCACACACTTCGTTGATGACTCGTCAGAAGCTACGGGAGCTCGGATGGGAGGTTTGATCGCATCCACCATATAGCCCGGACATAGCGCCAAGTGATTACCACCTGTTCCTGTCCATGGTGAACGCCCTTGGTGGTGTAAAGTTGAACTCAAAAGAGGCTTGTGAAAAGTGGCTGTCCGAGTTCTTCGCAAATAAGGAGGGGGGCTTCTACGAGGGAGGTATTATGAAGTTGCCGTCTAGATGGAAACAGATTATCGAACAAAACGGCGCATATTTGAACTAAATCCGATCACTGTAACACTTTTTATAAAGCATTGAATAAAGAGCAAAAAAGCGGAAGGGAGATATTTGGCAACCTTATATTATATAGTATACAGTGTAAAGTACATAATGATGTTCAATCACACGTATACACATACGCATGTAGGTGGAAAATTGTCATAATAATGGTTAATTTAAAATTTTAATTACAAACACTAGATGAATGTGTTCAGTCGGATTGGACTCGTAAATAAATTGAGCTGTCCGATACACGCTGTGTGCCAACAGCATGCAGCCTCAAATAGCTGACGCTTAATCACTAATATGTTAATGAAATAACAGCATGGTATTCCGTACATGCTAATTAATGGCTCATTAATATACAATGACTATTTACTTAGTCCGGTGCGTCGCTGTGATTCGTTAAAAGCGAAAGCAAATTGACTGAAATATGATCAATCAAATTATCTAACTAAACAACTTACAGCTTTGATGTTGCCCGTGAAGTATTTACTGCCTTATTCCAGCACACGATTACTTTTACTATCCGGTAGGAAACAACCCACTTTCTGTTTTATCAAAGCTACGTAAATAATCATTATTCTTCCCTTCACTAAATGATATTTCTGTTATATGTACCCGCAATGTTCCTTAATATATTTTCAAATCATTAAAGAAAAACCTTATTGGTCTAATGAGGTACAATAGATTTTAAAAAATACAAAAAAAATTGGTCAAAATGGTCAACGCTCAGGACAAGTGTTGAACAAAAGTGACATCCAGCGCCACCAATATTTTCTAACTACCCGCGCATACTGCATACATGCACACACGTAACAATATCATAATTTGGCAGTCGGCAAAATAATATTATAATAGTACTTTTTTTGTTCAGATAACATAGATCGAATGGTTAGAAGTAGTACAAAAACTTTAAAAAACTAATATTAGCAGGACATACAAATTGCTGTTTGGGCATTTACGACACATTTCCCACTGCATCATTTGTACTGTATTTGTAGGAAGCAGTAAGCAGGCAAGTGTTTAAGCGATAAGCAACGCTAACTCCGCTGACTTAACTATTCACATGCTTGTGTATTTGCGAGTAGGGTTCACTCGCAAATACCTTTAAAACACTGTTGGTGCTGTCCCACACCCTGCGCATCAGTGAGGCAGCTCTCTTGCGCAAGATGGCATGAAATACGTCAATGCGTGCCTCTAGTAATATCCGTGATGCGCTACAGAAGCGGGACAGCACCAACAGCGCACTAAACACATTATAAAAGCTCTAACAATATGCTGTAAAGATGTAATCTAAATACCACACTAGAAGAAAAACAAAAAGCAAATGATTGGGACAGTAAAGAAACAAATACAAAAAATAACACACAGCCGTAAACTATTGAAATTTATATTTATGTAACTCAACTGCTGAACATGGATCGAGTCGACTGACTCAGCATGACGTATCATTTGAACGAGACGATCTTATTTCCGTGCAGGTGACAACAGGATTATCCCCTTACACCGCTCTATCCCCTCACCGTGAGCTCGACAAAAACGCGGAGACAATTATAACGCAACAAACATCAATTGCGCAACAATAAGGAACAATGTACAGAAAACGGCTCAAGAGCTGTCCAAGTGTCTAGAAATAGCTAAGTTTGTATCATCGATAAGCGAAGGATCTCGTCCGTCGCGCGGCGGCGCCGGGCGGGATTACCGGGGAGGAGCGGCCCCGGTGCGCGCTCAGCCGGTTATCTAAGCCTCGGAAATAAATTCGACGTTGGGAAACTTCTTTGAGATTCAACGTGAAATATAAACTAAACAGAACTATTTATACAGCAAAACATTATTTAAGTGCAAGATCAAACAAAAACCACCCTCCCCGTTGTAGTCATCAGCGTGTGGATCTACGTTCGGAAGAAACCCGCGCACTTTCGGTTATGATATGATAGTTCATCTCCGTGACTGCTTATTGAAGATACCTACCACCGTACCGGTACTTTACGACGACTTACATCAACTATATAAATCTACAAATAACGTCTTAGAGAACACGATATCCAATCGATTGCCAGCTGGATGGCAAACCACCACTCACCGATAAAGGGCTTCCCGTCCAACCGCTTCATCCAGTAGAACCGCTGGCCGTGAGGTTTGTTTTCCCGGTCGTATTGCTCCCACTGCTGCCGGAGGAAGGTGTAGCACACGCAGCAGCAACGTACGGTGCCCTCCTCCTCGCCCTCCGAGCGGTAGCCGGCGGGCGGCGGGTGCGCGCCGAGGAACGGGAAATACGGCTCCGAGCTCTGCGTAAAATGGTTTCTTTAAGATTTGGAGAAACTTTTACTGTAATAAATATTACAATATTAGGGGGACCGGAAAGTAATGTCGTTTTCTTACGCTAAATACAAACACATACATTTTTAACGAGTCTTTATTTTTAATCAATGATGTATTCCCCATCATTGTCAATAACCTTTTGCCATCTAGTGAGTAAATTTTCAATCCCTGATCGATAAAAATTAATTGGTTTTTCGGCAAAATATCTAGAGATGGCATTTTGGATATCATCCAAATTTGCAAATGTTTTGCCACTTAAAAAGTGTTGCAGCGCTCGGAATAAGTGGAAATCCGATGGTGCAACATCGGGCGAATATGGTGGATGAGGCAGCACCTCCCACCCCAATTCATTAATTTTTTCTAGAGTTCGCCTTGCGCAGTGCGGTCTTGCATTGTCATGTTGGAGAATGCCGCCTTTTCGGTTGACAATCGCTGGTCACTTTTCAATTAAAGATTGATTGACTCGCTGCAATTGTTCGCTGTAGAGGTCTGCAGTAACAGTTTCTCCAGGTTTCAGTAATTCAAAATGAACAATGCCGCGAATACTCCACCAAACACACAAAAGCGCTTTTTTGGGGTGTAAACCTGGCTTAGCAGTACTCCGAGGGATTTCATTTGGAGAGAGCCACTGCCTTTTGCGTTTTGGGTTATCATACAGGACCCATTTCTCATCTCCTGTGATCAAGCGATCAAAAAACGCTTCTGTGTTGTGTCGTTGAAGCAATAAGTTGCATGTGATTGATCGGTTAGCCTTATTCTGTTCGGACAGATTATGCGGGACCCAAACACCTGCTCTGCTTACTTTTCCAATCTGCTTCAAATGTTCTTGGATGGTCGACCAAGGTTTGTTGAGACTGTTTGACAATTCCTCGATCGTCTGACACGGATTTGCTTCCACTTCCGCCCTTAACACGTCGTTGTCTAACGCTGATGGTCTTCCTGATCGATACGAGTCGGAAAGATCAAAATTACCCGATTTGAACTTGGAAAACCACCTTTGGCATTTACGAATGTCCAGTGCATTTGGATAAACATCGCAAATGTTTTTGGTAGCAACTGTTGCGTTATTTCCCTTGCGAAACTCAAAGAGCATGCAATGCCGGATGTGTACCTCTTCTGGTATTTGGCTGGCCATTTTACCCAAAATTACAAAAAAAAATTGTAATTCAATTGTCTATAAGTAAAGAAATCACTATAACCTCACAATGTCTTTGGTACGCCTCTGAACAAAACAATGAGCTGACAAATGACAATCAAGTATTGGCATGCGCAGAAACGACATTACTTTCCGGTCCACCTATTAGTTATGTAAACTGACGTTTTTATTATCTTAAACGGATATATAATCAATCATTCAGACAGTATGAGAACTCATTGAGACGACAAATAAAAGAGCAATGCTTAAAACTCGTGAGATACGCGTTAAACGGTTCTCATCAAGTGAAACCGTATCTTTGAAAACAACTTTTTGACCTTTTCATATTAACTCTTAAGAGATTTTTATCACTAAACTCGATTATTGGTTTAGTAAACACTATTCGGACTTAGTCAGAGTTAATTAAAAATTTTCACGATTGCAGGACTACGCACCCGCGAAGAAATGGAGTTTATAACTTATCCTTTACAGCTTGAAAGAGTAATTCATTGGAACAGGGGTCATGAATTATATTAACAAAATGTAGGAACTAGTTGAATGGTTAGACATTTCACTAGAATTGGCATTCCGGACCTCAGTGTAGCTACAGATGATTAAAGAGTTATACCTGTGCATTACCATCATCACAGGAAAAACGTCCGCTGGGCACAAAACGTATAAACATAAGGTTGCAGTCCTTTGCCGTCTTCAGAAATCTCGTGAGCGATCACTTAATCTTTTAATCAAGTTAAACTAAAATTCACAAGTTTGTATACATATCTTGCCTGAATTGTACGAACAATTATCGTATATTTGTCGATTTTTTTATGCTGGGTGTGGAGTAACACGAGGAGAGAGTAAAAGTAATTGACCCTGTGAGAGATACTACAACAAAATCTCTCCTCGTCGAACACTGTGTGGACTATGTATTAAACGTGTTCAGTTGGGGAAAATTTATCAAGAGCATCATGTGTGGTTACATTAGTCAATATTTGTATTATAATTTTTATAATATTAAGGAAATGGTTTATTATGAACTGACAACCCTTTGCGACAAGTCAACGAGCTCGAACCGTAGCTGCGGGAGTCAATCGCTTAACGCATACAATCGGACAACCGGTTGTCGCCGGATCTCGCAACCGGCGGCGGCCATTTGGACCGCTCTACATTGTAGCGGAACGGTGACCACGTCGCTCCAGGCTCGTGACCACGTCGCATATACTATATCTTATCCCAATGAACACTGCACAAATACTAAAATTATTAATTTTTCTATAGATATAATATAAAAAATTATAATTTTTACATTGTTCCAAAAAAAAAAAAATTGATTACTCTGTTCTTAAAGAAATGTATTAAAATAGATTCCAAAGTTGATATTTTTACAGAAAAAATTAAATACCCACCCAAATAGAAATTCTCTTAAGATAATCATATACTAGTGCACAAGATAACCTATAAACACTAGCTACCGTCTGCATTAGGAACAGATGCAGATACAGACTTATCTGCGTGTAACAGGACATCGCACAGTATTTCCAGTCATCACACTGGTCTCTGTAATCGATTCGGTATTTTAAATTTTTGTGAATAATATTTTGATACTACCAAGCTATGTGAACAGCTGGTGCTACTGATACCGCCTCTTATAATACTGTGAAGATAGATCATCAACATATTAAAAGTCTTCCTACCCCTGTATGTTGACAAGCTAGAGCGCTCATTGCAAGGATACTGCTGGTTAACCAACTATTAGAGCAGAGACCACCTCTCTCCACTTGCTACGATCCTGGTACGCTTCTCTCGCTTCCTCTACTTTCATGAGCGTCTTTATGCATGCTCGTCGGTTGCCAATACTCTTGGCCCGGCCTATTTATATTTTTTTCTGTTGTTCCTTACTACATTTTTATTTAATTTGTTCGTGTTAAGCGACTACCCCACCTGCGGCTCGGGCTTCACCCGCACGGTGAAGCGGTCCCCGAGGCCGGCGCCGCCGCACACGAAGCAGACGCGCGGCTCCGCGTCCGCGGCCTCGCGGGCGGGCGACGCGGGCTTGCTGGCGCCCAGCGAGCTCTTTATGTACGCCTTCGCCTTCTCCATTGCCGCCACACTAACAAATGGAAAATACTTCATTTTAATTCAAGAGATATAAACCATTCTATCTCTAGGGAGTAAAAGATATCGAAATGGATTTAAAATCACTTTCACTTTCGTTCACTGGTTACTGGGTCGGTCTCTGTTGCCGTAGACTGCCAAGGTGAGCACAATCGCAGCGCTTACTTCTGTCACCGAACAGTAGTATGCAAACATTACTATATACCAGTTTAAAGGGCGCTAGAGCTAGTGTAATTTTTTTTTATATTTATATAGTCACGCCTTTTTCCCAGTAGGGGTAGGCAGAGGTGAATAAACTACCCACATTTCGCCAGATGTGGTCAGATTAGATCCCATGTAACAGGGGGCGAGCCTGTTGCCACTTTATTGGGACCACCACACACACACACACAAAGATGATATCAGTGTGCGGGTTTCCTCACGATGTTTTCCTTCACCGTTTTTGTATCTCGCTGTTGTAACTAAAGTTTACAAATGTATTATACATAACTTAAATATTAAGTCATCGGTACATGCCGAGGTTTGAACCCGCGACCTTCAGAATGAAAGCCGCACGCTCTAACCATTAGGCCAGCGAGCTACTTAAATATATATATATATATAGTGTAATTACTGGGGTAACAATACTCAATATCTTATGTCAGAAGGCGACGAGCGCAATATGGTGCAGTGTATATCATCGTAATTAGCGTCATGTTGTTATAGACGGGTGTATCACTTACCATTAATTGAACATATCACTCGTTTTGTCAGTTAGTAAAAAAAGTCCAAAGTTTTAAATCAATCCCGCGCACACAGAGAAACTGAGCACTGAGCACATATTAATAAAAAAAATAAAAGAGCCTTTTTAATTACAGGTAATACCCTTATCGGATAGATTGACACTTATTGAAAATATCACTTCACGGTTTGATTTAAGAGTTGTTTGGTTGATTATGAAGCTCGATTAATTCGTATGCGATTGCGCAACATAAACTAACAGTCTAACTGAATGTGCGCGCAGTGATCAAACAAGACTGTTGTGACATCACACACAAACATCATCATCCATCAATTTTATAATCATGTGACCCGTTCGACTTTTACGATACCGCGCGACCACATCGCAGCCGGCATCCTTACACTCAGTACAAACTTATACTTGGCGACTCTTCGCAGTGAGACAATATATACTATTTATATTTTTATTCGACGGAACAACGACACGGACGAAGCGTTTACCTGATGGTACGCCACAAATATACTGCTGAGAAGATGATATACATTGCATCACATTGTGCTCATCATCTGTACTATTTATCTCGCTAACTTCTCTGATAACAACGCCTTTCAAACCAAAACACTAGCCGCAATACTGTTTGGCAGCGGACATGGGCGCTGCGGTGGCACCTACATAAGTTACCATATGGTCGACCAGCCGACGTGACTTGTGACACGAGAGCTATGACGCATCGCGGCGCGCCTTCCACTTAGTTATTGAACACCCGCCGTTAGCTAGGTCCATATAGTTAACAAATCCTTTCTGTAATACTAAATATAAATAAACAAATTTTCCCGGTAAGTCTCTGTTGCCGGAGACCGTCTAGATAGGTATCACCGCAGCGCCTACAGCAGCCGACAGATAGTATGCTAACATTATTATGTTCCGACTTTAAGGGTGTTGTAGCTAATGAAATTGCTAGAGTAATTACACTCTATATCTTGTCTCAAGTGGACGGGCATAATGTGGTGCTGCGTGTATCTAATCTAATTAAGCGACATGTTATGGGCAGGCGTGTCACATACCAAATTCAACAAAGGTGCTGGAACTGAATAGTATAACACATCGTTATAAGATGCGCTGGTTAGGGACCGGTGGAAGCAGATCGTGTGCTCCATACACCAACCCTAGCATTGATCAAGATCATCAGACATGAGGGAACGACTCCAGAGAGAGAGCATAATTTCTATACAATGTTTTAAAAGTTCGAAATGTGAAGGGTGTGTGGACACTTGAACGTGAACGTTTAATCTACGCGCACGATGTAATGGCAATAATTAACATAACGCCCGGTGGCACGGGGTCAAGAGCTGCGCCGATAGCGTTACGGGGGTCAGAGGGCGCGGGTTCGAGTCGCGGGATGGATGTGACGCATGGCCATGTTTAAACGAGCCATTGCCACATATATAGATAGCTTTACGTTACATTTTATAAATATAACTTCAGTGGTTATTTTTATAAACATTTATTCCAGCGCGCGATGTCGGTTAGAGGTTGGAGTTGACTCGGGACAGTACACTCCGTACGATTGGACGAGTTATCAACAAACGGATTTGTGTGTACCGTGTACTGTGTACTGCGGTTGAACCTTTCACAAACATACTTTACATGAAAAGAGTAATCAGATGATTTTACAATCAATTCGATCGTTATCAAAGACAGATAGTTACTGTCGGTATGTCACTGTAGCGTACCATCAGGTAGGCAAACATTACCGGGTTCCTGTTCGAAAGGCGCTATAGCTAGTGCATTCACTAGGGAAATATATATTTCTATACTAATAGGGGGACCGGAAAGTAATGTCGTTTCTGCGCGTGCCAATACTTGATTGTCATTTGTCAGCTCATTGTTTTGTTCAGAGGCGTACCAAAGACATTGTGAGGTTATAGTGATTTCTTTACTTATAGACAATTGAATTACAATTTTTTTTGTAATTTTGGGTAAAATGGCCAGCCAAATACCAGAAGAGGTACACATCCGGCATTGCATGCTCTTTGAGTTTCGCAAGGGAAATAACGCAACAGTTGCTACCAAAAACATTTGCGATGTTTATCCAAATGCACTGGACATTCGTAAATGCCAAAGGTGGTTTTCCAAGTTCAAATCGGGTAATTTTGATCTTTCCGACTCGTATCGATCAGGAAGACCATCAGCGTTAGACAACGACGTGTTAAGGGCGGAAGTGGAAGCAAATCCGTGTCAGACGATCGAGGAATTGTCAAACAGTCTCAACAAACCTTGGTCGACCATCCAAGAACATTTGAAGCAGATTGGAAAAGTAAGCAGAGCAGGTGTTTGGGTCCCGCATAATCTGTCCGAACAGAATAAGGCTAACCGATCAATCACATGCAACTTATTGCTTCAACGACACAACACAGAAGCGTTTTTTGATCGCTTGATCACAGGAGATGAGAAATGGGTCCTGTATGATAACCCAAAACGCAAAAGGCAGTGGCTCTCTCCAAATGAAATCCCTCGGAGTACTGCTAAGCCAGGTTTACACCCCAAAAAAGCGCTTTTGTGTGTTTGGTGGAGTATTCGCGGCATTGTTCATTTTGAATTACTGAAACCTGGAGAAACTGTTACTGCAGACCTCTACAGCGAACAATTGCAGCGAGTCAATCAATCTTTAATTGAAAAGTGGCCAGCGATTGTCAACCGAAAAGGCGTCATTCTCCAACATGACAATGCAAGACCGCACTGCGCAAGGCGAACTCTAGAAAAAATTAATGAATTGGGGTGGGAGGTGCTGCCTCATCCACCATATTCGCCCGATGTTGCACCATCGGATTTCCACTTATTCCGAGCGCTGCAACACTTTTTAAGTGGCAAAACATTTGCAAATTTGGATGATATCCAAAATGCCATCTCTAGATATTTTGCCGAAAAACCAATTAATTTTTATCGATCAGGGATTGAAAATTTACTCACTAGATGGCAAAAGGTTATTGACAATGATGGGGAATACATCATTGATTAAAAATAAAGACTCGTTAAAAATGTATGTGTTTGTATTTAGCGTAAGAAAACGACATTACTTTCCGGTCCACCTAATATATAGATTTTATATATAACTCAGTTATATGTTGATATTTTAAGCTTAACTTTGCTAACTCTTCTAAAGAAATGAAGCTAACTAAAATTGATAAAACAGTAAGCAATTGGTATAAGAAGGCGACTAACACAGTGCTTAATATTACTGTTTATTATATACACCACTAGTGGTAGTTCTCTAGTTATCAATAGTAGTCGGCGAACATTACTGTCTTCCGGTTTGAATGGCACTGTAGCTAGTGAAATTACATGGGTAACAAGAATCAACATCTTATGCATCGGGCGATAGCGCAATGTCGTGCAGTATATACCATCCCGACTAGTGCCACGTTGTTACGGACGGGCGTATCACTTACCACCAGGTGAACGTATCGCTACTCCCGTCGCTGCGTTGAGTAACTAAGATAAGTTTATAAGGCCCTTATCTTATATTAAGATAGTGTTAAGTCCATTATAAGAACTAATTAATGGAATGTTTGTAAATGTTAAATGTCAGGCGTACGACACTGTACGACACTGACGGGCGGTATTGCGTAATGTGATAGCTTTGCACGAATACGAATTTACAAAATCATATCAAGAAATATATGTCATAACACGTTGTTTATATGTCGTTTCCTGTGCTGGTGTTGGATATATGTTGTATAATATGCCACTATATTTAATAACTCGAAGACTTGTAACGAGGGTCGTATGTACATTTTTACTCGTAATATACAAATTAATTATTTTTCTGAATGCACACTTGTTCCGGGTAGTTTTTGTTGAAACTAGACAGTATTTGGCAGGATTTCCAATGTCGCAAAATTAAATATTTTGAGCATTGCTTACATCGCTTAGGCAACATATGTTAAAATAAAAGAATATTGATTACGTTGCTTTTTTTCGCTCGTTCTAATAACTCAACATTATGGATAATTTTCGATTTAGTTGGAATTGTACTTAAAAGTATACTTTAAATTACTTTCCACATTTATAACATTCGTTAAACTAATGTACACAGGATGGTAGGTGTAACTCAGCTAGGTTTGATTAATTCATTATAAAACGACGTTAATTATTTTGAGACAGTATTAAGTATATATGTTAAACATATACACCTGATACTAATCGAATTATTTTTGCTACAAAGCAGAAGCCTGCAATAAAATGAATAAAATAAAAACCCCATCAGTCGTATGCATCGTGCATTTCAGTTTAACGTCGCCCTTTCATCGCTCATACAACGGGCAGCAGTACTATAAATCAATCAAATAATATCCTCTCTATCCCCCACCACACACACACACACACACATACACATACGCAACTAAACCCAGCTCCATATACGGCCCTCACAAAGCGTTGCACCGTACAAAGCGCACAACACCACATTCCCTCTGCTATGTATGTATATGTATATATATGTGTGTGTGTGTGTGTGTTTGTGCGCGTATGTGTAGATGTATATTACATAGCAACCTGTGCTGTGTATGAGCTGTCGGTCAAAGGCCCGGCAATTAGAGTCGGACACGCGACACACGACACACGACGCACGACACGCTGCGTAGATGTATCGATCGGATTGTCCGTCCGCACAATGCGATTTTCATCCCTCGCACGCATAGCGCAGCTACACGCGTCGCGGCCTTATATTTGCATGCGCGCCGGGGGAGGAACAGGTAATATAATAAAGAGGATATATAATTAACATGGATGAACGGCCCTCAATTAGTCTTGGATCTACGCACGCGTACAATTTCAATGGAGGGATGCGGCGAGTGCTACTCTTTGTGATGGAATAATTAAAATTGATTAGATTCCTGCTCTAATGCCGTACCTAATAACTTTCTATCGGAAAATTAAAACTGACGTATAGAAATGAAATATCTACGATATTGAATCATGAAAATACTGCAAAGCACAAAGGATATATTTTAATAGTAATTTTCACATTTTATAATGTTTTACTCGATGTCAATTCTAAACCGTAAACACTGGAGCCAAAATCTATGTTACGGACGTTTCTAGTAAATCACTTGCAGACTCAAGAAATATTTGTGTACGTTGTAATTTCAAAAGACTTCTCCAACTCTTTTATTCATTACAAATGATTATCACGAAATGGCAATAAATGTTGACTTATAAAGCAATGAAACGATTAACATGTAAAACACCATACAGCCGACATATAAAGATTTCTTAGTCATATTCTATAGTTTATTGATTTATGGGTGTAAATTTGGTTGAGAGGCTACGGTCATATGTAGTTAAGGGGGTAATGAGATTTAATGTCTTATGTCTAAAGCCAAAACTGTAGTTCGGTATGATTTACATGGAGTAAATGTTCTCCCCGTTGAATCGCTTCGTAGAATAAAAAATATAAAAAAGAGAAAGTTTATACGGAGTAGTATTATTTGAAGAAAAAATAAATGCTACATAGGTCTGTTACATGTGTGCGTCTGAAAGTCTGCCAGCAATAAGGCCCCATAAAATGTAGCCGTTCCGTACAGAGGCGGCACTCGAGAACCGCTAAGAACACTTCACTCCTCATGTCCGGCCGCGCGTCCCTCGTTACGCCTTTTTTTTTTCGTAAAAGTAAGATTTCCAAGTCTTCCATTTACACAGGTCGCAAAGTTTGAAAGAGCGGCCTATTTTTTCACTAGCCAACGAAACCTTGTAGCTCATAGACGAAAAATAAAACCGAGGACACTATTACATATAATATGGGCTTGCCATTTATATCTCCTTTATATAAAAATACTTAAGCTATATAGTAATTTTAACAAAATGGAAATAGCTAATATATTGACATAACTTAGAACGTCCATTTCATGTGATAATTTATCTTTTATATAGATTTTGTATTATTAAGATCATACGTATGATTACATCATCATGAGATTGAAGTACCAATTAGCCGAATTGCTATAGTTATTGATCTTCTTAAATTTGATAATAAACTTAACACCAGTACAACGTTCTTAGAAAACAATAGAGACAAAAGGTTTAATTGTTTTGTGTTAAATTCTGCTAACACTTTTTCTAGATAGTATAGATAACAATTACTCAATAACTTTAAAGCATTAACTATAATTGATGATTTGTTTTATATAGAAACAGAACAGGATACGGAATGGAAAACGTAGTGGCGATCGGCATCCAAACATTGCGTTTTCTAGCCGAACAACTCTCCAAATTCGTCAATCCCTTCCAGCCCGTAAAAAAAAAGTAGCGCACAACTGCAGAGCCGAACATCGCAAAAAACAATATTTCGCCATCCAGACAACATCCAACCAGACAGGCATCGCAATCGAATAAATCACGAACGCGAACACAACAAAGGCGAGCCTCCGGCGTTCCGGCCGCGATATGCAAATAGGGGGGAACGCGCGTTATTAAAGCGTTGAATGAAGCGCCGCGGCGGCGGCGGCGGCATTAATGAGCGATCGCCGCGGACGCATAAATATACCGCGGAAATGAAAATCAACGCGGACGGACATTAATGATTCAAAACTCACCCCCACTCGATCCCCACTCACCGGTAACGTAACGCGGAGACACAATCTCGCAACCCCGTGGAGCGCGGGACTGCTTCCATCAGAAGCGCAAATATCTTATTTCTTCAATAAACAGGCCAATAACAATTAACATTAGTCACCGAAAGCTCGCGTTTCTACCGCCAAACAGTAGTGTGCAAAGATTAGTGTTCCGGTTTGAAGGCGCTGTAACTATTGAAATTACCAGGATAACGAGACATAACATCTTATGTTTCAAAGCGACAAGCGTAATATGGTACTGTTTATATTATCCTAACTAGCGCTACGTTGTTACGGGTGGGCCGCATCACTTACCAAGATGTGAACGTTCTGCTCCTTCGTTTAATAAAAAAAGTAGAATGTAGCGCTATAAACAACTCGTACCTCGTCTCTTCATTTCGTCGTATACTATTACTCATCTTTTTAAGTATTGTAAGTGGTTTAATAAAACATCCAATTATTTATCAGTTGTCTCTGGCTATGTATTACTCTGTGAAAGAGCCAACGCAAAACGCCCAAATTTCCGTCAATAGGACTCTAATACGAGGGTCGGTCCGTCCGTGCTCCGACTACTAGCCGCCGTGGCACTAGGCAGGACGTGCGTGAGCGTGGGGGCCGGGGGGGATCCGGAAACAAGGACCTGCTCATATTTCGGGCCCAATCTAAATAATATACCTTGTAAATACTTCTTGTAATAAAGACATTTGTTAAATATTGTGTACGCTGCAGCGTGCGGTCCATATAAACAAATGACCACTACACAACCTACGCCTAAATTCTATTCATTATTCTATTACTAATTAATAACCATTAAGTACTTTAAAGGTATACTTTGTTGAATATAATAAGTGATACACTGGCTTATAACCACAACATGGCGCTAGTTAGGATGATATGCACAGCACCAAAATGTGTTTGCCCGACTAGAGACATAAAATGTAAGAATTGGTTATACAAGTAATTTCACTAGCTACCGCGCCCTTCAAACCGTAATACATAAATGTTTGCACACTACAGTTCGTAGTTAGAAATATTCGCTAGGGAAGTACCTAGACGGTCTTCAACAACAAAGACCAATGAGATGCGAGTGAAATGTTAAGTAAAGCCCAAAATTTTAATGGTAGAGCTGAATAGCTAAAGATCGTTAATGCAAATGAAAAAGCACAATCCGTCCGTGACAGACAAAGTGGAAAAAACACAAACATCGAGTGGGGACAGCACAGTATCAACACATACTGGCACCACGCAGGAGTTGGGGGAGAGAGAAGGGATCAGTGCGAGCATTGTTGTTAGGGGAACAGAGCGGCCGCGTCACCAGGGGTACAACCATTCAACTATTCAACTTTATACAGCAACTTAACGCTTAATGTCAATCATCACGTCACATCTGTCGTACAGTAATGTGTACAAATGAGAGATTGTGTAACGGATATCAATTTTGAGAATAGTTATATACTATACAAAATGCAGCACGACGACCTGAAAGACGACTTCCACGAGGAAGCGGGACGAACGAGATGTTCACGTCGTGGTAACAGTCATAGTAATTTTGTGTTCAGTAAGAGTATACACCCACTGGATGCCAGCAACGCATGACCGATCGAAGTGAAGATCTTTGGGGTGGCCATGTCCAGCAGTGGACGTCTATCCGCTGATGATGAGGAGGATATACACAGCACCACATTGTGCCCGTCGCCTTGGGATATAAAACCTCATGTACCGTTATTCCCATAAATTTCAGTAGCACACTTACTGTTTGTGGGCTGCAACAGGCGCTGCGGTGGTAGCCGCTTAGACGGTCTCCAGCAACAGCGACCTACCACCAGTAAATCTATAAATTATGGTTTTCACTCTGATTTTTTTCTACCTTCGTATTTTTATTGAGTACAGAAGAGGGTTGTTTGGTGGTAAGTGACATGTGTGATCGTAACAGTGAGATGAAAACATCTTAAAAGCAAGTTGACCTTTAAAGCATAATAAGACGATACAGACCCATTATCATTGTGCTTTAGAGAGAATATAACTTGTACGAAAACAGGACTTATTTGTAAGAAAAACGACAAATTGTGAGTGTTTAATTCAGGTTTATGACAATAATCTTCATCATCAACAGCCGATTGAAGTACATTGATGGACCTAGGCCTCTCCCAAAAATTCCATCATCGATCGGGTTGAGACTAATATATAATAAAAAAATAAATAAACAGCCCATTTACGTCCCCACTGGTGGGGCACAGGCCTACCCTCAATATGAGGGCGATTGGGCCGTAGTCACCACGCTGGCCCAATGCGGGTTGGTGACTTCACACATACCTTAGAATAAATTCTGTCATGTGCAGGTTTCCTCACGATGTTTTCCTTCACCGTTTGTATCTCGCTGTTGTAACTAAAGTCCACAAATGTACATAACTTAAATATTAAGTCATTGGTACATGCCGAGGTTCGAACCCGCGACCTTCGGAATGAAAGCCGCACGCTCTAACCATTAGGCCAGCGAGCTGAGATTAATATAAAGAGATTTTAACCATTTCCCACCACGCTGGCCTGATGCGGATTGGTGAGAGCCAGAGCCTCGTCTGTTGATTAGCAGGCTGCACCACGAGCAGGTAAGGATGTCCTTGATCCCGTGAGTTGTTGTACGGGAACCCTTACACCCCTATGACGATTACAATCTTGTATAATTAAGTTTAAAAACTATTTAAGATACATGTTTACTACTGGATGCATTTAACAACACACAGCAGTGAATGTATATCGGCTGCTGATGATGATGATGTGATATGCGTTTACAGTAAATACGTTGCTAAATGAAACGTTTACAGCCCGGTGTCCCCTGTCGCAATACAGACTCCCTAACTAACGCACCAACGCGTGCGTATTTACGTATTCAAATTGCATCGGACGCGGCGACGCGCCGACCCAGGCGGCCGCCCGTACGAGCACCGCTGTATATATATACACGTTGTGTATACAACCGACGAACAGGCTCAAATTTAAACTAAACAGCAACACGATGAACCATTTTTATGAAAACTATCAACTAATCAATATAAATTATACTGGCTACCATCTAAGTACCACTGCTCCTATTTTTGCCTCCAGACAGTAGCGTGCAGATATTACCGTGGTTCGGTTTATATAATTACCGGGGTAACGAGACTTAATATCTTGTCTCAAGACGACGACTACGTGTTGCAGCCATTCTACATAGTGCCAAGTTTTAACTGGCGAACGTATTACTTATCGTCACATGAACACCTCGCTCATTCCGTCGCTTCGTCAAATTAAAAAAATAATGTCTCTCGGCGAACATGCTCAAATATTAGACCAATCAAGAACAAGAAAAGTTTTTATTAAAGCTGTCATGTTATGAACATAGATGGTAAAGAATAGAGGAAAGGTTTCAAGTGTTAAAGTAGATTCAATAACGTCAGTATACGTAAAAAAGTGATGGAAGATGGAAACAGAGTTAAAGATGCGATTAAAGTAGAAAGAAAGAAAGCAAAAGACAGCCTTTTTAAAAAAAGCATGAAATAAAAATTAAACCTTTTTTGTTATATGCAATTAATGAAACATTTACAAGAAAATGGTGTCTGGCGGCAGATTTATATTTTAAAAAACGAATATCTCAATAAGTTATAAACAGTGCGGGGTGCAGTGAAGGTGGTGTCATTAGAATCACCGATCGTGCGGATTTCTTAGTCACGATGTCGCAGTGGTGCAGTGGTGCAGTGGTGCAGTGGTCGGGTGAGCATCGCGCGTTCGCTATTGAAGCATTTTTCAAGAGTAACGATTCTTACGTACTCGCTCGCCGACAGTTTTGTTCACATTTCAATATTCGACGGATAGGCGATAGGCCGAGTGTGAATTTAATTCGTTCGTGGGTGGAGAGGTTCCGCGCAACTGCTTCGGCTATGAACACACCACGGCCAGGACCTAGTCGATCGTCAAGGACCCCCGAAAACATTGAACTGGTTGAACGCAGTTTACGTGAAAATGCACGACTTTCGATACGGAAAAGGGCAGCTTCACTGGGACTTCCAAGAGCATGCGTGCATGAAATTTTGAAAAAAGATATGAAGTTTCATCGTTTTAAAATTCAAATAATTCAAGAATTGAAAAAAAATGACTTTGAGTCAAACCATGTTGGAGCGTTTTCACACTGTGAATTCCATTTTTTGGAGCGACGAGGCTCATTTTCATTTAAACGGACACGTAAACAAGAACAACACACAAAATTGCCGTTAG
The DNA here is from genome assembly GCA_033220335.2 of Troides aeacus. NCBI lineage: Eukaryota > Metazoa > Arthropoda > Insecta > Lepidoptera > Papilionidae > Troides > Troides aeacus. Next base: position 7,431,421 of record CM067293.1, on the reverse strand, counting down.
TGGGCTCTAAGAACTCGCAATCCTCGACTGAAGCACCAAAAACCATTACATTGCCCAAGGGTAACTGTTTGGTGCGCTTTATCCACGAATGGGATAATCGGACCATTTTTTTTGAAAATGCACGGGGCCAAGCGACGAATGTCAATGGTGAGAATTATCGGCTCATGATTTTGAATTTCTTTTTGCCGAACCTGCGAGCTCATTCATCATTCTCATCGTTCTCATCACACACGTGGTTTCAACAGGATGCGGTACAGGAGCGACCGCACACACGGCCAGAGCTTCGATGGATTTGTTGCGAGAAAATCTCCCTCAAAAACTGATTAGTCGCTTTGGGGACATCCCGTGGCCACCGAGGTCACCCGACCTAACTCCAATGGATTTTTTTTTGTGGGGCTACCTCAAAGAGAGAGTTTACGCCAACAATCCGCGAACTGTTGTGGACTTAAAAGAAAATATTCGGCGAGAAATCAGCGCAATTGAACCAAGTTTACTGCAGCGTGTGGCACGGAATACGAGGCTCCGTTTCGAACAGTGTGTGTGTGTCTGTGTGTGCAACAGGATGGAAGACATTTGGATGACATTATCTTTAAAAAATGAAATGCGCATTTGTACTCTATCTTTTGATACTTTTAGTAAAATGATATGTCAAACATATTATTTTTTATTTAAATTTGAAAACATAAATGTGCCACCAGACACCCTGTATATGACACGGTTCTCAAAGGATGTAATGGAGGTCTCGGACCACAACTCACGAGACCCAAGCTAACCTCACCTGCTCGTGGTACACCTTGCTAATCAACAAACGAGGCTCTGACACCGACCAATCTGAATTGGACCAGCGTGATGACAAATAGCCCAAATCCCCTGTATGAACAATTAAAAACGGCAACTCCTAGTGGCCGGCGATGCGGGCAGCGCGGGATCGATTGATGTGGGCATCTTTTGGAAGAGGCCTATGACCAGCATTGGATGTCGTATATTGGCTGAGAATGATGAACACGGTTCACATAACCCGTACGTCATTTTTATTAGACGTATTAATTAAAAAAAAAATTTCGTAAATTTTTGTAGCAAAACAAAATTTAACTCAAGCACTACCTTCAGTAAATTATTAGAATTGTGTTGAGATAAAAAAGCTTTTAGCGCTATTGTCCGAGGCGGTTCGAATCATTCTGCGAATGAAACTGTTTGGTTTGCGCTGAAGTGCTTGCATATTTTAAGACCTATTAAATTCCGACAATTTCTCCCATTTCCACTGTTTCTGAATGTTTCAAATGAAACCAACGCCTAGTTGAATAAATTGTGAAATTTTCATTTTAAAAGATATTAAAATGATGACGCCAACGGTCCAAATATGATATCAATAAGATGCTGAATTGTTCGTGCGAATACGTAACTTTTAATATAAAACTCATATAATTAAGGTACTTATCAAAGTACTCTCATCACATTATGTGTTGTATCAAACAGAATTAGCTAATGTTAGTGAAACAAATTAAATTCTAGGATAATGAAAATTAATGATATATGTTCAAACCAGCGAGGGAGTGCATGTAAGGACTCGCGCACAACAACTCACGGAACTCAAGCCAACCTCACCTGCTCATGGTGCATCGAATCAATCAACAAACGAGGCTCAGGCTCCCACCAACTCGTATTGGGCCGGCGCGGTGAGAAATGGCCCAAATCCCCCCCACCAACGAGTCCCTAGTGCCCAGCTGTACCGGAGAGATGCTGATTGTATGTGGAGACCTTTGGAGAAGGCCTATGTCCAGCATGACGTTCAAGGCACAAGCAACTCAATGTTGTCAGTGTAAACATGCTAACGCCTCATCGTTTTAAATTTGTATATATTTCACCATCAGGTAGATAATCCTCCTCGCCTTGTAGCTTCGATTTATATAAAAAACATAAAGGGTTGATTACTTTTTTTAGGTTGATTGCTTTGTATTGTAAAAATGAAACGTACGTAACACTCCATAATCGAAACCTTTACAAAATACGGCACGCTGTCTTATATTGCGCGATCTTAGACAAATGTTACTTTAACAAGTACTTAAATTAAATTCTTGTGTTTATAATATTCTAAAAACAACTCGTTGCATTGCTTACAAAATAGCCATGAGAAAGGAAAGCCTTAAAACAGATTAGATCAATAAAATTTTAAACGGTGCTTTCGTCATCCGAATGACCCAAATAAAAGTGCCAAAGTAATAAACCACTGGAATTATTAAATATTGAAACGTGATAGCTCAGTTCGTAAGTGCATGTGAACCGCTCGTAACGGCTCAGGTTCGATTCACACCGCCTTTAAACTTCCAGTGAAAGAAATATGCAACAGACATGTTTCAAGAAAACTGGTGGCGGTAGTTCTTTGTTGCCGGAGACCGTGTAGGTCCGCCGATTTCTTAGCGCATATTTTATAGTACTGCGAACCGCTTTGAAGGACGCTGTAACTAGTGTAATTAGTAAAGTAACGAAACTCAATATCTTAAGTCTCAAGGCGAGTACAATGTTGTGCAGTATATATCATATTAACTAGCGCCAAGTCGTTGTGGACAAGTGTATCACTTACTATCAGTAGATCGTTTCGTTGGTCTGGTCTGGTCACTTTGTTGAATAAAAAATACAGATTTCATGTCATCATCATCGTCTTCATTACCAGCCGATAGACGTCTACTCCTGGTCTAGGGTCATAATTTTCATATGAAATATTTAAGTATGTTATGTACTCGGTTATCTTTTAGACTTTCGTTGTTATTAATTTTGTACATACAATCACCACTTGGTTTACTTATTTTACCTCAAAATAATAGAACGGCTCGCTCTATCGTAATCACGTAGCCAATCGGATAAAGCCGATCGGGTAAAGCCGATCCTTAAAACCATTAGACGTAATTTCATTTAGTTATCTTTATAGTTTCCTTTACCGTCGTAGCGAGGTAATGGCATCATAAAATATTACCTGTCTCTTAGATATACCTGGTGGTAGGTCTCTCTTTCTAGAGACAGTCTAGGTAGGTACCATCGCAGTGCCTATTGCAGCTGACAAATAGTACTGTGCAAAGAAAACTGTGTTCCGGTTTGAACGGCACTGTAGCGAGTGTAATTATCCGGGCAACGCGACTCAACATCTTATGCTACAAGATGACGAGGACAATGTGGTGCAGTGTATAACATCTTAACTAGCGCTAAGTTGTTGTGGGCGCACGTGCCGCTAGTCTCGTCGCTTTGTTGAATAAAAAAAAGAAGATAAATATTCTGTTTCATACACTTTATGCTTTTAAGCGTTCTATTATTATAATAATATATCTTTATGTAGCTTTATCACACCATTGCTTACACGGATAAAAATACCTTGTCAATAACAAGGTAGTTTCGTTTTCCATTAACAAAGAGCAGCGGGCACATAAAAACGAGCAACCTAAACATTTATCAGGTAGTAAAGTTATTCTCGATGCAAACCGGTCGATAAACAAGAACTAATTGATTGTGTCATAAGGGAACCGCAAATTGGTGCTATTAAAGCACAATAAATCCAATGTCGGCCATTGGCACACATTCCGATTCATTATCATATATTAGTAACGTTAATGGCAACAATTATTATAAGACCGTTTAAATACTAAATCAATATGGATAATTGAGCAATTTATCGGGTTTCAGTTTAAGTTAACAATATATGATGGACAGTTTAGATTACCGGTTTCCTAGCATTAGTCCTTATGATTAAGAACAAAAACGTAGTAACCACTTGACCTGTATCGTTAAGGTAAACCCAAACTATTAAATTTTTTTTATGCAACGAAGCGACGACACGAATAGGCCGTACACCTGATGGTCAGTGATACGCATACGCATGCTCTTAATGTGGCGCTGGTTAGGTCGTTATATACTGCACCACGTTGTGCTCATCACCCTGATATATAAGATATTGAGTCTTGCTTAACAATTGTGCTCAATTCTTCCTCTAGTTCTAGCAGCTTCTCCTCGTTATATGTGGTCAGGACCAAGGCCGTCTAACGGAAAATCGTCGCCACCCGGGGATTCTTAGTTACCCCTGGTACCGGCGTATTGTCGTCCAACGTCCGTAACAGTCAGCAAGGCCTCTAGTACCGCTGGACATTAGGGGCCGTCGTTGATTCATTTGAGGGGGTTTGGGCTATTTCCCACCACGCTAGTCCAATGCGGGTTGGTGGACGTCAGAACTTCGTCTGTAGATTAGTAGGGTGCACCACAAGCAGTAGAAGTTGGCTTGTTTCCCATTTGTTGTGTGGAACCCCTTATATACATATATATAACCTTAGAAGCAGAAAAGGCTTTCTGAAAAAGTCGATGAAAGAGATCATTTATCTTTAACTGGAATTCAAACAGATGAAAAAAATATAAATGTTTAGGTTTGTATAAATTGTAGATGTACGCAGTAAAATGGATTCTTAGCTTATTTTTGTGCCTAAGAATTTATTTAGCTTGCTACATATTGTGTGCTATTAAAGCTCTTGAAATAAGTCCAAATTAATTTGTCTTCTGAGAGGGCCACAAGTGGTACTTCCACACGCCATTAAACAGCTTGCCCAACTCTGCGCAGATGTTGCCAAGTATAAAGTGCCAGAAAACTTAATTGCGCTACTTTTTTTATTATTTCTATCCATTACGTACAAAAGATATAATTATGATATACGTATATTATGTCCTACAAAGTTTAATGTAAAATCAGTACAAATGTTACGGAATTAAACTTACGTTATAGAACCAGCGATAGTCGCAATACTTCAGATACTTTACACTATTTATGCACATCCTTAATGTAATACTAGGTTTTATATCTTTCGTGTACGTTATCTCAAATTGCAATCGTGCGACTCCTACATTCATGACTTGTAAACACTTTGTTTTAAGAGATAGTAATATTCACAAAACATACATGACAAATACAGTCTATAGCTTTTTGGCATATGCATTTGGCTTATTCTACTGGCAGTCGTTAGCTTAATTATTATTAGCTTATGTATTGTAGTGCATTCTGTTATTAAAGTACAACTTAAAACATAATTAAAACTGACAGCAAAACTTTAAAGTAATATCGGAAATATCCAAACATTAGAGACGAAACCGAAGGAGATAATAAATCTCCATTTGCTTTTTTATCTTGGGAGCCAAATATAAATTAATGATAAGAATGAACTTAATTCTTTTGATAATCTTCATCTAGCTAATGTTGGTGAAACGGTGAGCGAAAGATGGATGATAGCAAATTTTTTTCGAATCCACTTCTCTAGCCACTTTAACATTGCTGTATTACATAGTTATATATATGATGAGAATAATTCGAGTGTCTCACACTTAGCCATCCTCGGTCCTATTTACAAATAGCATCAAGTGAAATGGAAGGGAAGTGTTAGCCCCTTATAGTAACAAATTGGATAGTGTGCAAAATCGTCTGGTCAGTTGTCAATAAAAAAAATGTGATAGATAAACCGAAACCGGAGGTGGGGAGGGAAAGGGAGGGCGAGGCCATCAAACGTCGTCCCGCGTGCGTCCCGCAAGCGTCCCGCGGGGAGCCGCCCGTAAAGAAACGTCCATAAACTTGTATGCGCTATAAAATTATTTATATTCAGCGCCGGCTCTGTTACGCGATAGATACTTTTGGCCGGTCATAAATAAAATAGATAAATTGTGTCTACCCTTACGTCTAAATTTATGGTCTGAAACAAAAGAAGCTATTTTTATAACATGTAATAATAAATTCCGACGCGGCTTGTGCTACTGAAACTAGCACTGCAACAAAATGTGTAAACACAACCAGTGACCTAAATGTCGACCCAACGGTTTCTTAATTTAATTCAATACAAAACATGTGAAACGGTTTTTGAAAAAAGGATGGACGGTTAACGTTAATGTTATTTTTAAACTTCATCCAATTAACCTTTTAAACTAAAGTAAATAACAACCGGCAAGCTTAATGCCTGTAGACCTACTCCAAGTTTAAACAATGGAGTCATAAGATGTGATAGGTGACATTAGTGAATACATAACAGAATACATAAAACCAACAAACTTGGATTATTTTTGTAAATCCTTACTTTAATCATACCCACATTTACTAGTAATAATCTCAGAATTTTCGAGAATATTTTAAAAATTCTAAAATTGGTAAATCCGATAATTTTGGTTGATAACCAAAGATAAAGAAGTGTAATAATCGCACAGACACATTAGTGGTCATAATGATATGTGGTTAATTAAAACATCATGCAGTCATGTTTAATAAAGTTAATAACGAATCAGTTGTCTGATATCAAATTTCGAGACAAAGTTGGCCTATCACCATGCAACGTGACATTTAAGACGATCATTAACCGACAATTATTAAAGGCTATAAAACAATATTGCACAAGAACAACATCGTGCCGAAATAACTACAAATATCAACCGCTAAAAAGGTTCGATCCATTTCTGGAAGACAAAATTGCAGGCAAGTACTTCAGTCCTTGTTCTTTGCTTACAATGAAGTTTAAAATAACTCCCCAAACTGGCCAAGGGTTTCGATGATAACACAGTCATATCATCAGCACTACGATGATCAACCAACAGCTGCAGTAAAGTGTATTTTAATTTTTTTAAAAAGGACAGTGCGATCGATTTCTACACTGAAAATTCGGGAGTCTCTAAAGGAACTGATCAAACTGATAAATATCTTAACTGTGCCCAGTCAATTACATCATCATCATTAGGTGACCTCTTCAAACTGAAGTCTGACGATCAGGTTGAGAAAATCAATTCAATCTTCATGCACGTGTACGCCAGCATCATGTATGTGCGTAAAAAATTTCGATGTTTAAGTTAATCTAAGTAAGGCTGTAATATAGGTAGAATAATCTTTACATATATCTTTAGAACAATAAGGCCTGGAGACTTGACATTTGCTAGGAATGTTCCTTTTGCCGTGTAGAAGGTCAGCTATGATAGGATATTACAAAATTCTTCCCTCAAATGCGGGCGGGGAACAAGTAGTTTGGTAGAAGACAATCAGTACCTCAGTCGTGATTAACTAAAATAAATAACAAATTTTTTGGACAAACAGTACGGAGTCACAATAAGACAACTGAACCTACCTTGCGCCATCCAGAAAATAAATTTAACAAGTTGTTAACAACGTATAAGCAAAAAGACGCATTATGAGCTAAATGATTATTGAAATGACTGAACCGTGTCCATCCATTATCATACAAATTGATGTAGTGGCAAAAATGTTGTTAATTTCATTTAAAATGATTGCGCAGTGTTCTTGTGTGTGACAGTCCGTCAGTTATATGGAAGCGGTAGTGGATTCTGTAAACTGACGTACAAAAAGTATTTATTAGAAATCTATTTTGAACAAATGATTTGATTTAATTTTATTTACCCCCCACAGATTTGTTAATGAAAAAACGTTGTGTAGAAATGCCACAATAATTAACAAGATTTACGTTTGGGTAAATCACTGATCCATCGCATTTTGGAGGAGGCCTGAATCCAGCATATCTATTATATATCAGGACAGTTTTTTTTTTTTCTAATTTTCCCTGATATTATTATTCAGAGCATTACCTATTATTTACAACATATTCACTACTAAGTAAGGTCCATTTTTCCTAACATTAATTCTATTTATTTTTTACGTTGTCTATACTCATGCTCTCTAAATATCTTATATTCACAGTAACACAGAATATTATTGTGTACATATGTATAAAGTAACAATTACTTATCTTCACTTCTATTGTTTATCATGTTACATATTTTTATACAATAATTTATGAACTTCTAACCGATTTATCTTTTATCATCTCGGGTGCACTGGCTGTATCTATTCTTAAGCCTTTCTCCTGCCGAAAGTGATACGTCAAGCATCTATGTACAGGACAATAGACACATTACACGGTTTAAGTTATGTATGTCTGAATATACATTATTACTATGATAAATATGAACTGTATTCATTGATCGTATCAACTAGGTGATATCATTGAAGTGTAGCTTGAAGTGCAGATTAACAATTTACGTCTCAGACGAAGACCACAATGATTTGCAGTGTAGAGATTCTAAAGAGAAATAAAGTAGAGTTTCTGGTCATCTCATCAAGAAATTAATTTAAAAAAAACTGGATGTTAAACTATCCAATTTATTATAAGAGAGGTGCATGATAGATACCGTCATCACGTTTCGACTGTATCGGCGAAAACTGCATTGAATACGTAACGATCATTTTTATTTGTCGTGCCATCCGTACCGCTTGTATACGTATGCGTATATGTGTTATATATACGAATGTACTGCGGTTGTATGTTTTCGTATTGACCAATTTTGTATATGACAATTTTTATGAAGAACGAACGCTTTGGAATTTACCGTGTACCTTATTCCCTGATTTACTTTTTGGTATCTCACTAAAATGACTTCTCTAAGAGTTCATGTTTTTTAATATTTTGTCGAAGCTCACATTATAATTGTACTAATACAATAATTCCTTATAAAATTTTTTCCCCTAATTCATTTCAACGTCTAAAAGGACCTGTCGGCAAATTACAAATAAGAGGAATGTATAGAAATCTTCAGCATGAAAAAAATCGTAAGGCGATCTATTTTATAAACGGTGAATGGCGTTGCCCAAGTCCAGTCTTTTTCTAATGCTTTTTGCGTCCAGCGGTGGCCCAACCTGGCCTTTTTCGTAATGCCACGTCAAGGTCGGCCCGCCGAACGGGCCGGCAGCCGTCACGATTGAGGCCCGCGGGTAGCGGGTTTGAATACACAGCGCCGCTTACAAACCGACATTATCTTATCTTTCTATATGTAGAACATTGTATTGCTTTTGAAAAAGTGACCGGACTTACTTTTTACATACGTTTTTAATACAAGGCTGCGGTGCTGTTTTTAGAGTAAATTTGGAATTCGTATTTGAAAAAACCTGGAGAATAACAGAAAAGTTATTACGAAACATGAAAAAGTCTACTGGAAAAATTCTGTTGACATCAATAAAGATAATTTATTGCATTATTTTACATGTCATCTACGCTTGAAACCCCAGGTTCGGTTCCAATATCGGGCGATCTGTTTGGAAACTTCGATGATTTTATACAGACACACAGATGCGTTAAATTAATAATCACCAAGGTATGGAATGAAAATAAAACAAATCGAATAAATTAATTCGATACGTTTTTTTGTTTAAACTCGTACAATGCGTGCCAGTCCGCACGCGCGCCCTCTCCTGTGATGAACTAACAACAAACTTATAAGGGTTTAATGAAAAACTTTCAAAAGGGCCGGAATTTTTTATTTTGTGGGCGGCACTCGATACTGCCGTGTATTTTTTTCTCTTACTTTGGAAAATAATCCAGCTTTAATACTGTCTAATCACAGTATTAACACTTCATGTAGCCGACCTCACCAGCTCATGGTGCAGGCCGCTAATCAATAAACGAGACTCTGGCTCCCACCAACCCGCTTTGGGCTGCGTGGTGGGAAATTGTCCAATGGCCGACGGTACCGGAGGCCATGCTGAGTGTGTAGGTCGCGGGGAGCCGCTGGATGCGGGCAGCGAAGCGCTGATCGATGTGATCTTTAGTGGAAGCCAATGTTCAGCAGTGGCCGTCTGTCGGCCGATGATGATGATTCGTACGCTGTGTAGTCTTTTGGGTAATTAACAATTCTCATTTTTTTATACTAAAATGTATGTATTTTTTCGCATATCGTTGTATAACGATCGTTATTACCGAAGCTACTATACACCTCACGGTACATGTCTGCTTTTAAAGTTAATTATCTGTAGGTTATCGTTATCATTGTTACAAACGTGTTTATTAATAACATTTAAAATAACTGAACAACTGTGCAAATTAATAGCGTTAACCGATGTGTGCAAGGCAACCGGTGACATCATGGCAGACGATAAAATAGTTCAAATAACGGGCAAGTTATGCATCTCCCCTGTTCAGATCGCTATGTTATTAGAGAAGTATTATTACGTGATACCATTTAGTCAGTTGATAGAAAGTAACTTTACTAGACTAGATTAACATGTGATAGAAATAGTAATAACAGCCCATTTACGTCCCCACTGCTGGGGCACAAGCCTACCCTCAATATGAGGGCGATTGGGCCATAGTCACCACGCTGGCCCAATGCGGGTTGGTGACTTCACACATACCTTAGAACAAATTCTAAGTCATGTGCGGGTTTTCTCACGATGTTTTCCTTCACCGTTTTTATCTCGCTGTTGTAACTAAAGTCCACAAATGTACATAACTTAAATATTAAAGCCATTGGTACATGCCGAGATTCGAACCCGCGACCTTCGGAATGAAAGCCGCACGCTCTAACCATTAGGCCAGCGAGCTACTCGTGATAGAAATAGTCTAAACACAATCAGTATAGATTTAGTTTAAATTTGTGTTTATAAAGTCAGTAAGAGAGAATGCAGCCCAGTGAAAATTTGTACCGCTTCTTTGTTTATCAGTGGTTAAACAACCGTACCTAAAATCCTAAAGACCTAGAATATAAGAAATAATTAATTGCTATTAAATTTTGAATTGAATTAAATTAAATTTTCGCTATAGAGTTCAGGATAAACATTAAGCCTGCTGCAAATGAAAGCTTCGTTTCAATTAAATCGTTTGGTTGCGCTGAGCGTCCTCGCTCCGAGCGGGGCGGTCCCGGTCCCGCGGGGACTTCGCGGTGAACTGCATATCTTACATCTAATTATGTTGTACTAGATTTATATAACTTCAAGTATAAAACGATAAATTACTAGGTAAAATTATTATTCACAATAAAAGCTACTCCTGGTGCCAGATTTTTACAACTTTATCATTTACAGTGATGTTTCATGTCTTCTGTTACCGAAAACTTTTAACAGTTGTAAAACGTTTGTATGTACTTAAATGAGTTTTCAACCGAATCAAGTGTGTAATAACTTAAAGTTAATTTTAATTATTTTAAAATCTTATGTACGTATATAAGTTATTGCAAAAATATTTACGTTTACAAATCTCATAACGACAGCTATCAGTATTCATCACAGGTATATCAGACTAAGTACATTCTATTTCGCGTGGCGTGATTCGCCAAATGGTATAGTATATAATGTGGGTATAAATATAATATATGAACAATATAAATACAATTGCGCGATAACCTGTCACGTTTTGGTGGTTAACAGAGCGTCGTTAGTTAGGCTTATTGAAATTAAGGAAAGTTGTTAATAAAAACGTCCAAGGCCCCGCTGCCCCCTTACACAACGCAGTCAGTAGTCACTCGCGTTACAGTTTTATTCGCTGACCCAAATGCGGCGCTGGCCAAAACTACGCAGGTCCCGCGCGATTGCTTATTGATTTATTTGTGACATTGTATCTGCTTTGCAATACAAATATATCGATATTCACCACTGTCCATGTGTTACCGGAGCGTTATTCGCGTGTTGCGTACCCGTGTTAACGCGATCGCCGACCCGATGAGTTAGCTGATCGCGCAGTATTAAGTTTTCACTAGATCCAATTACGCCGCGCTTAACTATTCTACTTGACAAACATCGTAAACTTTTGTTACATTATAAACTACAAAATGTATCGTTACAATGTTACGTATATACAACAAGTGATTAGCACACGATACGCTTATAAAATCAAACAACAAAATATCACAAAATTCCGGTAATTTTAGTAATTACGTATACTGCACTTGTATCAGTGCTAGTTCTAGTTTTTTTTTATTCCACGTAGCGATGAGAAGAGCGAGACTTTCACCTGATAGTAAATAAACACGCTTGCCGATAACCATGTGCCGTTAGTTAAGATGATATAAATTGCACCACCGTCATAACCTTGAGACATAAGATGTTAAGTATCATTACCCTAGTAATTTCACTAGCTATAGCACGCTTTAAAGCAAAATATAGTAATGGTTGCACAGTACTGTTTGGCGGCAGATACAGAAGCTGCGGTGATAACTACTTAGACGGTCTCTGGCAACAGAGAGCTACCCGTACCGCCCGGCGGTTAAAGTTTAATTGCAAGAGGTCGTCTGGAAGTAATCACCACAGAGCTGTCGATTCCAGCTCACAGTTCAAATATTTCTCTTTCTATTTAAGGCTTATAGACATATTTAAATGTAACTAACAAGGTTCACCGTGTTATTTCTGATGGCGATAAACCTAATTTGATTGGAAATTAGCTCCCACTCCTCATTGTTATAAATGGACGATTTGCTTGTCTCGCAACTTTCATGTCTAAAAAATTAATTCGCGTTACGCTTGAACGTTATTGATGATTGCGTTTGACTAATGTCGCGATTACGTTATTCTTTATATTTTAGATATAATTATATTTATAGACGTAGCTATTACGTGCGAAATTCTGGAAAACCGGCGCTCTATTTGTACAAGGCCCGTAAAATATGTGCGAGATCTTCAATGACGTTATCTATAGTAAATGTATTAGTTTGTTTATTCTGCGAGTTTACATTACCTATTTAGTTAAATATAATTATTTTAATACATTACTTAAGGGTATATACAATTTTCTACTTATTAATCGTAAATCTTGACTGACTGGTCGTGGTCATCGAGTGGTGACCCGTTCCCTTAGGTTATATGGATTTTACGCGTAAATAAAAATTATTTTTATCATATACAATTTTTTGTATTTAAAAAGGTTAAATAAACAGCATTAGATTCAGAAAATCGGAATCGTTGTTACATTTCAGCTTAGAAGTTCTGAGGTGAATTAATGTGTCTACAAATAACTTTATAGAGTAATACATAAATTACGGAATCGCAATCACCTCACCGATTCCGGTGGATGTGGGAATATTTGAGCGAGGCTTATGTTTAGCAGTGGACGTCTATCGGATGTAGACAACGAACCTCTGTAACAAGTGGTTTACACGTACTTATCGTAATCTTATATTTATAAACAAAGGTATTGTATTTTAGTATAACAGGGGAGGAAGTGAAATATATATAAATACGCTTTGGCTTTCCTCCTAGTGAGGACCCAGACGTTAAAATGAAATAACATTGTCTGCAAACTAAATACAGCTGCCGTACAGTCACCGAAATCTATTTGTAGAAACGTATGTAAAGTTTACTGTTATAAACACAATTTTCATTATAATTTTTTCAAAATAAAAAGTAAAGGTAAAATTTAAAGTGACAAGTAGAACAAAGTCAAAAAGTATGACTTAAACACACGTAGAGGAGTCCCGCGCCGCGAAGGACGTGCGAGCCTCGCCCGTAGGGTACATAAAATATATTCAGTTCACAGAGAGCGAGCGGGCCCGCGGCGCGCGGCAGCTGCGGCACACAAAAAAACAACCGAGCACACAATGGCTGAGGGGAAATGAAAATTTACAATATCGGATACCTGAACAGAAAAAAGGCCACGTCATTCGCTCACGTTAGCGAACAAATGGTTTCATGTACGTTTTTATATCAATCCCCGTTGCGCGCCGCGATCAAATATTAAATTTCCAGTGAAAATGTACCGGTGGCAGCGTGTGGCAACGGGCACGGCACATGGCTCAAGATTGGACGTTGGGGATTTACAAGAGCTGAGGCAAGCAACCCTCTAATTGCACAGACAATGTTAAGAAAATATGCTGAGAATATGTGTACTCAAACAGCGCAAGACCGTGTTTTGAGCGGTCCTTTACAGTAGCCCTACATCTAACAGTGGACATCCGTTGGTTGAGATGATGACATCGGTAAAAGGTTTCATCTGGAGCAGCTACTCTCGAGCTGCGACTCGTCAGGTTTTTGAGTTTGGCTCTTCTAATATCTCAAACCATTTTTAATTTCAAAGTACTGCCATAGTATAAGTCCGCTTATAGCTTTTAATAAAAATTGACACAATCGCGCAAGCCTGAGACATCGTCTATCTCTTTTTGCAGCCCGCAACACAATGGACTGACACGTGTTTGTGGCCGCCATAAAAAAAAAGGTTGTCTAGCAATGATCTAGTGGAATACCTTTGCGCAGCGTCCTTAGAGTACATGACGATATGATCAGTGATTTAAAGTTGTATTAAATTTATTTTAAACATTGCTAAGTAAATCTTTAAGAGGCAATCATCTCAGAAATGAGATATCATTGTTATCATATACGATTTTTCTACCCACTAAAATCTCCTCAGCAGCCACCTCTTGTGTAAGACCTAAAGCGACAATATTACCTATTAGATGTCCTGAAGTCGAGAGCGACAGTATTATTCTCGAGTCACCTCAGAAACGGCATCGATATTATTTGTTACCGTCCTTTTCGGATTCATGCGTTAGGGATGATGAGGTCCCGTATTGAACGCTTTCAACAGCAGGCAGGTTTTATCTCACTCTTACATCAAAATGCAGGAACTATGTGGTAAAGGTTAGTGTATGTAATTCTTGTTTTTACATAGTATAAATAAGAGGCTACGTTTTAACATGCAAAGTAACTTCAAAACTTCAATGTCACGTCGGCAGGTCTCGTTGCGACTTTTCGCGCGTGATACGCAGTTATTACTTAGTGCGAAGGAGAATTTCGCGAGTACGTAGCGAATTAGCGGCGATCAGGGCCGGCTGTCGCGAACCGCACCGCCGAACGTGGAGCCACGACGGAGGGCGGAGCCCGTCGTGAGCACCGCATTAGGCGGCGGCAGTAGCAACGATTTAACACGAGACGCGGACTTCTGCGGTGCTAAAAATCAAAACACGAAACATCACATGACGCAGATAATATCAACATTATGAAATACCTGCGATATAAACATATATTTCATCTCTTTTATTGAACGAAGTGACGACATGAACGGGATGTTCACCTAATGGTGACCTTATACGCCTACCCTTAACAACGTGGTGCTAGTTATGACGTTATACATTACACCACATTGCGCTTGTCGCCTTGAGCCATATGACATTGAGTCTTGTTACATCAGTAATTTCACCAGCTACAACTCTTCAAACCGGAACACAGTGTTTACACATTACTACATAGCGACAGAAATAAGCGCTGCGGTGGTTACCTACGTAGGCGGTGTCCGGCAACAGAGACCTGCCCCACCAATTACTCTACCGATGAATATACATAACTTTACAATGAAAACACTACTTTTATTTTGACTACGATTAATGATGAAGTAGAAGAACGAAATTGTAGAACGAAGAACGGAAAGAGATGGATCCAAATTTATCTAGATAACAGACTTCCGTAAAAAGATTTACTCTCATGATATAGTCAACATAAATACATTATATTCATTTATAAAGTGCTAATGCACAGAAAACGAAAAAAAAATTAATAATTAATCTTCTTCGTTGGTATACTCTTGACGGAGTAGTCTTGATCATAACTTCAGGTGTTGATCGCATTCATATAGAGGTAACCTTGATGAGACCATCTCCATAGGCGTTCTTCCTCGTGGCCTGGTATCGTCAATCTTTCCTTGGACCACAATTCGCGCAAATAACTACCTCCGCCTGGGCGATATAGGTGACCAAAAAAGGTGAGGATACGAGACTGTATCAAAGATGACAAACGCTGTTTGATGCTGTGTTCTCAAAGTATAGATTCGTTGGTACGAAATTCAGTTCGCGATACTTAATTAATTTTAATAATAATAATAATGCAGAAATAAAATAAATAACGATCCCAAGTGACGTTGTCATACATCAGTAACACGGTACTAAAGGACATGTATAATACATGCGAACAAGAGATCCGATAAAAATGACTTATGACCCTAGAGACTTACGATAAAGCCAACCACAGAGGTCACACCAGGGTATTAATAATACACAAATTGGGTATAAGTTTATTATTCCACAATCCTGTTCTACATCACACTTAAATATGTTATCAGGTTTTAAGTTATAGGTAACATTATAAAATGGTGACTATAGTATTAAGTGTGATAATTAAGATATCAAGCGAACAGGTATTTTCAAAAATTGTCAACTAAAATTAAATCTGTACGTAGCAAACTAGTGACGTTCCTATCTCCTACACCAGGTGATAGGGGCATCAGTTATGTGAGTACCAAGGACCCTAGTGGATAAAATACCAAATTTGTTCTTGATGAGTTCAATGCTGATTTATAAAACCTTTTTAATTTTTTTCAAATCTATTGTAAAACATTAACAATATCAAACAAGAACCGGATATTCTATTTCCCATTACTCATAGCTTCTTCATTAGCCGAGGGCAAACGATATATAAAACAATTCTCTCCGTGTACCCATTATTTTCCCATTTTCAAAATAAGCCGTTGTCGAAAGTACTTAATGGTTCCGTATGAATATATACGAAAGGACAATACTTAAACATCGATCAAAGCCATAGCTCACGATCTATCTAATGCCGACATCGAAAATTATACACGTCGGAGTAGGCGTGCCCTGTGACGCGCCGACACGCACTGTTGCCAGGCCCCCGGGGGCAGGGGGCGCGCGGGCAGGGGGGCAGGGAGACTGATACGGGGCTGAGGCGGGGGCGTAGGTGCAGAGGGCGGGGTGTGCGGGTGCGGATGGGTGTGGGGGGGTTTTGTGCTCAGTGGGTAAGGTCGCGGACGTGGGTTCTCGTCGTGCCGGCAGTCGTGACGGTAAACGACAAATCAACATCAATGTTGTGTACATTACTTTTTAAATGCCCAAAGCTAAGGCAAAAACAATTTTGTGAATTATTACGAAGGCCATTTACTTCAACAAGTTGTATCAGTGTAGAGAAACCTCAAATAGATATACATGTACATTAAAAACAATGGAAATATATAACTGACATATAATATTATCTAATAGTATGATGATGATGATGAAATAATGATTACACCATTTTTTTAACATTAACAATATTGATGTGACTGATGAAACAAAAAAACAAGCGAAATAATTTGAAACATTTACATAACGACAATGAACTTTAGACTGCACCACCACACCACCACACCACCACACCACATCTACATCTAACATACAACGCATTGTTTATAGAAAGTTTATCACCTCCTTATCTACACACACTGCATATGAAAGTTTAATAAATTTGCTTTCTCTTCCGACTTCATGTACATTTACTATTCAGATATTTTAGACGCCTGGGTAAATATTATTGTTAGATAAAAAAAAATTTTGAAATAATAACATACGTTTTTCCTGAAAGTGAACCATGATGATACATATATTGTAAGTACACAAATGAATAAAAAAATATTATCAGCCAAAACAGCGATAAACGGCTGAACGTCGCGAGCTCGTGAGATAGATAAGCAACCGGCGCGTTTGTTCAGCGTTACCGCTATCAGCAATTACCGAGCGTCACGAGCACTGCACGGTGCACGGTACACGGTACACGGCGATGGGGGCACGGCGCGCGCCTGATTAACCTTTTGGCTTCCACGGGTCCGTCCATCTCCAGCAAAAGCCGCCAGTGCGGCCTATGGGCGAATAACTGCATCCAGCATCCAGCTACTACTCTCGAAGTGGTCGCATGGCATCTCCGTCTCATTTTTGCCGTCGTCGATATATTCTTGTAATGTAGTGGACACCAGTAGTTCAGTTCATAGAAGTTAGCAGTGAAAAGATTAAGGACGTTGTAATATTAAATATGTCTTCTTTTAAACAGTAATTTAATACGCTCGAACCTCTTTCCTGCTTGAAGCAGACTGAACAAGGAAAGAGCCAAGACTGGACCATGAGAAAGGAAGCGACCAATTTTCTTCTCGATATCTGTGATTAATAGAATGGGCTTTAAAAGTTAAGTTTATACTTTATCATTTTTGAAATTCTTGAGATCTTGTGCGTTAACGCAAATTTTACGAACTTTACCAGCATTTGATTCGTCTAAGAGAAAGCTATCAAACAGCTGCCTTCCGTAGTCATAGGTAGTAGTAAAGATATCATAATCATCATCGTCATCATCTCCCGATAGATGTCCACTGCTGGATATAGGCCTCCCCCAAAGATCTCCTCATCGATCGATTCCGCGTTGTTCGCATCTAGCGAACACTAGGGTTCCAACGATTCTCACCAGATCGCCGGTCCGCCTTGTGAGAGGCCGCCCAACACTACGTCTAAAGATAATATAAATAAAATAATTTAAGATAAAATTTCTCTGTTTATATTAATAACAAGACGTATGATCTAAACATCAAAAGATGATAATCAAACGGCGCATATTGAGCAAATATTCATTCTGAATTTTGGAATTAAGGTACAGAGATATGATCAAATAATTCAACCAATGAAACCAAATGAAACCAATTTGGATTCGGCATCAAAGCTTTGTGCGTTTGTACTGTTGAAAGTGACTTTATTGTTTAGATAAAAAAAAAAATTAATGCATGAAATAACTAGCGCGATAAACAAGATTACAATAAACACGGACGCTAACCACGCGACATGCCGGACAGATTTCTATACAAGAATTGCCCTCACCTGCCTTTGATGTTAAAAACTTTACTATAATTTAAACAGCCTTTCAATTACTAATTAGCCATTGAAGTTGTAATATTAAATAATGCTGCATTAAAAACCGTCGCCTGCCAGAAGTCTGTTCAACAGTGGTCTGGTTTGTTGTGTTGAGTGGAGTGGTTTATTAAGGGAGCAGTCCTCTATTGGACGCACCTGACATATTTCTTTTAACGGTCAAACTAATATGTTATAAATATTCATAGTAATATTAATTCTAATTACATTACAGCAAAAGAAAATAATAGTTCTAGTTGATAGATTACTTTTTGCGCACAGTAGCGAAGCGATCTGCTGACGTCAGCTCCATGTTAAGTCAGCTTTATATTATCTCGTTGTAGGTAAAAAAACGCTGTGGACATTTTAGGTTCAGAGGCGACAAAAACTTCACAAGAGTCCAGCAGGTGATTGGCCGTGGTCGTTATGATAGGGTTAACAGTTATAGAGAAACTAACATAGAACTTAAATACATGTCTAAAATTATACTTACAGAGCTGACTAGAGACATTTGTCTCTTAACAATCAGATCCGAGATTTCCAGAGGAAAGATTAGTTACTTATTAAAAGGTTACCACTAATATGGATGTAAAATAAATCTCAATACTACAAAAAGAAATGTAAAGACAAATGTATTACAGATTAATCCTGTCAGCCATTTGCTATATCATACTAACAATTATAAATGTGATGAACTTAAATCCAAACGATATGGCAACCCTTAAGACAGAAAGCAAAAACAAAGAAGCAAGTGCGCCCGAGCCGCGGTGGATTCCTTGCGGCGCACGCATCATACTTTTTTATCTACCTAGAATTCTCCTTACTGCGTAGTGATAGATGTACTTTTTCCTTGAATCGAGAGTAAATGACTTTGAACTAAATTATTGCAGCATTCACATTATGGCCAAGTTTTATATTTTTATCGGACGACAAGGTTATCACTCCGATGCGTACATTTTTCTAGGAGTTTTTTTATGTTATCGCGTATAACTTTTTTCTTCTGCTTCTGGCGGTATACTGCTACTAGTGAAACTTTACTTGCAAAGTATTATATTACATTTAACTAATCATCATATCTCATCAGATATTGTAATCGTATGATGGGTTGGTGTAACCTGGCTCTATGTTCAATTAGGTCATTTGAGTCAGGGTCAGATCAGACAATATCATGTCGACTGCTCCGCTCGACGGTAGCTCCTTGAGGCGCGGTGGTGGTGGTGGTGCTCTACACGTCCGTTCACACAGACAGACGTTCAGACTGCACGCTAATTGCAACAGGGACCATGGAGCGTTTTCCCACGTTCATAAACGTAAGCCTATTATGAAATCGAGATCGTTCACGCGAACACCAACTGTTGCACCGGTAGGTTTAATTAAAGCAATATGCTCACAAGACTCCGCACTATAGCAACCAAGCTACTATTGTGATAGATGCCTTGTATTTCCGTGGGTTCTTGACCATTACATAGCTAATAGTTAATTGGAGGAGGAAGTCATTGGAAAGGTACCATGCTATTTGAGGGAAAGTCTATATTACGTGGAGATTTTTACCTTCAAAAACCCTTCGATATTCATGCTCACCGTTATAAAGTCATCGTGGTGGGCTATATTAGCACAACGCTAGGGGCAGTGGTGATGTGTTCACCAGAATTAACGCCAAGACGAATTTGTCTATAAGATCCTGCTCGAAGACTAATACGTCTTCCTCGCTTGATACAGCTCTTGAGTTTACTTTTGTACTGTGATGGTAAACACAAAAGTATACATGATATCATACACTTCTTTATCGATAACATTCGTTATCGTATACAGTTCGCTACGCTATAAGATATTATAATTAGTTAACAATGTCGTCAGTACATCGCGCTATATGACCTAATGTCAGCGAAATAAATCCTACCTCCACCACGCGGCCCCGTTTTGTTTTTGAATAAAAAATGATAATTGAAATAAAGGCTTTACTTAAACATGCATAACTTATCACTAGTAAATTTTAGCTAAATCGAGCTTGATTACAAAGAATAGAACAAGAAATACGTAGTAAATGAAAGGATATACGTCTACAAAAGAACCTCGTCGTTGATGACATGTGTGTTGCACAACACTTAACAGTTTAAGCTGTTTAAGGGTAATGTGTAACGCACAAACCGGTTAGTTTATTAACAGTTTATAAACAAGTAGCAGTAATATTTGTTTACATTTAACAGGTTATAAATAAAGTAGTCTCCCTAAGATATCTAATGTGTTTGAGACATCGTATAAATGTTAATAGGGAAATTAATTCAGACTCCATTAAAGCTGTCGCAGGTTGAACTGGCGATCGTGGTTCGATTGATGATTCCGACTTAACTAATTATAAAAACAAAAAATTCCAAAAAAGGCAATACATTACGACTATGCCATTTAAAGTACACTTACATACTATTCATATAGTTTATTAAATAAGTCCATATATATTTTTTCTTTTCATGTACATCAGTGTTAATTAAATATAGAGTAAAAAAATATTTCAATTCAGTTAATAACGTTATATGAGTTAGTGCATAACTTTGGAAGTATACAATACTATCTAAGCATATTTTATATAAATCTATCTATATACATATAAACACCGTATAAGAGATTTCCATCTATGTAAAGGTTTATCACAGTTTCTCTAGGATCGCAAGTCTTAGTAATTCGAAATTTAGTAGGAATGTTGCGTCTACCGTTTAGAGGTCAGTTAAGAAAGGATATAATAAAATTCCTTCCCCAATGGGAGTTGCGAGGGTATTACTGCCAGCATAACAAGCCAAGTTTTTTTTTTTTTAATTTTTATATAATAAGAAATAAAAATGCCTTTGGAACAAGAATGACGGTACTATTCGAATACATATTAGATTATGATAACATAACTAATATATGTATCTTCATTGGTATTAAAATCTACCCACGTCTATCAATAAAATGTATCAAATTATAATAAAGAAGTACGTTGAGGAACAGGTCGATACTAGAAATGCTTGAAGGAAGTCGTTCGTAACAAATATTGTATCTTAACATATATATCTCTTAACTAGTCATTTAAAAATCTTGAAATGCAAAGGTTAAGGTAATTAAAACACGTTCAATTACCAGTCTAGAAATATCGCTAACGGATCCAGACTTTTGGTGTATTTGTAAATCAATTAACATTGATGAAAACCGAAAGTAAATGTTTAAGAAAAGTATAAAATTACAGCATACTTTGTACGTGTGTTATGGTTGATCGAGTCTGCTCGCCAAGCTTCTGTAGTACAGAGGAGGGGATTGGAATGGGTCGTAGTTTAAGTGTGGGGGCAACACAGGGCCGCTTAATCGCTGAGTGCGCCTACTTATGAATGAACTCTTGGAAAACTGGTTCAGCGATTGGCGGTTGCGGCTACGTAATAGTAAATATAACTTCAATACAAAATCATAAATGGAAACTAATAAAATTATTGTAGATACACTTAGCATCTGGTTAACGTAGTGCCGTGGTAAACACATGCAACTTCCATATAAATCAATCAGTATACTGTATGAATATAAATTATATACGCCGGTGGTGCATCATGTTAAAGTTTAAAATTAACTAATAGTTAAAACAACGTGCAAACAGAACATAAATAACAATCGATTCAGCTCCAACAGAGCTCTACGATACTAT
Organism: Troides aeacus; assembly: GCA_033220335.2. Classification (NCBI taxonomy): domain Eukaryota; kingdom Metazoa; phylum Arthropoda; class Insecta; order Lepidoptera; family Papilionidae; genus Troides; species Troides aeacus. The sequence continues at coordinate 7,409,277 of CM067293.1, read as the reverse complement.
AAGCTGAGAGAGTTAATTTTTTTGATCAACGGGTTTATCTTTTAAACATTTGCATCCCCAATCGCAATCCGGCGCTCGCTAATGCGTCAGCGCCGACGGCTGATGAATCGCCCCATTCCCAGCGTCAGCAGCGTTACCGCACCTCCGCTATATATCAACTGTAATAATAAATAATGAACCCGCTCCCGCACCGAATCCGTTACCTCTCGGCAGTCAGTGCAGTCAGTGCAGGCACGCAGTGTGCTATACACCGCTGAATAACGTCCATGAAAAACTAAATCCCAATATGAATGTTAAACAGTATATTAATTTTTTAATTCACCGACGAGAGGTGGCGGTCAAAGGATAACCTGATAGTAAATGATGCGCTTGTTCCATAACAAGGTAGTGCTAGTTAGGATAGTATTCACAGCACCACATTGTGTTTTTAAATCATGATAAATCTCATCACACACTAATTTCACTGGCTACGACGCCCTTCAAACCGAAACACAGTTCGTACAGTTCGTCGGTAGAAATAGAAACGGAGACTTGCCACTAGTAAATAACCGTATTACATAAAATAATATGATCTAATGTAATGGATATTTCAGAGTAGGATGTAGCTGTCAGCATCTTCCTATAGTAACGTGTGGAGGAAGAGGATATATAATATTAACAGGATACAATGTAAAAGTTTAAAAGCGATTCAATACATCTATCCTTAGTTTAGTGGCGTATTCTTTCGATATAACTTTTATAAAAAAAAAAAACCTTTAGCTTTAGGTAATTTATAGAACAGACTTTACAACAGTAGTATTTAGTTTATTTATTACAATGAAACATTTACTTTTTTTTTTTATTTCCCCACGCATTAGGACGAAACGTTTCGCTTCGACATTTTTAATGCGAACAGAGAAGGATTGGAACAGTCTGCCGGCATCAGTGTATCCGTCCAGGTGTGGCGTGGAGATCTTTAAGAAAAGAATCAATAGGCTACTTCTAGACTAGTGCGCTTTACCACCGAGTACCACATCGTCGCTTACCATCAGGTGGGATAGCCAGTCAAGCACTAGTCTATACAACAACAAAAAAAACTTTTGGGGTGTTATATACTACATCAAATAGTGTAAAGAGTAGCACATATGTTTAACACACAGACGTTACATTATCGCTTCTATGTACTCACAACTATATCCTAGGTTGACTTAGGAACACAGTCTGCCCTAACATTTCCGGATAAGTATAAACAGTACAGGTGCGATAGTACAGCAAACTGTTAAATATTATTTCTCGGCACACGCCTAACACATTGGGCTGTACCAAAACTCATCGACACGGCTGGGAGGAGGTTCGGGTACGTACACGATCAATATGCACGGTGTGCTGCGGTTACAAACCGCCAATCAGACATTGCGACTACAAACGGCACCCATAAAAGAAAATCGATCCGAAATCTATATTCAGGTGCGCTGTTACGGACTGAATTTATGAATAACAGGCAACGGTTTATTGTGCCCGCGTTTCAAATTTATTTACTTAGCTTCGCCTGAAAACATACATATATATACATATTCTTAAAGCATCCTCAATCAGCAAGTCCCGAAGCGATAACAGTTAATTTATACACACAGTGTTCCGGTTCGAAGGGTGAATTGACAAGCTACCAGTGTGTACAGCAGTAAACAAACAATAAACAAATTAGCCTTTATTTTATCTACACTTTACTACAACACTATTAAAAAGCTTATTTTACTGTGTTCGTAATGCCCCTCTGCAAGCTAACTTTCCCTAACTCTTGGTCTTTTCTCCCATGTCTTCCGATCCACACATTTCTACGAATTATTTCTCTCGATCTTTTCTTCCGCTTTCCTTGCTCTCTTTTATTATCTCTAGATAACTATCGCTAACTATGCGCCTTACTTGAAGGCTCAGAGTCACACAGCGGACTATGGAAAGGGCAACGCTTCGAGTATCTCTGCGTGATCAAATCAAAAATGGGGAGATCCGCAGAAAAACTAAAGTCACCGACATAGCCCTAAGAGTCGCGAGGCCAAAATGGCAATGAGCAGAGCACATAGCTCGTAGAACCGATGGACGTTGGAATTTTAGTGCTGGAATGGCGACCCCGCATCGGAGAGCGCAGCGTTGGCAGGCCCGCCCAACGAGGTGGACAGAGGACATAAAAAAAATCGCTAGTAGCTACTGGATTCAAACAGCGCAAGACCGTGGTTTGTCGAACAAATTACAAGAAATCTATGTCCCAGCAGTGGACGTTCATCGGTTGAAATGATAATGATGAACTATGTGGCTGTTTTCTTTGTCCATTTGTCATCTTTATCTACAGACGTAGCCTATCCATTTTAGGAGATACGTTTTTTGGATTACGTCGCAAAGCCTCATCCTCATATTATTTCTGTTAATTTTCCTTGTGATGAAACAATATTTAATGCTCCACGTTTTGATGCAGTGTAAACATTCTAGGTCAAAACTGAAAAACCGAGTTAACTACATACAATACATATTGGTAGTTGTAGTTGGAGTGCACGCGGCTTGCGTAATATTTATCGGTCGCTTATGAGAAGAACTGAACAAAAACTCGAACCAGTGCAGTGATAAGTTGATTTAGTGACATTTCGCCTGATGCACTGCGATTCAACGAAATGCAACCCACGGCCGTTGACCCGCTTCAGTAATAAAATGTTACCATGCTGGCGCCGTTTTACGACTTGTAACTTCCATGTTTACTGCCGAGCAGCACGATGTGACAGTGGACAATCCATCCGACGTGGAGTTTAAATATCGCACTCCTAAGTTCTCCATTTAATTCATTCACAGAGTCGATATAAAACAATAATTAACTCTCTCATTACTACATTTTTTTTTTCATTAAATGAAATATAGTTACCAACGCTCACCTGATGGTAAGACGCTCGTACATTAATCAAATGTTAAATAAGATCTTCCTGTTGAGCATAAGTCTCTTTATTGCAATAATTTCACAAGTTAAACTCCATTCCAAACCGGAAGACAGTAAATAAACTTCCCAGACGGTGTCAGAGAAACAATGTTGTTGTTTTGAGTAAACCATCAAGCAAATGCTTTAGATCTACTAAAATATTTATGACAGGATATAACACTGAAGAGAATTGTAGATGAAATTAGTAACACTTAACGTATTATAATATCAAAAAGGACCTCAAACAGTTCCAAAGAAATTCAGCTCCTCGTCCTTGATAAGAACAGCAAAGGAGTGGAACAGCTTGCCGCAATCAGCGGTCTCGTCCAAGTACAACGTGGGTGTTTTCAAAGGAAGAGTGAACAGGTCGTTAAAAGCTTACTGCGTTATACCACCGCACACCGCATCACTACTTATTACCAGATTGGGACAGTAGACAGGCACAAACCTTTTTGATAAAAAAAAACCTTAACAGACAAGCGAATTTCTTAGTTTGACTTTTACTTTCACTGGTAGTACGCCTTTGTTGCCGGAGACGTTCCAGCTAGGTACCACCTCAGTCACGCTATTGTTGTTAGAAATAAGAGCTACGGCGGTACCTACCTAGACAATCTCTGACAATAGAGACCTACCACAAATGTTTATGAAAAATTGTCACAGTGCGTCGGTGCGCAGGATCCAAGTCCAACAGCGTCCATCGATTCAGCTCACGCCGCACGTCAATCAGCGGCTGACACATTGATAAATTCGGATTTACCCTAATGCGGCGGCGATAGCCGGCGATAAAATGGAAAATCGTCGACTGGAAAACGGTTGATACGTAAACCTTTTTATTCGTTGTTATTGAACGATAAACGGATGAAATAATGGCGCAAGCTGCATTAAAACCATACATAAAGTATACAAACCACACCCGAAATCTGTACTTGTTTATTCTTAAATATAAACATACCTAAACATATTTAGCAAGAGTCAAAGCATAGCTGTGTACCCTTTGAGTAACTTGAGAAATTATTATTTAGATAGGTTTTAGGGAGCTACGGTATTCAGTGCTTATTTGGCTGCATAGAGCGCACGCCGCTGTGAGGTATAAATGCGAATATTCAGGAATAAGTTCGCAAGAGATAGACATCGAAAAGATGTGTCACCACAAGATATAGATAAAAAAGGTACAGAAGGACCGAAGAAGTAAGAATTTACTTTGGTACATAATACAAAAGAAAAGATGTTAATACCGGAATGACATATGAACGAAAAATATATATTAAGCCAAGCCTCCCTGGTGCGTTAAAGATGAGAAATAGGGTCAATGGATACAACAAGCAGAATAATAAACGAGAGGTGGTTAAGTGATAATTTCTCTACGGAAGACAATATCAATTAGTGGTAACCGACATTGTATCATAATTCAAAAAAATCAAAACGAGTACTCCTACACATATATAGATCACTTCACGAATACACGTCGGGAACACATATTCGGCCGTTTGCGGATAGAGTAATGTACGCGGCCTCATTGCATGTGACAAGGAGCATACGTAAACAGGACTCCGTGGCGGCCTGCTCCCAACTACATTTTAGTTAAAATAAAAAGTTTTGTTATTAGACGAAGCGTTGAGATATTTGACGTTTACCTGATGATAACTGATACGACTGCACTGCCTATGATAACGTGGGGTTACTTAGGAAGAATATACAGCGTCGCATTGAAACATACATTGTTAAATCTCGTTACTCTAGTAATTTTTCTAGCTACAGCGCCTTTCAGTCCGGAACACATTTATTTTAGCACACTACAGTTTATCGTCTGCAATAAGAGCTGAGGTTATATCCTCCTAGACATTCTCCGGCAACAGAGACCTAGTGCCAATGATTGCTGGCAGTGGTTACTTTCATTTCAAAATTTTTGCTTATATATTTAAACTTAAAACAAAAGCAAAAGTGTTCTGGGCAAGCCAATATTCACTTATCTTTGGTGTCATCGTTGGTAATGAAATTTTAAATGTCTGGCTGTTTAAATACAAAAAAAAATTAGAGCACTTTATTATAATAACTGACAATATTTTAGCAAAACCCAGTCCAAGTGCACAATGCTCACTTCAATGTGGGCAAAATCCTACCAACCATCAAACAGACTGCACCATGATAACAATATATCCGGTGACCACTGCAAACTTATTGTTTTACATTGTGTGGGAATTTTTTAAATAGATTGTACATTTCTAACAATACAAAAAGTTGTTGTACTCGTATGTACCAGTTATATACATATAACATGAGTATAGATGAAAGCCACATGACAAGTAAAATGTTAGGTTTAAAACACTGTAAATATAAGAGTAACAGAAAACTAAAGTGACATGTGAAAGTGAATGATATTATACAGATCAAAAGGTGTAACTTAGATAATGGATAATAGGGGCAAATGGAGAAACAATGCATGTGGGATAAAAGCAATACAATTATAAATATAAATAAATTTATATGTAAATTATAGTGCCATGATCCCACACCCTGCTTTTTACTGTTTTTATTTTTCATACATAGAAATATATACACTAAGTGCTTTAAAAACCAACAGCAATGCGCGGAACAAAGACCAACTGCAACCTAAAAAGTATATATCTATTTCATGCTACATGTTTAGTATCTGTAAACTTTACTAAGCGTACATTTCATTTTATTGCTTAGATTTCAAAGTACACACTATTGAATAGCAGTAATGGAAATAACTGTTTGCAAAGGCTCTATAAATATTAGTAAGAGTGCCAAAGTGAGTTGAGATGTAAAAGATTGGTTTGATAAAGACAAAAGTTCTTATCAATACAAATGTGAAACAATATGTACTTAAATTTGTAGATAAATTGAAGTACTACTATTGATATGTTAAATGTACTACACACAATAGTTACTGAAAAGTTTTACACATATAAGCAAATTTAATTGATATTTAATATTTTTACAAATAAGTTAGAATATGTGCATACAATAATACCCGTTAAGTACAAAAGTGAAACAAATACTTGCAAAATTATGCAACATAAGAATCAGGTATGACAGAAAGTATCGACCTAATAATTATCACTGAGGGAAGGACAAAATTTTAATTTTATTGAAATCTAACATATAATATTAAATTATAGATTTCAGTTACACCATATTTAACTTTAGTTTACATATTTTTTTATATGAAACACTACAGTCTTTCTCTATAATGATGTTTTTAGACATCAATCAATATTTACTTATTCTTTACCTGAATAATTGATCAAACAGACAGAGTTTTGTCTTTGATAAACATCTAGTATTTGTAAATTTATTTTATATTAGTTAAAATTTAACCAATCCTATATCAAGTTTTAGATGAATGTATCTTTAAATAAATCACTATTGTTTCAGACAGATTTAAGTGATATATAAACATATATGTACACAAGTGATAAGCTTGTTATTTTTTTCACAAGCCATTTGTATATTACTGCATTGTCTTTAAACATTCATATCTGCAACATAATTTTTACATGACTGCCGGGATAGGTGTGTATCATATGATAAAAATAAATCTAAAAATATATTAAATATATGATATATTTAATATATTTTTAGATTTATTACTGCAATCAGAAGTGACATCATGATTTTTTTATGTTTAAAGCCACATAAAAAGGAAACTATTCTTTTGGATTTGCTGTTATAATATTCCCAACATTGAACAATGACTGTGGTAACAAAAGGATATACAGTGAAAGTACTGACCCACTGGCATGAATAGGCACTTCTAGATAAACAATTCTATTTTCACATGCCATTCATGGCAATACAATGGTATCATAATAACTGATTCTTTATGCTGTTGTAATAATAAGTTCATTTTACTTACTTCAATGCAATTATTCATTTGAAATATTTTTTTTTACAAAATATTAAAGTTACAATAATATGTTTCCATATTCAAATATTTAATAAACTATTGGACAACGAAAAACAGTGTCTTTATTATCACTACAATAGAATGAGGTTAAGCAGCCCCACAGCATTCATCCTTGAATGACTTGGCCCTATTATAATTTTGTGTCCTTGTCCTACATTATTAATAGTTCAGATATTTCTAAATAAATTACATAATTTAAGCGCAGTGTAGATTTTCAAAGTTACTTGCAACACCGTCAAATGTTTATTCATAAACAAGCCACACAAATACTTTAATTGTCGCCGTGAACGGGTTTTGATTAATTTTTCACTTGCCACAAAGCTTGAACAGGGATAAACATTATTATTCTTTGAACTGGGCATACAAAGAAACACGAGACAGGGCAACGGCACGATGAGAACATCGACAAATGGGAAAATTTTGAAGTATGAATGAAAATGAGTTAACGGCGGCGTGTGAAACGAACAGCTGCTGCGAGGCACGACAGCCCGACGGCCCGGCAGCGAGCCGGCGCCTCGTTTCGCCACGCCACAGAAAACTCCCCATATAGGCAAATAGGTTAGCACGACCAACAAATCCTTTTTGGCGTGTTACATACACAATCCCAGTCGTGATACGTTAGAAAAATTCATACTCACATAGAATCACCGGTATCATCCAGCAACGAGCATCATATCAGCCCAGATACTACTGTCACAGCATAAATAATAATCACAATTCAACACAGAACATTTTAAATTACTTCTAAGGCAATATTGCACGTACAGATTTATAACCATCGAAAACTCATAACAGATTGCACGAAAACACATACACTGCAGCCAGGTAATATTTACAAAGTTATTATCACAATATAAACTAAATAACACCGAACTGACGAATATCACTTTACGACTCGTCCTTGCATTCACATAAATTGGCAGCCATCTTGCGCTCGTGCGAATTATAGAAAATGTTGCCACTAAACTTTTAACATTGAATTTTTAAAAAAAAAAATATTAAAGGGATGTGTCAAAAACAAATTTGATACCAAAATAGGATAAGTTTTATTTAAAAGCAAAAGGAAGTTTGATATTATAAATCAAGCTAACTCAATATGCAAACGAAATATAGAATGAACGTTTCGCATTTTGACACAAACTTTTTTTTTTACCTGTGGTAAATTTAGTTACCGTACCGTTTTCATGTGGCAAATCTCTTATCATAGTCTAACAATAAATTTTTAATCAAAACTTCAAATAGGTTTTGAGTTAAAAAAATATCTCTCATACATAGTTATAACACCTAGTTTCAGTAGTATGTAATAAATTAAAAGTATTACGAAAAATTCATTTATTACCAGATAAACTAACGTCTACGTCTGTAAAATGTGTTTTCGTCTAGGATTTTTTTATATGGTAACCTTATCGTCTGACAGACATCGCAGAATAAAACTTCGTTTGAAATAGCCACTAGAAGGTACCTTTATTCTGACATTATATTTAACAGTAATTATTCAACTGTAGACGCTCTTTGCTCCATCTTGGTGTCATAGGATGTTAATAACAAAAAAAGAATTACGTTATTAAAAAAATTTAATCATTACAGAAAACGCATTAATATTGCATATATATATTAGTGTGAATTTGATGAAAAGTAACTTTTCTAAAATGCAATATCATAATTAACAACAGTTAATCCACTGCTTTGCAAAGCCGTTTAACTGTCTTACAATGCCATTACCTCGTTAAATAAATGAACTACAAATTAATTAATAAGGTGTTTTAAAAAAAGTTACACTATTTTATTTCTTTTTTTACGAAAACTTATCTTTGTACTCAGTCAGATTGATTAACTTGGTAGAACATTATATATGGATATCAATTAAATATTAGAATGCAATATTTTTGCAATACTTGATCATAATTCTCGATTACATTGTTTATAATGATAACTTATAATAGTAATTTTATTTAAAAGAAAAATTATGAAGCTTACATATAGTTTTTATTGTTCCGAAGTCTCATTTTCATATGATAATTAGCTCATGAGATTTTAACAATAATTAACTGAAATAATAGTAAATATTAGATTGTATATTTAATAAATAATTTTATAAATATATAATTTTACATTAATAAATAAAATTGATTGTTTTAAAATACTACATGGGTTTCCACCACGATTGGAGTGACAACCAAGATTTTAATATTTTTACCTCATGTGTAGCACCCTTCAATCCAGGGTGCGGTAATTGTTTTTAGAATACATTGCTTTTGTATCTTTAGATAGTTTCCGGTGTCAGAGAACGAACCCAAAGGGGTAAAACTTAATTCAATGGGTGGGAAATAAAACAAAATACTGTCATTTGAGAGTATCTTATATATTTTTCTTTTACAGAAATAACTTATAGACCATAGGTCTTACAATTATTAAAAAGACTTACGTGAATAATTAACGTAATTCTAATTAAACAGTTTCGTTAATTATAATTTGCAAATGCATATTTCACTTATCTTACGTAGACTTTTTTGGTTTAGATTTTTTCATTTTGTGCTTTAATAAGGCAATAGAGCCGGCGTTAGGTTATTATCGTGGTCACAAAAATAATAACTAATTTTTAGAACGATCCTTTCAAGACAAAGGAAGTACGATACATAACTTTTTTTAACTTAGATTTGTTAATGGCATTTAAATCTAAGAAAATAAGTACGAATTTTTAATTAACATTACCTTCTATCTATTGGAATGCTATAGTTCCTGAAGAAAGTAGACATTCCGTATAGAAATAAACGTAAAAAAAATGCACATTTAAACATTAACGTCAACAATTATGACTAGACGGACAATCACGCGCAAACACTCGTTATAATTATTTACCTTTTCAAATTTATCACACTGGACACACATTGTCATTGTCACATTCTGATTATTTAACATATAACATTTTTATTACATAATTTAATCAGATTTTTTTTCATTGGGCAACACCAATAACACGCCGAAAGGCAAAGAGCGATTTAAACAATTTGGTTCACTTCACTTTGACAGCTCGCCTGCTGGTGCACGGCTGCGGCGGCGGCGGCGGCAAATGTGAACGATGCTTAGAACAATATCGCATTCATATTCGGTTCGTGTTTAGTCGATTAAAGTTCGAATCGAATCGGATGTCCTTTCATTTTATTATGACTCCTGGACTCTTCTGGTACTCCACGGGGAGGAAGATGTGCATGAGTTTTTCAATTTCGCGGCGACAAAATGGGCATCGCTCGCATCTGTAAAAAAAAAATCTATTACTGAATGAGGTAGCTCGCTGGCCTAATGGTTAGAGCGTGCGGCTTTCATTCCGAAGGTCGCGGGTTCAAACCTCGGCATGTACCGATGACTTAATATTTAAGTTATGTACATTTGTGAACTTTAGTTACAACAGCGAGATACAAAAACGGGGAAGGAAAACATTGTGAGGAAACCCGCACATTGATATCATCTTTGTGTGTGTGTGTGTGGTGGTCCCAATAAAGTGGCAACAGGCTCGCCCCCTGTTACATGGGACCTAATCTGACCACATCTGGCGAAACGTGGGTGGTTTATTCACCTCTGCCTACCCCTACTGGGAAAAAGGCGTGACAATATAAAAAAAAAATAAAAAAAATATTACTGAATGTGATATCTAGGTCTCTCTTAGTTATTAGACCACAATGCTGGGAGTAGTGTGCAAACGTTACGGTTCCTTATTCAATGTAATGAAATCCTTGCGATAGTAAAATGTTCAAAAGCTTAGAGATTGGATCTTATTATTAAATATAAGATTTTTTTTATTCACCTAATATTGAGTGATACGTCTGTCCAAAATAACGTGGGCGCTAGTTAGTATGTTATACATAACATAACACTGGTCGTCGCTTTAAGACATAAGATATTGATTATTGTTACCCCAGTTATTACACTAGGTAAAAAGTCCTTCAGACCGTGACATAGTAATATCTGCACACGACTTCTGTTTGGCTGCATTAGGAGCTGCGGTGGTACTTGGATGGTCTCTGACAGAGACCTGCTATCAGTTGATATTTGTAATTCAATTAATCCAAGTACATGTTATGTTTGGTTATTAAATATTAAAATAAGCACATATAATATTTTTATGGCATTATTGCACAACAAAAATCATTATGAATAATTGTTTATATAAAAATTCTGATTCGTATGAGAAGAAATAGTGCATAAACAAAAAAATTACTCATTGTTATAGACAAACATCAATTAAGTTATTAGGTTTCTTTGTTTTAAAAATGTATTTAGTATAATAGATTATGTAAATGATTGGAGAGGTTATTAAGTGGGTTAATTAGATGCAGTGTATTAAATTCTAAATGCTACACCAATTTGCTATTGTGCCTCAAATATAATGATAATATATTTCGCGATTTTTGCCCAATAACTAGACTATATTGATTTTATACAATTGAAGTGTTGGGTAATAAGTAAGCAATATTAACATTTGCAATGGCAGAACCTAAGTCAACCTCTGGCTTGACATTAAATGACTATGGAGTAGGCATTTAATGCAAAGTAATGACATTTTAATTAATATTGAATTATTTAATAAACTATATAATGAACACGCATCAAATTTCTCTTCAATGCAAACAAGCCCACACATTGAATTTACACAGCTTCACTATTATGTAGCTTCTCTTCAAACTGTGTCTAGAAGCGTCTATTTCATATGCTGCTGTTGTTAGATCTAGATGGATGAATAACATCCTAAAAGTTGTCAGCGGTTCACGGATGCGAATGAGGAAGTGCTTATATTCAACAATGAATTAAGAATCATTGATGATGATGTCGTTAGATCATATCAAAGAAATGTATTCAAATCATACTTTTTTCTGTAATTTGATATACTGATAAGTAAGCATAAGTAATAATATAATTGAGTTTTAATAAGTCACTACAGTTTTTTGTATAGGTATTGTGTGTAGTCAATATATTTATATGATTTTTTTCACACTGCAGAACACTGCAGATGCATTGCTCTGGAAAGAGAATTAAGATGTCTGCATAGCACCATATATATTGTGATTTAGTATCATTTTTGTGATGATGATGTATCAGAATTTTAGGAAAGGTGCCAATATTTTCCTTTTAAGTATACTATAAGCAGTAGGTTTGTCCAGTCATTACGGTGACTTTTACATGTGATGTGTTATGGTGTGTGTTTTTGAACATTGAAGTAGGACGTTCACCTGATGCCTGATAATGTGATCGCTCATTACAACATGACGCTATTAAGAATCATTAGACGCTCATCGCTTTTAGATACGATGGTTACTTTCATAATACACAGGTAATTCATTAACTACTCTCATATGAGCCTCTACAAACGCGGCCCCTAGTGCCTGACATTAGCAAAGTCAATACTGACTGTAGCGCAGGAACGATCGATGTGGAGATCTTTGGGAGAGGTCTATATACAGTAGTGGACGTCGATTGGTATTGGATGGATTGATGATGACACAATTTACAAATACGAGCTATGAATTAGATACGAATGGACATTGAATATTGATCTTTACTAATGTAACATGAGTAGTCGTGTGTGGGTTTATGGAACAGGCGTCTAGTTACCTTGGTGCGCACAGTTGGCAGCAGACGACGTGTCGGCAGGGCAGCAGCAGCGTGTCGATGGCAGCGTCCATGCACACGCGACACGCGAGCGCCTCGCCGCCGCCGCCCCCGCTGCGCGAGCGTGGCCGAGCCTCCTGGTGAAAAACGTTCACGTTTACATTGGTGACACTAACATATCATAAAAAAACAAAAACGAACCAGCCTTAGTACAACATAATTTTTCAACATTAATGCCAAAAATTTGCTCTATTGCGGTACTTACACGCATAACTCACGAGAAATAGCTGCCATATCATTAATAATGAGAGAGCAAAGCAGACAATCAAGGCTCATGTTTTACCTTACCCAGCAAAGAGATGTTCGCAGTGGAAATAACTTCTTCTCTGACTCACTAATCATTATTTGCATAATCGTATCATATTATGCCTATTCTTATAATATGTGGACCGGAAAGTAATGTCGTTTTCTTACGCTAAATACAAACGCATACATTTTTAACGAGTCTTTATTTTTAATCAATGATGTATTCCCCATCATTGTCAATAACCTTTTGCCATCTAGTGAGTAAATTTTCAATCCCTGATCGATAAAAATTAATTGGTTTTTCGGCAAAATATCTAGAGATGGCATTTTGGATATCATCCAAATTTGCAAATGTTTTGCCACTTAAAAAGTGTTGCAGCGCTCGGAATAAGTGGAAATCCGATGGTGCAACATCGGGCGAATATGGTGGATGAGGCAGCACCTCCCACCCCAATTCATTAATTTTTTCTAGAGTTCGCCTTGCGCAGTGCGGTCTTGCATTGTCATGTTGGAGAATGACGCCTTTTCGGTTGACAATCGCTGGCCACTTTTCAATTAAAGATTGATTGACTCGCTGCAATTGTTCGCTGTAGAGGTCTGCAGTAACAGTTTCTCCAGGTTTCAGTAATTCAAAATGAACAATGCCGCGAATACTCCACCAAATACACAAAAGCGCTTTTTTGGGGTGTAAACCTGGCTTAGCAGTACTCCGAGGGATTTCATTTGGAGAGAGCCACTGCCTTTTGCGTTTTGGGTTATCATACAGGACCCATTTCTCATCTCCTGTGATCAAGCGATCAAAAAACGCTTCTGTGTTGTGTCGTTGAAGCAATAAGTTGCATGTGATTGATCGGTTAGCCTTATTCTGTTCGGACAGATTATGCGGGACCCAAACACCTGCTCTGCTTACTTTTCCAATCTGCTTCAAATGTTCTTGGATGGTCGACCAAGGTTTGTTGAGATTGTTTGACAATTCCTCGATCGTCTGACACGGATTTGCTTCCACTTCCGCCCTTAACACGTCGTTGTCTAACGCTGATGGTCTTCCTGATCGATACGAGTCGGAAAGATCAAAATTACCCGATTTGAACTTGGAAAACCACCTTTGGCATTTACGAATGTCCAGTGCATTTGGATAAACATCGCAAATGTTTTTGGTAGCAACTGTTGCGTTATTTCCCTTGCGAAACTCAAAGAGCATGCAATGCCGGATGTGTACCTCTTCTGGTATTTGGCTGGCCATTTTACCCAAAATTACAAAAAAAAATTGTAATTCAATTGTCTATAAGTAAAGAAATCACTATAACCTCACAATGTCTTTGGTACGCCTCTGAACAAAACAATGAGCTGACAAATGACAATCAAGTATTGGCATGCGCAGAAACGACATTACTTTCTGGTCCCCCTAATATATGGTGTTTTAATTTATAGGTATCATCATCACCAGCCGTTAGAAATCCATAGCTGTACATAGGCATCTGCTAAATATTTCTAAATTACATCATCAGCCGATAGACGCCCACAGCTGGACACACGCCTCTCTCCGGTACCGCTGGGCACTAGGAACTGTCGTATGTAGGGGTTCATATGGGGGAATTTGGGCTATTACCCATCACGCTAGACCAATGCGGGTTGGCGGGAGCCAGAGCCTCGTTAGTTAATTAGCAGGGTGCTCCACGAGCAAGTGACGTTGACTTGGATCCCGTGAGTTACTGTGTGGGACCATTTACCCCTTCCTCGGTAGTATAGTTTTAAATATCCCAGCCTGTTTAAGTTACAGGTATGTTGCAATCGAATAATAACTTTTTTTTGTTTTGGTCACCTTCCTAATTTTTTGTTGTGATGATATACATAGCACCATGTTGCGCTCGTCGCCTTGAGACATAAGATATTAAGTCTAACCAGAAATTTCACCTTCTACAGCGCCCTTCAAACGCGAACAAAGTAATGGTTGTACACTGTTGTTTGACGGTATAAATAGGCGCTGCGGTGGTACCTAGACGGTCTCTGACGACGGATTTACATCAGTAATAAAGTGTGCCCGTGTGCTCACCTCGTGGCTGCTCGCCGACCGCCTGCGCGTGCGTGGCTCGTGCATTTGCGTGTGCGCATGCGCGGCGCGTCGCGCCCTATCGTGCACCTCGCGACACGTGCGCCGGATGTCGAACACGTAGCGTCTTCCCAGAGTCGAGGAGTCGTTGAATATCGACGCTATTGTTCCCTGTAAACAATTTTTATTTATATTTACAAACTATTGTAATAACTTATCTGGGAAATTATGTCCGTTTACATATTCCAGCTTCATTATCATAAGCTGATAAATGTCTACTGTCCATAAGTCTTCTACAAAAATATCCACACCGATAAAATCTGCCTGTATCCTGTAGTTTCCATCCAATCCAATCCAATCAGCCGGAAGACGTCCACTGCTGGACAAAGGCCTCCCCCAAAGATTTCCACTTAGACCGGTCCTGGGCCACCCGCATCCAATGGTTGCCAGCGACCTTGACCAGGTCGTCGGTCCACCTTGTGGGGGGTCTGCCCACGCTAACAAGTAACGCTAACGCTTAACGCTGTAGTTTCCATATTCTAGCTTTATCATCATCATGATATTAATCGATGGACCTCTACTACTGGCCATGAGCCCCTAGTTATATATACCACAGAACACGGTCTTGTGCTGTTTGAATCCAGTGGTTATATTCGAGTTTAAGCTTAATTAGAAACCTTTTCTGCACTACAACAAATGATAATTCGGTGAAGCTTAAGACAACTGGTCGAGTGAAGCGAATATAAAAAAAATCTACACAGTTACGTATTGAAATAAAGCTGTGAACAATTTACTGGAGCCACACCTCATGAATAATGTACGCAGCGGTTCCGACTTGTTCGGAGTGCGCAGTTTTTGCGAGCCTCGTTAATTATAATTCGTCGTAAGTTTAAATTTACATACATTATATTCACACGTCATCGGAAAGAAAAGTTAATAGAATCAGTCGCCAACACATAGGATTTTTCTCCTGACCTCCCGACACGGAGACCTTCTAAATGAGGTTACCTTCGCAGTGCCCGGTTTAACCGCTGATAATTAATATACAAATATAATTATATGCAGGTTTGAACGCTAACAGGTATAATAAGTATTAATAATGAATACGTATTATGTTTATGGCGTTAAGCACAATGGAGTGCTGCATAAACATATTAAGTAGCATTATATTTTTATTGTGTGCTGTACCACACCAACGGGTTAACGATCTGCTGCTCGTTTAGTTAGCATTTGTGATTTTATTCATTTAATTATATATTTATATACAGTAATGTAATATTGATTTATGAGTGGGCCTGATGGCAGACATATGTTGCCGGAGACCGTCTAAATTGGTACTATCGCATATACTGTTTCTATCGCCAACCAGTACTGTGCAAATGTCACTGTTGTCCTGTTCGAAAGGCATTGAAACTAGTAAAATTACTGTTGTAATGGAGACAACATCTTATGTTTCAAGATGAACACCATCTGTTACTATGTATATCATCCTAGGTAGCGCCACGTTATTATGGGCAGGTGTCACTTAGCATCACTTGATGGTCTCGTTCGCTCGACAGATAGAAAAGTGAGAGCAAGAATCAAATTGATTACGTAATACCGTCATCACTGCTGGTAGGTCTCTTTGGCGGGTACCTAGCAGTAGTATATAAACACTGAAAACACTAAGTAATAGCCAGCGTAATGTATAAACAACTTTTACATTAAATCCCAGTAGTGGGATCAATAAGATGGCTGTCTATTTATATCTATACAGTTAAATCTGTTTTATGTCTTCTATTCTTTTATAAATCCATCTAAATATATAGAAGATATCCACAAATTCATTGACTCACCACGAAATCTCCGAAACTATTATACATACTCTACAAAGGTAAGCCCTGCCTGTCGTAGAAGGCGGTGAAAGGGCCTAGGAGCTTTACGGGCTTCGAGGGGGAGGGCCCTTATCACTGAACAAGCGCATCTGCTTAGGACAGTATATGGCCCGAGGATGGTGCTTAAGAGGGTTAGGCTCCTCCTCAGAGACGTAACACAGAGTGTAGAGGGACACCGGTGCGTTCTATAAGAGATCCCGGACCTTCTCCTATTGCACTTATGCAGACCACCGAAAGGGTTTTAGTGAGTAAAAATCTCACATATCCCTGACTTTCCTCATAAGTAGGGTTATCTTTCGAAGATTTCCCCTCCGAATAAAAAAAAGACAAACATTCAAAGTTTAGTAGAGATATTGCTTCTGCCAGCTAGCTAAGAATGGATTATACAAAATTCCTTCTCAAAGCGATTTGTGGGGGGTGTTATGACCAGCAAAGCGGAAGGGGAACAGCTATAATATAAAACAGTGCTTAAACGCGATTCTACTTGATGGTAAGCAGAGATGTGATTTCTGATAATATTCTAATGCATGAGTTTGTATAGATCTACTCATCTAGAGAAAAAAGTCGCTGAAGTAAAATAAATTGATACGGAACATGGTTATAATATATTTACGTGACAAATCATGTTATAAATGTATAGGGCATTTGTGGCAATATATCATCATCATTACGGCATAGATCAACCACCTTTTCCAGCTCTATCTTTGGCATATCATTGAAGTGATTTGGCCTGTTGCCACCAACGTGATACATATTCAGACGTTATGTAATTTGTATATCTTAAATTGTGTACGTGACATAGTGTGGATGTACTGAACTACCTGGCAATAAAGGCATGCCTATCTGATTTAGATCTTTTCATTATCCAAGTCAGCGCTTCCCCTTAATAAAACTTTTCATTTAAAAGAACCTCTCCCCATATTACTGTACTACACCTACTCCTAAAGAATGTGTCTCGCTGCTCTTAAGCTCTCAACTCCATCAATCTTAGCTTTGAAAGATACTCTCTATATTCTCCAGCACTTTAGTAAGTTACTACTTAAATACGTATCAAGACGGTTTCCGGCAACGAAGACTTACCAACAATAAAACTAAAATTTATAATAATTTGTTTTCTGGTTGGTTCGTTTACTCAATATATTGTCTTGAGGTCACTGATCGATAAGGAATAGACTTATGTTCAGCAGTGGACAAGTATCGGGTAATAATGATGAGGATATCGAAGTACCCACCTTCAGATCCCGTATGAACTGTTCGGTGACGTCGCTCCTGACGGTCTCGCAGCAGTAGAAGGCGTGCTTCTCGGTGACCGCCCGGTACAGCGCCGCAGCCTGCCCGGAGGTTGCCATCTTCACGTGGAGGGTGGCCTCGTGGCCTTCGCCGGTGACGTACGACAGTTGGAACATGCGACGCAGGGGCTGAGCGCGGTGGATAGCCGTGTATGGGATGCTGGAATACAAGAATTGCAAATAAGAAAAATAATATCTAAAGAGACGAATTCATTGATCAAAATATTATTAAATTTTCTTAAAAAAATATTTTTCAGATAGTACTTTCACCTACGTAGACTCATAACCATATCTTTAGAGCCATAAGGTCTTACTCTAAAGCTTTGAATTGATAAGAATATACCTATTGATGAGTACAAGTCAGTTAAGAACGAATTTTACAAAATTCTATCCCCAATGGGTGTTGGGGGATGTTACGGTCATCAATGCGAGCGGGGAACAGCTAGTTTGATACAAGATAATCATTACCACTGTAATGTTTAGCTTTAATAAATAACTCGTTTGTTCTTATCCCAATGGAAGTTTGAGGAGTGTTATAGCCAGCAAAGCAGGCGGGGTTAGACAGTAACCTTACAAATTAAAAACTGGAGTTATCACTGTATTTATAGTAATACAAAAATATTATAGTTTTGCTATTTCTTCCGTATCCGGGATTACAGAGATTTTAATAATATATTGCTTCAAATTGTTTTCATAAATATTGTGCTGTGAACATTCTAGCTAGCACCTAATTTTGACGAAAATATCTCTTATGTGTCAAACTTGGTTTTCAGTTTAAAGTAAGTGTAGTAAGGTGGTAAATCGCCTTTTGGATGGACGAAATATTTATTATTCGATCGTTATGAATATTTATTCAGCGTAAAGGTTCAAGGTACTGCGATTTTGTTTATGGCAACAATATAATAGACGATCTTTAAATATACAAAAAATCTGGAATCTCTGTTCGGAACTGTTGCAAGTAATAAGATCACATTGTCACATTGAAATCAGGAATTCAACGACAACAATCCAAAGAGATCAAGTCTACACTATTGGCTATTGTTGATCGTAAACAGTTGATCCAACAAGCGAGCCGTGTTTGTGTATCTAGTATGAGTAATTTTACGTGATAACATAAAAACACTACGGCCGTGTAAACAATATCTATTCTTAGTCATAAAATATTTAATTACCACTACCAGCGAAAGCACGAACTTAATTATAGGGTATATTTTCTTTTGACGAAGCGATGGGACGGCGAGGCGTTCATCTAATCGTTAATAATACCCTACACCGTAACACGGCGCTGGTTAAGATGATATATACAACAATACTATGTATTCATCGCCCTAAGATATAAGATATTAAGTCTAGTTGCTCCAGTATCTTTACTAGCTGCAACGCCTTTCAAATTGGTACACAGTAATGTGTCCATACTACTGTTAGGTAGGCGGAACAAGAGAATGAACTAGCTCTTTTTTTATCGCGGAGTAAATCTTCTTAAAAGAAACCTTGCTTTTGGGGGGAAGGCAAGGTTATGTGAGGCTTCTTTCCACTAAAACCCCCTCGGTGGTGTCTCTAATTGCATTAGGAGGGGCTTCGGGATCTCCTACGGTACGTACCGGTGCCTTCCTGCACTCCGGCTAAAACATCCCACGGAAGGGCAAAGCCCTCCTTAGCACCCGCGCTGTGCTACGGCAGATACAATACCACCATACACCTACCTAGACAACAGAGACTTACCACCAGTACGTAATGATTGTAGAAGATAAATTTATAACAGAAATCTACAGATGAGCCTGGAAACAATAGAAAATTTTTGAATAGTAAACCTTTTAGGTGCAGGTGTTCGCTGTGAACGTACACAAAAGTACCAATAACGATACAACGAGGAATTATAAAAAAAAAACCGATTATGTCGATAAACATATTCACGGGGTTTTATCGAAGCTTGTATCATGTATGTTTAAACAGTTGAAAGATTACTAAATACTTCCTTCAAAGGCAATATTCGTAGTAATAATCAAAATTTTATTATATATGTGTAAATAAAAGTTAACGACTCGAACCGTATTGATGACCAGCCGCAAAGGGAAAAAAAACTGACTATAACGTTGTGTGTAATAAAAAAATACGCGAAAAACCTCGTTGCTAAGAGGAAGCAGCAATTCTAGACAAAGATTTTTTTCTAGATATCGTATCAAGTAAACGTGGCGAGCGCGATCATTATCAAATATAGAGTGGACTATGTCCAGCTGTGGACATCGACACGCTCCAAATGATGATTACAAAAAATAACCAAAAAGAAGTTGATAACCTTAAATAGGTTTTATTGTATTAAGAGCACCTGATCCAGCCAGATTTAAAAGAAAGAGAGGTAGATCAAAATCTGTTTATCCGTTCTGGAGTTAGGATGCCAGGGAGACAGTAAACTTACCTTTGTTTTTCGACACCAATTTCCTGGTCCCCGTTGCAGGCGGGCCGGTACACCACGATGCCGTGGGGCCCCACGCCGACACACGTACTCAACCTACAGCCGCATCCCCCCACATTCTGTCCGGAGGTGAGGCAGCCGACGGTCGCACCCCCGTCAATCTCCTGCTCGTCCCTCGCTCTAGGCTCTTCCACTTGTTGCCTGTGGTACAGTAAATGGCTGTACAGGTTGTGAGCGTTGTTACTCTGTGTAACCGGTTTGCAGAAGAACAACTCCTCGCCGAATGATTCCAACTTCGATATCTCTTTTAATAGCCTGTACTCCGCCTGCGAGGCTCGCATGCCCGTTATCTCGCAATGGTATTCGATGATCTTCTCCACGTGATCGTCCGGCTTCACGCCCTGGGGCCCAATCTTGTTGCATTCCTCGTAGATATGTGTCGGAGGCATGTCCGGGTCGCAGTCGCCGGTCTCGGCTTGAGCTATATAGGCTGTGATGCGTCGGGCTACTTCATGGTCGGCGACGACGAGCCTGCCCTCCACTAGGTCAAGTTTAGCGTGCAAGTAATGCTGGTGACGCGTGGGCTCGTTGATCAGCAGGTGGGGCGGCACCCAAAACTTGACGCGTAGTTCAAATCGTCCGCCGGGTATCCGGTGCGGGTCCAGCGGGTTGCGCAAGTTGAGCCATCTGCCCGGACCAGAGCCGTGGCACACTCGGAGCCCGAAGTAGTCAGATTCGGCGCCGATTTCTAGCTTCTCACATACCTGGAAAAACAGAATTATAAACTTTTTAATATTTAAAAGAGGCTCAATCCGAATTTGTTCCGAAAAAAAAAATATTTCAGTATTCAATGTTTTTAAAATCATCAATGTAAATACAATTCAATAGGTTTTTTTTATAACAGCCAATTTACGTCCCCACTGTTGGGGCACAAGCCGGCACTCAATATGAGGGCGACGGGCCATAGTCATCACGCGGGCCCAATGCGGATTGGTGACTTTACACACACATTATAATTCATGTGCGGGTTTCCTTCACCGTTTGTATTTCGCTGTTGTATCAATTTTTTTTTTCCTATTATCACGCCTTTTTCCCAGTAGGGATAGACAGAGGTGAATAAACACCCACATTTCGCCAGATGTGGTCAGATTAGGTCCCATGTAACAGGGGGCGTGCCTGTTTCCACTTTATCGGGGCCACCACACACACACACAAAGATGATTTCAGTGTGTATTTCCTCGCGATGTTTTCCTTCAGCGTTTGTATTTCGCTGTTGTAACTAAAATTCACAAATGTACATAACTTAAATATTAAAATCATCGGTACATGTCGAGATTCGAAGCCGAAATTTCGGAATGAAGGCCGCACACTTTAACCATTAGGCCAGCGAGTCAATAGGATAATTCCTGTAAATTGTTCCTAACATATTCAATATCCAGGATATGATGATGCTCTTGATCTTGTACGTAAACCTAAGTATTACCATTTGATGGTATTATCGTAGCTGTGCTCTTGCACGAGCGGTGCTGAGAAAGCTTCGTCTCCGCACCATGGAACCTATCATTAAAGTATTACAACACTAGCCTACAATTAGAAACTGGTTCTTGTACAGCGCTATCATACTGATTGACAGATTTGACTATCATACATATATGTTAAACATTTTAAAATACTGGTTCTTATATATATAAAAATATTTAATATACTAATAGTTACAACATACATTTGAATCCTTTATAGGAGTCTGTATAGATACCACCGCAGCGTTTCAACTTTTTTTTTTATTCTACCAAACGACGAGACAACGACACGAACGAGACTTTCACCTGATGGTGAGTGATAAGCCTGCCTATAGCAACGTGGTACTGGTTAGGATGTTACACGCAGCATCCCCTTGCGCTCGCCTTGAGACAGATGTTCGGTCTCGTTACCTCATCAATTTCACTAGCTACAGCGCTCTTCGAACCGGAACACAGTTATGTTAGCACACTATTGCAACTAGTGAAATTCCTATGAACGAGATACAATGGATGAGGTCACGTTGCTGAGTAAACATCCTAACTAATGTCACATTGTAATTTTGACGAGGATTGAACCAGGGACTAGAGACATGTCTTCGGTTTTATGTATATACATAAAAAAAAACTACTTTTCAATCCAGGATAGTGCATTGCTGCTTAAATATGTGTGGATGCAGTATATAACTAAAATGTCTTCCATATATGATGAGCACAACGAACTTTTTTTTCTTCAACAACGCGTTGGTACTAGCGGGACGTTCACCTGATGTTAAGTGATACGCCCGCGTCAATTTGTGCTCGTTGCTTCTAAACATAAGATGTTGAGTCTCGTTACCCCAGCTACAGCAGGTGCAGCGCCGTTCAAACCGGATATGGCAATCTCTGAAGAGTACTGTTCGTTAGCTGCAACAGGAGCTTAATGGCACCTAGACAGTCTCCGGAAGCAGTAGGTTCTTTATTATAACTATTATCCTATCAAAAATAAACGATGGTTATTTATACGCAAAAGTATATTGCATTTAGACTGTCAATTTTGTCAGGTAATTTACATATACATGTAGTTTCAATAATTAAAAAAAAAAAAACCTATCCGTCATTACATGTTCACGAAACGCTTGCGTGAGTCAGTTCAAATTCATAACTTAACACTTACATATATTTATATTTAATGTCATTTGCTGTTTCGTTACTAAGCGGATGCAATAATACAATGCTTGGAAATATACACACACAATACTAAACAATTTATATATATATATATGATTTACAGCTCTAATGAGACTTATCACGATATCCCTGGATCCATAAGGCCTGGAGACTTGAAATTTGGTAGAAAAATTTCTTTTTCCGAGTATAGGTCAGATAAAGATGGATCCGTTCGTCCAACCCGCATTGGGCCAGCGTGGTGGGAAATCGCCATATCCCTCCATATAAAACCATACAAATGTGGCAATCTTTAGGGTAGGTCTATATCCAACAGTGGACATCTATCGGCAGATGATGATGAAGACGGATATTACGAAATGGTACCCCCAAGAGTTACAACCAGCAAAGCGGCCGTGTAACAACTAGTACTTGAATGTGTTTTATTATAAAATAACTGGAAATAAGAATAACTCTATTGTATTTGTGAGGGTAAATACCCGCACAACTCACGGGCATCAAGTCAACCTCACCAGCTCCTGGTGCACCCTGCTAATCAACAGACGAGGCTCTGGCTCCCACCAACCCGTATTGGGCTAGAGGTTGCGAGAAGCCGCTGGATGCAAGTAGCCCATCGGTGTGGAGGTCTTAGGCCAGGCCTATGTCCAGCAGTGAACGTCTATCGGCTGATGATGATGATTAGATTTTGGATTATATCTATGTTACATATGAAATATGTGAAATGTCTATCTGAACATTTAGTTTGTGAAGTATCTCAAATATCCAGCACCTTCAGGAAAATTCCTGCTGATATTAATGTTCCTGTCTAGGTCTAACGTTTGCATCTTCAAGCATAAAATAACTAGTTTCATTTATAGCTTTAGAACATACTAGTTTTAATCATTTGTTCTCTATAATTTAAATATGATAAGTCTTCCGACTGATTGGATGGATGGATGAAGTCTTCCACTGGTGTGCAGGTCTCTGTTACCGGAGACAGTTTGCGTACCATTGCAACACTCATTGTTTCTAAGAAACAATAGTAAGCAATAATTACAGTGATCCGAGTTAAAGGGCGCTATAATCATTGTAATTACTGAGATAACGTGATTTAATATGTTATTCTTGAGACGACGAACATAATGTGCTGCTGTGTACATCATCCTAACTAGAGTCACTAATAACCATCTACCATCAGGTGAACGTATTCTCCAAGTCGTCACTTTGCTAATCAAAGAAACTCTTCAATATATTAAAAAAAAGTTATTGTTATATATATTATTATATATCCAATCAGCTGGAAGACGTCCACTGCTGGACAAAGGCCTCCCCCAAAGATTTCCACTCAGACCGGTCCTGGGCCACCCGCATCCAATGGTTGCCAGCGACCCTGACCAGGTCGTCGGTCCACCTTGTGGGGGGCCTGCCCACGCTACGTCTTCCGGTACGTGGCCGCCACTCGAGAACCTTTCTGCCCCAACGGCCGTCGGTTCTGCGAGCTATGTGCCCTGCCCATTGCCACTTTGCGACGGCGACCCTTCGAGCTATGTCGGTGACCTTGGTTCTCCTGCGGATCTCCTCATTTCTAATTCGATCTCGCAGGGAAACTCCGAGCATAGCTCGCTCCATCGCCCTCTCAGCAATCTTAAGCTTGCGGACAAGGCCCACAGTAAGCGGTCACGTCTCTGCTTTGTGTTATATAATAAGGAGTGTAATGGTGAATAGCGTATCCACGTGCTGACGCAGTGCGGCTTCCGATTACAATGTTTACTACGGGCATTGGATATCAGGAGATAAGGTGTCAATGGGCAGTTTGAGTTCCGAGTCGAGCCCCGTGTTTATAAATAACCTTATATCAACAGACATAATATATATATATATATATGATTCATGTAAATCATAATCAGCCGATAGACGTCGACTAGTGGACATAAGTAAATAGTAACCTAAGTTGGTTGCCTCCATGACACAGTCGCTAAACGCTTGCCTCGTAATAACATAGTCTATGGTGTTAATGTAGTTTATGGTGTTTTTTTTAATTCTACGAATCAACAAAACGTACGAGACGCACCTAATGGTAACTAATACGCCCGCTCATAACAACGCGGCGTGTAAATGATAACATTAGAATATAGAGACTAACGAGCCCACCGTTAGTCGAGTGGATAGAGTTGAAGTCACTGTAGCTGCACATGTAGAGCACGCACTTGCCTCGTGATCGCACTAACGACTCATTGTTAAGTAATTAACAATATTAACATGTTATTAAAACAAATCGCGGAGCTACATGATAGCGCGCTTAGTGATTCAAATGATGTTGTTGCTGTGGATTAAAAAGCTTACAAAGGACCCAAACTCAAATATATAATAAACACATATGAAGAGACTCATCACGAGATCTCCGCAACCACGAAGCCTGGAGACTTATCATTTGGTAGGAATATTCATTTTGTCGAGTATAGTTCAGCTAAGAATAGATTTTATAAAATCGCTTCCCCAAAGGGAGTTACTGGGATGTTAATAATGAGAAAGGGGCCGCGGGGCGGCCGGTTACAGCCGGAAGGGATTATTTCTGATAAAATTCAACGAGCAGTGGAAGCAGGCAGGGAATTACTAATACATATTAATGATAGAAAATCTCATCTCATAAAAGGGTAGAGAAAAGTTAATTGTGACATGTACTGTTTCCACTATATTCTGTATATTACTTCATGATCATCATCAGCAGACAGACGTCCACTGCTGGACATAGGTCTCCTCTAAAGATCTCCACATCGTTCGGTCCTGCGCTGCAGTCAGTGTCTTCGGCACCGCCGGGCATTAGAACTCCTCTGTAGGGGTTCATATGGGGGTACTTTAGCCATTTACCACCAATCCAATCCAATCCAATCAGCCGGAAGACGTCCACTGCTGGACAAAGGCCTCCCCCAAAGATTTCCACTCAGACCGGTCCTGGGCCACCCGCATCCAATGGTTGCCAGCGACCCTGACCAGGTCGTCGGTCCACCTTGTGGGGGGCCTGCCCACGCTACGTCTTCCGGTACGTGGCCGCCACTCGAGAATCTTTCTGCCCCAACGGCCGTCGGTTCTGCGAGCTATGTGCCCTGCCCATTGCCACTTTGCGACGGCGACCCTTCGAGCTATGTCGGTGACCTTGGTTCTCCTGCGGATCTCCTCATTTCTGATTCGATCTCGCAGGGAAACTCCGAGCATAGCTCGCTCCATCGCCCTCTCAGCAATCTTAAGCTTGCGGACAAGGCCCACAGTAAGCGGCCACGTCTCAGCTCCGTATGTCATCACTGGCAACACACACTGGTCAAAGACTTTTGTCTTGAGACACTGCGGTATATTGAACGAGAAGATATTTCTTAGCTTCCCGAATGCTGCCCATCCGAGTTGGATTCGACGAGAGATCTCTTTCTTGAAGTTGGACCTACCTAGTTGGATGGTATGTCCGAGGTAAACATATCTGTCAACAACTTCAAGTGTAGAGCTTCCAACTGTTACTGGAGTGGGTACAATATGGACATTTGCCATGATTTTGGTCTTGTCCATATTCATTTTAAGACCCACTCGTTGTGAAACTCTACAAAGATCGTCGAGCATTGTGTTGAGGTCCTCCATGGTCTCAGCCAAAACCACGATATCGTCGGCAAATCTAAGGTGCGTGATGTACTCGCCGTTGATATTGATGCCATATCCTCCCCAATCCAGAAGCTTGAAGACATCTTCCAATGCAGCGGTGAACAGTTTCGGAGATATGATGTCTCCCTGTCTTACTCCACGCTGCAATCGGATCGGTTTCGAGCTCTGGTCTTTGAGGCGGACTGACATGGTGGCGTTCTCGTACAAGCACCTTAGAACATCGACGTACCGGGATTTTATTTTATTTACCACCACTCTGGCTTAATGCGGGTTGGTGGGAGCCGGACTCCTGTTCGTTGATTAACAGGGTGCACTACGAGCAGATGAGGTTGGCTTGGGTCCCGTGAGTTGGTGTGCGGGACCACTTAGACCCCTTCTTTACCTATGTACATTAATGGCAATTGGGCCGTATCCTACTACGCTAGCCCAGTGCAGGTTATTGGTGCTCAGAGCCTTGTCTGTTATTCAGCAGGGTGCACTGCCTGCAGGTGAGGTTGACTTGGGCTTCTCAAGATGTTGGCCGGAACCCCTTAGGAAGATAATAAACATATACAGTACGTATATACTAGTCTTTGTAATAGTAGCCGCACTATACATATGATTATAGTTATATAACTATAGCTTATGTTGCATTAGTTGAGCAAGCAATTTACCGCTGATGATACTTCAACCATCAAATCATAAAAAAATAGTTTTCATTTATAAATAGGTTTAACTAGTGTTGTATATTTTAGGTTGTCTGTATCGCCTGATAGACACCGGAAGGCTATTATTAAATAATTTTGAAGTACGAGGCCGAAAAAAGCTCCGTCGTGCCGTAGGCAAATTAGAAAGTTGCGACTTTTATATATTTTGATTTAATGAAAGGCGTACCTAGTGAAATTATTAGGGTAATACAGGTTTTAATGGCAGGTCTCTGCTGCCAGAGGCCGTTCAGGTGGTCACCACTGTGTCGCAGCTGTGTTTCAAACGGAGATCCCGTGAGCTCGTCAAACGCTAAAGTTGACCACCGAGGGGGTTTTAATGAGTAAAAATCTCCACACTCTCTCTTCACTCTGACTTCCCCCAAGAGAAGGAGTATATTTTCGAAGGGGCCATCGTATTCTGAGGAGGACAATGGCTAGACGTGGTCTCCGGTCATTGGGGTAGTACTAACGAGGCTGATAGGGACTGCATGAAGCAGGGTCCGAACGTGCTATCCCAGCATAGCGTTAGCGAGGCCGTGGTTGTGTTCCGAACGGAGATCCCGTGACCTCTCCAAACGCCGAAGGTGACCACCGAGCAGGTTTTAGTGAGTAATAATCTCCACATAACTCTGACTCCTCGCCAGAAGATAGTATCTTTTCGAAGACATCCTCACCGAAATAAAAAAGGTAGGCACCACCGCAGCTGAAAAACAGTAGCGTGCAAACATTACCATGTTCCGGTTTGCAATGCGCTCTAGCTAATGTAATTGCTTGAATAACGAAATTTACTTTACCTAATTGTAAGTGATATCGAATCAGAAATGAGGAGATCCGCAGGAGAACCAAGTCACCGACATAACTCGAAGGGTCGCCGTCGCAAAGTGGCAATGGGCAGGTAACATAGCTCGCAGAACCGACGGCCATTGGGGCAGAAAGGTTCTCGAGTGGCGGCCACGTACCGGAAGACGTAGCGTGGGCAGACCCCCCACAAGGTGGACCGACGACCTGGTCAAGGTCGCTGGCAACCATTGGATGCGGGTGGCCCAGGACCGGTCTGAGTGGAAATCTTTGGGGGAGGCCATTGTCCAGCAGTGGACGTCTTCCGGCTGATTGGATTGGATTGATTGGAAGTGATATCAATAACAACTATAATTAGGATAATATACACAACACCACATTGTGCTCGAAACATTATTCCGAAGCGAAGAGCACAATATGTTATAACTTTGTATGCTGAATATAGTATATTAGAACTACAACTTATTTTCAGAAATGATGATCACAATATGATGTTGTGTATATCATCCTAACACTGCTATTGATGTCGCTTGTAATCACATCAACGTCTCCTCATGTCATACATGCAACGAGCGTTATATTGTGCTGTGTAAACATCCTAACAGGCGCCTTACATTTTATTGAACAATCAAATTATTTACTAGTAAAAACCGTGCGAACGTCCTGTTGTGGTATCTTTGTCGAATGAAAAAAAAATGTAAACACCTTTGTATGCTAAATGCTGTGAAGAAGTTGGTGATGATATACTTCAGCATTACGATCATCTCCAAGCGATCTTCTAGAACGTACGGCTGATGTGATCACATGCGTCACCGGTCGCGGTGATCGCGACGGTGAGCACGATCATCGGGCGTGATCGCGTTATCCTCACAGATTACAAGTTGCAACACATTTATCTACCTGTCTATTCACAGCTATACCTTTGCTATTACGTAACTGTACAAGTTAGAGAATAATCTGTGATATAATTAATTTCTGCAATAGCTCTGAATACTAATGGCAGGTCTCAGTAGCCGGAGACCGTCCAAGTACCACCGGCATCTCCTATTGCAGCCGACAAACAGTACTGCGAAAATATTACTACGCTATGCTTTGAAGAGTAACTAGTGTAATTACTGAGGTAACGAGGAGTAGGAGGCGAGTTCTTGTCTGAAAGCGATGAGTTCTGATGTATATACCATTCTAACTAGAGCCACGTTGTTATATACAGGTGTACCACTAATCAAGAGAACTTCATTGTCTAGTCGCTTCGTAGAATGAAATGATTAAATTTTTAATTAAGACTGATGATGGATGATGATGATTGTGATGATTCTGTTTAATGTTTTATTTTATTCGTATGAATGCACATGCAGATATTAAAATGATTCTAATTGAAGTAGTGAATGTGCTGCAATTGGTTACAATTAGCGAGCGTGTATGAACACTACTTATACGATTTGAGCGCTAAATTTAGACGTCTCCTCGTCGGCCCTGTGGCGCAATGGATAACGCGTCTGACTACGGATCAGAAGATTCCAGGTTCGAATCCTGGCAGGGTCGCATAATTTTTATTAATAGTTTCATTAAATTAATTTTGTTTATGTCAATGAATGCACCCTTTTTTATATTTTATCACCAAATGAATTTATGACAAAACTTTTGGAGCCCAAAACATTAAGGGACCTTTCTGTAAGAAAAGTGTTGAGAAGAGACAATTTTAATATATAGTTAAAATAGTATACAAATACAGCAAAAAAAAATATAAAAAATGTATGTATAACATTGCACTGCCATTGCTGTGCTAAACCTCCTTAGATATTGCTCTCATACTATTTCCTCTCGTAAGGTTTTCGCCAATGTCTTCCGAAAACCGCACCAACAAGAACCAGGATAGGAGTTCAGAGGGTTGTTTATAATTAAACTTAATATTCAATTATAATATTATAAACCATAAATTAACTATAGAATTTTATGTATCTATTAAATGAAACGATGATATATTTGTATTCACAGCATGTTATTAATCAGTATATATATAAAGCGAAGCTTAACGTGAACAGCAATATGGATATTCATGCGGGTGTAGTTATAATAAGTATAAACGTTTAAGAACCACAAAGAGAATATTACAATACCTTTTAAAATTACAGACCTCAAAATCAATATCTTATTAACTAGCGCTTCGTTATTATATAGGTAATAAAGGCCCTTGTGTATCTCATAACAATGTCGACGTTCTCCTTTTGCCTTCCAATTAAACCGAAAGCGAGCACCTCAAAATGCCAGAGGAACTAAAAACCTCTCGATTACAGTAAGTGGCAAAAATAACGGGAGAAACAACAATTAATCTTAAGGGTAAATTGGAAAATAATTTGCGCAAAAACTTACCTCCATTTTGTATGGGGTTCGTAAATCGATTCCACGAAATTTCGACAGTCTTATACTTACAAGTATATATATGTGTGTGTGTATAATGTGTGGGCGTGTATATATCTATATCACGCCTCGTTCCCAATGGGGTAGCCAGAGATCACCTCTCTCGCTTCCTCCAATTTCATGAACATCTTCATGCATCGTCGTCGGTTGCAAGTACTCTTAACCCGGCTTTTCTTTAGGACATCTTCGATTTCATTGGAATATGTCCGCCTAGGTCGACCTGCACCGATTTCTGTAATCGTGGATGGTGTAGCGCGCTTACTCAATCCAGTCGATTTTGTTATGGCAGCTGATTATTTGGAAGTGGTAGCTAACCACCATCATCAACAGTGAGGATAATCATGGCTGTGGCCTATTACGGATGTTGGCGGAGCCAGAGACTCGCCTGTTGATTAGCAGGGTGCACCACGAGCTGGTGAGATTGGCTTGGATTCTGTCAGTTGTTGTGCGGGACCCCCTACACCCCATAATGTCAATATGTATGTGTGCAAATTTAAATATTTGTGATCTTATACACTACTGCTGACACTTTCTAAAAACTTTTAAAAACTAGACGCTTGAGTGTGTAAAGAGATAACTTCCGCACACTCACAGCAAATACGTGTACACGTGTGTGTGTGTGTGTGTGTGTGTACGTATAACGGTATCTAAGATAAATACAAATATAAAAAGTTATCAGATATTTTGAACGAGAATACAAGTACCGTCATCTTTATTTTTAAAAGTTATATTATTATTCAGAGCGAACAAAAATCTAAAGGTAGTTTACTTGTGGAAGGTCTGTGGGAGACCGTTTAAGTACCACCGTAACGTCTATTTCCGCCGCCGCACAGTGCTGTGCAAACATTACTGTGATCCGATTTGAAGGGCGCTGTAGCTAGTGTTATTCCTGGTGTACCGAGACTCAACATTTTATGACACAAAGCGACGAGCGCAGTGCGCTGCAGTGTATACCATCCTAACTAACGCCTCGTTATTATAGGCAAGCGTATCACTTTCCTAGTTCTCTCTGATGTCTCAGGTATAGGTCACAAATTATACGTAGATAAGTTCGGTTTTATACTCGTATATACTTTTAGGAAGAACTCTCATTTCCGTCACCAAACAGTTGTGCGCAAACATTACTTAAAGTACTGTTAGTTTTATTGATAACTTCGTGTAGCTTCACCAGGCACAGGGCTCGCGGAACCATTATCCGCGAGTTAAAAAACTTTACTGGGTTCCGGTTCGATTGGCGCTGCAGCCAGCGAAATTACCAAGGTCTATTAATATCTTGTGTATCAAAGCAATGAGCACGTTGTGGTGCAGTGTTGTTAGGCGCTGGTTATAACCGTCAGATGAACGTCATGACTAGTGTTGTAGCTTTGTAGAATAACACACTATAATATTGAGATTGTATACATAACAGGCCGTGGACCCGGTTCTACAAGTCCAGTGTCAGATGTGCTGTAAGAGTCAAAATCACGACCAGGAGCTAACCATCATCAGAGAATAGAGGATTATATATACTTAATATTAAAATTTCAAATTGCACTTTCTACAATTTTATCAATTGTCATTGAAGTCGCTTAAAAAAACATTGCCAACGTCAAAGCTAAAGAGATCTATTGGCAACATTTAAAGGAATAGTTATTCAATAAGAAAATAACAAAAAAAAAAAGAACCAGAGACAGAAAGGACTGTACCACGCTGAACGCCAACCTTTACTAGTTGGGCAGGCACTTTAAGAAGAAGAAAGGAAGTAAATAATAAAACATGATTACTTTAAACGACGAGATAAGTGACAACCCTTGCAACATATACTGCCTCAGTCAGTGACTTCCAAGTGTTCCTTTGGACTGGTTAAGTGGGAAACAAAGCAAGAACTGACGAACGGGTAATGAATAAATGATGACCAGTACAGCAACAAGTAGCTCCATTGCTCCATTGCTCCTTATGGTTCAGGGTTGTAATCTCGATTTTCAAATATCAAATCTACAGATTATAACGTTTTTCTAACTTAACCATTTAAAAATATTAAAGTTACTATACGGTTTTAATCCTTTGAGACATTTTGTATCCTTAACTTTATTGTGGTACTTGCTGTATTCTGTGATTAAGGAAAATTAAATGTTATCATGTAGCAGCTTCAACCGTTTGCCTGCCTTATGAAGGACTAGTCGAACACCTTCACACCGAAGGACATGAAGATCTACTCCCGTATCTTCTTACGGAACGGCGCTACGAGGGAGCCAGATTCAGCCCTGCATCTTGAAGGACTACTCCACAGCAACAACTGCGTTACCAAAATATCCACCGATCTCAGTGGCTGGCTAATAGAGCTGGACTCTAGGGGTGCATTAGAGGGTAGTGATGTATCGGTACATAACGAACTCTTATAATCAGTTATTCAATGAATTATAAATTGCTCTGTATATAGAAAAAGAAATTGAAACTAGATTTTGGAAATGTCATTTGAAAATAGTGTAAATATCCTATATTTGCGTCAACACAATGCTCATCCGTCAAACTTAAGCCAAAGGAGGTTTAGAACGGTTTTACTTATTTGTTTTCTTCCCATCTTTTACGGTAATGATGGTGAAATGAACCGTCCGCAAATGATGGTCATAAGGAAAACCTCATTATGTGTTTTGATGAAGTAACATCACTGTATACAGCATAATGCTCTTCTGATTGGATTTTAATGCTTCCAATGCTTTACGGGGCCCGCATGTAACATTAAGTTGAAGGAGAGATTTCCTGATGATAATCGAATTTATTAAGACTCTTATGAAATTGAACAATTGCAAGTTCAAACGGCGGTCAGTACTACTATACGAATGAAGGATTTTAGGATAGATGGATTTGAGATTGATAGATTAACAAGACATTTACCTCATGTCTCATGAACTATTATAGCATTATCAATTTTCAAGATGAAGAGTAGTTCTTTGTAAGATACCTTTACGATCTTAAAGTCTTAAACAAATTAAAAATTTATTTCAAGCGTCATTATCTCACGATGAATAATATTTGTTTAGGTGGTTATCTTCCATCATCAGGTTTCTTTCTCATGTTTATTAATTGGCTAAACATCGCCATTTATCAGTGCACTTTCTCCAGGTCTAGTAACAGATCTATATTGCACAGTAAGTCCAGCAGTGGATATCCATTGGTTGTGATGATTACGAGTAAATTTTTATTACTTGTGCGATAGAACAAATCGACCATTTAAAGAAACCAGTAATACACATACTAGTTTATCAAATTAAAAAAAATGTTTTAACTATAAAGTTAAAATCTTTAGAAAATAACTAAACATCATTATAAATACATCACTGGTGGTAGGTCAGTTGCCTGAGACCGTCTAGGTACTCCCGCAGCGTTTATTTCTACCAACAAACAGTAGTGTGGAAACATTACTGTGCTCCGGTTTGAAGGGCGATTATGTCTCAAGGTGACGAGCACAATCTGGTACAGTGAACGTTATTCTATCGCCACGTAGTCATGGATACACATACTATACATAGTCATGTGAACATTTCGCTGGTCCCGTCTGTTCGTCAAATAAAAAAAAAAATATTTCCATGTTTTCCAATGCACCTCAATTAACCTAAATAAAGCGTCCAAAAACGAAAACACAAAGAGCCACTAAATCCAAGAGGCGAGCGTCCTTTCCACCATGTTTGCTCGGCGTCCCGCTCTATCACGTGGCACCGTCCCGCTCGCGCATGTGTATCACGCACGGCACGCGTGCGCGCAGCGCTCGGCCGGCCGGCGGTCGGCGGTCGGCGGTCGGCGGGCCGCTCCGCACGAAAATCAAGTTGTTTGTAAATAAAGCGGATGTGTGGCAAGACTCGTCTTAAAACAGATCCGATACAGCGCGCGCTGCTGTGCTCACTGCCTAAATTAAAACACGCGCCGTGTGTGGCACATCGCGAAATTTCACTTTTACACTTGGCTACAGCGCTAGACAACACAATCGCGTTATACCTGGAGCACGCTGCACAAGTGTCTATTCGCGCGACCAGACGGATATTTTTTTTTATTTAATTCAACGACGAGACGAGCGGGACGTTCACCTGATGATAAGTGATACGCCTGCCCATAACAACGTGACGCTAGTTAACTCTCAAACTAGCGCCACATACTACACATTGTGCTTGTCCCCGTGATACATAAGATGTAAAGTATCATTACCTCAGTAATTATACCAGTTAGCGCCCTTCAAACTGGAACACAATAATGTCTACACACAGTACTGTTCGTCGGCTGCAATAGGCGCTGCTGTGGTACTTACCTAGACGGTCTCCGGTAAGGTCTAGAATTACCACCAGTACGTAGTACTTACGGCACATACAGTAGGTGTATAATCAAAAGGCTCCAATATCTAGATATTTCTGAAACAAATAGAAATGTAAACATCCTATCTGGAGCTGCATTGTTACTGCCATTGTTACAGCCAGTTCATGTGTATTGGTTACCAACAGGTGGCAGCCCTGTCTCATTGCTTCATTAAATATAATAGTAAGTAGAGACATGTGTGGGGTTAGATAGCTTAAAACTTAGATTCACTGCCGTATGAACTGGAAATCTGTAGGGACTGTCTTTGTATGAACAGGCGATATCATCATCATCAGCCGATAGACGTCCACCGCTGGACATAGGCCTCCCCCAAAGATCTGTACATGCAGTCAGTTCGGCCTCCCGTGCCGCTGGGCACTATGGCCGGTCGTATGTAGGGGTTCATATAAGGAGATTGTGTACGTATAGATATATATATTACCATTATTTTGTACATGTTTAAAGAGTATCGAAAAACTAATTATAATTTCAATAATGATATTTCGATAACAACACATAACTTAGGCAGTAAGCTATAAAACAAAATGCTTGACTTGAATTCCAAAAGATCTATTTCCAGTACGTGAACGTGCCATCAGCTGAAATGATGACGATGGTGATGATAACAATAAATCGTAACTTTACATGCGTGCGTATTAACTTATTTATAATGATTAATTAAAAAAAATTGAGTACATCGGAACGGAAACTCTGTGGATTATTTACTAGTTAAATATAAACTATTGGTGATAACCTCGTGGCGGTTAAACATTTAGGGTTTATAATCGCTTTACTTCACCGTGGAAACAATGTACTCGAAATGGGGACGTTGAATTGGGAATTCAAGAGAGGGGTGAATGCACTCCGAATATATGGAGAGGCAAGTCCCACTTTCACAACACTGGTTATATATATAACTATTATTAAATGCTTTAATTATTATGATGATCTTATTAGTCAAATAACTATTAGATTTTCGGTTACTGCATCATCAACTTCAGTAATGAGGTAGACTTTTAAGAATAGCATATACTAGAGCCGTAAATGCTATATAACTTATAGCGTTTTTTACTTTATTTTTTAATCAAGGTGTAAGCCAAAAATAATATGGATAAATGGCGTGGATCTTAAAATAATCGTAACATATACTGGTTGCAGAAATGAAACAGAGAGTCGAAAGAAAATAGTATTGAAGGCCAAGATCCACAAAGGACTGTAAGGCATAAAGGAAAGGTTTGCTATAACTGAAAGATACAACTTTTGTTATATATTCATAAACCACTGAGAAAAAGGAGATTCTTAATTTAGCATACATTTTATCAACTTTTTTATTTCACGAAGCGACAACACGAACGAGACTCACCTGATGGTAAGTAATCTGCCTGCCCGTAATAACGAGGCGCTTGTTAGGAACTTATACCCTGCACCGCATTGTGACAAAATATATTAAGTTTCCCATTGATATAATTAGGTACAACGCCGTTCCAACCGGAACATAGTAATATTTGCACACTACTGGTGTGTATTTAAACAGTCTACGGCAATAGACATCTACCAACAGTAGCATTTTATTATCACTAAGCTTTACCTTAGTTCATTCCGGTTTAAAATCTAACTATATCATTTGTAGTTTTTGTTTACACTTAATTTATAAGTTCTTAAGTAACTTATCTTTTATACTTCACAGTTGATACTTATAACTTACCTGTAACAAAAATAAAATTATAATTAATGTATCAAATTACAGTTGTTTATGCGAAGCACAAATCGAGCAACAATGTTTGAGTGCATTACAGATAAACTGATAGTAGGTCCCAATGAAGGTCCGGCTGTTGCCACTCCGATAAGGGGATATCAGTTCGAAGCGAGGTGAAGGTATCAACAAATCGTTTACGTTAATTCACAAGTGATGTAATAACGAATGGCATAGGTCAACACTCGTTGATAAGTGCAGTCGATAAATACATTAAACTGCGGGTCACAGCAGTAACCGTCTTATTTACTTGTTTTTAACGGAATACAACTGTAAAGCAAATTTCACGTATCCATTTTTATTATTGCATTTAGTTTTTATATTAGTTATTCTCTTTGTATTGGAAAGAGTATATATAATATCTTCAAATTAGGACTTCAGCGGTCGGGAATAGAAGCTGTGGTTGTACAGTACGTAAGAATCGTTACTCTTGAAAAATGCTTCAATAGCGAACGCGCGATGCTCACCCGACCACTGCGACATCGAGACTAAGAAATCCGCACGATCGCTGATTCTAATGACACCACCTTCCCCCCCCTCCCACTGTTTATAACTTATTGAGATATTCGTTTTTTAAAATATAAATCTGCCGCCAGACACCCTTTAGTTAGACCGTGTTCGGCAATCTACTACTAGTGGTAGGTCTTTGTTACTAACAGCAGAGGTTTGAAGTAGCTAGTGGAATTACTTATATAATGAGTACATCTAAAAGCAACGACAATGTGGTGTAGTAATCATCGTCCTAATTAACGCCATATGTGCACTTACGATCGTGTGATCGTCCTGTTCGTCTGATTGCTTCGTCGAGTCATAAATAATAATATTGCATCTTAGTAAGTCATATACAATGTTTGAAGCAAAAGTACATATGCACATAAAGATTTTATTTATAGTCTGTTTGTCCTGAGGCCAAATCTAAACACATTTCAATTCAATACAACGCGCACCATCATCCATCGAGGACGCGAATTTATTAGAATGCTAACGTACACAAACCTTGGGGCACTGCATTATCAGTTACAGTTCATACAAATTAAAAACCGGAAGTGAAATGTTACTTTAGAATATGTAGGGTAGGACTTCCGCCCTTTTACACGCGGCAACCGTCTACCGTAGCATGTGAAGATAAATGTTAATGTATATTACTATGATATTGAATGATTGATGACAATTGATGATTTTCGTTAAACCTCCGACTAAAAAGTTAGGTGTGGTATATTTAACATGTTTTTGTTTTAAATATATGTACAGACGATTGGATAAATTAAAAAAAAATATATATACTTTGATAAATCCATAAGTATATATTGAAACAGTTATTTCTCTCTATTACATGAAAATGTTTCAGTGACTGTTTTTGTAGTAGAACTATAATACATTGTAGTTTGTATCCTATTGAACAGACGTATAATTTCTAAGACGGACCTTTATTATCATGATCTCGATTAATGGAGGTCATTTGTATAAAGGTTTATTGTAATATATATTATAAAAAATACTAAAGTTAACAGCGATGGGTCAAGAGAAATAGTAAATATTTTATGGCACTACTTGTAATAAAGATAAAGTGTAGATGTACTGCAGATACTAAAAAAAATGTAAATGTCAGAGATGTTTAAATACCACCTTAAGTTAAATTGTATCAGAAACGAATCAGAAGTTTTACAGGAACATTGTTTTCGCTCCTGAACCAGTTTATCTTCGTTACGACCGCGACGTTTACGTTATGAGACATTTGCCATAACATAGACGTTATATTAAATGCATATTCGTGAGATCTGGTGTAAACTTCTCGTGTGAAATGATATATAAATTTCTTTAAATTCGCACCTTAAAATTCAATGATATTTAGATGAAACTCGAGACTTGTTTGTTCGGCGTGTTGACTTACTCCGTGCTAATTAAGATCAGCCGTCATAAAAGTCAACACGATGTGTGATAATAAACTTAAATACACTGACGACTGACTGGCCTCAAAGACTATGTATATTTGGCTTCCTTTTTTATACAACGTCTACAGGACGTTCACCTGGTGGTAAATGTTACTCCCTTAATGAACTAGTGCTGTGGATATTTCATCATTTCAACCGATGCACATTCCACTGCTGGCCATACGTCTCCTGTAATGTGTTCCACAAAGCACAGCCTTGAGCTGTTGGGGATGTTTACACTGCACCAAATTGCTCTCATCGTTTGAAAACACTTCTCACTTCGACTGGCAATAAAATATCCGTTATCAGAGACTGTCAAGGTGTCAGCTCTAAATTTTACATTACTTTAACATTACTGTGTTTCCGCTTGATAGCGTTATAGCTAGTAAAATTATAAGGGTTAAAATATTAAACTTATTATATCTACGAGCACAATGTGCAGCGTATCATTTACCATCAAATGAACGTCTCATGTAATCTCTTCGTCGAATAAAAGATCCAGATCCCATTACACTACAGCAGCGATGTCTGCGTGTTACCGCTTAGCGATAATTAGAGACTGAAGCATTAGGACCTTTATATAGATAATCGAAAACGACGCTATAAAAAGTCTGATTCTATAGATTCAATATAAGGTACACAACCTCAACTTGTCCAATCAAGACTGTCATCACAACCTATGTCAAGATATACTATATTATGTAATTCATTGGCAAAGTAATAACTGTCGTTACTTATTTCTTCAACTCGTTGCTGCTCGTAATGCTTATCATTTTCAATGTAACTACGTATTATAGTTAATATGTTAACTTTACAATACATTGATATTGTAATATCGCGTAAAATGTTCTTAAAATACTGGTTGTAACTGCGACGGAAATCGAGGAACAGCAATGTGCTTGTTAAAGACGATCTCCAGCAAGAGACATATCAGCTATATAATGGAATTTTGGTAATCAATATCAAATAATAATCAGTCGCTGACGCATTCAAAAGCTCACCTTGAATACATTAAATTTAAATATTTTACGCAAGTATTTCGTAAAAACTTCTACGTTTGATTTTCAAAGCAGTTAGGTTAAATGAACGTCGCCGCTCCTATAATCTAGCGCATTGTATTTAGATGCACTTTATTTAACTTGGAAGTTAACATCACCGGAAAGTAAGAATTTAAAGTTGAAACTCCTAAAAAGACCACTAGCTAATGCTAAGTATAGCTGATGTTTATCTATCTAATAACTGCTAATGGTTTTGTTTCTGTAATATTTGTTCGGCGACGTAATCGTCTACATATATGTGGGATTTACACCTGTATAGATACTCATCACGATATCTATAACCATAAGGCCCTGGAGACATAAAATTGGGGAGGAATTTTCTCTTAACGAGAATAGGTTATCTAAGAATGGATTTTACAAAATTCCTTCCGCAAAAGGGTGTTGTGGGGGTGTTACGTCCGGCGAGGCGGGTGGAGACCGGCCTGTTGCATATATAGTGATGACTAGGGGTGTGCGCTCCATACAAGCAAATAAGCACAGCGTACCTCAAGTTACTCAAAAGGTACACAAATATGCTTTGATTATTGTTAAATTGAGTCATCATCCCGATAGATGTTCACTGTAGGGCATAGGCCTCTTCCAAAGATCCTCACATTGATCGGTCCTGTGCTGCCTGCATCGGCGGGCACTAGGAGCCGACATTTTTAAAGGTTCAAATGGTGTGATGCTGGGAGACTAAATTGCTACTTAGGTAAGATAACTTTTAAGTATAGATAAGCAAAAGGATTCCGGATGTATTTTGCATACCCTACACGACATCACGTCACCGGTGATATCAACACAACCATAAATAAATAGTTAAAAAGCCTATAAACAGTAAACTGAGCAAAAAAGTAAAGAAAATTAAAAATAGAAAAAAAAACTTTTGCGGTGACTTTGAAATTTTAGTGCCACAGTCGTAAAGGTCTCGCCAAGTTCATACTTTGATCACGAATAACTATGAATAGCAAATGCCGATTAGCTGTTTAATGCGTGTGCGCAGAAATTCAGCCATTCTCAACGGTTTACGGCCCATTACATGAAATATTGTTACCGCACAATAACATGTTTACGGAAAACATTTGCAGAATTTATTATCCTATCGCTGAGTGCAAACAATTTGTTTATCGTTAGAGATATAAACAATTAGACATTAGACACTATTGCCGATGTGTGAGCAGAAAACGCTTTCGATAAACAACTACATGAATGAGATAACGGTTGAAATTATTTTGAGAGCCGGAACTCTGATGTAAATATAAGTAATGTCAATTATGTAAATATATACTTTTGCATAAATTAATTGAAGCAAAAAAACAATATACAGTTATTTATTTTTGTACGACAATGCGTAGATCAGGGAGATGTCTACACAGTGGTAGGTTACGTCTACCAACTACAATGAAATAAACACATAGTATCACATCACACCACTATAAGAACTAGTTACCACAGTAATGTATTGATGGTAGGTCTCTGTTGCCGGAGACCGTGTAGGTAGGTACCACCGCAGCTCATATAGCAGCGGACAAACAGTAGTGTGCAAGCATTATTCCGATTTGAAGGGCGATGTAGCTAGTGTAATTACTGGGGTTACGAGAGTCAATATCTTACATCTCAGGCGAAAAACTTAATGTGGTTTAGTGTGTACCATCCTTAATAGCACTACGTTATGGACAGGTATATCACTTAATATCAGGTGAACGTCCCAGTCGACCTGTCGCTTAATTGAATAAAAAAAATCAAGTTATTGAACACTTCAAAAACAATCTTCAGTCAACCTTTGGAGGTGCAAATAAACGAGGTGGTTACTTTACCTAGTATGGTCGCCTTGAGACATGAGATGTTGAGTCTTCTTACATCAGTAACTATACTAGCTACAACGTTCTTCAAACCCGAATACAGTAATGTTAGCATACTGCTGTTTAACGGCTGTAATAGGAGATGCAGCGGTACCTACCTAGACGGTCTCCAGCAATAGACCTATCCACCATTAATTACAAGGACATCGGCTTTCGTGTATGTGCGGTGACAACCACCAACCCACAATTGGCCTGTGATGCCTTGACTCTGTCCTCGTGTCAAGTAATGACCTTAGTAGTCATTTATTTGTAAGAAGATATGTTTAAAGCTTAAATACTAATATTTTTCGCATTTCGCTTCACGTTAGCAATCGTGTTGTAAAGTTTAACCTTCTTTTATCTTTCTGAGTAAAAGACTCTTTTTCTGCCATCACGTTATTTCGAGTATAATTGCGACATGTTTTTAAATCATCATCGTCATCATCATCAGCGGATAGACGCCCATTGCTGGATATAAACCTCTCCTAAATATCGCCACATCGTTCAGTACTGCGCTGCAGTCAATACGGCCTTCGCCACCGCCGGGCATAAGGTCTCGTCGTCTGTAGTTTCATATGGGGGGGATTTGGGCTATTTACCATCACTCTCGTCCAATGCGGGTTGGTGGGAGCCGGAGCCTCGTTTGTTGATTAGCGGGATCCACCACGAGCAGGTGAGGTTGGCTTAGCTTCCTTGAGTTGGTGCGCGCGACCCCGTACACTCCTTGTTTTTTACTTACGTGGTTTTTTTTAAAGCCATTTTCATTGTTTAGTATTATCATGCTAACTCTTAACTACGCATATATATGCAAGTTTTAACCATACAATATTAATTTTGCTTTTTAACATGTCCTTGTTTTATTGGCATTTAATGTTAGTATTTGTCAATAGTTAAGTGTAAATGTGATTTTTTTTAAGTATCGCATATCTTTCGTAAGTAGAAACGTTGTCTGCTAAAGCGATAATTTCATTTTGCAATCAAAAAAATCGTTATCATCATTTTAAACGATGGACGTCCACAGTTCGATACGGAGCTCTTTTAAGATATTCCCGTAAGACCACGACCAAAAATATTTACATGTCGAATTAGGGTTTAACCCTAATATGTTCTAGACTAGTTGTGGCCAACATTTTTCACCTCACCGACAAGTAAATTCATAATTTAAATCCCGCCGTCTATTCATAGTGTTTTATATAAATTAAATACTT
Source organism: Troides aeacus (assembly GCA_033220335.2). Taxonomy (NCBI): domain Eukaryota; kingdom Metazoa; phylum Arthropoda; class Insecta; order Lepidoptera; family Papilionidae; genus Troides; species Troides aeacus. The sequence goes on along the minus strand of CM067293.1, from coordinate 7,366,569 downwards.
TGTTTACTACTGGTATGTCCTTGTTGACGGAGACCGACTAGGTAGGATTCACCGCTGCTCCCATTTCTACTGCCAAACAGTAGTGCGCAAACATTACTGTGTTCCAGATTGAAGGGAAGATTGTATTCCACATACATCTGCGGACTACCGCTTTGGTGACCGCTTGGCTATTACTCTACGTTACATGGTTCCTTTATAAAAATCTTATTATTTATTTATAAACACTTCAGAGTTTATAAGCTATTTTATTGTACTTTTGGAAGATGACTTGATAAAGAGTCTCAAACGAGTTAAAAATACGAGATTTTACTTGAAACTAGAAGTGGTATCCTGTCTCGCCAATGTTAAGGCACCGTCCGCTTCGTATCTTCATCTTGAATTCAAATTACTTACAAACATGTTTTTACTTATGCCAAGATATAAACTCAGAGCAACATAAAATCTTTTGACGAACAAAGTTCGAAAACATGTTAATCTATATGAAAATAAAATGCTATTAGTGAGCAAGCTATGCATGCAAATACTTAAAGATATGGTCTTGTGGATATATGATAAATATTCATGCATACATAAATAAACATATAATCTCACTGCTGGGACATGGAGCCTTATACAAGACGACAGTCGAGAAAAGAATTCATTACGCCAGCCAACTGCTAGTAGTTACAATTATCATAAAACCACTGATGACTAACGAGTGTTACATTACAAACATTATAAAATCAACAATGTAAATTGCATTAAATATAGTCTAGATGTTTCGTCTAACGTAACTATACGATACATCTACAGAAACATCGTCTATTATAAGCATGTCCAATCTAATAAAAAATCAACCGGAACAATTCATATAGTTGTGAACATAGCGAATCTACTGTGACCAAGCGCCTGAAGTTATGCGCATATATGTGCAATGATGGCATTTATATAATTTTATAATGAAAAATAAGTGATTCGTTGCGTGAGTGACTCCGTTCGCAGTTATATTTATACCACGGAACGGAAAAGCAAGCGGAGGTGGTCACGTGGTGGCAAGCAACACGCCTGCCTACAATGTTACTAGCAACTAATTAGTATCACAATTGTAGGCTGGAGACATAAGATGGTGTGTTACAACCCAAGTAATAATACTAGATACAGTAGATGACTCATTTAAACCAGAACATGTAATATAAAAGGAAAGTGGTGGGTAAAAGAAGTATTGGTCGTCGGAGGAAATCGTGGCTGAGTAATATCAAGGAGTGGATCGGTATCGCAGGAGCCGCCCAACTGTTCCACCTCGCTAGAGACCGAGCGAAATATGTGGAACTGTCCGCCAACCTCCGCTAGTCGGAGAGGCACCTTAAGAAGAACATGATGATATAATAATATATAATCGCGGGAACCCACTGAATTCAAATAACTCGGGACCGATTGATGTGGAAATCTTTTGAGGTCTATATCCATTAGTGGACGTCTATCGATTGGTGATAATGATGATATCATGTAATAGTAATTTTCGCAAAGTTATCCTTGGTGGCAAGAATACCCTACCAGGCTATATGCCTAGAGGATAGATTAACAACTAAAATAATGTGGAAGTTGCAATACAAAACCCTAAGTAGAACTTTCTAAAAGTTTATCCTATACCACATAAAGAATACATTACAGATCCTTTATATATATTTTTAGTAATGGAGTTCGGTGTCTACTTTCACAAGGACTAAGTTAAAGCCAATTGCGGGTTAGTGGATGTCACCACATACAATACATATGCGCGAAAGCTGTTGTCACAAGTACTGCTTTCATACCAAAGGGCAGTATAAAATGGTTTTTACACAGTTTATCGAATCTAGATCGTAAAAGCATAGATGAATGAACTTTCGTTTAGATGGCAGCAATCTATAAATAGATAATGAGGGTAAATTGTAATTAAATAAATACATGTTAATTATAAGGAAAAAGATTAAATTATTCACTACAAATCTGCAATTTCATACCTTAACCTCTAATATTTAGTAAGAAAAAGAAAAAATCAACAAAAGTTAGCTATTAAAGCTCCTAAAAGTGAAGTTCATTTTCACACACATATCAGCAACATAATCACTGCGATGGATGATGTTCAACGTCAACAAATGAGTGATTACCAGGCAATGAACTTACACACGATTAAATTTTTTTACTAGTACTGACAAAATGTGAAAGGTCAATAAGTAATATTTTTCTCTTCGAAACACTAATAACAAAGATTAATTTGTGATTTCTACGAAAATAAATAATAGATACTCTGTGACATGACGTCACGTCACGAAGGCATTAATAAGAAATAATCAGCCGCGATAATTCTACTTGTTAAACGTTCACAGGTAATAAATGTTGAAGAGGAGCGGGTTCGGATCCTCACTAAGTTTGAACTTCCGGTGTAGAAAAACATTTAGAAAATCAAAAAAATTCCATGAACGACAGTATTCGTAGACATGTCCAACCTGCGTTCAGCCTTGTGAATAACAGTCTAGATATCCAGTAGAGGTAACAATAAGAGGGCTTTTCGTTGCCAGATTAATAATTGATAGTCAGTGTTTAATTATTGATATTATATACGCCTAGCGACAAGCAAGTACATTACTAATCGAAATTAGCGATGACGCTATGTATTGATGTAACACTGGATAAACGAATTAATGATTACAGACTGATTACAGAAAGGCAACGATATCTATATCTTAAAATAACTGACGTCGGAGATATTACCCACAAATCATTTTTAAGGGAAAAAGAATTTTCGTAAATAAATACTGTTTTTTTAGTAAAAAAAACCTTGAAATTTGCTACATTTAATAGATCAAACTACATTGATCATTATCAGCCCGCGGCAATCCACTGTAGGACAGACCCACTATAGTATTGCAATGAAATAATTATCTAGATTTCCAGATCTGAAATTTTTCCCAAAAATGAAAAAGTCTCATTACTTACAAACCATGCTATGTTCGTTGTTTTTGTTTAAATATTTTATCTAAAGAAAATAACCTATCTTTGTTAATAAAGATGCATTATAAATTAAATATATCTTGGATAAATTAGTACTTCTTGAAATAGCATATAACAAAAAAAGTGTATATGCTTCGGCTAAAATGTAGAAGCCAAAATAAGATTTTTCGGAAAATTTGGACGTCGGCCCAAACATGCAAAGGTGAACTTGAAGAAAATAGAGAAATTTTCAGCAAAAGCGAGTAATGTATAATCTTTTTATTTAGTTAAAGTAGCCAAAAATAACGTTACTAATACAATCATTTATATAAAAGACTAAAATAGAGTTGGCGACGATTTGGGTCAGTATAAATCATCGTTCAGAAACATCATCCAGTAACCACTTGATAAGGGTAATAAAAAAAAAACACAATTAGTCCTGAGCATGTCTCAAAAAACAAGTTCACAGACGATGTAAATGATCACAATGTTTCTTTTTGATCTGTATGAAATTTACATATCGTAACATTGGACAATTTCTCATATGTATCTACATTTCGCAGTCTTTATGAATAATAAAAAAAATCTAAAAATATATTGAGTTAAACAAAATTGTATGTTCTTAAGTGTCATTTAAAACATTACTGAGCGCTGGTGCATCTCTATCAGAGACAACATTAATCTTATCGTCAATTATTTCCTGGGATCAATCGTCATCGTGTAAGAGTTTGGATATTTAAACATTACCTGGGATTTTCCAACTTACTAATGACTAGATGATGGAGACTTTTCTTTGAAACACTTTTACGTGCGGTTTTTTTTATAAACTATGCATAAAAAAAACTACTTGCGAACATAATAGATGTCGATTCGTTTTAGAAATGACGTCCGCTGCTAAACAGTCTTTGTCTTTGGATCCATTATTGAATTTTCGAAAACAACATTAGGGGGGAAATCAGATATAATGAATAACCGACTAGCAATTCTTATATGATAATTGAAAGAAATAAATAATTCCCATAATAACATATCCATATATGCTCAATTAACCTTCAGTTTTATCAAACAAAGACAAAAGCGTTATTATTAAAAAAAAACGCAAATTGACAATTTTTGACAGGCAACTTAAGTCATTAATTAATCATATCTGTGAAAGGTGAAAAAACAGGGCCAAAGTAATAATTGCTTATTAGCAAAAAGTATTTACTATTAAAAAACTTATAATTAAACAGCAAGTAACAAAGATGGGGCTCATCGCTACAATAATATTCCAGAAGTATATATTTTTAATTTATTTGCTTTTTTTTCTTTGTAGTTTTTTCAAATCTGTGATCATTTAATATTAAAAATACCCACAATTTATAGTTATATAATTTGAAACAGCTTTCTATGCGTCAGGAAACCAGTTACTTGTTAAGAGCGAGATTAAAGGTCAAAAGCCGTGTTGCATGCTACCTGACGCTAGATCGCTCTTAGTTGAATCTAGTGAAATCAATTAAAACATTATTTTTTCCTCGTCAAGTAAACAAATACTGAATAAAAGGTCTTAAAATTTAATAGTATACAAAAACCGAAAAAAAAATACAACGATAGTTAGATTTTTATTTATATATTGTGAGACCGGTCTCTTAGTATATTTTATCTCCCACACAAAAAGGATCCTTCACTACTGTGTGTTAAAAATATAAGCGCCTTCCTACGGTAATAATTATTATTCAACTGTAAATAACAACCAGTCCATGGAAATTAAAGTTGTTTATCTTCTAATTATTTTCGCTAAGTATCTTGATTAAATCAAATTTAATAATACCGCGCAACAGTCACGCTAAAATCAGCAAGATGATTATTTTTTGTAAGAAAAAAATACTTTAATAATTCAAGAACTTTCTTAGTATTATCCTTTGTTATTATGCTGCAGATCATTGTAAAAACGTAATTAAACGTCGTCTCAAGTAGAACAAAAGATAATTTTATTTCCATCTGCTTAACATAAAGCTATTGACAGTGTCGACCGGTTAGATTTCGCCATGTTAATGTAAAATTTTCCAGCGCATTTAGTTGGAAACTCGTGGAGTTGATATGCAAGTAGCAGCCGTGGGCGGAGCGGTGCGCTGGAGAGGGGCCTGTATACGTGACTGCATCAGCGTATGTATTAACGTTAAAGCGTACCTCAAGGCGAACCCTGAGCCCGCTCATATATAACGCATATACCTTCCTAACTACTTTGATCTTTGCGTTTCCTATTCGTACTTTTTTTTACAATTGCTTAATTTTATACTGTACGACAAAATAAATTAAATGGTCGGAGATAGTACAATGTTTCTTGTCTGCTCTGGCCTTAATACTTAATACTTGACCTCGATTTCAGATGTAACGAACGATGTTCAGTGATAATGTAGCTGTGTATGATGAAGTGTGCACATATATGTTGACAGCCAAAATATTGCTGTTGTTATGGCGGCAGATTTACAATTTTAATGTAGAGCGAGCTAAGCAAGTTAAAAAATCTCCACAACAAATAGCCTTGAAATCAAACCTATTTAGAGGCAAGCACCAACCACTTCATCACGGAGGCAGTTACTACCACTCTACATCACACTTATGGTATTCTCTATAATTTTTTTAGGTCAAACCAAAAAAAAACTTTTGTTAACCTAAATACCTTATTTGTTATAAAGGGTATATCATTATAGATTCGTGTGTATACGGTCAAGCCGACTTGAGCTTTATAATGTGTTTTTCATGTTACCTCATGCTAGTCAGTTAAACTAAATTACCTCATATTAAACTACTAACTTATTTTTTTTTAATGAACTATTCTGAACTTGTACTAAGAGAAGTAATGTGCCTATAAAGCATATAACGTAAGGTTGTATTGTATGATCGGTACCAATTTTAGTTAACATCATTAGTTTAGAGCAAGCCTGGCTTTTCAGAGAGTACCTTATTAACTATCTGATTAAGGAGAAGCATTATAAAATAATGATGTATATGAGTAAAGTAAGTGCACACGAAAATATACATCTGCTTAGACGTCTGTAGTGCCCTAAAGCCAATTATATTTTCAAGTTTTCCTCATAAGTCAAAGTAAGTCATGTCACGTGTCGGGTTAAGTGAAACATGTAATAACTGAGTAATAAATTGTACGTAAATAGATTTCCTTCGTCAACCGTGAACCCTGTTGACCTCTTCATTGTCACCATATCGGTTACCTAGTGCAAGTGTTCGTAACGCACAGTCACAAATATATCACATATAAGATAGCAATACAACAGTTAGTTTCTACGGTTAACTTTATTGTTAAGAATTTATAACCTTTTTGACATTTGTAGCTAATGATAGATTTCTCCTTTCAGAAACACACGGAATAATAAAACACCTTTCGTATCAAAGCGACGAGGCGTTGAACTGATGATAAGTGACACGCTTGCCCATAACGACGTCGCGTCAGTTAAGATGGCATACACAGCACCATATTGTCATCATTATCATCATCATTAGGTGATCTCTTCTAACTGAAGTTTGCCGACCAGATTGATAAAACCAATTCTATCCTCAGCTACTCTTTTTATCTGATGGTATTTAAACCCGGTCAATTCCTCTATGAGGTCAAACCATTTCCTGCGCTGTCGTCTACTAAGTGCATGTCTCCCAGGAATTTAGCCCTCAAGGATCAAGCTTGGGAACTCATAAAATGATCCTCTTTGAAGATGTTCGAAAAATGCAACCTTTCTTTGTATGACAGTTGCCATCATCCTGCTACATTGTGCACGGCGATAGACATAAGATATTAAATCTCGTTGCCTTGATTTCACAAGATATAATGCCCTTCAAACCGGAACACAGTAAAATTTTTCCAGTACTGTTAGTTGGCAGCAATAGCATCTGCGGTGGTACCCATCTAGACGTTCTCCGGTGACAGAGATCTACCACCAGTAAATATATGTACAGTAATCCCCCCTATAACGCAGTACTCTTATAACGCATTTTCATATTACACAGTTTCAATGCCCTGTATAGCACGGGCATTGATGTGAAATTTATAATGATTTGTACAGTTCATTATTAATAGTTAATTGAAATTAACTGTTTTTTTAGTTAAGTTTTTCATTTAAAATATTCAATTTAAACCTCTTTAGCGAGAAAAGCTAAACGTGAATAAATTATACATAATGCGTTATACGGGGATACTGCTACAACGCCGTTTCCTATAACGCGGTACCAATCTACCGTGTTATAGGGGGGATTACTATATATGTATGTATATAGATTAGTACTACTTAGATACAAACACATTCTGTCGTCGGCAACAAGGACATCTTGCGGTCAAGTTTCGTATAATTTAATTTTGTTATTATTACGAACAAAGGACTCCTTACGTTATCGGTCGTTGGGCGAAATGTAACAGATAAACGCATTATTTACGTCAAACTTATCTCATTAAGGCGATTATTTTTTTTTTTAATGATACAGAAACAATACCTAAATACACTTGTTATGAAATATAATGAACAATTAGTTTTTATGTCTTATGTTATTAAACGAAACAACAAATTATAAGAATAAAATTAGCATACAAAAACAAACTGTGTATAAAGTATTTTGCTTTGAAATAATTAACTGTATTATAATTATATGTAATTATTTCTTTATGTTAGTTTTGTGCATTGAATGTTCAAAAAAAGTTCAGTAACGATGTATCGTTGATCGATCATTGAAATAAAATCCAGGTAACTAGTGGCAGGTCTCTGTTGCCGGAGACCGTCTAGGTAAGTACCACCGCAGCGCCTATTGCAGCCGACAAACATTACTGTGTTCCGGTTTGACGGGTGCTGTAGCTACTGTACTTAATAGGGTAACGAGACTCAACATACGTTCCAAGCGACAAGCGCAATAATGTGCAGTGTACATTCTAACTAGAGCTACATTATAGGCATGCATATATCTTATCATCAGGTGAAGGTCTCGCTAGTCTCGTCGCTTAATTGAATAAATAAATTAAAAATAGATAATTGGTGGCAGACCTCTGTTGGCGGAGACCATTTAGATAGTTACCACAGCAGCTTCTGTGGGATGTTTTAGCCAGAGTGCTGAGGGGAACCTGTGCGTTCCGTAGGAGATCCCGGAGACTTCCGAGGGAGTTTTAGTGAGTAGAAGGCACACATAACCTTGTCATCCCCCCAGAAGGAAGGTATCTTTTAAGAAGATTTCCCTCGCGATAAAAAATGTACCACCGCAGCTGTTGTTTCTTTCTCCAAACAACAGAGTACAAACATTACAGAGTTCTCATAAGAACGGCGCTGTAGTATATTAGAAAATAGAATAGACATCTGTGCTAGGCCCAAAATTTTCTATATGAAACCTCTTCGTCTAGAAGTTATTAAACAATTATAAACTACATCCGGTTAATATTAAAAAAAAAAAAATAATTCCGGTAGCCATTACCATGTGCAATAAAGATAACGAAACAAATTCATTTAATGTTAATTACATTAACACAAGTCGGTAAGGCGAGCTTACTGTATAAAAGATAATTCGCGAACAGACGCTTTAGAAACATCTTAGGTACAATTTAAACACTGAATTAAATACTCTTTAAGTAATCAAGGTGTTAAAAAAAACAAATTAGACAATATGGTAAACCTGAAATAGTTATAACACATCTCCGCGAGGAGTAAGAGGATTAGTGTTTTTGCTCCTCAGTTGATCGAGATAACCAGTTCCAACATATGGTTGCTTCACACACCATTAATTTATTCCGTAATGTTCATTTATTTCCTGATTTGACCGCAGACGCCATTTTAAAAAAATATCAAAGTTTGTTATACTGCTGTTGTTTCTACTCCGTGTCTCGGGAGTTTAATAATAGGAGTAAGGAAAATCCTGCTGGTGGTAAGCAACTAACTGCTGTTGGTAGGTTTCTGTTGCCGGAGACCGTATAGGTAAAATAGTAGTATTCAAACATTAGTATGTGTCGGTTTGAAGGGCGTTGTAGCTAATAAAATTACTGTAGTATAAAGACTTAATATTTTATATGTTACGGTGACGAGCACAATGTGGTACTGTGCATACCATTTTAACTATCGCAAAGGGGTCTTCGGGTTCAAAACAAGGCCAGGGTGGAGCATAACGAAAGTTTTGGGGAGAGTTACAGTTCTCCCTGTGATGTGAGTAAGTAAACGCAACGGAAGGAGGCACTGATGCAATCAGTAGAAGATTCAAATCCCCCCAATTCAATCAAGATGACGATCGGGTTCACGAGAGGTTTTATAAGGTATAATAAGTTCTCTCAGAAGTAAAGGTCGGGAGAAAGGGTATCTTTTAAGGAACAACAACCACTTCCCTATTTAATAAATGTTATTTCTGTCGTATCTCTCATTCAATACGGGTTGAGGAACCCGCATTGAATGAGAGATACATCCTGATGTGAAAAGACTATAAATGTTTTATCGCTTACTGGTAGCTGTGCTCAAGGCTGGTCACGTGACGTCAGGGTCCAAAGTCTGCAGACTTGTTGGGAAAGTTGAGCAACGCGCTATTGCATAACGAGTTGTAATATCACAATGTCTAGATATAAAACTGTTGGAAACAATTTTTAAAAGTACACAACACCATCTCTAGAAACGAAGAAAATACTTTGCAGCACACCTCACGTATCCATTCGCTGAAAATGGAGAACGTTCACCTGAAAGTTAGGCTATAGATACCTTAATGGCCTACCTTTTGCTTAAAATTAAACATGAAACGAAAATTACTTTATATTTGGTTTTGGATACAATACATTCTATGTTAACGAGTAAATCGTCATCTTCATGAGGTGCCTTCTTCAAATTAAAATATGGCGTTCAGATTGTTAATGTTCATCAGGTCTTCAGCTATTCTTTTAACTGATTTGGTATCACAAAGACACAAATTCCACAAATGGACTTATCCTCTAAAGTAATGTGAAAAACGTTAATATATTAAATAAATACTTTAAACTTTTTCGCTCGGACAATTCTTGAGCGTATTTGATAGTAAATACCTAGTTTTAAAACCTGATAAATACGCCGAGTTCCCAATTCGCTGTACAAAGTCCACAATTGTAGGGTTCAAAGTTCGCAAGTAAGTCGGGAACGGGCGCCACATACTAAACAATTGAATCTCGTTCGATTGTGATAATATCGAAGTGTGCAAGTACCAATTGACCCACTTGCAATTTTTTTTTTTATTCTACAAAGCGACGTGACGAGCGGGACGTTCACCAGATTGTAAGTGATACACCTGCCGATAACCACTTGGCGCCCGTTAAGTTATTATATACTGCACCACATTGTGCTCGTTGTCTTAATACCTAAGATGTTAAATCTCATCACCAAAGTACCACCACTGACTACAACTCACTTTGAACAGGAACACAGTAATGTAGTGGTCTCTGACAACAGAGACCTGTCACCAGTTACTCAGTACCATTAAATAATCTATCACGAACGTTTTAAGACAAGTACACAAGACATCATCATAACAATTTGTCGCTGTAGTTGTAGTCGATAAAAAAATTGCATTAGTTTACTCTCATAAACAAAGTATTTTTATTGCTGTTGCACAAAAACTAGTATTAAATTAAATTAGATTCATAAAGCTTATCTATTTTAAAGTTATGGTAATAATTTTTTGCCAGCTTATAAAAACATCAGTAACCGCACGGGTTAGTTTGACGTCAGGTTACTAACTCCTCGGGTTTAATTGCATGTCTCGCTTTAGTAGTGATAACCGTTCAAAGATTTTTAATCGTCTCCAAGAATGATTGGGGTGGGAAGTGGAGGCATAGTCTTGGTGAGAATCGTTGACTTAGTGAGGTCTGCATTGCTTATTAAAGCCAAGCAGCCCGTATGCAGTGTATGTACTGGAACACTAATGTAAGGTTAACTCCATCCAGCTCCCGTCATCGACATCCTAGTCGTCCATCTCGGGATTTGCTGCAGCCACGTACTCACGTGTTCACACTACTTAGTGCTGCGGTCGAGCTGAGGATGCAAGGCAAAAGGGAGATATATCGCGCCTTAAAACAGTATCGTATCACTAGCGAGAAGATTTGCAAAGAACCGAGTATGTCTGGCAGCTCTGATATTGCAGCCCCACTACCGGACTAGAAGTGGCAAACCGGACTGATCACGATGGAAGATTATTGTGGACGTCGTTAGCCCGATCTAGGAGCCACATGACATTAATGGATGAATGACAAGAATAAGGTTCTTGTTTCGTGAATATAACTGTATAGTAAAAATAAGCGTCATCATCATCAGTCGATAGAGGTCCACTGCTGGACATAGGTATCCCCCCAAAGATTTCCACTGTAGGGGTTGATGGGAGCCAGAGCCTGGTTTGTTGATTAGCAGGTTGCACCACGAGCAGGGGAGATTGGCTTAGATCCCGCGAGTTGTTGTGCGGGAAAGGTCAAAAGGTTTGATTTTGTTATTACAATCATTAAACGCTATTGTTAATTATTATAATAAATAATCATTTCAATGTTGCTAAATTAAAGCCGCTTACATTGTAACTTTGTAATACTGCTGATGTTAACGCTGCATTTATATGGAAAATTCCGTTAATTATTTGTATTAAATAATTAGGTAATTGTAATAATACACCTATCGTTAGCATAAGTAATATCGCCTGATTTTATTGCAAACGAAAACTAACACTGTACGTCAAATTATATTGCGAAACATTCTAGTGCAAGTAGGAATAGAACCAGATATAACCTAGGGTTGTAAGGGGTCCCACACAACAATTCACAGGGCCCAGGACAACCTCACCTGCTCGTAGAACCAAGTAATCATACGAAGAAATCTAGAATATTAATGTTTCTTGTCGCTTACCTACATTTTTTTACATGAAAGATCCTTGCATAGTTTTCATTGGAGTTGTCGTATTTCGCTATTCCTCGTGAACCATTCCCACCATAGCATATATTCAATCAATAATTAAAAACAAATATACTTATAAGAAATATAATACAATCTACTATTTGATATAGAAGTAGCCTCTAAGTTAAAACCTTCAGTGTAGATAAGTTTGTTTATCATGTCAGCTTTTCGCCTTATCGGAAACATACTGTCCGATGAAATGTGACCTAGCCCGTTATCCGTTTGAAATAATATTACTAAATGTATAAATATAAAACACAAGCACATTATCACTCAACACTGGTTACTACGTAACAGTAGTTAGTAAACTACGTCAAATGAACGCTAAACAAAGTTCCACTTGCCTAACAATGTGCTGAAGAAAAATGAGGCTAATTGGACAAAATGGGCGATGCCTTAATTAGAATCAAAGCTTAGTTAAGAAATTAACAAAATAGTATTTAATTATTATTATTATTCCACTAAGCGACGAGACGTTTAACTGTTCACCCGATAGCAAGTGATATGCCTATAACAGGGCGCTAGTTAGTATGATACACCCAGTACCAAATTACTCTCATCGCCGAGATAGAAATGTTTAGTCTCGTTACCCAGGTAATTTCATAAGCTATAGCGCCCTTCAAACCGGAACACTAATCTTTACACACATGATCGTTAAAGGGATTGTTTTTTTTCTACAACCCATTAGTTTAAAAATTGACAATGTAGTGTTTTTCTTGTTAATAACTCATTTTAAAAACTTTATAACATTACAGTACTATATTATATTGAAAAGAACATGAAAACGAGTAGTTTTAATAATATTCATAGTATTTTTTTTTATTTCAATTAAGCGACGAGACGAGCGGGATGTACACCTGATGATAAGTGATACGCCTGCTCATAACAACGTGGCGTCAGGATGATATACACAGCACACATTGCGATTGTCGCCTGACACATAAGATGTCGAGTCTCATTACCTTGATTATACCAGATACAACGCCCTTCAAACCGAAACATAGTGATGTTTGCACATCACTATTTGAGCGGCAGAATTAGGCGCTGCCGTGGTACCTACTTAGTCTCCGGCAACAGAGACCTAGCACTAGTTTAGCATAGCTCGAACATCTGACCTGTTTTGCTCTTTCATATTCCGTAAAGATAGGTTATGAAAATCAAGTGCACATTCATCATCAGAGGTACCTAACCTACCTATTTGAAGAGGGTACTCTCCAACTGAAGTTTGAAGTGTACAATACGTTTGAATAAAAAAAATCTTTAAACACGCTTTTTCATATTTGATATTGATGTATTACAATACAACACATTGAGAAACTCCCTGAAACTAACATTACAAAACTTATACATGATAATTTGTTAAGGTTCGCATCGACTTTTCTTGCGAAACTTCAACTTTTGACCTTATCGTAAAAAAACCTTTAATACGTCACAGTTATATGGTTAAAAATACCTAAATTTAATGCACCAGAATGATTATAAGGTTTTTTGTTTAATGCAAACAAAGAGTGCTTTGCTTTAGATATGAACATTCACTTCTAATACCAATACTATAATTGAGTACTTGCATTTAGAACAGATTATAATAATAAGATGTACTTAAATAGATTTTTTTTTAAGACATCATGATCATAATGAGATATATTTTATTTCTAAGAGACAAACACTAAAATAAATTAAATTTATGTATACTAACAATAAAAGAAAAGCCATCTCCGTCCGACGGAGTGCTGAGAAAACTAATGGAATTGCTGTGTTGGATGGTGAAGCAAGCTTATTTATGCCATTTAGTTGCCGGCTCTGTGGTCTCGTTTGGCTTTCATTAGTTTTTTTTATTACATCTCTAAAAAGTTTAAGCGCACCCCGACCCCAAGACCCTAATGTTTCCACCCCAAACGGTTAAAATGTGGAATCTCCACTAAGGTAATATTTGCTCCGCATGAATTGCGGCCGCACCAGCAATACTCGAATTTTTAAAATACAATAATATTTTTTTAAATAGGTTAAGACAACAATTACAACGATATTTTGTATGTAATGCAACAATTCATTCAGTGTAAATAAAATATATTGATAATTTTCTATCACTGCAAACAAACCAGAGGCAAAGAAACGGAAAGATATTCGTTCTAATTGTAAACTCTTTTAATTTTCATCTATGGAACGTTGATGGGGCTGGCATAGCCTCCATAGGCTTAACACCTTAAAAGTAAAAAAGAATAAAAAAAAATTAAACGAATAATAATATAGATAATTATAAAAATCATGTAGTTGGTTGACCGTGTACAGAAAAAAATTAAGACCAAAAAAGAACAAGACGCTGCTTCCAAATGTAAAGATAAAGTTGTCTCTGGCACATATGCGATGTAAGAAAAAAAAAATGCCCGTCAACAGCGTTCCAAATTCAAAAGCGGCGCGTCCATTCCTTCAGATCACGCAGGTCGCACGTGCTCGGCGCGCGGCACTCGGCGCGCGGAGCGTAGAGAGCTCACAGCTGCTGGGCGGACTTTGGACCCGAGTTACAATCGCCGGTGAATAACGTGGCTCGATTTAGCGCGGAACGTATTATTTTCATTGAACTAGGCGCTACCGCAGAGACTGCGATAGAAACCTTGTAAGAACCTTGTTCTTCTTACTGCAATTTTGCTCTGGGTTATAAGCCAAGTGTATTTATACACATTTTTTCATTTAATAATATATAAAACGCTTGCTTATAATAAAATAGCGCTAATAGGGATAATAAACACTAGATTGTGCTCGAAGCTAGAAAGACAAAAAGTTAAATCTCGTTACTCCAGTTTCCTCAATGGTGGGGGCGTGTTAATATGCCCTCATCGCCGCTCCACTGTCTGCATGTTATAAAAGGTATTAACTATAAAAAAGGCAATATCTTTTCATATGATCCTTTATCAAAATATTGCGCTCGTTAACCAGTATGGCGCCTGGCGAGCAAAGCAACTATTCTCGTTTTCGAGAAGCGTTAATTTTTTTATTTTCCATAAAGAAGCGACAAGACGAGCGGAACGTTCACCTGACCATAAGTAATATGCCCGCGATAACGCACGCTAGGTGGAATGATACACGCTGCATCGCATTTTTCTTATCGCCTTAAGGTATAAGATGTTGAGGCGTTACTCTGCAATTAAACTATGGCTATAGCGCCGTTAAAACCGGAAAATACTAATGTATGCACACTACTGTTTGCCGGTTGCTGGAGCTGCGGCGGTACTTAGAAACCTATCGCCAGTAATGATAAGTAAACGGCGGACACTACAATATTATGTCCTTGTACTTACCATTCGTTAATATTAATGCGTAGAGAACGACAATGTAAAAAAAACCTTATAGACCAGTGTTTCCCAACGTGGGGTCTACGTACTACAGTGGGGTGATTTGATTGTTAAGGGTGACAATTCGAAAATGGACTCAACACTGCTTTAACCCTTTCGCTCCGGGGCCATTTAAATGCAATGCTAGATTTCGGTGCTAAATTTACCGAAAAAAAAAAAACGTATTTTTAAATAATTGCAGCAAATTCTCAAAACAATTATTTTTATTAATAATAAAAATTATGTATATTATGTTACATAGGGGAGGTAAAGGAATTTTCGAAAGACTAAGGAGCATGGCACAAAGGTTGGGCAACACTGTTATAGACCGTATTATTTCATCATCGCTACTTCAAACAGTAATTTTTACACAGCTTAAAAAATTGATTATTTATTAAAATAACAAATTCGTGACAAATTATATTTTCTTTTAGATACAAGTAAAACGTTTTACTGCGTCCGTAAATTACGCCTACCAATAAGTGTAATGCTGGTTATGATGATAGCACCACGTGCTTTTCGTAAGACATAAGATTCAGGCCGTGGATCCGGGTCCACGAGCCCAGTGACAGATGAGCTGTAAGAGCCGCTGTGGCTTCCAGCCCGCTCATAACAAGAATATAGACATAAGATGTTAAGTTTTGCTATCCCAGCAATATCTCTAGCTTTAAATAGAAATACAGTAATGTATGCATACTACTCTTGAGTGGTATAGGTGCTGCGGTGGTATCTACCTAGACGGTCTGCGGAAACAGACTATTTACCTGCATAGATATAAGGTAAAAAAATCTCTTTAATCTTTTATACCGAGATCACGACACTGAACCCAAATATTCCGAATAACTTGGAATCGAGCCAATATAACTAGTATGAATTTTAGCGCCGAAACAATTATACGATTACACAAGGATAAAATTCATTTGTACAGCAAAGTTATTTTAACGTATTTAATCATCAACCATTGTCATTCCATACAATAACATTCAATATAGGATTTACGATTTATTTATTCACTATATAAATTATATGTGAACTGTTATCTATTATGATGTAATTGCACGCAACTTAAATGTTTCATTATGGAGATTACTATTATAAATATAGAATAACCTCAATGTATAGAAATAGAAAATTAGTGAAATTGTTATAAATTTTTTCTATTTATAGTATAATGAAACTCTAAGCCTAGACTTGAAATATTTTTAAAATTAAAGTTTGTACGTTTAGAATCAGTACAAGCAGATTTAGAGCAAACAGTTCTAATGTACTGTTGCAAAAAGATATCAATCGGCAAGAAAAACGATTACTTGCATTATTTTATGAATGCGGTAACCTTATTAAGTGAAAAATGTATAAGGTGAGTGAACAATGCTCAGTCCAAAGTCCACGAGGTAAATCACGATTGAAGCGTGGACGTGCCTTGATTTTTGACGATAGTAGTTTCACTCCATTCGAGAGCCACTGTGGCGAGATAATTTTTTTGTTTTACTCTTCTTGTTTTATACGGAAGCAGTGAAAGATATATCTACACAACAATACGAACCACTTTACTGTATCTTTAATTCACAGTCGACTGTAACTATTTACATTCAGCTTGAATTCACATTCACAATAGTAAACAAAGGGTTTAACTTTCGCAAAACATTCGACTGACTTTTAAAAATTGTGTTATAAAGTATGTAAAATAATAACTTACTTTTTCAAGACAGTCTTGTCCAATAGCGTTTGGGTCTACTTTAACTTCCAGGATCACAGAATTTGGCTGACTAATTAACCACATTTTTAATGCAATTTTTAAAATTAAAACCGAAGAAAAAATGGGAAATATTTAGGTCAAACGTTATTTATTTATAATACACGTTGAATTTACACCGATGCTTTAATGTTTATCTCACTCGCGTAAAAAATTTGTTAAGAAAAGTCTTTTGCAATTCGCTCTGCGCAATGTTTATCGCGTATTCTTTGTGGAAGTAAAACTGTGAATACTTCCATACGACGGCCATACTACGTTAAGTTTGCCACCGAAATGATAAAGAGTCGTGACGCAGCAACTGGCTTGTGCGCTCCCGCTCAGCCTCTGCGTTACATTTGGTGCATTTCATTGTTCTGTAACCATTGGTCTGTAATCAAGTGGCATTCCAACTGAAACAGATGACCGCAAAGCAATGTAATACTTGAACTCATAAACAGTGCAAACTAAAATATACGTCTTAGGTAACAAGTGTTGTTCCTCTTTCATATCTTTACTCAAATAAGAAAGAGATAGCGTTATTAATAGTTTCCTTCTAATGCAGAATACATAATCTGTCACTTGCATTTTTTAAATCAATTAAAAACAACTGTTTTATTTTAAAACTTACTTTATTCAAAATTGTACATAAGATTTAGATTATAACTGTTTAAATTAAATTTGTTTTGTTAACAGACAAAATTTGTAGGTGTTAACAGACAAAATATTTTAATAATGAATGTCGATACCATGTTTTTTTGGAATTGCTTTACATAGTACAAAAATTACATTTATTTAAAAATTTCTATATTTATATAAGTTATAAGTAAATTCTGATTTCTATTTTAGAATCCACTCGTGACTTGTCGTACGTATATACTTACCCTAACTTTAACTTTATTCTAATTATGATTACATCGTAAAAACAATTGTAATCTTCGAAAGGAACGAATCGAAACAAAGTTTCTAACAACTATGTTCAAGTAATAAAAATATTAAAACAGTTTTTTCAATAGACAAAGAAATTTTTTTGGGAGCCGTTATATTTTGATGCCAATTTTTACTAGCAACATTTCCTTTGAACTCTGTACAATTCCGTTTTATCATAAGATTTTTATAATTAGTCTGTTTATATCTTTGATTTATTATACTTTATAATATTTCCCATTAAATTACAATGTCAATTTTAATTAATATCCAAAGAAGCGTTTCCTTAACAAAAAATAGAATAAACCCATGAATTTAGTACAAACGAAATCCATTTTACGCATTAAACGTGAAGCACGAGTTGGTGACAGCGCCAATTGTGACAACATGAAGGAACTAAAATAATCATATGACTATTTCCCATTGCGTCTCAGTCAGCTATTGATTAGTCTTGGTCTCGACTCTTACTCGACATAGTTTTTGTGAACATCATCAGAAATGGCGAGCCAGACACAGGGTATCCAACAATTACTCGCGGCTGAGAAACGCGCAGCTGAAAAAGTCTCCGAGGCAAGGAAGCGTAAGTCAATAATTATAAGTCGTATAATATTGTGTAGACTTACTGCCAATTTTATGTTCTGATGCCAACGATTAGTATTTCGTTTATTTGTTGGGACATTAGTATAGTAATAGATCTATACTAGTTATTATAACATTAAATTTTCTTAAAATTAATTTAGGCGTTGTCTAATTTTGTCGTCACATGATTGTGGCCATGAAATCATAAGATCATTCAAGATAACACCATTTATGTTTTGGCAAAGAGGCACAAGTTTTAATTACTCAATTTTATCCTACATAATTTACCAATTTCATAGTTTATGAAATTAGTACATATCTTTCTTCAATTTTAAACCTTGTCCTTCTTTACTCACAACATGTTCATTGAATATCTTTTCGTTTCTTGACAGTTATATTGATATAGAAATTTCACCTATGTTGTATACAAATCCAGTTTCCAGGTAACATTATTTAAATTTTTTGGTTAAGGACTTCTTATATAAAGCAGGCTTTATATTTTTTTTCCTATTGAATTAACTTTTGTAATGTATAAAGTATTTAGAATGTGAGGATTTGTATAATTTTTTATCCAAGTTTTATTTGTCTTTGTATGAAAAATGTATAAGTATTTAATAAATCTGGTTGTATTGGAGATATTAGTATCAGAACTACAATGGATGGGTTATGTAAGTATTGGTATGATATGATATAAAAAGAAATTTCAAAATAACTTGAATTATTTCATCATTATACCTAGTCAGATATTACTTGCAGCATCAAATTCACTACATCTTTCTTTCTAATCTATGACTGTGCTTGGTCACATGTTTTGCCTATAACCAGTTTCCAAGTCATGAAAATCTGTTAAGTATGTAATAGCTTAATAAAATATGCTTATCAATTTTACAGGAAAAGCAAAACGCCTAAAGCAGGCCAAGGAAGAAGCCCAGGATGAGGTTGAAAAGTACAGACAGGAGCGTGAAAGGCAGTTCAAAGAGTTTGAGGCCAAGGTCAGTCTATGTGTTCTAGTGTTCTTGTATTTTTGTATCTTCTCTTTATAAATCAGAATACTTTTTTTGCTATCATATCTTATTTGCTTAATAATTACTTATTTCTCAACAAATCAAGTCACATTACAGACAAAATTTGCATTATCAGAATATCTTGCTTGAGGTATTGGTTTCCAAGGTATGGTTTGTGATTTTTTTAAGTATAGTAAGTAAACAGTTATTTAGTTTATTAATATAACATAATTAATAACAGTTTATTACAAGAAGTCTTTTAAAAACTAACTCTGTTACTGTATTTATTCACTATAAATTATGAACTCATCATCACGATCAGCTCATATCAACTGCTGGACATAGTGTGTAGGGGTTCATATGGGGGATTTGGGTCATTTCATACCTTGCTGGCCCAATGCGAGTTGGTGGAAGCTAGTCTAATTTGTTGATTAGCAGGGTGCACCACAAGCAGATGAAGTTGGCTAGGATCCCGTAAGTTCTGGTGCAGAATCCCTTACACCTCTCAATACAAACTCATAGTTCTTGTTATTAAAATCTGGTATAATTATCAGTTTCAGATGATAAATATTATTTACTTATGTGTTAAATACTTATTCAAGTACATGCTGGAGACAATATAAGTAGGTATCACTTTAGGGACTGGTTTCTATCAACAAATATTGCTGTTCTAAGGTTTAATGGGTGCTTAGCTATTTAACCCATATGAAATATGATTTTAACTCTTGTGTCAAAGCAGGAAGTGCAATGTTGGAATAAACATTCTATTGCCTCATTATTATAAACATGATACTAACAATCAAGTGAATAACTTACTCTTTACATTACTTACATTAATTGTATTATTTCTCAGTATAGTCGTCTTATAATATTTTGTTCTATTTCTGTACAAAATAGCACATGGGCACAAGGGAAGGTGTTGCGGCTAAAATTGATGCTGAGACCAAGGTGAAGATTGAAGAGATGAACAAAATGGTCCAGGCACAAAAGGAGGCTGTAAGTCACAATTTATTTTATTGTTATGTAGAGTTGATGCCGAAATTTCATTACCAAATGATATGCCATTAAACACATGTTCATGTACTACAAAACACATTGATATTCCTTGGAATTTTACTAATGTTTCACTATTACATTTTGGTTAATAACTGTTTATATTTCACTAGTGGTCACTGATTGAAGAGAGTGGTAGCTAGTGAAGTCATTGGGGTAACAATACTTAACATCCTGTGTCAAGGTGATCACCATAATGTGAGGTTGTATATTCCATCTTAATTAGCGCCACATTGTTTGTTGGTATATCATTTACCATTAGGTGAACTTTCCACTTGTCTCATCCCTTCTTTGATAAAAAAAAAACAATCTTAAAATAGACTGTCTCAGAGGCAAACTACTTAACAATGTAACATTTTTCATTTACAGTAGCTCAGTATTTATGATATAAACATTTTCTCTTAATCGTTATAGGAGAAGTTTAGACTTTGGCAGAGTAATCCTGGTCATCACTTTAGGTGTTCATCGCGAGCTTAACAACACGTCGCTATTCCTCTCCAATGGCCGCTTCTCTAGTGGCAACGATAATGAGTGATTTACTGCCGCTGTTATTTCTTTATTTTTTACTATGTGTAAAATATTTACAGGTAATTGAAGACATCCTCAACTTGGTGTACGACATCAAACCAGAGCTCCATGTTAACTATCGCATACAATAAGTCAGCTTACCTGTTACGGTTAGAATATTCACAAATTAAAATCCATGTGAACTCAATTATAGTTCTTATTGTTAATTACACTGTTTTTAATCTGTAGACGTTTGGCACAATGTTTTTTGAAGCGCTTTAATGTCGAATGACTGCTGCGTGGCGCGGGAAAAGCAAACTGCCTGCCTCCGTATTCGTGGTGTGTATATAAAAAAAATGCCCATGTATATCTAGTTTTTTGACTTTTAAATAGAATCAGCTCGATATCATTCCAATGAGAGAACAAACATCGACGGTCCGCTAAGAACGCATATTTAACACTAATATTCTTAAATTGTATGTTATTCCATGTTGTATGTTGAATAGAAATATATGAACGTTTAACAAGGAAGATTTTGAAACGTTTTATTTTCTTCATGTTTTATCGAGTAGACAGTTGGTGTACAGTATTAGAGGAAATATATTATTGATGTAAAACATATAAATTATTGTTTCATTGCAATTCTCTGGAAGCTATGTCTGTTGTCTTGATGTTTGAGAGTCTGAAAAAAATATATAAATGTTGAGAATTACTTTATATTCAATCAATAGTAAAAACTTACTGACTTCGTTCCTGCCACGGCTCCGAGAAAAACTTGTTTGTCTACCATATGCCAGCAACGCATCCTTAATTATTGTATTTCGGTCATATACTGTGCAGAGGCAATGATTGTCCGATGGTTGGGAACACCAAAAGCGAAATATCATTCGGTCGAGCACCAACCAGATGGACAGATCAGATTAAGGACTCGTCTTCTAAATTTTAGATAGTCACAAGAGATGCGCTGGATATTAGCCGGTGGAAGCAGAATATCCGTTCTAGTGAGCAACCCTAGCACTGACCAAAATACTCGGACGTGAGGGAACGATCCTAGAGAGACTTCGTTATTAATAATGATTTAAACAGGTTTAGTTTGTCAACCTTCAACACTAGCCATATTATTTTTTCTAAAACATAACTAGACCTAGTGTCTTTAGTAAGATTTGTTGCTTACCTAGCCAACCAGCGACAGCTCCGACATGGGAAAACACCGCCGGTCGATCTGGCAGATCGCATCTTTTGGAAGAGAAAGAAAGTATTCCTACTAGGACTCCGTCTAGGATCGCTGGACCCCCCGCATCATGCTGTTGGAGATAAAAATTTAATGATGATAACATTTATGTATTGAGTCTAATCTTTTAGAGCATTTTCCTTTTCACTTTGTCACTCATGAGTTATTAAATTTTTTGATCTCACACAAAATCTGCTCGAAATAGATTTTCTTTGCGTTATCTTTCACAAACGATCTAATCTGTGACTTGAGATAGATACTTGAGGATGAAAAATATATGAACAGTGATCACGTTTATAGTGATACGATTTTTTACACTTGCAAATTATATTATATATATTAGTTAATTTTCATAAATTCATAATTGGCCGAAAGATTAATCATAATTATAACAAGGTTTACGAACATTGCAGACGTTTTTCAGCATTGTTATATATCCAGCGCAGAAGTTCGTCCTTGTGACTAATTCTCTGAAAAGGATTTTTTTTAAATATTTTACAGTGTATGAACATTGGTAAGAACTTTACAGTCGTAACATTCCGACGGTTATCTTACCGTCCGTAAATATCTTGACAATCGAATAGGTCGTATATTGGTAGGATAACTTTCTGCAGCAATACTTCTCCACCTGGACCTCCTTCAGCCTACAATTATTTAACATTATTTAAATTACATGCGTATGAGGATTTGTTTTTGTATAAATATCATGTTCTTTACAGATCAAATATTTAAAAACATAAAATAAAAAAAAATCATATAACCCCTGTATCAAATATAAATGTTTAAAGGGTCCTGCACAACAAAACAACTCACGGGATTCAAAACAACCTCAGCTGCTCGTGGTGCACGCTGCTAATCAACAAACGAGGCTCTGGCGCCCATCAACCCGCATTGGGTCAGCGTGGTGGGAAATGGTCCAAATCCCTTTCCACGAATTGGAACAAACGTAGAGAGCTTTGGGGGAGGCTTATATCCAGCTGTGGACGTCTATCGGCTGATGATGATGATGATGATAGGAGTTTAATAAATTCAAGAAATTTCGCAACCTGGATGCAATAAAGTAAAAGTATGATAAAAGCAGCATTGTACGTTAATGTCATAACGAATCGGAGCCTTTTTCTCTAAAGAGGATAAAAGCCACTCACCACGCTGACTAGATTACGCGTCTAATCAGCTGATGTGGTAAACAATCAGCCATATTAAGTTAGATATTATGACTATCACTCAACTCATCAGAAGCAGTCCCCAATTTTAGGTATAATTTTTTTTTTAAAAGTAAACAAATCTATCCAACCAACGCATCGGGCCAGCGTGGTGGAAATGGACCAAATACCCCTATATGAACAAACGATGCCTCCTGGTGCCTGGTCATGCAGGCAGCGCGGTACCGATCTTTGGGAAGGCCTATGTCCAGACGTGAACGTCTATCGCCTGATGATGATGATTTAAATGAAAATAAACTTAACATTATAGTGGGATATTATGAATGAATCATTTTAGGTTTAACAGTTTTTCTTAGATTTTTTTTTCTAGCTTTTTAAACTTATATGTTAGTCTTGTCACTTTACCCACACTGATCCCCAACCGAGAAAGGTTATTTCCGTGTCTGCTGGGACGACGTTGTTATGGGAATACTGAATAACATCCGCTTTGGCGTCCGACTTGTGTGTTATGTTCTTGTGAAGTTTGACGAGGGCGACGTTGAACTCCAGTGTGCTGGGCTTGTAATTCGGGTGGAAGAAGATCTCGGTAACTCTGTATAGTTCGCCGCCGGCCGTCGAGTTGCTGGAGCCGACGCGCACGGTCAGCATTTTCATGTACTCGCGAAAGAAGCGGTTGTTGTATTGTCTGCAAATAATGTGCATAAAACGGTAATTAGATGAATACGTAAACCCTGGGAACACGACCAACACCGTGTCAAAAGTATTCACAGCAATGGAGCTAAAAATGCTGGTATACTTGGCTATTACGTTGGACTTGCTTACAGGCGTCGAGTCGTTGTGCCTGTTCTGTCATGTCTCACATGACGATGACTACCGAATGGGCTTTAATGACTGGAAATTTCTCATAGGCTTTCAGCCCGTGAAGGTAAAATGCATTATTCCAGTGATGCTATTTTTTATTTTTTTATAGCTATGTAGGGTTTACTATGATTCCACCTAATGGTAAGCTGTGATGTATTCTTTGATGTTAAAGCGCACTAGTCTAGAAGAAGCCTCTTCTTTATCTCTTCTCTAAAACTAATAGAAAAACTGATGCCGGCTGTTTCAATCTGTTGCTGTTCTGATTATGAAAGACGAACGATACGATTTGTCCTAATGCGTGGAATATCCACAAGGAAGCGATGAATACTTGCAGTGAGTTTGTACGTACTGGTGATAGGTCTCTGTTGCTGGAAACCGTCTAAGTGGGTACCACCGCAGCGCCTATTTCTGCTGCCACACAGTATTGTGCAAACATCAATGAGTTCCGGTTTGCAATATGTTGTAGTTATTGTAATTATTATACTTAGGTAACGAAACTCGACATCTTATGTCTCAGGCGACAAGTGCAATGTGGCGCAGTATATATGCTTACCATCGGGGTGAAGTCCTGCTCAACTCGTCCTTTTATTGAATAAAAAAAAGTCCGATGCTAAACAATTCGAAATTTCGATATTTAAAAAGAAAATAACAGATTGAAAAAGTAACACATGTTGCTTATTCTCACAATTGCAAACAATGTGCTGCAGTCAATATGGTGTCGTCTTGTATGATGGCGCCGCCACACCATAGCTTTCCGTTTACGAGCAGCGCAGCAAGGAACGGGTACTCCTCGATCGCGGCTGACTCGTTAGGATTGTAGATCCGGCGGAAACGACGGAGTACGTTCGGCTTCACCGCGGTCGTTGCTAGCGGTTTCCACAGAAGAAATGTTAAAAAACAAATTAAACTAATAATGGCTCCGGAACTTCTTAGTAAGAACTTATGAAGGTCATGGTAGTCTAGTATTAGTCTACGTCGACCTTCAAATTAGACGGTAAACCTGATCGTAACATTATAAATATGGTATTACTATGGTACTACATTAGATTACTCCGCTCCAAGTGTTGATGCTTAATCACACTAGAAGACGCGCATTAGTTGTTTTGTGACAACAAGCACAATTTTATTTTTCCACACAGATCCTATGCTGTGAACCATCAAAAATAATTATTTTATATATTACTATAAGATACTGTACTCAGGTTTGACTTGTTTCTGCACTCAATATTAGGTATATGTTTGTGCGTAAACTTACTCGTTGGCTCCGTTGAGAGTGTAGTCACAGTCTTCGGAAATTGGTTGCTCTTTTCTGAAGGTATATCAATGTTTAGGCTATTATATTTGTCGGACTTCTTAAACATGCTTCTTCGAATTGGGTCCTCTTCCACTGGTGATAGATATTAAATAATATTTAATAAGGTTCTTTAAAGGGTTTGGTGAGTACATATAAATGAGTAGATAATAATTACTGCCTGAATGACGCAGGAGCTAATCGCTTACTCTGTCAGAGTGATATCGGAGTCAAATGTGGAGATTTGATTGTAGTGGTGTTTTTTAGAAATCACTTACCTTAGTTACCACCCTCACTGTTATTTATATGTGCATAACATCAGGTGAAATTGAAATTGAGTGTTAGTCCATTTATGTAAGTAGAGATAAATGGCATTTGAAAAAGCCTGGTTTGTATATCGGAATAAAAGTCTTTATTTATTTTATTTTTTTTTATGTCTCTTTATCTTGCAATCAGTCAGTTAGACTATGAGCAGATGTGGTGAGAGCTGTTAGGCGGTCAGAGCAAAGTCTCCATCGAGACTTCTCCACTCTGTCAACCATGTCTATCAAGACAGGATTTTTCGCCTTTTAAGCCTATTTATTAGGTCCGGTATGGTTAGTTGCGTGGCCAGCTTATTAGGATGCATTTCTAGCCTTTTTCTGTATCTCATACTCCAGGTCTTGATCTCCTCTTTAACAGTCTTTATTTTGAGGTGCTCATGAATCTCCGATGTTTTTATAAACCACGGGCAGTTGGATATTTGTTTCAAGATGTAATTTTGAGCCCTCTGTATGATATTTATATTAGTCACACGCCGAACCCCATAGTTGAATACCGCATGTCCAAATTTGTTTCAAAAGGTTTTTATTTAAAAAAAAAAATTGTAAAAAAACAAAGTTGTTAACTTACTGTCGTCAGACGAATCGGATTGAGAAACCAAGATTTCTTCATGAGAATAAATAATTTGGAATATGTTAAATAGAACTATAGACACCGCCATTTTGTTTATCCTCTTCGCCATTTTATTCAACTCTTAAGATATTTAAAATGTATTTTGAGTATTTTATGCAATACTTAGTAACGTAACGTATGCAATACGTTGTCTATATATATTTTGATAACAGCTTGTATTTTTGAATGATCCAAAATCACAAAAGGGTTTTTTAATGTAATCTGTGAAAATGCAAATAAAACTGCGCAACAGCTCGTAAATATTTTATTGGAGCAGAAAATACATAAAATGCAATATAATCTGGGAAGAAATTAGTCGTTGATATTTTTGACGAAAATTTAGCTCAATGTAATAGATTCACCAGGATTTGCCCCATCTGAGGCCAGACCGGCCGTAACTCAAGCTCGTGTAAATAGGTGTGGTTATTATTTGAGTTTGGACGACTTTGGATATTAAAACAACTCGACTAACGATTGGAACTGTCGCAGGGAGGGTCATTCCATTATTGATCACACTGTAAGAAACTGATACGGCAGATGGAAAGACCAGAGGCATTAAAGGGGCTGCGAAAGGAATATTACTTCAAAAAGGTGATCTTCTTTAAATAACTTAACGCTTTAACATCAACCGTAACAACCAGAGAAGACGGGTTGTGTAGATGTGTTGTGTGGTGGTCATAGGCCGGTGCCCCAGGATCTGTGCTGGTGGTTTAAACGCTTAAAGCGGATAGATCTCTTCGCCGCGATACCTTTTACTGAAAAAGTGGGGTTCATTGTCAGTTTAAATGTGAAAAATCACACCATTACATATTTTAGTTTATCTTAATGAACACGGGTTCCATCGGGCTGATACAATCGTCGCAATGTTATATAGTTAGATAATAGTGGATTTTTTTATTTCGATACTTATCACTTTCCGTATATATCTTTACAGACTTAACACTACTATATTGGATATAAAAACTCGCTTTGCATTACCAACCATTGATTACTAAAGTCAGTTCGCAATACCTGAAAAGTTACAGCACTCTAGGAGTTTGTTTATTTTTTGTGATCATGTTTAGCATTTATACATTTTCCTTACATCGTTTATTGGTTTACTTCACAAAAAATGCATTTTATTGCACAGTTTATTTAAAGTAGAGTTATATTATGAGTCAATAATATTAATTAATGTAGTACACTACCTTATTCAAAAGGGATTGTAGTAATTAATCTCATACAATATTACACATTACAGAATCTAATGGAATATAAAAGCGTATACTAAGTATAGTAATATATCGAATGAGAATGTATGAGGACCCGCACAACTACTCACGGGACCCAAGCCAACCTCACTTGCTCGTGGTGCACCCTGCTAATCAACAAACGAGACTCTGGCTCCCACCAGCACGCATTGGGTCAGCGTGGTACGAAATGGTCAAAATTCCCTAAAATGAACCACTACAAACAAGGGGCCCTAGTGATCGATGTTACAGAAGGCCTTGCTAACTGTAACGGATGTTGGCAAGGCGTCGGAACCAGGTGTACTAAGAATCCCCGAGTGACGACGATTTCCCGTCCGACGATCTTGGACCTGGCAACATATAACGCACGCACACTGCGGACCGAGGAGAAACTCCAGGAATTAGAGGAAGAATGCTCCAGCGGTATCAAATAGACAACCGTTACGTCGAAGTTTTGCGGTCACTATATGAACACGATAATATGTCAGTCCACCTCCAAGATCATAGTTCGAAATCTATCCAGTTACAACGAGGTGTCAGTCAGAGCGTTATTCGACCGCCAAAGCTGTTCACAGCAGTGCCGGAAGACGCCTTCAAGTTTTTGGACTGGAGAGGACTTGACATCAACATAAATGGTGACTACAGGATTCACCTTCGCGTGAGTCCTATAAAGAATATAGAGAAGACAAAGATTATATATAATGCCTATTTTGTGCCCACGCCAATAATGGTAGAAGGCTCTTCACTGGAACTTGTCGACGAATTCCTTTACCTGGGACATACCGTCCAGCAAGATAAATCCAACTTTCAGATAGAGGTCAATCGACGTATCCAAGTCGGCTGGGCAGCGTTTGATAGGCTACGCAACGTCTTTACTTCTCAGATACTGCAGTGTCTGAACACAAAAGTATTCAACTCGTGCGTGTTGTCCGTGTTGACATTCGGAACCGAGACGTGGCCTCATACTATAGGCCCCATAAAAAGGCTAAAAGTCACCCAAAGGGCAATGGAGAGGGTGATGCTCGGAGTTTCTCTGCACGATCGAATCAAAAATGTGGGGATCCGCAGAAGAACTAAGGTCACCGACATAGCCTAAAATATTGCTAGACTTAAGTGGCAGTAAGCAGGGCACATTGTTCGAAGGACTGATGACCGTTGGAACAGTAAGTTTCTAGAGTGGCGGCCGCGTACCGGTAGACGCAGTGTTGGGAGGTCCATCACAAGGTGACCGATAATCTGGTGAGAGTCGCGAGAAGCTGCTGGATGAGGGCAGCACAGGACGGATCTCTTTGGAAGAGGTCTAGTTCCAGCAGTGGACGTCTATCGGCTGATGATGTAGTATATCGAATGGTTTCCATAAGGTTGTAATAGTGCTTTGAGATATATTTTGTGAATTACCAACAACAAAAAAGTCACTGTTATTCTAATTAAATGATAAAAGGAATAAGGATAATTATGCGGTAAACAATTTACACAATGAGCATATTTATATTGAATTTAAATTGTGTACTGATAGATACGCAAATTATAATTACCATGGCCAACTGGGTTGGCAACAGACAAGCCAAACAGGGCTAACACAATGGCCACCTGAAAACATGTTAACCGAGAATTATTCATTAATACAATGTCAAAGATGAATATATAAGTAGTTAATTTATATTTATTCAAATTAGCGACGAGATGAGCGGGACGTTCACCTGATAGTAAGTGATACGCCATTGCTGTGATACTCATAGCTTGGCGCTAGCTAGGATGGTATATACTGCATCACTTTATGCTCGTTGCCTTGAAAGATAATATGTCAAGTCTTGTTACTCCAGTAATTTCAATAACTACAACTTACTTCAACCCGAAACAGTAATGTTTGTCGGCTGCAATAGGCGCTGGAGTGGTAACGACTTAGACGGTCTCCGGCAACATAGATCTACCACCAGTAAAACTTGTTTTTTTCTTATTCAAATACCAATTATGACACAATGTAAATTTAATTATTAATTTCGTTTTCTAAACATAATTCCTTCTGAATATTTTTAAAAGTATCACACGCTTGAGGCCTAGGATCTGCTGCATTTAACTGGGTTCAACATCACGCCACAATGTCTTTTATTTATAATTTCGCATTTTTTTAACTGTTTGCCGTAGATTATTGAACTGAACATAATTTTATTTAAAATATAATGTAGCAAAGAAAATGACTCACGGCGCACTTCATGACTGCGATGGAGACAAGTCTTGTTTGAATTGATTACAAACAAACAAATTTTCACATCGACTCATATTTATATACTCGCGGTTTCTAATGCTACGCGCCGCCGGTCAGATATCCTGTGCGCTGGAAGTCTACCGTTAGCCAATGTAATGCTACACGGGCCAAATTATACCTACTAAATCATTTTATAATTCCCAACAAACAAAGATTGGTATTTTCATCCACATTTGCGGCCTTTAACTTGTTTGAAAGCTCGACTGATGTACTAATATAATAGGTAGTGAAATTATTGAGATAATGAGAATTGTTATACTAGCGACCCGCCCCGGCTTCGCACTGATCCAATGCTGATATGAAATATACTACAGAATGTCTTTATATACTACGTTCACAGCTTTTTTGTCATTAGAGAATCCAAATATGATTTCTTTAGAGGTTGCTCTTGAAAGAGCGACATATGAAAACACTCAACTTTCAAATCTAAGCCTGCAACGTTGAAAGTTTTTTTGACCTTCCGATTTATTAACGGTCATTGCAAAAGATATCATTACCGGAAATTGGAACGGTAAATCCGACGGTATCATAAGAATTCGGGGAATCAATACATCTTCTCCGGTACCACATCCGGTAAGTATTGCGCACACTATTGATAAAAGTTTTTAGTAAGTAATACTGTAGTACATTATTTTGGTCTATCTCGTAGGGTTCGCAAACTAAGCCAGCCTTTACAATATAAGCGCAAAAATACGTTTATTTACGACATTACATTAGAAACCTCTAAAAATATGAGTATTCTCTAATATATCGCTTCTTCTTGAATCACTCTATCTATTAAAAAAAACTGTATCAAAATCCATTGCATAGTTTTAAAGATCCAAGCATACATAGGGACAGACAAACAGCGGAAAGCGACTTTGTTTTATACAATGTACTGATATCAATGTAATTATTATGAGCTGTTTCACTTATGATCAGTTGACTGTCACGCTTTCCTCGTCGCTTCGAATAAAAATAAATAACACGCTTGCCTACTTAGAATGATTCCATCAAATACTGCTCGTTACTTTGCCTTACTTTAGTAATTTCACTTAAATTACGCCTTTCAAACACAATATTTATGTACCAAGAAAGAAAACCATCTATGAGTCATTTACCGATGTCCCCACACTAGGCGAGCCTGCCCTGTGGGTGTCTATTGCGATTAACTTATAACTATTGTTTAGTTTTACTATATCATCATCATCAGCCCATAGACGTCCGCTGCTGGACACAGGCATCTCCCTAATATCTCCATATCGATCGGCCCAGCATTGCCCTCATCCAGCGGCTTCCCGCGACCTTACAGTCAGTATGGCCTCCGGTACCGTCTGCACCATGTGCCGTCGTTTATAATGGCCCCTATGCCTAGGGGGGATTTAGGCCATTTCCCAGCACGCAGGTCCAATGCGGGTTGGTAGGAGCCACTGCTTCGTTAGCAGGGTACACCACGAGCAGGTGAAGTCGGCTTGGTTTCCGCGAGTTGTCGTGCGGGACCCCCATACATACCTTTATTTTTATTACTGTGTTTAAAACTAAGTTATACATAAACCAAAGGAGACATTATTTATTTAAGTATGCATATAATATAAAACATACATAAATTATAAACAGTAATGTTTTCACAATGCTGTTTGGTGACGGAAACAAGAAATGCGGGTAACCACGTTTCATAAACAACAGCTTTGAAGGGAAACGAGACATCAACATCCTGTTACAATCTCCACTTAGCCGGCATGGATAGATTATTGCCTCATCTCTCTTTGTGTAAACAGGTTTCGCGTACTAACAGCGAGACCATTAAGGTGTTGTTTATGTTTTAAATCCTTTTTCAAATTCCACACAGCCGTAAGGATGTGCTGAACAAGAACTGGCGTATGCAGTTTGTCCGCTTCAGACATTAACCTTAACTCTGGCCATGATCCGTAGATGAGGGACTGATATCCAATATAAAAGTGTTTTATATATGAATTATAATTATTAACATTGTCAAAGAAAAGTCAGGATATTTATAAATTTTGTATTAGTTTTTGAAGAATTATTAAAGCAAAAAATATAACTCAACTAAAGTAATATTAAGATGTGGCAGCTTAGAAAGGTCACCGTACATTCCGTATGCTATTCAGCATTTAGTCCTGAAATGGTATAAAGCGTTTTGTTAAAACGAAACGTTATTCATATATTGTTATGGTTAACGTTTTTAAAGTAAATCCAGTGTCGGTGTTTACGTTCAGATACAATTTAGGAATATTCAAGAGTGAATAGGTTATTTCTAGTCTTGTGCGTTTTAACATCAAATACTGCTTACTATCAGGTGGGCGTGTGGTTAAATACTAGTCTACATCATCTTAAAAAATTACACATCTTAATTTTTGCTTGTTATTACTTCTTATGCGAAGTGTTTCAAAACAAATGAAGCACCTTTAACTAGAAAATAAAGAATCTATAATATGGAGAGTATGTCAAACAAATGTGCATTATAGATGCTTCATATACGATGATCGTTATGGTGCTCGCCAAGATTATTCTGACACCCATGGGTTGATGACTGGATATATTGAATATATTTTTATTTAAAATCTCGTAAGTATATTACCAGACATGGATTAGCTTTCAAATATCTCACCTTCCACTTATCATTGTCGTAGTCCCATAGAGATGAGATCCCGTCGATTGGATTCACTCTTACCTCCAGCATCCTGCGTAACTGAGCCTTTTGGGCGGCTTTAGACAATGAACTCGGAAGCGGTTCGTTTACTACAAAAATTAAGTTATACGGTTTTTAGCTAATACTAATATATCTTATTTACTAAAGGTAAGACGATAGTATAGTCTTGGCAGAGAGCGTCTCACCTACCGTAATAGTGGTAGAACATGGCCATCCAGAAGCCAAAAGTTGTCGAAATCAACACCCAGCCAATAATAAACTTCCAAGTGCCAGTTGGAGCCTGGAATTCCGCAAAGGTCTGGCAGAAGGAGGCCCGGTAGAGGGCTTTCTTTTCAAAGCAACATAATTGTCTCCAATCACCTTTCTCTTTTTCGCGCAAAGCCTAAAATAAAGAAGACTTATAAGAACGATTTTAATTTTTTTATATACTTAAACTAGGCGGTAAGGTCTGCAGAACTATCATCAGCTGGTAAATAATTTGCTAGTGGCAATGAGGCGTTAGTTATGATCCGTTTGGTGCGAAATTGCTCTTTAGAATAATTAGATGTCTCTCATCACCGTTTCTATTTTACTATGTATAACGCCTTTCAAACCAGAGTACAGTTACATTTATACACTACTGATACAGCGGCAGTGATAAGCAGTAAAGCGGAAAGAACCTTAGCGCATAAAGTTTAATTATTTGATAAATTGTTATTTAGATAGGAGCCGAATTTGTAAATCTCTCTTCTTACTTTGTGTTGACAAATCCTTTGTCTAATATTTGTATTGATGTTAGAAAAGTTGTAAATGCTCTCATTAATGATAAAATTAAATATTTGGAGAGTTCTTCAGCGATCTTAATATCACCATCTACATTTGCATTAGAGTTAAAACACTTTCGTGCCTGTCTAAAGATAAAATAAGAGCAGCCTTAACTTACACAAATATCTTTCGTGTTTTCCTTAAAACGTATCGCTGGGAAAGGGAAAAGAGGGTCGTCTCTGTACACAGCACTGCCATTCATGCCATGGCCCACGATGTCTCTGTTACCGATCCTGCATCTCCCATGGATAGATCTAACAGAACAGCATCTCAGTATATTAGGAGTTTTAGAGAACAAATACATCATGCAATAAATTCAGACAATTGACGTTTATTGTTATGTTTTTGTTTCAATCGCTGTCAACTTTCAATGATATTCGATAAAGAAACTTTTTGTTTGTTTTTTTTTATTAGCGTTATTGCTGGTGACCTGAGTAGGTTCACCACGGGAGCCAGTGAGTTCCGTAGATTTTAGACTGTGGAAATCTCTCAAGTCACTAGTTTGTAAACTGACAGCAATAAAAGTTGGGTATCTTTAGAAGTATGGCCTTTTTTGCGGATGATGAAGTCGGTCACCAATGTGGGGATTGTAAAGTTTAGTTATTGTAAATAATTCGCGTGTTCAAACAGTACCCATGTATTTCGTAGAATTCACTTTAAAATAGTAAAAGAAAGTTAAATATTAGTACATACATACATATATATCACGCCTCGTTCCCAGTGGGGTAGGCAGAGACCACCTCTCTCCACTTGCTACGATCCTGGCACACCTCTCTCGCTTCCTCCACTTTCATAAGCGTCTTCATGCACGCTCGTCGGTTGCGAGTGCTTTTGACCCGGCCTTTCTTTAGGACATCTCCGATTTGATCGGAATATGCCCGCCTAGGTCGACCTGTACCGATTTTTCCAATCATTCTTACCTTGTATATCTCTTTTATTAATCTTCTTTCATACATTCTTTCGACATGGCCGAACCATCTAAGCATCCCTTTCTCTATCCTTGTCACTACATCTTCAACCACGCCGCACCGCTTCCTTATCACACTGTTCCTTACTTTGTCCATCCGTTTCACCCCAGTTATACTTTTCATGCTTCTCATCTCTACAGAATTAATCCTACTTTCATGTTTCTTCTGCCATACCCAACCTTCACTACCATACATCAGTATGGGGACCAACACGCCTCTATGCACAGCCAGTCGTGCTCTTTGTGATACGTTTCGGCTATTCATAAATATTAGCAGTTACAGTTAACTCGGCTGTCGCAGGAATATAAGAGATTTCTTACTTTACTACTACTACTTTAATTACTTTACTACTTCACTTACTTTACTTCTTTAATATAAGTGATTTCGGCGTCAAGATGGTGCTCTTGTGGTGATGGATACACGCCACAGACGTTTCCTTCACCGTCGCCCAAAAAGTAAAAGGTTAATTTGAATTTATCCCCTACATCTGCAGTCAAACAGTAGTGTGTCAAAATTATAATGTTCTGGTTTAAATGTCGTTGTAGCTAGCGAAACTACTGGAGTGACCAGATATCTTCTCACGTGTCAAGACGACAAGTATAATGTGATAGAGATTTAAAAGTGATTAGAGTTACTGGTGGGGGCTCTCTGTTGCCAGAGGCAGTCTATGTAGGTACCACCACAGGGCCTGTTTCTGTGCCAACATTACTGTATCCCGGTCTGAACAGCATTGTAGCTAGTGTAATTATTGCGGTAATGAGACAACGTCTTGTCTCAAGACAACGAGCGTAATATGATCTGTGTATAACATCTTAACTACCGCCACATTGTTATGGGCGGGTGTATCACTTACCATCAGGTGAACGTCCCGCTCGTCACGTCGCTTAATTGCTATTTAACTGTCTGCAAAGCTACTAATTATTATTAATTCGCTACTACACAACTGCCTGCAAAGCTGTCTAATACTAATCATTACTGTTCTTTTATCAGTGTACTTACCAGCCTACAGCAGTTCGCTATCGGAGGTCACTTCCAAGAAACTCTTTTTATTAAATTAAGGCTCGTAACATAAACTAACTATAATTTAATCCAATAGAAAGAAATATAATTTTGTTTTTATGACAGAAATATGGAAGTCGATAGAGAAACAAAAATTTATTTACCAATAAAATGTTTATATGATATTGATCGTTTGTGTTATGGCTTCTTTAATTTACTTTTGTTTTATAATTGCAACAATACAATCTATCAATGTAAGTTTTCTTAAAGCCGCTCTAGAGGAAATGTCAGATATTGGAAACACCACTGACATAATTTTTAACATTGTAAATCAGTTAATCGCTTCAGTGAGCACAGCAGAGGAATTTAAAGAAAATTCAAGTATTAAATCAATGGTTTCTATGCACGACGATGTCAAGACTATAGCTAAAAATTATTGTAATACTTTGGAAGTTGTCAAAATGTGGAGTAAAGCTGACCTTTATGATAAAGTAATAAGCGATGTTTTCAATTTCAATGAAGTAATTGATGACGTTTTACGTGATCGCTATGAAAGTCTTATTTACAACCCTGTCTTTGCCAATTTTATGTTTGAATTGGAAGATGATGCTTTAAGAAAAGGCCATGAAACATTTAATGTTTCTGAACGAAGTATCACTGAAAAAAATAATAACGTAATATTAAATGATTTATTTCATAAATCACAAAATATTACAAGGAGAAAACAGAATCACAGGAGGAAATTCAACAATTTAAAAGTTTGGCGAAGTAAATCTACTTTTAATTAAATTCATATTCTTTTACATACATAGTAGATGATTTATTTAGTATTAAAAGTGGCTTTTTGCTTTAATATTAATTAATAAAAGATTTTTTTAAAAAGGCGGAGTCACTCGAAGGGCAATGGAAAGAGCTAGGCTCGGAGTTTCTCTGCGGAATCGAATCAGAAATGTAGAGATCCGCAGAAGAACTAAGGTCACCGACGTAGCTCAAAAGAATGCTTGACTTAAGTGGCAGTGGGCAGGGCACAGCTTGAAGGACCGACAGCCGATGGGGCAGTAAAGTCCTCGAGTGGTACCCGCATACCGGTAGACCTAGTATTGGGACATATCCCAAGGTGGACCGACGATTTGGTCAGAATCGCGGAAATCCACTGGATGCGAGCAATGCAGGACTGATTGCCGTGGATATCATTGGCGGAGGCCTATGTCCAGCAGTCTGTCGGCTGATGATGATGATGTGTCATTTTAATATAACATAAAATTTCTAAAATTAATAAAAGAAGGAACTCATATTACTGTTTAAATTTCTAGATTCTTCTCAGATATAAAATATATTCAGTTATTTAAAATTATTGATTACTCAAAACCTTATTTTTATCTCATGTTGTTATTTAAAACCTTAAGCGTATAAATATGTTGGAAGATGTTAAATTTGTTTGGTACACTTTTAGAATCCACAAACAGATCGTCAGAAATTGAACATACCAGGAGACTTTACCGTGGCACGAAGACCTCGGCATGGGAGCACCCGTTCATGGCGAGCGTACACGTCGACAATACATTTATGTGCGGAGCTTCCATCATTGCCAGGTCCTTTGTAATCACCGCCGCTACTTGCTTACAGAAGTATAACCATTTTTAAATTAATCAAATAAACACTAATTAACTCATTATATATTATATAATTGTTACTGCTGATAAGTCTTTGTTGCCGGAGACCATTATAATAGTTACCACCGCAACTCCTGTTTCTGCAACCAAACAGTACTATGTAAACATTACTGTTACTTTGTTACTGGGGTTACAAGACTTAATGTCTTATGTCTCAAGGCGAGAAGCGCAATGTGGTGCAGTATATTATCCTAATTTACGTATCACTTACCATCAGGTGCACGTCCCGTTTATCTTGTCACTTCGTAAAATAGAAAAAACTCATTATTATCATTTCCGTCTATTGTCGCCCACTCATTAATATTTTTTTTTTGTTGTGGCTAGTATTTTCAATATATTTCGTCTAGTCAAGGGCTGCAACATGAATCTAGTTCAATAATTTCAAGACGCACATTTGTTATATAAAAAAATAATTATGTCGACGATGTACGGGTCAAAGACTCTTACTTCTCCTTAATACATAATTTCTAGAATACTATCTAGTTATTTGTTTCTTGTAGCCACCCGGACTCTTCCAAACGGTCTCAAATAATATTCGTAAGGGTAAGTAGTGACTACGCGACGCACGAGGGCGAGCTGTTCAAAGTGGTCGCGGTGTATGTCCACCCTGATTACGATGTCATGACGTTGAAGAACAATTTGGCAATATTAAAACTGGAGCACAAGATAAGACGGAGGCGGAGAAGTAAAGTCAGGCGCATAAAATTTGATAGAGTACCAGAGCAAATACCGGTAAACGTTGACCACATTACTGTGTTAGGATGGGGTGCTAAGTATGTGAGTACTTTCTTCTTCATTTCAGCTTATTGTGGTTCCGTTGCTGGATATTACCCTTTTCAATTTTGTGACTATATTAACCATACATTCGTATGTGAGATAAATGATTATGTCAATCTACTAACATTTTAACTTCGACAATCGATTGAATTCGTTGCAACTATTTTACAAAGCGCAACCACTAATTCATTCCGTAGTGTAGTAACTAACACCTCTCCTAGTAACATTGGGTTTTTTGATTCCAAGGCCGACACATTAACGCTGCTATGGCAGCTCATTGGTATGTTGGTAGCTTTTCAACTAGACGCATTAAAAAAAATCCTATCGCCATCCAGATTTGTCTCTTCTAGATTCTTTTGTGACTGTGTAAACCAACGAGAAATGTTCGTTTTGGATCACAGGCGCCTAGTTGTGCTACAGACTCAATATCCTACACAGCTCTGGAGTTAAAGAGTACTAAACTAAGTTCTTCCGTTTCAGCCTAACGATGATCTATATGAAACGCGACGCTTGTCGTTTTCACAATTGAACATGTACCACATAAAGGATTGCCAGAGTTTATACAACGAGTATGAATTAAATATTCATTGTCTCTATTTGAATGTATTATCGAAATGTAATTTTATTTAATTTTGTTACTGCTTTTAGAAAGTATGTGACACTAAAAAATTTTTGTGCTGGATTCATTTCTAAAGGCGGCGGTGCTTGCAATGTAAGTTTTAATGAATTATTTCACAGTAAAATTTTTCAATATCGAAAATCATTGTTGTTGTCAACCACTTGTTTGCTAAACATAGGCCCTCACCGATAAATTTGTAACACGACCGGTCCAATTCAACCGGTGTTCCTGTAATGAGCCAGCGGGTTCTAGTTCCAGTCAGAAGCCTGTCGCCTCACATTGCAATGATAACATAACATATCGACATTTATAAATTATCAGTTTTGCCTATCTATAACAGATAACATTAAAGCTACACGATATGTTACTAATTAAATCTTTTGTCAAAAGATGGCGTCATTCAGCAATTGGTTTAAGTGTTAAAATATGAGAGTACTTATTTAGAAAAAGTATGAATATTTATGAATAGTAATAATGATTCATGCGGTATTATTTATTTTGATCGTAGTCACTATTTATTTTATTCCTTAGAGAGATCTCGGAGGACCTGGTATTGAGGACGGTGTATTGATGGGTGTCATCAGCTTTGGGGCGCCGGTGTGCGGCACTCCTGACGCACCCACAGTGTTCACAAAACTCGGCTATTACGCTAAATGGATCGACTCAATCATTGAGCAGGTTATTCTGGCAAAATAATATTTTTATTTATACCCTAAACATTAACAGCCCTCTTAAGGTGCTTCCTTTTGGAACTCAGAGCTTTAATAGAAACAGAAAGAGTCAAGACCAAGTATTCAGAGCTCTGGCCGAGTGCGCATTAGAAAAAATATAACAAAGCGAAGAAGTTTACAGGACGTTTACATGAAAAATAAAAGTTAGACACGGCTATTAAAATTATGCATTTGTTAGGATGTTTATGGCACATTGTGCTCTTCGCCCGAATAAATATGATATTACTTTGTGACGACATAAATTTGAGCAATGGTTATTCCTAGGCCTTCAAATAGAAATTTACAAGACTTCAGTTTGGATAAAAAGGTAAAATACATCAAGTAATCGATTAACTTAGTATAAACCCTTTGTTTCAGATTGAAACTGACGAGATTGTTGATAACGAAAAAGTATTTGATGATAAAAGTCCTAACTATGATTATTTTAGAGAGGACCAAACGGAACAATATATATCTACTACAACACCGTCAATACTGCGTATAGGTTCAAATAAAGAAAATTCACAGGAAGAGCATATTTTAAAAAAAGTATCAAAGATGTTACCTTTAATAAAAAAAATTGAAGTTCCAAAATTTTTAAACGATTTGTATGAAGGACTTCCAAGAAAATTAATAAATTTATTCGCGAAAGTTTCATTTCAACAAGTGGTAATGAAAGCGGATAACCAAGAAACTTTTCTTGAAAAACTAACTACGCGTGCCGAATCCATTCATGTTCCACATAACATTTCTCTACTGGATACAACTATCATCCCAAAAATGACTGAAGGAGTTACTGAGTTGTTAGAAGTTCACAAAAAAGGATTATCGCAATCTAACCAGGAAGATGTAGCTCCTACGGAAGGTTTACATGAATTAATTAATGCACAAGTTGATAATAACTCAGATGAAGTTTCAGATAATTACGAAAATAACTCTGTTGCAAGCGATATTATCGAGATAGGTTTGAGTATATACGAAAACTCATCAGAAAGTAAAAACAGTGCTCCAAATGAGCTAGTATATTTTGATAAATATCGTAGGATCTACCAAAGTTAATAATAAACAATAATTCAATGTATTTTATATTTATTCATTCGATAATTAACAAAACAAGCAGCTGTCCGTGTAGAAAAATTGGTTTTATTAACAAAATAGAACTTTATGCACAATATTAGATGTAGTTATTATAAAAGTTCTCTCATAATGGTTTCGCGTCCTTTCATTTTTCATTTTATATAGTAATTTATTAATGAAAAGAAATATAATTTCTTCATATTATATTATAACTGTGGACTTACATAAATACATAAAAGGTTAGACAAACACATTTGAGGAAGAGAGCAAGTTTTGGAAATTTTAGCGTTAATGAATTTTTATATAGATTACCCAATATTAATAAATTAAATAGGAAATTATTAACAATAAATGCCTGAATTATCCCAACATATGTTAATTTTTATTGGGTATTAAATATTTTTTTTTATTTTGAATGTTGTTTTATGTTTATTTTAATAAATACTAATAATAAGCAATTATTTATAAAAAGAGCATAAAATATTTTTACAAAACAGTCATATTGGAACGGAACGTTTTTTTGTTTTCAATAGTTGTCGTCAGGTGTCCCTGCTTTTTTCATTATTCGGGTGGTGTTGGTTAAAATCTTACTAGGATAAAAGAAGAACGTATTGAGGTATGTATTTTTATTAATTGTTCAAAATTATTTCTTTTAACCTTCTTGATGTAAGACATTAAATTGAAATGATTACAATATTCCTCACTGCACTGCGTAATTCGTCAGACGTTCCATTTTTAAAATGTATGTAATACTGTTTATATGAATTTAATAGTTTTTTAGGAGACAGTCAACTGTTTAATTTAACAGTATTTCTCCTAATCTTTGAGTTATTTATGTATTCTAAGTATTTAAAAAAAGTTCTTGCGTTATGTAACTTCAATCAATACTTGTAACTCTAACCTTACATTATCATGATTTATCGACTGACACTATTCAAGTCTTCAATTTAAAACTGTGATAATCTATATTACTTAATAAAAATATATATACCTTGTATCTTAATTTTAATAAAAAAATTCCATGTCCATAAGAAAATTTATACATTTTAAATACTGCATATCTAAAACATTTTCCTAGGTTGTCATTACACTAAACATTGTTTTTTTTTATTTTCAAAATACTTTCTATACATTATTCAATATTAAAACTATTAAACGTTAAGGATTTTACATCTAAATTAAAAAGAAAACATAATTTGAAACAAATTTTTGTTAAAAGCGAATAATACACTTTAAAATATCTTAGTAATAAACCATTATAAAAGTCATTGTTTAGATATGTTAATAAGGATATTGGTCAGTTATAAGTAAGAAAATAAAAGAAGGTCCTCTGCGAAAAAAAAAAAAAACAGAATTATGTATTCTACTGAAATGTTTATAATTTTCAGAATAATGGCCAACTTTCTGTTACGCCGTGCGCTGATCGACGCGATTCGTGTGCCAGTTGGTACAAGAGCCTCGAGTGAACTGTCCAAGGTAGACAAGACTAAGCAGTTTTCACATCCATGTTTATCAGATCACATATATTAATTTGGATTTTTATAAAGAATTCATTGTTAATCATATACCAGCTACATATAGTAATGCCTTCTACTGGTATAAAGATAAATCAATGTTATTTCAATAAACACAATATTTGAAGATACACTAATTATTATAATTTAAAAGGTCTAATTAATGTTGTATGGATTCACAATTGGTTAAAAATATTCCTAACAATAACATTTTCTTAACAAC
Source organism: Troides aeacus (assembly GCA_033220335.2). Lineage (NCBI taxonomy): Eukaryota > Metazoa > Arthropoda > Insecta > Lepidoptera > Papilionidae > Troides > Troides aeacus. The sequence continues at coordinate 7,324,595 of CM067293.1, read as the reverse complement.
CAGAGATTAATTAACTCTTTACAATATCTTTGAAACTGTTAGATGTAGACACTCAAAACTTGGTAGAGATCTGTGCTTCTGCCATTTGGAGATCAGAATTGATTATACAAAAATTCTTATCCCAATACGACTCGCCAGGGAGTGGGTTGATTACAACCAACAAAGAGGGCAGGGACCAGCTAGTAATTGTATAAATATTAAGTATGTTATTTGGAAATTAGATTTTAACATAGTACTAACAATTTATATTCTACTACATTGTGATAGCTATTTTTCACTATACATGTTAACAGATTGGCAACCGTGAATGGGTGGGCTATGGATTCAACGGCCAGCCTAACTACATGGACAGGCCTGATTTCCCCATGCCTGCTGTGAGGTTCCGCCCTGACACACCTGATGTTAAGGTATTTTACAGTCAGCCTTTTTATATTTCAATATTTTAAACTAGGTGGAATAAATCATTTTTCTGTTATGTATTTGAAAAAATATAGAGATTTGGTCCTTAAATTTATGTGAAGCATGGATTGGATTACAGTTAATTGTACATTATGTCATCTTAGTGCCACTGGAGTAATTGGTGTAGTTACACCAATTACTCCATCCACATTTAAACAGCACTGTAATTAGGAAATTGACTTGTGTAATAAGATTAGTATCTTTTCATGGTGATGACTATGTTGTGATGCAAATATAATGATCCTAATTAGACCTATACCTTTATTGGCATTAAACATTACATAAACAACTAGGTATAACCATAATATTTGAAACTAGGACTTAAAAGTGCATGTCTTCAAGCTAATGTTGATGATCTTCTATATTTACCAGTAACAACTTTGTTTAATTTTTCGAAGGTACTCCGTGAGAAAGAAAGGGGTGATTGGCGCAAGCTCACCACCGAAGAGAAGAAGGCATTGTACCGTGCCTCGTTCTGTCAGACATTCGCTGAATTCCAAGCCCCTAATGGTGAATGGAAGGCTGTCTTTGGTTGGTCCTTAGTCATTGCCTCCCTTTCTCTTTGGGTCTACATGGCTATGAAACTCTTTGGTAAGATTACTTTTTCTTTGCTATTTTATGTAATAATATGCAAACTTAACCAAACTATATATTTTTTAATTATTTTCCTACAATACACAAATTTAAGTTAAGATTGAACTTTTATTCTTTTGGTAAATTAATGCATTTTTGATATTGTTTTTTTTTTAACTTAATTTAGGTAAAAATTGTTCGATGTTAATATTCTGAAATATATACCTATATATATGTATTCACAGTATACAGCCCATTGCCGGCTTCTTTGGATGAGGATGCTCAGAAGGCACAACTCAAGAGAATGTTGGACCTCAAAGTCAACCCCATTGATGGTCTATCCTCTAAATGGGACTATGAGAACAACCGCTGGAAGTAAACTGTGAGTATTATAAAATAACTTTAGTTTAGTTTTTTTTTTTACAAAGGATCTTAATTGTTCAGTATTTTTTTAACAACCTATTGACATTTTGGACATGTTTAATTAAAATGTAAGTATTTTGTCTTTACTTTTTCCAGATTCGGTGCAATGGTGCTTTCTGGTTTAGCTGGCTTGATGCGGACTAGAGTAGATAACTGTATGATAAGCAAACTCTGTAAGATAAAGCAATGAAAATGTGATTACAATCTAAATATTGTTTTATTTTTTGTTCCATTTCATGTGAAATATATATATGTATAAATATATATTTACAATTAATTTTTTTTTTAATCAACGTAGGGAATGAGCGAGATGTTCACTTGATGGTAAGTGATGCTCGTGCCTATAACAAAGTGGCGCTAGTTAGGATGATATACACTGCTAAGTACTGTGATCGCCGTCATGAGTCATATCTCGTTACCCTAGTAATTTCACCAGCTACACCTTTCAATAGGTGTGGTTTCTAGACGTCTCCGGCAACAGTCCTGCCGGTACAAATAAAAAATCTTTGTTAAACATTATGACCATATTTTGTTATTGATGATTGACGATTTGCAGCCTGTGAACTACTAAAGGCAGTGAAAAACTTACTCTGATATTTACTTGTTAAACGAGGGTCTCAATTCAGGAACCACAATTGGTGAGAATTAGATGGTTGTATAGTGGTGGTCCTAGGATTTAAACCTGCTATAAGAGCATTGATGTTTCGCTTGATAATGTATAAGAGCTACGGTAAAGTAAGAGAAACACTCTTCTTTGATCTAATAGTCGCTTAACATCCTGTGATATTTAACCAATGTAGTTATAAAATTATTATATGTAATGTATATTAGTTCAGTTTCATTTATATTACTTTCAGTACGATTAGATTTTTTATTATATAAACTTATGTATATATATATACATATCGTGCTCGTAAACATTTTTCAATACAACCGAAAATTGCATTTTCCTTTAACGTTCATAAATGTCGATAAGAGATGAAAATAAAACAATTTTAGTGAATAAAATCTGTACTGTACGTATGGAATATTTAAAATTTTAGTACAAATCGGTATTAATTTCTCATGTTTTTCTCATACGGAGGCTTTCTCTTATTCATTTTCTCGAAATCATTCCTCGGTTTACAAGCTTTAGTAGAACTTTCCAAAGTAGATTTCGATGTTCTTATAACTACAGAAGATATTATAAGGAACATCACAAACAACATATTATCCAGTTTGCTTCTAGAGAAGTCTGTAAATAGTACAAGAGTTAGAGAATTTTCAATAATACATCAATACTTCCTGTCTGTCACATTTCAAGATTCGGACAATTTGAAGGAAATATCTCGACTCTCGCGCGCCGACTATAAAAAATTCAATAACTCTACGAAAAATTTAACGACATTAATAAATGAAGTTTTAAACGATGATGAATGTGATATTAAAGCCAACGAAACGGAAGAACATGGAAACGATGCTTACATTTCGCAGCACGTCGACAGTTTCCTCGCTAAACTGGAAGCATTGAAAGAGAGTTACGGCGTAAACAAAGTGTTGACAGATATAAACTCAAATATTATTAAAATCTTGGAGGAGTCTAGTAGATTGAGTGCGAGGGGAAATGAGTTTCATAATTTTACAGAGTACAACGATACAGACGCCGATGATGCATTTTTACAAGACAGTAATGAATTCTGGAGTGAGTGCAATATATATATTTCATTAAAATATATTAGTCCTTGAGTGTGATTCTATTCGGTGTTTATCAGTTCACTTTTAAAAATTTCTATGTTTTATTTGGACGAGCATCTGCAAGTTGTTCTTCTTTCAGCATTGAACTTGTCAAATATATTGTATAGTTTTTATACGACGGAGCGACACCTGATAATGTGTGATGCCCTGGTGATGGTTTGTATTTTAGTACAGCACCATATTGAGCTGTTGGATTCGTGACATTGTTTTTGGGCAAACTCTTTTTAGGTTAGCTATCATAATAATATTAGTAGCTCGCTGGCCTAATGGCTAGAGCGTGCTTTCATTCCGAAGGTCGCGGGTTCGAATCTCGGCATGTTCCAATGACTTAATATTTAAGTTATGTACATTTGTGAACTTTAGTAACAACACAGAAATACAAACGGTGAAGGAAACACATCGTGACGAAACCCGCACACTGACATCATCTTTGTGTATGGTGGCCCAGTAAAGTGGCAACAAACTCGCCCCCTGTTGCCACTTGGACCTTATCTGACCACATCTGGCGAAAAGTGGGCGTTTATTCGCCTCTGCTTATCCCTACTGGGAAAAAGACGTGATATAAAATAATATTTTTCAAATAAAAGCCTTTTTTAATATTACCGTAATTAGGTTTAAGTCATGTTTTGATTATACAGTTCCGAGCGGTCGACGTATTTACAAAGGGCAGAGGTCAAAAATAAAATACTACCCATTCATGGCGAGCATCCACATCTTCAATACATTCCAATGCGCCGGTTCTATTATCAAATCTGATCTCATAATTACTGCCTCCTCGTGTCTGCAATTGTAAGTTTCTATCTTAATGCCCTTTTTCTTAAACAGTGTAGCTGTTATATATTAATTGTAAAATGACGTGTACTCAGGGCGTGGAACAATCGTTTCTATCGGGAGAACCCGGCGTTCCTGTCGGTTCGCGTCGGATCATCATTCTACAACGGCGGTGGCGAAAGCATTTCTGTGTTAGAGATTTATTTCCACCCCGACTACCACCCGAAGAATCTTTGGAACAACATTTGCGTGTTGCGTCTTGTCAGGCACATTCGGTTTCTAAAGAAAACTAGGAAAAGTGTAAAGAAAATCGCAATAGATACAAATCCGTGGAATCTGCCAACGAATACTCCAGGGATTACTATAGTCGGGTGGGGCGCAAAAGGGGTGAGTGCTTGTTATTATTTGAGGTTTAGATTTTTGTGTATAGAATATTTTGGGATTGTAGGACCTTAATTTTGACCAACTTGGTCGATAAAGAACTTTGACTGTCTCCTTTTAAGAGAAAACTTGAACGTCTTATCTTTTTCTTACCTCGTTATTTGTATATTTTTGTAGAGGAGCAACACGTTGGCAGATCCGTGGGTTAATATTATCTCATTCGCCGTACTCGACGTCTATCCGCTTCGAGAATGTCAAGAAGTCTATTCCAAGTAAGTTCTTTAATAAATATTTTTAAACCTTCATCGTATAGCAGTTCCCGTTTGTCTCAGAATTACGTGATGGATTCCAAATATATTTTGAGAAGTAGTTCCTGATTCTTAACTTTTCTTATATATAATTCTCCTATTTGTTAAGTTAGTTTCTACTTTGTACAATTTCATTATTGATATCCATTTATTATAGAAAGATGTTTAGCTATAACGGCGATATTATTGTAACTATAAGCAGCAAGAGAAGGACCCAAAGAGACAAGTGATAATTGTGGTATGGTAAGTGATCACTGCTCTTCGACAGTTCCAATATTTATGTTACTAATTTTAATAAGAGTACACAATATTTTTTCAGGCAGTATGTGACAAAGAATAATTTCTGCGGTGGTTTCTTTGCAAAAGGTTCCGGAGCTTGTAATGTATGTGTCTATCTGTAACATATCTGTATGGTAGAAAATGTAGTAATTATTTTCGTAATATTATTATCATTGTTATTACTTCTGCTGTGAGTCAATAGTATGTGAGAATTCTTGTTATTAGATTTGATGGTCTATATTTAGGATAATTACTGGTGTAATGAGATATAGCTTCTTAATACTGTTTTCTTTTATATAGCGACGAGACGAGCGGGACGTCCGCTTGAGGTAAGTGATACGCGTCCCATAACAACCAGGCGCTAGTTAGGATGGTAAATATTGTACCACGCTACGCTGGTCTCCTGAGACATAACATTATATGTTGGCTTTTGTTATAATTGGGAAAGCATACCTTGAGACAAAAGCGAAGAAAACCTGGTTTAGATTATTTTGACTCGCAGCTAAAATGGATACTAAATCATATTCTGAATTTGGTCTTGTCGTATAGAGGTATAAATAAATAATATTTGTGCTGTAGCGTGATGTAGGTGCTCCAGGGATTGTCGATGGGACCCTCGTGGGCGTCGTGAGCTTTGGCTCCCCCGTCTGCGGCACGCCGGACGCGCCGACTGTCTTCACTAAACTTGGTTATTACTACAGTTGGATACAAACAATTATGAAATTGGTTAGTTTTGTTAATTAGTATATCATGGCAAACAAGACCGAACATTTCTTCCTAATAATAGCGTATAATTACTGGAACATTGAGACAACGCCTTATGTATCAAGATGAGCGCGATGTGGCAATACCAAGTTCAGCTGGTCAGCAGTTATAATTAAAAATCATGAAGATTTTATTAATATTTGTTTCTAGACGACGGTTGTTTGTACGAATCGAGTCATGGATTTGAACTTATGACTACAGATACGCTAGTAGTTTGTCTAATTATTAGACGATTATATTTTAAAAACTAATCTTGTACTAGTGGACATCGTAATAATAAAAAACGGACAATAAGAAAGGAAGTTCTCGAATAAAACGTTTTCTGATATCATGTTGTAGACTTGCCTGTAACGATATAAGGTGATGGAGAATATTTATAGTGCCAGAAGCATTGAGTTACATGGAATAATATTCTATTGTATCGTCCAAAGCATGCATAGTTATGGATTCATTTTTATTTATGTTTTGATTTATTGTATTTTATTTAGAGAAAAATACTTTCTCCTATTCTCAACAAAGTAAATTTGATATATTTTTTAATTTGTTCTTTTTGTACAGAAAGTTCCACACAGTAAAAAGAGAGCCACGCCGGGAGACATGTTCGATCCTTTAGTGCCTTACCGAACGACTAGAATAACAACGACAACGTTTAGAATAGAACCTTTAGAAGAGGGAGAAAAGCCTCCATCTATACCTTCTGAAACAGATTTGGAAGATGCTCTACGTACCCTAGATGACAAATTGTTCCACGAATTTCTTGAAACCATGTTCGGAAGTACTGAGTTGAAAAAATATGACAGTCTGTTAAATCGAGACATTGTGTTGAGGGATAAGAATAATGTTGACAATATACAGCAAGAAAATCAAATAACAGAAGGTTATGCAACGGAATCTTCTAAAGTTACTGACCACAATGACAATACGGAATTATATATTCCTCTTACTCAAGGATTTGAATTAGCTGATGTACCTCGCACTCAACTGATGCTTGTTGACAACGATCCGATTACAGAGAAATACTCTCATGTTATAGAAGACATTTCCGAGGATCATGATGCATACCACAAAATTTATAAATCTGTACAATATACTACAAAAATTAAAAGAAAACACAAATTGAAGAATCCGAATCAATTCATGTCTACAACTGCTATTCCTCAGCGAGAGATATTCTTAGAGCTCGCAACAGAATCTAGCGCTGACTCGGATCAATCTGTCGCACTCCAGTCTGGTATAAAACTGGTTCTTTCTAAAGAAGTTAACGAAAAGTATTCTAGTGACGCGAGTGATATTCCCGGGGAACAAGTCATTTCCGAATTGTTAGATGAAATTGATTTAAACGAAATTTTGAGAGAAGGCACCACAGCCAGCACAATTGTGTCAAAACCGTATCAGAGTTATAAAAAGAAACATTTATCCAAAAAAGGACATATCTGGACTTCTACACCGGTGGCTACAATTAAGTATAATACTGTTAGAACCAAGCTTCCGGATCACAAGAGTGTTGGTAGCATTGACAAGACAGATAAGAATTCAGTTCTGACTTTATTATATTTGTCGGATGACGAAAAGAAACAGAATGTCAATCCGTATATAGGAAACGTGGTAAAAATTGAAGATAAATTCACTGCCGCCAATGACGGCGCCGATTGCAAGGATTGTAGCAAAATCTACAACATAGTGCCGAAGAGTGAACTTTATAAAATAATATCGCGGGTTTTGAAAGTTGCTATTGGTAATAAAGATTAGCAATAAATAAATAAATTATACTTCCTGTCCAGAAAGATTTTTTCTCGACACAGGAAGTTATCATTTATTGAGATAGACAATGTTGATGATAGACATCACTCATCTCGTTATCACATACAATATATAATATAATATGTTAGAACTTTTGCTTTGCAGAACTATTTAGTATCAACGTAGGTTTTCTTTAGCATGAGATGATTATCACAAGTTTTTACAATGCCCATTGTGGATTTTTTGATCCAGTAAAATCCTCGGGGTCAGTTGTCTTCTTCATTGTATGGAGGCTTTGTGGAAATGCAACCTTATACCCATTTTATATACTGTCTTTTTTTTGAGAGATATTTGTCTTTATTCTCCAATAAGTGTTATGTGACACGGCCGAAGGTGGTGAACTCTACCTTTGTCCAAACTTTGTATGTCGCCGGGAACTGTACGTGGGAAGTACAACAATAAGGTAAACGTTTTGCTCTACGGAGGCTGTTATTAAAGAAAACAATACAATTGGGAACAATCGTTTATTATTATTTTTATATAAAACAACATTTCAACATAAATAAACAACATATCCATTCAATAAACATTGCCACAAACGTGTTATCAACATATATAAGGAATGAATAAGACCTATATCACCCTTACATATTTTAGTATTTCAGGTAATTTCCTTTTCAAGAAGATAAAAGGCTGTGGGAGAAACTGGTGAAATTGAAAGAACAAGAAGGAACAACCACGATAGACGATGATCTATGACGAAGCATATATATACTACTGTTTCTCTGATATGATAGCAGATATATATTAGATGTAATTGGCCTAGTATTATTAGTACAAAGTTACAAACTTAAGAAATTTAATTCCGACTGTATTTGTGTAAGTGTAATGGCTGCGTAAATAAATTCTTCATATCCATATTTAACACAATTTTTACAGTGAACGACTAACTAAGTGATTGATGAAGTGTTGAAATGCAGGAGGTCCATCTAGAAAGATATAACAAAGCGAATAAAAAAAATCTTCAATCAAATTTACACTGAGCGATGACTGAAGGTTTCGGAGATTGTGTTTTTAAAATATTCATGTCCACCTTTTCTGTACTTTTTTCTAGTTAGATTTTAATATAACACGAATAGTGTTTTTAGTATTTAAACGGTCAATGATAGTGGTGATAGCACAGTTGTAATTGTGGTGGAAATTCGATCAATACGAAGACGGGTTGGATACTCACGGAGTTTTAACTACGGTCGATAAATACGACATGTTTCAGTATCAAGGTTGGTCATTGGAACATTGCTGTCATTCTATCCCCATGAGTGAGAAGTCATGAGTCCCAGCACTGGGAACATAACGGGTTATTTATGAATATGAATGCTCAGTATATTCATAATCGAATCTATTATAGTAATTTTAACTGTAATTGAGCATTCTTATATTATTTTGATGGATTGTTCGTACTGGTTCAAATTTAACAGCAGTATTAGTGAAAAATTTGTTATTTCATACATTGTTAGATAAATTAACTTCTGTAATTTTCTTAGCATATTTCGTCCTAAATTAAACTATTATAACTTCATAGATATGATAGCTCTGAAAGTATGACTTTTACAAAGCGGCGGCTTAAACCTTTATATAATAGTAACAATGACTAGAAATCTTTATTATTTCATATGTGCTCTTTATATTTGCACTGATTTCCTTTTTTGAATCATCGCAGTTAATAATTATGAGTATCACGGACGATACAAAAGGAACAATGTTAAGGCCAGTCAATGGTCCTTGTAAGGAGATATTTAAGTATATTCTTTGCGTTTTGTTTAAAGTAAGATGAAGTGATGAGGTGGTGTTATTAATTTACAAACTTAATGTATGCAAGGTATTAGTGTAAGATATTATGGTATGTTTAAAAAGAAAATTAATCGCGTCAAAGGAATTTATAAGTAGTGAAAATATTGAATGATGATCTACCGAGTCGTGTGAAGTTTATCAAGAGACATTACACCACTATTCGTTCTAGAGCATCTAAAAGCTTTAAAGAAATTTCTCAAGTCGATATCCGAAATGCTATATCGCGACAAAGTCTACAAGAATATATAGATATAGTATTTTTTTATACATCTTTAACAGTTCACTACTTTACCACACATAGACAAGTATGCAAAGACATTCGAGAAATGTTCACCATTTGAGAATAGTTTACACTATTTACTTTAAAGCTAATTCTGATTTACGATGACATCCAAAGCGACATAGAAATATATAGGATAAATCGGTTGATACATTTACACTAAAATATAGATATTTTTTTCTCTTACAATAATCATAAGAAAATTTCTCGGGAGTTACGACTCCTTATAACGTCTGTGAACAATTTTTTTTTGGTATCTGTCAAAGTAAACTGCAACATAAAGTATATACTACTATAGAGTATAGAGTAGTGTTAAACTACCATTTAATAAAATTTAAAATTTAATTTTTCACTATTATTTACTATTATTTTTTAATTAAAATATTATTGTGGTGACTTCATGATGATTGTTTCACCGTTACAAAAATATCTCGCACCGTTTTTGTTGATGGATGTATTTAATAAATTTATTATAGGTCATAAAAAATTATCCACAGACTGTGATCACATTATTCAATTTAAAAATACATTATGAATTATTAACATCGATAATTTTATTACACTCATTAATTTATTCATCTCATATATTTTTAACACTTTATGGAATTAGGCTTAAACGTCTCTTTCATCTTAAATTACCGCGTCTTATGATAAAATATAACAACTTTAACACAAAAGGTCTTATCTTATTTTAAAATAATTTTATTACTTTTTTTTTTTAAATAAAATCGTCTACAAAATTTTGGCAGTAAATGCTTTATATGCAACCTCGTTATTATAAATAATATATTAACAATACATAACCTACAAAATAGGCACAAAGTAGAAATATTTATTTTTTTTGTTTTGATACATTTCATTACGTTTTCTATTTATTACGAAATAATACAACGACTAAAATGAACTTTAGTTAGTTTGTATTTACTTAATAATACTTGTTGAGATCAATTTTTAACACAGTTACAGTAATAATAAAATATTATTATTGATAATTTAAATTACAGCAAAATTTTTGCTGAAATGTAATTTTTGAGATTGTGATGAGTGTATTGTTTATCACACGAAAGTGTTGACCAACTTTATATTTTTATTATATTGTTGTGATCATAATTAATAAAAATTTTAACGTATGTCAATAATTACAAGAGAAGTAAAATGTTTGTATTTTTAATGTACCTAAAATCTTTCAAATTATATTAAATCACTATTGTTGTAAATCAATTAGCGAATTTGCAATATGACATAAAGCATCTAAATTGCACTGAATTTTTTGTAAAAGAATTAAAGATATTTTTTTTTATTAGTTATATATAAATTTCATGAGAAATTTACTTTTTGCGAGATTTTAACTGATTCAATATTAATATTCTCGTGTTTCAATTTCAATGTTAAGTTATTTTATTTTGCATTCACCGCTTGGCTGAATGCGATTAAGATTTTTGCCTTTACGATCACGTGAGTAAAAAAAAATATTTTCTAAAACATTATATAGCGGGCATTTTGAAGTTTCTAAATTTACTAACGCTGTTAATATCTAGGAGATAACCATAAGTGGAAATTAATGCAGCACCCCGGATTTATCTTGAGAAATTTTCTGTTATTCACCAGGAATTAAATGTTCCATTTATTTTATTTATTAATGTAATAATGCCTATATTTCGGCATCCTCTTTGCAATGACAATGATATTTGAATGTATGGCAGGTCTCCACCATAGCACTCCATTTCATTCCTTTACCCTCCACGCGAAAAGAGGTGTGTAATAATTTCAAAATGGTTCAACCGATTGTGTAAATGGTAGTTCCATCATTAGTAAAGTAATAAGCTTTAGTCACGGAACGGGAAAAGACCACCGACTCCGCCGGCGTCCCAGTCGGCGAGCTCCACTGGCCCGAAGCATTCGTCGAAGAACTGCTCCATGGTTTTATGAAGATGAATGTACGATCGTTCAAAGTTATGGCCTTCGTCTGGGTATACCTGAGAATAAAAATTTAGTATTGATTGTAATTTAATTTATTTTTATAGATAATCATTCAAAATTATTATTAATAATAATTTTATTAATTCAAAATAATAAGCTATTACCAAGTTTTACTTTAAGTAATCTTTGTGTTTTCCTGAGGTGTTTTAAAGCAGAATACGTATTCTAACTTATGATCATAAGTAGCTGTACAAGGTTTTTTTTTTTAAAGACGTCATGACGACTTGTACTTTAACCTTATAGAAAATTCAAACATTAAAAAAATAATGTGGTCATCATACTGCTTCGGCCACACTAATACTATATCAGTTACGCTGTAGTTCCTCCGTTATTCTATTTATTCTCTGTTACAGTGTGTGTGTCTATGGTATCGCTCGATTTGAAAATGTCGTTTTTCGATGTGTACTGCACCTGGTGCGTGTATAGCGCCTGCGCGCGCACCAGTGCGCGGGCCAGCGAGAGCGCATGCGCAGGCGGCGCGCGCTCGTCCGCGGTCGCGTGGGCGAGCAGTACGCGCCGCGGCGGCAAATTGCCCGCTCGCCGCCACACCGCGCCCGCCGCGCCTGCTGCGCCCGCGCCGCCTGCGCCCGCTGCGCCCGCGCCGCCGTAACGCTCCGTCCAGTACGAGTCTGTGGCACGCGCGCGCTTCTCAATATACTGCTCATCGTACTTTACCATAACATAACGTACATAAGAGTTTCATTATAGTTCATAGTAAATTCAAACGTCCACATCCACACTTGAGATAGTATAAATATGTATAGATCTAAAATAATATAACTTTTAAATATGCTAAACATTTTCACAGCGATAGTTTAAAAATGAAATGTGAAATATAACTGACTGTTTTTCTAAGTGAAATATCGTAATGGCACATTTTTGCTTATTTACAATTCGAGGGTTCATTGGCTGATAATGAGTATTTCTTGTTGTAAATATGAGTCGTATTGTAATGTATAATAAAGTGAGTGATGTATATGTGAAGCGGTTACTGTGCCGGCGCAGGTCCGCGAGGGGCGCGACGGCGGCGAGGCACCGCGTGACGTTGCGCGCGTCCCCCGCGGCCGCGGCCGCCGCGGCGCCGCCCCCGTACCCGCGCCCCCACGCCCCCACGCGCGCACCGTCCACCATCTTCAGGTTGTCGCGAAGGTAACTGCAACGCATACAAGCCTTCGATTAATTATCAAAAAAGAGACGTCTTGAAAATACCAAGTAGTCAAGTATAGGTTTTCACATGACAATGGAAGGAAGACGAAAGAGATTCCTTGAGAAAAACTAATACGTAAAGGTTACAGGGAATACGATATTAAGTTGGTGCCAAAATTACTATTGCAGATAATGTATTATTTTTTATATAAATAAATAAATATTACTCGAAGTTTTCGTTACTGGCACTCAGAGTATTCTCTCACATAAGTACAGAAATGTTACCCCCTAACAGTCTATCACGGAGCTCTGTTTGTAAACTGTTAGTCCTTGAACACCACTGTTTATTACGGGAATTGAACCCGCACCTATATTTTAAATTATATGCTTTAAAAGATTTCATAAAGAACCACTTACGAGAGCACAGCTATTTGGTCCTCGACATCCACTGAGAGTAACTTCTGATATATTTCCGTTCTAAGCTCTTCACCCTGTGAAATATCGAAGTACGTTGTTTTTTACTTTTTTAATTGTAACAGTGTTTTCTCACGGAGTACTTCATTGCTCATCACAGTTATACCTGTCCTCCGGAGCCCCTGGCGTCGATCTCGGCCACAATGAAATTTCTCGCTGCAGCTAAATACCAGCTCCAATCTGGTTTCCATCGCTCCGTTACCAACTGCCCACCCGGTTCTGCTGAACTGTAGAAATGCGTATTCAAATAATAAAATAAGTAGACTTTTCTATGTAAGTGTAGATATAGATAAAGGCATGTTGTTCCTCTCAGACATTTTACAAATATCAATTTTTATACCTTTACATCGAACATGTTTGCCGCCGTTGGTAGATTTTGGCTGTGAGAAAGAGTTAAAACATTTTATTAATATGAAGTTCAAGCTTACACATGTAAAACCAGCGGTAGAGGGAGGTCATCCGTTTCTCTTAATCCCGGCGGCAGCAGCAGACGCACCCGCGCCTCTCGGTGCGCTTGTACCTGTAAATAAAATCATTTTTACACTTTCCCCACCTAAAAGTTACTTTAAAATCTACTTAACTAAACACTTTGGCAAGTGAGACTTGTCAGCAATAATTAATATGGTACCGACCTCAACTCTGAACACCTTAAACTGGGGCGTCGCAAGCGCTGCGAACTTCTGGCGCAGCGGCTGTCCGTCCCACAGCACGGAGCGGCGCGCCCCATCCGCTGAGCAAAGGAAGGTAGCAGGCGGACCAGGACCCAGGCACTCCTGGAATTTATTATACGTAACTATGCACACTTACAGTACATATCAAAACGAGAATTTATACAAAAAAAGCATAAACGAAAGCATATAACATTCACGAAAGTACCTGCACGTAGAAAGAGAAGTTCTTGCTGAACATGACTCTGTTGTACAGGCAGACGCTGGGCAGGGTGTCGTTCTCGTGGGAGACGTGCGGCAGGACCGTGGAGGTGGGCCACGCGGGGAGGGACATTGTGGAGTTCCCGTAATCCTGGATAGATAAAATGATTTATACATTTGCCAATCATCATCATCGTCAATACGTTATATACAAAAGCGTTGAAATTCTTCTGAGCTCATCTAAGAGCATCATCTTATACAGGTTTTCTCTGTTGCTATTCTCTACTCCTCAGAGTTTTATATATAGACAAAACGAAAGTACTTAACTAGGTTTAAACTTTGGTCTACTATGGTCCGATTTTGAGTATCCGTAGATACTAGCTTTGAGATGGATCTTAGTATACAGCATCTCGCACGTTTGTGCACTGTACCATTTCGTCAACAGGTACTTCAGTGGTGTGCGCGTTTGGTGCATCCGTTGTGGGGGCTGCGTCCGCACAGGTCAGGCAGTGAGGTGGTGGTGGCCAGCTGCCGTCCGCCGGCACCGGCACGCGGTACAGGTGCCGCTCGCCAGCCCGCTCCGGCGCCGTGCCCATTACGTATCTGACAACCCAAATTCCAGCTTCAGGAGTGTACTGCAATAGACTAATCTAGGACACCGATGTTTTTATACAACGATACGACAAAGTAGTAAAATTGTGAATAGTTAAAACATTTAAGCCTACACGAGAAAAAAGTTTTTAAACCGGATGCTCAAAGTAAATCTACTTAGAGCAAATAAAGCTCAGAATGGGTTGAAGCAATGCCAGCACCTTGAGATTTATTACCCAGGTTGCTGCAACTTGAATGTATTATTATAAAGGGATGTAAGGGGGCTCACAACAACTGGGTCAGTGTGATGGGAAATGGCCCAAATCTATCCATATAAACCATTACGCTGTCGGGACAACAGAAAATTATGCTGGACTCTTACCGGCTAAAACCCTTCGGTTTTTCACTCAGCACATTTGGCCAGAACCACGAGAACGCTTTCGTACACAACCGCGGTTCCGACAGCGAGAGGCCTTGATGAGACCACATCACGGGGTGGAGTTACTGATTTCCATCCCTTATAAAAGTGTTAGGCGGAAGTACCGCATACACTACCTCGAAGCCACACACATTTGGCGAGAGATAACCCCTCGAATCCGCCACCATGGACTCTGTTATGGCGGTTTGAAGGCGCAAAGCATCCTCCTTCAACGCCCCGGTCTCTGCTTGCCGATTGAGAGATGGGTGATTATTTGTCGCTGCCTCTCAGCAGCCTCTTTCTGTAGTCATTACCTTCCCACAGAAAGCCACCCTGGTCTGTATGAATTCCTACCCGATCTAAGTGGAAATCTTTGGGGCAGGCCTATGTCCAGCTGTAGACGTCTATTGGCTGATGATGTGTGTGTGTATTATTACAAATATAATAATATTATTGCCTAAACTATATGTGTGTAAATTTTCAAAGAGCAACACTAACAGTAATCTTCTCCTCTCGTCCCAACCGATGATCTGGGTGATCTCGAAGTTGCCCTGCGTGAGTGTGATCCTGGTCTCGGTGGTAAGGTGTACCGCGTGTCTCCAGATGCCGCCCTGGTCGGTGATGGGAGCTGACGTGAACACGCCTGCCGAGCCCCCCACCAGCGCGCCGCCGCCGCACCAGCCGCAGTCCTCCTCGACCGGGTCCGCTCCCAGTCCAGACCAGCGGGTGCCGTCGGATTCATCGCGAAATATCTATTAAAATGCATACCAATATTATAATTATGTATAATTTGGTCATATTTATAAAACCTCTAACCTCTTGTAATTTTTTTTTAATTAATGGGTAAAGGTAACATATACTGTTTTTCAAAAATCAAACTATTTCCTGTTAAATAAATCAAAGTAGTTGCATCTTCTCTTCTGTTTAAGATTTTGAACTCTCTTTGTGGAACTGAATGTACATAATGTCTTATAATTGCAGCTATGGGTATAGGTGTATAAGGGTACACAGAAGACAGGAATCACAGCTTTCTAACTGGTGATATTTTTAAGCCAAGCCCATTAATAAGACTATGAGTTTATTTGATGCATGGAAACAACAACACAACACAACAATGGATATCAATATGAATCAATGGCTCCATCTTACATCTTGGCAGTTGTAATGCACAGCGCTGCAAACGCTAATGATGGAGACGTTCTGCGGCCGATTGAGCAGCAGCACGCCTATCTGCTTCTCGGTTAACCAACTCGTCCAACGTACGTACCAACCTGTGACGAAACGTTAAATGGATAACTATATAAAAGGTACAAACGACTAACTAATTCACAACAAACAGGAATTGGATCTTCAGAATAGGGTCATGGTTTATACATATACTACAGAATACACTTACTATCAGGTAAACGCTCTTGCTCATGTCATCGTTTTGTCGAAAAAAAAAAACTAAGCTTCTCGTTTACAAATATAACCTATTAAAACTCTTTCACGACAAGAAGCTTCAAGATCTCACAAGGAATGCATTAAAGCTCACCTAGTACTTAAATATATCTAAGGAAAAGTCACATCCCATACTTCCTACTCGTCATCGTCTCCTGGCCTGCCTACAGGACGATGTTTTTTTTTAATCGTTCCTCTGCGTGTGGTGAATTAGGGTATTTTAGGTACTGCATCATTATGTATGTATTCTCATCTTTCTTTCTGTCTAATCTTTTATGCTCTGCTCTTCTTTCAAACTTCTTTTATCAGTCATTCTCCATTAATTCCTACGGGACGATGTTTGTCCCCACCTTCAAAAACCCGTGAATCCTTAGCTATGTAACTTACCCTTGTCAACTTGTGAGGTGAACTGCAAAGCATGGGGGAAGAGGAACTTCGGCGTCTTCAAGCTGACGACGTACACCGTCGCGACGGGATTGTTTGTGTTCACCTGAAACCGTTGATAATTTTCATTTACAGTATTAATTAAAATATAAAATCTCCTCTATGTAAAGAGAAAGTTAATAAAAGCGAAACTATTAAACTAGTAATTTGTAAACGTCTAGACATAATGGAGGGTGTAAGTGTTCCCGCACAACAACTCACGGGGCAAAGGCCAACCTTACCCGCTCGTGGTGCACCCTGCTAATCAACAAACGAGGCTTTGGCTCCCACCAACTCGCATTGAGCCAGCATAGTGGGAAATAGCCCAAATCCCCCTATATGAGTCCCTTTTCGATCGATGTGGGAATTTTCGGGAGAAACCTGTCTAGTAGAGTACATATATCGGCTGATGATTATGATCACTGAATGAATCACTGCATTTATCCTACATCTGTCTATCTCTTCATCATCATTATCAGCTGACAGACGTCTACTGTTTGACATAGGCCTGTCATGCTATTTAATCTATCGATATATACATACATAAGATTTCCATCTATGTAGTAACTCCCCGCCCATAAGGCTTGGAGGGTTGAAGTTTGGTAGAGGTATTCCTTTTGCCAAGTATAGGTCAGCTAAGAACGGATTCTACGAAATTTTACCCACCAAAAGGAGTAGTGGGGGTGTTACCAGACCAGTGAAGCGGTAAAACTAGTCTCATATATAGACTATTAGTATAACTAAAATATTACTAGGAATTATATACATGGTCCAGGTATATAAATAGGATACAAAGCATACTTATACTTTACCTTCGGATATCTCAAGGTCCTGATGGACGGGTAGGCCGGCGGCTCCTGCTGGTCGAGGCCGTACCACGGGTACATGTGCTGCTGCACGAGGCTGTCGTTGTATGTGACGTACATGAGGGTCTGGCCGTCCGCGCTGAACCACAGCGCCCGGTCCAGCCGGAGCACCTCCGTCTCGTACAGGAAGTCCGGTACACCGTTGAATACGACGCCGGGGACACCTGAACAAGTAAACTATAATATTATATATGTACATAAGAATATAAGGTATATAAAAATATATATAACAAATATATATTTATGGAAAGTACAGCATTTTTCTTTTTAGTCTACTAAGCGATGAACAGGGCGGAACGTTCACCTGATAGTAAGTGATACGCCTGTCTAACAACGTGGCGTTAGAATACTATATACTGAACCATGTTATACTCATCGCCTTGAGACATAAGTTGTTGAGCTAACACCTTAGTAATTTCACTAGCCATAGCGCCCTTCAAACCAGAACACTGTAATATCTGAGCACTACTATTTGTCGGCTTCAATAGGGTACCTACCCAGATGATCTCCGTAAACAGAGACCTACCACCAGTAAGATTAGTTTAAGATTAGTATAAGTAAATTTTTATATATATTTTTTCTATGAAGCGACGGTGTAAGACTTTCACTTGATTGTAAGTGTACTAGCTATAGCGTCCTTCAATCCGGAACACTGTAATGTTTCTTGGCGATGATACGTGCTTAGACGATCTCTGACAACAGAAACCTACCACCAGTATATAACACCTACTTCTGTCGCCAAACACTAGTGGAAATATTACTGTGTTCCGGTTTGAGTGGTGTTGCGTCAAGTGAAATTGCTGAAATAATAAAATTTCTTAGGTCATAGAGCGACGGGCACAAAACGGTGCTGTCTTGCTCGTCCGGTCGCCTAGGTCAAATAAAAAAAACTAGATTTATCTATATTATCATTATCAGCTGATAGACGTCCACTGCTGGACAAGCCTATCCCAAAGATCCCCACATCAATCGGTCCTGCGCTGCTCGTATCTCCAGGCGCCAGGTGTCTTTCATTGTAAGGGTTGTCACGGGGGGAGTTTGGTCATTTCCCACCATGTTGGCCCAATGCGGGTTGGTGGGAGCCAGAGCCTCGTTTGTTGATTAGCAGCACCACGAGCAGGTGAAGTTGGCTTTATACATTTATCAGTGTATAACAAGTAGCGCCACGTTATAGGCGTATCACTTACTATCAGGTGATCGTCTTGCTCGACAGGTTGTTTAATTCAATAAAAAAAAAACATTACGTAGTTTGCTACACATTGTTCGGAAGCGAATTTCCCCGCATTGTACGATTGGATACAAGATTTATTAAAGCCTTTTCCATTGCAAGCTGCAACAAAGGAGCTACGCGGCGTAGCAGAAATAGTGCACTGAAACGGAGCTGGTTTCGTCGGTAATATAAAGCAGGATACAGCTAAAGCAAGCTTATTGCTGAAAAGGTTTTATATAGAACATTATATGTAAAGGGTTCTTCACAACAACTCACGGGACCCAAGCCGACCTCACCAGCTCGTGGTGCATCCTCCTATCCAAAGACGAGGCTCTGGCTCCCATTAACCCGCGTTGGGCCAGACTGGTGGGAAGTAGCCCAAATTCCTCCATATGAACCACTACAAACGTGGTGATCTTTGTGGGAGGCTTATGTCCAGCAGTGGACGTCTATGGGCTGATGATGATGAACATTTTTGCGTTATATAAACTACTTACACTACTCTCAATTTACAAGACCGATCGCGTTTACTTTATAAAGAAAAAAAAATCTTTTGTACCGTTAATATATATTTTAGTAAGTTTTTTTTTATGTAATTAAGTGATGAGATGAGTGGGACGTTCACTTGATATTAAGTGATACGCTCGCCCATAGCAACGTGGCGCTAGTTAAGATGGTAAGTACTGTACCATATTGCGCTCGTCACCTGAGACATAACATGCGGAGTCTCGTTAACCCAGTAATCTCACTTATTACAGCGCCCTTCAAACCGGAACGCTAATGTTTGCACAGTACTGTTTGTCGGTTGCACTAGGGTATCTTCCTAGACGATCTCCGGCACGACCTACCACCAGTAAGATTAGTTTATGATTTAGATTAGTGATCATCATCATCATCAACTGATATACGACCACTTCTTTTGGACTATGTCGGTGACCTAGGTTCTCCTGCTGATGTCCTCATTTCTGATTCGATCACACAGGGAAACCACGAGAACTTTCCATTGCTCTCTGTAAGCGTGTATATATACATGGAATTATTTTTTTCTTTATATGTTTATATATATAAAAAAGTATATATATACAGAATTTTTAATATATTGCAGTTTACATAGCTGATGCTACGTCGCCGTGCTACGACAAATATTGTTACTAGTGATAGCGTGGAAATATTACCATGTTCTGGCTTGTAGGGCGCTGTAGCTAGTAAAATTAAGAGTGCAATGTGCTGTTGTGTATATCATCCTAAATGGCTTGTCGGTCAATATCCGATTAGTCTCGATCGTCTCGTAGCTTCGTAGAATAGAAAAAGATGCTATTTTAAAATCTAGCAGTGCTACGCTGTAGCTCTTCTGTAGTTCGTCCGTAGCGTCCTCGTAGCGGCTGCTGTACCTGTGTTAGTGATCCGGCAGACCAAAGCCTTAAGTATCCTCGGCTTGTAGTATATGTCGTTGTCGTGGACGAACACCAGGCTGGATCCGGTTGGAGACCACTCGGCGTACTGCAGCAGGGGTGCGGAGCGGTCGTCTTCCACTGGCGATATCGGAATTTTGTTCCTGGAAACATCATGGGGTTCTCTGATGGTACTTGACTGATCAATCTGATGAAGGTCGCAAAGCAGTGGGAGAGTATATACAAATGTTGATGATGAACTTGACTAATCCAAGTTCTTGCTGAAGCCAATAATTTTGATCTTACCAAAGTTAAAAAGCTAGTTCAAAATATATTAGTAAAGAATGATGACGCCAGTGGTATTTAGAGTGTAGCTTGAAAATCAAAGGCAGCAAGTTCAAATTCTCCGTACACACTTAACTTAGAGATGATGACGATGAGTGTACCTGGTGATGACGTCATAGACGTGATATCGCGCCAGCCGGGCGTGTCGCCAGCCTGCCCTCACATCCGATATGAGCAGCACGAACTTCAGATCAGCAGATACTTTGAAGTCCACCGCGTTCAGCTCCCTCTGTAGGATTAATATTATATTGTTGCTGTTCCCCGCTCGCTGAGCTGATCATAACATCCCCGCCACCGCTTTTAGGGGTAATGTTTTCAGTAAAAGGAATATTCCTAGCGAATGTCAAGGCTCCAGACCTTATGGCTCCAGAGATGTAGTGTTGAGTCTCTCCACAGGTGGAAATCTTTTAAGTAGAATACGGTTAAGGTAAACAGCTGATAAATGTCTTTGGGGGAGGCTTATGTTCAGCAGTAGATGTCTGTCAATTGATGATGATGATCATGATGAAACAACTGATATGTAAAGGATATAAGTAAATATATAAATGCACATTTTACAAACTTAAACTTGTTATATCATAATTTTGGGAAGGGTCTATTTTAGTCAAAGGTATTCAAAAACTATTTTATTTAGTTAAAATATAGTAACGGTTAAAACTACTGTTTTTCTCCCTTCTATTGTTAAGTTGGTGAATGAAGATGTGATGCAGATTCCTATACTAGTAAATAGTAAAGCCCACGCCTATCTGTAATATATATGGAAGAGTTGCTTTTACCGACATCGTATTTGTATTGAAATACATTGGATGTAGGAATATATATATTATTATTTTATTTGCCTCCTTTTTGTTGCTATAATAAATAGCGGAAAGTATCTGGGTAATGTTTGCAACGAGAGAGACATTCAATACGTTTCGTTCAGCGTCTAACTTATGGAAGGTTCCGAATACATTCGAAGAATTGATCGAAATATAAAGCCTCCTTTCCGTCCGCGAGATTTATTACAGTTTGAATATTTTCAGATGAAATTGGTTGTGAGTTTTTATCCTAATACATTCGGCGGGGTCGCGTATAAATTGTGTGTGCCGACAAAACATCACGCGGGACCCGGTGCTGATAAATGTTCCGATATATCCACGTCGGTCAAACTTGGCGAGCTCCTATCGGACCCCCGTATTATGTAACCGCGGGCGCAGTGATGATATCGCGCGTTCCTAGTGATGTATCGTTTATTTATCGCAAAACGTTTGTTACGGCGCATCGGGATATCGGTTTTATGATGAATTATTAACGTCGCTTACTAAACTGGGACTCCCTGCTACAATGGAAATATGAAATAGAACTAATGCTGGTGGGTCTCTGCTGCTGGAGCAGTACCACCGCAGCTCCTATAGCAGCCGACTAATAGTACTATGCGGGATCACTGGAGTAACGAGACTCTCGATATCTCTGTACTACTGATTAGTTGTAGACGTATCACTTACTATCCAGCTGATCCTCCCGCTCGTCTCTATTAAAAATACCATTGTCGTTAAACAAATTTATCATTTAAGAAGCTTTTGATGTTTTTGCTACCAGCATGAGCACAGTACATGTGAAATATATATCATTCCCATCGCCCGGCTTTGTTTCAGCTTCGCATTACTTTTTTCAATATAACAGAGGGGATACGTATCTGACGTGTCAACGTAAGGTCTACACTCGTATTCTGAACGTGACCTCCTGTCACACCGCAGCGTTATAATAAAGCAAATGATTTTATATAACAACCGTTACTATAGCAACAAAAATAAATAATACCGAATGAAAATGTTTATAAAAGTTTAGTAGAAACAAAATGAGGAAGGATCTTCTTCCTCCTACCCTTTTCCCAGCTATGAGGGATAGGCACAGTATGTAAAATGATGAAGGATCTATGAAATTAAAAAAAATAGTCTATGACCATCTAAAAATCATTTCACGTAGAATGTTTCTATATCGATACGTTCACTAGTTTTTACATGATTGAGGAACAGACAAAACACATTTTCATTATATATATATATAGATTTACTCTGTCAATCAATACATGTCTTTTACTGTGTACTGGTTTTGGTCTACTTGGGATCTAGAAATTAGCAGCCATGAGTTAGATCCACGGTGAAGTTATGACCATGGGTTTATAAGGTCCTACAAGATTTAATGTTCTGTAGTTTTGGACGTATGCCGAAAGGGTTCAAGGGTACTGTCCTCTGCAGCTCGTGGTAAAGTTGCGGATGGAGAGAGTAGGAACTGTATTATTTTGGCGGTGAAGTTCAAGATGGTTATATGGTAAAAGACTATAAGCTATAATATGAGCAATATTGTGCAATATCCAATATTTTTCTTATAACAGTGCTTTTTCTGCTGAAAGGTCTCTGTTGTCGGAGACTGTCGGGGTAGGTACCACCACAGCAGCCGACAAACAGCAGTGTGCAGACATTACTGTGTTCCAGTACGAAGTGAGTAGTAGCTTGTGAAATTACTTAAACGAGCACAATGCGGTGCTGTGTATATTTTTTCATTCGATGAAGCTATGAGACGAGCTAGACGTCCAAGTGATGGTAAGTGAAACGCAAGCTCATAACAAGCTCAAAAGCTCGTCGTCTGAGACATAAAAGTACATTAGCTGCAGCGCCTTTTAAACCGGTAAACAGTAATGTATGCACATTACATTTTAAGGGCAGAAATATCTGCTGCGGTGGTAACTACCTGCATGGTCTCCGATAACGGAGACCTACCATAAGTATATCATCCTAACTAGCGTTGTCGTTATGGGCAGATGAAGTCTCCCTCGCTTCGATTCTTCGCCGAATAAAGAAAAGGGATGGAGCCACCCTGCACAGTAAAAGTTTCGGTGTGACGGGTTGAGGGTGTATCGCGAGAAGTCAGCGGTAATAATGTTTCTCCTGATATATTGCGAACGTGATCCGTGTACAAATGGCGTACCCCCTAGTATCAAATCTTTATTTACGACCCCCGAAGTATTTAAAGACTAACTATTGTTAGAAAATATACTAGAGGTCATTTAGTAAATGGTTTACGGCCTTATTGTTATAGCATTACATGTTTCCCCACTATTTACTGGCGATAGTTCCCTCTAGTCTCGGGCTAGTAAGAATAGGGCTAAGATAAGACCTGCCTGTAGAAGGCGACTGAAAAGGTTTAGTAGTTTCACGGGCCTTAAGCCTTGAGCCCCCTTATCGCTCAACAAGCGAACCTAAGTGGAACAGCGTGAGGCTCAGCGATGGTACCTAGGATGCTTAGGTCCTTCCTCAGAGACGTGCTAACACAAAGTGTAGAGAGGCACCGGTGCGTTCTATAAGACATCCCGGAGCCTCTTCGAATGCTCTGATGCAGACCAACAGGGGGTTTTAGTGAGTACATAATCCTGATTTTCCCTCTGAAGAAGGGTATCTTTCGAAGCTTAAGAAAGAAAAAGTTAAATGCTATCACCGCACGAATCAGCTCCAAAATTGTAATCACTTTTTTTTTCTATTCTACGGTATGACGAGATCAACGCGACGTTCACCTGATGGTAAGTGATACGCCTGCCCATAACAACGTGACGCTGTTTAGTGTGGTATACACAATATAGACAAGGCTCGTTATGCCAATAATTTTACTAGATACAACTCCCTTTAACCCGGATCACATTAATGTTTGTTCACTACTGCTTTTCGGCTGCGATGGTACTTATCTAATGCTATAACGGTAACTACTAAGTAAAAGTTTGTTTCGATGTTTGCACTGCTGTCCGGTTTAAAAGGCCATGTAGCTAGTAAAATAACGTGACTGGACGGTCGCCGGCAATCGATACTTACCACCAGTAAACGGCTTTATGTACCGCTTTTCAAACTTTAGACATACAGAAAGCTTTAGCCGCGCTCGGAAAGCTTTCCGCCCGTGTGAATGAATCATCTGCAAATGTATTTTGGAAGCGTTTCCGTTTGTTTACACAGCGGCGCGTATTTCAATAATCGTCTAAAATAAATTTCCATAAAACGCTCGGCAGGTACTCGAAAGTGCTTTCGGTCCAACGTTTACCTCTATAGCATAGCGGTTAACGGGTTTGCTTCAAAACGAGGTCCTGGTTTGATTCTGAATTAAACTTATTTGAACTTGCCTACGTAGTCGTTAATTATGTTATCAATCACATTTCGTTACGTCTTGTGTATATAGTCACACATTTTCGGGTGTTGAGAGCGAGCATTCTTTACTGGTGCCAGGTCTTTGCTGCCGGAGACTGTCTGGGTAAGTACCACACCAGCTGTTATTTCTATTTCCACTAAACAATCACAAGTGTAACAACTACACACTGTAATCATTACTGTGTTATTTATTAGTGTAACAAGACTTAACATCTTATGTCTCAGCGAGCGCAATATGGAGCAATGTTGTTATAGGCGGGCGTATCACTTACCATCAGGTGAACATCCCGCTCGTCTTGCCGTTTCATTATGAAAATCAAAATCTACATACTAATTTTCACAACAACAAGTTAAAGCCAACTATTATTTTAGACAGATGATCCTGTTTTGCTTGTAATTATTTCATCTACTATTAAATCAATACTGTAATGATTTCAGCAATGATTAAATCAATACTGTAATGATTTCAGCAATGATCAAATCAATACTTTAATGATTTCAGCAATTATTAAATCAATACTTTAATGATTTCAGCAATGATTAAATCAATACTGTAATGATTTCAGCAATGATCAAATCAATACTTTAATGATTTCAGCAATTATTAAATCAATACTTTAATGATTTCAGCAATGATTAAATCAATACTTTAATGATTTCAGCAATGATTAAATCAATACTGTAATGATTTCAGCAATGATTAAATCAATACTTTAATGATTTCAGCAATTATTAAATCAATACTTTAATGATTTCAGCAATGATTAAATCAATACTTTAATGATTTCAGCAATGATTAAATCAATACTTTAATGATTTCAGCAATTATTAAATCAATACTTTAATGATTTCAGCAATGATTAAATCAATACTTTAATGATTTCAGCAATTATTAAATCAATACTTTAATGATTTCAGCAATGATTAAATCAATACTGTAATTATTTCAGCAATGATTAAATCAATACTGTAATGATTTCAGCAATGATTAAATCAATACTGTAATGATTTCAGCAATGATTAAATCAATACTGTAATGATTTCAGCAATGATTAAATCAATACTGCAATGATTACAACAAATATTAAATCAATATTGTAATGATTTCAACAATTATTAAATCAATACTGCAATGATTACAACAAATATTAAATCAATATTGTAATGATTTCAACAATTATTAAATCAATACTGCAATGATTACAACAAATATTAAATCAATATTGTAATGATTTCAACAACTATTAAATCAATATGTAATTTATGTATGTTTTACAATGTCGTTTATTAAAGATGCGAAACAACATGTTATAGTTGTGCATTTGACTGTTGCCATGCTACATTGATATCTTCAATAATTATTGTATTAAAACAAATCTTCCTTTATTTATAAGTCTCTATGAATAACATGTTAGTAAATTTTAAGAAGATTCAATGTAAAAATTGCTAATTGAACGATTTTGTCAATTGTAGAGTTGACGAATTGGTTTCCGGTAAGAGGAGTCGATATTAGTTGGCGGGAGAGGAGTGGGGCTGATTCGGCTGAGAGATGTGATTAGAGTAATACGAGTTAAGAAGAATATTATGAATGTTAATGTGGACAGTGATGTAAGAACACTATTAGCGAGATAAAGCGTGACATTTGTTAAAGTATAATATCTATAAAAGACACTACGCGAGTTGTTGGATTTCATTACATACTGAATACGATACACCTATCTGAAGCTTGTTAGGATTTCTACACTAATCATAATGAGATGCTGGACTCATCTCGTATGATCAGATTCATTGTACTACATCGGCACGGATATTTGTTATTGAAAGTAAACCATTTTGAATGAATATTGTCGTTGCCTAGTACAGCAAAGATTTTTCTCATGTCAATTAATGGTTCACCTTACAAATACATCCTCCTCTTCATGATATTTTTATGGTGATATATAATTCAGTAGTTTTATTGTTAAATAAATATGTTATACTTTGAAAAGTATTATAAATGTATATTTTCATTTAAATGATATGAAGTGGAAATTTACTGTAACAACATGCTCCTGAATTTTCATAAGCGTTTTAACTCTGCTTTTGTGAGGTTCTCGTGAACTTAGAACTGTGTTGACTTCTGTCTGTCTTATCTATGTAGAAGCATACAGTACTAATTAGCAAGTTAATTAGAAATTTTAGATTTTTAGATGAGTAAATTTTACATATTAAACGTTAAAACAGAATCTAAGATGAAACTAGATTAGCGAAAATAATACTTGGCTTCTAAAGAATCAACGATATAAAGTACAACAAAGAAGGGGTTAGAAAATCATAACAAATCATAACTTTAAGTCTTTTTCTTTTAATCCTATAAGCATTGTAGTGAATCTAGGTCTTATCTCTTGGTTTTAGTTTTTCATAATCAGTCGCGTAGATTGCTATATAGTGAAAATATTATTAATCAAGACATTTAAAGATGAAGACATGAAATAAGTTTAATCGTAAAGGACCTGTAATAGGATAAGAAATGTGGGGAAGGACAAGAGGCGATGCGAGAAAGAGAAATAGGAATGAAAAGAAACGATTATGAATGTGATGGATGAAAGGAAGAGAATGATAGAAATTGCGATGAATGAAAGGATAAAAGGAATGTGAAAATAAATAAAAAAAGAAAACCAATAAATGAAGGACGAGGCTCTGCCCCTTCTGCAGAGGAATGCATAGAATAATAATCTTGTTAATCCCGCAGTTTGAATTATTAATAATATAATGAATACTCACGAAGGTGGAGTTGTTCATCAATAGCCTGGTGGTGAAGTTGCGTACGTTGAACAAAGTGAGACCGCCCCAGCGGTCGCGGAACACCAGCTCCTCATCTAGTACAAAAAGAAGACAACATTAATTCTTGAGCGAAGGATGATAAAGTTAACAAATTTTTAAATGTTACCAAGGTTAAGTAAATTTTAAAACAATATCAAGATACAAATCGGTTCAGCCGTTAAATATCTCCGATAATCTAAAAGCATTAAATTTAGACAGCCTGTATTGATGATACCTAAATTATTAGCAATGAACTTCCCTTTTGGATCTCTCCACTTCTTACTGAAATCATATCTGTTATTTCAAGAAAGGTGTTAATAATATATAAATGGCTTAACTGTTTAATAAAAAATGTAGTAACACTCAATCGAGTGTACATTGGAAGAATAAAATACAAACCAAAATCGGTTCAGTCTTCAACCGGATACGGGACAACAGTATTGACAAGAAGCTTGTAAAACTCTTGTTTATAGGTCTGGCGGTTGATGGAAGCAGTGTTATTATTTTCCTTTATAAATCTTGTAGAATGGGCGGAAGTGACGTCAGCTTGGTGTTAGCCAGGATGTGGAGTATTTGTCAAGCCACGGGACACCGCTATCAATCAACGGGGTCTCTACATGGGATGGCTTTTTCCTTATCTACGAGACACACGGTCGTCGAAATTGTTATGAATTTACTGAGTTTCTTTATTAATAATGGGTTGATGTTCAGTAGTATTAAGGTCGAAGATGATGGAGCTTGTCTAGAATATTCTAGCTCTTACATGCTATGTAGTTCGAACACATCGATATCCTTATATAGATTGGATACGGGAGTAGCAGTTAGTCGGGTTTACAAATAATCTATCCACCTGATTGATGGTAACATGATGGTAACAAATGGAATTTAGGAGAAATACCACCACTTTTTAAATGTCTGTATGAGTATATAAGATATTTATATACAACAAATCAATGAGGAAACGGCATGTTTCAAGAAGAGCTTTCGAGTTTAAGTGGCATATACTAACTCATATTTCTTCAGCGTGTGCTTTGGCTCTTTTTGTTAAAACACTCCTAATCCCAGCTGTGGGAATATTTAAAGGAATAATTTATAATATAATTAATTACCTTCAGACTGCACCCACTACATATAAACTGTATTTCAGAAACAATTATTTATGATAGTTATTTGTATATACAAAAACTTCCTGTCGGTGTAGCAAAGCTTGGGTACATGTTAAAGTCTCTGGTTTGGGTTATGGGCCATATACTGGTAGTTTGAATGATGAAAAGATTTACTTGACACTCTGTATTTGTATATATATGATACAGTAAAAATAACATTACTGTACTTTGATACATTTATTATAGTTTTCTAGGAGCAAGCTGTATTAAAGTCGCCATTGTTATTATCGCCATGTTAAGTTACGATTGATAAAAGCTATCAATTATTAGATCTATGTAATGTATATACACTATAATATGTATGTAATGTATATACACTAGTAGAACAACGTCTGTAGGTTTTATTTATGTACAATAAAAGCATGTTGTTTCATTGTCCGTGTGTGTGTAGCGTTTTGAAAGTAACTTGAAGCGGAAGAGCGATGGCGCGGCCTAATTGTGATTTAATACGGGAGCGTGCGCTCCATCACGTGCTAATGGAAAAAATATTGACTTAACATGATCAGGGATCTGATTCTAAGTTACATCACTTGGACTCTACAAATTGATTAGACGAGATAAGTAATTGCTTTACTAATAAGTATTGATTCAGGCTAAGCTTAATCATAGTAAAATTAATAGCGGTGTATACAATTATTGAACTTTTACGCTCGCCTGATATTCAATAACAATGTGGCGCTGGTTAGGATGATATACACAGCACCACATTATACTCATCTCAGACATAATATATCAAGTCTTATTACCCCAGTAATTCCACTAGCTACAGAACTCTTCAAACCGGAAGACGGTTGAGTCTACACAGTACAGTTTGTCGGCAGCAATAGAGGCTGCGGTGGTCGAATAAAAAAGAAGTTTCGTTTGTTTGTCTTCCGATCTTTCGCCACCGTTGGCCCTTCAAGCCGGATAACATCTTAGTTCACTTGTTGTCTTTCGATTTTTTTTTTTATATATCTTGAAGTGCGAGACAATCATTTGATTATAGTTATAAAGTCATTCACAGCACCACATTGTGTTTGCATTAAGGTATAAGATGTGAAATCCTCTTACCCCAGTAATTTCCTTAGGCACAGCGCCTTTCAAACCAGAATATAATAAATATAGGTGTAGTAGGTAGTGAGATAATTGGGGAACGTATTTTAATATCCTCTATCACATAGAATGTGGTGTTTATATCCAATATGATATCTTAAGTTATAGATTAAAGAAAAACGTGTTTTTATATTCTCTATATTAAGAATATAGATGTTTGTTTGTTATTATTGAATAGTGCCTGTGAGGAATGTACAGATGTCGGAGTATTTCCGACACTCCTCAAATTGCATCTGGCTTTCGGTGCAAATTGGATTTTCCAACGGTTTGATTCTGTCATGTAGCGATTGATTTTACAAACGCGAAAGCGAAATAATTCGGTCCGATCCATCGACGGGATAGATTCCAAACGGAACCAGAAACTGATTGAGTGAACGGATTTTAATTCAATTGTTATTTTCGCGAATTTCAAGAGTCTTCTGATGATTTCAAATATTTCAAAAATTTTGTATAAAGAGTAAAAAGACATATAGATAGATGGCACGGTCCTGAACAAGGTGGACTAGCGATCTGGTGGTCGAGGAAAGCTGCTGAAAGCGGCAGCGTATGACCAATACGATCATGAGGACCAGAATGAAGTTGCCTATATGTCTAGCAGTGGATATTTTTGTGTAAGACAACCCATTTATATTAATTTTTTTTTTTTTAATTGAACCTGCGGATAATTCGACCCTTGCCGTTAAAAATTAAATGAAACACTATCTTCACAATTAACTACCGCTGGATTATGTAGAAACCGAAAAACTATTATTAAAAATAGGTATGTAGGAAAGATATTTATTTGAAATTATAAAAAAATGGAAAAAAATTAGAGTGCGTTTTTTGAATAAATACACGTATACATGAAGTAATTCTTTTTTCCCTAGAAGATGACACAGTAGTTCAGAACACGGTGCATTCTGGACTCCTGTCTTCTGAATCAATGATTTATATTTTACTGTAATATTAAATAAATAGACATACCTATTAAGTAATATTGTAGAAGAAAATCGAGTAATAAACACAAATTTATTTATTTTTAATAAATACTTTTTACGCACAGTTTACAAAGTTTAATGATAGATGGCGCTGAAATTAAACAACTAACAACAAAATAAATACTTGTAGCTGGATTGGATTACTTCTGCGTTGGAGTGAGCATCCGGAGTTCTTGTTTTAGTTCTGCACTGTCAGTTCCAAGGAGGCACTTAGAGGGTTCATTAACTTTAAAGCCGAGTCGGTGAAGTACCGAGTCGAAGTTATTCTGAGGCAATATTGGACCTCCGTAATGTTCTGCCGGGTAAACTTTCAACTTTCATTATTAAGTGTTACTTTCGATTATTAGTCAAGTTAAGAACAAGTTGAGTTCATAATTTATTGCTAATAAGTTAACGTAGGCTTTCATAAGTTACCTTGCACCAGGGGTTATGTGGAATACACATGTCAGTTCTGAAACTCCCACGATAGTCACCCTTGTTGCGTTACAGAGGACCCGAGGATCTCTCATGAAGTGCACCGATGTTTGAACTATTCCTAAATATGTTCCAGGCATGGCCTTTCCTAATACCTTTGCTTTGTATGCTATGTACAACTAATACAGGACATCCTCGTTTTTGTCGTCTATCCTGGGCTTGCTTGTTCAAGGTCTCCATCATTGAAGTCTGCTAACACAACACTCTATTTACAAGAGCCATACTAGATTTATTTAAACAGTCCCCAGAACAGAACAGAAACTAAATCATGCCTAAATGTATTATAGATGAATTTTCCGTGGCGCAGTGTTTAACCGCTTGTCTTATAAAACAGAGATCCATGGTTCGATTCCATCACATTCAGAGTTTGGTTGGTGGTAGAGTTTTTGAATCTGTCTGTTAGATGTAGATGTACACCTGCCGATTCAGCATCGCTTTGTTCTAGCCGTTTACTACGACAGTCGGAGTGTTATGTGCGTCTTCCACTATCCTCGGCTTCATTGTCGCTTTGAAATTTAGGCGAATTGGTAAACCAGTTGTTGATGCTAAAAGTGTGAAAGTGAATTTTCAGTTTCTTACACGGAAACGATCTACGCGGGAGCAATGAATTCACAGATTGCAACGCGAACCTGACGGTAACAAACACGAAAGCAAACTGTAACTATTTTCAACTGTACAATTTCTATTCAAAACTGTTCAATGTTTTTAATTCAAATAGACAATCAGACGAATAAGACATTAAACTGATCAGACATACATCTGAATATTCGCTAGTCAGGGTCCTAATGTTGCACCATATCGTGTTCGTTGTTTTAAGATGTTTAACTTATTATTTTTACCAAATGCCAATCAATCCAGTTAACGAACCAGTTTATACTCCGCTAATTATTAACTGATTAGATAATAGTTATGATGTGTATATACCTTGCCGTTCCTTGGGATCTTTAATTTAGTTTCGAGGTAACATTTCGTAAAATTAGCTTACCAATACTCGGCAAAAGTACATAACTATTACAAACATAATACAACCAATACAATACATGACAATAAATAAATATTTGCGAAAAAAGGATGACAGAGAAAAAGGAAAGGAAGAACTTTAGTATGAATTTATCTGTTTAAAACGTTTTTCAAACCGGATCACAGTAATGTTTGCACAGTATTGTTAGTCGGCTGCAATAGGCACTGCGGTAGTACCTAGACGGTCTATAGCAACAGAGATCTACCACCAATGTAGTACCTATGTAGTATTTAGCATGAATTAATTATTAAAACACTAGGTATATTATATCAAAATTACTAAAGCGAATACAGTTTGATAGTAATAGGTCTCTTGCTAGACATCGTGTAAGTACCACCGCAGTTACGTGCAAACATTACTGTGTTCCAGTTTAAAGGTAAAACAATAACATTACCGGAGTAATAAAACTTATTACCTCACTTCACAAAGCGAAGAGTATACTGCAGCGTCTCTTTGTTGAGTATAAAAAGAAGGAAATTAGTAAAATAATGCCCAGTAAGGGAAACCGGTGAGTTAATTGGAAAGTTCGCAGTAACACGAGACCTGTTCCCCTTGACGTTAAAAAAAACTAAGTAACAATTTAATTACAAGTTAACCCGCTGAAGTAGCGAAGCTACAAGGGTTAACTGTTCTTTTCAAAGACTACCCTATCTTTAGTTTAGTAATACATTCAAAGAACTGACGGTGTAATTAAGAATGGGAGTGAAGGTGTCTCTATTTTTTCGATATGTTTATAGAAACATACACATCATCATCATCATCAGCTGATAGACGTCCACTGATGGACATAGGCCTCCCCCAAAGATCTCCACATGAGTATAAATATACATATTTGAATATAATAGTTATATTTATAGAGTGTAAGGGTTCTTACTTAACTCACGGGAACCAAGCCCACTTCACCTGCTCGTGGTGCAGCTAATCAATAGATGAGGCTCTGGCTTCCACCAACCCGTATTTGGCCAGCGTGGTGGCAAATGGCCCAAATTCCACCATATAAACCACTCCAAACGTGGTGAACTTTGTGGGAGGCTTTTGTCCAACAGTGGACGTCTATCTACTGATGATGATTATATTTAAAATATGAAAAATTCGATTGGTTCAGTTACACTTAAATTATAACATAGTAGTTATAAACTGAATGTAGCTGAAGTTGATTAAAGCCTGGTTGGATTTTTTTTTAATCCCTCTACCCCCGACGAAGTGAAGGTTAAAATTTAAACCATTTTATTTATGGCAATGTATAACTTTTATCGACGATAAGTTAAAACTTGAACTCGATCTGAGATGACGATATAAGAAGGACGAAGGCAGTCAAGTTTTGTCGCCCAGAATACTATGCTTTTTATATGGCAGATGGACCACCTTTACAGAAGAACCTTCATCATCATCTTCAGCCGATAGACGTCAACTGCTGGATACAAACCTACCCCATAGATCTCCGGCATCGAACTCTCCCGCGTTGCTCGCATCTAGTGGGCTCTCGTGATTCTCACCAGATAGTTGGTCATCCTTTTAGGAGGCCTCCCAACACTCTTACCACCAATCTTACCACCATTTATTATATATGTAATCTGGGAATCGAAGTAAGGACCTTCATCTTAAAGTACCGCTAAAGCTGTGCACACAATTAATTGCATGTGATCAAACTAAGTATCGGCAATGAAGAGAGCTGGATGCGGGCAGGATCGATCCTTGTGGATCTTTGGGTGACGCCTACGTCCAGCAGTGGACTTATATCGGCTGATAATGTTGATGATGAATAATGAAAACAAAACTCATTTTAGATCATAGATCATAGATCATAATTTATCATAGTTAGTAGACCTAATTCGCTATTGGAATTCTAGACTAGACCGACATAAACCTTTATGTTCTGTAGGTATTACCATCACGTACATTTTTATTGCTATTTCATGTCTAAAACCACAAAGAATTTTTATAATCTAGGTCACATATATTAAGTTGTATGTTTGTTTATTCTCGATAAGTTACTATAAGGATGACTACTATAGGGGGGGAACAAATCCTTCATAATCCTGTCTTCTACCCAAAAGTGGTCTTTGTGAATTTCCTCTAGACGAGAAGAAGGACAGGCCCCTCATCACGTAGGAATCAATTCGCAGGATCTATCGATGTGAAGATCTTTGGGGGAGGCTTATGATATATGATGATGATGAAGAAGACGGTGAGAGCGATTGATGAAGAGATATCTAGTAAATACTTCTATCTACCAAGAGGCGTCTATCGGCTGATGAACGAAATACTTGTGTAAGTAAATAAGTGATTGTACTATAATCTAAGTTACAGCGCGGATGGATCCGTTCCGAGCATCGCGGAGAGGAAAGGGAAGGGTGAAAGTAGGGGGTGGTTATTACATAAACTAGCAATCTGGCTGAGGTGTCGCTATAATGGGATTTTAGACGTTGACTTAAATTTACTTTGAAGGCTTTCGCGAACGAGCTTTTATTGCGGTCTTAAATTGAGAAAAAAAAATATTTACGACAACATTACAGAAGATATAATAGCTTAGTTCCTTCTTCTTCTTCTTAAAGCGCCTGTCCAACTCGTGAAGATTGACGATCAGCGTGGTACAGTCCTTTTTTATCAAGGAAGAAAGATATCAAAATAGTTAACTTAAACTATTTTATAATTACGTAATGTAATTATAAGGTAGCCGCAAGCATTATTCATCTTATAGACATGTATCTGATGCTCCATTGAATCGGAAATGTGGAGAAGGACTAAGGTCAACATAGCTCAAAATATTGCTAGACTTAAATGGCAGTGGGCAGGACACAGCTCGAGGGACCGAAGGCTGACGGAGCAGTAAGGTCCTCGAATGGCACCCGCGTACAGGTAGACGTGGTGTTGGGAAGCCTCCCGTAAGGTGAACCAACGATCTGGTGAGAATCGTGGGAACCCACTGGATACGAGCAACGTGGGACCGATCGATGTGGTGAGCTTTGGGCGAGGCCCATGTCCAGCAGTGGAAGTTTATTGGTTGAAGATGATAACGATGATGTGATACGCCAATAACAACGTGGCGCTAGTTAGGGTGATATACACAACACCACCTAAGTAATTTCATTAGCTACAGGACCCTTCAAACCGAAATTGTGCAACGTTTGCATACTACTATTTGGCGGCGGAAATAGGAACTGTAGTGGTACCTAGACAGTCTCCGGCAACAGAGACCTATGATTATAGATCAAAGATTGTTTGATTAAGATATACTTTAAATAAATACTCGCTTGATGAATTCGAACTTGCTACCCTTAGCCAGTCGCAACCTAAAGCACAGGCGCTGCACCCGCAGCTGACAGCGTTTCCGTTAATGAAAATAAAACTACCTTCCATCTGCGTACCAGCAATATACACTAACGAGATTGTAACGCAGTACGGTACTGTTCTATTAAGGGCATGTCTTGAAAGCTTTTAAGGAGGGGATTAGAGTGATATTAAGTGTTGGTCTTCCTCTTAAGAGGCTCTTCAGTTTAATGGCCGGAACGGAACGGAAGTTAAGCGGAGAGAATACTATGTAAAAGTTTCAAGTGTTACTGTTGTGCGGTGGGTCACCGTCTGGTTTGTTACAGGGTGCGATTCTTGGTCTACGTGGGGGTAGTTTCCGTGCAGCAGTGGACGTGGTCTGATGATGATGATGATGATATCTTCCGTTTGATAATGTAATAGAGCCTGATTCTGGAAGTTCGTGGAGACTCGTAATTCAAGTATTTTGGAAAAGCACAGCTTTTAACTTCATTCTGCTGTTTATTTATACTGGACTGCACGATGCAAAAGCTACAGGGTAAATAGAAACATATCACACCCCTTTTTGGTCTTTGGTTAAAACGGACCGAATGATCACTGCCTGTAAACACTTCGGCGAGTAAATTACCTCTGGATTTCAGTGATTTAGGAAGACTGTAGTTGCGTGTTACATGAGACCATGCGTCTTCAGAGCGACATAGATTTAGTAGCTTCGAGAGCATCCTGCACCAGACACAGCCTCCTTTGTGACTATATGATAGAAATAGGAACATAACAATATATGGGAATACAAATAGGAAATAGAAATAGTCGTCAGCATATAACTCTGTGTAGATAACCTCTAAAGTTTAGTATTAAGTACTAAAGTACTAGGAGTAAATACTCGATTTGATATTAATCTAAATAACTAAACAAAGTAATAAATAGACCTAACAAATGTTTTGATGATTTAAAATCAACTGTATGTGTGTAGTTAACAACACGAATGATACTTGACGAATGCTTTTGTTAGCTTTATAGCTAACTTAAACTTGGATATAGTTTTTTATATGTATTACAGAACTTTTAGGGCATTAAGCTTAATATGTAATACATTACTTATATTGAGAATAAAGTCATTTGAGATGATGATGGTGAGATTAACTTAACTTGAATGTTTTTAACCGTCTAGGAGATGCCTTGTGAGGTGGTCAGTCTTGTAGTCTCGGGCTAGTAAGAATACGACTAAGGTAAGCTCTGTCTGTCTTAAAAGGCGACTAAAAGGTTCTAGGAACTTCGTGGGCCTTGAGGGTGTAGCCCTTATCGCAACGAGCGAACTTGCGTGGGACAGCGAATGGCTCAGCGATGGTGCCTAGGAGGGTTAGGTCCTTTCTTAGAGACGTATTAACATAAAGTGTAAAGGGGCAACGGTCGGTTCTATGAGATCCTGGAGCCTCTCTTAAAGCACTGATGCAGACCACCGCGGAGGTTTTATTGGGTAAGACATACGTAGGTTACATAACGCTGACTCCGTCAGAGGCAGGTTGTCTTTCAAAGTTTTCTCCTCCGAAACCAAAAAAAAGGAGTTGTGGTGGTAGCTACTATTCCTGCCGTCAAACAGTAGAGTAGAAATACTACTGTGTTCCAGTTTTAATACCGCTGTAGCTAGTAAAATTACTGCGGTAATGAGACTGCTTATGCCGTAGGGCGAGCACAATGTAGTGCTGTGTATATCATCTTAATTACTTACTTCCGAGTGAAAGTTTTGCTTATAAAAAATGGTGATTTATTTAAAATCTTTTGCTATAATTTATCTAAAGCTTTAGTTGTTTTATTTTCAGATGGTTATTTGTAATAAAAGTTTTGTTTCTCTGAGATATTTCATAACAAAATTAAAATTCTGAGATGCAGAGTTTCGCGCAACTGCTGCAAGAGGAGCGGCGGCGGGCCTGCGGTACGCCGCTTTTGTCTGTAAGTTTCGTTTTATTTGTTTATACGAATATTTTTACAGTTTTCACGGATAAAAAAGCAAAAGGCTTAAAAGCAACTAAACTAGGTAAGACCGAGTTAACGATTTCATTTTAAAAGTGCCTTTAAATATTCTTTTCTTTATGAAACATCTAATAAGACTTCTAAATTGAGAAGCTTTTATTCCCTCTAACGTATAAAATTAAAACAACAAAAAATGAATAATAAATACACACTAACCGCAATTAATATTAGCTATATTATAAGTTTAATTAAGAATTTTAATAAAAGGGTTAACTGTAGTCAAATATTAACAGGAACAAGTATATTTATCAGTATACCTGTATAACCGAAAGCACATTAACTACAGCACGGCTGCAGTTAATGTGCTTTCGATTATAGCCAATTATGCAACAAACAAAAAGGTGTACGATGATTTTACACGATGAGCATTTTACCTCGTTTCCGGTCAGGTGTTACCTTCCGGAACCTGGCGCCCCGCCAGCTGGCGGTGAACGAGAAACTTTGTAAGCTCCGGCGCGACTTGCGGTCGGAGCCATGCGGAATTGTTCGAGCGAAAGTGAACTTCTAGCGTTTGTATCAGAGTTTAAAAGTAAAAGTAAAAGTAAAATAAAGTACGAAATCTATCTATCTGTATATATAATGAAAATGAGTATCCCTTGTGCGCCATTCACGTGAAAAAAAGTGAACGTATCGACACGGGAACATGAACATTCGACGCGGAATGATTTGTAGATTGTTGTAGGTTATTTATAAAATCATTTGAATTTCACAGATCCTTCATCATTTAATATTTTCTAAATCGACACGTTCACTTGTTTTCACGTGATGTGACAAAGTAAATCTATTTTCATTATATCATAGACTAAGTTTCTTGTGTTTTAACAAAGACGTCCTCCAAACGTTCATACATGTCTCAATTCCTATATCTCCAAAGCTGTCATTCTTCAGCTTGAGGACACCTACTCCATTCATATTGTCTTCTCATCTTCTACTCTGTCTCTCTTCACTCCTTTTGCTATTTTGGATATCACTCTGTAACATTCTAATACTATTTCTCTCTAGTTTTTAGTACTATAAGTGTCTATTGCTACTTCATTCTAAGTTTATAATTCGGTTATGGTATTTTCAATTTCTCCATTGAAACCAAGTAAATCATTATTAATATATATTTTAAAAGTTTCTATATTAATATTAAAGTGATGGTATTGTCGTGTATTAAATAAAAAAAAAATTGTATCAGTCAAGCGAAAGCTTTCCGCTCCGCAAAGAAATTGGCTTTTATATTTCACAAAGGAGTCCGACCAATACCGTTCATAAGCTTTCGCCGCTGTCGCGGTCTATGTACGATCCCTTTTACATCTTTATATACTATATACACTATGTATACTATCATTAACTATGAAATACTCTACTATGATTCAACGACTATAAACAACATATATTTTCCAATAGCAGAGTCCTAGGTTTTTCTCGCATAAGGATAGAGTTTAGGAATCAAAGTTAGACAAAACTTTGACTTTATACTTAACAATAATCTCTAATTCTTTCTAGATATTTTGTTTTTCAATTAAAAGACGAAACTATTGAGATGTTCACGTGATGGTGAGTGATACGCCTGCCCGTAACAACGTGGCGCTAGTTAAGATGGTACATTACCTTATTAATGGTAGACGTCTATTGCTGGAGACCGTCTAGGTAGGTACCATCACATCCGACAAACAGAAGTGTGCATATATTACTGTATTCATTATTATGGCTTGAAGGGCGCTACAGCTAGTTGAAATACTGAGGTAACGAAAATTTATATCATATGTCTTAAGGCGACGAGCGCAATGTACAGTATCTACTATTCTATCTTGCGCCATGTTATGGGTAAGTGTATCACTTCCCATCGGCTGAACGTTTCGTATAATAATATAGAAACAGTTTATGTCTAATATACTATTTCTTCTTTCTATTTAAAATTCAGTTTACGTAGATATAAATATCCAATTTATTCCAACGTGTTGGTAAAGTTAACATATTATGAGAGTTTGGCGGTAGGTGCAGAAGTGTCAACACGTCCTTTTGTGTATCGAATTTCGTAAAAGTGCGTAAAATAGTAAAAGTTAAGTTATTTGGCTATATTAGGTACATTATTGTTCAACATAAAGCTACTTACGTAGTCCGTATGTGTAAAAGACATTAGAAGTGTTTTAAACCGCACCACTCACCAGTATATTACGTGCACTAATAAATTTTGTGCTGCGCTGCAATGTCTCAGCTTGAGGAAATAAAGATCGCTCAGATCAATCTTGAAGAGCTAGCTTCTCTAAAAGAATGGCCGAACTTGAGGCACAGTTGAACTCCTGTGGCCCAGCTAAGGATACAGTGGCGAGAGTGGCTGAAGAGTTCCGTGCCTTTCGTGAACTAATGTTCTCTGTGCTGGGTCTACTACGTAAACAAATTAATGAATGTTCTAACTTACTCGACGTTATGGAGACTCGACACCGTCGTAAGGCCCTCATTTTCCTGGGCATACCTGAGACTAAAGGCGAAAACTGCGAAAACATTATAGAAAACACAGTCCACAAGATGAAAGTAAAAGACTTTACTACGGCTAGCTTCGGAGTTTGTCACAGAATTGGTATACCCAAGGAGGACCATCACCGACCAATTCTTGTAAGATTTACAAATTATGACATAAAATCATCGGTATGGAAGGCTAAATCCGGGCTGAGAGGTACGTCAACTTCTGTCAGAGAGTTCCTAACCAAGACGAGGCAAGCTATCTTTGGCAAAGCCAAACAGCACTTTGGTATGAAAGCGTGCTGGACACAGGATGGAATTGTGGTCGTAAGAACTACTGACGGCTCCCGACATAAAATCATTACGATGGATCAAATTAATTGTCTAGTAAACAAATATCCTATAGTAAATAACAAATCTCAAATTAAGGCTTGCAATTCTGGAAAGCCTGGATCTTCAGGATCGAATTACAAGCCGCGAAAACAAATTTAACTCGCTCCAATATTCAAAATTTTAAATTAATCTGGAACTAAAATCATGTAAACGGAAAATAAATATGTATTGTGTGCAGCCGGTACTGTGTTACTACTGCTGGTGATGTATTATATTTGCTATTGACTGTTATTATCATATTATCACAACTTGCTTGCATTTATCATTATTGTTTATATACATACGTATAACACAAATCACTGATAAACTTAATGTTGTATATGTATCTTAAAATGTAAAAGTAGTTGTTTACTTGATATATATCATAGCATTTGTGTATCATTATTTGTAATTTGACAATAGTGGGTAATTGTAAACAATCCCGTTCGGATACTCGCTGCGGAGCGCAGCGGCTGCGTCGCATGTCTACAACATTCTTGCGTGATTGCTTTAACCCTTTTATTTACCTTTATTTAGTTTTGTTTCAATTTTTGTTTTCCTTGTTTCAAATGTACTTTTTTTTTTCTCTCTTTTCTTTCATTGTTAAGTTATACTGTGTGAATTGTAACTATGTCTGCTGGTGGGTGGTGCAGAGATAGAACGGTACTACGTGATATCTTCTGTGCGCCCATTATAAATCTTAATATTTACATTATTTATATATATATTTTAAGTTTATGTATATATTTTAAGTATATATTATATACTGTTGCTGATTTATATATAATTATTCATTGTATGTCTGATGAAGAATCATCTGATTCTTTTCACGACCCGGATTTATTATCTAACAATGACAGTTCTCATTCCCTAACTGGTACGTTAGGCGATTTTGTGCGAAGTACGTTTAACCAAAGTAGGTCTTTATTAAACGTGTGTCATATTAACGCTCAAAGTGTGCCTGCTCACTACTGTGAATTGGAGGAGACATTCAATAATGCCGATATTCATGCTGTTCTGATTTCAGAGACCTGGCTCAAACCAAATCTTCTTTCGGCCTTTTACCCCCTCTCTGGCTTTACTCTAGTACGCAATGATCGTGAGGATAGAAGAGGTGGTGGTGTTGCTATATACCTCCGCAGTTACTTTCCGTTTAAAATAATTGCCTCCTCCTCCCCAAATAACAACACATCTGCGGAGTTTCTTTTCTTGGAAGTTAGTGTTCTAGGAATCAAAACTGTCATAGGAGTTGTTTACTGTCCACCTTCTGTAGAGTATTTCTCCAGTATCGAAATGTTGCTAGAGTCTTTAGGATCAGAATATTCGCATCACGTCATCATGGGTGATTTCAATACAAACCTCAATAATTCCTCACCACATTCCTCCAAGTTACTACATATAATTAAGTCAGTTGGCCTTCATGTGCTTCCTTTGCAAGCCACTCACCACAATGTCAATGGGGAAGACACTTGGCTTGACTTAATTCTCACCTCCAATCCTGCCCTTATCTTATCCCATGGACAGCATTTTGCTCCGGGTTTTTCCCGCCATGACCTTATTTTTGTTTCCTACGGTTTAAGACGTCCTAAGTCACGTCCTAAACTATTATACAGACGTTGCTTTGGCCGTATGGATGTAGAGAAATTACTTATCGATGCGTCTACCTTAAAGTGGGAAACTGTGCTTAGAGCCCACACTGTTGATGAAAAGCTAAGTACGTTCAACGATGCCCTTTTAAATTTGTACAACACTCATGCTCCTGTTAAAAAAGTGAAGATCAAGCGACCACCAGTGCCTTGGTTGACTCATGAAGTACGAAATGCTATGAGAAACAGAGATAAGGCCTTTCGTAAATATAGAAGTGATCGTTGTGAAAGTAATTGGTGCTCGTATAAAACTGCCAGAAATCGCTGCAACCAGATGGTGCGTAACGCTAAACGCCGACATATTCTCACCAACATTAATTCCGCGTCTTCTACAGGTCTGTGGAAGCTATTAGGAACTCTAGGCATAGGCAAACAGAATAGGGCTGAACCCCCAAATACAGTCGCTTTAGACGATATAAATAACTATTTCTGCGCCCATATTCCCTTGGACTACCGAACGAAGTTTGACACCACAGCTTATATCAAGGCTTTACCTCGACCAAACTTCGGGGAATTTTACTTCTCATACGTTACTAAGGAAGAGATAAAGACGATTATCCTCTCCATCAAGTCCAATGCACTAGGTTGCGACAACATTAGCCGTCGCATGATTATCTTCATATTGGACTACCTTCTTCTGCCTATCACACACATTATTAACTTTTCACTTGATACTGGAATATATCCTTCTCTGTGGCGTAAAGCATACATTGTCCCTGTGCCTAAAACTGCAAATCCTTCTTTACCCAGTCATTTTCGACCTATATCTATACTCCCATTCCTATCCAAAGTACTCGAAGCTTGTGTGCATAAACAGTTATCACATTTTGTCCACCATCACAATTTATTAACCCCCTTTCAATCTGGTTTTAGACCAAGCCATAGTACCGTCACAGCTCTTCTTAAAGTCACTAATGATATTAGGACAGGCATAGAGAACTCTACCGTTACTGTGCTTGTACTAATCGACTTCTCCAATGCATTTAATGCCATTGATCACGACATACTACTTCAGATCCTTATTCATTCAAAGATCTCTTCCGCAGCCGTGGATTGGTTTTCTTCCTATTTTCGAGGACGCCAGCAAATGGTTCGCGTCAATGAGACTTCGTCAACCTGGTGTAATCTTAATGCTGGCGTTCCTCAAGGCGGTATTTTATCTCCTTTGCTGTTTTCAATTTTCATTAATCTCATTACCCCGGGTCTTCGATGTACGTACCATCTATATGCGGATGATTTGCAGTTGTATGCACAGGCTTGTGTGGATAGTGCGGATGTAGCTATAGGTGAGATTAACAAAGACCTGGAGTACATTAATGATTGGTCTAAGAGGTTTGGACTAACTGTTAACCCTTCCAAATGTCAAGCTATAATAGTGGGGAACCATCGGACTATCCGTAAACTGGATTCAACAACATTACCGACGATAATATACGATGGTAATATAATTGAATTGGCACCCTCTGTTAAAGACCTTGGTCTTCACATTGACGCAACACTTAGTTGGCAACAACAAGTAGCGGTT
Source organism: Troides aeacus (assembly GCA_033220335.2). Lineage (NCBI taxonomy): Eukaryota > Metazoa > Arthropoda > Insecta > Lepidoptera > Papilionidae > Troides > Troides aeacus. Next base: position 7,280,885 of record CM067293.1, on the reverse strand, counting down.
GTTAGCCGGAAAGTAACCGGTACTCTTCGAGCTGTCTACCGCTTGAAAAATTTTCTCCCGGCAAGAACTAAGGCAGTGATTGTACAAACTTTAATTCTCCCTATCATCGACTATGCTGATGTGTGTTATTTCGACCTGAATGCAGACCTTCTCAATAAGTATGAGCGTCTTTTAAATAACTGCATTCGATTCATTTTCAACCTTCGTAAGTATGATCATGTATCTACGTTTCGTTCGCAGTTAAAGTGGCTACCCATCCGTCAGAGGCGAAACCTGCGTGCTCTCAACACCTTATTTTCTATTTTGACTTCTCCTAAACCACCTCCTTATCTCATTTCCTGTTTTAAGTATCTAGGTACTAACCACGACAAAGACCTTCGCTCCTCGAACAACCCACTTCTTTTGTGCCCTGCTCACACCTCAGATATTGTCCACTCTTCCTTTTCTGTCCAATCCATTCTCCTATGGAATGCACTCCCTCTAGATATCAGAACAGTAACTAATCGGTGTACTTTCAAGCAGAAAGTACGGGAATGGCTCTTCAAAGGCGAGGACTGAGATCTCCTTGAAATAATTTTTAATGTTTACATAATATCATGAATGTGTCTATATATATTTTTATTTATATGTTTATGTGTATATTTGTGTATTATATTATATTTAATATTGTTCTTATCTGATGCACCTACCTCATCATCTCTGCATTACCCAAGGTAGACTGGAAGATAATGCCTATGGCATTAAGTCCGCCTTTGCACAAGGTGTATAAAGTAAATAAAATAAAAAAAATAAAATAAAATAAAATAAAGTTTACTGGGTTGTGTAGGTGTTAACTGGGGGGCTGGTTGTAACGGCGCAGGATTGACGGCGTCGTCAATTACGCGGGAAAACTTTCCGACGTAACGGCGTGGGGCGCCGCCATTTTGTGCGCGCTCCGCTCCAAGCAAACTTTTATAAGTTTAAAGTACGCGATAGCGAAATTTGCATTACTCCTTACCATTAATAATTTTTTTTATTCAATTAAATGACGAGACGTACAGCACGTTCACCTGATGGTAATATTCATATCCTTAACAACGCGGCGCTAGTTAGAATGGGGCACCACATAGAACTCGTCGCCTGCGACATAAGATGTTTAGTCCCGTTACTCCAGTAATTACACTAGCTACCTAGACCATCTCCAGCAACAGAGACCTTTTTTTTGTTTTGGGGGAATCTTCGAAAGATACCCTGCTTCTGACAGGAGGCCAGTGTTATGTCATATTTTTCCTCGGTGGTCTGCATTAGTGCATTCGTAGATGCTTTGGGATCTCATATAGAACGCACTGGTGTCCCTCTATACTTAGTGTTACTCGTCTCTGAGGACGAGCCTAACACTCCTAGGCACCATCGCTGAGCTATACGCTGTCCCACGCAGGTTCGCTTGTTGAGCGATAGGGCCGCAAAATGTCTGGATCCTTTTAATCGCCTTGTACGACAGGCAGGGCTTACCCTAGTCCTATTCTTACTAGCCCGAGACTACAGGGCTCCGGCAACAGCGATCTATCATCACCAAAGACCTCGCACCCAACCTCAACACCTCTACAGCTTGAAAATTGATAAAATTCTTTAAATACTTCGTACAAAGTGGAACTTGTTTGTGAGAAAATTTCTCTCTGAGAATTAACTGGAATGTTTTAAGTAATATATAAAAGGAATTCTTTTAAGCGAGAGAGGAACAACTGCTGGAGCCATTTGCATCGCAAATACCTCCATTGGCTAGATTTATACCTTTATTTGTAATAAGTGATGTTTATGTTACAACTTAGGCGGTACTTGAAAGTAAGTACATTTAATATACTAAAACCAATCATAATTCAATATGATCTTAAGTTATAATGAAGCAATAGGTAAAGTAGGTAACAATAAAGAAATATTTTTTTTTATTTCCGACCACAGATTCAAACTAACAGTAGAACTAATTAAAAAAAAAAGTAATCCCAAAGACAAAGAAGAGATCGTCAATGACAAGCTGGTCTAAAAGCAGTCAAAATTTTAGGTTTTTTTAACTACATGTTTGTGTACATTAGAGTAAAAAAAAACCTCGCACAGGCAGTAATATTTAACTATTACTTAGAATATGTCTATTATGTAATCAAATTGCCAATTATTTTACTATTGAACAACTAAGAGCCAATCCTGCCAAAGAATGACTCTACAGATTTCCTCCGAACGGCGTTGAATGTGTCCGCTCTTGCTTCAAACAACATTTCGGAAGGAAGGTAATATCTTTCCGGCCTCAAGAGGTCAATAAATTGTTGTTATAATAAACACGGACGCGATTCAACCTCTGCTTCTGCCATTTAATGGCCTCTGGCTCTGCAGATTAATAACCTGTCTCTGCCTCTACCATTCAATGACCTTTGCCTCTGCTTTTCCTGCTATTCAATGGCCTCTGCCTCTGCCTCTGTGTCTGCTATTTAATGATTTCTTCCTGTGCCAATTAATAACCTGTTTCTGCCTCTGCCATTCAATAACCTTTGCCTCTGCCTCTGCCTATGTCTCTGCCATTCAATGATTTCCGCTTCTGCCAATTAATGACCTGTTTCTGCCTCTGCTCTTCAATTATATGCGGCTCTGCCTCTACCATTCAATGACCTTCGCCTCTGCCATTGAATGGCCTCTGCCTCTGCTATTTAATGATTTCTGCCTCTGTCTCTGTCCTTCAATGATCTCTGCTCTCCATTTTAATGAACTATGTCTCTGCCTCTGCCATTCAATAACCTCTGTTTCTGTCATTCAATGACCTCTGCCTCTGCCGTCGAATACCTCGTGCATTTATTGTTGGTAATATTCAGTACTACTACAAACACTAACTACATCAGTGTGTAGAAACTTGTACTGTAAGTTCGGAGTAAGTTCATGTCACATAGAACTTCAAGAGTAAATAGATTTAAACTTAATTGTTTTCACGTGATATATAGTGATATGTTTTATATATTAATAACAAAATGTCATGAAACCAGTCACATATATACAGTTAGTTACTTGTGCCGGTAATTGAATCTCTAGTTACCTGTAATAGAAGACAGGCGTAAGGACATAGGTCCTGGTAAAAAAAACCGGCTTCATAAAATTCCAAGTGTGGAAAATGTTTCACAGGAACTAATTTTTTTTTTTATACAATTAAGTGATGAGACGTTCGGGACGTTCACCTGATGGTAAGTGATACGCCTGTCCATAACAACGTAGCGCTAGTTAAGATTATATACACTGCATCACATTGCACTCGTCGCCTGAGGCATATGGTGAGTCTCGTTACCTCAATAATTACACCTGCTACAGCGCCTTTCAAACCGGGACACAGTAATGTTTGTCGGCTGCAATAGGTCCCCACCTAGACGGTCTGGGAACAGAGACCTAACATCAGTAATGCAGTGATGCTGTGTATACCATCCTAACTAGTGCCAAGTTTTTAGGCAGCCGGATCACTTACCATCAGGTGAATCCAAAAATGAAAAAAAATATTTGAAAGACATCAAAGGCTTACAATGTCTACTTACTGCTAAACAGTAGTGTACAAACATTACCGTGTTCCGGATTGAAGGGCGCTGTAGCTAGTGAAATTACTGGGGTAATGAGACTCAACATCCTATGTCTCAAGGCAGCGAGTGTAATATGGTGCAGTGTATAACATCACAACTAGTTCTACGTTGTAATGGCCGGCCGTGTCACTTATAATCAGCCTCCTAATAAACCTCCTCATTTTAGTCGGTTAATAATTGTATTACAATATCGAGTATTGAATCGTAAGTAAACGATCAGCCATTATCAGATCAGATATGCTGGCTGATGATGAGCACATTTGCTGGAGGCGATGGGTGATAAAGACCTCACATCAGCCGGCATTGCGACACTGCTGATGCCAGGTGAACATTGGCAACGTGCCAGACACCGGAACACCGATGGGGGAGGGGGTACACGACGGAAACCATGGCAACGATAAATCGGAGATCATATTCAATAACTCGCGACGTATAAATACTTGTAAGTATTATTTATGTATTAGTTTTACACCCCCTTACTATCTACGACTCTCTATCTTTCCACCCTCCACCATCCAATATTGTCTGACCTCTCCCCTGTAGTCTTTTATATACAAAATTATTTACATGTACATATATATGTGTGGTTAAGTAAGGGGTCCGTATAACCCACGGGATCCAAGCCTACTTCACCTGTCCCTGGTATATGCTGCTAATCGACAGGCTCTGTCTCCCGTCAGCCCACATTAGGCCAGCGTGGTGGTAAATAGCCGGAGTCCCACTATGTGAACCCATCAATGTTTGGGGGAGGCTTAAGTCCAGCAGTGGACGTCCATCGGCTGACGATGATGATGGTAGACGCTTTATCAGCCAACCATTGAGATTGAAATTTTTAAATGTAGTACATAGTTTATTATTAGAAAAAAATTAAAAAAAAAATGTTATTATATATAATTCATAAATTAAAAAAAAAATCTAAAAATAAAAAAAAATAACAGTCCAAAAATTAAAAAAAAACAGTCCAAAAAAATTAAAAAATAATCTAAAAATTAAAAACAATTATAGTTCAAAAATTAAAAAAAATAATCTAAAAATTAAAAAAAATAATAGTCCAAAAATTATAAAAAAATAATCTAAAAATTAAAAAAAAATTATAGTCCAAAAAGTAAAAAAAAAGAACAGTCTAAAAATAAAAAAAAATAATCTAAAAATTAAAAAAAAATAACAGTCCAAAAATTAAAAAAAAATAATCTAAAAATTAAAAAAAAATTATAGTCCAAAAAGTAAAAAAAAAGAACAGTCTAAAAATAAAAAAAAATAATCTAAAAATTAAAAAAAAATAACAGTCCAAAAATTAAAAAAAAATAATCTAAAAATTAAAAAAAAATAATCTAAAAATTAAAAAAAAGAACAGTCCAAAAATAAAAAAAATTAATTTAAAAATTAAAAAAAAATAATCTAAAAATTAAAAAAAAGAACAGTCCAAAAATAAAAAAAATTAATTTAAAAATTAAAAAAAAATAATCTAAAAATTAAAAAAAAGAACAGTCCAAAAATAAAAAAAATTAATTTAAAAATTAAAAAAAAATAATCTAAAAATTAAAAAAAAATAACAGTCCAAAAATTACAGAATGTTTTAAGTAAATACTAGCGTTGCGCCTATTGCAGCTGAAGAACATTACTCTCTTCCGGTTTGAAGGGCGCTGTAGCTAGTCAAGTTGCTGAGGATAGGTCTCTGTTGTCTAAAACCGTCTAATTTGGTAGGAAGCGATAGGTGTAATAACGTGATGCTAGTTAAGACGATATACACTGCAACACTGCGCTCATCGCCTTGACACGTAGGATGTTAAGTCTCGTTACCCCAGTAATTCGAATAGTTACAGCGCCTTTCAAACCGGAACACAGTAATATTGGTTTATATAGTATTTAATCTAGTGCTTGGTCTCTTACTGATTAGGTACTACCGCAGCGTCTATTGCAGCCGACAAATAGTAGTGAGTATAAATTATTGCGTTCCGGTTTGAAGGGCGCTGTGGCTGGTGAAATTACTGGGGTAACGAGATTTAGCATTTTAAAGTGGAGCACGAGTAACGTGGTGTTGTGTGTATAATTCTAACTAGTGCCAGGTGCCGGCGTATCACTTACCATCATCACTTCCGGTTCCGCTCGTCGCTTCGTTGTCTATGGACGTCTATTTGTTGATGATGAGGTTTAACATGTTCAGGTACCATATGGTCTTAAAAATGAATAATATTAGTACATTTGGACAATTGGTACTAACGCTCTGTATTCTCTGACCGGAACCCGGCCTTGTGGCACCGCGCCAACTTCCACCTGGCGAGGAGACGAGCGCCGCCATTTTGATTAATGATCCTCACTTTGTTGGCGGAAGTGGCTTAATGCTGTATTTGGCATTCTAATGTACTTAGCAAATAAGTTACAAATTTAATTTACTTAACACAGCAGCTTATAATAAGTAACTTATATTTTTAATTAGAACCTTTTAAACTCTTTTCTCATCACGAGTTTTTTTTTTTTTTTAGATTCAAAGGATTTTGTCGACGCAGCCACGTGACGAGTACGTTCAGTGTGCAAGCATAACCGTGTACCGGTTTAAAGGGCGCTGTAGGGAGTGAAACTGAGGTAACGTGATTGAATGTGTTTACTCGTTACTCTAGTAATTATTCGCTACAGCGCACTTCAAACCGGATCACAGTAGTGTTTGCACATCACTGTTTGTTGGCTGCAATAGGAACTGTGATGCTACTTAGACAATCTCCGGGAACGGAGACGTGGTGGTGGTCCTGCTAATCGATATGGATGATGGTAGCGCAGGACCTGTCGATGTGGGGATCTTTGGGGGAGGCCCATGTCCAGCAGTGGGCATCTATCAGCTGATGGTACGATGGGAAATATTAAGCAAATAAAAAGGTTCTCCTACATTTTAGGAAGTCCTTTACAAATTTGTTAACGACCTCACGATGTAATATAAATTGGAGCGAAGGTTCCGGGTTAAAGGGCCCTTGAATTACGCTCACATTTATAAATACCGCCATTTAACGTCTCGCCGGCACACTCGTGAAGGTTTATGTGTGCCGCCGTAAATTGGGGGTTAGGGGTCACTGTTGACCCCAGGGATGTGGTTGACTAAAACGTTAATATGATATTATTTAATAATAAGAAAAAACATCCGCACAAGGAGAGATATAAAAAAATAATATAATAGGGGGACCGGAAAGTAATGTCGTTTCTGCGCATGCCAATACTTGATTGTCATTTGTCAGCTCATTGTTTTGTTCAGAGGCGTACCAAAGACATTGTGAGGTTATAGTGATTTCTTTACTTATAGACAATTGAATTACAATTTTTTTTTGTAATTTTGGGTAAAATGGCCAGCCAAATACCAGAAGAGGTACACATCCGGCATTGCATGCTCTTTGAGTTTCGCAAGGGAAATAACGCAACAGTTGCTACCAAAAACATTTGCGATGTTTATCCAAATGCACTGGACATTCGTAAATGCCAAAGGTGGTTTTCCAAGTTCAAATCGGGTAATTTTGATCTTTCCGACTCGTATCGATCAGGAAGACCATCAGCGTTAGACAACGACGTGTTAAGGGCGGAAGTGGAAGCAAATCCGTGTCAGACGATCGAGGAATTGTCAAACAGTCTCAACAAACCTTGGTCGACCATCCAAGAACATTTGAAGCAGATTGGAAAAGTAAGCAGAGCAGGTGTTTGGGTCCCGCATAATCTGTCCGAACAGAATAAGGCTAACCGATCAATCACATGCAACTTATTGCTTCAACGACACAACACAGAAGCGTTTTTTGATCGCTTGATCACAGGAGATGAGAAATGGGTCCTGTATGATAACCCAAAACGCAAAAGGCAGTGGCTCTCTCCAAATGAAATCCCTCGGAGTACTGCTAAGCCAGGTTTACACCCCAAAAAAGCGCTTTTGTGTGTTTGGTGGAGTATTCGCGGCATTGTTCATTTTGAATTACTGAAACCTGGAGAAACTGTTACTGCAGACCTCTACAGCGAACAATTGCAGCGAGTCAATCAATCTTTAATTGAAAAGTGGCCAGCGATTGTCAACCGAAAAGGCGTCATTCTCCAACATGACAATGCAAGACCGCACTGCGCAAGGCGAACTCTAGAAAAAATTAATGAATTGGGGTGGGAGGTGCTGCCTCATCCACCATATTCGCCCGATGTTGCACCATCGGATTTCCACTTATTCCGAGCGCTGCAACACTTTTTAAGTGGCAAAACATTTGCAAATTTGGATGATATCCAAAATGCCATCTCTAGATATTTTGCCGAAAAACCAATTAATTTTTATCGATCAGGGATTGAAAATTTACTCACTAGATGGCAAAAGGTTATTGACAATGATGGGGAATACATCATTGATTAAAAATAAAGACTCGTTAAAAATGTATGTGTTTGTATTTAGCGTAAGAAAACGACATTACTTTCCGGTCCCCCTAATATAATCAACTAGACTTTTACTGTCATTATGTAAAAAAAAATTAATGTCTATGAAAATATTTTTTTTCAAAAGTCAATATACGTTCTTACTGTTGGGGCAAATATCTACCCTCAATAAGGGGGCGAAAAAAAATTCATTAATTAATCATATATATTAGAATTTGGTGTTGATAAGAAAAAGAAATTGAGGGAAGTATCATCAGCATCACCGTCATCGTCATCACCATCGTCGTCGTTATCGTCATCGTTAACATCATCGTCACCGTCATGATCACCGTCATGGTCACCGTCATGGTCACCGTCATGGTCATCGTCATGGTCACCGTCATGTTCACCGTCATGGTCACCGTCATGGTTATCGTCATGGTCACCGTCATGGTCACCGTCATTGTCACCGTCATGGTCACCATCATCTTCATCATCATCGTCGTCGTTATTGTCATCATAAACATCATCGTCACCGTCATGGTCACCGTCATGGTCATCGTCATGGTCACCGTCATGTTCTCCGTCATAGTCACCGTCATGGTCATCGTCATGGTCACCGTCATGGTCATCGTCATGGTCACCGTCATGGTCACCGTCATCTTCATCATCATCGTCATCGTTATCGTTACAATAAACATCATCGCCATCGCCAACTAAAGCATCATAGTAAACGTCGTTCTTGTCATCGACGTCTGCGTTATCATCTTCATCCTTGTCCTCGTTATCCTCATCATCATTAATAAAGTCATCATCTTCATCATCAACATCATTAACAGCTGATGGACATCCGCTGCCCATAAGCTTTCCTCTATTATATCTACAGCCATATACAGCTGCTTCCTGCGACCTTCACCAGATCGCTATATATACTTTAAAGAAAGACTTCCGGTGCTAGTTTTTTTTTTTTTAATTAAGTAAAAGCATCAAATAAAAAAAAAAAAGATACACGTATAGTAATAGTATAGAATCTTTACTGCCTTCGATAGTGGCTTAACAAGAGTAAGAAATTACTGACCCACATTCACGGGACTATTTCCCAAGGTGACGGTTTCCGCCTTTGTGCCGCTCGGACCCCGAACGGGTCCTTAAAGCGATTGGTTTTATCCTACAGATCACTTCACGCTTTGTTTAGTATATGGTCTTTATGGTCGTTTGTTTATGGCAACCTTCCGGTATTCGCGATTCCTTCGTGTAAAGATCGCTCTCTTGAATTCAATTTCAACATGGCTCGTTGGACAGATTTTTTTATGCTTAACGAGAAAAGTCACAGGTAAACATCCGTACAGCCAATACTTTGAATATCTGTTTTATTTATCTGTAATTTAAAAAAAAAATCTTGCATTCCGCTTGTCAGTTATGTATACTGGTGGTAAGTCTCTGTTGATGGTGACCGTCTAAATATATTCCGGTTTCGACGGCGTTGTAATAATCATCCTAACTAGGGAAGACGTATTATTTACCATCAGGTGATCGTTTACTTCCCTTCGTCGTCTTGTAGATTGTATCTAGTTCAAGATTAGTCAATCACCATCGTTCACAGAGTATCACACACAGATTATATACCACACAAAGTAAATTATACATAGAGTATATCACACACAGAGTGAACTAATTGATTACTTTATTAATAAATGTTTTTATTGATTAATTGACTGAGAATGAAGTATATCAAGAAGACCGCATGATGACGGATGATGAAGCTTCTACTGGCAATGGAGGACCGATGTGGTGATGCTTATGATCAGCAGTTGACTATTAGATGAAGGTGGTGATGATGATGATGGATGATCTGAACACGATATTTGTGAAAGTTACCTAAATTAAAATCATCTCAGAAGTCCGAAGAAACTTCTCCGCGGTTAACTTTACTGGCGCTTCGTTTGGAATAATTTAACTTTGTTTGTATTTCGGAGGTAAGTTATCTTTACTTGAAATATATTGTAATATTTTTTTTTTAATAGAATAAACAATTTGTGAGGCATAAGTTCAGCAGTCCAACAGCATGACACAGGACAACTGAACACTTCCGGTCTTCTTTTGAGTACCAATACTATAGTAATAGCAACTATGAACTCTATTAGACAGTTAAAACAACAAAGTTTATTGATATTCAATTTGATACATAATATATCTAGTATATAGTACTAACTTTGCTGGAGGAAACACCCCCGATTTTATAAAATTGCTCCCCCAAAGGGCATTCTTTTAGGGGAGGAATTTTGTAGAATCCATTCTTACCTGACCCCTAAACCGTAAAGCTATATTATTTAATAAATTTTGATTGTTTACGTATAATAGTTTTGGAGACCCCGTGATGAGTCTTTGCAGATGTTGAGAGCTCTAATATATAAAGTATATATATACATATAATTACCAGTAATACATATAGTAATAGTAGTATATATATACATATTTAAATAGCCCTTTGAATCCTATTGGTTCTTGCGGTATTTTACAGGGAGATAGTCAAGATTCCTCCTAACAATTTTTATGTTCGCTAATAACGCGGCGCTAGTTAGGATGACATACACAACACCACAGACGCAATGAGACAAGATGTTAAGTTTCGTTACCTCACTAATTTCATTAGCTGCAACACCCTTCAAACAAGAACACGGTAATGTTATCACAGTACTGTTTGTCGGCTGCAATAGGCGCTGCGGTGGTACCTACCTAGACGGTCTCCGATAACAGAGACACGACTACAAATAATAGTTTGGCAAATATCTCCCTTCCGCCTTTTTGTCTTTTGAATTTCGCGGCTATGTACAAAGCGCTACAGAGCTCGTATCTGGCAATACTATACATAATTTGAAAGGTCTTGACATAACCTACAAAACGACGCTACGCATAATTAGTTTGGATATTGCGTTCAACAGTTATAGACGTGTAAACATATAGTTCACTAACGCCGAAATTCACGCTATTTTAAAGTTTTCCTTCGTTAAAGGCAAATCCGCTAGAGAAACGTTCCGTGAGATTAATGGTGTTTTGGGGGATGGTACTCTATCACTTCGAACCGCGGAGGAATGGTTTCGACGATTCAGAGCCGGTGAAAACGACACCATGGATAAGCCAGCCGGCGGAAGACCTGTGACGACAAATACCGATCAAATCATGGACTACATCGAGTTAGACCGGCATGTGGCATCTCGTGACATCGCCCAGGAGATGGGAGTTAGTCACCAAACCATTTTAAACCATCCGCAGAAGGCTGGATACAAAAAAAAGCTTGATGTTTGGGTGCCGCATGATTTGACGCAAAAAAACCTTCTGGACCGAATCAACGCCTGCGATATGCTGCTGAAACGGAACGAACTCGACCCATTCTTGAAGCGGATGGTGACTGGCGACCAAAAATGGATCACATACGACAATATCAAGCAAAAACGGTCGTGGTCGAAGGCCGGTGAATCGTCCCAAACAGTGGCCAAGCCGGGATTGACGGCCAGGAAGGTTTTGCTGTGTGTTTGGTGAGATTGGAAGGGAATCATCCACTATGAGCTGCTCCCATATGGCCAGACGCTTAATTCTACCATCTACTGCGAACAACTGGACCGCTTGAAGCAGGCGATCGACCAGAAGCGTCCAGAATTGGCCAACAGGAAGGGTGTAGTGTTCCACCAGGACAACGCCAGACCACACACTTCATTGATGACTCGTCAGAAGCTACGGGGGCTCGGATGGGAGGTTTTATCGCATCCACCATATAGCCCGGACATAGCGCCAAGTGATTACCACCTGTTCCTGTCCATGGTGAACGCCCTTGGTGGTGTAAAATTGAACTCAAAAGAGGCTTGTGAAAAATGGCTGTCCGAGTTCTTCGCAAATAAGGAGGGGGGCTTCTACGAGGGAGGTATTATGAAGTTGCCGTCTAGATGAAAACAGATTATCGAACAAAACGGCGCATATTTGAACTAAATCCGATCACTGTAACACTTTTTATAAAGCATTGAATAAAGAGCAAAAAAGCGGAAGGGAGATATTTGCCAAACTTATATATTAGCAGGACCGGAAAGTAATGTCGTTTTCTTACGCTAAATACAAACACATACATTTTTAACGAGTCTTTATTTTTAATCAATGATGTATTCCCCATCATTGTCAATAACCTTTTGCCATCTAGTGAGTAAATTTTCAATCCCTGATCGATAAAAATTAATTGGTTTTTCGGCAAAATATCTAGAGATGGCATTTTGGATATCATCCAAATTTGCAAATGTTTTGCCACTTAAAAAGTGTTGCAGCGCTCGGAATAAGTGGAAATCCGATGGTGCAACATCGGGCGAATATGGTGGATGAGGCAGCACCTCCCACCCCAATTCATTAATTTTTTCTAGAGTTCGCCTTGCGCAGTGCGGTCTTGCATTGTCATGTTGGAGAATGACGCCTTTTCGGTTGACAATCGCTGGCCACTTTTCAATTAAAGATTGATTGACTCGCTGCAATTGTTCGCTGTAGAGGTCTGCAGTAACAGTTTCTCCAGGTTTCAGTAATTCAAAATGAACAATGCCGCGAATACTCCACCAAACACACAAAAGCGCTTTTTTGGGGTGTAAACCTGGCTTAGCAGTACTCCGAGGGATTTCATTTGGAGAGAGCCACTGCCTTTTGCGTTTTGGGTTATCATACAGGACCCATTTCTCATCTCCTGTGATCAAGCGATCAAAAAACGCTTCTGTGTTGTGTCGTTGAAGCAATAAGTTGCATGTGATTGATCGGTTAGCCTTATTCTGTTCGGACAGATTATGCGGGACCCAAACACCTGCTCTGCTTACTTTTCCAATCTGCTTCAAATGTTCTTGGATGGTCGACCAAGGTTTGTTGAGACTGTTTGACAATTCCTCGATCGTCTGACACGGATTTGCTTCCACTTCCGCCCTTAACACGTCGTTGTCTAACGCTGATGATCTTCCTGATCGATACGAGTCGGAAAGATCAAAATTACCCGATTTGAACTTGGAAAACCACCTTTGGCATTTACGAATGTCCAGTGCATTTGGATAAACATCGCAAATGTTTTTGGTAGCAACTGTTGCGTTATTTCCCTTGCGAAACTCAAAGAGCATGCAATGCCGGATGTGTACCTCTTCTGGTATTTCGCTGGCCATTTTACCCAAAATTACAAAAAAAAATTGTAATTCAATTGTCTATAAGTAAAGAAATCACTATAACCTCACAATGTCTTTGGTACGCCTCTGAACAAAACAATGAGCTGACAAATGACAATCAAGTATTGGCATGCGCAGAAACGACATTACTTTCCGGTCCCCCTATTATATTAAGTAGGTTGTATGCTAAGTAAGTGTTCCGGTTTCCGCATTGTGTCGCTAACAATGGCGGCCAAATGAAACCACCGGAAGCTCACAAAACTTTTGGCTCAACATACAATCTGTATTACATTCTTTATTTTACTTATGTGTAGTAAGAAAAGTTTACTGGTGGTAGGTCTGTTGCTGGAGACCTACTTGCTGAGACTAGTAAGACTTTCACTTGATGGTAAGTGATACGCCTGTCAACAACGTAGCGCTAATTAGGATGATATACAGCACCACATTGCGCTCCTCGCCTGAGACAAGATGTTGAGTCTCGTTACTCCAATAATTTCACTAGCCACAGCGCCCTTCAAACCGGAACGCATTAATGTATACTCACTACTGTTTATCGGCGCGTATCTATCTAGACCGTCTCCGGCAGCAGAGACCTAACACCAGGTATACACCGTCTAGGTAGGTACCACAGCAGAGCCTATTGCAGCCGAAGAAAAGCAGTGCGCATTACTATATTCCGGTTTAAAGGACGCTGTAGCTAGAGAAATTACTGGGGAAAAGATAATTAATATCCTGTCTCAAGGCGATGAGCGTAATATGGTCCGGTGTATTTGATCCTAACTAGCTTACAACCCGGGATTGAATAGGATAACCTAGTCTCGATCTAGGTATTAAAATATATTCTTTAGGTAGAGCATATCCGTTATTCAATACAAAGCGGAGGTCGTCAAGTCCACCGCTGTTCCTTTACTGCCTAATTTTCCACCTCGGCGACCCACTGCGCCGTGTTCAAAGGTTTTCATTAAAAAAAAAAAACTACTTTTCTCTTTGTCTCTATATATAGTTGGTTAAGTCTTTGATGTTTTTAATTTTTTTTTTTATTCACCTGATAATGAGTGATCCGTCTGCCTGAAAACACGGCACTAGTTAGGATACAGCATCACTGGTGGTAGCTGTAGCAGGAGACCGTCTAGTTAGGTTTCACCGCAGCGCCTGTTGCAGACGACAGACAGTACTGTGTGATCCGGTTTGAAGGGGGTTATAGCTACTGCTGCTGGTAGGTCTCTGTTGCTGGAGACCGTCTAGGTAGAAACCACCTCAGTGCCTATAGCAGCCGACAAGCAGTACTGTGTAAACATTACTGTGTTCCGGTTTGAAGGGCGTTATAGCTACTACTGCTGGTAGGTCTCTGTTGCCGGAGATCGTCTAGGTAGATACCACCTCACTGCCTATTGCATCCGATGAACAGTAATGTGCAAAAATTACAGTGATCCGGTTTGAAGGGCGTTCTAGCTAGTGTAAGTTACAGGGGCAACGCGACGCAATACTTATGTCTCGGGCGACAAGCGCAATGTGGTGCAGTGTATATCATCCTAACTAGGGCCACGTTGTTATGGGCGGGCGTATCACTTACCATCAGGTGAACGTCCCGCTCGTCTCGTAGCTTAATTACATAAAAATAAGATTCTGCTCGTTGCCTTGAGACATATGTTAGATTTCTTTACCAAATTCGCTAGCTACAGCGCCCTTCAAACCGGAACACGGTAATGATTGTTCAGTACTGTTCGTCGGCTACAAAAGACGCTGCGGTGGTAGTTAGACGGTCTAGGTAGAGACCTAGAAGAGGGTGATAAACAATACCTTGTATCCGGTTCAAGCTCTATTCGTGTATCGAATGAAGACCCTTTGTATTATATCGCTATTACCTATTACTCTACAAAAACTAGACTTTATATATATACATATATGTATATATGTATATATATATGTATATATAAAAGCAAAGAGAGCTTCAAATAATTTAATTTCATATAAGTGCACTCTAATAACGTTTCATATTAAATTTTCCTTTACCTCCATTCAAAGCGTTACGTACAGTGAGTTTTCTATTTGTACTGATGTCCTCGACATAGAAATGGTGAGGGAGAAAAATAAAGGAGATAGTAGGAGAGATATAGATACATATGGATGCTTATAAAGGTAGAGGAAGTCTGAAGAAAGTGTGGATGGATTGTATGAAAGATGACATGTGTGAGAAGAGTGTGAATTCAGATATGACGGCTGATAGAGGGATGTGGACGGGAAGTACATACTGTGCTCATCCCACATAGCTGGGAAAAGGGCACGAGAAAGAGAGAGAGAGGAGGAGAGATAAAGAGTAGGTCTATAACAGTAAAGGTATATATACTTTATATATTTCTCTCCAATAACACTCTCATTTAAATCTATTATCTCTAGACATGTTTCTTTTGTCTAAGACCCTTACATCCAATTCCTCTTATCTCATTACTGTTATTATATATGTTACTATCTGTTTCCTGTTCGCTTTGATGGACGTAGTATAAAATTTGACTTGAAATTTATATGAAATATTCCTTGAGAGCAACCGAAAAAAAAGATGACTTTCTATAGCAACCGTTACTATAGCAACCGCATAAAATACTGTAATAGTTTATCAGAAGGATTTATGGAATTCCAAAAATAAATAGCCTATAACCATCTGTAATGGGTGTAAGGGATCTGACACAACAACTTACGGAACCCAAAGCCAACCTCGCCTGTTCGCGGTGCACCCTGATAATCAACAGACGAGGTTCTGGCTCTCATCAATCCTCAATGGTCCAGTGTGGTGGGAAATGGCCCAAATCCCCCCACGTGAAGCTCAAACGACATCCACTAGTGCCCGATGTTACCAGACGCCAAGCTGATTATGGTAGATCTTTGCTGGAGGCTTATATCCAGCAGTGGATGTCTATGGTCTGATGAATCATCCACAAATCATTCCGCTTGAAATGCTCATGTTACCGAATCGATACTATCACTTGTTATCACGTGATGAGCGAACAGACAAAACCAATTTATATATATAGATAGAAATTTGACGCGACCAAATAATCAGGTTGCTTCACCATCACGGATCTCATTGTGATATCACTTAAAAATCTTCAGCCAATTTTCTTCCTTCGGGCTTCATGCAGCATAATTACTGAGGACCTCGTGATGGCCAAAGCTATCACCATCAGGTAGTAGTTCTGTTGGTATCGCTTCGTTGTTAGAATGAAGCGTTAGTAACATAAAGTAGTCTTCCTTTTGAAACTCCATCAGTATTTCCTTTAAAGCTGATAAATCCAGTAAAGCCTCCGCACAAAGGCCTACATTTTTTACCCCTGTACGGATTAGTGGATTTTCATTTTATTAATGTTCTATATATATATATAAGTAAAACTAAAATGGCTGTTTGTTATATTAACTTAACATCCTTTTACTTAATTCATAATGAAATTTCATAACCTATATAAAACCTTAGAGATCTCCATACAGATAGGTCCTAAACTATCCGCGTCTAGCAATTTCCTCATCATCCTATTTCAGATGGTTGTTCCACCATGTCTAATGCCATTACTTCTTCTACAGCTACCACTCTGAAATTTTACTGTCTCTCCCCTCTCTTTACCATTAAATCTAGTAATCTTTTAGGCAATGTAAATAGACCTTAGTTTTTGTATCTCTTTATTCCTGCTTCGATTGATCATAGCGGTTTTCTACTGATACATTTGATTATATATACAAAATTATATACTGCGATAGATGTAGATTAGTGTGTTTCGATGTGTATAATAATGTTGTGTGTATGTTTGTTTATTTTTTTTTAAAAAAAGTTTGTACTAAAGTAAATTAAAAAAGTTCCTATATGGCTGCAGCAACAGCGTCGCCCGTGTCCTCCGCGCGTACGTCGAATAAAAAGGATTAAAAAGTTGAGATTGAATTTAATATTAGACTGTGAGCTCACTCATTATACAGTGTACGTAAGTGTAGGGTTTTAATTTATTACCCTCACATAAAAAAATATTAACTTCAAAGGCAATTAAATGGGAAAAGTTTGCATTGAAACATTTATAGTATTCACTGCTAGTGAACTACGACAGAGGAGACATAGCGCAAACTATTGAATATTAATGAAAGTAATGTTTTTAATGTCCTCCGTGGTGCAATGGTTAAAGTCTTGTAATAATGTGTCATAAGTTCGATTCCGGGAACCACTTTGCATAGCTTTCGGAGCTTAGTTACCAAGCTCAGTTCGGAAACCTATCGCCGTTACAGCTTTGAATTTGATATATCAGAGGCGGAGTATACCGAATGATCACTCTCACCATCAAAGGTCTCATTGTCACTTAAAATCACGTGAAGTCATCAGAGTGTTAGATCATTATAAATGAAAATTAATACGTCTGCTAATTTTAGTACTTCATAAAGTCATTTTAACTTATAAAGGTATAAATAGAGTGTCTCTGCAAAGGCTGTTCTAAGAAAAACAAATAGCGCTTGTAACTCAAACGGGAGAAAAAGAACTTTTTTCATTAAACTTTCGTAAAATCCCTTCAAACAGGATGCCTTTGTGTCTTTACGCAGAATGAAACCAATTCTTTTATCATACCAAAGTTATACTTTGGAATAACTTTTTATAACATAGAATAGGTGTTTCTCGCTCATGTAGTGGTGATAGGTCTGAGATTTTAGGCATCACCACAGGGTCTATGTTCGAGTTTGAAGGGCACTGTAGCTACACGAGACCTTAAGATACGTCTTAAGGCGACGAGCGCAATATGGTGCAGTGTATAACAAACTTATTGCTGTGTACCGCCGTGAATACAGGAGAGCGGTGGTATTCCCTGCCAGCGTGGTCATCCCACTGAAGATGAAAGGGTTTACGGATACCGTCTCGAAATTCCGATCACCACCATCAGCATTTCACAAATACACTGGATTCGGAAGCGAGCGTCCATTAGCCGCACAAACATTGTTGAAGACAACTGAACGTGTTTAGTCTGTCCGCACCCGAGTGATTTTACATAGGAATGTTTTTTTAACGCGTAAAAAGACGGCGGAGCTGAATTCGAGCTGCTCGTCCATTATCCACCCTTGATGATAACAAAAAAAAAATCTGATAAAGATTGTAAATGGTATTTACCTTTAAAACATTCAATGGTCTCATTCCTCTACTTCTAATGGTAGAGTATAGAAAGATATTGCTGTAGTCAAGAAAATCATATGATGGTGTTTGAATGGTCGATGGTGGTTATGGTAAATATAAATCTCCAGATCTGTTCTAGATAGTTCCAAACCTATATATCTTTCATCACAATCGTTTGCCGAACAGAAGAGCACAGAGAGCAATGGATAGGCTCGTGGTTTCTATGCGTGATGGAATCAGGAGATGCGCAGGAGAACTAAAGTCACCGAGATTGTCCAAAAGATTGCTAACCTCTAGTGGAAATGGGCCAGATACATCCTTCGAAGGACTGACAGCCGATGGGGCACTAAAGTCCTCGAATGACGACAGTGGACCAGTCTCCGACAAGGTGGTATGATCTGGGGGAGGTTGCGGGAAGCATCTAGATGCGGCAGCGCAGGATCGATCAATGTGGAGATCTTTACAAGAGGTCTATGTCCAGCAGTGGATGTCTGTCGTCTGATGATGATGATGAACGGAAACCTCTTTCAGTTCCTGTGAATTAAGGCGATATCATCCAATTTTACCAACCTCTCTGCGAAGGTTTTCGAACTCCTTGAACTGAGGTCACAATTGTCTTCGGTCTAGACCCTCAACGTCTTTTGCATCCTCAGCTTATATAATCATTCTTTATAACATTACACAATTAATACAGGTGGTACTTACCAGTGAGCCAAGTTCCATTGAAAGGCTTGTAGTGCTCCGCCAGCACATCGTTCAGGGTGGGCCTCCGGCCTTTAACCCTGCCGCCATCGCCCGCGGGGGTGAGCAGGGCTATACTAAACACTATCAGGCCTAACACAGCCGCGATCACCAGCAGCGCGATGAGGATGCCCCGCCAATTCCGTTGTGTTGGTGTCGCTGCCGCCAACTCCTGGAACAATAATTATTTTATCAGCGATTTCATATTACAAAGCTTAGGAACTACAAAAAGGTCAACTTGTGGTAATGCAACTTAACATCTTATGGTGCTGTATACATCCTAACAAGGGCCACGTTGTTATGGCTCTCACCATCAGGTGGTTCTCTAGGTCGGTTCCTAAAAAAATACTTTTACCGAATTATATTCGCTGTTATTTTACTTTACCAAATGCTAAATTAGCAGAACAGCAACGGATATGCGAGGGTTCTCTCCCCCAGTGCTTGTGTACAGATGTTGCTAAAAGTTTAATAAAGAGTCTATAACTTACGGGAACATATTCCGCGTACGAGCGAAACGATTTTTAACCGAAACACAAAGCCCCTGGTCCCTCTGCAGGGTCCGTTTGCTTTTGAGGGAGTATTAACTACGTGCGCCATTTGTAACGGAAGGTCCGCTGTGTTTATTTATAGGCAGAATATACATTCAGTATATGAGAGAAGAAAGAAATAGGAATGGGAGATGAGAACGGTATAATAGAAGAAGAGAATAGAAGGCTAGAATGAGGGAAATAAAATAAGGAACGAAGGTCAGGCCCATAAATGTCCTAGGAATGCTATTTGTTGAATTTCGTACCAACGAGTCTATATTTCGAGAACTGCATCAAGCAGCGATTATCTTTGGTACAGTCTCGTATCCTCACCTTTTTTGGTCACGTATGCCGTCGACACGGGTAAGGTTGAGGATACCACGCCAAGAGGAAGAACGCCTATGAGATGGACTGACCAGATAAAGGCGGCAGTAAACTGTTTAGCATCGTTATCACTATATTAGTGCACTAGAAAGGCGGCCGTCAGAGAGGAATGATGTGTTGTCAAGCTTGCGACTAACACCTGAAGTGATGACCAAGATCACTCTGTCAAGAGTGATACTGACGAAGAAGAAGAAGATGTTTCGGAGGGAAAGCTTTGGAAGATAGATAGATAAGATCCCTGCTTCTGAGGGGAAGTTAGTGCATCCGGAGAGACCCCGGGATCTCTTATAGATCGCACTGGTGCCTCTACACTTTGTGGAGACACGTCTCTAAGGAGAAGCCTAACCCTCTTAGGCATCATCGCTGAGCCATACGCTGGCCCAAGCAGGTTCGCTTGTTTAGTGATAAGGGTCCTCACCCTCAAGACCCGCGAAACTCCTAGACCCTTTCAAACGCGGCAGGGCTTTCCTTAGTCCTATTCTTACTAGCCTAAGACTATTGAGCTGTTACAGAAAAGTCCTAGTATGCTTTTCTTTAAGGCTGATACAAATATCTGCTAATGATGCTAAGCAAGGATCTCTTACAAATATCGACTCTATAGTCTCTAAAGTAAATCAAAGCTTACATTCATCGTGTTAATAGAAGGTTTAGTTATAAAATGATAATATCAATATATAAGTAAAGTATGGTGATGTATTCATCAACTTGACATTTATGTCTTTACTTACTTTTTCATACAATAAGAGTTTAAATGTAAAAAAGAAAAGTCCCAGATCATCCTCGTCTAGCAAACTGCTAAGCAAACTAATGGTATTAATTATCATCAATATGATATACTCTTTTTGTTTGTGCAGATATCTTACTACCTGCTCTTATATTGCTCTAGAGCCTTATTTCTCATAGTGGTTCAGGTAGATTCCCAGATGTCCACGGGCGACTCTACAGACATCTCTACAGACATCATATTTTTTGTCTAGTTTTGGGCATATTGAAGAAATATTGCTCATAGGGGTCCTCCGGAATCAGCTAAATTTTTAAAGTAGTCCTCCGAGAAAAAAGTATAGAAACGTGTGTTCTAGAGAATCACCTCACTGCTCTCGAGTTTCCGGTGAAAGAAAGCATTGTGAGGAAACCTATATATTTCGACAAGAACGTCCTTTGTAAATATATCATATTCAACTCGCACTTTGCTATTTACTTGGATTAATTGCTTCACTGTCTTCTTGTGAGTTCCCGGGTCAAGTAGTTGAACTATTAAGAGGATTGTTTATTATAATATATTTATACTATCATAAGATCATGAGGAACAACACTATGAGAACTATTGTTTTCAAAATGAAAGCATTTGTTCTCTACATACTATTTGTCTTATGTACGAAATATGAGAACAATAAGTAAGACAATAAATAACTCTGTCGTATCAACCGGAAGCAGGCAGCGTCTTTAAATCGAAAATAACGGGTAGTTCCTGCACTGAATACACAAATAATTTTTCTTATAAAAATCGTCATATTATATATAAAGCTTCTCGAAGCTTTTCACTAAAAGCTACACTATAGATCTATTTAAAACGTTTGTAGATTCGACAACTTATGTTGCTTCTACTATTACAGACAAGTTAAATGAAAAAAAGAAAGCAATGGAGATGGTCTACTTTTTGAACGGAAGAGCTTTATCAAAAGTTGATGAAATTCGAGACTGCTACATTAACAAAGTAGTAGAGAGAGCATCTAAAAAATTGGGTTTCCTAAAACGAAACTCTACAGATTTCAAATCTCTCCAAACCCGAATGATTTTATACAACGCTCCAATACGAAGTCAGGGTTTAATACATTTTTACATAAGAAGTAATCTCATCGTAATATTCATAAAGTTTCAGGCCCCTCAGAACACAAGAGTTGGCCCAACGAAAGCCGACAACCCGTGAAAACTACGGACCAAAGTGGCTCCAACAATTTTAATATACATAAGCATACCTTCATAACTTTCGCTGATACTCAAACTAGACTTTTTAAAAGTAACTTATAAATTCAGAATATTTCACTTTCTGAAAGTGCACTGAAAGCTTACGCTTCATTTATGAAACTTCACAGCTCTGGCGTATGGATCGTTATTAAAACGTGTTAATTGTGTGAGAACTGCTTTTATTAACTTAAGGTTTGTGATGATAAATAAAAAGCTTTGGTATGCTGATGATCGAAACACAAGTTACGTTAAAGTTGAAGATTAATAATAATGGGTTTGGTTTAAAATTTCATCACTAATTATATCCCACATTGTATAGTACTGGAGTTGTATCAATAAAATATCTCTTTGATTCCTAAAAAAGGATAACACAAGGAGTATATATTGCCAAGTCGCTTTCACATTAACCGACCGTATCACAACGAATCTGTTCTTCGGATGTTTTAAA
Source organism: Troides aeacus (assembly GCA_033220335.2). Taxonomy (NCBI): domain Eukaryota; kingdom Metazoa; phylum Arthropoda; class Insecta; order Lepidoptera; family Papilionidae; genus Troides; species Troides aeacus. The sequence goes on along the minus strand of CM067293.1, from coordinate 7,258,569 downwards.
TATAACAAAATGACCATGTCAGATACATTTACTGCTGTGCACTGTCGCCAAATGAATTTCCTTGAAGGTCCATTATCCGTTCAGAAGTTGCACTATTAACATCAACTACTGTCACATAAATTCAGCGGCATTGCCACTGATACATACGTTAAGGCCACTCAACGTACCATCCCTCCCTTGACGTATTACGACTTATTTAAAAATATCAAGAAGTATTTAAAGAATCTCTACAATATATATTAAAACAATATCCTTAATAAAAGCTTCTTCTGCTTACACGATACCTATATCAAATCCAAACTCAGAAATAACTGATTATCTTTGGAACAGGTATATCTACTTTTAGGGATGATGATAGCTGAAAATATAAGGTATGATATTGATTATTATTATTTAAGAAAAATGGGTTCTGCATAAAATATAACTAACCAAAAACATTACTAAGAATCATTTTGATCAGAGTTATACGTTTGAATTATTTGAGAATTACTTCAGGTGTCCTTTACTATATAAATACTAATAATAATATATTTGCTGTGTTAGTAAAAAAACTTAAGTATTTACGCTCCACATATAACATTTTGTAGATAAATTGTCCACTCACAAACAATATTATAACGACTCAACTCGAATCCCAACTTGTACTTAAAGACACAATTTGGCTGCAGCGACAATACATTGTTGAGAAAACGAGATCATTACTGCGGGTGCTCCAGCTCAGCGAAAATTCATCCTGTTTATAGCAAAACTTTTGAGTGTGTTGTTAGTAAGGTATCCTTGTAACTTCCGGCGACAGACAATATGATGTTTTCAGCAATCTTTCCTCAATTACACGTGATGGAGAGTGACAAGTCCGAAGTGGGTGAAGCTCAAGTTTAATAGCTCCCTCTCATGAGAACGGTTGTTATAACAATCATAGTTATTGTATACGAAACTATAACGTCATCCTCAAGCTTTATTCACGAATCAGCGGAATCGAATATAGAACCTTCATATTATAAAGCAAGTGGATACAAGACAGTAGGCAGTGTCATAGTGGCAAACCACCGGAATGATATCTGAATTTTATACTGACAGATGAATCTTTGAACAATGTTGGAAGCTTCATCATCATCATCAGCCGATCGACGTCCACTGCTGGACATAGGCATCTCCTGATCTCCACATCGATCGGTCCAGAGATGCTCGCATCCAGTGAGATCTCGCTACTCTCACCAGATCGTCGGTCCTCCTTGTGGGAGGCCCCCCAATACTACGTCTACCGTTACGCAGGCGTTATTCATTATAATTAGCTTCTTATTAAAGGGGATAGTTTAGAATATCTCCATCCTTCATCTAAATATAATATAAAAGACTAAGATGAGAATAAATTTAAGAAAAAGGCAGCTTCTTCTGTAAGAGATAGACTTTCAACTGTAGACCTAGCAACAATATCAAACAATTTCTTTTGAGAAATCATCAGGTCGTAATTGGGAATCAGTGTTGATGATGATAAGTTTTTTTTCGTTGATTATAACATCAGCATTAAATCCCTTAGTATTAAAGATTTATGTGACAGTTTTTATTTTATTTAGACTAGCCTCTACGGACTGCTTACTCATGCTTCTTTGAAGACTACATCCAGCAACATATTCTTTCAAGCTTCCTAAAGAATATGATGGATGTTTATATAGACAATCCTGTAAATTATTGGATTAATTTAAAAGATATTCAGTTCGCACGCATTACTACAGTAATAACAATAAATGATACGTAGGTACCGCGAACAGGGAATTGTTATCAGACCATTAACGTTTTATGCCCGGATATAAATCCAGTCGTATTCGGCTCCGCCGCAATGAACATCGTCGCATATAAATCTGTCTACCCTCTTCACGTTACGGTCGATATGTTTTTACATTCATATCATTTTTATTTCAGTGGTAACTTAAGGAAATATCTTTCATATTCGTTGTACACATATTCCTTTTAAATTTAAAGGTAACGTGATCATCAAGACACTCATTAACACTGACTTAGGTCTATTTCATGAATATCCATTCTATTCTACTATTGTAAAGGTTGTTATAGAATATCTCCATCCCTAAGCAGTACTGTAAAAGGCAACTAAAGAAGATATGAAGACTATAAGCGATTAGGGTAGTAGCTTTCTCTTTGGGAGTTGTGCTTCTAAAACTATGTCGAATTCCTTTTAAGGCTCATCAATATCAATCTGTCAATGATCGGAGTCCAATATTGCTTCTTTTGGTACTTGAATAACGATAGACATCTTTTGGATTTTAGGTCTTCCTTTCTCCAATCAAAGTATCTCGCTATTACTACACCTAAGGTTTATAAATTCAGATAGAAAGAAAAGACAGATATGGAGGTATAAAGGAACTGTTATTAGTTCTTATTACTCCCACCTTTTCCACATTTGATGTAGATCTGAAAGATGCTGTCAATGTCAGGGCGTAAGATGTGGGAGAAAGCGTTTTTATGACCCAGCCGTAAAGCGATGAAGTAGAGACATCGTTGGAATCTTGCCAGTGCAAGTCTAACAAAACCTTTCTTTGGTGGCCCGATAGCAAGTTTACGAATTGTATTTTGAAAATATATACAAAAGCAGAGTTTTTAGGGGGTGGGGGTGTGTGTGCAGGTAGAGAATGATGTGTTCGCTTCTGTCAAGAAAAATGGTTCACGGAAACAATCGAAAGAACGTTATGGAGAGCGCTTCATAAAAACAATAACCCCCACGTTAATAACACCCTCTTATGCTGTAACAACCTGTTATACCCTCAGGTACTTAAGGGACCCTCGTCTTCGTGTACTTAACACAAAGGGACGTTTGAAAGGCGCAACTTCCGGTCGGTCCGTTGTCGTGTTCTTTAACGATTCTCTAGACATATTTAAGTTCTTATTAAGTTTAAATAAATCTAAATAAGTGGAATAAAGTCAGAAAGTCAAATTATGTCTGATTTCTACAGATGTATAGATTATTCTCTTTATATGTAATAAAACACAGTAGCATATATACATATAAATACTGTGTTATAGTAACATAGACTCATGACAACTGTTATACAAAGAAAGCTTGAGTTTTTCGGATACCTTCAAGGAGGATCCCTTTATGTATTCCCAAGGTAGATCCTGGAGGGTAAAATTCCTGGTACATAGCGGAAGAAATGGTTTGATGCCATAAAGCAGTGGACCAGGTTTAAAGAATAGCTGAGGATCGAATTGGTTTTCTCAATCTGATCGTCAAAAATCGTATATACATATATATGTATATATACTGTGTTCAAATTCAATAGTGGATAATGAAATATATACCGCATCATATTGCTGTCGTCGCCTGAGACGAGAAGTCTCGTTACATGAGTAATTTCACTGGCTACAGCGCCCTTGAAACCGGAACGCAGAAATGATTAGACAGTACTGTTTGTAGGCAGTATGGCAATATGGTGATACCTGTCCTGCAACAGAAACCTATTTCCAGTCAAAGCAAGAAAATGCTTCATAATTATTTTTTATTTCTGCCATAACGCCCTTCAAACCGGGACGCAATAATGCTAATAAATAAATAATATACTCATTCTGTCTCACTACTGTTTATCGGCTGCAATAGGCGCTGCGGACTGCTAAGTACTAACTTAGACGGTCTCCGACAACAGAAACCTTCCACCAGTCAAATTGTTAGATATCAGGACTAGAATTAGTATTAGATAGGATTTTAGGTATTAAGTTAAACTTAGGTCCTGGAATGTTTAATAAAGAAGACCAGTTTAATATATTTTGATATTAAGGCCTCCCGCCGCTTATTTCTCCTTTTTCATAAGACTTTTTAGGCCCCCGCTGTAGCTGTAGTATATCTATATTGCGAACAACATTTCTAGAAATTTCTAGAACATTCTTCATGATTATGCCCTTCAAACCGGATCACAGTAATGTGTACTATACAAACTTTGGTGGCAAGAACAAGCGTTTTACAACTTTGGAGTGGGCATTGCTTTTAAATCTCCATAGCGTTAACATTTGCTTTCAGTTTCACGTGGTTTTAAGTGACATCGCGGCCGTGATGGTGAAGTATGTCCATCTAGTATACTTCAACCCTTATATTTCATCAGCTGTTATGGCAGCAGCTTTATAATAAGTTTCATAGCCAGATGGAAAAAATCAATAGATTTATAGACTTTTTTTGATCCGCGGAGGAATATTCTAAAGATAAAAGAAGATAAAAAGAAGATAAGACCTAGCTTCTGGGGGGAAATCATGTGAGATTCTTACTCACTAAAACCTCTTCGGTGATCCGCATCCGTGCATTCGGAGAGGCTCCGGGATCTCTTATAGAACGTACCGGTGCTCTCTCCACTTTGTGTTACACGTCTCTGAGTAGGAGACTAACCCTCCATCGCTGAACCATACGCTGTTCCACGCAGGTTCTCAACTCAACTCCTAGACCCTCAACTACTCGGCTTCTACAACAGGCAGCCTTACCATAGTCCTATTGTTACTAGCCCGAGACTACAACGCTGAGATGATTTGTGGACCTAGAATCGAACCTGGGAACTCCGCAATAGAAAGCAGGCGCTTAACAAATTTGTTACAGAGATAGTTAATAACAATTCAATGAATATAAAGCTTGGTTGGTAGTTGTTCCTGTTTGCGTTTATTTTGTATATAAATATCATCAGTGACGCAAACTGCTGGACATCAGAATGTATTAAGGGTTGCGATGGCGCCATTAAAGCTGTTCACGTGTAGCGCATTGCGTAAACGTATTTGCATTGCGTGAGCTGAATCACTCTCAAATTCACTTTACACAGTTGTATCAACCGTTTGAATCATCATCACTACAATCTATCGGTTTTAAGGCTGCAGTAAATGGATCATCATTGCGACTACATGAATGCATTAGGAAAGCGACCATCAGAGAGGAATGACGATGTTTTGTTAAGCTTGCGTCGATGATCACCACGACCACTCTGTCAAGAGTGATCAACCTTCATCATCTACTGGTGAACATAAATCTTGAAACAGATTCATAGAATTTAAAAATCCAAATTAATTCAGACCTTATTCTCCTCCATCTAATATATATTCCTTAAAATATCTATGTTTAAGTACCACAGCAGCTCCTTCTGCAGCTGACAAACAAGCCTGTGCAAACTATACTGTGCTCCGGTTTGTAAGGCGCTGTAGCTAGTGAAATTACTAGGGTAAAGGACCTTGAAGTTTTATGTATCATAGCGACAAGCATAATGGTGTAGTATATACCATTGTTACTAGTCTATGGGCAGGTGTCTCACTTATTATCAGGTGAAAATCCACTCGCCTCGTTTCGGATTTTAAACGGGGTGTAAGGGGTCCTGAATATCTCACGGGACCCAAGCCAACCTCACCAACTCGTGGTGCAGCCTGATAGTCAACAGACGAGGCTCTGGCTCCCACCAAACCGCATTGGGACAGCGTGGTGGGAAATAGCTCAAATACCCCCATTTAAATCCCTGCTCGATCTAGATGAGAATCTTCGACGGAGGCCTATGTCCGGCAGTGAACGTCTATCAGCTGATGATGATGAATGATAAACCTGTTCATTGTTGTGATCATCATCTTCATAAGGTGCCTTCATCAAACTGAAGTTTGGAAAACTATTTCGTTATTCTACCAACTTAACTATATACTAGTTATATTAATTAACTGGATTATGTTGACTATATACCAAAAAGTAGTATAGTAATATCTGAATAATACTGCGTTAAATTCTGGAGCGATTAACCTTCTTAGTGTCTAGTTAGGTCGTTAATAAAGCTACTAAGTACTGACAGTACTATATATAGAAGTTTCTAGAAGGAAATCGTGATAGAAATATCTTTCTATCACTCTTCTTTACTAATAGTTCTCTTTTAAATTACTAACTCTGGTTAATCTACGGGTTTATCAGCGGACTGCTTTAACCGTGATAATTTTAGTGGAGCTGAAAAATAACTCGGCGGGTAGCAATTAGAGAGGGTAGGTTACCCTTCAGCTAATTTGCTTAACGAAATGTTTCAGAGGCAGTTGGTATCCGCTTCAGTTGCATTTTGAAATCGAAATGCGAAAGTTTAACTGAATTCAGTTAAAGCGTGAAATGTGGGATGAAATCGATTCGCGGGACGGTTATGATTAACTGAATAAATACATCACCATCATCAGCCGATAGACGTCCAGTAAAGACATCATCACCATCATCAGCCGATAGACGTCCAGTAAATACATCCTCACCATCATCAGCCGATAGCCGTCCAGTAAATACATCATCACCATCATCAGCCGATAGACGTCCAGTAAAGACATCATCACCATCATCAGCCGATAGACGTCCAGTAAATACATCATCACCATCATCAGCCGATAGACGTCCAGTAAATACATCATCACCATCATCAGCCGATAGCCGTCCAGTAAATACATCATCACCATCATCAGCCGATAGACGTCCAGTAAAGACATCATCACCATCATCAGCCGATAGACGTCCAGTAAATACATCATCACCATCATCAGCCGATAGACGTCCAGTAAATACATCATCACCATCATCAGCCGATAGACGTCCAGTAAATACATCATCGCCATCATCAGCCGATAGACGTCCAGTAAATACATCATCACCATCATCAGCCGATAGACGTCCAGTAAAGACATCATCACCATCATCAGCCGATAGACGTCCAGTAAATACATCATCACCATCATCAGCCGATAGACGTCCAGTAAATACATCATCACCATCATCAGCCGATAGACGTCCAGTAAAGACATCATCACCATCATCAGCCGATAGACGTCCAGTAAATACATCATCACCATCATCAGCCGATAGACGTCCAGTAAAGACATCATCACCATAATCAGCCGATAGACGTCCAGTAAATACATCATCAACATTATCAGCTGCTAGACGTCCAGTAAATATATCATCATCATCATCAGCCGATAGACGTCCAGTAAATACATCATCACCATCATCAGCCGATAGACGTCCAGTAAAGACATCATCACCATCATCAGCCGATAGACGTCCAGTAAATACATCATCAACATTATCAGCTGCTAGACGTCCAGTAAATATATCATCATCATCATCAGCCGATAGACGTCCAGTAAATACATCATTATCATCATCAGCCGATAGACGTCCAGTAAATACATAATTATCGTCATCAGCCGATAGACGTCCAGTAAAGACATCATCACCATCATCAGCCGATAGACGTCCAGTAAATACAACATCATCATTATCAGCCGATAGACGTCCAGTAAATACATCATTATCATCATTAGCCGATAGATGTTCAGCAAATACATCATCATAATTATCAGCTGCTAGACGTCCAGTAAATATATCATCATCATCATCAGCCGATAGACGTCCAGTAAAGACATCATCACCATCATCAGCCGATAGATGTCCAGTAAATACATCATCACCATCATCAGCCGATAGACGTCCAGTAAATACATCATCATCATCATCAGCCAATAGACGTACAGTAAATACATAATTATCGTCATCAGCCGATAGACGTCCAGTAAAGACATCATCACCATCATCAGCCGATAGACGTCCAGTAAATACAACATCATCATTATCAGCCGATAGACGTCCAGTAAATACATCATTATCATCATTAGCCGATAGATGTTCAGCAAATACATCATCATAATTATCAGCTGCTAGACGTCCAGTAAATATATCATCATCATCATCAGCCGATAGATGTCCAGTAAATACATCATCATCATCATCAGCCAATAGACGTACAGTAAATACATCATCATCATTATCAGCCGATAGACGTCCAGTAAATACATAATTATCGTCATCAGCCGATAGACGTCCAGTAAAGACATCATCACCATCATCAGCCGATAGACGTCCAGTAAATACAACATCATCATTATCAGCCGATAGACGTCCAGTAAATACATCATTATCATCATTAGCCGATAGATGTTCAGCAAATACATCATCATAATTATCAGCTGCTAGACGTCCAGTAAATATATCATCATCATCATCAGCCGATAGACGTCCAGTAAATACATCATCACCATCATTAGCCGATAGATGTTCAGCAAATACATCATCATCATTATCAGCTGCTAGACGTCCAGTAAATACATCATCATCATTATCAGCTGCTAGACGTCCAGTAAATATATCATCATCATTATCAACCGATAGACGTCCAGTATATTCATCATCATCATGAGCTGAAAGAGGTCTGTCGGACATAGACCTCCTCCAAAGATTTTCACATTTGTGAGGGTTGATGTGAGGGGATTTGAGCCATTTCCCACCACGCTGGCCCAATGCGGGTTGGTGGGAGCCAGAGCCTCGTCTGTTGATTAGTAGGATACAAGGATGTAAGGGGTTAAAGTAGAGGGTGTAAAGGGTTCCGCGGAACATCTTACAGAGCCCGAGTCAACATCACTTCCACGCGGTGCTACCTGCTAAACAACAGACGAGGCTCTGACCAATCACCAAACTTCACGGAGCCAGCTTAGTTAAGCTCTGCAGCAATTCCACCTTCAATGACGACCCTTGAGGAAGTCCTATGCCGAGCTGAGGGCTTTATCAGACTGATAAGAAGTATGTAGTTCATTGTATAGATGAGTAAGTATTTTCGAAGTTTTATAACGAATAAAACGGTACTGAGGATTATAAACGAGCGCGGAACAAATTTTATGATCCTTTCAGTGTATCCTGTTATGAGGTCCTTAAACTATAACGAGAACCTTACTCTTTTATATGAACATATAAAGGATTATTGGACGCTTGTAATATCGCATACTAGCTGCTCCACCGTCCGTTTTTGGAGGCAACAATTCGTAAGATTCTTCTTAGATGACCTATACTAGGTAAAAGGAATACTCTACTGTCTCTACTATACTATACTACTGTCTTTACTATATAATCTATACTAGGTAAAAAGAATATACTACTATCTCTAAGTCTTAAGGTTTCAGAGATATAGTGAAGTGTCTCTATATAGGTGGACCTATATTGTGCTCGTATATATAAGACGTATAAAATATGTTATCTTTATACAAGTATTTAGAGTACTTCTGTATAGTTTAATAGGTTTTTAAACATGGTGACCTGCTGTGCCGGAAATAAGCATAGTTATTATAACGGAAGTAAGAGCATGTTTGTATTTTGTTGTTTAGATTGTTAGAATAGAATCATTGCAAAGAAAGCTCCAGTACAACTTCTCCAGGAGTCGTGGCCTCGGACAGTGATTATTAATATCATCATGAGTCTACTATTGGATTATTCATGTTTCTTATATAAGTAAAAATAAAAATAAAAAATAATGAAGTTTTTATATAACTTTGACGGGAGCCCTGAGTCCGGATGAATATTTGAAAGGCTTTTGATGAAGCTAAGGTCTATTCAGAATCAACGGAATGCGATATCCTCTCGTGATTGAGATATACATTCAATGATTTTATATTTCTAGGATATCTTTATATATATATAATAAATCTAGGAATATTTACGAATGTCATAAAGCTACGAGAGGAAAGAGACGTTCACCTGATAGTAAGTGATACACTCTCCCATAATAACGTGGCGCTAGTTATAATGTTATATATCATATTGCGCTCGTCGCCTTAAGACATAAGATTTTGAGTCCCCTGATCACAGTAATTACACCAGTTACAGAACCTTTCAAACCGGAACACGGTAATATTTGTCGGCTACAATAGGCGCTATGGTGGTACATACCTAGACGGTCTTCCGTAACAGAGAAACACTACTACCAGTGACTACATATAACTATCTGTAACGATTGTTTTCATATTATCGTTAGTTTCCGATAAACTTAAACCAAAACCCTTCAAAACCAATTACCGATTAATTGGTTCTGAAGGGTATTGGTTTCCTTGCAATGTTTCTCATTACCTGTCGCTCGGATTTGTGGTGATCCACATATGCTAACGTCCAGTTGAATAACGAGAAGCACATCTACTCACCACTACTTCCGTTCTCTCATATTTGGTAGCTACACGCTTCACAATTATCGTTAGCAAATGATTAATTTAAGTCCTTTCTCAAAGTACTTTTTTTTAATATTTTTTGGTTTTTAAAAATATCCACTTACTCTTCGATAGCTGCTTTATTAATCTGTATCCATTCACCCCTTTTGGATTCTTTTATCATCCAACTATTGTCTGCTACAGCATCTATCTCATCATCATGTATGATTTTATTTATCTTCATTCATTCCTTATTTATAATCTAGATTATTAGGTACTCTCTTTTTTGTGCTGTTTTGTTCTTAATAATTTAAAATATTAATTCTAGTTTTTATTCAGAATATAAGACCTAGATATCGGAATAGTTCGATAGAACGATTTGGTGCTATGAATATTACATGAGCCATCTTTCGGTGACCGGTATTGCTAAATTCGGCTATTCAGTTTATTGAAGTGCCACGGATTTGCAATTGGAGGGAATCGGTAATGACATGAAGGCTTTGAAATTTTATGTAATTGTCCTCCTCCTCTCCTTTCTCTACTCGTGAAACAAGAAGGATACTCATCTCTTTGTAATGTTAGCTCTGCTTGAAATAATGAGGTGATGTTTGATATATAAACTGATATGTGAAAGCGGAAATAATGTTGATGATAAGCTAAGTACATCTACACGCCCGTCAAACTGGAAAGACGTGAAATTAATGAGATAAAATACCGTCCGCGTACGCAAGCTTCCGGGAAAACGCGGCCTGAATGAGAAAATATATTATCTCTGAACGAATAAACTTGTAAGAGCACAAAAAGATCGGATTCCCCTGAAAACCTTTTTCCGCTAAAGATGTTTGTTTGTAATTCCCCAGTTGTATTATCGTTGGTGAATAGAAATCCAGCTTATACGGCGCGGTGAGGATCTACATACGTTGGCTTCATTTATCCAATCGATACATAATCTCAAAGTTGAGAAGTTTGTTAATAAAGTAAGATAATAGATCTTATAATGTGTTTATTATAAATAATTATATTTCCTATAAATATATTGAATAGGGGTGTAAGGGTTCCCGCATAACAACACATGGAATATAAGCCAACCTTATCCGCTCAAGGTGCTCCTTTCTAATCAATAATCGAAGCTCTGGCTCTTATCAATCTGCATTGGGCCAGCGTGGTGGAAAATGGCTTAAATGTTCTTATATGAAACCCTTGGGGGAGGCCTGTGTTCAGCAGTGTAGGTCTATCGGCAGATGATGATGATGGCATTGAATATACAGTTTTTACACCAATAATAGCAAAAGCAAAAACCCCAATACCTTTAAAGATGAAAATATACAAGTACTGTTTAAATTGAATTTTTAACAATTAAAAATTCATCATCATCATCAGCCCATAGACGTCCACTGGACATAGGCTTCTTCTTCTTCTTCAAAGATCTCCACATCGATTGGTGTTGTCCGCAAAACCGGGAGGCACCGGGAGTCGTCGTCTGACACGTCTGTGTTCATATAGAGGGATTTGGGCCTTGTCTCACTACGCTGGCTCAATACGGATTGTTGGAGACCAGAGCCTCGTTTATTGATTAACAGGGTGCACCATGATCTGGTGAGGTTGGCTTGGGTCTTGTGAGTTGTTGTGCGGGCCCCCTTACACCCCACATTATGCCTTGCGTGTATTTTTCCTCCTTTGTATGCTTTTTCTGTGTGGAATCAAAAAAGCCTAAGAGAGTACAAATACAAGAAGTATAATATATTCATTCTCTAGTATGTTAACTAACCCTAAATTTGGGGAGGTATATTTAAGAAAGTACATCAGTAAGTTGTTGTGATTCTTTTAGTATATGGTTACCGATTTTCTTACAATGCTTCCGTTGAAAACCTTCCTTCCATTTTACAGGTTTTCAACGGTTTCAACCTTCCCGAAAGCAACCTTTGTTTTGAAATAAGAAATTATTCAGCGCTATTCTGAGCGTAGAGTGCTACCACATTGTTCAAGTTTCTATTTGACTTATCGAACCTTGGGGTAGTTCCAATTCTGGATGTACTCTCATGGATGTAAACATCCATATTCACTGTTTAACTTCCCATCCCATTATCAGCACATCGATTTACTGAAATGAACTTTTAAACGATAAAGTAATTACCATACTTGTCGAGTGAAGCTTTTTGGTGGTGTCTAGGTACTACCGCAGATCCTATTGCAGCCGCCAAACAGTAGTGTGTAAACATTACTATGTTCCGGTTTCAATGGCGTTGTAGCTGTGAAATTACTGAGGTTACAAGACGTAAAATATATCTGAATGCGACGAGAACAATGTGGTGCTGTGTACATCATCTTAACTAGCGCCACATTGTTATAAGCAGACTTGTCTTACTGTAGATGTTAAAGACAGCTACAGCCCTTGTCCTGGAATTATTTTCCCTTTAAATATCTTCTACGGTGTCCTGAGGGTATAGTGGTGGTGTGAATATTCTAACTCGTCTCCCACATTGGTTTCCAATATTTCTAATTCTGTTAGAAAGTGTACACCGCTAATCGATTTCGTAATACGATATTTTTTTCATGGATGGATTGTTTGCCCGACACAACCCTTAAAATGATGGAAGACTACACCCTACTCTGGTCTGCGAGCATAGGCTTTGCAGATTAGCTTAGCTTAGCTGTACTAAATAAATTCTCGTGTCGGACGCCAAGACTCACTTTGGGTCAAATGTTACTTGTTCAGTTATTACTTTATAGAATACATTGTTTAAAAGGTTTCATGAATATTTGGTAGTGGAGATCCATGGTGATGATGAATATTTTATAGCTTCTATTCAGAATTAACAAAAAACAACGTACAGAACCCAAGTCAACCTCTTCAACATCCGGTAAACCATGATGAATATCAGAAAAGGTTCTGACCATCAACCAATCTTCATATAGCCATCGTAGTGGGTATGGCCCAATTCCTTTCAATAAATTCTATGGAGATCCCTGGGAGAGGACTATGTCCAGAAGTGAACGTCTATCTACTGATGATGATGAAAATTATCACATATTCATCATCCCTATAAAATATAATAAAAAATATATTAATACATTAATATCCATCAGCTTGGTTATTTTTAGCCGAGTCTGATATTGATTATTCAGCCAATGTACAGAGGTTATAAGGGCGGGTCTATTAATATATCACTGTATTTCATATCATAGATAAAATAGCAAAATTTACTATGAAAAGCTATCACTTTTAATAATTTACCAATATATAAATTATTACACATACATAGACCAGAGTTTTTAGGTCAAAACCTTCCAACATAGTATTAACTGATAATTAGGATCAGTTAAGTTTGCTAGCTCAGATTACTCAAGTTCTTATATGTTAACAGTCGGAAACAGGGATGGTATAATCAAAGCAGATTTTCAATATGATGGGGCTGATCTAGGTGATTTTATAAAAAACCCTACCACCTAGCAAAATCTACATCAAGTGATCCTTGAATCGAAATAGGAGATCTCCGTAATACAAGCGTCTAGTAACAGATCTAGTGGAATTAAAGAAATTAGATAACTATATAAAATGTAACTTTAACCCTTAAAGTTTAATTTGTCATCTACAGCAATAACTCTATACATTAATTAACGGTTTATTAATGTATTGAGTTAATTAACGATCGATAATTAGACGGTCGGATGGTTTGATAGTATCAACGGAATTCCGCACATTAAGCCGATGTAATAAACTGAAGGTTTCAATATTAACTGGTGGTAGGTCTCTCTTGCTGGAGACCGTCCAGGTACGCAGCTGTTCCGGATTGGACGGCGTTATAGCTAGTTGAAGTACTGGGCTAACAAAATGTATAAACGAATTCGACGAAGCGACTTGACTAGAAAGACGTTCAACTGATGGTAAGTGATACGCGTGCCCATAATTACGTGGCGCTAATAAGAATGATATATACAGCACTGCACTCAGTGGACCGATTTATGTACAGATCTTTGGGGAGGCCTATGTCCAGTAGTGGACGTCTATCGGTTGATGATGATGATGGAAAAGATTATCGAAATAAATAAATTTGTCGAGTTGCTGGCTTTTATACTACAAAGCGACGAAAGAAGTGAGATGTTCACTTGATGGTAAATGATACGCCCACCCATAACAAAGTGGCTCGTCGCTTGGAGACACAAGAACTTAAGTCTCGTTACCCCGGTAGTTTCACTAGCTACAGCGCCTTCTATCCGGATCACAGTAACGTCTGTATAATACCGCGATAGAAGCCGCGTTGGTATGTACCTAGACAGTCTCCGGCAAGAAAGAGCTAGCACAGAGAACTAATGCCCAGCAGTGGGCGTCATCCATCTAATAATGAAATGAGTAATTCGGAGATTAGCGCTATCAAACGTTTAATACCTTTTCATATATACTTAGGCTATAAATTATATTTTGAATATATGCTTTATAATGTTGGAACCATACATCAGGTAAACACTGAAGGAGAACTTGTGAAAGCCTTTCATCAGTTCCAATTGAAACAAAACCTTGGAATATGAAATGAACTTGAGAAATATTTTCAAATTTCAGGCCGGAGAATTATTCGAAGCGTTCAGTTTCATTGGAAATTAAAACATAATAACATAAGGTCAGAATTGAATTCCTGATGAAGACCTCAGTTCCGTGTTTGAACGTCCCCGAGGACCCGCTTTTCGGAGCCACATTAAATCTGACGAAGGAATAATTTATAGCTTGATATTATCGCAATTATTTCGTTATGTAAATATATAATTTTAATTTAATGATATCATTAACTTTCTTTGTTTACTGACAACTTAAACTTGGTATATTAAAATGAATATCTAGGTCTCTGCTGCTGGAAAACGTCTAGGAACCACCGCAGCACCTATTGCAGCCGACAAACAGTACTGTGCAAGCATAATAATGCTTCCAATTCTTACAGATTTTTTTATTGCAAAATTAAGGGACGTCGATGGTAAGTGATACGCCTGCTCATAACAACATGGTGCAAGTTAGTATAATTTACACTGCATCACATCGTTCTTCGCCTGAAACATTTGATTTTGAGTCTCGTTACCCCAGTAATTTCACCAGCTACAGCACCATTGAACTATAACACAGTAATGTTTGCATACTACTGTTTGTTGGCTGCAACAGGCGCTGCGGTTATAGCTACCTAGACGGTCTCCGACAACAGCTACATGTCACTAGTAAATATCACCGTATTCCGATTTGAAAGCGTTGTAGTTAATAAAATTACTGAGGTAACGAGACTATCTCTAAGCTCCATACTACTAGAAACTGTGTCGCTAGACCGAGAACCGGCAGTGGAGAGAGATTTGTTATGATGAAAGTTAATAGCAGAGGCTTATAAAATATACTTTTTACTATCTCCTGACTATAAAATAAATTGTTAAGTTTTATATTTATTATTGCAAAAAACAATCTTATCTTATTTAATGAAGCAACGTAATGAACGAGATAGTCACTTGATGGTAAGTAATACGCCTGTTCATAACAACTTGGTGCAAAATAAAATGTTATATATAGCACCACTTATTTTCATAAAACATTTCTCCACTTTTTAAGTCAATAAACAAGTCAAGAGTTATCATTTCATTACTCATAAGAGTACTAGTGAACATCTCTCACCGCAAGTAAAAAATAAAGCTCCATAAAGCTCTCGCAGTGAAGTGAGCCATTACATGCCGACAAACAAACACACGGCCCTGTTGAAATTTGCATATAAAACGAAAAGCTTTACACGGGACGAGTCGCAAAGCGCCGTAGCGCCGCGGATATATACAATACACGGTAAATATTCACCTAATATGTGAACGGTTATAGTTTTATTTATTCTACGAAGTAACGAGACTAGCGAGATCGCATATATCACTCGATGGTAAGTGATACGCCTGCTCATAATAACGTGGCGTTAGTTAAAATGATATACATTGCACCAAACTATGCTAATTGATCTTAACATCCTTAGTTTATATTCTATTTTTTTTTAAACAAACAAGACTATTTCATCTAATGGTAAGTAATACGCCTGCTCATAACAACGTGGCGGTAGTTAAAATGATATACATTGCACCAAACTATGCTAATTGGTCTTAACATCCTTAGTTTATATTCTATTTTTTTTTAAACAAACAAGACTATTTCATCTAATGGTAAGTAATACGCCTGCTCATAACAACGTGGCGGTAGTTAAAATGATATACATTGCACCAAACTATGCTAATTGATCTTAACATCCTTAGTTTATATTCTATTTTTTTTTAAACAAACAAGACTATTTCATCTAATGGTAAGTAATACGCCTGCTCATAACAACGTGGCGGTAGTTAAAATGATATACATTGCACCAAACTATGCTAATTGATCTTAACATCCTTAGTTTATATTCTATTTTTTTTTAAACAAACAAGACTATTTCATCTAATGGTAAGTAATACGCCTGCTCATAACAACGTGGCGGTAGTTAAAATGATATACATTGCACCAAACTATGCTAATTGATCTTAACATCCTTAGTTTATATGCTATTTTTTTTCAAACAAACAAGACTATTTCATCTAATGGTAAGTAATACGCCTGCTCATAACAACGTGGCGGTAGTTAAAATGATATACATTGCACCAAACTATGCTAATTGATCTTAACATCCTTAGTTTATATTCTATTTTTTTTTAAACAAACAAGACTATTTCATCTAATGGTAAGTAATACGCCTGCTCATAACAACGTGGCGGTAGTTAAAATGATATACATTGCACCAAACTATGCTAATTGATCTTAACATCCTTAGTTTATATTCTATTTTTTTTTAAACAAACAAGACTATTTCATCTAATGGTAAGTAATACGCCTGCTCATAACAACGTGGCGGTAGTTAAAATGATATACATTGCACCAAACTATGCTAATTGATCTTAACATCCTTAGTTTATATGCTATTTTTTTTCAAACAAACAAGACTATTTCATCTAATGGTAAGTAATACGCCTGCTCATAACAACGTGGCGGTAGTTAAAATGATATACATTGCACCAAACTATGCTAATTGATCTTAACATCCTTAGTTTATATTCTATTTTATTTTCAAACAAACAAGACTATTTCATCTAATGGTAAGTAATACGCCTGCTCATAACAACGTGGCGGTAGTTAAAATGATATACATTGCACCAAACTATGCTATTTGATCTTAACATCCTTAGTTTAATATCTATTTTTTTTTAAACAAACAAGACTATTTCATCTAATGGTAAGTAATACGCCTGCTCATAACAACGTGGCGGTAGTTAAAATGATATACATTGCACCAAACTATGCTAATTGATCTTAACATCCTTAGTTTATATTCTATTTTATTTTCAAACAAACAAGACTATTTCATCTAATGGTAAGTAATACGCCTGCTCATAACAACGTGGCGGTAGTTAAAATGATATACATTGCACCAAACTATGCTATTTGATCTTAACATCCTTAGTTTAATATCTATTTTTTTTTAAACAAACAAGACTATTTCATCTAATGGTAAGTAATACGCCTGCTCATAACAACGTGGCGGTAGTTAATATGATATACATTCACGCAATTTGCTCGTAGCTTTTAACACCTGAAGTTAATTCCTGTTATTTTTTATAAAATATAACGAGACGACAATTAGATGATTTAACTTGATGGTAAGTGATACGCCTATCCAATACAACGAGGTTCTACTTAAATTAGTATAGGTAGCACCACATTGTGCTGGTAGCTGTGGTACGTAAGACGGTAAAAAGACACCGTAAGTAATTTTACTTGCTACAACGCCCTTCAAATCGGAACACAGTAATGTTTGCACTACACTGTTTGCCGGCTGCAATAGGCGCTGTGGTGGTACTTACCACCACTAAAGGACAAACATTACTATTGATATACATCGAGTGAATCGTTGATGTATCGAACGTGTAATCGGCAGGTTAGAGAGCATTAAAACAAATTGTTGCAGCTCGTGGAATGCTATTAAAACTACCCACAAAACTGGTTCCTCGGCGTGGTGACACAAATTATGGTGTTACCATAGTAACAACCTTATAATCCATCGACGGCTTAGCTCATTTATTGAATGATGATGTGGTAATAACTATAGTATATGTAATAGATAATGATTTCATGCGCAAACTTTTTTAAAATATTTTCTCTATAATTTATAAAGAAATATAACCCGAAAGAAATTCTTTAGTAAAGTTCGATGTTTAGTAGTGGATAATATGTCCCGGATTGAAGGGCTTTGTAGATAGTGACATTACTGAAGTTACGAGACTTAACAAGTCATGTCTTAGCGGCGAGCGAAAAGTTGAGTATTGTATATCATCTTAGCTAGCGCAACGTTGTTATGAGTTGGCGTATTACTTACTATCAGGTGAACGTCTGTCGTCGCGTCGCTTTGTTGAATAAAAAAAGTTATTTATGTTATTATGCAGTGGGTATTTTTAATACAATTATTGTCACCAAAAAGTAATATTACAGCGTTCTGGCTTGAAAGGCGTTGTAGCTAGTGAAATTCCTGAATAACTTTTGTCTCAAAGCGATGAACATAACATGATACAGAGTATAATATCCTAAGTAGTGCCGCTATGTTATGAGTACGCGTATCAATTACCACCAGGTGAATGTCCTGCTCGTCTCATCGCTTCGCACAATAAAAAAAACTATTACATCAAATCAAACTTGTTCAAATAATGAGAAATTGTTTTTGAGCGCAAGGGTCAAAGTCCAATAAAGAAAATCTTGCAAATCGCATGCAAAGTAAGAAACAATGCTCTACCCGTACCGGTGCGGGGAATCCCCGCGGCGATAAATCATTTGAAATTGTTTCCCACCTCCGCTCCGAACCGAAAAGGTCCTTCGAGACGGACGAGTTTTTAATGACAACTTTAACAGATTCAACTATATGAAACGTTATTTATTGAACCTATTCCTTTAGTTTATAACAACTTAAACTTTAATACAAACTTGACTGTTTTATTAAGTGTGAAGTAATTAAGTACATTTGAAAAATGAGGAGATCCGGAGGACCAGGGTCACTAACATAGCCCTAAGAGTCACAAGGCTGAAGTGGCACTGGCTCGGGTACATAGGTCGTAGAACCAATGGACATCGGGGTCTTATAGTGCTGGTCCTGCACCAGAAAGCGCGTTAGCAGACCTCACCACCAGGTGGACAGGGGACATGAAAATCTCTGGGAAGCCACTGGATTCAAACAGCGGAAGATCGTAATTTGTAGAACACATCACAAGAGACCTATGTCCAGCAGTGGACGTCCAATGGGTTAAATGATGATGAGGTTTTTTGGCTAGGCAACTAGTCGTGGTGACGACACTTAGTATCTTGTCTTAAAGCGACAAGTACAATGTACGCAATTCTAACTAGCGCGACTTCGTTATGAGTAAGCGTATCAATTACCATCAGGTAAACGTCCCAAATAGTAAGTGATACGCATGCCCATAACAACGTGGCGTTGGCATGATATACAACAACACATTGTGCTAGCAATGAGATATGTTAGGTCTCGTTAATCGACCCGATGTTTACCTGATGGTAAGTCATACGCCTGCCCATAATAACTCTGCGCTAGTTAAGATGTCATAACTTTGTAATGCACTGTTGCTTGTTGTTAAAAAATAAGATTTTAAATCTCGTTACCGCAGCAATTTCAATAGCTACAGCGCCATTTAAACCGGAACACGGTAATGTTTGAATAGTACTGCTTGGTTTAACTTAAATTAAGTGAAAATTCTTTAATAATATATAATAATGTTTTTTTTTCATTCAAACAGCTCAATTATTCATTTCAGGCGTGCGTTTTATGTGTGAATTATGCTCAGGACCGCTCCCCGCCGTGTATGGCTCACTTAACTTTAACAATTTGTTTCACTTTTCACCGTCATCAGCTGATGGAAGTCCACTGCTGGACATAGGCCTCCCTCATAGATCTCTACATCGATGGCTACCTTGGTTCCAGCGCCTTGTCAAAGACAGTCACAGTAAACATGGTTTTTGATACTCCCTGGCTCCAGATGCCGTCGTTTGTAAGGGTTCATATGGGCAAGTTTGGGCCATTTCCCAAAACGCTGGCCCAACGTGGGTTGATAGGAGCCAGAGCATCGTTTTTAGATTAGCAGGGTGCACCTCGAGCTGATGAGGTTGGCTTGGGTCCCGTGAGTTGTTTTGCGGGTCCCCTTACACCACCTTTTTTTTCACTATTAAAACCAATTAAAAGCTTGAAAATATTTCCAAGTGAAATTTCATCCCCTTTTACCAACATTAAAGAAGAGGTCGAAACATGGTCTAAGTAGAAACAGAGACCACGTTATGACCTAAGGTCACGTTCACTACAACACGGACCCTATAAAATCGACCTCACTTAAGATGATTGCTTTCGTACAAGACGTTTGTGACGTCACGAAGCTCCGCAGCTATTATTAGAATAACTGTAAATGTTTGGCCAGCTTAATATTATCCTAAGCAATCAAGTTAGCATCTTAGTAACTTATTTCTAATCGTGATTATCTCAACGTGATGCTGTGTAAACATCCTAACTGTCGGACGAGTCATTAGATCAATGTACTGTCCCTATCATCGATATTTGAGTAGTAAATGAATATAAGTTATTTTGTTGTAATTATAATAATAAAAATAGCCCACATAACATTCCCACAGCTGGACAAACCCTTCTTTTATAAGATATTCAAGACGATTTATTTATAATATTGGATATTGAAACGTCTTCATCATGATTTTTCTACAACCGAAAGCTCAAGCTCAGTGGGAATCGAATCTACTTTTCTCAGGTTCGAATCGTGCATCGAGTGTAAGGGGTTCCGCATAATAACCCATGGGACCCACCTACCTTACCAGCTCATGGTGCACCCTGTTAATCAACGAACGAGGCTCTGGCTTCCACCAACCCCCATTGGGATAGCGTGGTAGGAAGTGGCCCAAATTTCCCAATATGAAGGCATACAAACGATGGTTCCTGGTAGCTGGTGATGCGTGCGGCACAGGACCTATCGATGTGGAGATCTTCGGACTTCTCTCTGGAGACGTCTGTCTGCTGATGGTAGCGATGGTGGTGGTGGAATCGTGTGTACGATCGTATAAAGAAATCGAATCACGATCGCTTAATATTCTCATAATAAGCCTGTTAATAGTTAGCGAACATTTCATTTATACAGATTACGTTTCTTAATATATCATGACTCTCTTCAGCTAAGTTACTTCTTAAGTTAACTTATACGACACAGTATAGTTCAGTTACCACATTTTCCCTTTCCTCCCCTATTTTAAAATTTCCATACTAAGTTATTAAGTAATCAATTTACGCATTAAAGTATTTTTTTTGCCAAACATCAAAATGGTGGATGAAAATCACTTTGAACTTTGTCCTTTATTTACCAAGTACACAAAATACAACTTAATACGTGTCGGTGACTCCCAATTAAACTGTACAGTCAAGTTAATTAAGCGATAACTTAATGAAGTTATCAGCTGTTTTAATTAAAAAAAAAGGTTCATTTGTTCAGCGACGCGCCAGAAATTTTGGATATGTTAGGAACAAATTAGTTGAGTTTGTTTTGAATTCAAGTCGAAAATGTTACGAATAGGTTGAATTCAGTATTGAACCGGAAGTATTTATTTTACATAGATTGTATTCAACATATATTTAGGCATCGATTGTTGCAGCACCGCAATGATGTGACGAAGCAAATATCAGCAGCGGTACGTGGTGAATGTCTGCGGTTACACCGTCTGGTAATCAGCAGGGTGCACCGCGAGCAGGTGAGGTCGATAGGACTTCGTAAGATTTTGGGCGGAACCCTTTGCACCTAATAACAGTTTATTTACGGACTTCATAACATTTGCTTATCAACTTCCTGTAGCTAACGGAAGCTTATATTGTAACACAGTGGTTTCTGGTTTGATTCTTGGGTAATACACTAGACTATAGATAGTTACAGGCTGTTTTCTATTCTACCTACAAAGTCTTCTGCTGTAATGGAAGGAGAATATTCTGAGATTACTTAATTTATTATAAGCGGTTTCTATATCACTTAAAATTGTGTGATATGTACGTGTAGTGTTATATCTTTGTTAATTAAAAATGTCTTCATCATTGTATACAAAAGTCGACGGGAGCTTTTATCATCATCATCTTCGGCCTTTGTTTATCCCCTGTTGGATATAGGCTATCCCCAACTATTATCAATAGCCAATTGACGTCCACTGCTGGACATAGGCCTTCTTCAAAGATCTCCACGTTCGTAGGGGTTCATATGGGGTGGTTTGGGCCATTTCCCATCACGCTGGCCGAATGCGGGTTGGCTGGAGCGAGAGTCTCATGTATGATTATCAGGGTGCACCACGAGCAGGTAAGGTTGGCTTGGGTTCCGTGAGTTGTTGTGCACCCTTACACCCCTTATCCCTAATGTCTTCAAGCAAATGCGATCCTCAGTTTCTCGCATCGACCCACATCCTATCGCGCTGATGATCTCGTCGCTCCGTCTGGTGGTAGAGCGTGCAACACTTCTGCGACTTTACTCCACTATGACTTTTTTTTGTATTGTTCATCCAGATAAACTTCCGACCAAACATTAAAGTAATATACAATAAAATTAAGTTATTAACAAATTGAATAAAGTTAATTATTCTTAATATAATAATTCTCTATTATATTTAAAAAAAAATAATCCAAGTGAAGTTAAGAAATGGGAAACAAAGGAGTCTAACAGCCGCTGGGATTAAGCGAGGAGCCTGCCGTACATTGATAACAATTAAGAGGCCGTCGGGAGCCTGCTCCAGCTTCCCGCGCCGACCCTGAACGGAATCTATGTGACAATAGAACCTGGAATCACTTCACTTGCTTCATATAATCAAATCACCCCACGGAATAAAAAAAAAAAACAGTTTTTCCTTGTGACAAGCGTAATGAAGGAGACCGTCTAGAAAAGTACCTCTATACCGCTTATTTTTGATTGTAAATCTTATTGTGTGAAGTTCCGGTTTGTTGGACGTTTTACTCAGTAAAATTACTGTAGTAATAAACATTACCATCTGAAATAATTAATATTATATACAATGTGATACAGTGTGTATTAACTTGTATACTTTTTTGGTACAATTAGTCCACTATAATATAGGTTTCTGTTTCCGGATCCCATCTAGGTAAGTACCACTGTAGCGCCTATGGCAGCCGACAAACAGCACTGTGAAAACATTACTGTGTTCCGGTTTGAAAGGTGCTGTATCTAGAGTATTTACTGGGGTAACGAGACTCAATATCTTATGTCTCAGGCGACGAGCGCAATGTGGTGCAGTATATATCACAGTAACTAGCACCGCTTTGTTATGAGCAGGCGAAACACTTACCATCAGGTGAAAGTCTCGCTCTTCTCGTTGCTTAATTAAATAAAAAAAGTTAAATATAGCACAAATACTAGAAGGTATTACAATCGACTCATCTACCTTTTAGGTCATATAAAATTATTGTTTACCTCTAAGTATTTGTTCTAATACCTAGGTCTGTCTGATGAATACATGAAGAGGTATGCAAACTACAAAGTAGAATATTATTACAAAATCCACTTTGAAAAATTAATATCATAACCTCTGTAAATTATAATTATCTATGCTCTACATCAACCCTGGACCCTGGACCCTGGACCCTTATCAAATTAACATCCATTTAAAATTCATCTCCGAGCATTTCCTTACTTAAGCGCTTAATTAATTTTAATCCGTCTGTACTTTAGTATGATACATAAACATATAAAATATACAGTATATGTTTACTGGTGGTAGGTCTAAGTAGGGGCTTATTGCAGCCGACAAACAGTACTGCGTAAACATTACTGTGTTCCGGATTAAAGGGCGCCGTAGCTAATATAATCGTAATATACGGTTATCAAATATCTCCCTTCCGCTTTTTTGCTCTTTATTCAATGCTTTATAAAAAGTGTTACAGTGATCGGATTTAGTTCAAATATGCGCCGTTTTGTTCGATAATCTGTTTCCATCTAGACGGCAACTTCATAATACCTCCCTCGTAGAAGCCCCCCTCCTTATTTGCGAAGAACTCGGACAGCCACTTTTCACAAGCCTCTTTTGAGTTCAACTTTACACCACCAAGGGCGTTCACCATGGACAGGAACAGCTGGTAATCACTTGGCGCTATGTCCGGGCTATATGGTGGATGCGATAAAACCTCCCATCCGAGCTCCCGTAGCTTCTGACGAGTCATCAACGAAGTGTGTGGTCTGGCGTTGTCCTGGTGGAACACTACACCCTTCCTGTTGGCCAATTCTGGACGCTTCTGGTCGATCGCCTGCTTCAAGCGGTCCAGTTGTTCGCAGTAGATGGTAGAATTAAGCGTCTGGCCATATGGGAGCAGCTCATAGTGGATGATTCCCTTCCAATCCCACCAAACACACAGCAAAACCTTCCTGGCCGTCAATCCCGGCTTGGCCACTGTTTGGGACGATTCACCGGCCTTCGACCACGACCGTTTTCGCTTGATATTGTCGTATGTGATCCATTTTTGGTCGCCAGTCACCATCCGCTTCAAGAATGGGTCGAGTTCGTTCCGTTTCAGCAGCATATCGCAGGCGTTGATTCGGTCCAGAAGGTTTTTTTGCGACAAATCATCATCATCATCATCATCCAATCAGCCAGAAGACGTCCACTGCTGGACAAAAGCCTCCCCCAAAGATTTCCACTCAGACCGGTCCTGGGCCACCAGCATCCAATGGTTGCCAGCGACCCTGACCAGGTCGTCGGTCCACCTTGTGGGGGGCCTGCCCACGCTACGTCTTCCGGTACGTGGCCGCCACTCGAGAATCTTTCTGCCCCAACGGCCGTCGGTTCTGCGAGCTATGTGCCCTGCCCATTGCCACTTTGCGACGGCGTCAAATCATGCGGCACCCAAACATCAAGCTTTTTTTTGTATCCAGCCTTCTGCAGATGGTTTAAAATGGTTTGGTGACTAACTTCCATCTCCTGGGCGATGTCACGAGATGCCACATGCCGGTCTAACTCGATGTAGTCCATGATTTGATCGGTATTTGTCGTCACAGATCTTCCGCCGGCTGGCTTATCCATGGTGTCGTTTTCACCGGCTCTGAATCGTCGAAACCATTCCTCCGCGGTTCGAAGTGATAGAGTACCATCCCCCAAAACACCATTAATCTCACAGAACGTTTCTCTAGCGAAGGAAAACTTTAAAATAGCGCGAATTTCGGCGTTAGTGAACTCCATGTTTACACGTCTATAACTGTTGAACGCAATATCCAAACTAATTATGCATTGCGTCGTTTTGTAGGTTATGTCAAGACCTTTCAAATTATGTATAGTATTGATAGATACGAGCTCTGTAGCGCTTTGTACATAGCCGCGAAATTCAAAAGACAAAAAGGCGGAAGGGAGATATTTGACAACCTAATAAAATAAACGTGTCTAGTCTGACGAGCGCAATCTGTTAAAGTATATCATGTCCTATCACGCCACGTTGTTATGGGCAAGTGTATCACTTACCATCAAGTGAACGTCTAGGAACTTCACCAAGTGTCTAAGATCTTGATGTCTGTAAGGTTACTACAGTTGCACCATCATTATCAATAGCAGTAGTCCACTGCTGGACACAAACATTTCCGGAGAAGGCCGATTATTTACCACAGATCATTTCATTACAGACTCTATGACGTACTGCTTGATACCATCATCAGGAAACCTGCTGCCGTTTCCTTGAAGATAAGGCTTGGGTAGGTCTCATTCTGATCTGACTTATACCATACGGTGGCGCCAAGAAGTTAGTGCATACAAATGTTACATGACCCTTCACCGAGTGATTCACCAACAGCGTAAACTCCTCAGTAGTGGTGCTCAGCTAAAACACGCCATCACTTCCAGGTTTAAATGATGTATATATGTTTGTTTATATGTTTATATAAATATAATTAATTAAATTGAGTACCTCCCTTACCTTTTATCAACCCCCCACTGAGCTCGCTTTGTGTGTGACGGCCTTTGATAAATATTATTTTGAAGAGTTGTGACGTCATCTCTCTTTCTTTTAACTCCGAATAAAGGATTTACTAGTTAATATATTCTCATCGCAATATAGTAAATTAATTAAAAAAAAAGTAGTAAAATAGTTTAACTGGTGGTGATAGTAAGATAACGATACTGATGCTAGTTTATTCGGCGACGATACGAGGAAGGCCTTCACCTGATGTCAAGTGATACACTTGTCCATACCAATGTTGTACTAGTTAGGATGATAACAGCACCACATTGATCCCGTCGCCGTGAGGCGCTGTTTCGTTATCCCAGTAATTACACTAGCTACAACGCCCTTCAAACCGGAACACAGTACACTACTGTTTGACTGCTATAATCGCTGCGGTGGTACCTAGACGGTCGCCGGCAACAGAGACACTACCACCATTATTTATTTACAAGAATAAAGCGTCTGTACAAAATGGCGGAACTAATGTCAAAGGTCATCGATTTTCAGCCTATCTTATAAGATATATATCAAGTTATAGGATATATTTATAAAGTAATCTATTACGTTCTTTAAACCGGAAGTTATGTTTGTTTGTATATAAAGGAGTTCAGAGGTCATCTAAGACTGGATTTAACAAAATTCCTACCCCAAAAAGAATTGCGGGGGTGACGCAGCTAGCGGACGAGGAGTAGCTAGTATATCAATATGTATATAGTTTACTTATGAAACATAATTATTAAAAAGAAAACTTAACTGAAGCTTGTTGAAATATCTTAAGGGAGGTATTTTCTTAAAAGCCTCTCTATTAATGGACCGTAAGATGGAAGTGGCCTTAATAAGGTACACTTTACTATAGTTGAATTTATAAAGGCACCTCCTCCCCACTCCCTCCCACGGAATATGAAATTCTTTGAAGTCCACTAGAGTCGTTACCTTGCTCATTTCGTGAATGCTGAGTAGCTGTGAATAATCGACCCCACTATGCCTTTTGATGTCACCACTTGCAAAATAAAATGTACACAATTATTTTACTGCTTGTGTATCTATCCTAAGCTTTACAGTAAATGTAAACAAAAAAAAAAGTTCCAATGTAATGCTGTTTATGACTTTTTTTAAGTTAAATATAGAGATCAGATACAATAGTTACTATCAGTCCTGTAGTCTCTCTAGTAAGAATACGACTAAGGTAAGCCCTGCCTGTAGAAGGTGAATGGAAAAGTCTAGAATTTTCGCGGAGTTTGAGGGTGGGGCTGGTTCGATGGTGGTAGGAGAGTCAGGCTCTTCAGAGACGTGTCCTCACGAAGTGTAGAGTGGCACCGGTGGCATCAGAGATCCCGGAGCCTCTCCGAATGCACTGATGCAGACCATCGAGGGACTTACTAAGTATCTCACATGACTTCCCCACAGAAGTAGGGTATCTTTCGAAGATCCCTCCGAAACAAAGAAAAAACAGCTAATATATGTTACTTGTATATAGAGAATAAATGCTTTGTAGTATAGAGAATTTGGCTAGTGGTAGGTTTTCAACCCCTCCTGGTTATTTACCACCCTCATATTGCGAATCTGCCATCATAATAGCATCGCTGTGGTCCAGTCGTAGATACATACTCATAGTTACACTACATCATTTAAACTAGATATTAGTTCATTGTAAAGCTCTCTTCTTCTCTTCTCTTCTCTCAGTACTACTCCCTGGTTTCAGACATAATCTATATTGCCGTTAAAAAAAAAGTTAGGTCGTAAATCGCGTTGTCGTTTGCATTCGTTATCTGTTCCACCTCGTCGAGTGCTCGTCGTCTAATAACCCTGCTGGAAAGCTGATAGCTTCTAAAGACATACGGTCGTCTGGATTAGGATATTTTTTTTAAATCGACTAGGCTAGCGTATATCCACAAATCTCACCTGATGTTGAGTGGTTAAGTGCTAAGTCTCACTAATCTAGTAAAGACCTATTCAATCTTTTCTTGACGACACCCCAGTAACAGTACTGGAACACCGACGGAAAGTTCTTCCACATCGTTTACTGTTCCAAGAAGCAGGTCTGAAGCTCTGTTCGCAAACTGAGGATGTCCAGAACGTAACTATGAGGCATGTAGTGTAAAATGGCTGTAACGCCCCCGCAACTCTATTTAAGGGTAATTGCGTTAAATCCATTCTTAGCTGACCTATATTCGGGAAAGGAATATTCCTAACTCCAAGTCTTCAGATCTTGTGATAGCAGAGATATCCTGATGAGTCTCTACAAAGGTGGAAATCTTATATATATAGTGGAAATCTTATATATGTATGTACATAGATAATAGAATATTCCTTTGATTTAAAAATGTGGTTTCTTCCTTCTTTTCTTTCTCCTTTGTGGGTGTTCTGATAACAACTGAGCTTTATATAAAAAGCTCTAGTTAAGTATTTAGTTCAAGAGAAAAATGTTTGTTTATAAGAAATAGTTTAAGCTTTCTTTTGGCATAAATAGTTAAGGGTTTAATTACTTTAATATAATTAAAAAAAAAAAAACGTTTCTGTCAATATAGTCTGTGAAGTAGGTGACCTGCAATAGACCGGAATAACTTATCGACTCCAACTATTTCCAGCCTCGTACTATTGTGACTACCTACGATTGTAGATATGGAAGGGTCTGTTGTCGGAGACCATCTAGGTATATACCATTGCAGCCGAGAAATATTACTGTGTTCCGGTTTGAAGGGCGTTGTAGTTAGTGTAGTTACAGGTGTAACGAAACTTAATATCTTGTCTCTAGGCGACGAGCGCAACATACTGCTGTGAATATTATCTCAACTAGTGCCACGTTGTTATGATTCTTGCATCACTTAATTTCAGGTGAACGTCATGCTTATCTCTTCGCTTAGTTGATGACAAAAAAAAATCGGAAATATATTGATTATGACAACAATATTTTGCTTAGTACGAGTAGACAGTGGGGTAGGCAGAGACCACCTCTCTCCACCTGCTACGATCCTGGCACACCTCTCTCGCTTCCTCCACTTTCATAAGCGTCTTCATGCACGCTCGTCGGTTGCGTGTGCTTTTGATCCGGCCTTTCTTTAGGACATCTCCGAATTGATCGGAACATGTCCGCCTAGGTCGACCTGCACCGATTTTTCCAATCATTCTTACCTTGTATATTTCTTTCGTTAATCTTCTTTCATCCATTCTTTCGACATGGCCGAACCATCTAAGCATCCCTTTCTCTATCCCTGTCACTACATCTTCAACCACGCCGCACCGCTTCCTTATCACACTGTTCCTCACTTTGTCCATCCGTTTCACTCCAGTTATACTTCTCAGGCTTCTCATCTCCACAGCATTAATCCTACTTTCATGTTTCTTCTGCCATACCCAACATTCACTACCATACATCAGTGTGGGGACCAACACGCCTCTATGCACAGCCAGTCGTGCACTTTGTGAAACGTTCCGGCTATTCATAAGGTTATGAAGTTCATATTCATAAGTTCATGTTCATATTCATAAAGTTAAGTTACATATAAAGCTGTTACCTAAATTAAAGTTTTAGTATTTTTTTCCAATTAAAGTTTACTACTTAACATACCTATCTGCTTTTAAGTGAAGCAATGGTGAAATTCATGGACGATAAGGAGAAGTTTGACTTGAATTATTAAAGAAATAACTTACTTTCATATTTAGTCACCCGTTCAGTTCCATAACAGTTCCTAAAGTTAATTATTAATTAAATAAAGATCTCTTATTAAATTAGGGTTCCGTATAAACTTGTTAATTATTGAAATGTATCCCAGAAGTTATCTAGTGAAGGTGTCCGTGAAGTTAAGCATTGTAACTTAGCAATTATAAACATTACAACTTAAGTTATGACAACGGCTACAACAATCAAGTAATTGCTGATTTAGATTAAGTTAATTCTGCTTTTGCTGTTTGTTTAACTTAACTTGTTGGAATACCAGTGTTGCCTTATTTATATATATATATATATATATATATATATATATAACATTTGACTTCAATTTCATAACACTGTTTTTAGGTGGCTGTTGCTGGAGACCGTCTAGGTAGGTACGACTGCAACTCCTATTGGACTCAACAAATAGACCAGTGTAAAAATTATAGTGTAAAAATTCCGGTTTGAAGGGCGCTGTAGCCAGTGAAATTACTGGAGTAACAAGATTTGTTTGTGATCTCAAGACAACGAGTAAAATGTAGCAATAATACATCATCTCTATTAGTGCTACATTTTTATAGACCTATATATCGTTTACTATGAAGAATGTGTCAGCTCTCATATATTGACAGACGGGAGACAAGATGATATCAATATAATATAAATACACATATATATGTGTATATAGATATATATTTCAAGTTATTACATGATATAATATTAAAAGTCAATGTAATAAAAATATGCTTATAAACTAATGTTTTCATAATTGCCGATAGATGGCAGTATTATAAATAAATTAATGACATGATTTAATTCTTAGAACATACTTTAATTTTTTTAATTATATGTATATAAAGATATATATTTTAGCTATGCTTTTATCCTATCGGTGATATAGTTAAAATTTATGTATTTCAGTTGCTTTACTTAATACTTATTATAGTATTAATAGTTGGTATCGTGCGGTATGACATAATAGCCGCCAAGCGGGATACAGCCTTAACGAATAGCTTTACAAATAGAAAATGCGAAAATATGAATTTATTTCTTTTTGCACAAAAGATTATATAACAAAAAAAATTGTTTATCTATGGTTGGTTATACATGCTTTAAAGTTGTATAAAAAAATCCATAGATAGAAAATAAAAAAAAATTATAGAGATAAGGTGAGAGTGACTTAGTTTTAGCTTTTAAAATTTTTTCTCAGTTCATTATACAATGAAAATATTAAAAAAAAACTTTTTTCTTATTCAACGAAGCAAAGAGACAAAGAAAACGTGCACCTGTTTGTGAGTGATACGCTTGTTTATAAGAACGCCACTGTAGTTAGGTTGATATATACTGTACGCAATTGTACTCGTCTTGAGACGTAACTAGGTATAACGCCTTTCAAACCGGATACAGTAATTTTTGCACACTGCTGTTAAAAGCACTGGAAGATGCAATGGTATTTGTCTACACGGTCTTTGGTTACAGAAACTTACTACTAGTCAATTGACTATTTACCGGTTAATTGTTTTATTCTTTATATAAATAGTACTCTAGTATATTTTAGATATCCTAGGCCTTTCAATTGTCCTTAATTTGAACTCAATTGCGAATAATACACCGCATATAATAATCAAAGGCTTTGTCCTGAAAGCTTAACCGTCGCGACATGGCGGCGCCTAAGTGTATGTTAACCTTTTCCCCTTGTAAATGATTACATAGTAACCAATTTTATATGTATATATACAGGGTGTTACTTTACTTCATAATTCAGGGTTTTGTTACTAGAGTTGCTGCCGACAAACAGTAGTATGCAAGCATTACTGTGTTCTGGTTTAAAGGGCGTAGAAAAGCTACTGGGGTAACGAGACTTAACATCTTATGTGTTGAGCGACGAGCGGAATATCATCATAATTAGCACGTTGTTATTAGACGGTGTATCACTTATTATCAAGTGAATGTCCAAAAAAGAAAAAAATTATTATCTCCGGTTACCTATTGTGTTGTTCAGCATTTATTAATTAGCTGCATTGATCTGGATGAAGGTCTTTTAAGGTTGCCTATGTTCAACAGTTAATTTCCTGAAGATGATGACGATGATTTTTAAAATGAAATCTGCGGTAATAAGATAAGGATGCTGCGGAAAGAAATGCTGTGCATCATCACTACTCCAGCCTCCAGATGATGCTCTGTAAATCCTGCCAAGATGTTCCTCTGCGGCCATAAATTGCCACGCGCCGTACCGCGCCGTACTCCATCGCATCGTAAATCTTAGCTGAAGTTTAGTATCCAGATTAAAAGCCTCTTCACTATAATATATAATAAAATATGTACAATGTAATGATGGTGAAATTTCATCATCATCATCAGCCTCCTCCGAAGATCTTCACATCGAAATTGTATGGAGACCAGATTTTACTACTTCAATGTATCTATATATGATGATAGGTTTTTGTTTGCTATATAACTGCCTTCATAACTCTCCAATAAAACTTCACCAGGAAGTGTTCTTCGGGTCGTGGATGTGGAAAAGAACCTTCTACAATTTGAGGAGTACTCCAGGTGTAAACTAGACCAGTTCCTAGATATACTAGGATATTCGACGACAATATCTGATGAAGAGTTATCCATTGTCATTGGAACTGTTTTATCTATATATATGTAATGAGGAGAGGTATTCTTTGTTCGTCTATCACGTGAAAACTAGTGAAGCTATCGATATAGGAACATGATCATTCGAAGCGGAATGATCTGTAGATGATCATAGACTATTTATTTTTTATATATTTGTTCCGGTCTGAAGGGCGCTGTAGCTAGTGAAATACTTAAGGTTAAGAGACTAAAAATATTATTTCTCATTGCGAGCATGTTGCGGTATGTATCTTCCTAACTAGTGTTAGGTCAGGTGTATCACTTGAAATCAAGTGATTGTCTCGTCTGATAATAATAATAGGGGGACCGGAAAGTAATGTCGTTTCTGCGCATGCCAATACTTGATTGTCATTTGTCAGCTCATTGTTTTGTTCAGAGGCGTACCAAAGACATTGTGAGGTTATAGTGATTTCTTTACTTATAGACAATTGAATTACAATTTTTTTTTGTAATTTTGGGTAAAATGGCCAGCCAAATACCAGAAGAGGTACACATCCGGCATTGCATGCTCTTTGAGTTTCGCAAGGGAAATAACGCAACAGTTGCTACCAAAAACATTTGCGATGTTTATCCAAATGCACTGGACATTCGTAAATGCCAAAGGTGGTTTTCCAAGTTCAAATCGGGTAATTTTGATCTTTCCGACTCGTATCGATCAGGAAGACCATCAGCGTTAGACAACGACGTGTTAAGGGCGGAAGTGGAAGCAAATCCGTGTCAGACGATCGAGGAATTGTCAAACAGTCTCAACAAACCTTGGTCGACCATCCAAGAACATTTGAAGCAGATTGGAAAAGTAAGCAGAGCAGGTGTTTGGGTCCCGCATAATCTGTCCGAACAGAATAAGGCTAACCGATCAATCACATGCAACTTATTGCTTCAACGACACAACACAGAAGCGTTTTTTGATCGCTTGATCACAGGAGATGAGAAATGGGTCCTGTATGATAACCCAAAACGCAAAAGGCAGTGGCTCTCTCCAAATGAAATCCCTCGGAGTACTGCTAAGCCAGGTTTACACCCCAAAAAAGCGCTTTTGTGTGTTTGGTGGAGTATTCGCGGCATTGTTCATTTTGAATTACTGAAACCTGGAGAAACTGTTACTGCAGACCTCTACAGCGAACAATTGCAGCGAGTCAATCAATCTTTAATTGAAAAGTGGCCAGCGATTGTCAACCGAAAAGGCGTCATTCTCCAACATGACAATGCAAGACCGCACTGCGCAAGGCGAACTCTAGAAAAAATTAATGAATTGGGGTGGGAGGTGCTGCCTCATCCACCATATTCGCCCGATGTTGCACCATCGGATTTCCACTTATTCCGAGCGCTGCAACACTTTTTAAGTGGCAAAACATTTGCAAATTTGGATGATATCCAAAATGCCATCTCTAGATATTTTGCCGAAAAACCAATTAATTTTTATCGATCAGGGATTGAAAATTTACTCACTAGATGGCAAAAGGTTATTGACAATGATGGGGAATACATCATTGATTAAAAATAAAGACTCGTTAAAAATGTATGTGTTTGTATTTAGCGTAAGAAAACGACATTACTTTCCGGTCCCCCTAATAATAACATCTATTATTAAAAGGTTAATACATGTAATAGATGATAAAAAACAAAATGGCTACGGCTCACCATAATAAAGGTGGTGATTAATGCTCTCGTAATCCTGAGATATGTCCGCGGATATTGCTTGAGACTTTATTAATCTGATGTTGGATCCCATTAGATTATGGTGATGTACGTGGTGAGATTTGTCAGTAGTTCATTTCATTTAACCGTAGCAGTTAAGTTAACTGGTTAAGTTATAATAAGTTTATGTTTTATATCATATGTAACAACTTGACAGTTCATCTTAATGATATACACAGCATCACGCTTACGCTCGTCGCTTTGAGATATAAGATGTTAAGTCTCAACAGCCCAGTAATTTTAATAGCTACAGCGCCCTTCAAACCAGAATACAGTACTGTTTTTCGGATGCAATAGGAGCTGCGGTAGTACATACCTAGATCTGCAGCAACAGAGACCTAATAGTAGACGTAGATGCAGAACAGCATCTACTAAGTTAAATTTTGTTTAGATTTCTATACCGTTGTCCGGTTTAAAAGGCGCTGTAGCTAGTAAAATGACTAAGGTAAAAAGACATAATATTACATGGTATAAGTTAGCTCATTTTCCCCGGTGATAGGTCTTCGTTGCTGAGTACTAAGTACCACTGCAATTCCTATTGTAGCTGAGAAATAGTACTATTTATATGTTACTGTCTTCCGGTTTGAAGGGTGTTGAAGCTAGTGAAATTACTGCAATAACAAGATTAAAAATCTGTTTTCTTAACGTGGTGTAGTGTATATCATCCTAACCAGTTCCAAGTAACTTGTTAGGATGATATGTTGTGAAGAAGCGGTGCTAGCGCTTGTGTCAAAACACCAACTTCCTCCCCCAAGCTGTTTGTGAGGGTTTCATAAATCAAAGCGGTGACAGGTTCCGGAAGTTTCGCATGCATTTCACTTTCAAAGCTTCGACCTCGGAGAAAGTTATATTAAGCACGTTAAGCAATTTCACTTGGATATGTGTGTGACGAGGAGTTTATTACTGTGTCAGACGAGGCGAGCTGGTTGCGCCCCAACTATAAACTGTAGCTGTGATCACACAGACCCAGATTGAACTCATTGTCTAAGACTACAAGACCAGTTAGAAGACCTCTCAAGCGATCATCATCATCAGCCGATTGACGTCCACTGGACATAGACCTCCCCCAGACATCTCCACATCGATCAGCTTGTGCTGTCCGCATCCAGTAGCTTCTTACGACCGTTCGTTTGTAGGGTTGCAAATGGGAGGATTTGGACTATTGCCCACCACGCTGACCGGATTGGTGGGAGCCAGGGCCTCGTTCTTTGCAAGGGTTGCACCACGAGCAGATGAGTTTGGCTTGGATCTCGTGAGCTGTTGTACTGAATCCCTTACACCTGTCACTAACCATTATAACAGTCTAGTGTCAATTACCACCCCCATTCGAAACCTGTTATCTAGATGTTCTTCTACAACAGAGATCTACAATCGTATTATAGGTCTCCTAGGATCTTTATTCTGATTAGCCCTGTGCTGCCTTGGCTTCTCACGGCCTTTATCAGACTGTCGGATCAAGGTACGGTCACTAATCCAGCTGGGTACTTTAGGCCGTCTTTCCTAAAAAATATTGAGAGGAATTAATGGAAGGGGTGTAAGGGGTTCCGCCCAACATGTTAAGGAACTTAAGTCCACCTCAGTTCACAGTCTCACCTGCACGTGGTGCATTACGCTAAACAACAAACGAGCCTCTGATGGTATAAGTAAAATAATATTCTAGTATATTAAAGACCTAAAAACCAATTCTCTGTTATCAGAGTGAAGAATAAACTTAATTTAATGTGAGCCTGAAAAAATCTTGTCTCGCATAAATCTCGGGGTAGTTTCCCCTCGCGACAATTTATTGATGTCAAGTTAAGTGAGAGTTAGACCCTTCATAAATCATACCGGAGACATGAAGGGAAGTTAAATGTTATGGAAATAAACATCACTGTCCAGCTGGTGATGTTATAGGTTAACACCCCAAGGAATGACGTCATCTACATACCCCTAAAGAATGCTAGACTTATATGGAAAGTGGAGGTGCATATAGCTCGAAGGATTGACAGCCGATGGAGAAGAACCATGGAAGAGTGGAGTTCCGTAAAGGCAGATTAGAAGACGCTTAGCATGGTGGACCGACGATCAAGGGACGGTTGCAGGAAACTGGATACCAATTGGAGTAGTGATCTCAAATATTCAAAGCAGGATCGGGAAACCCTTCTTAAAGTGATAAAAAGTATTGTCCTTTAATCCACTATAGATATAATCTACGAAATCACATTGGCGTCGAAGATAGGATCCGACCCATGAAAAGCAGGGTTGGATTCCATCCTCGTCGCCATTGTGATAACTTGGTATGTTATGTTCATAGTGGACTAAAGGAAAACAACTTTTGATCATTTTAAGACGGCTCGTTAATTAAAAACCATTAAGCTCTTGAATACGTGCAACTTACGGACCAGAGAGAGAGATAGAGCATATTCCCATCTCTGTCAATATCTGACTTTATTAATCAATCATCAGCCGATAGACACTAACTGTTGGGCATCGGCATCCACCAAAAATCCCTACTCCAAACAGACCCACACTAACCGTACCCAAATTCCTCCACCCTTCACTAGATCGTCAATCCACCGAGTGGAATCTCTTCCAAACTACAGTTACGGAACTCCACTCTTCCATCTTCCTTACCATCTCATGGCATCTCAGAGCATATTCCCATCTCTGTCAATCTCTCACAAATAATTAAGTTAATATATTCTCAAGCTACACAGTATACTTTTTAGTATATACTAGGTATTTCTATGTATTGTATATACGGCACTCGTTTTTCCGTGTGCGGCACTCACGAAGATTGAACGCATTGCTCGCTGAAACTGTTTTATTGCAAAACGATATATGCTTTACAAAAAAAAAAAAAAAAAACTCAATAGCTAAATCTAGCTTTCAAATAAAACTCTATGTAGCTTCCCATTTATAAACTATACCAAAGTAGTATACATTTCTGGTATTATGTACAGCGATGTGAACTCTTGGCTGAAGAGGCTGTAAGGTCCTGAAGGGGCAGTAAGGTGACAGCAGCCTGAAACGATGATATGAGTTGGTGCTTGTGTACACTTCCATCCAGTGCTATCTGGTTGCTATGATAAAGCATATGAGTATAGTGACAGCCTTTTCACTCTTTGAAGACACTTCTCTCTTTCTAGGCGTTATTCTCTCACGTCTGAGGACCTGGAGCATAGGCTTTGTTCTACCGGTCCCTGTCAAAGTACGGAGGAACCTTAGTATTTTAAAGGGATTACTTTACTGGCCACCCCCAAAGATATCCACATCGATCGATCCTGCGCTGACCGCATCCAGCTGCTTCCCGCAACCTTCACCAGATCGTCGGGCCACCATACGTCCAGCATTGATGATGATGATGATGATTTTACTGGTGGTAAGTCTCTGTTGCCGGAGACCAAGTACTACCGCAACGTTTACTTCTGTCGCCAAACAGTACTGCGTAAATATTACTGTGTTCCGGTTTGATGAGCGTTGTAGCTAGTATAATAACTGGGGTAATGATATCCAAGATCTCATGTCTCAGGCGATGAGCGCAATGTGGTGCAGTGTTTATCCTAAATAGCGCTACTTTGTTATGGGGACGCGTATCACTTACCATCGATTATGTTATATGTATACATCAATGTATCTATATATATTTTATTAATATATTAGCGAATAATGTAACTTAATAGAATCTAAGTTATTAAGCTCATAAATTACTGCTTAACAATAACATCATACTGTTGTATCAGGTTTAATTAACAGATAGTAATAAACCAACCGCCTCTAGAGTACAGCTTAAACGGAAGTATGTAGAGGTTTAATACTTAATTAGTTTGTTAAGGAGCATTATATGAAACCACCGTCATCATGGACTTCCTGCTGTCCACGTGCATCCAGTGCTGGACGTAGACCTCTTTCAAGGATGAAATGAAGTAGATCTCTTCCAAGGAAAACAGCCTGATCTTCAGTAACACAAATTTAGTTGGAATCAGCCACCAGCTAAGATGGTTAAATATTATCCAGGGGTGTTAAGGGTTCCGTCCAACATCTTACGGAGCCCAAGTCAACCTCACCAGCACGCGGTACGACCTGCTGAATAATATACCAGGCTCTGATCCTCACCGACCCACATTTTCAATCATCTCAATGAACTCCAACAAACAACGGAGAGATGGACGACTCCTATCTCCAGCAGTGGACGTCTGTCGGCTGATAATGATGATGCTTGATTGGTAGGACAGCGTGGTATGCTAAGGCCTAATTCCCCGCAATGAATTCTGTGAAGATCTTCGAAGGTCTATGGTCAGCAGTGGACATCTAATGCCTGATCATCTCTGGATCTCATTCTCTTCTTTGTCCTTGTTGCTTCCCTCTTGACAGTTGTCCTGATTGTCCGTTAGGATATCAAGTTACAGTCAAGTTAAAATTTTTAATCTGTGTTGTAAAGAAGTAATCTCTATGTCTATCTCTTTCTAACAGTTTGCGGTATTTTAACTTGGATCTTAAATCCCAGGGGTGCGATTACTAAATCACTCCAGCCATTTCAAGTGTCTGATTTAAAACCGGAAGAAGCTTTATTATACAAAAAAAAAAAAATCCAATTTAAAGGGAGAGCCGAAGCAATTTAACAATTTTAATTCTCACCGCCAGTGTCCCAACGAAATCGCTTTCCGCCGACGTTTTGTGTGATTTCCACTTCACTTCCGGCAGAAACTAAATTTGCTTGACCTAAATGACCTAAAATTATTCTAACACCCTAATAGCACTCCAGCGGTACTAATCAGTTTTCGAATTTCGAGAACAATTTCGAATTCTTTATCAGTCTCTGATAGCATCAGATGGTCAAAGAATCACCAGCATTGAACATCATCAGAGAATAAACTTGACTGGTAGGTCTCTGTTGAAGGACACCGTTTAGGTATTACTGCAGTGCCTATTGCAGCCAACGAACTGTAGTGTGCAAATATTGCTGTGTTCCAGTTTGAAGGGCGCTGTATCAAGTGTAATTACTGGGGTAACGAGACTTGGCATGTATCAAGGCTTACCGTTGTGAACCATCATTTACCAGATGACCGTACCTTTCGTCTCTAATCTAACCTATCTATCATCATCTTCATTTCAATCGATGGACGCCCACTGCTGGACAAAGGTCTCTTGCAAGGTGTTCCATAAAGCACGGTCTTGCTGTTTGAACCTAATAGTATACTTATCTATACTAAAAGTCATCATCAGCTAATAGACGTCCACTGCTGGACATAGGCCTCTCCCAAAGATCTCCACATTTGTAAGGGTGCAGCTGGAGGGTTGGGCTATCAGCAGGGTGCACCACGAGCTGGTGAGGTTGGCTTGGGTTTGGTACACCTTAAAAACAAACTAACTAATTTAGTAATTAAGTGAAAGTATACCTGAGTAACTTAAGGGTATATTACTTATACGTTTAAGTTACTCAGGTATACTTATACGTTTGCGGAATCATTGTCGTTGTTGTTGTTGACGAATACAACCATTTGGGAGGCGGAGACTCCGTCGAAGGTTAATAATCAAGTGGAAGGTTGTCTCCAATGATCGAGTCCTTTAGAGAGCCAACGCTGATGACAACCTTCAAAGAACGGGCGCATTTTTCGGACACCTTCAAAGAGGATTCTTTTATGAGTTCCCAAGGTTGATCCTGGAGGGCAAAATTCCTGGGAGACGTGTACCTGGTAAACAGCGCAAGAAATAGTTTGAGGATATAAAGGACTGGGTACAAATGCTATCAGTTAAGAAGAGTAGTCGAGGATCGAATTGGTTTTCTCAATCTGATCACCAAAGTTCAGTTTGAAGAGGGCACCTGATGAACGAATTTCGTCTGCATGCGTCAGGAACTGAATGTACTGGCTCCGTCAGGTGCCTGTGGTCTGAGAATGTCCTTGAAGACATCTGCCGGAGCTACCACGCAGTGTATATTGATTTCTTTAACACTTAATATTCGTGTTAAGTATACGACGTGGCGAGAGACCAGAAGGAATTGATACTTTACTGGAAATATTGGTGCTGACTACTTCACAGTTTACTGCTGGTAGGTCTCTGTTAGAGAGGACCGTCTAGGTACCACAGCAGCTTCTATTGCAGCCGACGAACAGTACCGTGCTAATATTACCATGTTCCGGTTTGAAGGGAGCTGTAGCTAGTGAAATTATAAGGGTAATGAGACAATATGTCTTGAAGTAAAGAGTATGTGGTGCTGTGTATCATCCTGACTAGCGCCAGGTTGTTTTTTTTTTTTTTTTTTAATTACTCATTCCCCTGCGTATAGCGGGTCAGGGCCTTTATTTACACTTTTCGTATACTAATCACTTATCACCTTTATTTCTTTATAACTAATTTTCTCGTTCCTTTCTCTCACACTTCTATCTTTCATTCCTTTCTTATCTTTCTTCCTGTTAGTTCTCCTCCTCTTTTCTGTCGCTCTCCATTCCATTTCCTTCTTTCATACCTCTTGCTGAGTGAAGACCTCGTCGCCTCGTCATGTCTGGAACCGGACTGTAATAAAGCATCCATTTTTTCTGTTCTTTGGTTTACATTATTTAGTTTCTATTCTATCCAGTTTTCATTTTGTTTTGGTATATTTATATTTCATTTTTATTTTTAATATTTACATTTACATTTTGTTCTTATTTAGTACATATTTTACTACTTTTTTACAATATTTTATAAATATTTGGCGACTTTCGTCCTCACTCATCAGAGAGGCAACTGCTCCTGTGTCTAGTTTTGCTCCTGTATGTAATTCTAGGTCCGCTCTTTCCCGCCCGAATAAGGGACAGGAGAGCAGGACGTGCGCCACGGTCTGGTCCACCTCCGGGTCACAGGGGCACGCGGGACTCTCCTTGAGTTTGAACCTGTGGAGGTACTCGGAGAATCCCCCGTGCCCGGTGAACATCTGGACCAAGACCGTGTCGAGCTCGATCCGGCGAGTTACGCGATGCGCTGACTTGACGCTCGGGAAGAATATCCTCGTTGTTGAAGCCGTCGTACCTTGCACATAACTCCTGTTCCATTCGTCGAGCGTCTCCAGCCTTAGCTGACGCTTGACGAATGAAACGGGGCAATCCTCGTACTCAGGTCTTCTTTTGCTCTTCAGGGCCGCTTCCTTGGCCAGGTGGTCCGCCCTTTCATTCCCCTCCAACCCTACATGCGCCTTCACCAAATACAGCCTTACATTCGTCCCTTTCTCACGCGCTTTCATTATATTCTCTTTTACTGCGATCGCCAGGGGATGGAGGGTGTCAGGTTTTGCGACTGTCTCCAGGGCGGACCTCGAGTCGCTGAATACGGCGCACGAATGCGCCGACCCGCTGGCCGCGTACCCTGTCGCTCTCGCCAAAGCCAGCAGCTCTGCCTGGTATACGGTGCAGAAGTTGCCCAACTTGAGTTTTTTGTTGGAAACCTCTGCGGCGTCCCGCAGAACGCAGAACGCCGCACCCACCTTGTCGTCGATGCGGCTGCCGTCGGTGTAGATCACCGAGTCGGCAGCCGAGGTGGCAAGTTGGACTTCTTCCGCACTTTCGCCCAGACAGGAGAATTCCACACCAAGCTGCACAGACGGGTGTGGGAGTCTCAAGTAGCTGACCGGAACCTCCAGCTCTCGGTCACCCAGTACTTGCCAGGTGTGGCCGCGCTTTACCTCAAATAAAGTGGCTGCTTCTTGGACCCGAAGGTCCAGAGGAAGGAGCCCGGCAAGTACTAGGGCCGAATGCAACGACGCGGTTCGGTGAGTTCGCGCAATTTTCTGCGCGAAGCCACGCTGGACCGCATCGAGCTGCCTTCGGACCAGCAGCTTCTTAGCCGCCGGCGCCCATGCACTCGCTGCATACAAAATGATCGGCTCCAACACCGCCAGATACATCGCTCTGATCACCTCCGAGTTCAACCCCCATGATACTTTCGCGGCCCTGCACAATTGACGATAGAGGCCTTGGGCCTTGCTGCTCACGTTCTTCACGTGCGTGTTGAACGTGAGCCTATCGTCAATTGTCAGGCCGAGTATCCGAACTTCACGAGTTCGACAAAGGGGCTCTCCGCCCATATTCAATATTGGGTTGTCGTACTTAAGTTTGTTGGTGAGCACCATCACATTGGTTTTGTGTGGTGCAAACCTCAACTTAATTCGGACCCCCCAATCGTGAATATCGGCGAGCACCGCATTTGCCTTCCTCGTGATGTCCCCGGTCTCTTGCCCGGAGAAGATCAGCACGACGTCGTCTGCGAACGCCTGGCAGTGTGTTCCGCTCTTGACCACCATCTCCAGGAGTGGATTTAGGAGGAGGGTCCAGAATGTTGGGCCGCCCACGGACCCCTGCACGCACCCCTTGGTGGTATCCCTGGCACACTCCGCCCCCGCGTACCTGACGGACACCTTGCGATCGCTAAAATAGCTATCGACAAGGCGCCGCAGGTCGACGGGGCAGCGAGTCTCGGCCAGTCTGCACCGTATAGCAGGCCACCAGGCGTTGTCGAAGGCTCCCTCTATGTCCAATGATACCAGCACAACGATCTCCTTCTCCTTCAAGCGAGAGCGTATGTGCTGGATCAGGTCATACAGGGAGTCTTCGGTACATCTTTGCGGCATGAAGCCGTATTGGTGGCTACTGATATACGGTGCAGTGTACCACCGTATCCTCCGGACCATCATCTTTTCTAGGACCTTGCCCATGACGGGCAAGAGTCCGATGGGCCGGTAAGATTTCGGGAGCGCCA
The DNA here is from genome assembly GCA_033220335.2 of Troides aeacus. Lineage (NCBI taxonomy): Eukaryota > Metazoa > Arthropoda > Insecta > Lepidoptera > Papilionidae > Troides > Troides aeacus. The sequence goes on along the minus strand of CM067293.1, from coordinate 7,215,807 downwards.
GGTTGTTACGAGTCGGTGTATTGATTATACATCCTCACCATCAGCTCATCATCATCATCATTATCATCCATCAGACTTCCACTGCTGCGCATAGTCTCCTCAAAGACCTCCACATCGTTCTATCCTCCGCTGTTCACTCTAGCTGCTTTTCGCAACCTTCACCAGATCGTCGGGCCACCATATGATTCTATGTCTACCAGTGATGATGATGATGGCCGGACCACCTGGTGAAGCCAGCCAACACTGCGTCTCCCTGCTCGTGGTGCACCCTGATAACCAACAAACGAGGCCCTGGCTGCCACCAACCGGCATTTGACTAGAGTGGTGGGAAATGGCCCAAATCCTACTAAATGAATCCTTACTCGACCCATGTGGGAATCTTTGAGGTAGGTCTATGTCTATCAGTGGACGTCTATCGGCTGTTGATGATGATGATGATGATGATGATCAGCTTAAATTCAGTATCCATCCAATGTTCCAACATTTACTTTCCTTGATCTACGTATATTTATGAAGACAAATTCAATATAGCCCAGTCCAAACATAACTATGTTATGAGTAACATATATATATATAGATATAGAAAGGAGGCGCCAGGCAATATGGTGCCGATGTAGGATGTGACGTCACCGACGACATTTACCCAGAGCTTAGGGCCCCCACCCCTCCCAATGAGATGTACTTAAACGGTTTTATTACATCACTATAATAAGACAATAGGTTTAACTATATCCGTGTAGCAACTAACAGTTTGCATGGAAACATGGTACCAGGTTCGAATCCAAAGCCAAAATTTTTAGTTTTTTTTTTTATTCATTGAACTGACGAGACTAGCAGGACGTTCACCTGATAGTGAGTGATATACCTGCTCATAATAGGGCGCTAGTTAGGTTGTTATATACTGCTCTACATTCAGCTCGTCGCCTGGACACAAGATTTTGTGTTTCGTTACCTCAGTAATTACACTAGCTATAGCACCCTTCAAACTGGAACACAGTAATGATTGCATATTACTGTTTAGCAGTAGGAATAGGAGTTGAGTTTGGACGGTAGTACGATTTTTTCAAATGGTTGGTTATCTGCTATAATACAAATAGTGAAACAAGTTAGATTATGGTGCTCAGTGGTGGATTTATAATACGAGGGTGGTAGCGGAGGGTTCAACCATTACTCAGGACTAACTTAACTCGGCAATGATAGCCCCGGAATCGAACTATGGACCTACTACTAGACAAGCGGTCAACCGCTGCGCCTATTAGTATTCTATCTACATACATTTTCGTTCGATACCATAATTCACTGGTGGCAAGACTCTGTTGCCGCAGACCGTCTATGTACGTACCACAGCTGCAGCTCTTGCAGTCGACATACAGTACTGTGTTCCGGATCGAAGGGCGCTGTAGATTGTGTGTTTACTATAGGAACAACATCAACATCTTATATCTCAGGCGATGAACTTAAAGTGGTGTAATATCATTCTAACTAGTGTCACTTTGTTATGGGCAGGCGTATCACTTAACATCTGGTGAAAGTCTCAGTGTACGAACACTATTACGCTGGGGCGTGGGACGTGGGCTGTGTGGCGTGGGAAAATTCCCAGCGACGACACGCGCTTACATTATCCATCGATTTGCTTTCAACGTGAAGCGAACAACGTACTTAATCCGATTACAACTCGACGAAGTTAAATCGATTAAGTTAAAACGTATTCGATTCGAATCGATTCCATTGTTTGTGCGGATTGCATTTTTAATTAAACATGCACACGGATATCTCGATTCAATCGCGAAATCGATAATCAAATACATGTATAAGAGATTTCCACCTATGTAGGGACTCATCACGATATATCTAGAACCATAAGGGCTGGAGACTTGAATTTTGGTAGGAATATTCTTTGTGCGGGGTTCCGTATAACAACTCAAGGGACCCAAGCTAACTTCACCAGCTCGCGGTGCACCCTGCTAATCAACAGACGAGGCATTGGCTTCCATCAACCCGAATTGAATCTCTACAGACGACTCATAGTGCCTGGTTGTACCTGAGGCGATGCTGACTGTATATGGAGATCTTTGGGAGAGACCTATGCCCAGCTGTGGACGTCTATCGATGACTGATGGTTTGTTTTTTTAATCTTAGTTGTAGTGTGTGTTATTCTAAGTTATAATAAAAATGTGCTGTGATTTTAAAGGAACTAGGAATGGATTTCTATGACCCATCTCACCGCTTCGAGTTTCTCCATATACTATTGAAAATTTAACTTGTGTTTGTTTTTTTTTGTCTTGTGTTGTGTATATACATTATGTGTATATTTAAACAAACGTATCCTGTGTGTTATTTAAGATCAGATATAACTGCAGTAGACGCTTTCTTGTTTATTAACAATCTAATATAACAAAGACTGAAAAGGCTTTTTCAATATTCATTGACAACCGTCATAGCGACTACCGACAATCAACAATAGGAGCAAAATGAGGTCAACAGTTTTTAGTATCGTCTAATGTTACGCTTTGGATTATTATCGTTATGTATCTATCGAACAAATATAGAAAATATTATCCATACATACATCATACAAGGTGGATGAAAATATTGCGAAGATAACCGAAATGTTTTAAGGAGAAACTGCCACATCCGTCAATTCGTATTTGGCCTGCTTTCAACGTAAACTATATTGATATACTCCCTACCAGAGTCCCAGTAGTGGGAATAGTAAATACGTAAGTATATACGTTATATTCTTAATACAAATTTAGTCTCTGTAATATTTAAATAAAAGCCTTTAAAACTATTTGTTGTCTTCGCTCTACATGGAAGACATGTTTGTATGTTACATGTAATCTTCGTATCGGCTGAACCGATTTTAATAGGAATTTCATTGACATATAGCTAATAATATGAGGCATGAAATAAGCTATTTTTAATACACTTAAAAATCATCAAATTGTGAATAAATTGCTCTAACTAATTTATTGGAAAGGGTTCATACGTAATAGTATAATCACTTTCTTCTTCCAACCCCTTCCGGATTTAGCTTGTTAATAATAAAACAACGTCGATGTGTCAAGGTCCCACTTCAACTTTAACAGCATCAGGAGAGTCTCGGAGGTTCTCTTACACTCCCTCGCGTCTCAATCTTCTACGAATGTCAAGTGTTCATTTCATTTTGCGGAAGTGCCATTCATTGTGGAAATGCTGTTGACGATTCAATAAGCTGCGAACGCGAAATATATTATTTCTACTCAGAATATGATAAAATATTCATTAGCTGATACATTACAATATATTATGAAGTAATAATAATAGTTTATATGTATTAATTGTAAGAAGCACAGGTTCGATTCTCACTGTGTTTTAGCTTCCGGTGAATGAACACATCGCGAGGAATCCGATATGTTCAAAGAATATCAGCTTTCGTAGACATTTAATATCTACCAACTTGCACCTGGCCTGGAATCTCTCTTATTAAGAGGTAGTCCCAACCGTGGGACAATATCGCGGGCCATTAATGATACAATTACGTATTAAATATTAATTATATTACCTAGATATTGAGTTGGAGACTGGTTAGTTTCCCCAATCTGATCGCCGAGCTTTTATTTGAAGAAGGCATCTCATGATGATGATCCATAATTATACTAAAGCTTGATAAGGTAGCTCGCTGGCCTAATGGTTAGAGCGTGCGGCTTTCATTCCGAAGGTCGCGGGTTCGAACCTCGGCATGTACCGATGACTTAATATTTAAGTTATGTACATTTGTGAACTTTAGTTACAACAGCGAGATACAAAAACGGTGAAGGAAAACATCGTGAGGAAACCCGCACACTGATATCATCTTTGTGTGTGTGTGTGTGTGGTGGTCCCAATAAAGTGGCAACAGGCTCGCCCCCTGTTACATGGGACCTAATCTGACCACATCTGGCGAAATGTGGGTGGTTTATACACCTCTGCCTACCCCTACTGGGAAAAAGGCGTGACAATATAAAAAAAAAATAAAAAAAAAAAAAAAATTGATAAGGTAGAGTTTATACCTTTATTTATATGTACGAAGAATTTAATTATTATTGATTTTTTTTTAGGTCCTACTGAAAATCAGGTTTACCGTCTATATAAGCTGAACATTATCTGAGTGGGTTCCTTTCTAACGTGATCCAAGGATAATATTTCGTTTTTTATTTTAAGTCTTTTTTTTTTCTTATGGGAATAAACGATATATTATTATTATTAATAATAACAAAAAAACCATTACATATCATCAGCGTTATCATCGGTTTATGACAGTTCACTGCTGGGCTGATCTGTTTTTATGTGACCATTAAAATAGACTTTAGCTCGAAATAACTTCATAACTATCGAGAACTTTTCATTCGCTAAGTTTTTAAATAACTAGTCAGTTATAATAGAACCGAGGTCCGGACCTCGGACTTTCCTCTCGTACATTCTGAGAGGACTTAGTTCAGAAGTTTACGCCGCGAATGGAACAAAGGCGATCGCAGATAATGAGAGATGTAAGAGTGTGGGAACTTTAAGAAGGCTCGTACACTGCGAACTTTTCGAAACTAGGATCCGTTCGAATCCTTTGTAAGCTTCCTTAGACTTGGGGCTGCGTGATGGAAATTCAACTTGACAAATTGTTTAACTCTATTCAATCCAATGATGGCTATTGTAAGTCAAGTCAGTATAATTGAAACTGAAGCTTAAGCTTTAAAGTAAGCTTTTTTTTATGTAGTGATTGTAACTCATACAGTGTAGCCAAAATCTGGCAAAGGAAGCCTGGCCGCAGGATGCAACCGACATGGGACAGGAAAGGAAAGTCTATTGGGAATCTTCCAGTTGATAAATATGATGATGAATTATGCTGGTTTTCTGTTTGACATTATACATCACCTTTCTACTCCCATCAACCCGCATTGGGCCAGGGTTGTGGAAAATGGTCCATAGCCGCTCAATATGAACCCTTATATACAATAGCCACCATGCTGACTGTATGTGGGAATCTTTGGGGTAGGCCTGTCCTGAAGTGGACGTCTATCGGCTGGTGATGATGATGACGATAACCATTCTCAAGTTCTGATTAAGTATTATGCTTATGTGTTCTCTGAGGAACTATGGTTGTGTTGTAACATGGAAGTATCTGGTGCAATTGAATGAAGCGACGAGATAAGCTAGACGTAAGAATGTGGTGCTAGTTAGGGTATGTCACAGCATCACATTGTGTTCCTCGTTAGATATGATGTTAGGTCTCATTACACCAGTAATTACACTATCTACAACGCCCTTCACACCAGTAGTCAGAATGTTTGCACAATACTGTCTATCAGCTACAATAGAAGCTGCGGTGGTACCTAGACGGTGTCCAGCAACACAGAGCTAGTATATAAAGCTACAGCTAATACATGAAAGAGAAGAAAGAAGAGAGTATTATGGATCACCTTAATAAACGTGATGATTGATGCTCGCCTACTCTTGAGATAGTTCTGCAGATTTTATTCTAGACTTCAAAGTAAGACTGGTTCAAGAGAAAATTGTAGAGAGACATCTGTGAGGGTATGGCCATGCTAGGTGAAGACCAACAACGCATATGGTTAGGGTAGCACTGGATCTGGAAACTAAAAAGAGAGACCCTGGGAGACACCTGACTTCCTGGATGACGATGATCAATAAAGATCAAAGATTAACATATTGATAGAAGCTATGACAGAAATTAGAGATAGATTTAGAAGAATGATCAGAAGGTCCGAAATCAAGTAAAGATCAAGGTCTAGCAAGAAGAAGATTATTCTAGACTTTAAGAAGAAGATGTTGGTTTGTCCATTGGAATATGTTCTCTTCGACACCACATTATGCTCCTCATCTTTATTATTGAAGTAGTTAATGGTTAATCAAAGTTGTTGAAGTTTATTATGGTATAAATAACAAATTTTGTTTTTGTTTAGATACAGTTCGTAAATTAATCAAAGCCAGGGTACGGAGACAGTTCTACTCCGAGTTAGAATTTCATTGGAATTCCACTGCCAATTATACCCTACTCAAGCGGCTGTCGAAAATTCCGCTGAAACAGTCTCAGCTCCACAATAGACGAGTATGCGAGCTGGTGGATTCTTGGTAGACTTGCTTTAAGACACATTAATTGTAATAAATTTTGTTGTGAACATCTCTTGACCGATCTTATACTAGCTACAGCGCCCCTCAAACCGGACCACACCAATGTTTACACACTACTGTTTGACGGCAGAATTAGGCTTTGCGGTGGTACCTGCCTAGTCGGCAACAAAGATCTACCATCAGTAAAAAATTATCACACTCTTTAACCATTAATACAATAACACAAGACCCAGGACTGATCGATGTATAGATCATTGGGGTAGGCCTATATCCAGCAGTGGTCAGCCAGGGCTTATCATAGTCCTATTCTTACTAACTCCAGACTATAGGGCTACCAACAGAGACCTACCAGCAGTAATGCAAAGAAGATAAAGTTATTAATCTTATGCCTATTATTAAACTATCGCTACCAAAGCGACCCTGTTTCCGCTACCATCGTACAAGAGCTATTATTCTTGAGGACCACTCTCTACTGTTTGTAATATCATCATCATCATCATGATCATCAGCCGATAGACATTTTTTAACATCAGTGTCACTTAATACGAAGAAAATGTCCAAAAAGAGAGATGTCGCAATCATATCAGACCTTATACCTATTTCAAATGGAACCAATTAATCTAGTATCAGGATCGTATTACTAAGATTTAAAGCAATAATAAATATAACTAAAGATACTAAGAAGTTATTAGATAGGTCTATTTAATTAGCTTATGTTCTAGATATTTTTATATTTCTCTAATTGACCTAGGACTGTTTGTTTTAATATGGCTTCTTTGTTATCGTGGACATGGATTAGAAAAAATGCTGTGGCCTCCTAATGTGTAGGAAGCCTAGCTGTTCCCCGCCCGTTTAGGGGAGGAATTTTGTGAAATCAAAAGTAACTGACCTCTAAACGACAAAAGTAATATCTCTACTACATCTTGAGTGTTGATGTCTAATAGTTTAGACGCGTTGCAGACGAGTCGATGAATCTCTAGATATCTCTATATATAAAGACATTACAGAGACTTGAGGGCCATGATTTATATCTGCAATACTTTGTACCCAATTTGTATGAACGATGTTTGTACAAAGAAAAGGTTTTAAGATTTTATGTCTGTCTGCTCGTTGAATTATTAGAATCTGTTAAATATATGTTACTATAACAGATCCTTAACGGAATATTTAATATGATATATATTTGGAAAAAAAATATCGATTTTCTTATGAAGATAACGGAGAAGAGTTTGAATATGTGAGGGACTATTTAGGTACTCTTTGGCAATAATAATAACTAAAAGGAATATTCACAAAGTGTACATTTGTCGGTTCCAATATGAAAAGATAGAGTATGAAAATTTCCATTTTAATTTATAGCCTCTTAGCTGAAGTTAAACATTTATAACAAGTTTTCTTCAGTTTCTATCGAACCTCTTTGACAACTTGCATTATTTAGTATTTTATTACTTACTTATTGTTGTTTTATGATCTATTATTAATACTAGCACATTACTATTAACCAATGGAGCTGCGGGGATACCTATTTAGACGGTCTCTGCAACAGAGATCTACCACTTGTAGATGATTTTTGAATACCAGCTTTTATGGGCATTTGATATCTTCTAACTACTGCGTGGCTTGTTCTTCGGAAAGAAGGCTACGAACTAAGTATGAAAATTAAGTACTTTAAGTCATTTATAAAAAAGTAAGTTAAACTGGAACGCAACCTGCTTCACAGTCCTACAGAATTATAGAATATCTATATGAAAGCAATCAAATGGAAGTATAATAGATATGAAAATCAGTTCAATGCACCGCACACACTCCCTTTAGAGTTTCAAAATGGACTCCATTGAAAATCCAATGTAGTATTTCTGAATAAGATGAAAACCTAACTGAAATTACATTTCAAATTTATAGGTCTCTATTGCTGGAGGCCGTTTAGGTAGGTACCACAGCAGCTCATATTTCCAACGCCAAACAGTAATATGCTCACAATACTGTGCTTTGATTTGAAAGGCGTAATAGCCTATATGTTTTAGGAGCTAGCCTATATCTAAAGGAGATGAATACAGTATAGTGTGTAGTTTTAGGTCTAAAGGAATTTATAACCAGTTAAAGATACAAAGTGATTATCATCATAACTAGCACCACAACTTTCTTGGTAAGCTTAAGACTTACAATTAATGTACTTCTCCTTCCTTCTTTGTTTATGGGCTGAACAGAATTCGCCCATCGCGTTGTTCGGAGAAATCTAAGCGGTACATAGTGAAGTTTAATGTACGTCAAAAACCTATCAACTGTAAACTACACAAACAATTTTAGTTTTACACGCGCGTTAACCGGTTTGATGGTGGTTCAGTATTTTCGTACACAATGTCTGAACTCATCTCGAAAACGTCTAGTGCAAACAAATACTTTGCTCCATTGTTTTTCATTATTTCTTTAAGTAAAGTTTTTCTTCGTTAGATGAAGTGTTGGAAAGAGCTGCTTTCGTCTAATAGTAACTTATGTATCCGTTTAAAATAATGTAGCTGTAGTTAGAATGTTAACAGACAAAAGATTTTGAATCTCTTTACTGCTTCTAATTTAACTAGCTCCATCGCCTTTTGAACTAGAACATGTTCCGTAGCAGAAGTGGACACCGGTACCAATTTTTACCCAATAAAGTTTATAAATCTAGATGTAAATAAAAGTTAATCTAGGTTCTAAGGTATTGGAGGGGAAAAGTTTCCGAAAAACTTAGTCCAAGTTGGTTTAAAAATATGAAAGTGGGGCGAGCTTAAATACAAGTAGATGGAAGACTGGAATAGTTTTCTTAGATGAACTACCAAACTTTAGCTTCAAGAGGATACCTTATAATAATGAAGATTCTAGGATTAAGAAGGATTAATTGAAATTATTTCTATTAATACCTTGATTTGAATGTTGACTCCAAAATGGATTTGAGTTATTGATCTAATCAATTTACCATTCAATTGGAGTTACAAACTTTCTCTATCCATTATACTACTTTAGTCCATTATACTTCGCTAAATAATTAGATTTTCTACGGCTATAATAATCTATCCACATATCAAGTAAAATTTCAATATTTCTTTTACCATTGTAATATTAGAATGTTTCTGTGGGAACAATCATTTGTTAAAATTATTTCAAGTATTTTTTTGGCTACTAAAATATACTTTATTTCAATTCAGAACTCATCTAATGTCTAAGCTCATACATATAACCTAATTGGAATGTTGACAAGATGTTTTTCGCAAAATATTAAAATTGTAACAATGTAGGTCACAACACGCGCCCCTGAGGAACACCGACAAATTACTTACGTTCAATTAGCCTTAATCAAAGCTAGATAATATTCAACATATTTCATGTGGAAATTCATTGAAGGAACTTAAATAAATTAACGTCAAATTTTTAGCTAGACTTATAAATATTTTTTGTTTACTACTTCATAGTGTGTCAAATGTTATAGTCAAAACATTGAAGACACATTTTAGATGGTAACCAGAGAAGGTATTTCGAATGTTACAAAGCGTTTTATAAATTCAACAGATTACTGTATACACAAAGTGTAAATCTGTACTGAGATCTTATGTGTACATTATTGCTGGTTTATAAGCTTGATTCCACAAATCCTTTGTTGTACCGGAATACTTGAGATGTTTTAGTGCACTACAACAAGTTAATCTTGGCTATGTTATATTTATATTATAGTCATACATATCATGTTGCTTATGTTCAGCAGTGGACGTCTATCGGCTGATAATGATGATATTGCTTTCGTTTACCAATCTCATAAGAGATACTTTTGAAGGATAGCTTTGTGCTTTCATAAACTTCGCTATTTTAATCGACTCTTCAACAATAGTTATTATAGATACTTGATTCAGAATTTAATTATAATTTAGAGAGATCATTTCTAACTTGAGAATGAGATGCGATGAAATAAGTTCACTTATTGTTCGGTAAGAACGATAGCATCATTATTATGTTAGGTAAAAGAGCTAGGGGAGGGAATGGGAAGTGTAAATAACTGAACTGCTAACACTAATGAATAATCTAGGTGATACTAAAGTTTAAAAATGTTGCATTTACTGTAATAGTTTTTTTTTGTAAATATTTTTTTTAATGATTGTCTATAGTGTCAGTTATACTTTATTTCATCTACAATAGGATGAAAGTTAACCTATGCTGTTGTGGTGTCAGATTTACATGAAGCTGATAACTGACCAGACGATACTATGTTCGAAAAATGTTACTTCCAACCGAATACCTATTTCAATAAATTGTCTTGATTGTTAATTGTTTGTGTTATAGAAAGAATAATGATTTGAACTTTTACCGCACAAAAACAAAACTATTCATTTGACTATCAATCATTAGTACTTTTGTTTACCTAGAGCACATCTCGTTATCAGACAGCCTGATGAACTTTTGGTTATTAAAGCAGACTATTGACAAAGTATTAATCTTTGCGCAAAACTCGCTCTTTAATGGCCTTTTCATGTTTTCATTTTAATGGAGCGCAACAAAAGCTCTGCCCCGAAATACATAGCTAGGCGACAGTTTGAAAAGGATAGTGATCTGATGAGAAATGAACTCAATGCCGTAGACTACAAAGATGGATATTCAATAGTGACGAAGTGTGATTTAAAAGTACTTAAAGATAAAACAGCAAATAAACATAAAGAGACGATCTTTACTCAACGAATAAATAATGACGAAGGGACGCTTGCGATTTTTCATAAGTATCTTCTTTAAAGATTCTATAACACCGCTTTGATTTGTATTTTCTTTCTGTAAAATCCACATCATCATCATTATCACTTCTGTCTATCGTTGTCTTCTGTTGAACTGTATATTCGAGTAATCGTGATTGGTTTTTTAAAAGCTTGTCGAATACGCATATTAATAGTACTTTGAAATTTTTGTCAGAACAAAAACTTCATGTTCTTTAATGGTTTTCTTTCCCATAGAGAGACAAAGCCATTTATCACCTCGCTGATTATATTCGTTTTGATGAATGTCGCATGTCCACGGAAGTCATCGTTTTTGATTTTATGTTTCGGTTTCCTCGCAATGTCGTACTTCACTGGAAGGTCAGTGAGAATTGAACTCATACTGATGATAGTCCCTTCCAAAATTAGCTATCATCATAACTTATATGGAGTTAAGGAGAACTTTCATCAATCCAAAGTACGCATATGTTATAATTTGGATTTCGGAGGTTTTGGTTAAAATTCTTTGTTATACAACAACGATGATTGGCTTTTGTCTTTTTGAGAATTTATTTTGCTTCACTAGGTTTGCTTTTGCATATTCTCGTAAATGCATAAAATAACTTCGTCGTTGTAAATCCTGTGGGAAATTAGCATCGACAGCATACATAATGACGCACTTCCGGTATCTCGGCGTATGATTTTATTTACGAAACTTGTGGTATGTGATAGACAGCTCCATTAATAGTTTCACAACTATTATTATATCAGAGTCCAAAATTTCAAGCGTGGAATGGAACTTGGAATTCTAGTAGTCTTTGTAGATGTCTACCTCTTATTTCTGCTGTTAAGCAGAAGTTTGCAAATGTCTGTATTTCTGTTTGAAGGTCGTTGTAGCTTGTTAAATTACTGGAGTAATGAGAAATATTTTTTTTTCTAGATAGCATAATGTTTTTTTTATATTACTTATATAGGCTTAGATAAACATTACATATAAAAACTCTCCAAACCACTAAACAGGTTTGTAGGCGTTGCACACTATATTTGTTATCTGTTGTCATTATACTAACATACTATCTACGTTATGGTGTAGTGTATATCATCCTAATTTACACAGTATTGTTATAGAGTAACAATTAAACTGCTCATCGCTTCGCTCGTAAAACGTAGAGAAAAATCGATATGTAAAACGGGGTGTGTTTGTTTTCAAAGTCAATAAGACGATTTGTCCATTTCATCGGAAAGGAAGTTAATTTTTTCTTCATTTATTTTACATTCCTAGAATAGAAACATCAAAAGGCCATTAAAGCGTTTTATACACGCACCATAAAATACAACGACGTCTGTAATAATAACAAAGTATAGAGACGAATGAAATGTTTTAGTCTATGCACTTCATGTTTATGCCGTTTGTAATGGACCATGGCGTGGACCACGAGTTGAGAAATTAATTCGCTACGAAGACGAAGAGATTCTCATTCCATATAGCTTCGACAAGAACATATACCATAACAATATACCGGCAATTAAGAAGACACACAGTACTAATTCTTAAATCTCATTATTCGATTTCAGTAATGCAAACTACTGTTCGTCGGCGGAAATACCCGAAGCACAGCATCTAGACGATCTCCGATAAAAGATACCAGATCAAGTAAAACAAAATGGCGTTATTTAAGATATTATACACTGGAAAACATTATGCTAGTTCCTTAAGATATCACTTAATCTCCGTTGTTAGACGTCACAAACTACAACCCTTTCTAAAACAGTTGTATCTAAAATTATAAATGTTTATTTATATATAACCATTGTATATCCTTTAATATATATACTCCTTTGATATTACAATGTAATCTCTTAGTTATTAATGTAAAACTCAATTGAATAAACAGATTTTTCTTACGGCAGTTTCAATTGAAATTGACGTCCTAGTATTATCACAGAGGTATCATTAAGACTTTGATTTAAATACTATGAAGAATGTACACTTCAATAAAATCGATATTGTAAGGCTAAGAAAATGTATAAAATAGAAGAAATATCTTCCTGGTGAAGACTATGAAGATTGTACTCGTAATAATATTTCTCATCTTTGCGGAAGTATTTAATTATCTTTAATGGGAAATAGTTTTATAACAATGCTGTGTTTTAGTGTGCTTCCGGTAAAAGTAGTATTAGAAGACTCCCTAAAAGATGGCTGATGATCTGGTGAAGGTAGTAAGACATAACTGGATATGGAAAGGTCTGATCATAGTGAAGACGTGCAGGGGATGACTATGTCGAATAATGGAGATCTATCTGCTGATGTTGATGATAAAGATATTATTGTATATTTGCTAATACCATATCAATATGATGAGCGAACGATACATATCAACATATGATGAAAATCTTGCAGTGGTCGCGTCCGTACTCGCATACGTAACGGTTGCAAGTTGTCGTGTATCGTCATTAAATTTGTACGCACCAATTCCCGGCGACAGCTTCTAAAGCATTAAGATCAAATCTAGACCTAAATTAGTATCGTAAGTACGCTTAATAAAATTTTCAATTTCAAATCTTAAGTTTTAAAGATATTAACTTTATTATGAGGATCTGAATTAGTATTTACTAATACAAAGTCTATATCAAAATCACAACATCAAAGTTCAATCAATACTATATTATAACTAGAGATTTTTTGATTCATCCGAAGAGTGGACATTACTACTTTTGGAATTAATAAAAAAATTGGACATTAGTTACACCCTGTAGACATATTTACTGTGTTGACTAATTCCGATTGATTATTACTATTATTATTGCTATTGAAAGTACCTTGAACATTGCAAGTGAATATCGAAAGGAATAGGAATATATATAATATCATTTTAAGTTTCAACTGCTTTATGTGGGACCCTTTTAATTACTGTATCCTTTACATCAGCTGTGTGACAGGACTATAGTCCTTTTAAAATCTAAATAAAGAAACAGGTATATAATCAAAAAGATCTATAACGACGGTACACATTTTGAACTCTCAATACCGTAACGTTTAAAAAAACACATCAATACAATAAATTGATATTTTAATACAAAAAATATCAGAATAATATAATAGTGAATATACTAAAACTGTTTCAGATGCTGATGGTAATGTTTTGCCAATTGTTCTGAATATCACCGATGAAAATTGAAGTCCAATCCCAATCTGATCGTGCATAAAGCGGGAGATCGCAATTTTCATCGTCCACAGTTCAACGACCACCAAACACATCTAAAAATATATATTGTATGTTGTTTGTAGCACTTATCTATCCATTGTATCTTATATCTGCTATTAGATCTTTATTATTTCCTTAATTGGCTTTTAGATCTATATTTTACTAGTTCATTAGATTAGTTTAGTTAGTTATCTTTGGATTTTGGTTGATTAAACCTCTTTATATGTTAATTTTTATAATACATGTTCTGTTAGTTTGTTTATTTATGTTTTAACTTTAATTGATACCAACAAGAGATTAGAAGAACTACTCTTAAGCATGAAAGGCGATTATGAGGAAAACAAAGCCTAGGAATAAGTTAAGATTTTACTGTAACTGTTATTAGTAAACTGTCCCTTAATCTAGATATCAAATGGAGAGTAGGGGATTATTATGTTTTGGAAGGTTAAGAGATACGCTGGATGGGTACTAATTTTTACAGATAGTCTACTTTAGACAGTAATTCTAAAGCTGATGGCAATCCTCAGATAGGAGAACCGACACTATAAGAGAGAAGATTATGTATTGATGGTAAGGCAAGGGCAAGATGAAACTTCTCTTCGTGTATGCTTAAAGAAACCAGTGAGACTCATCAGATGCTTTCTTGGAAGGTTTGTGTCTTCTGTTCTACACTAAGATCCTTTTCATACAACACAGTTACGTAACGTCTTAATAATATATCCTTAGTACATTAATTTATATCAACACCATTATAATGCTGCTGGGGCAAGAACTTTATTTACCAGAGCATTTACGGCGCAAGGTCCGAAGGAAATGGATCAACGGACCCGACCGAGATAAACTTGTTCCAGAAACTTCGAGAGATTAGAATCGTTTATTTGTGTGAATAGGGAACCTTGGGTTAGAACACACAATGAAGAAACTTTATTGATACGTTCATATAGCAAAACATAATTGGAGTATTTTAACTGCTCCCTTAAGGTAATAGTTATTGGCTTACTTAGAAATATCCGTCTTTGCTTCAATTCCGGATGTACATTTTGCTTTGCAGCTTGTATTGCGATAGAATTATTTCCAATCTGAGAGTACTAATATCACTATATTGTATATTAAATATACTGCCATACTTCATGTTTCACACATCGGCAGTATTACTGTATTTCTATAGCCAATCAGTAGTTAATATTACTATTTTTAGATGCTAAAGTTAGTAAAGATTCATCTGAAAAGACTAGATGTTATGGACTGATCATTATGAAATTTCTGTTTAAAGACTTCAAAGTTAGATATTATAATAATGAATGATATACCCTACGAATTATTATCAATAAACATGTACAGGATTAAGTTACATAGTACATATATATGTAATATAATATAGAAAGGAAGTATGTGGGTTATTTTAGGTATTATATATATTAGGTTAACTATTCATTTTGATTCCCAAGCAAGGTCGGTTCTTGGGAACAGATTAAGTGACTAAGTAAACAATTTATTATTTCTAAAGTCTTCTACTTTGGTTGAATTTTTTATGAAAACAAAAACCTTAAAGTTACCAAAGCTTTTATCGGAGAACATCTTAAAAAAGCGAACTTTTACATTAAACATCAGAAACATGACGGCGTGGTATTATGTTTATCACATTGGTATTGTCTTTGGGGGAGGCCTATGTCTTGCAGGGGACGTCTATCGGCTGATGATGATGATGATGATATTGTTATAGTTAAGTTTAACCGAAGTGTATTGTATAGATATATTTGTATAGTAATATTCAAACTAAATGTAGT